>CM036588.1:77818186-79156103 GCA_020745705.1 Hemiprocne comata | reverse complement strand
GAGATGTCACCTGCTATGTCTCTGCAGCCAGCAGGACAGTATCTGCTGTAGTGAGAGAAGAGAGGCTTGTTTAAAATATGAACATTAGTGACAATACACACAAACAAATTTGTACAAAAGAAATGCTCTCAAACAAATACATATTTTAGCACTAAGTTCTGGCTGATGGTCTCTTAGTGACACTAGGAGGTAAATAAATGGGACCTTGAGTTCATGGGCAAGCTGCACACAGCAGCACACAAAGACCCAGAAAAGCAGTTCTGCAAGGGTATTTCTGTTTAATTCTCTTGTTCTAGAAATGCTACCACTTGAGTTTTCAGCATAGCCCAGATAAGAAGCCTACATGCACATCCAGACAGCAGCCAGAGGGGCACAATTTATTAGCATTTCGAATCCTATCACAAGGTTCAAGGAAACAAGAAATTATAGCTTGTTCTCAGATAATCTTGTATCAGCTAGGGCATGATCTGCTCGCAGGAGCAGCACTGGAATTTGAGGCTACTTTGAATTTCAAAGTAGAAAGTCTTTTTACATACACTGTGTATATGTATGCCCAAATGACACTTGTTTTGTAACTCTATTCCCTCCTTTTTCTGGGCCACAGACTTCCATTCTGCACTACTGCTTCTCACAACCAGGCCTTGGACTATTACAGCATCAGAGCTCAAAAAAATGCACTTCTCCAGAAAACCAAGATGGTGTCTCCCTTACATGGCATTTTCTAAGAATTGGCCCAGATGACAGCTAAAGCAAAGCAAGCCACAGCACAGGGAGCTCCAAACCCTCTTTACCTGTATTCATTCTTTGTGTAGTGGTTCGCTCGCTCCAAACATGTTATTAGATCTGTGAAAAGTTTACAAACGTCAATCCCCATTACAAGATGTGGAAGTAAAGACAAATATTTGCCTACACATAAGATTACATTTAAAGATCTCTCTGTATAATACTTAAACAACAGATAGAAATTTGATAGAAAGCAACAGCTATGGTATTCCCTCCTTTTTTTCGTCTCCCTCTTCTACTCTTCCTATGTTTTACACCTTCAATGAAGTTGCACAGACCCCCAGAATATTAAATGTAGAAATCAAATCTTAATCTTTCCTGTCCCTTCATCCTATCACTGTTGTAGACACTGGAGCCCAGAATACCAGCTGAGCTTCAAGGAGAAGCTACTAATTTTCTCTTTCACTGGGCCTGTATTGCAAGTTGCATGGGTAGGATTTCAGCAGCTATTTTATCTGGTTAATATTACAGCTGCTTCTTGCACACATGCTATAAAAATATCATGGTTCATGCTAATCTGGAAATATTTAGGACCAAACATTTGGGTTAGAGTCTATGTGTGTAGAGAAGATAATGAAATAGGAGGGCCTACACCACCAATCCTTTAGAAATAGTGCTTTTGGAGTTCACTTTACCTGGATGATCACTACTGGCATAGGACAACAGAAAGCCTCGTCCTGACACGTGGGATCCACTCTCAAAGTGAATAGTTGCTTCATTGCTATCCAGAATGATTTCTTTGAGGACGGGCTTCACATTACCACAGTACGGCCCTACAGACCGAACAAAAAAGATTTCAAAAGTTTAGATTACATAATTAGACTGGAATATTCCCATGATTAGCAAGGTTTTGTAACACGCTCATTCTCCTTCAGTACCAATCCAAATGTTGACAAAAGGGTTTTGGCTTCAGTCCTTTATGGGCACTGAGCTCCAAAGTTACCCTGACAAGGAGTGGCCAGGATCCAATTGTCTTTCCATGGTAGCAATTCCAGCACCCATGTCTTTCATCACAGAAGCCTTAAGAGAATGATTAATGCCCTTTGGCCTTTGAAGTACAGCATGCTTACAACCAGCAGTAACTCATCAGAGAAAAGAACAGAACATTCAAAGGTAATCCAAGGGATCTACACAGGGTCCCCTAGATAAACTCTCCAAACACATACAGCTCAAGCTGCTGTGGCACAGCAGCCATTCGGGAAAGGTTAAGATCACAAAGAGGGTACCCGGTTTTCAAGGACATGTGGGCCACAAGCCAAACTGTACTACAAGGCAGTGCCACTTTACTCAGAAAATTTCTTACTTAACTTCCCTTTAAAAATCATTGTCAGGCCACTGAAATATACAGTTCAAGTCTCTGGAGTTTTTAACAAAACAGATTGGGAGAGAGAGAAAGGGGAAGAAGAAGGGAGGGGGACAGGGAGACGAGAGCCTTGTGCTTACAGAGAATTAGATAAGGGCGTTATAGCTACCAACTGCAGTATCTTGGAACAGTCTTTGGGACACTCCTTTCTTGTGACAGCAGGCATGCCTAGGACTCAATAATTACATTTGCTTCTTCAGAAGTAAGTTCCTGAGGGGAGCTTTCTTTCTGTTGAGATTGCCACAGTCTTTGCTCTTGCCTTCTGGCACCGCACCTGGGTGCAAACACTTGACCCTGACTGCTCCCAGGCACAGATGACATAGCAAATCCAAAGCAGTTTGGGGACGCTTTTTTGAATTTATGAGAATGCTTACATTAGAAACTGCTGAGAAGAGGGTTTCATAAAATGGCAGGTCTTTTCCTCAAGAGAAAAAACAAAGAAATGACTTTTTACAAGCCCTCAGCCCATTTGTTCTGGTGAATGACAGCTTTTAGATCCTAAAGCAAGTCCTTGGAAGGAAAAAGGATCACTTTGATTTTTCCTAGGCAACCTCATTTTATTGGTGGTGGCTACTTCAGGGCAATTAGGGCAGAGATAAAAGAAATTACAATCACAGCATAAATTTGATGAGTGATGCCCTTCCTAGTGGGCTAAGAGCCTCTTCATTTTGCTTGATAGTCTTGGGAGAGTCTTTGCCAAATACTTCACCAACCTTAAAACAACTATGAGATCAGCCTATAGAGCAGTCCAATTGGAGACGACGACAGCCAGAATGGGACAAAGCAAAGGCGAAACTCTGTCTTTTGGCTTACAAAAAATAATGCAGCAAAGCCAGGCAGGCAAAGAAACAAGCAACGAGTGTGACATTTCTTGGAGTACTTGTGTTGAAAATGACTCATGACTTAGTCAGAGAAAACAATGTCTATAAAAAGGGTTAAACAAATTGCTTAGGAAATGAACTTATCAAAGAGACAGCATCTGACACTGTGTCATGCCAGACAACTGCACGAGTGATTTATTTGAGAAGGCCTTTTATGTCAGATTGCAGTGGGAGAAGTAAAGTGCTAACTTAGACATTTTTTTTCAAGAGAAAGGGGAGGAAGACAGGGAGGCACTGCATTTCTTCAAAATAAAACACCTGAGAAAGCTTTAGTCCTATTCTTCTCTCAACGACTGTCTCTACATATTTTCTCACAAGTGCTCTTTGGCTTTCTCCCTTGCAGCCACTGGCAGTGACCTGTCTGCTCTGTAGGTATAATTTAGATGGCTGATTCACTCAGCCACACACCAGCTGGATCAGGTCTATGTGTCTGTCCTCCAGTAGCAAGTCTACATACATTCCAGGTAATTATACAAACAAATCACACATGTCACAAGCAAAAACAATAAAATAAATAAAATAAATAAAGTCTAGACACATGGAGTTGTATAATACAAACAAAAGCCAAAAATTCAGAAACAATCAGCTTAAGAAATCAGCATGCAATGCCTAAGGACAAGTTTCTACTGATAAGTAACAAATCCAAGAGGGGTTACCAAGTTATGGCTATCATCTGCCAAGAGCAGTTCTGGTGTACTGAGAGTCTCCCATAGATAGCTCAAAACTAAGGGGGCCTAGGACTAATTCCTTAAAGGATATAGAAGCAAGAAACAGTATCCACTGAAAGAAGGAATATGTTCCAAAATTGTATCATTTTTCTGCATAGATTGGAGGGGGGGGGGAAGAAAAAAAGAAGGTTTTATTAATACTACAGAACATTCACCTGTTCTTTTTTTGTGAACTGAGGATGCCTTTCAAAACACTGCAACACAGCTCTTCTAAAGAATTCAGATAATGTATCAGCCCTACACTGCCAGGTCTTGAGACTGTCCTGAGATCTAGCAGAGTTTATTTCTGTGCTGCCAAATACAGAAATGAGTACTGAAAGACAGGGTTTAGTAAAAAGTTTAAGCATTATCTCACTCCTCTACTGCTGTCTGTAGAGAAACTGATCAGATACCAGTTTAGCTGAGGGGTTCTTTACTCCCTGAAAGGACTACAGACACCCGCAGTCTGTTTTTAGGGAGAGGTGTTATTCTGCACTTTTCAGCGTTTGTTGTGTTTCAAGTGACCAATACAAGTACCTTTCTGATTTTATTTACTCAATAATACTGTTTTATGTTTGGCAGCACCTCTCTCAATTTTGCCAAGCTTTTGCAGAGCGGCATTTTTTGTAGAATCATAGAATGGTTAAGGATGGAAGGACCTTAAGGATCATCAGGTTCCAACCTCCCTGCTATGAGCAGTGACACCTCACACTAGACCAGGCTGCATAAACCTCATCCAGCCTGGCCTTAAACACCTCCAGGGAGGGGCATCAACAACCTCCCTGGTAAACCTATTCCAGTACCTTACTACCCTCATGGTAAAGAATTTCTTCTTGATCTCTACCTTAAATCTACCCTCTTTCAGTTTAAAACCATTACTCCTTGTCCTCTCACTACCCTCTCTGGTGAAAAGCCCCTCCCCAGCTTTCCTGGAGGCCCCCTTCAGGTACTGGAAGGCCACTATAAGGTCTCCCCAGACCCTTCTCTTCTCCAGGCTCAACAGCCCCAACTCCCTCAGCCTGTCTTCATAGCAAAGGTGCTCCAACCCTTTGATAATCTTTGTGAGCCTTCTCTTGACCCTCTGCAACAGCTCCATGTCTTTCCTGTGCTGAGGGCTCCAGAGTTGTACACAGTACTCAGGTAGGGTCTCACAAGAGCAGAATAGAGGGGCAGAATCACCTCCTTCACCCCGCTGACCACACTTCTTTTGATGAAGCCCTGGATGCAGTTGGCCTCTGGACTTGGAGCACACACTGGCAGCTCATGTCAAGCTTCTCATCTACTACCATCCCCAAGTCCTTCTCCTCTGGGCTGCTCTCTAGCCATTCTCCCCCCCCCCAGCCTGTATTTGTGCCTGGGGTTGTGCTGACCCAGGTGCAGGACCTTGCACTTGGCCTTGTTGAACTTCATGAGGTTGGCACTGGCCCACCTCTCAAGTCTGTCAAGCTCCCTCTGGATGGCATCCCTTTCCTCTAGGGTGTCAACCACACCACACACCTCGGTATCATCAGCAAACTTGCTGAGGATACACTCGATCCCACTGTCCATGTCTCCAGCAAAGATGGTGAACAGCACTGGTCCCAATACTGATCCCTGGGGAACACCACTCCTCACTTGCCTCCACTTCAACTTCAGATTCTCATTTTCCCCCTAAATCAATTCATTTTACACTGACAGTCTTCCAAGAAATTTCCCAGGGATACAACTTTTTATTAGAAAATAAAACTGATTCAGGGCCAAGACACTTCTCTGGGTTCAGTTTTGACTGATCGGAGAATTTTATGCTTTCATCTGTCTTCCAACTTCCTTTAGAAAAATAAGGTCTTTGGTTTTAACCACATATACTCTTTCCTATGCACTTCCATACAGCAGTCCTTCATTTACTTTAATGTTGAAAAGGCAAAAGCTAAAGGACAGTCTTCCAGGCTCCCTGCGTTTTGGCTTGTGGTATCCCAGAATTAGATGCACTTTTTATACACAGAGTAACACCCAGCAGATTCGCTCTCCATTGACTTACCCGTTACCTTCAATACATATATTGTGAGATTTTATAGACATTAGAAGATTAAAACCAACCAGCATCTTTAGACATTAGACTTCATCTGAAAACTGTATTTACGAGTCAGTATTTTCCACTTGCAATTGAGGTGACAAAAATACTACTCTGTCATTTACTTTTGAAACTCATACGTGCTCCCTGCCTTCATTCCACCTAGGATTTACTTATTTCTCCAGGCTGTCTATATGAATACTGTGCAACCATATTGGAGAGGCAGGATGATGGAGAAAGCCTTGGTTCATGTCTGGTATGAAAATGAGAAATTTGTTTATAGGACCCTGTTAACTTTTACTGCAGCATTTAGACTTGACTCTAGATAAATACTTAATTCCTAAACTTGGGACTAAGCCAAAAGTTTTTTAAGATCCCTTTTGAGAACTGCCAGATCACGTTATCAGTTTTTCATCTTCTAATCTTAGCTATGAGGTGAGTTGTTTTGCTGTTTTGGCTTGAAAAACCAGTTATAAATGCTGATCTCTCTCCCCGTTTCCTGTTGAAATGACTTGACTGGAGCTCTGCTAGGGTAAGTAGGCAGGAGTATTTGGTTTGTTTACTAAGAACAAAGAAAAGAGTTTGATTTAATAAGCAGATCTGTAACATGTAATGAAACTGAGTAGGTGTTCTCCATATTTCAGTATTATTACATCTAGATGCCAGGGCCTTTTCTTCTTTCTGTGTTCTCATTAACAAGTTGACCTAACTAACTGTGGTTCCGTCTGTTTGCTCCAGATTCTTTAATTTTATTTTTTTTTTCTTTAAATTCTGCAGGAAAACTTTTATAGGGCTAGGGATTTTGAATGTACCTCATTTAATATTCTCTGTAATTAAGCTAACATTTAGTACCTTCATCCAGAACTCCTGATCTGTTTGTATGGTTAAAGTCACTTAAATGTAATACTTTTATTTTGGAATCGCTGTCCCCAAGCAGTATTAACATCCTGCAAGATACACAGTAAAATGTCGCATGGATATCCTTTGGCTGGCTCTTCTGGAGACTGAAGAGTTTCTTTTACATGTTGTTTATTTTTTAAATGTTAGCAGTAGTCTGCTGCTTTTGTCTTTTTCATAATACTGTTGTTTTGCAAATCTGATTATCTTTACAGCATTGTCTGGATTTATGAAGTCTAGTTTACTGCTACTGTCAACCAGGCTCTGGCATACTTCCAGAGATTGCTTTGTTGAATTATGTTCCTTTATTTTTCCTGCTTTCCTTATGAAGCGCTGTGCCTAGAGGACTCTTCTCTCACACCAGCTGGCAATGTCTACATGCTGTTTCTGTAGTTCTTAATATTTTCTGCCCTTTCTGTAAGACTCTTACTGCCTTTTAAATGTAATTATGTCCCCCTTTAGCTATCACATGTCCGGTTCATTCTGCTCGTTCTGTTTTCCAATTCCTAAACTTAATTTGAAGTCTGGAGTTTGACATCTGCAGAGGTCTTTAAGAAACCCAGTTTAGGTATCAACTCGTAACATCCCCTCTTCAGTGGGGGATCTTCTCCCTTTAACGTTTGTCTTGCAGAGTAAGGCATGGCTGGTGTGCAATGTGTAGTGATGATCCCATGGGTCTGCCTCTCCAGGACTATAATTTCCTAAGGAGTTTGTTTTGGGAAAGCAATGTTTCAATTGTGATCCTGATATTTAGAAGCCTTTTCTCAAATAAAGCAGTTTGGAAGTACCTCAATAGCTGGGGAAGGACAGGGGATGTGATGAACATGGATTACGTTTGCTTCACTTCAAAGCTAAAAACCCAGCCAGAGTGCAAGTCTTTCACAAACAGCTCACAAAACCAGCAAGGATCTGTTGTATGAAAACATCTGCATTCTTGAAATTCATCTCCAGCCCACACAAATGCTCCACTCCACTCCAGTTCACAAAAATGCTTCACTTCCATAAGCAGTAACTCCTCCTCTTCCCCTACCAAGGACGAAAGGAGTGAGGAGAGAGGCCTCCTCTTTGCTCAAACCCTGCCACACACATGCACAGGGATAATCAGCATCACTCTGCAGGGATGCACCAGGATACAAAAAGGGCTGCTCTGTGTCAGTCTTTGCAGGACGTGGGGAAGGTGGTGTGTTTAATACTCATTTGACAGAATAGTCACATTTGTTAGTCAGGATGAGACAGCTCTTATTCAACATTTAACCCTGTGCAACAAAGTCTGACTGGTAAGCATTTCTCATTTGAGGAAAAACAACTATAACTGTTAGTTAGCATTTCCAAAGGGAAAATGCCAAAGACTGTGATAAAGGAAAGAAAAAGGCATCCAAGCAGAGTCAGGCTGGAGAAGTAATTACAATTTAAAAGAGGAGGAACTGGGCCACCAGCAGCGGTTGTAGGTCTGCCTGCTGGACCTCAGGTGAGATTCCCCCACTTCTAACATGTCTGTGGTTTCAGCCAAACCCAAAGACAGAAGTGCAGCAACAGTAAAGAGTCATTAGTATAGAGCTGTAGCTGTTTAACAAAAACACAGGAAAACACGCAATACACTTTACACAGCTAATAGGAAAAAAGAGTTCATTTGATAAAACAGAAGCAGACATTCTTTTTTGCGTGTCTGTCCAGAGCTGAAAGCTCGGGATACTACAACCACTCAGGTGAAACCAAATTGTTGGAAGAGTTCTGACTGTTAAAGAGACTGCTCAACTTGATCTTCAGCGAGAACTAGTCTGGGCATTTCACTGGATTTCCTGAAATACCAGAAACAATACTGCAATAACAAGTTTCCTTTGAGGGGCATAAAAGAAACCTGGGCGCACCCTTTATTCAAGCAAGATATTTATTACAATGCACAATAAGGAAAGACTGGTTTGATGAATCCCCTCAAGTCATAATGCCAGGTAGGAGGCATCCAAAGGTGCTGGGTTTTCCTGCACACCCACACACGTAGCTGTGCACACGCCCACATGTGCACCCTGTCCCTCCACAGCCATCAGACACTTGAGCATCAGTAAATGCTCAGTTTGTCTAATAACCCTTAGCGAAAGAGTATGGGGAGGAAAGAGCTTTTTCAGTAATTTCTCTATCTATTTCACACTAGTTACTGGCTGTAAATTATGCAAGAACAAGTTAACTGCACTAACTCTCCAAATTATTACTAGTCACTCAGCGGATCTGACATCCACCCCAGAGGAACACATCAACCTCCTACTGATTGCAAGTGAATGGAGAAGTAAGTAGGCACTTATCTCTTCCTGAATCTCTCTCTCCAGTCAAGACTGATGATCATCTCAAAATTAAGGAAAAAAATGCTAAGCCATTAGTTGGAGAAAGAGAGGGGGGAAAAAAAGCACAGGAAAAAAAGAGTCAAAAGAGATACAGAAATCTGATAAAGACATGAAAAGAAGCTGACTAAAAGCAGTTCCAGTAGAACTTTTAGAACATTTATGTTACACCCTCATAAGGAGTGCAATTTGTGTTCTTGAGAACTACAGGGACCACGCAGTTAATCTTGTTTTCACATATCCCTTTAACTAATTAAAAAAGAAGAAGCTCTTATTCAGAGCTCAGTATTTTTAATATGCTCAGATAATGCAATTAACTTGAGAAGAAAAGCATTTCAGTAAAGGCTGCACCTTGTCTACACTGTGAGATCACACTTCATATTAATTTTTTTCTAGATTCCTTTTGTGGCACAAAAAACCCCACACATTTTCATCCAGTGCAAAGCTATGCCTTTGAAACAGAAGGCCTAAATCTATTTATTTCTCCTAGAGACAACATGTGCAAAGCTGTACTAATATTTAAAGGTTTGTCAGAGGTGACTCAGTTTCACCAAAACTGGTGTTAGACTACCTGTGCTGACTGATGATTAGTATTTTCACATCAAAGTCTGGATACAAAGCTAATAGTTTGAAAAAAAAAAAAGGCCTGCTACAGGTTCCTTCCTACAGTAAACACTTATAAAAATCATGTGCAGCATAATAACCCAGACATACAGTCTCCAGTTTTAGAGCTTCATTAAGATGATCTTTTGATGGCAATATTAGAGAAATCTAAATACAATGGCTGTCTTCACAGGTCCACCAAAACCGAGGGGTATCAAAGGTGAGAACAGCTGTAATGTCACATTCGTGTCCCAGTTGAGCAGGGAGGCTGCAGTAGATCAGAATATGCAAAGCCACAAAGTTTGGGGAATGCCCTGAACTTCATTAGAACTTGCATGTAAGTGGTCTAATCTGTAGCCACTGACTTACAAAGTGAAGAAATCAATGTTAGGCTAACATTAATCAATTAATCCAGTACTTTGTATATAACAGCTTCCTCTTACTGTTTGGAACATAAGTACCCCAAACACGAGTTGAGTTACTCCTAGCTAATATATTCTACATGAATCTCAGCAGAAGGTTATAGCAATGAATGACTCACAGTTAAATGTAAAAACAACACCTGGGAGAAATCGGAAAGGAAAATAATACTTCATCATCTGAAGACTTAGTGTTTTGCCTCTGACCAATTTTCTAAGCTTCAGATACGCCCCTCAATAGACACTTGTACACATACTGACATGCACTCTGTTGTTTCCTCCGGAGTTGAGGAGATCTGCATGGTATTTAAAACATATTGCCCTTTGGACCTTATTGTCTTACAACTGCAAACCTTTTAAAGGCTGCTGGACTAACTTGGAACATGAGTAATATTCACACTTAGCCTTTTAGATTTTTCTTTTTAAACCCAGACCAAACACACAGAACATGCAAAGATTAATTGCTCAGACATTTTAAATGCCTGCAAAATCCTTTCAACTCTCCACCAGCCTATGAAAGAATTTTGATGGCAAAAGTCAGTATCTTCTTGGCCAAAAGGAAGATGTTGACCTGACTCTAGGTGTTCATGAAGAGGGGAGGGGTGTGAAGAGGGGAGGGGTGTGAAGAGGAGATCTGGGTTCAGAAATAGATGCCTAATAGACAGAATGGACTTAAGTGTCCACTGAGAGAGCTTCTTTTGCTTACACAAATGCGTATTAAAACCCAGAGCTATAGCAAAACTATTGAAACATCTGACTTAAAGAAGCTCTAATCTCATTTATGAATTCCTGTGTCTTTTAAAAATCAAGCAATATAAAGAATTTATGCATATAGCACTATGTCAACACTGTTGTTCTGCACTGATTTACCTGAATGTAGAGCAGAGACTCTGTAGGTATGCTAGTGGGAAAGTCTGCAGTGAGCTGGAGACCACAAAAACCATTACAGATGGCATGTGTGCCTAAGCGATAAGACTTCTTTAATCAGATATAAGCAAAATCTGTTAACTGTGCAGTTTATTAGTGAGAATGCAAATTACAGTCCACATGCATCAGACATTACCAATCAGGTTTGAAAATGGGTGTGGGAATACTTTAAAGAAATTCATTATATGGATTTGATTGCATAACACAGGTATTTTGTGTTTACATGCTGCATAAGTGCAGGACTGAACTATGTGAAGATGTCTTCAGGCTGATGTGTAAGGAGCCAGAATTTCAATCAACATCTAAGCTCCATTTTTCACTTCAGAAAACGTAATACTGATTTATCCTTGTTTCCTAGAAAAGCCTTTGATTCGAAATGTCAAGATAGCATCAATAAAAATTATTCAAAGATATTATAATGTAATACTAAATACCTATCTCAAGCCCAAGTACAGACAGACTGCTGCAGGTGAACAAACTCACAACTTACAGTTCTGAAATGAGGTAAACAATATGAAAAAATCCCAGCACACATGAACAGAAACATTCCTTATGCCTCAAATCAAGCTCTACACAAGGCTTAGATATCAACATATCACTGCCCACTCTTGGTGAAGGCTCTTTCAAAATGTAATACCTCCCCCATGAGAACAATGTTTACCTTTCCCTTCGTTTTTGAGCAAGGGTTTAAACCTCACTTGATCTTATCTTACCAGAGGAGTGACAGGCCTATCATGTTAATGAATTAAAGGCAATCATCCCTCCTTACTACTAAGATACCTTATAAGTCCTCAGCTTAGAAGAATCACACACTTGACTGAGCCAAGCAATGAGCTGGATGACTTGAAAAACCTGCACAGGCACTGTGTAACTCATCTCTTCACCATCTTTTCCCATTGCATCTAGTCTGCCTGTTAAGCTCAGTACAGCACCTCCAGCCTCAGCTGACTGAAGGGTTATAGCCCACTCCCAGAGGGCAAAATTTTATGAACTGTCGATTCATGAGTTTATTCCTGCATTGTGGAACTCCTTGGAGCCCTGAATTTAAATTTGGCTTCTGAAAAAAAGATGCATTGACTCGAAAATCAGTTTGACTCTTCTAGAGAGAGGAGATCAGAAGTTTCAGCAACAACTGGTTGGGAAAACCAATTTGAGGAAGGCCTCAGGTTCTCCCTGGGGAGGATCCTGTTGTTATGATTGTTCTAAGTGCACATCTATAGCCTATTACTCACTTATCTTCCTGTGCAAATATCTTACAGGAATGCAGACTGGCTGCATACATTTAATATCTGCAAGTATTAAAGCCTGTACATTAGCAAAGGTTATCAGAGACTGACAGCTAGCAAGAATACAGATTATCTCCTCTCTGAGCCCTGAACTGCCTAGGAAATAGAGACATGCAGGATCATTGACTCCAGTTTCTCATTTCTTCTCTATTTTGTGAGCTAGCTCTTCCCCTGCCTGAGAAGAGTACAAGGCTGATACAAATCCACATAGTTTTCTGTACCAAAGCTGTGCCAGCACAGCTCCACAGAGTTGAGGGCAGAGCCCTTGGGGTGGATGTGCCAGAGCAGTGCAGAAGCCCCCACGGCTCCTCCGCAGCGCAGTACAGCAGCACCCCCAGCCTTGGCAGAACAATACACAGTGTGAGAGGCAATGGCCTCCCGTACTGAGAATGGAAACACGTGAATATGAAAAGAAAGAAGAATGAGCACTGGCTAATTTTCTTGCATTTTGCTGAGCTGTCTTTTATCCACACTTTCACCAGTTCATGCATTGACCATTGTCTTATCTTTTACATACCATGCGATGTTGAAGAGCTCCGGATGGTAAGGTAGCTGGATTCACATTTCTGTGATTCAATATCCAGGTCTCCAATTTTTAAGATTAGACGTTTTCCCGGAGGCACTTGGATTTTCTTTTCACAAAGGGTGTAGTTTGGGTATGTCCCAGGGTAGTTCTTGGATGCCAGGGTCCCACTGTCCTGATACATCACCATGTGCCCACATCCATCCCCTGCAGTAGGAGAAGAAATAAAGAAGAGAAACAAAATGTACACCTCAGTAAAAACGGTGTACTGGCCACATGTCTCGTGCACTTATGCCTTTCAAAAAATATTTTGTAGTACTCTACCTCAGTTATGTTGTTGCTGGAACATCGGTAACTAAAATAAATACAGTCATATTTATTTTGTAAACCAGTAGAAAGGAGGGTTGGAAACACTCAGGAACTAAGATGTATTTGACAGTCCTGTACCAATAAAGTCTCTCTGGCTTTCTGTTTTACAGTGAAACCCTACTGAAAACCTGAAGATGCAATTCCACAAGTAATATTCCTTAAATATTTTTCTCCCAAATAGCTCTCCACATTTTATTTCCATATAAAAAGCTGCCAGAGAGAAGGTAACTGAATCATGCATGAAAGCACAGACATGATTTAACTACTTACTATCACAGACCTGACTCATCTTACTTTTCTGTTGGTTTTCTTGTGCCACAACACAAAAAGCTCAGGGGACAAGGCAAAGACACAAGTGGAGCTTCCAAAGTGAGATGTGCAACATTAGCGATACACAGGCTACTTCACGGCAGCATGCCTGGAGATGGAAGTGCTGCCACCTCCTTGCACAAGGGGTGAGGGTGGGCACCCATAAAGTGTTTTTCCATGGGACTGTGTAGGAGCCAGATCAGCTTTGAAGCCTCTCCTTGGCAGAGAGGCATCTGAGGAGCAGCTTCAGCAGAATATGTGACAACAGGAAAAGGCACATGGAAATACATGGGGGGATGTGTGGACTGACATGAAAAACAGGAAGCATTCACAGAGGGGAAGGAAGCAGGTATCAGATAGGAGACCTTGACTACTAAAGGAAGCAATTTTTAGTGAACTATTTAAAGTGTACTAGTAAATTAAAATTTATATATTAAAGCTGCAGTCATTCTATTCTGCTGAATCTTACAAATAATGGAAGCTGTTGCCATAGTGGAACTAGTGCCATATGTAGATGCATGTAATAGGCAGTCCTCAGTTTTAGATAAGTTAGGCATTGTCACTACTTACGAGTCTTGTATACTGTCAACTTTTATCACTGTAAAATTGACGTTAGTCCTATAAATATTGGTAAAATAAAGAATCCTGCAGAGCAGGGAATCCACAATGTTCACTTTAACTACTCAAAATTTTACTTTTGGGGATATTTTGGTTGAACTGTTTTGGTCTGTTAATTTTATTACTTTCTGAATTTCCTTCCAGAATCACTAGGAGGAACCAACTTAAGATATGGTAAGATTATTTAAAAGTGAACAACTGGAAATGAAGTGTTGATAAAGAAATGTGCCATACCAGGGTTTGGGGGTAAAGTGTCATGCAGTGCAAACATAAGCTCCAAGCTATCAAACGTTGACTTGCTACTATGAAATTACACTGCCATTTCATCCAACTCACTCAACTGCTTTTTCACAAGCAGCAACATTTCTTTTTAAGCTTTCTAATTATTAGTAGCTTTGTTGCCTGCGATTTAATTCTGTCCCAGGTTCATTCTTGGAACAGAGGTGAATAGGAGACAGATCCAAAATCCATAAAACATACTTAATGCATTTTTTTCAGATCTCCTTGTTCACACACTTCAGAAAATATCTAAAGTCTGCTATCCAAGCCCTATTGATTTCAGAATGCATAGGAATATATTTCTGATGAAAGGCAAACTGGCCGCTTGAGGAAATAATCTTTTCAAAGAAAACTTTCTGCAGCAGGAATAAAAATGTAAGGAGCAATACAGTACATGAGCTATCAACTTTCTGAACCCAGAGAGGGGTCCACAGAGGTCCAGGCAGTGTAGAACCAGATCATTTCCAGCAGGACACAGGACAACCTTGCTGCCTGTGTAGCCAACTGCTGTGTAGTAAAAAACCTGTCCTTTCCCTTTAATTTAAATTGCATGTTTTCAACTGTAAGTATTTTATTTAGCTAGGCTGATGAAAATAAAGTAACTACAATCTGGACCTTGGTTTATAACTTTCCCTTATTGGAAAAGAAAAGGGAAAACAAAAGAAAAACATAAATACAACAAGATGTCATAGGGATGAACTCCTTAAAATTTTCATTGAGTTGAGTGTTCACCTAGTCTTAATTTCTCTGAGCTACATTCTGGCCTTTGTCACCTTGGTACAATCCAAAAGATCCCTTGTGGTACAAAACTCTCTTCAAAAAGTTGAAAAGACATGGTAAGACCCTGACAACTGTCTGGGTCATAGGGCACTATATTTCTGCAGAAAGTGTACAGGCAAAACTATGCACCAAAGACCTCAGCCTGCCATCCTCTTCTGTTGAGGTTATACAAGGTCTTGTTCCCAGGGAAATCCTTTTTTTTTAAAATCTGCCTTTGAGTGAGCATTGAAACATATTAGCACCAGAACATCATCTGAGCTAAGAAAGCATAATTCTATTTTCCAACTTTTCAGTGGTGGAGTGTGGTCATTAAAACACACCAGCTGATGAGAGGCAAGTGCAGCATCACCCTGCACCTGTAATGGCCTTTGCTGCCTCTGTTCTGCCTGCCTGCCTCAAAAGAAAAAGTCATGACAAAAGCTTGTTCGCCACAAGAACCAAAGCAATGTCCAAAAAATCAGACCAAGTCTTAGTAACTATTGCTTCTTACAGAGAAACCTGACTGCACTTTTAAGTTTTCAGAAAGATTACCAGAGCAAAGAAAAATCTTACACTGAAATTTGCTGGAGAATGCATCCTAGGGAAGGAGACTGAAGGCATAGAGCGAAGGTAGAATAAAACTCAGGACCGATTCATTAATTCAAAGAGTGATTTAATGACTAAATGTAGAAAAGAAAATAACAAATTTACCGCACTGTACACAAAGGCCTCAGAAATGGAGGCAAATTGTAAGGAATTTAAAACGTGTCCCTGTTCACATAAAAAAAAAATTCCACATGAAATTTTGATTTTTCCGTAGAAATATCTTGGCCAAACCTCAAATACATTGACCTTAAAACACAACTGCTTGTCCTTATTAAAACCATGGTTTAAATACCTGATGTTGCTCTCCTTTCTATAGGCCCTTCTGGGTGGAAATATGGGCATTCAACTAGTCAGCAGTTCAATGCAGGACTTCCAGCTAATACTACATTTTCACTTAGCATTACTTCAGAGAACTGCTTTATATCACTCGATTTGGCAAGAAATTGGCAGCCTTGCCTCAGACATCCAGGTTTCATCATTTCTCACTGGACAGGAGCAAAGCAAAATATTTGAGCACAAGATATGCAGCAGCCAGAAAGTATGAACAAGCTTAGATTTCATAAAATCTCTCTTTAGCACCAGGAGTTACTAAAAGCACATCAAACATGCTTTGTAAACCAAGTTCCCACAGGCATTTGAATCAAGATCAAGATCATGGTCTCTGGATTGCAGGCACCTGCCCGCTGGCCTGCGCTCAGGTTGTATCGGAGATCACACAGCACTGGAATTAAGGCTGTTTACCACAGATAAAAATAGTCTCCTGTGGCAGACGATGGAAATAACTCTCCAAGAAATGAGAACCATGATCAGCACCTTCTGCCGCAGCAGCAGGCGCTGTGCTTGCACCTTGCCCTCTCTCACATGATGTTCACTGAGAGCAGAAAAAAGAACCTGAGACCCCTCTGGAGGACACTAGGCTATGGCCCTGAGGAGAGGGCTAGAGGAGGTATGAGATGACAGGCAGGTAGCACGATTTCCCATCCTCAGACACATGCATGATGGATGTGCATGGGACAAATTGAAGGAATATCTCCAGGCAGCTGCATCTGGGCTGGGTCTGACCACAGCTGCTGGGTCATGGGCAGAAGGGTTCACTCCAGGATCTGATCTGCCCGTGTAGGTGATAAAATCAATGCCCACAAACAAGCTCTTGCCCCACACCATGAGCTGCTCTGGACACAGCCCCTGACAGATACTGTGGCTTTAGCAAAATGATGGTGGTCCCAGAAGCAGCAGAGTTAGAGATCTCTGAAAAAGATGCTGGTTCTCTGAGGCACCCTCCTGCCACCCAAACCTACCTGTCTGGGCTGACTCTCTTCTCCCATCTCTTCCCAAGCCCAGTGCACAAGTTGAGCCCTGGCCTCTTACTCCTGCGCTCCCTGGGCTCTTACACCCCTTGCTGACAAGCACGACTGGATGTGTGTGGCACCTTCATCCAAGCACTCAGCATATCACCCTCTGATTTAGGGAAGAGGCTGCAGGCTTTCATATAACTGCTATGAAAGCCTACCATGTGCTGCACCTTTCACTGAACGTGTTTATACCACCAACTACAGAACAGTTACATAGCATGGTATCAAAGTGCATTTTCAGAAGCATTGCTACAATATCCTGGCAGCTAACAGCTGCCTTTTTCATCCTTCTGATTCACCCTCACCAAGCAAATAATAACTGACTTGGACTCACTCCAGTGCTAAATACATGTTATACCTAGGCCTGCTCATGCACACGGTGGCTCCCTGCCCTCTTCCACCCGCTGCACGAGTTCTGTCAGGCACTAACATTTCTCTCTCGGCCTCTCTGGCTACAGATTCCAGCTACCTGCCACCTCTTTGCTGCCAATCTCTTCCCACCAGGACAAAGACCCCAAAGTAACCTTATTTTCACTGCTGCCTCTTCTCTCCCAGTTTGACATCCCTCTGGATGCACACCTTCATGGTGGGGCTTGGGACAAGGTGTGCTCCCCATACTCACCCAGCAGTGAGGGAGCAGAGCAGGGAGCAGGTGACTGCCAGCCTGTCCTTTTTCCTTCACACTCCTCTTCCCTTGATAGGAGAGAGCAGAAAACTGAGGTTTTATACCTAAATTTTGGATTCAGCCAAAAATAAGTGTTTTCTGAAGAGCCACAGCTGCAAACAGACACAGCCAAAGCAAAGCAAACACCACTGAGTTGAGGGTATGGCTTTGCAAGCTCCGATGAGAATCCCCATGAGGAGAAATGAGGTTCATCTCATCTTCCACATTGCTTTGCCTGAAGTAATAACTCCGGCTTATTAAACGATATAATAAAAACTGAGTCAAAGAGTTCTGTGTCTGTGTTTGAAAGAAGATTCAAGTTATACATAAGAACAGATAAGTATCTAAAAAAGAAATCCAATCTTTCCAGTTAAACCTGTGCCCTCTGTGCTCATGTGGGATAGGAGAAAAGACCATTTTGCCACATGCCATTCAAATCCACTGGTGTGGTCTGCACTTTATGTTTTCATACAGCTACTCTGACCCTCATCACTAACAGAACTGTAGGTGCTGCAAACATGAATGAGTTTGTACCCTCACTGCTTTCTGAGGTGATGGAGTAAAATCCAGAGTTAAGTGTTTCATCTCTAAACTCTCCACTGACAAACCTGGGTCAAGAGAATCAGCTCTTTACTGAGCCATTATAAATGAAGAGACCACCATGCCATTGGGACCTAAAGTGGTCATTTCTCCAGAGAATGATGAAGTTGTCAGATCTCTGTGCTTTTTCTGGCGGTGGAATTAAGCAGGTAACAAAAATGAAGGGTAACTTGGTGGGCCCAAGGCACCACCAGGTGGCCGAGTACCCATGGTCCTCTTCCCACCTCCCCAGCTACTGGCACCCAGAGCTGCAGGAGTCATGGGGGCGGTGGGGGGGGTGACCACACATTTGGGGATTTCACAAACCACCAATTTCATAGCATATGCCATTTATACCAGCTGAGCAGCTGACCAAACTCTGCATGTAAAGAGGCATACGAATCCACAGCAGGCTTTTTTTTCAGAAATCCAGCTTTACATTCCTCACAATATGTTGAGGAGACTGCAAAGACAGATAACGAAAGAAACCCCTGAAAATGAAGGCAATTCTATATTCATCTGGAAAAACAGTGACTGAAATCTTCCAAAGCCTTTAAATTATTATTAATATCTTTTCAAGGGAAGAAGTCCCCTACTTCTCAATATGCCTTATTGCAAAAGAAAAAATAAATACTGTGCAAATTTTTCTTCAAATTGCGTTTTGACTCCATTAGGTTCTCAGGAAACAATGCCTGTGCTGCAGCAGTTCCTCAGGACACCCATTTTGCTGCCCAAGCTAACCAAGAAGTGGCTGGGAGAGGGCAGAGAGCAGGAAGGGAAGGTAGAGCAGCAGGAAAAACAAAGGAACATTGTGGAGTGCTGATTTCATTGCCCAAATTATTTACTTACCAACTTCAAAGGGATGCAAAAGGAGAAGGAGGTCAAATAAACCACTGTGTGTTTTTTTTCCCCCCCCTCTTCACAGACATTATTTACTGTAATGTCCCTCTTAAAGTAGGAACAAGAAAGTAGCAAATGATCTCCAATTGGTTCCACAGTGGTTCCATAAATCACAAATTCCCACCACGAACCCAGCTGCAATCGCCCCCGAGCTGTTCAGGCTGCAGCTGGGGGCTGGTTTTCCTCAGGGTGTCCCCTGCAGCCAGCCTCAGGAGATGCTCTGCCTCAAACATACACAAAGGTTTTTTGGTAACCAGTTGGAATGTCATCACCAAGTATAGGAAAAAATCCCTGACAACCATCCTAAGTACCTTAGAATGTTGTTTATAACTATACTACTCTTTTTCAAAGTTAAAGGGTTTTTTGGGAATTGCAGGTACATCCATGTGCCAGTAGCCAAGGAAATATTTACAGCTGTTCTGACCTACATGGGAGTGACTTTGCTGGATTGCCACAAACAACCTGGGCAGCCTTTACTAGTCCAGAAACATCTCCTCCTTACAGAAGTTTGCAAAGACAAAAAAAACCTAGTGGTACCTGAGATTTTATTTATTTAGCTGCTAAAATGTCAAAAGAAATCAGAAATCTCCCTATGAACAACTTCTTCCATCAACAAAAAAGCCACGCTCTGCTGAAGAGGAGACTGTACATTCAGCATTCAGGTTTGAAAACAAGTAATAGAGTAAGTCTTACTTCAACTAACACAAATGTGAACCAGAAATTCTCACATTGAGACTCTTCCAGTTTCAGTGTATCCATAAAGGCTTGATAATTTTGTTGCTTAATCAAATAATTTTCTAGAGAGCAACCATCATCTGCATATACATCTTAAGGACTTGTGTCATGATGAAGCCTAACACTACCTAGCTACATTTACATGAGACCTCACTAACAAGATGATCCAGATGACTGCAGAAATCACAGTGGCAAGACAGAACGGCAGCTACAGCTTGCTAGTCCCTTTCCTATGAATTATTTATGAGGACACAGGATAAAGAAGTTGCTGCTTTCTGTAAAGAACAAGATCCTGGAACACATAAGGGACAAGGTTTACACAAAAATGTAAATAGCATCATACAATTTTCTTGCTTTGCTTGTATTAAATACGCAAATAGTAGCAGCAAACTAGGTTTGCCTTTGCTTTTCAGGATCACTGTCTGGTTCCATCACAATCTGCGAAAGACAGACGGTACCAGAGTACATGTCAAAAATAAGTATGTTTTAGTCACTGCTTCCAGGACTTAAGCAGTATACCCAAGTGTAGCCCTTCAGAGAACCAAGTTTCAGTGCTGGAATTCATTTTTCAGCTCTCTAAATACAGTACTCTCGAACTTGTGGGTGTGAGAAACCTTCTATGCCTTTTCAACTTCTGCAACAAAAGATATTTGTATTTATTTATTTATTCCCTGCATAACTGAATTTAATATTTGTTAATACTTTTCTTTTATGGAGAAGGCATACTGCTGTGATTGACCACCTCCACATTTTACTATCCTGTGTGTTTCTGGAAACAGAAACGAGTCTGGAATTGCACATTTATGGAATTTTCAGAGGAATCTTAAGAGTAGGGTCCCCTTTTTGCAAAAGGAAAGTTGATTTTTTTGTTTTCTAACAAATACATGCCTACTTTAAGATGCTCATCCACATTATGTACCCCAGGTGCTGAGGTACTGCAAAGGCACTGAGAAGTTCACTGCACAAGTTCTTGTAACTGCGCACTCAGAGGAACCTTGAAAGACTGTAAACAAATGGTAAGACAGGCATGCACCTCCACCAGCCACCCACGCAGGGTAAGTCAGGGCCCTGGTGAAGCTTCAGTGCTGTTAAGGCTAGTGGGAACAAATACCCCACAGATGAGAGTGTCTTCCCTGTCTCTCTGCCCACAGCATCTCAGCAATGTGGCAGGCATGTGGAACCACAGCAGGAGATGAAGCCCACCCCATGGTGGGCTTCCCCTGGTTTGGGGGGACGTTGTGCCATTAGGTCATCTTCTCCGATTCTGCTGATTTGGGGAAACATGCAGTTGGATTTTTATTAAGGGCTTTTCAGGCAAAGTAGGAAATGCTAATCTGAACTGAGAGACATATCTTATATATGCAAATTATTTGCTCTACTTTCTCCATCTGTTTTTTTCCTAGGTTTTTCTCTTAGCTGTGCTTTACTGGAGATTAACTTACGGTATATAGCACTGAATTTGGACTGTGTGGGAAACATATGTTGTAAGCTCAGGGCCAGACTCGAATATTGGGTTGCACAGGAATAGGAATATTCACAGCAGTGCTAAGGACTGACAAACCCACAGGGACAGGAAATTCAGAGGCACCAGGGTAAGGAGAGGCTGAAGCAGAGCTGTTCCAGTTACAGTAGCAGGTGGGAAGGCAAGGTTTCAAAATAGCTTTAATTTGGGTAAGAGGAAATGGCTGAACATGACAAAATGTTCACCCTCCTTTTTAAAATATGTAATTCCCCTGTTAGTGTGGTACAAGCCAGGCAAGACTGGCAGTTACCAAAAAGTAAGGGTGGTTCAGCTTTCTTGAAATCAAACCTGTCCCACCTTCATTGAAAAAAATCACACATTCACCTTTGTTGTCTGTATGCCTAGATGGAATATGTGATTTGTTAGTAAGAAAGAACAACAAAAAGCACACCACTTTTCTCGAAGCAAACGATGCAAGCCCCCCCCATTATCCCCAAAGTATAAAGGAATAAATATCTCAAGAGCAAATTAATTCTTTGTGATGGAAATAATAATTGTCATTTATTAGCAAGACTCAATTTTCTGTTTTGCCTTTTGACTCAGTCAACCTAACTTCAAGGAAAACAGCTATTTCCTCCATGGTTATTGCAATCTGACAAGTGGCTCCTTACAACTCCAATAGAAATGGAAGCAAAAACTAACCAAACTAAGATGAATACATGGTCAAAAACCTACATCAGGCTTCTGACCTGCAGCACTGAGAGCAAGAAATGCCTTTTTTCAATATTGTCACACTACCAGCCTGCCTGATACTCACCATCAAGGTATTAACTAGAACAGTATGCTCAGAAGCTCCAGAAACCAGAAAGTTTTGTGACCTCTCTGGTCACAAAAAAAAAGAAAACACACACACCATTACTGAAGTACTACAATGTTGGTTGTGGCACTGTATATGAGCAACAGCATCATTCCTGTGTCTTATGTGACACGCTGTTATGAGATTGCATAAAAGGGATTTACAAATGGATATGAAAAAGAACATGGAAGAGAACATTTTATGCCACCTCATGTATACCACCTATACTGAAACTCCATAATTTTGTTTTATTTGACTGGATTTTTTCACTAGCAGTACTATCTAACAACCGTGTTCTCAAGTTTTGAAACAGGGTACAGCAGAAAGGTCTGAACAATTTTTCATTCCAGAGTGAATGAATACCTCAGTGTAACTGTTAAATTTATTTTTATACAATATTATTAGCTTTCTGCCTAAAGAACACAGGGACTGAATTTCATCTAAAAAACCCCCAGAAGATTCATTTTCAAAACACAAGCATCAGCACTTGTTGAAAATCAGAATGTTCTCAGACACCTGTTTCAAGGACCATGGGTTTAACTATTAGCCCTCTTCCGTCTATGACAAAATACTAATCGATCAGCAAGTGCTGATCCCTTCTGGATTTGAAAATGTTAACACAATCACACAAGCACTTGTCATGAGTGGCAAAATACTTCATATTCCAGCTTATCTATTGAAACTCTGTTTTAAAACTTTCAGCTCTGTGGCTCCCAGGCATTTCAACTTCAATTCCTCTGTACCATACTGACAAAAGAAACATGGGATAGTACAAACGCCTGGCTTTGGGAGCAAGCCAAGACAATGAGGAGGGCAACAACCCCGGCGTCAGCCAATGGACCTCACTGCCAAAGCCTCCCAGTGGAGAGGGACCCACAGGATCCTTGACTATGTTTTACAGGTTAAAATCTATTTTTTCATACCTGGAGAACAAAAGAGACTTTTTTTTTTGTTGTTGTTCAGAGCTCATTTTACAAATGAAGCGTAGCTGAGTATTAAGTCAAAGCAATCCACCAACACAGAGCTGGTGCAGCACCAGAGCAAAACACAAGTAGTTTGGGGCAGAAGCCACACATCTCCATTCTGCACAGTTACCGCAGCTGCAACAACAAGGCTCAGGGATGTAATGTAACAAAGCCATTCTGTTCGGGTGGGTGAAGAAACCCACCTACATTTCTAGTGTTTTGAAGTCTCTCCTACTACATCATGAAAAAAAGTTTTGTTTGATTTCTAGCAGGACACTTGGGCCTTTGTACAGCATGAGGGATCACATCCAGAACTCCCCATGTGTTTTTGTAATTTGAAATAAAACAAATAAACACAATTTTTATTCAGTAGACATGAACATCTGGAAGATGACATCAACATGACTTCAACTTAAATGTCAAAGCGTTAGACTGAAATCCAATATCACTGAACAATTTGTGGTGGAAGTGCCAGAAATTTGAACATCACAGATTAAAACTGTGATGGAAACAAGGTTTCTGCAGCAGCTGAGAGAAGAGACAATGTTTTAGAGCTTCAGGAAATGCCTGATGAACATTATTGTAATTCCAGTAGCAGCTTGAACATGAATGTGTGATACCAAATAGCAAAATTAAGATCTTGGTCTTATAGGAGGCCTTAGGTCTGGGTTTCTAGCCTTGCCCTGCTCTGCTTTTCCCATTTGTTCTCGGGTCCCTCTTCATGGTGCTTGGAAACGCCTTTACGGTAGCTCTTTGGAGAAAGGCAAAGATAGAGCACTCCCTGGATGCGCTTGTCCTTTCCTCTGCCTACACAGAGGAGCAGCATGGAGTTGCTGTGCAGGCAGCAACCCTGTCCCACCAGGGCAATAGAAATAATAATTAATGATGCACTGGGACTGGAAAGCCTGCTCAAGGAGGATGACAAAGTACCACAAACACCACCAAACTAAGCCTTCGCATGTTGGAAGGAAGCTCCCGAAAGGCAGATCCTGCTTCTGTTGAAGGAAGAGACAGGAAGTGAGGAATGAAAGACTAAAGTGTTTCCTCCTTGTAACACTCAGCTCCCAGGCTTAATTAAACAGGATCAACAACCCCAACCATAACTACTGGCAGCCTTCCTCTGTGCAAGCATCCAGCCAACCTCAAAAATGTGTATTCAGCACTCACACAATTTTCACAGACAAAAATCAGTCTAATTAGATAGTTTATAATTTATTCTGAAAGCAAAAATTAAGGTATTTGTGTACTTTTAAAACTAGTCAAACCACTATCCTTTTTTATTTAAACCTCACTATTAGATTGTCCCAGTTTGAAGTTTCCTACTCCTGGTTGTAAAGCTAATTAAACCTTTTGGGGAAGTTGTGTGCTCATTCTTATGCATTGCTATTAACGTTTTTTATTGCAGGTAGTTGGGAACCAACACCAGTCCACAGAATCCAGTCATAAGGATTTTATTTTGATTTTGTCTGGCTTGTTTTATCCTTAGCAGATGGTCCAAACCCATGTGTTGATGAGTACATGCCACAAGAGAGCATCCAATGTGATACAGCTGGCCCCAAACCTGTGGTGATGTCTATGCTGAGGACTTCAGTGCCCACCACCACTCAGGACCACACTTCCCAACATGGTGTGTTAGCTCTGAAGGGCCTTCAAAACTATTCTAACTTCTGGTACCTAAAATGGCTTTGAGGCATCTCTATACAGTAGCAAAAGCATCCTTGAAATCAAAGTTTTCCAACCAATTTTTTACTGCGCTACACATGTAGCTTCAGTAGACTAAGGTGGCAGAGTTTTGATAAAGATAAATAATGTACTTTGCATATGCAAATCGAGTAATTTGCATAAAATATGATTCAATAGCCATGCATGTTATGTGCATGTACCAGTAACAACTTTCCCAAGGCATCTTTTTCTCCTTTCTCTGTCAATGTGACTCCCAGTGGCCTCCCTGTCCCTGATTTTGTTTGAAATACGTCCCCTGATAACATAAAGTACATATAAAGGGCTTAGAGCTATTTATAGCAAAGTCTGTGTTACTGAAAACATTGCCATTTTCATGGTGGTGGATACACTCATTGCTTTTGAACTGCAACTGGAAAACTGTTACCTCCCTCTTCAGCGATTCTAGTCAGCATTCACAAGGCAAGACAGAGGGAGCCAAGGAAAAGCAGACATAAGGACAAAATGCAAACAAACTGAAAAATTACCAATCACTTATATTCAGAAACTGGAGGGGGGCGAGAACAAGAAAGATTCATTTCTATCTGCATTTCAAACTGCTGGGAATGGGAATGCATGATCACACCGCTATTCTTCGGTAGGGGTTTTGTACAAGCCCCTGAGAGCCTGAGTAATCTCTCATAATGACTGCATATGCCATTGTCACATTAAATAACAGCCTCACCTCAAAATGTTTAAAATTCTACTGACTATCAGTTCTTCCAACTGGGCATCGGACACAATTGTCAACAGACTCAGAAACACCGCAAGCAAAGTTCACGTTTAGATGCTGATCTGCAAATACCACATGACCTAGTCTCATTGCTGCACTTTATTCAAAGTGAAAATAAATGAGTTACATTAAGAGCAGTGGCTTAAATCTTGTCCTTAATAGAGCAAAATCTCCATTTCTCATATGCCTTTCTACAAACAACAAACCCTTGTGTCAGTCTGAAATCCTACTAGGCAGAAACATAGTAGAAAATGATTCAAAACTCTGAGAAGACTCAGATTCAACTCTCATTTAGATATCTGCTGCCCACAATTATATGGGTCAAGGTCTTGTCCAATGAGACCAGAAGAAGAAAACAGAGAATGATGACAGGCAAAGATAATGTGTCCAGGTTTGCCTCCCTTCTGCCTTGGGCTTGAACAGTTGGAAAGAGATTTTGAGAAGAGATACCAGGTCAGGCATGGCTGTGTGAGGTTGGCAGGTGGGGAACAAGGTATATTTTGTAGTTGACAGCAAAGAGCTAGCAACCAAAACCACAAGAGTAGTTAAGATCAGCAGAACAAAAAGGGAAAAAGAAGCACCTTTTATTATAAATCCCAAAGCTATTTATTACTCGCGCACAGTCATAGATGTGATATTTGTCTCCAGGTAAGACCTACTAAGCTTGCAAATATGTTTTAATTAATATCAGTTCCCTAAGCCCTCAACCTTTCCCATCATCATTCTGTGAACAAAAAAATTCCGTGTTTACTAGATGCCCTCATACAACACACGTTTAATGTATTTTCAAGAGCAGAAAAAGAGCTGACACCTGAGCTCTGCACAGTCACACTCAGATATGAGCCATGTTATGAAGTAACCGTACCACAGTGAAGAAAAAGAGGCCTTTCCTTAATTTAAAACTTAAGTAAGAGAACAGAAGCCGTAACAGCAGCTTCATCCTTGTTCTGTAGCATCTCCCAGGAAAAAACAAAGAGGAAGGTGAGCTGGTTGTGAAAAAAAGCAGGTCACGCAGCCAGTGCATGAGAAACGAAGAAAATGTACCACTTTATTTTTAAAAATGAGTATTTTAAAGTCAATATATTTGAACCAGCACATCTGTCTTTGAACTAGCTGGTGGGAGACACCAGTGGTGACAACCTACAGAATAAGCTGAAACTGGAGCCTGATTCATTCTGGCACTTCTCCTGCTCCATTACAACTTTTAAATCAAGTCAAGAAGCTTGTGTAACAGGAAGTTGGTATCCACTTACCCTTATCTCCTTCTCTGACTGGTGTGACTTTAGAACACTTAGCCTCTAATTTATAGGGTGATATCAATAAACAAACAAACAGAATAACTGCCCCCTAAGGAGAGGAAAGTCAGGCAAAATCTCTTCTGCCTTCTAGACACTGGACAGGATATCTTGTAAATTTTAATTTGGTCCAAAGAGAACCAGGTAAAATATTCCTTTTTGTTTCCATGCTCTTTGTATAATGGTAGAGGTATTTTGAATATAAATGTCACATAAGTGCTCTACCAATTAATTTAGGATCACAGACAAGGTATAGGATTCATACTTACTGCTTAATGTCACTTTATGCACTAAATGCAGCAGAAATCCCAGCAAAATGTAGTATCTCTAACTGAGTCTCCAAATTACTTTATCCTTGGTGTCATCATGTGCGAGACAAACATTGATGAAAGAGGAAATAAACAACAAACAAAAAAACACTGATGAAAAAGGGGGGCTGAATAATTTTTTTTTCCTGCATACATGTTTCTTGGAGCGTATCAAGTTGGGAGTCTCAAAATAGGGAAACATATTGAGAACAGAACAGCAAAGCTTCAAAAGAAAAAGGTTACCATATGAAGCTGAGAAGTGGAAAGGCAACACATTTCATACCGAATTTTCCCTTCTGTGGAGATCTGTATCAGAAATCTCCTGTAACAGGGAGTTATGGGGAAAAAAAAAAGGTATAAATGTGTAAATCAGCCGAACAAAGTGCTTTGTACCACTGCCTGGATGCAAGGCTAATGCACAGCAATGGGTTGTGAAATTTACAGCCAAGTTGGAACATTAATACGGGGACTATTAATTTATCTGAATGCGTTGTCAAGCTCATTATGATGCTTGATTTCCAGTGTTAACTATTTCACCAGCAGCTGGCAGAGAACTCTTCTAAGATGGATGCATCAGGCCATGCAATGCCACAGCCTTAAGGTTACAACTCCTCGGCAGAAGTCAGCTGTACTTGTAATTTACATAGGAAGCTTAACCGTGAGCCACATAAAAGCACAGGGTAAAGAGAATACCTGGGCCTTCATTTTACCAAACTGCAGGATTACAAAAGGGCTTGCAAGATCTCCTTGAGATTCCTACGAAGCTTTGTCCCGTCACGAGTAAGGGCATTTTTCTTTCTCATGGAGGCAGCAGGCGAGCAAAGCTGCCTGTAACCCGCTGTAGGACAGGGGCTGCCAGCCCCCGGCCTGCTCCCGGCCCCAGTCAGAGCAGAGGAGGTGCTGCCGGTGGCCGAGCGCCGGCCGCCGCGCCCGGGGCTCCCGCCGGGGCTGATAAGGCGCGGCCGGAGTAGGGCGCCCTGGTGGCAGCGGGAAAGGCAGGAGCCGCCTCAACTTGCCAGAGACTTAAGAGACTTTTCTCCACTTACTTGACTTAAAAAAACCCCAAAACCCTCTAATCAAAAACAGATTAAGAAAGCCGTAGTACACATTTACAGTAAGGCCGGTTACTACTTTATAATCTCGCAGCTACTCAGACACGGGGATAAACCCGGCGACGATTAACCAGGTCAACTCTACTCAGCCCCGAGAGCAGCACAGGCTGCGCTCCCGCGGAGCAACCAGGAGACGACGGCGGGGAATCAACCCAGCAACCCCACCGCTAGTCCCCAGCACGGGGTGGATACCCCCGGGGGCACCGTGCATGCCGGACCCCCTTCCCGCCCGCCCCCGGCACTCACCCAGCTTCTCCGCCCGCAGCCAGAGCGGTGCCGAGGCTCCGAGAAGCAGCGAGAGCAGCAGCGAGGGGGCGACCCGTGCCCTCCCAGCGGGGCCCATGGCTCCGTCTCTCGGCGGGGCGGGCAAGGGACAATTTCCCCACTTCCCTCTTGCTCCTCTCTCTTCCTCTCCTCTTCCTCCTCCTCCTCCTGCTTGCCAGGGCAGCTCGGGGGCCAGCCCGCGCTCCCGCGGAGGGGGGCGGCCGCTCCCCGGCATCCTTCCCCCCCGCAGGTGTTTCTGCGGAGGCGGAGAAGGAGCCGTACGGGGCTGCTTCTGGCCCCAAGCCCCGCCGGTGGCCGGGCTGCAGCGCTGCCGCCTCCCCAGCCCGGGGCTGGGGGTGGAGAAAGGAAACGGGAGAAAGGGAAGCGCCACTATTCCCATTGGGCTGCAGCGCGGGATATCTCCTCCTCCTGCCGTGGACCGAGGGGCCGGCTCTGCCCCGCCGCCCCCTCCCCTCCTTTTCGTTCCCATCCCCCAGTGCTGCTTCTCCCACCCCCCGCTGCTCTGGGGGTAGCGCACCGGGGCCGGGGAGGCTCCCCACAACTGCTGCGGGGCCGGGAGGTTACTCCAAACTTGTGCAGCCCCGAGCATCGCCTGAGACCCCACGAAGTTGGCAAGCCATAAATGTGCATATATATATACACGCACGCACATGTACATACACACATATTTTTAAACAAACAGGATTATTTTGCCCCTTGCAGGCTAATTTCTCAAGCGGCGCTCCCACTCCAGCGGGGAGGGGTGCGGGGGAACGCTGCTGGTGCCTGTGGGGGAGACACTGGAGTGGGGGCCGGAGGGCGAGGGGGCTCAGCCCCTGCAGCAGGGCTGGGGTCGTGCTGTGGCTTCCCGCCTCCGGAACCTGTTCCTGGGGTGATATCTCGGTGCAGGGGTGCAAAAGTGTACAGTTTACGCTGTTTAATGATGGATTTTTTCTTTTAAAGGATGCTGCGGGCAGTTCTCTGGACCCGTGGCACGGGGCGGGGTTGTCCGCAGGTGAGCGGTAAGGAAACGGATGCAGTGCCAGCAGCCGCAGGAGGCTGGCACATTACACAGGTCCCGCTGTTAAAAGTGTGCTGGAGAATTCGAAGTAGCCTGTAGGCCTCTGTACAGCTTTTTCAGGCATGGGTTGGTATGAGGTGTAGATTCACAGAGCTGGCAGGTCAGAAATACTGCTCTGCTATGCTAAACAGAAGTATGCGATTCTCCTGTATGTCCTAGAGACAACTGGCAATTGTTAGATGGTATAGTATTTTAGAAAAAGTCAAGTTAAATAAACCTTTATACTAACTGCACTCTTGTTTTGCAGGTGTTAATTTCTGTTTTTTTACCAATTCAGGCACCATATGTGATCAGGGATTTTTTCCTGTGTACCCAGTACATTGTATTCTTGATGTATGTATTTAATACAGGGTTTTAGTAGTTGAGACTTACCACTTCTTCGCAAAGGAGAGTTTGAAATCTAGACTAAAATGTTCCATGCTGTGTAGGGCAGAGCATCTGTTACTGCAGCAATTGAGCAGCAGATTAATCCTCGCTGGACCTGGTCAGTGATTCATAGAATCATCATAGAATCATAGAATGGGTTGCATTGAAAGGACCTTAAAGATCATCTGGTTCCAACCCCCCTGCATGAGCAGGGACACCTCCCACTAGACCAGGTTGCTCAGGGCCCCATTCATCCTGGCCTTGAACACTTCCAGGGAGAGGGCACCCACAACTTCCCTGGGCAACCTGTTCCAGTGTCTCACCATTCTTACACTAAAGAATTTCCTCTTAATGTCTAATCTAAATCTCCCCTCTTCCAGTTTTAATCCATTACCCCTCATCCTCTCCCTACAATCCCTTGTAAAAAGTCCTTCACCAGCTTTCCTAAAGCCCCCCTTCAGGTACTGGAAGGCTGCTATGAGGTCTCCCTCTCCAGGCTGAACAACCCCAACTATCTCAGCCTGTCCTCATAGGAGAGGTGCTCTAGCCTTCTGATCATCTTCATGGCCCCTCTCTGGGCTCACTGAAGAAGCTCCATGTCCTTCTTATGTTGGGGGTTTCAGAGCTCCATGTGGGGTCTCATGAGAGCAGAGTAGAGGGGAAGAATCACCTCCCTTGACCTGCTGGCCATGCTTCTTTTGATGCAGCCCAGGACACAGTTGGCCTCCGGGGCTGCAAGTGCACATTGGCAGCTCATGTCGAGCTTCTCATCCACCATCAACCTCACATGCCAGTGTCCCTCTGGCTGAAGGAGGTTGTGGTGGGTCACTCGTTCCAGTCATCTGAAGGCTGAGAGACTTTTAAAGAGGAGTATGTCTGTGAGAAAAAAAGTGGTCTGTTACTGTACTTGTCTCACAGAACAAATCCATACAAATGAGGGCAATTACAGAGGGGAAAGGGTGAGAAAGTTAAACTCTGTAAGAATCTCAAGGCTGGATTTAAAAAGAATAGGGAATTGGTAAAAATATTGTGGTCATAGAAAACAGCTTCTCCAATAGTAAATACTCGTTCAACACCTACAAATTAGGCCCAACATAAATGAAAACATGAGCGAGATAAATAAGTAGGGCAATACAGTTGTTACAAGACATGTATCACCTGTGACAGTTGCAGTAATTGAAAAGCAATGTACCAATGTAGGAGGATACACTGTTTTGTTTCAGGTTGGTGGGCAGTCAAACCAGTCAGTCATATACAGGTTGGTACATGGAATTACATGGATTTGCATTCCATCAACTGAGGTCTAGCATATATTCTTTAATAATAGGGCCAGGTTTTAGTTGTATTTGTTAAGGCTGATGATAAATCTTAGCAGAAATATCCTGCAAGTCAATCCAAAGTAACTTTATGGAGACAGTGCTGCAATAAACTTAATCTGGTGGTCTTGGGCAATTTAATATGCAAAAAACTCTGCCATGGTGCTCACAGATAATGTTGCCATTGCTGCGCTCTCAGAAGAATGGGGGTGGTTGGTAGTTGGTGCAGGCAATTTAGCAGCCTTGGAAAGCCAAAAAAGTTTTTTGCCGGTCACACACCTTTAGGAGGCTCATAAGGGAGAGGAAGACAGGTTGGCACACACCAGGAAAGGGAGTTTTCTCCTTCTCCTGGGTGTTGAAGAAAGGGTGATGCCCTCTGGGACAGATAGCTAGAGAATAATTCTCTTCACTGTTATTTTTAGTCCAAAGATTTGTAGTAAAATGATAAGTCATGCCCTTGAGACCAGGGCTGTAAAACATCTGGGAGTGGTACTTGTTTTTCTTTCATGGCTGGTGGAGGAGTTTACTGTAAAGGAAGGTTGCCTTCTCAGTCTTCTCATTGCCCTGGCCTCAGCAGGAGCTGGTTGCTTGTTTAAGGCCAAGTGTTTCCCATTGCAAATATCTATAATGTTCAGGTGGAAACTTCACCTCTTCCAGAAGGTGGTGGAAGCATGGGTTTCTTATTGACTTCAGTAGGATAATGATTAATGCAATCAGTGCAGTAGCTTTTCTATTATTTATTTTGCTATTAAATTCACATTACTTTACCATGCCCTCTCCCTGTCAGTTTTCAATATGCTGTAGGCAAGGAACTTGCTGTCAGCTTCCAAGATTAAATAATCATTAAGATGAATGAAGTAGCCTATAGCTCTCAAAGCTGTTATTCAAGGACTTGTGTAACCCCTGTCACATTGCTACATGGGTTCATGTGTACTTTTCCAAATTTCCCTTTGTAAGGAAGAAAATTAAAAGCAGCTTTTAAATAAATACAGTTTCAAAGGCAAGGGCTTTGAGTCAAGGCAAAAGATTTATTCAGAAAGAAGGCATACGTTGAGCCTGACTAATATCTTGTGGGGATTTCACACAATGGGAGCTTCACAACATGAAAACTGCTTGGCAGACCGCTTCTGATAGCATAATGCATCTGATTTTGGTCACTAACACTGACTTAATTTGGAAGAGACAGGATTCACCCATGGATATAGACAGGCTACTTTTTAGCATGGGCACATGTCCTTCCCTTACGGTTAGCTTTCTGAGTGTAACAATTCAGAGTATTTTGTGCGTTTAATGCAAATTGTATTAACTGAGTCACCTACAACTAGATAGCTATCTTGTCTTATTCATTATATGGATACCTTTACTATCCAACCGCCTGAAAATGGGAAATTATGTTTTTACTGCACGGACGTGTCAGCAAGATAGGACTTCAGGACAAAATCAGCTCAAAACACTTTAGAAGGTGGTTGGTCAGTATGGCAGGGACATATCCAGGTTTTATTTATAGAGGTGTACAGTCTATAGGTCCATGGATTTACCTTCTTACCTATACTTGTTATATACTCTTATATACTTGCATATAACACACACTTAAAGAGCTCCTTCTATGCAAATCTAAAGCATCTAATCAGTCCTTGAGTGCCCTGTGTGATGTTAAGCTGGTAGTTTGTCTGGGAGAAGGGGCAGAGAAGAAAGGAAAAACACATCAAAGTTTACCTAAGCTTCTCTTGCAAGTTTGGTACCGTATACATACTTTCTTTCAAAAGCATCTGTTCAGTACATACTTTTTTTCTAGGGAAAAAAAAAAATAAAAAGAAAAAAAACAACCCTACTTTATACAAAGAAGTTTAAGTTTCATCTTACTGGAGCAGCCTTGCAGCTAACAGGAAAGTTCCTGTTCTTCAGAATCTGTAAGCACTTTCTTTGCTGACTGTGTAGAAGGGGAGAAACTGTAAGGCACAATAAAGTGGAGAGAACCTGAGGTCACAAATCACAAAGCACAATAACAATTCGAGACACTGAGAGATATGTTAATCTCATCATTTAGCAGAAGGATAGCTTGCAGATTGAGAGGTCTTTTCCTGGTCTTCATACATGGACCAGGTTTTGCATTTTCATTGGTGAAAATCAAATAGTATAACAGATTTACAGGATAAAGCTGAGAACAAAGGGCTCTGATTGCTGATCTGTGTGTTCAGGTACTGTGTTCTGCCAGAAGTGTTTGTGGTGATTGTCTAAGACAATCAGAGAATGAAACACACAAAGTAAAAACCCGAGACATTTCTAGATTCAACATTTGTATATAATATGGGGCCCTCCTTGTTAAAGATGGTTAGGCTACAGCAAAGTCAGTGCTGCTGCAAGGCTGTGGCATGGCTTGGAAAGTCTGACAAGTTCCTTGAGAAGCACCTGAATTATTCTGTAGATGTAGAATATTTAATGGACACAGTATACTGTGCTGTGTTTGTATTATTGGAAGGCTGAGGCCATGGCCAGGGAGAAGAAAAGACGTTTCAGTCTGTGTATTACCAACCTCTATTAAGGTCTGCATACCATTACACCAGCTGGAGATGGACTGACCTCCAGGACTCTGCTGTGCTTCCAGATGTTCACCTAATTACTGCTGCAAAAAAAGGTCTTCTCCCATTTGTAGCAGATTGCAGGACTTGGTTCTGGTGAGGCTCATGTTAGCAATCTTCATCCTTGCTTACTGTAAGCATTCCTCTCCAGGTGTGAAAAAGCACAGGAGCGAAAGAGTTAGTAAAATAACATCTCCACTTTCCAAGTAGTTCTGAGCAAGTAACTAAGAGGTTAGATATCATGACTGAGTGCATCATTACTTTAAGGGAAACACAAAGTAAAAATCAGATTAAAAAAACCAACAGCAACCCTTCAGCTTCAGATAGAAGAAACAGCTTAATCTGGCACAGATTGCTGCCCACACCCGTGCAGATGAGTTTGAACCATAACACCGGCATTAGGCAGTTACACTGGTGGCAAAAGTTCCCAGGGGGGAGAGACCATAAATTCTCTTAGACCTTAAGAATACAGAAGAAGAAATTGTGGGCAATAAATTTGGGCAGTAACCTCTGCAAGAGGAAACCAAACTGCAGCAGGCTTCAAGACTTTTGCCCTTCCTTTTCAGCAGCGGAGAACGATAGGTCTTGTGTGGGCGGGAGCGGTAGCAGGGCCCTCACCAGCGCTGGCAGGGAATGCCTGTGGGATAATTGGATGCTCAGGAAGATACCCAGGCTCATTCACTACAACACCAGCAGTTGAGTGTAACTCTAATGAGAGCCATGTAGGGGATGAATGTGCACTTTTCATCACTTTAATTACTGTAACCTATCCAATCATGTCACCTATTATGATGTAATTATGAGATCAAGCTGACGACTAATCATTTGTCCCACTGCCACATATTTTGCAGTTTCTCACAGCTGCCTGGTAGTCGTAGGTCATAATTTTTCGTACTTTCAAGCAGAATGAAATAAAGTTGCTAATCATCCAGATTTTGAAGACAATCAACTAGACATGCCATGCTGCCATCTTAAATTGTATCGAGAAATACGGGGCAGAATGTTCTTTTTCATTTAAACATATTGTTTTAGGGTTGCCTTGAAAAATATTATGATCTAGAGATTCATGACATTCTTTGTCAAAACAGAGCCTACTATTTTGTAACTTACTAGTTGGCAGCATCCTTGATCAATTTGTCAGTGAAAAACTCTCGTTTTTAATAGGTGTTTCAAAGGATTTTCCTGTTTCAGTAAGTTATTAGACCTCACACATTAAAAAATAATAATAATAAAATAATCCTGTTAATACATAGACAGTATATAATTTTTAACAGCAGTCCTCTCCCCTCCCCTCCCCTCCCCTCCCCTCCCCTCCCCTCCCCTCTCCTCTCCTCTCCTCTCCTCTCCTCTCCTCTCCATTTCACAACCGAATTTGCATGGTCTCCCTTTTTTTTTCCACGAGAAACAAGTAGTCTTAATAATTTACTCATGTTTATGAGGCTGCATCCAAGTAGGAGCTAAGAAATTACTTGTGTGAAATGTGAGGCAATTCCGTGGTCACTTCCAGGAATAATCAATTATGTTTGAATCACAGGCCTTTTAAATAAAGACAGCAACTGGTCTAGTTATATTCTTCTAAAGAAGGTGTGGAGTAGTGGAAGGTGAACACAAATAAGCAGAGTTTACCCATTTCTTATGAAGTATGGCACTTTCTCTCATGTGTACAAGAGAGGGCAGTTTACATATTGTTTTATTGATCACTACACCCCTGGCTATGTGACTAAAAGCTTAGAGAGCTGAAAGCAAATACAAGTGTGAGTTGAGTGACTGCCTGATTTAACAGAATTCAGTTTACACCAGAATTAGCCCTCTTTCCTAATTTCAAGCGTTCATGCCACAATGCAGTTTTCCTGAAGGGTGTTATATGAACTCTGGCAGAGATGCTCAGGTTTTGAAAAGGAAGGTCAGAGATACCTTTCTCTCCCTTCAGCTGATTTCTTTGGAAAGAGAGGGATAGGAATCACACTTATTAATTTAGTAAATAGTGATGTGTGGGACTGTGCTCCATCCCTGCTCCTTGGGAAGTCTGCACTCCTCAGGAGCTTCACAGAAGTAAGCCAGTTATGCATAGTGAAAGCATGGCTCATAAATCTGCAATAATCATTATGTGTGAAGAAAAAGCTTCTTGTGCAACTTTTCCACGTAGCATTGGAGCATTACACCAATGAATTACAAGGTCATATTCTTGTAATTCATAACTGTCACAGCTGTGGATTATCACTGTATATATAGTTTAAGGGTTCACTGTCAATTGCTTTTAAGGCCAGGCTATTTATTAAACATAAAAAACTGATCAAATGTCATCTCCTTTGTAAAGACCTTTGTGCCTTTTAAAAAATAATTTGAAAAACTATGGGCATGAGTTGAATATTTTCTCATATTTTAATTACAGTTTTCAATGTATTATTGTGCCTATGTATGAAATTAAAAAAATAAAAGGTACAGCCTATCTTAGGTTCTTTGTCAAAGATAACTGGATAACAGAAAGTAAACATAAGAGGGTAATGGACTCCAATCAGTTTTAAGCAGTCATCCTTCATAACACGATAACTGATTGACAACTGAGAATTGTTATAACTTAAAGTTAGGTTTATGTGAACAGTATCATTTCTCAAATGTGATATTCTTCTGTCTCCTTTTAATTAAAGATCCTGTATTCTTAATTATCCTAGACACATATGTTGTCAGTTATTCGGGACAACACATATACTGGTAGTTGTTTTTGGCCCCTGAGTTCACAAGTGGTCCTAAAGGCCTTTTTTGAAATGTGATACATGTAGTTGAGACATAATTAAGTCTGCCTCCTAGACTTAAATTCAGCCTATATTTTAATTGTTTGCTCTATATCTAGTATGGTGTTTGTCCACCAAAACCTGATGTGATTTGCCCTCCTTCCCTTGAGCATGGTGGTGGTTTTGGTGCAGGGTGGTGGGGTTGGGCTGACTGCCTCTGTGGATTCAGCATGGGAATTCACCTCCCACAAGCTCCTCACCTGTGCAGATGTCAGATGCTAGGGCCAGGGCCAGGCTGCACCTTCATTTCTAGCTCTTGCAGTCTGGGCACGTTGTGTTCCTACTCTAAAGGCTCTGCAGTAGATGCGTTTTCTTACCTGTTTCATATACATTTGTCCATAGCAGCTTAAAAGGTTTGAGTGAATCCAGTTAGCTTCATCTGAAGACTTTCCTTCAGTGGATGAACAGCGCTGAGCGGCTACAAATAAGAAAGCCTTCTCTGGCACAACTAACCCTGGCAGAGAAAATCTGTGTGTGGCAAAACTTCCTGCAACTATTCCCTCTACCCAGCCACAGCTCCTCATGTGTCCAGAGAAACTGGCATCTCCACAAATGAGATGCTGTGGGGAGGCTCAGCTTAGTAAGGCATGAAAGGATGCACACCCTGAATCCCAAAAGGTGAGTACAGTACTGGTGCAGTGAGCCACAGCTAAGGGTGTGCTGGTGGCTGCTCAAACCAGGGCAAAATTAACCCTGGCAATAATTACCGGGTATAGTCCTACAGCAGAAACACATACTTCCTGTTTCTAGAGGACCTGAGTCCCTGCAACTCCCGAGTTCCTCATGCAGCATGCTGCTCATCTGGGATTTACAAGGACTTAGCACTTTTTCAGGGGTTGCCATCATCTTTTAGGCTCAGACTTCTGCTGTCTACATTTGAATACTGTACCATTTGTACATTTTTAAGTATTTGACTCCCTGTTTCAAAAAATATGAGTATTCCATATTAGTCGATCAACAGGATTCATTTTAGCACTGTTGAACTGTTTTCTGACTGATTTTGTAGCTTTTACTTAGACGAGAGAGATCAAATGGATTTTGATTCATTCTCATGGCATTATCTTGTCCCCCTCCCACAGTCCCATGAATATGCCCTCATTGCTAGGAATTCAGAGAAGCAAAGCCATTGAAAAATGATGGTCAATTATCCTTTGTCATTGGCAAGGTGGTGAATGATGATTTCTCAATTTGCCAGTTCAACCACTTCTAAACTGCTCTTCAGCCTCCCCTCAGCTACAAACCACCGTTGGAGCACATGTAGGTCATTCCACATTGGTGTCCTCTGGTTGCAGAGGCTGGCTATGGAGGACCATGAACCTTCACTTACTTCCTCTCATCCTAAACCCAATATTTTTCTTGATGATCCTTGCTCTACATTACTGTCCCAGGGATCTTTTTTTGTTTTGGTCTGCAGGATTACATTAATGTAATAAAATAGCAAACATTGAAGCAAAATAAACAAAACCAGCATGATGGAGATACCAGTCAGAAAACAGTGATAACATTTGCAGACAGCTGTTCTATCAAGTGAAGGCCAACGTGTTGCTACAGAAGAGAAATATTTTTAGTGTTTTGTTTTACTGGTCTTATAGAAATAGACAATTTCTCATATGTATTGTCTTTATCTGAAAACCATGTGCAAAACAACAGTAAACTATTTTGATTGGCACACAGGCATTAAAGAGTAAGTGCTTGGGCACTCTTTCTAGACCTGGAAACTGCCAAAGGAAGCATTACTACTTCGTAGTCCTGCTTGAGCAGAGTTTCTGCCTCCAACTTAGTTCTTAGGCCTAATCTTAAAGCACCCCTAAGTTGCCAGGGAAGCCTATGCTGACAGTAGCCCTGAGTGCTCCTTGGGGCCCTTACTTTCCAGGTTCTGATGGATCTTGTTGTAGTGTTTCAAGATGTTGCTGTACCCATAGCTCTCTGCTTTGCTCAACTCTTGCAGCTTGCAGAGCAGCAGAAGAGAGCCTATGCCTGCACCTCAGCTGTTCAGCCTTCACTTAGATTGCTATTATTAGGATGAGTATCCACCAGTGCACTGGACTGTGAAGACAAATGTCTGCAGAGTTTGAATGATATGGTCTCTTCTGCAGTCTCTGCTGTAGATTACAGTAAAAGGGTATGTTAGCCTTTTTCACAGAATAGACTTTCTCTGCTGTGTAATTTAGTCCATATCCCAAACATTGCAGGAAAAGAAAAAAATACAGAAGCATCTTCTCAGAAACAGTTATTACAGTACCTGTTGTTTTAAAATAAGTAATTCTTTTACATCTGTTTTGATCTAGAGATTTTATCTTTCTAGTGCATTCCTTTGTTCTTTGAGCTCCACTGACTCCTTTCAGCATTAGAAGAGTGGGGTGTGTGCACGTGCTTGGGGTGTGTGCACGTGTTTGTGTTTGTGTATTACTGAAAAAAGATATATTTTACATAAACCAATATAAACCTTTAATCTTTGGAGTATAAACATATGAACCAGTAAGACATCGTATGTTTAATGCTTCTTGTCTCTTATCCTGCTTTACCTTGAGGTAGTATTTGTCAGTGCAACTTAAGCTCGTCATTGTTTTGCAAGTCTTTTGGGAGTCCAGATGTGCTCACAACTAAAGGCCAGCTCTTATTATTTATATTATCATAATGCAGAGAGAGGTCACTGCTCTATTGTGCAAGATCACATTCAAACGCATCATGAGCAGCAGACCCAGCTCCCCAGGCTTCTCTCTGTTAAAGAACAATGATACATCCTCAGCCCTAAATTTAGTTAACAATAGCAGCTGTTAGAGTGAAGGTTCAAACCACCCTGGTCAAAGGGTTCCTTTCTTGGCCTTACTTCCCCTCTTCCTGGTGCTCACCTGATGTTGTGTTGAGCCAATTCAACTTGCTGAGCCAGCACAATATTTTCCTGACAATAAGGTGAGTGGCTTTCTGCTGTGTCAGGGACCTAAATTAGCGCAGTAGATTGATCAAAAAAGCACCAGAGCTGGTGCAAGAGGAATGACCACACAACTAGGGCAGGGCAGGGGAAACTGAGGCCTGGGAACATGGTGGGAAGGAAAGGTAGGGTAAAATGTCAGGGCTGTGCTCTTTCACAGGGCAATAAATCCCCTCAGCCTGTTAGTTTTGAGGTATAGCTGTGTGTGCCTGCCCCCCTCCTTGCTGTGGCATCTGCCTGACTTCTCCATGAATAAAACCTCCTCAGGAAGGAAACCTCCCTCATCTGTCAGGAAACTTCCTCAACCAAGGAAAAGAAAAGTTGGTTCAACATCTGAACAACTGCTTTGCTGTGTGTCTGACAGCATGTCAGTGCCAGCATGAGGGGCAGCGTGCACACAGCTGCCGACACTTTAGGCTGTTTTAAAGCATTGTAATTAATTTAAAATCAAGACATTTAAATGCAGGTGACTGCTGTTGTGATCAATGGAGATGTCAGGCTTGGTTCAGTGTCCTGAACAGAGGCAGCTCGTGCCTTTTAAGAGGCTTGGATGATCCCCCTGCCTCCCAGCTGCTGGTCCAGAAAGGCAGGGGTCTCCATTGCTCTGGGATGACACCTGGCTGCCCGGGTCCTGATGGGGCCCTGGCTGTCCCTTTCAGCCCCAGGGGCTCATCCCCTGGCCACAGCCCAGGACTCCATGTCAGACCCACGGAGCCATCAGCTCCTGCCCCAGGGTCACCACAGCAGGGCCTTTCTCCAGCTCCCACAGCACTGCCCTGCCTGCCTGCATAAAGCCATGGGCCCACACCCTGGCCTGTCCTCGGCCCATCCCCAGGGAGGTGCCCAATGCCTGGGATTGGGCTGCCCCAGTGCCCCCCAGCTGCCATACTCCTGGCTGGGGGTGGGACAGGGCCTGCCGGGCTCTGCCGTGAGGAAACCCCCCAGGCACACACTGCTCAGTCACTGCCAGCCCCGGGTGAGCCTTTAGGATACCCTAAAACAGCGTGGGTGTCACCAGCGACCTGAGTTTAGGCAAAGGGACCAAGCCCCAGGCATCCCCAGAGCCAGGCAGCTGGTTCATAGTCATGGGGCTAAGCACCAGCTTCCTCTCTGCAGGGCTTGATCCAAATTTGTGGGCTGCTGAGGCATGTTCAGGCCTTCACCTCTTCCCAGTGGGGCAGCAAATGTCTCCCAAGGAAAGGCCATGTCTTAAATCATGGCAGTTGTTGGTACTCCAAAGGGGTATGAAACCCTTAGACAATAAAATCTTAAGATTTGAGTTGGCTGCCTGTGGTGTTGGCACACATTAGCGAGTTGAGACAAAATGTTGGCTTTCCCACAGCATTTAGCTCTTCACCTGTTAACACAGGTGAAATGACATGCTGGGTTACCATCCCCAGGATTTCTTGTGTCAGTAGTCCCAGCTAACTGTGGTCTTCCCAGGGAATGTTTCCCTATTCCTCAAACAAGCAGGGATTAGACACATCTCTAGCTATTTGCAACAAGCCTGTGTTTGCCTTTTGGAGGTTCAAAAACATTTCAGAGAACTTGTTTAAAATTATTATTTATTTATGTTTCTACTACAAGTGGTTTTGTTCTTGCTTGTGTGGAGAAGGAGAACTACTGGTTCCTGTGGACCAGTGGCAGTGCCAGTACCCAGAAGCACTGCTCAGCCAAGGAGAGTGGGACAGGAATTTTTGGGGGAGAGGGACTGAAACTCTAGATATTTACTGAAAAGTTAGTAAGCAGTGCATCCAAACAGCACACTTTCACAGGTAGGTGATTTAAATGGTCAAATCTAGCTCTTGCTAACTCCTGCTGCCCACAGCTGGCACTGCTGCTTCTTGAGCAGTCACAGCCTCCATGCAGATGGGCTCTCATTTGGATTGCTGGATGAGCTGTTCATGAGACTACTGGGAGATTAAATGTTCAGGTATTTTGGAATACCATGGGAACCAGGAGGTGTTAGAGGTAAAGCCTTTTATGGTAGGTGTTTGTGTAGGCTGAACATCTGACAGTTCTGAGGATCTCTACAAAGATCATGTAATCTACACTACGGCTTCTGCTCCTTTTGTCTTTTTCTCCTAATCTTGGCTTTATATCTTCTCATACAGTGATATACATGCACAGAGCAATAAGTCACTCCTGCAGTATGCAATCTTCATTCAACTGTTTCTCACTTGCAAATCTTTTCCATGCAGGTTCTCTTCAGACATGTTGCATCAAGCCATTTTACACTTACACTGTTACCTTATCTGCTACTTTTGTATGTTGAAATCTAGTTTTCTTTGAATTTCGGACTGCACATTTGATAGTAACAATCAAAATATCTCTAACAGATCATACAGTTGAACAAATCACTTAACAACTTTGCAAATACCTTGCCAACATACCCTTTAAAAGCAATATAAAAAGTAGTGTAAGCTTTATCTATTTAACAGCAAGGTTTTTATTTGTCACTTTGTGCTGGTTCTCACAAATGTAGTTTATGAAGCTCTGATATAGTATTATTTATTTATCTATCTATTTATTTATTTATATTTGAATTTTTTAGCAGCGTATTTATAGATCTTTGTTATCCTTTAGCTTTCCTTGTACTTTCTATCCTCGCCTAGCTTTTGCATCTCTTATTATTGTTAATCTCCACAGCTCAAATTTGCCTAGTCTGAAATCCATCATTGTACATTGTTTAATGAGACATTTCTCCAGTCATCATTACTGCGGATCAATAGAAACAAATCCCTGTCTCCTGACTGGTTTAGCTAAGTATCCCATGCATGACTGTCTTTCCAATTTGATCCAGTTCAACAGTCTGCTTCTCCCCCCTCTTCAATCCCACTTCTCTAATCTGCAGAGATAGATATAAATCCTGAGCCAGACTCCAGGGGGTTTCTCTTGTCCTGTCTTCCCTCTGTTTGTGCAAAGTGCTCTCTGACTGACTGGCTGCTATTGCCAGAAAAAAAAGCTGCCTTAGCAGTTGCACTAACAAATAAACGAGGAGGGAATCAGGGACAGTAGGGGAAAGATTTTTGCCCTTATTCTTGTTCACTTACTTCACTGAGAAATTCAAAAGCTAATGAGGGCCTGTTGCTGGAAGGAAAATGAGAATGATCTGAGATCTTCAGAAGAGAGTGAAAATCTGTCACCACTAGAGAGTGCTTCACATCAGCATATCTTTAAAAGGCTACCCCCACAAGACAAAGGGGTTAGAAAATGATAAGTAAAAGCTGAGATTTTATTTTTGTTGCTCTGCCATGTAGGGGGGGCTGTGAGATTGACAGTCTCTCACCTTTCCCAACTTTTCCTTCCACCAAGACATGCCTCATTAACGTGGTCTAACTTCAAGGAATTTTTAGTGCTATGTAACTGTAGACAAGCAGTCCAGATCAGATATAAACATCTGCGGCCTTTGGGTGTCACCCCCCTCACCTCCTCAGCCATCCCCTCTTCTGTTTTTGAGGTCCTCCTAGTTGCTGCTATGTGCTGTGGCTTTGTGAAACTACATGCAGATGTGTTTAAATGGCAGTGCATCATTAAGTGTTCAATTAAATGAGAATTTAGGTGCCTGATTCGCACATGGGAGCAGATTAAATTGCTGGAGTGGGTATTTCTTTGAGCTGCTTGGCCTACCTTTTTGATGGAGATGGCTGCCACTGAGGCAGAGATGATGGAATGGCTCCTGGACTGGTTCAGCTGGAAGGTGCCCTGAAATTTGACAGCTTTCTTTCGGGAGTATGAAAACAGCCTGAAGCTGGCACCAGTTTATATTAATGTGTCGGGCTGTAACCTTTGGCAGCCCAGAAGATGCTTTCCAACCGATCCCTCTGGCTCTAGGGGTAGTCTGTGCACTGAGGTAGGTGTGTGGTAGGGGAGGCAGTCAACCCACCCTGAGCCAACGATTTCAGTCTGCTGCTGCAAGTGTTTTGGATCATGACTCTGCTTATATGGTACTACTCGTGTACATATTCACAACCGTGCGTGCTCACATACTGCAAAGGTTTGTCTTTACTGGTCGTGATAATTCCAGGTATAAAGAAGGTGTTAGTTACTTGCTTTGCTGGCAATAATAATGTGCATTTTGCCTCCCAAGATATCATAGCCCATATTCGTTACTATAAGGGCTGATTTGGATGATGCTCTCCAAGCAGTATAAAAGGTGAATCCACAGTTTGCAAGGTGCTCTAATATATATATACACTGCTGTTCAGATAGGGAATTTTAGTAAGTCTGCTTTTCTCTGTTGCTAATTGCACTGTTATTTTTCTCCTCTTTCACAGTCTTGTCCCTTGCAGATCCTCTTTCTGTGCTGGACTTTGGGGTGAAGGAAATTTGTACGTAGGTCTACAATATAAAGGGCCAGGTTTATTAGAGATCTCTCACTGAGTTTCGATCACTAGTTCTGTGCCAGGATGCAGTTGTACGGAAGAGCTGTGCTTAATAACACATACTCCATAGTTTAGGTATTCTACGAATCCCGCTTTTAAAGTTAGGTTCCTAAGGCCTATAAATATTCTCTTCCTGAAGAGTTCTTGACATTTAAGTGAAAAATCCGAAGGGTCAGATGACTGCTAGTATTTGTTTGGCCAAGGTGTTAAAAGGAACATAAACACGAAAGGAGTGGGCTCAGTGTTTTTTTCCTTTGAAGGTCCGGGTTTGTGGGATGCTACAGTGACATCTGGTGGAAGACAGTGTTGGAAGCCTAAGAAAAATTTTTGTCATAAAACGAGTTGCTCTCTGAGTAACGTCTTTAACGTTACTATTTTATTAACTATCTACATTGCAGTAATGGTTAGAGCCCATTTGTGCAAAGTATGCCTGTACTACACATATGTGAATGTGCAAATTCTCCCGAGAACTATCAGCATCAGTAATTTCAAACCTTTCCAGTTACAAGGAAAGGGTTAGTTATGTGTATTTGATAGTAGCCAAATTTCCTTGCCCTGAGAGTCGAATGCCAATATTTTTATGTGGCTGCTGGCTTCTTCAGGCTGTCAGATGCACGTTGATTACATTCTTCACCAGGAGCTTAACTTGATCCCTGCTTCTCCCTCCCAGTGCTCCTCCCTATACACTCGCAAACAAGACCCAAGACATATTCTAACAAAAAAAACAAACAAACAGAAAGGTTTCTAAACAAACAAAAACAACAAAACTCCAAGTGCTGAATCTTTACATGGAATTTATTTATTTTATTTTTTTTAGGATTGACCTTAAACACATTTACTTGGGCCAGTAATTTAAAGCTATGTCAGGCAGCATTCCTAATCCTGAGTGACCACACGGATCAACAGCTGTTAGAGTTGTCCCTGACTGGTTTTGGTCCATGTCAGCACTAGCTCAAATAATGTCCAGCAACATTTAATGACTTAGTAAAAGCTAGGAGCCACTTCTCATAGGTGTTTTCATGGTGGCCATCCCCTCTTGGAGTATAAGCATTTTTTAAAGAGTGGATCTTAGTTATCCTATGCCACCTGCTAAGGTGTAAGTGCATTCAGTTTACTGGTATAGACCTAGAGACCAAATTCTGAGAGTCCTGAATCTCCTGAAGGTCTTTCCAAAGCATAAAGTGCTCCGCTTCAGGAAGAAATTGCAGCCTACAGCTGCCTGTCACCAGATTCTTCTTCAGTTTTGCTGCTCACGTGAGCTCTGACAAAACTTCTTCAGCCAAGATGAGCTGGATTAGCAGAGAGACTATTTAAGCAGTCAGACTAAACTGGCTTATTTTGGCTGGAGCTAAGGAGTTCCTTCTTGAGCAGCTTTGCTGGTGGGCTGGAGGGGGGGCAGAATCCTTCTGGAGTGGAGATGTGATAAGCAAATGAGGCAGTAACTCATCCTCACCTGTGTAGCTGAAAGCCCTTAGCTGAAAGCTAAGCTTGCCTTACACAAGTCTTACTCTTGTCTAGGAGTTCCTTTGAGTAATTGTGAAGAGGCTGGGATAATGCACAAGGAAATCCCCAAATGCTTCCCAGGACAAGTGGACGAAAAGGAAGGAGCCTGCTCCACAAAGTCTTTCCTTCCTCCATCCACCTTCGAGCCATGTGCTTGGCAAATCCATCAGGTCTTCCCAGCCCAGCTTATCCTTTGCTCTTGTCCCAGTGCTTTTAGCTGCTTTCACCTACCATGCATGGGCACAGCAGCACATGGGGCTGTGCTGTAGCCTGAATCAGAGAAAACAGCATCAGGTTAATAGAACTAATTCACGTCTGTTGTTGCTGGGGTAGTGTTAACCAGGTTCTCAGCCTGGCTTATTGAATGTCTGCAGGAATATCTACTTGGCGAGAGAGGCTTGGGAAGGTGAATGATCATTTAGGTTTCCTGGGAAAGCAGGTCCCCTCCTTAAGCAGCAATGACCATGTGTGTCAGGTTAAATTGAACATTAAAATGCAATGTTATTTGTAAAACAGCAAAATTTATTTATAATACATAATACACATGCACAAAAATCACATATAATTTGTTTGTATATGTATATGTGTGTGTGTGTGTGTGTGTGTGAGCTGCATCAATTCCTTATTGCAGTTCACAGAATGACTCTGTGGATAGATCTGTGATACTACTCTACTCATGTTAGAGACACCCTAGCAAACTGGCTCTGGTTGCATCAAAAGACACGCAGGCGTTTGTTTTGAGTGGTATTTTGGTATGGAAATTGGATATTTGGGATCAGTTGTAGAATCGCAGAATCATAGAGTATGCTGAGTTGAAAGGGACCCATCAGGATCATCGAGTCCAACTCCTGTTCCTGTGTAGGGCACCCCAAGAATCACACCGTGTGCCTGAGAGCATCATCCAAACGCTCCTTGAACTCAGGCAGGCTTGGTGCTGTGACCACTTCCCTGGGGAGCTTGTTCCAGTGCCCAGCCACTCACTGGGTGAAAAACCTTTTCCTCATATCTAACATAATCCTCCCCTGATTCAGCTTCCTGCCATTTCCCTGAGCCTCAGAATATCATAGAATCATCACAAACAAATTTTCTTAGCTGTATCCCCTTGAAAATATTTAGAAACACCTTAATCACAGCAGAAATGAAGATCAGGCTAGTTTTCTCTCCCCCTTTCCCTGTTTCTGTGTTGCTTGGAGCACCTGATTAAAAGTATTGTACTTCATTTCCTCTTTACGTTAATGATATTTATGTAAGGAGATACCCTGACTTTCATTGGTCAGCTCTTTTGTTTCAGTGGTTTAATAAGAAACCATGAAATGGATGTTGTGCAATTTCAAGACAAGTGCTCCAGGAAGCTGAAAAGTTGTTGAAGGAACAGTGTCTAAAGAGGGTTTTAAAAAATATTTAACAAACTGAAATGCTGAGATTTCACAGTCATGTCTCTGTCATGTAGACTATAAGGAGTTTGCATGGCCAAACCAAGGAAAGAATCAGACTGCCAGATGAAACTGTTTAAGTTATGAGGAACACTTGCCTGTGGGATCTCCCGCTAAACAGACTTGCTGCTTTATACTCTGTATGGATTTCTGCAGTGTACTGTACTTTCTCAAAAAATTGTCAGAATTTATGTGCAAGTAACCTGGTAAGTTTTGAAAAGCTGTACTTAATCTTTAGAAGCATGGATGGTTGTTGTCACTGTAAGAATTTTCTATTACATATCAGGTTTTAAAAAATATTTTAAAGGATGTGTCTGAGTAAAAGAGTTTGAGACTAATGCTTAACATTTGAATTTTTGGAAGCTGTGGAGGAAGAAATCCCATTAACCAGATTGCATGGGTTTTCATTTTATACTTTCTTTATATACTTTATATACATATATATAGCTCCTGAAATTACTGTAAATGCTAAAGACTCTGGAGGGTGGAGGAGAGAAACATTTGTTCTTTCAGTTTATTCACTTTACTTACTAGTTTCCATTTAGTCTATGACTTTTCTTATATAAACCTAGGAAAACTGTAAATTCACAAGAAATTTTCTGGGGATCTGTGGCTTGCACAATAATCCTGAGCTACTTTCAGCTTATTTTTTAAGTCGCTTTTGCTTTAAATTGTGGACATTTCTTTAGGTATTAAAAGAAGTTGTTAGATCCTTCATCTTATGCTTTCTTAGTGTTCCTTTGAGTAGGTGAGTGGAATGTATTATTTTTCTTTCCACTGATGTACAACAGAGAGAAGCAAAACCTCTCAAATCCGAACAACAATTCTGCATGAGGCTTTCAGTAGTTACCTACTTGTTCCTATTTACCTGAAATGTGGATGTTGTTTAGAAGACCACGTACCTTTGCTCTGTAAAACAGACGTTTTGTGCCTTGGGGCTAACTAACTGGCAATCTACTGCAGAGGACTATCATCTGCTCCATTTCATTTCATTTCATTTCATTTCATTTCATTTCATTTCATTTCATTTCATACATTTGTCTGATATTTTCTTTAAAATTGTTTCTAACTTTTTGCACCAGTGAAAGAGTTAATTACCTTCCATGATGGAAACTTATCATGCAATGATACCTTTAATAGGGATCCTTTGATTTAAGCTTAAATTAATTCAGAAAAAGAAGTGTTACTCCTCCTCTCGGCTTTGAAAGACAGGAAAATCACATTCATGTTCAGTGAACATATTGTGTAATGGATGCAGATAAGAAAAAGATAATCTTGGAGTCTGAGAGCTGTGAACTTTATTTTTTCCTCCATTCTACTTACTGTGTTCACATTTGCTTTGTGACACCTTTGATTCTCACTATTGTCATAGTGTGCCCGGTGTGCTGAAAATTTCTTCCTGAGAGTTTTTTTATTACAGGTGCCATTACCTGTTGGCTGGACAGAACTTAAGACCTAACATTCAGCTTCTCCAAAGCAGTTAGATACATCCTCAAATCACTTGCACTTCACAGGCAGTGACTGGTTTTGCAGACTTAAAATTATGTGAAAAAATAGGCACCTTAGCTCAAGAGCACTTTTGGCAGGAAAGGAAGGGCAGTCACCATATGGCTGCATAAAACCCCTTCAAAAGGAGGCCAGACAAAAGATATTTGTCTTGGAGGAAGGTATTTCTGCTCCCAAAAGGTCAAAGCCACTTGGCTTTCTCATTTATGCCAAAAGTATTTGTGAAGCATTTGCTATTGGCTCAGTGAACCAGAATCAGATGAGAGGCAAATTTCTACTTGAGGTAATTTAATTAACACCAGCTGATTCTGTCAATGTCTTTGTTTGATGGTACTCTGAAATCATTCTCAAGTGAGAAGCTACTGGTGTGTTAACAGTAAGTTTCTTCAAATAAGGAAACATTAGTCAAAGAAAATTTGTTTTGCAAGAAATTAGTGCTTTAATGCACTTCAATATAAAAAAATTTTGGGGGAGAATTCTGTCTCTTTGTAAAAATGTATGTATTTCTCTTATAGGAGGGAGAACTTGCAATTACTAACCTTTGCAATGTTAGTGACATCACTGGAGCAGTGAGTAATGGTTTACTTTGTTAATTACTGGAGTTTTACGTTACTGCTATTTGAATAAAATGGGTACAATGATCACATTGTCAAAGACTTAATATAAATTTGCACAGTTGCCTGTCTGGCATAAGTCATTAGGTTGTGTGCTTACCTTGGACTCAGATTATTAAAGACACAACTGTCTTTTTTGTTTAGAGAAAATGTGTAAAGGGTGTGGATCTCTGCTGTGAGTCATGTTTGCATTTGTGATCTACAAAGTTCATAATCACTCATTTTTGAGAAAATGAGTCAAAACTAATGTTCCCTCCAAAATGCAAATCATTTATTCAGCTACCTTTGTACAGTTAGGTTTTGTTTTTGTTATTTTGTTTTCTCAGTGATTATATGGGTTTTGTCTATCATGGAGGGCTCTTTGGTTTAATGTGCGCTTTCCTTAGCAGCATTCTTGTGAGGACTTTAGCTGATGTTCTCCTAGTTCAGATTTCAAATGCTGTCAGTTACACATATTCTTTGAAGAGTGGTGGAGAATGCAGCTATCAGAATCTTCCACGGAGACTAGCGGGAAGCAGCCTCTCAGCACCTGGTATCTAGTGAGGCTGGGTCATTTATGATGCTGGGACTATAAAAGGCTATGTTGTCATGACAATACATAGCAAAGTTGACTCACCTATTTAGGTTACTGTGTATATTTGCACAGTAATATCAAGTTGTTGGTTTTTTTTTCATGAGGCTTTGCAACGCTCAATATCAGTCTCCTGCTTTCAAAATTGTTCCTTTCCAGCTTCTCTTTAAAAAGAAAAATGTCCATTAAGAAAATGACCTTTAAGAAGTAGATGGGGCAGAATAAACAAGAAAGGTCCAACATCAAACACAAACCACATAATACTTATTACATCTCTGAAAACCGATGGTTTTAAAGCCAATGCCTTGCATGTTGGATAGAGGGGGGCTTGTGTTTAATAGCTTTCCACGGTGCATGGCTGTGCTGTGCATCTGTTACTTCTCCACAGAGAATAAGTGCTAAAGCTGGGAGAGGGGGAGCATTGGCTACACACATCACGACTGGCTGGATGACTCATTCCCAGAGCAAGGCTGAACATACACTGTCTTAGCCAGGGCCCCTTCTGCCCCTGGAGCTGTGCATCAGCCCTTTCACAAGGCCTACGTAAAGCTGAGCACTCCCCCCAGGTGACAGTCACAGTCTGCTCCGGTGTCCTGCAGTCCTTTTAATGCTCCCAGTACACATGAGGGTATCAAAGTCTTTACCAGAGCTGAACAGACAGTTGAACATCTACTGTTTTGCACACACAGTTCTCTAAGAATTTTTTTTTTCTTCTTCTCTATATTTGATTTTACATTGAGAAGGGCACTATAAAACATAACTCCCCCTTACTGTAGTATCTGAGTATCTATAATCTTTGCTATATTTAATATTTTGGTTACAGAGTTTAAGTACTCTAAATGCCTACTTTATTGCTAAGGAATCAGTGCACAAAGGAGTTAAGAGACTTGGTCATGCAGAACATTTTACTGAAGCTGGAAATCAGCTATTGTTCTCACCCTTAGTGCTGGGGTAACCCCTTCTCTTTAAAAATATGTTTTCAAAGTCCTTTTTAAAGCCACCCTCTGTCTTTGCAGTGCACACAGGGATGTCAGTTTTGGAATGCAACGGTGCAAATCAATTGCCCACTGAAATGTGTGAGTATTGTCTTAGCCTTGGCTCTATAGCACTTGTCTCCAGTCTATCAAGTATTTTATGCAATGACAGAAGTGGAAAACCTAACCAAAGCAACATTTCTACGAAAACATGTAATGTCCATATTTTCTCTCAGTATATTATAAATTCTTTTGGGAAGTCAATGATTCTTGCTGTGGGAGTTACCTCTAATATCAAAAGTTTTCATTGTGTTTGTCAAAATGTGTGATGTTTTACAGTTCATTAAGCTCAACCACTCACCCAGATTTTCAGACAGTAAGAAAAAAATAGTGTTTTTCAGGATTTTACTATATTGGGGCCTGTCTCAAAGTTGTATGCAGATGTAAATGAAGCACATAGTCTTTACTAGATTGACTTCTGCTATACTAAACCAGATGGATAAGAATTTGCATTGGACTGGGACAACAGCCATGACTGTTTTTAAACTGCCCTTTTTTTCTGAAGCTCTTGAACACCTGAAGCTCATTCATACTTGGCATCTTTTTAATGTTGACTTTCTGGTTTTTCAACCGTGAGTTTTCCTTCTTTCATTATTTGCCAGTGATAAGGTTTTGTAGTGTACTTTCACTGTAAGAAAATTCAAATTAATTGATATTATCTGTTTGAAATACTCTGTGATTATATTTATGCTAATCCTATGCTGTATTGATTTGTTTCTTGGCAGAATAAGACATACACTAGAGTATGTGAGGTAAGTTAAATGCTATGAGATAAATTAAAAAAAATAATTATTTCAGTGATTACTATGTCCATATAGTATTAAGAAATACAATGTAGATACACAGACTTATCAATCCAGGTCTAGTGGTTTTGTGCTCCTTAAAGAATAAGTTAAGCACCTGAATCCTTTCTTTCCAGCATAGTGGCCAAGGATATGTTTGCATTAAAAACTGCTGTGTGGCAAAGAATATTGCTTTAAAGAAACCAGAGTAATCACACCAGTATGGAACTGGTCTGTACTGAGTACAGACCTATTTAAACTATGTTGTAGGCTCTCACAGGAGTCTTTTTCAATTCAGTTTTTCATTAACGCCATCAAAGATGAACCAGAGACAATGCTTATTAAGGCTGGTAAGACACCAGCTTGGCAAGAAGTGGAAATAGGAAGACAAAACATGCTCTTGACTGAGTAGAGAGTCCAAATGAAGTAACATTTAATCCAGTAAGGGCCAATGTGTTGTCCTTTAGACCGAGATCTCAAACGGGGAGTGCCTGGTTTGTGCTGCAGATGGGCTGGCATTCCCAGTGAGAAGGATGAGGCAACAAAGTGCTGCTAAGGAGCTGGTGCCTTTCTGAGGTCCCTTTAGAACAAACATAGAATGCAGGATGGAATGGAGATGAGACGATTGCAGGAATGTGTTTGGGACTATTGAGGCCTCAGTAGGAAGGTTGTACCCAGATGGGAGCAACACACTTCAAGCAGGTTATGGAGGAGTTGGAGGGAATCCCGAGTGGGACACAAACCCTTTGGCAAGCTAGAACTTTGATTGAAAGGACTAATTTTTTAAATGCTTTTTAATCTGTGAAATTGTGACTATGACAAAGGTTTACAAATATGCTAAATGATGCATTTGGAGTGTAAGAAGAGTCCAAGAAGTAACCAGCTTACTTTTGTAGAAACACAGAATTAGTATGGGGGTTTTGTTGTTATTGATTTTTGTTGGTTTTGTTTGTGGGTTTTTTGTTTTGTTTCTATGTTTGCTTGTTTGTTTGTTTTCTGTCCTGGCCATTCAATATGCCAGTTAAATTCACTAACTCTGCAAGGGCTTTTGTGGGATTATTTTTCTGATGGATCAGCTGGCTGACTTGACTCCCCACATGGTAAGGGGAGCCCAAGGTCACTGCCTGCAAAAGATCAGGTCATTGCAGTCTGCAGGGGAAAAGAGAGGGTGTGAGAGTGCAACTTTTCCTTTGGTATTGCTCAGCTCTGTGCTGGTACTGTGACTGAAATCCAGTAGTATTAGTCCTGTTGGATATCGCCACTCACCTAGGAACAAAGGAGTGTCACCGAATTTGTGAGAATATTCACAAGAAAGGGCAGCAGAATCTGGCTCATACAGGGCAGTTCTGATTGATGGAGAGGATATAGGAGGATTTCTTGTTTTCAGGCAGAGCAGATGGCCATCTTCCCTCAAAATTTCTAGGGCTAGGAGCTTGAGTAATCCTCTTACCTCAAGCAAAAATTGGATTTATCGGTTGGACAAAGATCAGAAGAAGAAAGAAAAACATGAAAAAAAAAAAGGTCAAAAATGTCTGTGTTAAATGAAGCAGAAGGCACTTTGAATCAGCATGTAATCTGAGGACACTATGCCCTACAGGCTGGTGAAAGGCCTGGAGGACAAGTCCTATGAGCAGAGGCTGAGGGAATTGGGGTGTTTAGTTTGAAGAAGAGGAGGCTGAGGGGTGACCTCACTGGTCTCTACAGCTACCTGAAAGGAGGCTGTAGGGAGGTGGGAGTTGATCTCTTCTCTCCAGTGAATAATGACAGGATGGGAGGGAATGGCTGGAAGCTGCACCAGGGGAGGTTTAGGCTAGATATTAGAAAGAATTTCTTTACTGAAAGAGTGGTTGGACAGTGGAACAGGCTGCCCAGGGAGGTGGTGGAGTCACCATCCCTGGAAGTGTTTAAAAGAAATATAGATGTGGTGCTTAGGGACATGAATTAAGCATTGAATGGGTAGATAAAGGTTATGGTGGGTGGATTATGTTATAGTTGGACTTGATGATCTTCGAGGTCTTTTCCAACCAGGTTGATTCTGTGATTAAACAAATCTTGGTGGTAAATGAAAGCTCCAGGGCACATTTGGTAACTGATGTCTGCTAATATCCAGATCTTTGTCTCTTAACAGTCACAATAATCATAGAATCGTAGACTCATAGAATGGTTTGGGTTGTAAGGGACCTTAAAGATCATCTAGTTCCAACTCTCCTGCCATGGGCAGGGACACCTTTCACTAAACCATGTTGTTCAAAACCCCATCCAACCTGGCCTTGAATACCTCCAGGGAGGGGGTTTCCATGACTTCCCTGGGCAACCTCTGCCAGTGTCTCACCACTCTCACACTAAAGAATTTTCTCCTAATGTCTAACCTAAATCTCCCCTCTTCCAGTTTTGATCCATTACCCCTTGTCCTCTCACTACAAGCCCTTGTAAAAAGTCCCTCCCCAGCTTTCCTGCAGGCTTCTTCAGATACTGGAAGTCTCCTATAAGGTCTCTCTGGAGCCTTCTCTTCTCCCCGGCTGAACAAGCCCAACTGTCTCAGCCTGTGTTCATAGGACAGGTGCTCCAGCCCTCTGATCATCTTCGGGGCCCTATTCTTAATAGACTTGGAAGTATTTTATTTCTTTGAATATGGAAACATTTGGAAAAAAAAGTAAGTGCTTACACTTGGCACTGCATACCTAGATGTGAGATAGCATATACAGGAATATACTGCTAAGCAAGTTTTTAAATAGGCCCAGCTGCAGCTGTGTTGTCTGACGTAACATGACTTATCAGTTTCCATAGTGTGCTTGAAATGTATATCCTAGAATCACAGGAAGAGCAATTAAACATTTTTCTCACTTAAGGTAATGAATTGCTTTTGAATGATCTAAAGGTTAATTATCACTTGAAAGATGGCTGCTGTATGAAATAAACTTCAAGATTTTATAGATTGAATGAAATATCAGAATACAATGAGCCCAAATAAAATACCTGTCTAAGAGAGCTCAAACTATCACTTCTCAAAGGTTTGGCTTTCCAGGAGACTCACTCTTACATGTAGTTTTTAAGCTACTGATATCCACCTGAAAAATCTTACTACCTCTTCCTAAGTTCTTTGCCTATAAAGCAGGGTAACACTAGACCTATGTTCCCTCTCTAAACTGAAAACTCTCAGGAGTTTTCTGTTCTTTGGATGTGAGTGTGGAGAACTCAATGCCCAGCGGTATTTATTATGTTTGTACCTTGTAGACTAGACTGTGCCATAAGGAGTAACTACTAACAAGGAAGTGTGAATTAGGCATGGCTGCTCTTACAAATTACTAATTTCAACCATTCTGAAAATTCACTGGAAGTACATTTGTGTGAATGTGCCTCATTCATAGGAAACACATGAAATGCAAAAGGGTGAAACCCAACATGTGGAATTTATAATTTTAACAAGTCAAAAAGCATTACTTCCTAACTCAATGGTTGTCACTGAAGCCTATTTCCAACTTTACTGTAGGCCCATCTTTATGCTTTCCACAAAACGACAGTGTGTAAGGAGAAGAGCCTTAGTTCAGTGCCCAGTGAGAAGATGGAAAGACTCACTCTTTGGAGTGAGTTTGTGGTACTGTTATTTTTTAGAATGAATGTAATTATTTTCACAGTGTTCGTATGTATTCAACACGTGCACAGGATTTGTATGTATGTAAAACTTATCTCCATAGATCTAGGAGGATTTTTTTCTCTTCGCACAAAACTAACCAGTGAGTTCTGTACCCTAAACAGACAGTTTCCTGTAAATTTGGCTGTAGCCGTGCAGAGGATGCATATGGAGTTGAAGCACAGAGTAAGTCTGAATAGAGTTCTCTGTCCAATTCACAGTCTAATAAATTCAGTTTTAAGGTTATAATCTTGTTCTACTTTTTGGATTTCTTGGAAAAAATACGAATGTCTTCAGTGTTTTTCTTAATCAGAAAATTACCACTCCTGTATTTCCTTTTAACAAGTACAATAAAATTAACTCTATCTTATAGTAAAATTATTTTCCCTCCCTTTCATGGACATGAGACTTTTAAAATTAAATCTCAACTGTTTAAGATGATACTTTATCTAGCATCCATCCTTGACCTGCCCGCTGCCCTGAAATGATTGCCAAAAATTCCTGCATCTTACACGGAACAAATGGGCCCATACAGTCCTATTGAAATAGACTAATTGAAAATCTTTTCAGAATTGTCCCATACCTTCCCTGGATTTCTATTTAGCAAAGTTTTACTAAGTACATGTAACTCAAAGTACATTTAGTCATGTGCAGAATTTTAGTCACATTTGCTAGCACTGAGTTTGGCCCAGTTCAGCCTTACTTATCAAACTGTGGTTCAAATGTCATGTGATTTATTCATCAACATTTTCAATATATTCATTTCTGTCTTTTCATTGATTTCATATTTTTCAGGTGTGTGGGGTAATAGGGTTTTACCCATAAGGCTCAGAAATTGCCATGAAAGTTTTTTCTTACTGTTGTATTTTCCCTTCAGACTACTTGAACAAGCCTGGAGCACCATTTGCATCTACCATAGGAAGCCACAATGTCACCTTAGGGTGGAAGCCAGCTAACATCTCTGGGGTGAAATACATTATCCAATGGAAGTTCAGTCAGCTCCCTGGAGACTGGAGATACACAGAGGTAAAGAAAGACACTTTCTTTGACCTTGTAAGGAAATTGGTTCTCAGTTTTGTTTATAATCTGGTTCCTGTTTCACAGGGGAAAAAAAAAAGGGTAATTTATTAATAGAGTGCAATCATAACAAAAACCATGCAAGGAATGAAAGTAATGACTAGATTTTAAAGCAGAAGTGGCTGTAATTTACTGGTAAATTCAGGGGTTCCTTTATCTTTTACTAGCAGTTGGCTAAAATTGATAAAACATTTTAGGATTTTTAGTGTACTTGTAGGGCAATGGTGGTGTTTCTTGTCTCTGCTCTTCACTTTATTTTAGAAAAACATTGTATAATATGCTAGGCACATGAAAGAGGTTTACAAAATTGTGAGTAGAATGGAGTAGCTGAGAAATAGACAATTATTCTCTGTTTCCTCCAACACAGGAACTAGGGACCTTGATGGAAACTAGCAGGTAGCAAGTGCCAACTAGCAAATGAAGGTATTTCCTCACAGAATGTGTAGTTAAAATATTCAGCTGCTTCCTGGCACATGTGGATGCCAAATTACTAAATTTAAACTACTAAACAATAAAATTACTAAATGGGTTTCAAAAAGTGACTGGACAGATTAATGGAAGAAAAAATAGAGTTCTACGACATGTAAGCATTACCATTGTTTCATGTTGAGTCATGCTTATAAAATGCCAAGACTGGGGATATTCTGGAGAAATATCACCATAGGCTTTCTTTTTTATATACTTTTCCCTAGTGATACTTTTTTTTTTGTTCTTGTCAAAACTTTGTTCTGACTCAGTATGGTTATTCTCATATTACGTTCTTTTGCGTCAACTGTACACTTGTTATCTTGCCATCATCTTGACTGGACCATTTTCCAAAGACTGGTGAGTTGGTGCCACCAATCAAAGGCAAAGTTACTTTATTAAGCAGGAAGTTCTTCTGAATTAATCATTGATGAAATAATGAGGAACAATTATTTCAGACTATAAATATTTTAAGGTAACTAGGAGTCTGAAGATCTTAAACCTGTAGTGTATGTGCCAACAGTTCAAATTACATTGCCCATAATATGTTATTATTTTAGGTTGTTGTACCTTATTCTTCAAATTTGTTATTATATTGCATCTACCCTGCCATCCACCTACTCATTGTTTAGATTTGGCAGTGTGTTCTGTAGAAAAGTGAAGAGAGAAAGTGCTGAAAGGATGAAAAATCAAAATCTGTCGTGAAAATAACTCCCAGAATTTCCTTTTATTTAAGCTTAGGATGCTGCACTTTAGTAACCTGAAATATGTGTGTTCTTGTCTGAGGCCTGTTTTGTCCTCATCACGCTCTACGTAGTAACTGCAGATGGAGGAAAAAAAAAAAAAAAAGATTGTATCTGCATTGATCTAGGTGGTATCTGAAACTTCATATACAGTCAAAGACCTTCAAGCCTTCACAGAATATGTGTTTCGAGTAGTATGGATCATTACATCTCAGCTGCAGCTCCATTCTCCATCGAGTCCCAGTTACCGGACACAGGCTTTTGGAGGTAATGAATGACCTGATTAATTACATCATATCAGAAATATGTAGGGTCCTTTGTTGTTTCTTTCATAGAAAACATTGATGCTTAATCTTCAGAATGGTGTGTATGTTGTCTGCTGGGTAGCTGCAGAAGACCAAACTAAAATACCACAGGCTCTTCTTGTTTGAACTAGAAGATTTAGGGCTGTTTTCTGCTTTTAGTTTTAAAAACATGCACAGAAAAGTACATGGTCAAAATTGTGAGGGCACATTAGATACTTCCGTGCATAATTATGCACATTAACTTTTGGTGTCCATTGACTGGACACAAAAAAAGTGAAACATTGCTGAAATGTTATGCTGCCCCTAATCATATTTATTAGTATAAATAAATGAACGGGAATGAAACGTAAAAATGTACATAAAGAAAGAAAAAATATTAATGTCTTAAATGTCAGTTATTTCTGTCTCTTGCAGTTCCCGCGACAGCTCCTATCATTAAACATATTCAGAGTTCAAGTCCTAACACTGTTGAAGTTAGTTGGTCTCCTCCACTTTTTCCCAATGGATTGATTGTTGGGTATAACTTGCTGCTGACCAGTGAGAATCACCAACTGTTGAGAGCCTCAGGAGGGCATAGCTTTCAGTTCTACTCCACCTTCCCTAACAGCACTTACAGGTACAAAAAGGAAAGATAACCAACACGACCAAGTGTGCGGGAGTACTTCTTGCTTGGGTAGTACAATGTTTGGCTAACTACTGCTTCTGCACAATCATGTCATTTACTTATATTCTTATCAAAAGCAAGGGTACCTTCCTTCAGATAATGAATTTATCCCAAACGAGCTGACTGCTTGTGTGAAAATCAGATGAGGAAGGAAAAGCAATTTGATATAGGGACATCAGGCTGGATTTTTATAGCTGCTGGTTTTTTATTTTTTAAGTTTGTGTGGCATGTTTTCAGTATATTCTAGGAATGATAGAGCAGTCTTCTCTAGTCCTTTAAGCATTTGGAAAAATTCCTTCATTTTTATTAAACACAAAAACTTGTGTTCTCTTTGTGCTGGTAAATACAGATCTTTAAAATGAAATTGAGTTGCTTTTCTGAGTCTGAAACCCTATTTTGAATTTCTAATTTGAAGATTCTGTTGTTGTCCCACCTTTGGGAAGTTCAGATTCTGGTTGGTTTAATTTTTATCATTAATTTCCCAGAGCTTTAAATTTAAATGGGCATTTTCTGGAAGTCGAGCACTTCTGTAGCAGCTCTCCTACTTGATAAAATGTTTCTCGAGCCATCTTTCAAAAGAAACCTGCAAACCAAAACCTGTCTTTTTGGTTTATTGTAGGTTCAGTATTGTGGCTGTTAATGAGGTTGGTGCTGGACCCCCTGCTGAAGCCAACATCACAACTCCAGAATCCAAAGGTACAAAAGCAGCAGAGTCCTTATCGCTTTCTGTTCCTGGGGGCAAAGTCATGTTCTCTAGGCTGCTGCACACCTGGCAGAAGAGAATAATATTTAGACTGTAAACAGTGCATGACAAGAAGTTGTACACTGAGGAGTCAATAGCATATCAGAGAGTTGTGTTCTTTAGGTGTAGACGTTACTGGTCTACACAGCATGTGGATAACCTGAGGTGCTGGTAGGGCCAAACAAATTCTAGCAAAATTGTATTACAGATGAAAAACAGCTCAGTGGTCTCATGCAGTGACTGAGAGGACATACTTTCATTTTCTAGATGAGATTTTAGCAGCTAACAAACAAATGGATTTCTTCTGATAATATTAAATATTTCATATGAAAAACTTTTGTCCAAAATCCTCGGTTATCTCATGAAAAATATGTGAAACCATATCAATTTTTGTTGCTCTTTCATGGCTATATTTTTTTACTATGTTAATTAATTAGTAATGAAAATAATGGTACATTATAGGTATCACTCAAAGAATTGCAGAAATATTCATTAATTGCCAGGGAAAGGTACATGTTGAGATAGAGCACAAGTGAGAATGAAAACAGTGTTACCAAAATGTATCTTCAGAAATCAAATGATGGTCCCCTTCTTCTGAAGAGATCCAGCTGTCAAACACCTGGAAACTCTTCAACTCTAGCAAACAGAAGTCTGTCTCCAAATCTGCCAGTCATCTTGGAGAGACTGAGTTTATAGCTTCTCTAGTGTTTTGTTTTGTTTTGTTTTTGGTAATAGCTCAGACACACTGATAACATCCTTTTCAGGATGACCCTGAGCCATAACATTTGTGCCATTCTTGAAAGGTCCAGACTGGTACATCTGACTGTGTTCATTAAGTCAAGCTAATTATCATCCAATTAATTTAATGTAGAAAAGAAACAAATAACCCTACCTCCAAAAAACCTGCTTTCTCAGATTGTGGAACCATCCCACCTCCCCTTACTAGTCACCACTTAAAACATTAGTTGACACACACTTTCTCTCTGTGCTTATGTGAACAGGAGCAACACTGCCTCACGTATCACATTCAGAAATGGTGTTATTGCTTCAGGTACTGAGTTGTGTAGATCTGAGCCCTGAGAAGAGTCTGGGAAAGAGTCTGATGTCTGGGCTAGGTTGCAAGAAATGTCACTGGTAAAGAGATAAGGAAGTGAAATTGGCCTCTGTACTCTGCGCTGGAGAGATCATTACTGAAATGACTCTCAGTGTGTGGATCATGTGAGAAATGCATGCAGATCAATCTATGCAGATTACATGAAGTGAATTAAGTCAGCATTTGATCACAGTCTTGTGATACTCATATGAGGAAATGATATCTGATAGCACACAGCTCTTTTAAATAGAGAGTGGAGAAAAAAGAGGGAAAGATTGCTTGGAAATTTATATTAGCTGAATTCAGATTTGAAATAATCCACTTTTTAAAATTAAGGTAACCACCTTCTGAATAAAGTTAGCAGGGGATGTGCTAGATTTTCAGGGATTTGAGATTCAGAAGGAAGACAGCTATCTTTCCCAGAGGTATGTATAGCCTAAACAGAAGGTATGCATTTACCGCAGAGGTTTTGATGTAATTTACTTGGGCCTGCTTAAGCACAAAGTCAGCTTATGTGACAAAAGCTCTTCTTTTTGCCTTTAAAATCTGTGAATTTATTAAAAACCCCTGTATTTTAAATGTATCAACTATGAAGAAGAATATTATCCCATTAACATCTTTATCTGTGAAGATTACTTGTTCCTTGAAAAAATAATTGGTCAGAATGATGAAATACATGAAATAAACATACTTGCTTTGCTCTTCCCCAACTCTGTGGGATAATATTCTAGTTTGACCAGGCTTTTCAAAGAGACTCATGGGGGTTAAATATCCCATTTCCATTGAATCTTGAAGTGACATGGATGTCTTAATGCCTTCATTTCCTCAGGAGTCCATAGGGCCTCATTTGCTACAGCTTACTTTCCCTCACTAGGTACTCACTACTCTTACATGAAATGATGGAATGAAAATAATGCAGTGCATTCTCACCCTGGGCAAGCATCCTGTCCACCTTCAACACTCAAAGAATTTAAGTTGTAGTCAGTCATTGGTAGTGCAAGAACATACATGTGTTTATGAGTGCATGTGTATATGCACATCTATTAATGATGTATCTGAGTTAGCAACAGTGTTCTCTGTGCTGCAGTTATCTTAATTCTGAATTTCTCCTTTTGTTAGTTAACGAAAAAGCAACATGGCTCTTCCTATCCAGAAACAAGTCTTTAAGGAAGAGATACATGGAACATTTCCTCGAAGCAGCTCAGTGCCTGCAAAATGATGTTATACATCACAACATTACAGGTAAAATCAGGATGGGCTCCCTCCTTTTATCTCAACCACAACTTAGACCTCTGTATTAACCAAGGACAGAATGCACCTCACCTAGCCTGAGGCAGCATATGGCCTTCCTTTATAGTCAATGGGGAGAAACGGGAACTTTTGACCTGTTTGAAATGACATGTATTGGGAAGAGATTAATTGTTCTCCCCAGTACAACCTTTTCTTCACTGAATCTAGGCATCTACTTCAAAGCTGGACTTTTACGTGGTAGGTATCTAGATTGAGGTAAGATGAAGCCAAAGCAGGTATTTCCCTACAATTAATGAATGTGTTTTCTCAGCATGAGTATGGGAAAGTGATTCAAACTTAAGAATTAAATAATACGGAGCGTCAAAAGATACTGGCTGAAGAGTATGATAGTGTGTTAGCTAGTCTGGGGCACTGAGCTTTATAATGAGGCATTTAGTAGTCCAAGTCACCAGACAACCATGTTATGTCAAATTATTGTCTCCTCTAAGAGTGTTTCTTGTCTACACTGGTGGAGACAGTGGAAATCTGAGTTTACCCACCAAGTTCATAGAGCCACACAGCCACAAAGATGCCAGAGAACAAATTTTTGCTCCTGACTAAATGCCCTGTGATAGTACAAGGGTGGAACAGATAATGACTAGCTTGAATTGTAGAGTGAATGGTGCTTTGTGAGAGATGCAAATTGCATCTGTTTGCCCTGGAGAGGAGCAATCAGTGTCAGTTGGTTTGCATGTTATGTATCTTATTTCTCTCTGATTATCTTTCTGAGGGCCAGTTGACTCTAATAATGTCACGTTCATAGCAAATGGAAAAGCTTCCTTGTTATCTGGAAGAAGACTAGAAGCGGAAGAGAAAACCAGTTAACTTTTCTCCAATCATATTGGGTTGCAGATTGAATAATACTTATTTTTAAGACAAGTAGAAAAAGTAACTGCAAACCTGAAATTTGTTTCTTGTATCATCTGTGTGCATGTATCTTTCTATTTTTAGGAATTTCTGTGAATGTTCATCAGCAAATGGTCTATTTTTCTGAGGGTAATTCCATCTGGGTGAAAGGAGTGACAAATTTGTCTGATGCATCTGACCTAATGCTCTTTTATGCTGGCTGGGGAAATATTACGTCCATCTCAGTAGACTGGCTTTACCAGAGGATGTACTTTGTCATGAATGAAAAGGTAGTGCTCTAGGGCTTAATTAATTTCTTATTTCATCTGAACCATTACTGAGATTTAGTTTGCATGAGAAAATATGATTTATATATAGATATGCATGCACAAAATATAGAGATAGATTTGTTACTTTTATAATATTCACATACTCCAGAGATGTAAAAAAGAAGAAAGACTCAAATATCAGGTAATTTTTAAAGCAAACAGGCTATAAGGAACTCTGGCTCCTTGCCTTATTTTTCTCCTTAGGACACCTCATACCCAGTATAAGTGACCTTGTTTCAGTTCCTCGGTTCTCCATCTAGCCTGTTCAGCTGCTATTCTGACCCAGGAAGGTGGTCAGTTATCTAGTTAGTGTTTATAAGGCCTTTCATAACTGGCAGAATATGTTCAAGAGGGAAAGTGCTTCATACCTGTGATGACAGCTCAGATCACAACAGTTTCAACTTGAAGTAAAAATGTAGGTTGCAACCCTGCACTTGCTTCCCTACTTGTAAAACATCAGTTATGCTAACTCTCACACTTTGCATGTACCTTTGTAGTCCTCCAGTACACAAAGGACTAGAAAGCTACCCTAAATTGTTAGTGAGGGAATAGTTGTGGGTTTTTTTCAATCCTCTTGCCATGTTTGATTTTTTTTCTTACTGCTCAGAGAACAGGGAGCAGGAGAGGCAGTAGTGAGAAAAAGATACAAATGGGTTGTAGAAGCACAGACTGATGGCAGGGGTTTCTGAATCTATTGCAGGTTAGAGAAGTCCTAAGGTACTGCTCCCAGGGTCAGAAGAGCACTTCCTTCCTTCTTTTCCCTTCCCTGCTAGATATTTTAAAAGTACAGTTTTCCTATACCTCCAAATTGGGTTTTTCCCTCCAGCTTAGAAGTAGGAAGTTAAGAGGAGGATGACTGACAGACAGCTCTTCCAGGGTATGCTGTCATGGATGTATTCATACTTGTGTACCAGTGTTATACTCAGGTGACTGACAAATCAGGAGCCCAGAAGGACCTAGGATTGTGAGAGAGGTGTTTCACTGGCTAGTTCCCCTGAGGGAATCTCGGGTCAGCTTGTTTGCTCATTAGCAAATGCCCTATGAATGCATCATTGTTTTTTTCTCATTCCCCAGATACATGTCTGCCATTTAGAGAACTGCACGGCAGCTGAAGACATCACTCCTCTTTATGTGACATCCCCTAGGAAGATTATAGCTGATCCCTATAATGGGTAAGAGTCCTCCTGTGAGCAATTGGTGTCAAAGGTGCTATAAAGCTCCTCTCTAATTTTCTTCACTTCATTAGCCATCTAGGTTCCTGTTTCAAACTCCTGTCTTATCAAAACAAAAGTGCAATTGGCAACAAATAACAAACTACAAAACAATTGGAACAAGAGTGACACCATGCAGTGTTGTTTTCTGCATTTTTTCCCCTAGGGTGTTAGCAGAGGAGATAAAGTATTTCCAATGTAGAAATTTGTTTTTCAGACATTCAGTTCTTTTATGAATATGAACCTCTATGCATTTTAAATGTCCATGCTTAACACTTGAGGTATTATGGAAGCATATTCTCCAATAATCTGCCAGCCAAATCCCCAGAAGGTAAAAAGTGATGTGCTTAATTCTCCTAGGATGTATATTAATAGCGTCAAAAGCATTTCCCTATTGTCTGCATGAAACCAGACACATCTCTGAGCCGTTAAAGTATTAGTGACTCATCTACAGTTCTAGCATTGTAGTTATTTGGGTCTATTTTTCTCCATGGCTAGCTATATCTTCTCTCTCCTGGAGGATGGAATATACAGAGCAAACCTTCCACTTCTTCCTGACACTGCTTCCGCAGCATCACCAGTGGTGAAATCCAGCACTCTGAGAGACTTCATAATCAGCTTCCAATCTAAGAGACTCGTTTTCTTCAACAAAACAGAACAGGTCTTTGTGTCAGGTTTTCTTGATGGTTCAGAATTTCACATGCTGCAATCACATGTGCCATTTAATGACATAGAGAGTTTTGTTTATGAGGATAACACATTTACTGTCACAGATGGCCAGGCAGTTTTCCATGAGGAGGTCTCTCCAGTGGGGAGTTCTAGCTTCAACGAATACATTGTGGATTGCAATTTGGCATATCCAGAGTATTTTGGCTTTGGTAACTTACTTTTCTCTGGAGCATCAACTCAACCTTTTCCTTTACCAACTGTTCCTCGGCTTGTTACGGTGCTATTTGGACTGGACCAAGCTGTGATCAGCTGGAGGCCACCTGACCGCACTATTGGAACCAGTAAGTTAATTTGTTCCTTCCTGAAAGTGCTTTTCTTTCTAGAGAAATACATTCCTTGTTTCCCTTTTCCTGATGCTAAGCTTTGGTGACTTCAATAGCCGATCCTGCTGGACATGTTCAGTTACCTCAGTTAGCAAAATTTAACCCAAGATTTGACAGTAAAATAGGTGAATTTTTCTGGCTAAACGAACACAAGTTTATATTGGTCATTTGTCCTCTGCAAGGGATTTTAAGCAAGGATCCATATTAAGTACGGTACCAAGTAACAGTAATGTTTGTTGCTGATATCACACAGAAAGTGCAAGCCAGAGATGTACTGGCTTTTGATAAGTGACTGTGGTACAGTCTTTGTCCTCTGTGCATGTGTCTTTGAATTGCAGAAAATCATCTGGTTGGAGAAAATTTTGGATCTTTGAACTTAATTCTTCATGGAGGATTGAGCCACTAGTCTTGGCTGGTCCCAGAGCCAGAGAGTATAAATATCTAATTTATCCCTTTCCTAATTGCCCTCTGATACTGGCATTTGTGAAATGAGCCTCCAAACTACAGTTTTCTGGAGGAATGTGCCTCTTCTGTTACAGCCACCTACTCTGTGATAACAAGATTATTTGCATCTCACAGGTCTATCTGCTTGGCAGAACTGGACCTATGATGTGAAAGTGTCATCTCAGCATCCATCTGGGGAGGAATGGGTTGTCTCAAACATTAGTAACACTAGGTTTACAGTGAAGGAGCTGGCCAGCTTCACAGCATATGAAGTGTCAATCAGAGCTGTATCTCCTGCTGGTGAAGGGCCATGGTCGGAGTCATTTAGAGGCACAACCTTAGAGGAAGGTGAGAATTGCTTCACCCAGGAGAAATGAAGAATGAGTTATGCATACAGCTTTCCACCTGCTGTGGCCTAGGCTTTAGGCAAAGACCACAAGATGAGTGGCACAAAAAAAACCTGTCTTAGAAGGATAAGGATAATACTTATCCTATAATAAAGAATGCATGATAAGTAAATTTGCTTTTGGTTAAAGTAGTATGATTCTCAACCTACAACAATGTTATTATATATTATGCATTTTTTATTACTACTTATATACATTTTTCTAATGCAAATGTACTGTCAAACACATTATTTGATACACTATCAGATGAACAGAGATGAGACATTTTATTCCTTTCCTGTGCTCTGTAAAGCACTTTCTATGATGAAGTGGTTTGGGCAGTCCCTTGGGGGTTAATTATAATTTATGGGAAAGTGCAGGCTCACTAAAAGCTGAAATTCCTTGATTTTAGCATAGATAATGAAGGAAATGGATGTGTGCACAATGTCTGAGATTTGTAGATCTTGGAATGTTTTTAAAAACCCATAAGAATCTATGTTTGAAGGGAAAATAGCTTTCAGCTTAAATTACTGGACTCGCACTTGGTATTGGGGGTTACTTTTGCCTGACTTCAGTGAGCCTGGGTCCAAGCCTACATTGGTTTTAGGCATCTAATAGGGTTCCAAATTGCCTTATTGTTTTGCATCTAAACCTGCCTTGAATCTCTGAGTTTCTCAAAGTATGATGTTTTCATGCTTTTCTTCTTTGTCCATTATTTCTTATCAGACAGTTTTAACTGTGCTTCTCTAACTTTCCAGAAAGAGGAAACCTGCTATTGAAATACAAGTTTTATATTTTAATTGCTTGTTAGTGTGCACAACTGCAGTTTTCTTCCTTTATCAGCTGAAGAAGAACCATATATTTTGGCAGTGGGGGCTGAAGGCCTCTGGAAGCAGCGGTTGGACAGCTATGGACCAGGAGAACTCCTCTATCTTCATATAAGAAATATTTCAGGTAAATACTAAGGAAACTGCATGCTTCTTCTGCAGACTTGTTGGCATTTATTATCCCTAAATGTCATTAACAGACTTGAAAGACAAGAGTTTTAATAGCATCAGTCTAGGCTTGAATGCAGTACTATGCAGTGAAGAAGTTTCACTGAGCCAAGCCTTTGTGTCCATCCTCTTTCTTCTACTTCCTGCATCAACTTAATCCTTAATGAAACCCTACTGACAGAACCACAGTTACAGCACAGTTAAAATCAACTTTCTGAGCTAAATGGTTGTGCCTTCAGTATCCCAATATATGTCATGTATTTATAGTCTTTAGTGATATGTATATATACATTTATAGCTCTGTATGTACTCTGCATCATGGAATCATAGAATTGTTTAGGTTGGAAGGGACCTTAAAGATCATCTAGACCCAACTCGCCAACATGGGCAGGGACACCTTTCACTAGACTACGTTGTTCAAAACCCCATCCAACCTGGCCTTGAGTACCACCAGGGAAGGGGTTTCCATGACTTCCCTGGGCAACCTCTGCCAGTGTCTCACCACCTTCACACTAAAGAATTTCCTCCTAATGTCTAACCTAAATCTCCCCTCTTCCAGTTTTGATCCATTACCCCTTGTCCTCTCACTACAAGCCCTTGTAAAAAGTCCCTCCCCAGCTTTCCTGCAGGCTCCTTCAGATACTGGAAGGCTCCTATAAGGTCTCTCTGGAGCCTTCTCTTCTCCCTGGCTGAACAAGCCCAACTGTCTCAGCCTGTGTTCATAGGACAGGTGCTCCAGCCCTCTGATCATCTTCATGGCTCTCCTCTGGACTTGCTCCAGGAGCTCCATGTCCTTGGTATGTTGGGGGCTCCAGATTGTATTCCTATAAGGAAGTATCTATCGTCACATTAACTGAGTCTAACTATTCCTTAGTCTAACTATTCATTTGTATTGGTTTGGGGTTTTTTTAATTTTGATTTTGTTTTGGTTTTTTTAAACTGAGGTGCCTGGCTACTTTTTATTTTTTAAGAAAATACGTTTTTTTTACTTACACATTTGTGAAATGCTTGTTATCTGTCCTTTTTTCTTCAAGACCTCGACTGGTTTAATGACATTCTTTATTGGATTAATTCCATGGGGGAAGTTCAGACCTGGTCACTGAACAAAAAAGAGGAAAATACTGAAAATACTTACATATCTGACATCAGAAATGCAAGGATGTTGGCTTTTGACTGGCTGGGTCAATACTTGTACTGGGCTGGCAAAGCTAATATGGTAGGTATAGTTGCACTTCTTGAAAGGAAAAAAAAACCCATAAAGTCAATATGAAAGACTGTAAAATGGTATTTGGGGAGATAATTCTTACTTCTTGCAACCTGAGATGCATTTGGAGCTTTGCTATTACAGTGTATAATAAGGAGGCCTGTCTTCCCTTGTGTGATTTTTCGGGCTTAAACAGAAGTTTGGGGTAAAATGTTCACTAATATTCGCTAATGCAGGATACTGAATAAAACAGGCAAAACAAATATACTATCAACAGTTTTGCTGGATTCAGCATTGTAAAAATAAGTGAAGATCATGAAAATTGGGGCTGCCAAGTTGATCTCAGTGAAGAAATAGATGGAATTTATTCTAATCAAATGACATGATTTGTTTACACAACGATTTTCAAGACTGGCCTCTGTACTTGTGATATTTTGCAGATCACTGCAGATAAAAAAATAATTACCATTGCACTTTGTACACTCTCATATCAGGAACATTGACATGTGAATTGTTTAAAAGGTATCTGACTTCAAAATTGTAGTGTTAATTTATGCATTGCTGTCAAATTATGCCTTTCATTTCTTGTAAGTGCAAAGTCAGAAGCTTTTTTAAAAACTGGAGCTAGGAGGCCAGATCTCAAACTGCCTTGCACCCTCATTTACACTTGTGAATAGTGAATATGAAGTGGGTGAGAAACTCTGTCAGACAGAAGGCTGCCAAAACTGGGAAAGCCAAGGGGAAGCGATACTTCAGGTTTTCTTTTGTTACTTTATAGCAAATATTAACTAATAATTTTGCCTTATTCTTCATGTTTCTACTTTGAAAGCAAAAGGTTTGGGCTTTGAAAGGCTAAGGCTTGCATAAGCTTTTGGTAAGTGGCTGTGGAAAAGTCATAGAATCATAGAATCATTAAGGTCACTTAAGTACACTCGATGGATCATAGTTGATGGTTTAGGTGTGGTGCTAAAAGCAATTATTTTGTCCCTAGATCTACAGAAAATCAGTACTGGGAGGCCACACAGATGTTGTGGCTCATGTTGCTTTCCTAGTGAATCATCTGGTAGTGGATTCAGTAAATGGCTATTTGTACTGGGCCACAATGTATTCAGTGGAGAGCGCAAGACTGAATGGAGAAGAATATCGTATGTTACAAGAGCAGCTACAGTTTTCTGGTAAACAGGTGACTGGTGGTTTTTTTGTTTATTTGTTGGTTTTGTTTTGGTTTGTTTTTTTGTTTTTTAATTAGGGGTGTGTTTTAGTGGTTAGCTCTCTTTCATATAATCAGTGTTCATGGTTGTCAATATCACTGTGTTGTGACGCAGAAAAATGGCATACCCTCCTTGCGATATTGTTATATAATTTTGAGAATACAGTAAAAAGTAATCATATAATAGCTGTAATGAAATTCTGGTCTGTAACTGTAAAGTCAGGCCCTTGCAACAAAATGTGACATTAAAGATGTCCTGATAGTTCTAGTGCTGCTCCTTCCATATATGAAAGTTACTTGGTTTTTCCAAATGGCTTAAGTCTAAAGGTCTGTTCTGGCTTTCCCATAAAAACATACAGCTGGGGATCTATAGCATCCTGCCTCCTCTGTGATGTACCCCACCTCACTGTGTTCCTGACAGGGCCAGTTTTGAAGATAGACACTTGCCAGGGACACCAGGATGGCACTTCAAGATGCAGAGGTGCTGCTGCAGAGGCAGCCTTTGCCTGTGCAGATGAGGGAGGGGGGTGGAGACTGCTGCCATGCTTGTGTTTGTTTCTTTCCTTTCTTCTTTCCTCCCTTCCTCACCCCTCCCCTATTCTCATGCAGCTGGGAGAGAAGTGATGGATGCCCCAGTTCCCTGGAAAGAAACCCCCTTACTGCCATAACAGGGACTGGAGGACTGTGAGAATCAGTGGAACTGAGACCTCGAACCTAGTGAAATACACAAGATTTACTGAACCTTCGAACCTTTCCCAGGTTGTGTCCTGAGCATGTCAGGCTGAGGGCTTGTTGCACCTGTTGCAGTGCTTTTACTCTATGGAGTCTCTCTCAAAGAAAAGCTGAATGCTCACCACTTCAAAAGACAGCTTGTGTGGGGTTTTACCCTCTGTCCCAAGAGCTGGGGTGAGGCATAGGTTGACTGCCTCAGAACAGGTTAACTTAGATATATTGTTGCTGCAATATCTTCCTTTAAAACACAGCTTTTGCTAAAGAAGCCTTCAAAAAAATTCCACCTGTCTTACAATTTGTGCTCCCATTTTACCTGAAGACAGGTTCTCTATTAAAGAATCTTTCTAAACTTCAAAGATCTAAGTCTCTTTGTTAGCTTTGCATCATTCCCCAGAACATTGCAATTTCCCAAAGGAAAAGGGGCTGGTGTTTCTATAATTATGATAAAATAGCAGGCCTGACCATCTCTGAAAGGCGTTTAACCTTTGGAAGGCCAACTGATCTCACAGGTCCCTGCTACACTCTTGAGGGTGTGGGGAGAAGGAGGAAACCTTGTTCTGGTGTGACACCTGCTTATACTTGTAAACCTAACTACAGAAGAACTGGAAAACTTTCATCATATGTAGCTAGAACTGTCTGTGCTGTAAAGGGTCATTGTATTTTCCACACCTCTTCATGGAAGCTGGCGGGTGTGGACTGTCTTCATGGGAAGATAGATGCTGTCCAAGCTCAGTGGCACACTTACACCTATCACGTATCTTCTGGGTGATCTGTTGCAAAGGACTGACAAATTGCAGTTTATTCTAAGCAGTGAATGTCACCTTCCTTCCCCTTCTTGCTTGATTCACTACCTGTTTCTCTGAATTGCCTCATGCTTACATTTCTTGTTTTCAAGAACCTTGGCAGCAATAAGACTGCTTGTCTGCTCCTGTCATTTTTTTTTCTACACCTTTCTCTGTGTCAGTGATACCAGCCTTCAACCATCCACTTATTCACACCTCCTACAAATAAACATCTCCTCTCCTGCTTCTGTGCTGCCCCTAATCTATGCACTGACTTCCTGAACTCAGCCTCCTGCCGTGATTCGCTCAGGAAATGAGCCAAGTAAAATGTCTAGATTGAGAAGTGACCAGTTATAGCTGACAGGTGTTTGTTTATTATAATAAAACCCAAAATAAGCCCATCAGAAAAAAAAAAAAAGGCAACAAAATTCTTTAATGGTGGAATTATCAAGCTGTCATTATTGTCCCAGATAAAGATGCAAATATATGTAAATATATGTTTGCACGAGTAATAATACGTCTTCCTTGCACAATATAGTCCTTTATCCTGGAAAGAGTACTTCTTACCTCAATATTAAAATACAGATGTAACAGTTAACTCTTGTTATCCAACAATTAGAACATGTTCTCTACTTAACTGGTCCTTACTGATTTTTACTAGCTGTTTTTCTAATAAAGAATTGCTGGTAAGCACAGGATCTTCAGCAGTATGTAGCTGTACCTCCTTTTAGCTAGAAATCTGAGTGATAGGAGCCTAAGAGACCATTATGGAGACTATAGCTTTCCTAAACAAATATGAAGGCAGAGCTTTGAAAGTCTGATTTCGTTGGCAGGAGCTAGATGTTTTTATAATAATTATTTTATTTTCCAATTAGTTGCTTAGCTTAGCTGGTGCATATTGGCATAGCTTGATTGATTTTGCTAGAGTTACTCTGATTTATTCCAGCATAGGATCTGGCACAGGATTTCCAAAGCACTTAGTAAGTTGTTTAGACTGTACAATATGCCTGGATAAAAGTAATTCAGAGAGGAGTGGCAAAGTGCATTGTATGCAAGAGGGGCAAGGACCCTTTAGGCATGGCTTCTTAAAATTTCTAGTCAAAGGGTATTTCAAGTAGCTAAATTTATGTTGCATCTTATGATATGGAGTTACATCGCGTGGTCACAACTACATACCATGTCCAGAGAATAATACCTCTCTTGAAATGGAAAAAGTTTGTCTATTTTTGAAGCACAACAAAAGGGAGGTGTTAAATTACTGCCTACCTCCTGAATACGAATAGTGCAAATACTTCTTTGCCTTTTATTAATGGGGATTCAGAGGTCAGGAGAAACAAGATGGGCACATCTATGGAAAATGTAATACTTGCAGAAAAAAATGTAGGGCAAGCAAAGTAGATCCAAATGTTTTAAAAAAAACAAGGTAGATGCAGGAAGATATAATTCAGTGTTGAGCATGGGAGGGAGAATAGGTAAATGAGATAAAATATAACACACTTGATTAAATATGCACTCAGACACATACATATTGTAAGATATTTTTAACAGGAAAACCTACAGGAGCAATCATTCAAACCTTGATTTTCTGACACACAATGTCAACAGAAATATGTCAGGAATGTGATTACATAAGGACCAACAGACAACTAAGTGATAAGGCATTTGCTTTCCTGTCATCATCTTCTGCAGTTTATTAATGAAGAGTTAAAAAAAAAAAAAAAGGCTGCTCCACTTACATCCATAATGGAAATTTAAGATTATAAAAGACTAGCTACAACTAGTGTTTGGATGAGAAGTTTGAGAGCTGCTGGAAAACATGTTCAGAGAGGCCCCCTAGCAACTTATAAGCTGTACTAATGACGTGACATAGACAGAACTTGCTAACATTTAACAGACTAATTTGTGGAAGCAAACTCTTTTTTTACTCACAGAACAGATTATTAGATGTCTGATTTCTAATATTTCTGCATATGGTATTGAATCTGTTGTTTACTGCAAAAGCAAGAAAGCTCTATCTTGAATATTAGATCCTACTAAAAAGAAACCAAAAATCTTGCACATATTTTAGATGAAGATGAAATATTGAAGTAATGAACAGGAAGATTGTTTCATTGCCCCACTCCCTCTTTATTTAATAATAAATTATTTGCCAAAATGTAAATATTTGGATTTCCCATGTAACCAAATACATCAATAACATTTTGCCTGTATTTTCCATAAATAATGCGACACATTAAATATTCTATGTATAAAATCAAAGCTAGAAAACAAAGACAAAAGATCTTAAATACTTCTTTCAAAACAGATTCTGACTTTCAGGCTGGGTATCAACCTCCTGTTTCTGACAAAGGATATTAAAATACCAGGAGTATTCTGAAAATTTTGATAAGTAGTTCCACTAATCACTTGATACACTATTGCCATCATATCTGAAGTACTCAGATACTTCAGGGATGAACACTGTGACAGATGCTCAGAAAATGCTATCTAGAAAATAATCAGTTGCTATAAATAGGTGTCCACCAAGGAACCAATTATTTTCTAGTGCTACTTCTTTTTGTGTTAGAATAAATGTTCATAGTAGTAATATTATTTTTTTCCAATATTATTTTTGCCAAAGAGCTAATGTTGCTATGTGGACAACAGTTATGCCTAAGGGCTTATACCTCAGAAGTTAAGGCATGTTCAAATTGCTATTTGGACTTTTTTTTTTCTTAGGTGGTTGGTTTAACTTTGGACCTCACCTATGGTTTTCTTTACTGGCTTGTGCAAGATGGTCTATGCCTAAACCTGTACAGAGTTTCTCTTTGCAAAGAAGGGTAAGTAAATATCTAGGAGAGGTAAGAAAGTTTATATTTTCTAGTTTTTGTGGTACTCTCTAAAAACAAATTTCGTCCAGTGCTGGGCACACTAGTTACTAATTTAATAACAAACAAAAGAAGAGCTGGTGGTCACATATGGTTGATGGCAAACTGCACATTGAGATGGTTGTCAACATGGCTTTACAGTCAGACAACCACTGTATGGATGCTCAACTGAACTGAGGTCACCTTCATAATTTTTTAGACTTTACTTTAGGAAATAATCTCTGTTTATTGTCTATATTATCTTGGCATTTACAATAGCTGACAGTTTTCAAGTGCCTGGAGCTGTAACTCATTAATCTTGCATGGAGCTTAGGACTTGAACTGACTCCACTTTCTCACATGAGCAATCAGCACTCAGCAGGCTTTCCTCTTGATCATCCTGAGCATGATACAGCTTCATTGTTCTTGAAAGACAAAATTTAAAAACAAAAACCAAAAAACCTGCTATATTTATGGATCAGTGTGAATATATATTAAGACTCCAAGAAAAATAGTATTTTGTTCTGTAAATGCCAAGTGCATGATGAGTTGTGGCTCATGGAACTGCATTTTTGTGCTTTTACATATGGGAAGTGCCTTCTTTCTTTTTTGTGAACATCAGGTTGAACCTCTCAAACAGTGTTTGTCTTTACATGAGCACATAATGTTGCAGGCTGGCTTTGTGTGGAATGAGCTGAATTTTCTGATTGATTTTAGACTTGCTGTGATTAATGGCAAACATTTAAAGACTCACGATATGTTGATTAGTTTTAGCTAGAACATGCAGCTCCATTGTGAACCAATTGGCAGCCATAAATCATTGTCCCTGGCATGCCAGAATAGAGAGATTAGAAGTAATCCATCCTAATGGACCTGATGGTGAGTCAAAGCTTTTCCAAATTTGTTTTGGTACCATGTGTCTAAGCTGAAAGACATTTCTGAGATGGCAAAATGATGCTTTTTACAATATACTGAATCTCTTTTGGGAAGATAAACTGGAACCAAAAAGACCTGTAAATTTTGACATAGAAGTAACAATGCAGATTAAATCATCAGTGATGCCAGTGGAGGAAAATGTTAATATAGTTTAATAAATAAATAATGGAACATTTTAAAGGAAACTAGGAGGGTGAAATTCACCTAAGGCCTTGCTCTAATGAGGTAGAATGAATCTCATGCTGTGAAGCTGACTGCACAGTTTCAGTGGAATTGCTGAGAGAAGGTAGGCTGATTTTTCAAAATACTCAATTGTCTACATCCACATTGCAGAATATTAAGCCACTTTATAATATTTTTTTAAAATTACATCAAGGGAATGAAGGCTTTATTTTGCAGGTGCTCCTGCAATATACCATTCTGAGAAGTGTTCTGCTGTAGAGAACATAAATAAAACTTTTAAAATTGTTTTCCTGCCTCCTATGTGATTATTAGGAATTTAAATGATAAGTTACTTAGCAATGTGTCAAACATTGCATACATTTTGTCCTCTCTACACATGTTTTCAGTTTGCAAATTTCATACATCTTTTCACAGTTGTGGTAATGCCATCATCACGGAATTTGCAACATGGAGTACTTCAGAAATATCTCAGGGTACACTGGAGTTCTACAGTGGCCGCCTGTTCTGGATTAATAGTCTTCAGTTCATTACAACTCAGGAAGTCAATCAGAGCCTTAGCATTCCCTTCTCACAACCAGCAGAGTTTGCAGCCTTTACCCTTGTTCACCGATCACTTAAACCTTTGCCAGGTACATTATTTTATTTATCAAAACCCCTCAACAAAAGTAATCATTGTCAGCCTGTAATTCTTCATTCTTCAAATTCTTTAGTAATTTGACAAAATATAAGACCAACAGCAACTTTTTATTAACAAACACATCAGGCTATAGCTGGATAATGTGCAATTATAAAAGTGAATGGGTATAAGTAAAAAGAATGCATCGTGGTATTATTAATTTTTTCTATCTAATGACAGCTTCCAGAATTCTCCATAGTACTTTAATGGTTTGAAAAGTCTACCCATTGGTCATACTCCTTACATTATTCTTATTTCTTCCTCTCTTTCTGGACAGGGAATTTTTCTTTCACACCAAAAGTGATTCCAGATTCAGTGCCAGAGTCTTCCTTCAGGATTAAAGGAGATTCTTCAGGTTTTCACATCACTTGGAGTCCCTCCACAAATGTGGAATGGGGAACTGTCTTTTACTGCGTGGGATCAAAATCTCTGCAAGTGAGGATATTAATGCAATCCCTTCTTATTATCTACATTTATTATTGCATCTACTTGCTGATGTGTCTATTTTTAAACAGAAATACAGTTTGTTTCTCCTCTAGCATTTACGAATTGGTCAAGCAACCAAACTAAACTATAAATATCAAGCAAGCTGTCCTGTTTCTCCTCCACTGAGGCCACCACAGGAGGAACACAGGCATAGTGGTAGCTCTGGGCCAGGTGTTGAGATGTGGAGTGTGGGGACTCCAGGACAGCAATGTCCTCTGAGCTGCCAGTGGAACAACCTTTGCCTGAATGTGAAATCTATCCTTCATCCACACTTAATTTTAGCACTTTTGGCAAGATGTACTTTAAATGCAGATTGCTAGCAGATTGCTACGCATTGCTACAGGGCCACAGGAGTTGGTGAAACAATGATCACTCACAGGCAGAGATGCTCTGTCTTCAATTAGTTGACCAGCTTGGTGAGGGGAATTTTGGAAAACTGCAGGCCTTTCTGGGAGGGAAAAAAAACTTTCTTTTATTTTATTCTATTTTGTTTCATTTCATTCACAGTCTTTGGAGAGTGAACGATGCCTCCACCCCCCTAACCTGACAGTGCCGTCCTACCGAGTTGATTGGTTGGAACCATTTGCACTCTTTGATTTTACTGTCACTCCATACACATACTGGGGCACGGCTCCAACAACATCTGTAATCCTTCAAGCCCCTGAAGGAGGTACCAGAATTTTAAGTCCCATTTCTCCCCTGTAAAGGGTACTGGGACCAGGTCTGTGTCAGCAAGTGAAACCCTGGAGAGGAATGAGCAGCTTTAAGGGCTAGTCATCTGCATGCAGAGTTGCAAGGACATGTTCTTGAATATCTTTGGCAATTATCTACTGCACACCTAAATGCACACAGCTGCAGCAATAACATTTGGAACAGAAACTGCATGACAATATATCTACCACATGCTTATGACTATGAGTAAGAAAAAGAAATTCAGATCCCTTACAATAACAATTAAAGGCTGTATGTAATATATTAACCATGTTAAGTTTTTAATAAGGGTTATGGACTTTTTACTGTTTAATTCAGTGCTTATTTTTGCACTTATGCAGGTAAAAGTTAAGGCAGTTAAAATATAGTGCTGAGTGATGGGAATACTGAGAAAGCTTATGAGCTGCTGTAGATTTTGAAGTGGCTAAAAGGGGGGATAGGGTATGCTTTATATTGTGACAATTCTTGCAGCTCCATTGTTACCAACAGGACTTGGCTAAACAGTTATGTCCCAGTCTGAGTGCAGGAATGCATTTGTCTCTGTTCATACAGCACTTTATTTGCTAAGCAAGCTAAGATCTGATACCTACACAACACTGAAAAACAAAAAGGAATTAGCATGAAGATTTAGATATTCTTCTAAAATGTATGCCTCATCAATTTCTATCTGTCTCTGTCAGCACTGGGAAAGTAAAGTTCAGGCTCAAAACTAGAAGAGTTAATTATAAAGTAGAGTTTGTGTTTTAATAGGAGTACTTCACTGTGTGATTTTTATCAGTTTTTTTGTTTGTTGTATGTTTTTTTCTTTTTCATACAGTTCCTTCAGCCCCTACAAACCCTAGAATATATGTGTTTCAGAATAACCTACATAAAACTGATGAGAAAGTCCTTGTGGAGTTCAGGTGGGACAGGCCTGAAAGGGACAATGGAGTATTAACACAGTTTAGGGTTTACTATCAACTACGGAGTCAGAATGGAATTGCTGACACTTTTACAGAGTGGAACACGAGCAACATCAAACCCACCCTGATGTTCTTTTCTCTCAGGGATGTGCTTCCTAGCCTCACAGTAAGGTTTCAGGTATGAAAAATCACTGAGCTTATCTCATGCTAAATAGTAGATGTTATCAGTGCAGCCTGATGTGTTTGCTTAAGACGTGGTACTGGTCTTGGGGTAAGAACTAGTGGTTTCTGCCTGTGGAACTGCTGACTCACTGTCTCACCTTTTGTTACCTGGCTTAACTTTTCTACATGTTGTACTGTTTACTAAATAAGGTGCAAACTAATGCTGCAATATTGACAGGTTTGAGGAGGCCCGAAATAAACTTTTCTAGAGGTCTCCCAAAGCCACTGCCAAAAGCTGCAAGTTAAACACAGATTTGGCTGAGCTGGTGGAGAGTGACAGGCTATTAAAACAGAGCCACATATCAAGAGAAGTTCCACTGCTGGAGAAATGCAAGGACTCACATGGCTTCTGTGAACAGAGACTTACTCCCATATTAAAACTTGTAAAGAGGCCATGTTTTCATTGTGATAAAAAGTTTGGAACACACAGAACATGTGCTTGAAAGACAAGTTTAAAACATGTCGTAGGTCAAATGCTGATGGGGGAGAACACCATGTTGGTTGCAAAATCACACAACAGTAGAAACAGGTCCAGCCTGGGGAAGGATTTGAACTCTAATTGACAGATGTAGCATGATTGTCACTGCCTGGGCCTCTGCTTAAAATTATCTTCATAGCCATGGTCCAACCCTGAATGTAGCCTTTGAACTGACTGGCACAGCCTTAGGCCAAACAAGAGCTCATGCATGTGTTCCTAGCTGAGCAGCCAGGGGATCTGGTTCTGGTTTTGCCATTAACTATGACTTTGCAGACTCTCAAGTGAAATTATTGATGTTGCTACTTAACATATGTAACAATCTCCTGTCTCACAGGTGCAAGCCTTCACCTCTGTGGGGCCAGGACCTTTGTCTGATATAGCAGAGAGGAATTCATCAGGTATGGAGGACTTAGACACCATCTCATGATGTGTGTGTAATAGCTGATGAAATGGACAGTACAGGAATTAGATAATCTGATAAACGGCCTCTGACATTTAGTGTGACATTTGTTCCATCCTACAGTAGACACCACAAGGAAACAGTTACAGCTTCTGACTTGAAATGATGAACAAATTTCTTATCATTAGATTAAATTTCAGGAATTCCAATAATTTTCTCAAAACTATGCTAAATAAACTTTACTAAACAACACCAGGGTAATACGGAACAGGAGGTTTTGATCTGTAATCTGCATGATACTAGAGATCATAGAGTATTTCTAATTGGGCTGTGAAAGGTAACCAGGAGAGTTAGAGATCTACTAGGGATCATAGACTATTCCTAGTTGGGCTGTTAAAAGTAATTAAGGGAGCAAATTTGGTTTTACTAGGCTTAAATTTTTTAGGTAAGCATCCAAAATGTCATTTAAAAAATCTTAGGATTTTGCATGCGATGACAAGAAGGTAACACTATTTATTTCCTGTGACATATAACTAAATATAATTTGTGCAGGGCCTTGTTTATTTTTATCTTGTCCTTGCTTTCCTTACAAATGACTGTTATTGTCTAGAATGTTTTTTATAAATTCTGCTGTGCCCTTTTCCTTCCAGACCTTTTCCCTGTCCCAACTCTGATAACTGTTTCTACTAACAAGTTGTTTCTTACTGACATGGACAATAATCAAACCATATGGGAATTTTCAGCAAAGACAAATGTAAAGGACATCTGTTATACTGCTAATGATGACAAAGTGTACTACATAGCAAAAGATTCTCTTTTTCTTCTGAATATACAAGCTACTTCAAATTTTCAGGTATTCCGTTGTTCATTCCCTCATTGTCTTTCTTGAGAGAATCTAAGAAAATATGTAGCCATTATTGTAATTATTTTTGGGCTAATTATGTTTTTGAAGGAGCCAAAAATACATTTTTGAAACAGAAAAAAAGCAGCATAACGGACAAAACACATTTAATGACAAAACACAGTGGGGAAAACAGAACTGGGAAGACATTTTTTAATGACTGTCAGTTCATATGAGATGTAATGTGGATAGCTGGATAATTTTTCTTTCCAGTAGTACAATAAATACATGCATAATATAATAAAATTTGGACTTCAAATTGTTTTGTCATCAATAGCTATTAGAATAGGCCAGAATATGCCATTGGTAAGGTTTTCCTATGAAACACATGTAATTTTACTGACATCTGCTTTGTTGAGAAGATATTTAAACCGACTTTTAGTTTAAAATTCATATTATTAAATACAGTAAATCTATTTTTTGTATGAAATGTAATTTGATTTAGTTTTATTTCATTTTAATTTCAAGAATATGGAAGCAACAACTGATATTTGTAAAACGATAGAGTTCATTTGTATAAAAATATTAAATCTTTGTTCCATGCCATCTGTTTCTATTTTGACTTCTACCTGCAAAGTAGAAATTATTTCAGAAACAAATCTAATTTCCTAATGTAGTAGCATCAGGTGGGAAAATCCTGCTCTCAAGCAATTTTAGTAATGCTTTTAATTTTTTCTGAAGTTTTTCAAAGATGCACATCTTCACAATGCCACAGCCATCACAGTTGACTGGATTGCAAGACATCTCTTTGTTGCCCTAAAAACACCATGGAATGAAACTCAATTACTTTATATGGATCTGGAGCTCAAGAAAAAATCTCTAACAGCCTTGAACATACAGTTGGGTAAAAATAATTCAACTGTATCATCTCTGTTGTCATATCCTTTCTTAAGGTAAGGCATATATTGCTAACAATTTTTTCATGTGTATTTTAAACATGATTTTCATGAAATCTGTCAAGGACTGAAAAGGATTTTTTGTAGTATATGAGTCTTTTGCATTGTATTGTTCTCAGAAATTTCTGGATGTAGTTCTATCTAATATCTAATTTCAAAAAGATGTCTGTGTTTGAGTAAAGATTTCAAGTAATACTTCAATACTGATAGGTTCTTCTATTTAAGTGATGCAAATGAAAGTTAGCACCAGATAACAATTTTTTACAGTAACAGTTTTATCCAGAATAGTCAGTTATTGTGAGCGTCCATTCAAAAATGTCCTTTAAACACCTGAAATCACTCTGCAGGTGTGCTACTGTAGTCACTTGGTTTTAAATGTTTAGGATGTTTGTGACTGTAGTCATGTACGGGACTGTGTTTAGGGCAGATTGCTTAGATTGAAGGTTTTCTACTGTAAGCAATTTGTTTTATTTGATAGCCGCTTGTACTGGATGGAAGAGCTCGATTATGGCAGCCGCATGTTTTATTATGATATTCTGAATAACACCATGCACCACATTTTGGGATACATATCAGCAGAAGAACCTATGAGGAACTACTGCACCTGTAACGTGGCAGAATCAGAGCTAGGAAGGCCTATGAGTATAGATGTGTCTGACTCAGAGAACCCCCAGCTGCTCTTTATCAGAGGAAGAGATGAAATATGGGCCTCAGATGTGGATGGTTGCCACTGCTGGAGAATTACCAAAATACCAAGTTTTCAAGGTCTGAGTGCTCTATTATGTTTCTAGGTAGTTTGTGATTCTCACTGTCTCTTACATAAGACAATGTTCATTTGAGCAAAATGGCATTCATGAAGCACCTTCTTTATAAAATTGATTAATCTATAGGCAAGATGGATAACATGTTTAGTGTTTTTCCAGTTGTGGGTTTTTTATTGTATTGATTTATTGCATTATTTATTTATTTATATATTTGTTGATACAAACTAAGAGAAAGAATAGTGTGAGGACATTTACTGATGCAAGTATTTATTCTAGTAAGATGTAAATCAAATGGAGATGCTGCAGGCTCAAGTGCTACCTGCCAAAAGATTTCACTTACACATTATTTTGCTAGGGTTTCATATTAGATACACCTACTACAGTGAATCTCAGTGAAAAGATTCAGCACCATCTCAAGCTATGCTTGAAAGTGGAATTGAAAGCTTCAGTGTGTGGGGAGAGTACTTAATGCAGGTAGAGTCTTGTATGAAAATTTATCTATGCTGCATTTCTTGTAATGGTAACACTTAATCTTGGTTTCACAGTTTTCAGCTCAATTCTGGAGGAATTCTGGTAAAGCTGTTCTGTTACCAGAAGAGCTGTATTAATTTTTCCTGGGAGATGGTAGAGCACTGTGGTTTTCACCTTGGAAAAATGGAAGTTTCTACAGACAACTGACACTCCTGTGTTTTATTTCTGGTGTTGGTTAATTGAATTGCAGTTCTCATGGATAATAAAAAGCCTTCAAATCTACACTTGTAAGCTGAAATAATAAAAGGTCTCAGCTTTGTGAGGCCTCTTGGAAAATGTCAAAAATATCTTTTTCAGGAGAGGTCTTAGAAGATATATTATGACCAAGATATTAACCTATATTGGCTCACTGTGAATACAAGTACACATCTGCTCTTGTAAAATTGTCAGTTCAGGGTTTATTCTGAAGCTTAACTATGCAATATTTTCCTACAGGTAAGAAAATTGGCAGCTTGACTGTAGATAAAAAATGTATATACTGGAGCATTGAAACAGAGGAGTACACTGAAATTTGGCTAGCAAATAAAGGAAGCACAAGACATTTTCTTCAGAAGAGAGTACGTCATGAGCTAAAAACCTTAGCCTACAGCTCAGCGATGCAATTATATCCAGGTAGAGAGGATTTGGGTTGTTTTGTAAATGTAAAAATTTCATTCAGTGCATGTATTTGAGTTGCAGATCATGTTATTTGTCTTTATGTAAAGTATGTTTTGTGGATTCAGGTACTTTCTAGAGGGAAACAATTCACTCTACACATTTTAAAAAGGATTAATACAAGGACTGGCCTTGTGTTGGGTTACATGGAAGGTCATGATGATGCCCATGGTTCAAAGGTTCAAGATGCTAATGTCAAACCATGCCTATTTTCCCAGTTAAGTCAAACCTGGAGATGTAGAAAAGGTGACACACATTAAAGCACAGAAAACGAGCAAATGTGTCCACTAAGTGTTCTAGTAAGGGTTTGATAATGATCCCTATTATGATACAAATTTCTGGTGTTTGTCACAAATATGCAAAACTGAAAAAACAATGTCTGCCCTCCAAACACAAAAAGATAAGAAGCCTGCTTATTAAAATGAGAGGCAATTACAGCTTACATGAGCATAGATTCAGGCTTCACTTAGAATTCCTAATATTTTAAACAAACCATTGCAGAACTATAATGAAAAAAATAAAAATAGGTTTTACTAGAAAGTTAGGAGTCACAGTACCTGTAGGGATTATCTCTGTAAATTGAGAGGTTTAGAACAGGTACTAGCATGATGAACATATTCAAAATAATTCTTTAACTTCAGTTTTGCATAAAAATCTGACAAATGTACAAGAGAATATTTTAACAGGATGGATTTATTTGGAATAAAATAATTTCACACTGTTTTGGACAACCAGTAGAGTTGCTCCTGCCTGCAGCAGCTCTGACCAATGTCCAGGCTATTCTTACCAGCACTTTGGGCAAGTTTGTTCCCATGAGGTCTGTACAGGCTTGGCATTGGTGCAGGAGCCTGGTTTCGCCCTGGTATAGAATGTGCCAATCTCCAGGGATGGGGTTTCCTGAAAAAGCCCCAGGCTTATCTGCTGCAGAAAGAAAAGAAGCAAATTTCAGTCCAAAGGGATTATTTCTACTCAAAGATCCCCACAGAACTCTTCTTATTTACACTGGCTGCTGCAAAAATATTTGGAGGAATACACTGCCTTGGCATTGGTGGTTTTTGAGGGGGTGGGGCAATGCACAGAATTATTCACATAAGTTTAAGATAAAAGTAAATGAACATAATAAAATAAGAAAAAATATTTTCTTCTCCTTCTCAGTACTGAAAACAAATCATGTATATGTGAAAAAGTGGTGTTTGCAAAGACCAGCTGGGTTGACTGACACGCTTTTGAGTGCTTTTATGATGTGAGCAAGGAGTACTGCTAGATTTTCCTTTCATTCTAACCTGTTTAATTGCCATCCAGAGATGTGATGTCAGTTGATCATTTAACACATCAGAAGTACTCAATGAAAATTATTGTCCTGTCAGATTCTGTGAGAGAATGATTTCTCTTCAGGGTGAGGAAGAAGGAGACTGAATATGTAGTGAAGGATTTTCTTGTCAGGATAAACACATATCAGTGGAATTGCCTGGCAGAAACTTTAACTCTGAAAATGACTCAATTCTTTATTCCATCTGGAACTTTTCCCATGGGAGTTTTACTACTCTAAGTATCTATAAAATTGACAAAAACACAACCTTACATGTATTTCTGTTGAACAGACTTTTTTTATTCTCCTTCCCTCATATGCATGAACCTGACTTTGCTAGAATGGCAGTGTTGTTCGTTAGGGAGAAAAGCTCTCCACAATGAGGTCAGTTGCCCTGGCCTATGGACAAACGTTTGTCATTGTAGCATCTTCCCAGTGCACATGACTTAGTATTTTCTTTCTTGGCAGCAAGTCCATTTAACTTATTTATTTTCTTTCTAAAAATACATCAAGTGATCAGGAGTTTTATTTTGTAACTTCTTGTTTACTATCAGAGAGTAGTTTTTTAATTGTTTTATCCCTATAGAATCCTTTTCTCCTTCCAAAATTTGTCTTCCCTTTCCCTGTTGTTACTATGAATTTTACACATGAAAAGCTGTTTGGAAGAAAAGAGAGATAACATTTAATTGCTAGAGAAAGGTACCCTCTATTCTGCATATCTGTCTTTCCTGTAATAAGCAAGTTTGGACTTACCAGTGTGATCAACTACAATCTGGATTTCCATTATATTTAGGCACTTAAAGATGAACCTAAGTTCTTTGGTAAATCTGTACGTTTAGTAAATATGTACCTTTAGTAAATATGTATTTTATAAAAGATAAATGAGACTTTACTTTGATGACTGTCATTTTTGTGTCCACGAAAATAATCAAATTAAGTGCATTCAGGTGGGATTTTTTTCTCTTTCTATTTGTGAAACCGGAGAGAATCCTTGCAGTTACATTTGCTCATAGGAATGCCTGTAGAATCTCATGCAAGTTTGGACTGGTCCAGAAGTAATTAATTTTCTTTTTTAATTTTTCAATGTCTTTCCTAGATAAAAGATGCCTGATTCCATTGCCAGACACTGAAGATCTGACTGTCTTTGGTACGACCAACACCAGTTTTACATTAAGCTTGCCATCTGTCATACCAGAGCACCTATGCCCCGGCATATCACTGCCAACGCCAACATATCTGGTATTTCTCAGACAAATGAGTAACTACCACAGGAACTCAAGCTACCGTTTTTCTGCTCTGCAGCAAAAACCATTGGTATGACTATTTTGGAACCAAAATGCACGTGATATGGTAGACAAACAGGGAATGTGATATTATTTCTGATTATTTTATAAACCATTCTGTAACTTCCTGTCAGGGAGTCTTCCACTTGCACATTCCCAACAGTAATTCCTCATTCTCTTTTGTATTTGTTATGTGGTAGATTCCTTAGCTTTCCTTTGTGGAAGTATTTCTCTGCTTTTTAATATGCCTTTGCTAAAATCCTGTTGAAACAGGTCTTCAGTTTCTACTTGTAAAAAGAGTGGTTGTGGTTGATATTAATCTACTTCAATAACTCTTGAGCCTGTCCAGCAACCACGTGGCTTGCCTTTATGTGTTTTGTGGTAGTTGTGCTTGCCTTAGTAATTTTTTCTTCTGTTACATGAAGTTTTTTTTTACTTTGCCATTTCCTATTTAAGTACCAGCCACTGAACAATGTGCTACTGTACTCAGACTAAATACACCTAAGCTTGTTTTTTGATATGTGTTTTCTGCAGTGATCTATTACCCAAACTGTGATTTTAGCATTCTTTTTAAACACTAAAGTGTATTAGAATACAAATGCACTACTGATTTTTTTTGACACTCCTTTCATTGACAGTTCATTGGTGTCACATATGACTCTTCTCTAAGAACACGTTTATTATATAATTTCAAATTACAGGAATTTCAGGGTCCTGTAGCAGTCATAGACAATCTACAGCCATTTTCAAGTTATGTCGTACAAGTTGCGGTGAAAAACTACTATTCAGATGAGGAAGTGCTGCCTATGGGCAAAGAGATAATTGCCACAACGCTATATGGAGGTTTGTTTCACATTTTGTTCCGATTTCAAACAGAATTCTCATCTCACTTGAAGGAAGGCATGTTTAAGTTTGTCTTGCAAATCAGAAAGCGGAGACATTTTCTGCTTAATATGTAACTTGTGTAGATCTTCACAAGGTTTTGGCAACCACATTTGATGAATCTGTAAGACTCTCAAGACATGTATGTGTTCTTTAATGCTTTTGTGCACGGGATTCCGAAGGAAAGATCAACTGTGGTTAAAAGTGGCAAAACAGTTGCAGTTTCTGCTCTGGACCACATTTATAATAAGTTGTGTTTGAATGCGTATGTGGTTACAGATGTTTAAATATGTGTGTTATGTATCCATTCATTATGATTTTTCCCCTTGGCTGGACATTATCCTCATAATTACTGTTCCTTAGGGTAATGTAGATTTGATTTCTTGTGCACCAGACTGAAAAGACAACACTTTTAATTTTCTTGGCCTGAATGCCAATAGCCTATTTTCAGTTGGTTTGAAGAATTTTGATATGCCCCTGTCGGCCCCTTTCACAATAGAAGAAAGTTTTGGAGTTGTGCTTTGAACTTGAATGTTCACTGTGCCATTTAGGACAGAGAGTGAACTGGTTAGAGATTACCTAAAAATAGGTACACCAGTAAACTGAAGAAAGAAGCTGAGAAACTTTGGTGGGAGTGAAAGGGTAAGAGAGGTATGAGTGAAAGATAAGAGGCCAAGATATGATGGCAAGGCAGCCAAATATAATTGTGTTTCAGTGGTGCTACCTATGTAGTTTGTGATGAAGTGTGACCTTCTGATGCAATGGAAGAAGATGGGGACAAGATCTTGCAGCAGTATCTGAGGTAGCAGGTAGCTGTAGCCTTCAAAAGGATAACAGGAGCACAGCTCACTTTCTGGAAAAGCAGGAAGCATTCAGAAAGTGACAAGGCAAGGTTACATTTGGGGAAAACCAGCACATGGGGGTGTCTATATAAGACAAGTTGCAGTGCAAGTGAAAGTTGTATTTTATTTTAAAGGTTTTCTCTGGAGTACAAAGTTGCTTCTGAAAAAAAAGAATGAAAAACTAAAGAAAAGAGAAAAGAAAGCGTCATCAACAACATCTAAATTCTATATGGCCTGTTATTCAAGCCAGTTCTTTATTATTTGAGAGCTGTACTTCTGTAACATGTCTGGTTTACAAAGCCAGTTTTCACCTCACATAATACATATGCGTGCTTTATTACCTTATAGTGTAGCTTCAGAAACATGTCTAGGTTAAACTTTCCTCAATTTCATGCTTTGGGTGTGTGATTTTGCAGATTTCCCTTTTTGTAGTTATCCTCCAAAGGACTGTCCATCTCTTCAGTGCTCTCTTACAGAACTCAGTTTTGTTAATCACATTCACTTTGGGCACATATGCTAGAACAAGAAATGGGGGACTTCTCTAATAGTTCTGCTGTTGTTGTGTAGCCTGTGTTACATTACGAAGGATCTATGTCTCCACTCAGCACACACTGATTATCCAGCTGATCATAGCAAGCTACAGTTTTGTCTGATCACTGGTATATTTTTTACTATGCCTTCTCCTCTTGTATTCATCCTCCACCCACAGTTATCCTCTCCACCCTGTTCTGGAGTTTCCACTGCAGAACATAATCTGGTGCTGCCTTAGTTCCCTAACTAAACAGAAACCAGCAATGTGTTTTCTGTTTGTGGGTTCAGACTTCTGAGTCCAAAACTACTGACTGTTTATCTTGTCATACTTGATGAAACTTGGGACATGCCATAACAAGGAGATTAAACTCTCTGTTGCACTTTAATGCAGACCCAGGTGCTGGCACTGTGAGTGCCAGCAGGTCTCCCATCTCTCCTTGAAAATAACATGGTCCAGAAGCTTTCCTCAGATGTCACAAGGGCAACTGAGATTCATAGGAACCCTGAGTGCAAGATTTGCTTGCTCTTTGGGAATACTGCTAGTCTGAGCTAGATGCCTCCTGTTGTTGGAAATACCTTAATTAGGACAGGAAGAGGTTTCTTCTCACTCCCTTCATCACTATATTTGCAGCTGTGATGCAGCTACTGTCCCAGTTTCCCTGAAGCTTTTATCATCTCCCAGAAAGAGAAGGATATATGCTATGCTTTTGCATGTGTTGTCTTGCATTGCAACCAACCCAATAGAATTACTCAGAACTTTTTATTGTTTTACATGTGTATGTCTACATGAGCACACTTCTATCTCTCTTTGTGAGGAGTTGCCTTTGCGCTGCTCTTTAGAAAATTTTCTCATCATTAGTGTGATGCTTCTGGACTCACTTGATGAAAACATGGAAAACTATAATGAGTGCTAGCTATTCCCTGCAGTACACATAGCACTTGCTTGATCTGCTATTGGATCCAACTTTGCTCTGCAGCTGTGCTCCATTTATTGTGCCTGGTGTCACCAGCCAGTGTCAGCTTCGTCCACAAAAACTCATCACTTGCAGAGCCACCAGGCACCTCTGATAACACTCAAGTCAGCAAGGCAGATTTGTAGCCAAGCCTACATGGCAGCCTGTTTGTGTTTTGCTGTCATAACTGGTTGGCTGGATAAGGGGGGAGCAGCAGATGTCATCTACCTTGACTTCAGCAAAGCTTTTGACACTGTCTCCCAAAACATCCTCATAAGGAAACTGAGGGAGTGTGGGCCAGGTGAGTGGACAGCGAGGTGGATTGAGAGCTGGCTGTGGGACAGAACTCAAGAGGGTTGTGATTAATGGAGCAGGGTTGAGTTGGAGGCCTGCAACCAGTGGTGTCCCCCAGGGGTCAATACTCAGTCTGGTCTTGTTCAACATGTTCATCAATGACCTAGACGAGGGGACAGAGTGTATCCTTAGCAAGTTTGCTGATGATACCAAACTGGGAGGGGTGGCTGACACCCCAGAGGGCTGTGCTGCCATCCAGTGTGACCTGGATAGGCTGGAGAGCTGGGCACAGGAGAACCTAATGAGGTTCAACAAGGGCAAGTATAAGGTCCTGCACCTGGGGAGGAAGAACACCCTGCACCAATATAGGTTAGGGGTGGACCTGCTGGAAAGCAGTCCTGAGGAGAAGGATCTGAGAGTCCTGGTAGATAGTAAATTATCCATGAGCCAGCAATGTGCCCTTGCTGCCAAGAGGGCCAATGGAATCCTGGGGTGCATAAGGAAGAGTGTGGCCAGTAGGTCAAAAGAGGTCATTGTCACCCTCTACTCTGCCTTGGTGAGGACACATCTGGAATACTGTGTCCAGTTCTGGGCTCCTAGTTCAAGAGAGACAGGGAACTACTAGAGAGAGTCCAGTGGGAGGCAACAAAGATGGCTGGGGGACTGGATCATCCCTCTTATGAGGAAAGGCTGAGAGAGCTGGGACTCTTTAGCCTGGAGAAGAGAAGGCTGAGGGGAGACCTTATTAATGCCTACAAGTATCTGAAGGTAGGGTGCAGGGAGGATGGAGCCAGACTCCTTTTAGTAGTTCCCAGAAACAGAATGAGGGACAACAGGCACAGGCTGGAACATAGGAAGTTCCATTTAAATTTGAGGAAAAACTTCTTTACAGGGATGGTGACAGAGCACTGGGACAGGCTGCCCAGGGAGGTTGTGGAGTCCCCTTCCCTGGAGATATTCAAGACCCACCTGGATGCAGTCCTGAGTAATGTGCTCTAGGTGATCCTGCTTTAGCAAGGGAGTTGGACTGAATGATCTCTAGAGGTCCCTTCCAACTCTGACAATTCCGTGATTCCATGAAAGACTGGGAAATGGTACCTGGGCATGCTTGCTCTTGAACTCAGAGTGATGCAGGAATGCTATAGCTCTGACCTTCAACAGTTTTTCTGCCTGGCTCTTGTCCTGCAGAGTTGGAGCAGTTCTTCTCAGAGAGAGGATGAGGGAGTGAAATTGAGTCACAGTAACACCTAGTCCTTGGACATTAGTTCACTTAACCCAGCTACAGCAGGGTTGGCTGTAGCTGACATACAGCTGTGCAGGCTGCCCAGCTATGGGGATATTACTGTGACATGCATCTAGGGATGTCCACACCACAGCAGGAGTCCTAAGGTTTCCCCTTCTCTCTCTTTACCTCTACTTGGCTTCTAGCTTCTTCAGAAGGTGCTGAAGCAACTGGAGTTGTAATAAGCACAGCCATCACTGGGTTTTTCTTACTTGTCTCAATGTCTCTTTCCCTTACTGTGCCCAAGGAAATATTTTATCCAGAGTAGCTGGTAATAAGGACATGCCAGGTGTCCTGATTCCCTGTCTTCTTCTCTGGAGGATGAACTCTGTGGTTTCTTTAAAGGCTCATCCATAGAAGAAATAATCTTTTTTTTTGCCACCATTGCCCACAGTAGAACATCACCTGTGGACTCAATGATCTTTAAGGTCTTTTCCAACCAGACCGATTCTGTGATTCTGAGCTGCCAGTGGCTCCTCTTGTGCACAGATCATTCCTTGTTTCTTGTTCTGGAAGATTTTTACCCTTAAGAAAACCTCTGTTTAAGAGGAACCTCTTTTCACCTTTCAAATGAAAGGGGAATGAGAGGTGCAGGTACACTGCCACTCTTCTTTTGGGATCCAGAGATTCTATACTTTGGAAATTCTCTTCCAAACATGCTATTTTATTTTTTCTCTTAACAATTAGATCTCTTAGCATCTGCAGCACCAAGCAAATAGGATCTCATCTTATGTGGATCTCTGAATAGTATGAGCATATTCCTAAGGAGTCTGTGGCAAAAAATGAGAAAAGGTGGCCTATGATCATCAGATTTCATTTCCTTGCATAGGAAACCACATCTGTATTGTCAAATTTGTATGGCACACTGATTGAATAAAACTATACTAATGGAATATGGCAAGAATTTACATGCTTGCTTCTTCATGTGGTAAACTGAACCATCCTGCAACAATGTACACCCTTCCAGTATAAAAACAGAAAGGGTAGAATATGAAGTGAGAGACTGGGCTGCTCCACTGAAATGGAATTTTTCAGTCTCAAGTTAAAATGAAACATGATACTCAGAATGGGCTTCTCTAGTTGGGGCAAAACAAAACTTTAGGATCAAAATAAAGTCCTAGAACAAACAAACAAACAAACAAATGCAAAATGACCAGCAAATTGCACCAGGCCCCAGACCCCCAGCATTTTTAGTATGTATTTGTATCAGCATTCAGAGCTTTGCACAATTTGTTGAAAAATTTCCAACCGGTATATGTGTCCTGGCACTTACTTATGTTCTCATATTCATGAATGTAACTGTTAGTTTAAATTGTAATTGGATGCTGCTGGAGCCTTTTGAACTGTGTATGCTATTTCACACCTCTGAAGCTGTGTGAATTCCCTCTGTCTTTCCCTCAGTTCTCTGATGAAATGGAAGAATCTGGGATTAATTTGTACTTTCCAACAAACAGAAAGCCAGAGGGAATGAAAAAAACAAGACAGCTTGGAAAAATGAATGCATTGCTCTTGCCACAGAGTGTCACTCTTGCTCCACATGTGTTCTTGCTAGTGAAATGAGAATTTTGTCTTTTTTACTAGTCTAGCTTCTGCACATTTCACTTCACCCACAGTCTGGCTAGTAGGCCATAAATTATAGCATATGTACTCATTATTCTGATGTTTGGGGAACCTAGTATAATGACTTGTTAACTTTTTACCTATCTATCTGGCAAGTTCAATGGGAAAAAAGAATTTTTAGTGCAGAGTTGGAGCATGCCACATACCATTTCAAAGTCTGTGATCTCGAGTCTTCAAATGAAGGGTTGATTTTTCCAAAGCAATTAATGACTAATCACTTTCATGGACATCAGACCAGCACTCAGTTTTTTGATTACACAGCTCAGTCAGACAATGTATTTCTGAGAAAAATTGTAAATGATGACAAATAATGCCGAGTTTGGGGGTTTCTTCCCTCAGACTTTTCTGTTCAAGAAAAGCTTTTCCAGTGGGAACAGAGCATGGGTACCTTTTCTAGTGCATATCCAAGTAAGCATCATACTAAACTCACATCTGAGACCCTGATCAGGAAATGAAGAGACAACAGCAATTCAGTGATATGACTATTAATGTAGAGGTATAGGACAGCAGCTGGGGTTTTTTTTCCCCTGCTTAGGAGGTAGTATAGCCAAAAAGATACAAAAAACCATCCCTCAAAATATTTTGAACTAGTCTGCAGATGACTGACTATACAAGAACATGAGTTTTACATGTTAGTGTGTCAGTCCTGTAGATGGATCGTATTCATATGCTTATAAACTTTTTTCTTTCCTCAGTGACATTTCTTGACTTCTCTAAAAAGAAAACGAGCAAACCTCTAGTAAGGTCTGTACCAAAAAGGAGATTAATTTTTCTTTCTGTTTCAGTACCAGAAGCGGTTGATTCCATTAAGACAGTGGTTTTGTCTGACACCACCATCAACGTATCTTGGAGTGAACCCTTGAAGCCAAATGCACCTCTAGAATCCATCCGTTATCAACTATCTGTCAATTTATTACCTCCTGTCCCAGTGACACCCTTGAGACAAAGTGAATTTCCAAATGGGATACTTGCCTGGTCTGTCAGCGGGCTCCAATCCGGAACAAACAATTTATTCAAGGTATAATTACAGGCAGTTTTACCTGTTTGTTCACTAACTTGCAAATCTTTAGGCTGCTCTTCTGTAAAGCTGTATGTGTGGTTGGAAAGTAAGTGTCTTGAACTTGGCAGACTTCACTCGGTGCTTTAATCTTAAGGAAAATTAACCATCAGAGTTTATTCCTATATATGTTGTTCAGATTAAATCCTTAGAACTGCAACATTTTGTATTTGGGGAGCACAGCACAGATCTCAAGAGTAAACAGGAGTTTCTGCTGCAGTCCTGCTCTTACTGCCCTGATACTTCATGCACCATGCTAAGAGAGGGTCAAGTGACTGGTAACCTCTGTTCTCAAAGGAGGACACCTGAAACTGACCTGCTTGTGAAGGACTAGCTGTAGTGCAATAAATGATGCTATGTGAGTACAAAGAGGTCATGGCTAAAAGAGAAAGGTTTTTCTCAGGAAAGAAACATTCCTGGAGCTTTCATAAAGGGGAAGTCTCCATATGTTATATCAAGAGTAGATTCAGCCACTTTGCCAATTGCTGCTTTCTATTTAATAAATAAGTTTACATTTAGCAAAAAAAGATTTTTTGTTAGTCCAGTAAACCAAAAAAGAATCTGATACATCCATAGAAACAGGAAATGACTGAAATAATGGTTGACTGATTCTGTCTTGTAGCAGCCACATTTTAAATAGAAGCATCTTATAAAATCTGCATGCAAAGCTCACAACAAAGGCAATCTATCATTCTTGACCCTTTAATAAATGCAGAGGACTAACAAAGACTTAAAAATGAAAGTAGGGGTTTGGCGATTTGGTGGCATTTGAAAAAAATTTCTGTAGAGAAGAATATTGAAGGGTGATTGCAAACCCTCTGTCCAGGCAAGTCATAGACTGAGGAAATAGAAAACCAGGCCAGCCCCAGGGTAGCTAGCAGTGGACCAGAGTGAGATATCCATCCACCAGCTGCTGCAGTTCACGTGACCTTCCACATCAGCACCACATGGAAGTGTTTGTGGCTTGTGTAGTTATGCATGGCTATGAGCAGTGAGAATTGAGAGGGAGAAACATCAACCCCCCAACATCTCTGCTGAATCAGGCAGCAAGTCTTTTTGGACAGCCAGGGCAGGGGAAGCACCAGCTTGAAATAATGGCAGTGTTACATGCCTGAGCACATGTCATTGCTGTAAGAATTAGCAGAAAAGAATAACTTAGTGTGGAGATAAAATCAAGAAGGTGGAGGAATCAAAGGAGTTCAAAATAGCAAGGACTAAAAAGGCAGTTGGGAAGACTCTGTTAGATGCTGTAGAGGAAGACAAAAGGAAGAATAGGTCACAGTATCTAGTGGGGGTTTTTGTTTAGCTTTTAGCAACAGTGGGCCTGTGATTACCTATATAACACAACTATATGAAGCCAACAATAGCACAACAGATCTGGAGTAGAAAAGATCAGGTTAAAAATATTTTTGTAGGTCATATGTAATTAAGTCAGCAGTATCTGATGGTCTTAAAATGCATAAGGAGATGGTTAAAAACCATCTGTGAATGTTCACGATTATCTTACGTAAATTTTGGAACAGAGGAAGTCCCATAGAACTAATGAAAAAGTCACACAGCTTCGAAAAGGAAATTATAGACCACTTCAGTGTAACTTCAGTACCTGAAGGTACTATATATATATTTATATATATATGGACATATATAGGTATTATGACAGTTATATTAGGCCTAGGGTTATATTAGGCCTAAATTAGGACAAAATGGTAAACGGTATACGAGCATCTAGAGGATTACCAAAGAATAAAAATGTCCAATGCTGTCCTGGTTTGAGCCAGGGTGAAGTGAACTTTCTCTTTGCTGATTTTTTTTCTTTCAGTGAACTTTTTTTAGCAGCGCCAATGGACTGATAATAACCCGGGTCACTTCTGACTGTCTGCAGCCTCCTCCCCCTACAAGGGAGCAGATTAGACTGAAGGCAGGATCAGCAAATCAGAATATTCCCTTCTCAGAATATTTTCTCTATTTGGCTTTCGGTATAGGTTAATACATCACAGAAGTCAAGCCTCCCTTTTTCCTTTTCCACTCACTTTTCTGCTTACTGTCGCTTCTATCACCCCGTCTTTGTCTCTCTCTTTTTTTTCCCATTTTTCCTTACAGCCGACACCCGAGGACCCCGTCCATGCGCCCGGACACTCCCCCCTTCAGCTGGGAGTCACCAGGGAGAAGAGTTGCTGAGAGAGTCGCTGGGGGAGGAGGGAGGGGATCAGGTGTTGCACATCCCTTTACAAATATATATATTCCCTTATCACTAATAATTCAAATCAGTCTGTTTCACTTTTCAACCCAGAAAGCCACTCTTTCTCTTTTTTTCTCCCTCTTTCCCTACCTTGGGGGATGCGGGTGGGACTGAGAGCATTATTGTGATTGGTTTGACTGCCAACCCAGAGCCAAACTGTGACAAATGCAAATTTGTAAGAACAAAACATCCTACTTCTCCCTTTACACATGAAGAGTTAAAAGGAAAACAATAAATGATGTATCTGGACAGCAGGGCTATCACCAGAGTGACATTTCCAAAAGCAACTGAGTAAATATGTTGTCTGCAAAATGCACACTGGGTGGCTGCATCACAAATACAGTCAGAAAGTATTTTTCACAGTTCATGCATGGGCTGGGAGAACATTCAGCTGATGGCTGGAGAGGATTTGCTCTGACCTTAATTTGATTTTGTGTTTTTGTTAATGACTTGCATGATACAATGGGGAATACATATATACACATATACCTATACACTTATATGTTTGTATATAAACTTGCATACCCAAATAGAGGTCATATTTGATTGTGGCTTAGTGGAAGGCAGTGTGCTAAGACACTTCCTCACCTTGTGTTTTTGTGATCCTAAAAAACTGCCCAGCATGTGATATGACATCTGCATACCTGTGTAAGATCCTGCGGCATTTCAGAAAGGTCTAGAAAAGGAAGACCCTTTAGTAGAAAGATTAAATGAGAAACAAAAAGTCTCTGAGGAAGGGGACTCTAGGGCATGTACTGAAGTTTGAAGTGTGTAATGCTGCAGCTGTGAGGCTCAAATTGTTTCTACACCTGTATCTATATTGCCTGAATATTGTCTTGCTTGAAAACAGCTAGTCTTCCAAACACTTGGAGTTGTTAAAGCCACCTTTCAAACTGGTCTGGTACTGCACAGCTCATCTGTTTCCTTACCAGGTTCTTGCTTTTCATCCCAAAGAGAACTGGTTTTCTGAAAGTGTCCCTGTTATTGCAAAAACTTTTGAGACGCCGCCTGCACCTGTCCACATAATTCCCAGAAATACCAGTTTTCAGCTAGAATGGAGAGCTCCTCTGCAAGTCAATGAAACCAGCTTCTGGTTTGAGCTGCGTAAGGTAAAAATATCTCCTAGTGTTTTTCCAGATCAGATCAAATTTAACTCACTCTGTCCTGTTGAGCAGAACAGGGTGGCAGGATGTATATGAAAAGTCTCAGTGTTTAATTTGGGCATGGTGATGTCAGTCTTAGTGGCTCAGAAGGGGCAGGATGGAGGCAGTGTTTGCCAGGAACAAGGGGGGAGTACAGCTGCAGCATTTAATCCTCCATACTGCCAAAGAACATCCTGGATGACCCCACTAGAATTCCTCCAGGGTTTCCTGTTTCAGTAGAGTCCCCTCCCTCTTTCCTCACTGCCCTGCATCAACCTGGCTGGTAGCTAAAAATCCTATGTCTGCTCTGCACAAGAGAGAAAAGGAAGGGCTACCCAGGATTAAATATCTGCTACAATCTAGTATGTGAATTTTATTTTCCTGTGATAGAGGCTAGGAGAAAGTGCTGGAGAGAAAAATGGGTGCAGTAGTGCAGACTGTAGAAGTAAGTGCTGCAGTGACATCAGCACGGCGGGAAGCTTCAGGTTTTAACATCTGGATCACTGAACACAGAAAATGTCATGTGCTAAATTGGATCATGTAGATTCCTTAATATAATAATTGGATTTTTTAGGCCTACACCAAATATTTCCCATCTGCTCTAAAACAAACATCATAGCACAATTCCAGAGAACTGCCTCCTTTCAATTGCATCATGGCAAACTGAACTCATGGGTGTGTTGCGGTGATCCAGAAATACAAGCTGCACAAAGATAAGCCAGAGGAAGGCTACTTTTGGCTGGTGTCCTTTGTGGCTGCCAAGACCTGTAGGTCTCCTGGAAAAAACAAAAGTAAAAAACTAGGTTTTGTGTCCTTGGTCTCTAAGAGAATAAAGTCCTGTGACTGAAACAACACCGGTGTAATCTCTCCCCTGTGATATTAAAGGGTGGCAAAATAGTTAATCTATCCAGGAATAGAACTGTGACACATTTTCAGCAGAGCAAGGAAGCTGACCATGATAATATCTTATTTTTCTAGTGTCAAACAAAAAGCGACTGGTTTTCTCCTGCAAGCACTACATGCACAGCAAATCTTGTTTACTCATGCAACCTCACAGGAACTCTTCCTTCAACCAACTATTGTGTAAGAGTAACAGTAGTTTATGTTACAGGAATGAAAAGCACTTCCTCTTCAACAAGATTTAAAACTACAGGTAAACACTTAATGTAGAATAACAGGATTTTAAGACTGTTCTAAGAATGTGGATAATCAAGCAAATTTCTTTATAAAATTTATCAGGCAATTTTCTTATATTATGAGCCAATAGTTTTGTGTGTTTGAAAAATAAATAACACAGCACCATATCTGCAAAAGTAATAGGAGGAAAGAAATGAGGTTCACTTCCAAGTGGAACAGAGGAAAAGCATGAGTGAAACTGAAATGAAATGCCTCATCTGAACTCTTAACCACTGGTGAAAGGCTGCAAATGAATGAAAAGTTTGACATTTCTCCATCACGAAGAGAAGGCTAAAGATTAATTCTCCATGGGGATTATTGATCTAGATCCTCACTCCCTTTGTGTGTGTAAACACCCATGTGCATGTCTAAATTTTGCTCTTTGTCCTTTAGCGCTTTGTCTAAAAATGTTTTGATTGTTTTGTTTCTTTCTCCTATTTGGCCAAAGCTGGTGTTCCCAGTAAGCCAGGAGTTCCAAAAAGAGCAGAAGACATGAAAAATTCTGTCCAGTGGGAAAAGGCCAATGACAATGGAAGCAATCTCACCTACTACATCTTAGAAAGCAGGTAAGCTATGTGTGCAGACACTCTTTGTGTAGGGAGCAGCCCAAAACAAATCTGCACATGTGCAGGGTCTTTCAGTTTGGTTCTAATAGGAAGAGTGAAATATCAATGACACAATGGCCCATCTCATGGAATCTCTTTCCTGGGTAAACTAAGTAGTCATGATCTCCAGAAGTTCCTGGAAAATGTAGATGAGAATGTATACTGACAACATTACCCCACCAACCCTGTAATACAGGGATACATTTGGATATATGCTGGTGAATTAGAAGATTTTGAGATATTTTCAAATCACAGTTTTCAAGAATTCAGTATATATTTTCAGCTAGAATATATGTAGAAATATCTTAGCATTCATAGGACTCAGGGACAAGTGTTATAAAGTTGCCAGAAAGAATTTTAGGTGCTCTATCACCAAATAGAGACTGCCTGGACTATACAAGTCACACTCATTCAGAATCTATAACGTGCTGATTCACACTCATTGCTGCACTGGCATTTGGAAGGGCTGAATGGACAGGTTAGAGTATATTGCTGTGGGCAGTGACTTTGAAACAGTTTATTTTTTGACCAAGACTCTGGAGGGCTCTGTTTAAGGCAGCAAGTGCAAGGCTTAATTAATCCATTAGTTAAATCTGAGAAGGGTCCATCTCCTGAGATATTCCTATGACATTGCTTGTAATCAGGAAAGCAATTTTTTAAACTCAGCTATTATTTCTTTTTCCTCAGTTAACTTGGTGCTTCTGTAAGCTAAGGAGTGACAGTGCTGTGGAGCCAGACATACTTTACCTATATAAGTTTTCACCCAGACATATTTTCCTGGTGTTGTAAGCTTCCTCCGTATGGTTCTGTTAGTGTCCAGCAACATTGACCTGCATGCTATGAGACCACAATATTTTTGGTATGCCAGCAGCCAGTTTGTACCTGGCTTGTTGTGGACAGGTAAAGAAAGTACAGTTCCTTGGGTTGTGTCAGGGTTGTGTTTTAGCTGCCGTGTACTCCAGAGTCCAACTTCTTATTAGACTCTGGAATCATAATGCATTACTGAGTTTTTGGCCTGTTTTTTTAGTTTAATGAAATAAGCCTGTTTTCCTTCAATTCAAATGTGCACACACTGACGGTTCTGACTGAATTTGGCTTGGAGCCTCACGGTTCTTTTATGCCAGGTAGAAAAGTGGTAGGTCAATTGCAAAGTATTCAAAAAAATTTTTGCATAGTCCTTTGAAATAACCCCTGTTTTTCATACAGCTCTGGTAGGGATGTGTACACACCAAGGACATGAACATATAGTTTTCCCATGTCTTTCTGGTTTAAAAGTGTTTGACCTTTTTCTGCATTAAAGTGTGTTGGGAGAGTGATTGACATGCTCATGAAGGTCATTCTACATTAAATATTACAGTCCTGTGTGACATGAAATGATATTTCAGATATGGCCTTTGAAGTTTAAATACATGGTCTTCTTTTGGTTGGTGAATAATCAGCTCTGAATTTATTGTGAGCAATCAATCTCAGTCCAATGGGGAAAGGAAGAAATAGACCCAGCAGTCAGCAGATACTGTGGGAAACCGGCTAGCTAAAGAATTGTGCCTTCATTGCCAATGACCTGCTTCCTGTTTAGCTTGTGAAACCTGATGCACAAGAGCTACCGAATTACTCTGGGCCCAGGAAAGCAAAAACCTCTGACAGAACACCAAAGAAAAAGTTTTGTTTTGTTTCTCTTTTTTCTTTTTTCTGAAAGCTAAGTAAGAATGTTTTGAAATCTTGGCTGTGAAGTGAAACAGGTGAGAGTGTTGGGGCTTTTTACGTCTAGAATGTTCTAGCATTTCATTTCCAACGCCAAGCTAAAGATCTGTGATTCCTAGAAATGCTGAAATGGCATGGTATGACTTCTGCTCCATAGCCCAAACCTCGCAAACAGATGGAGCTTTCCTGCTGGCAGAGAGATGTTGTGCAGGCCATGGAGCTGAAGCAAAAAATGGGAGAGAAGCAGTAAAACAGCCTTCACTGCATTAATGACATACCTGTGCTATTTTGCTGTGCCTGTCTCAGGAAACAGTCTAACAACACCAGCAAAGTGAGTTCGTTGTGGGAGGTGGTTTACAATGGCTCCTGTGCCAGTATTTGCACATGGAAGGCCAAGAACTTAAAAGGAACTTTCCAATTCAGAGCTGCAGCTGCAAATTCGCTGGGACTTGGTGAATATAGTGACACAAGCAAGGCTATAGTTTTGGGAGAAGGTATGTCCTGCTCTTTCTTACTCTATTAGTGAAGTTTTTTATTCAGAATAATCATACCAATTTACGAAGGGACATCTGCTATTTTAATAATGGTGTTGCTGCACAGGTAAAGCAATGTGTCTAAGAGGTAATAAATGGTGATATTTATACAGTGACTCCAGCTGCTAGTGCTCATCCAGGCTCTTTTGCACAGAACAGTGGGCCAGAAATTTGCTTCTGCTTATTTATACCCGTTTGTCTCTGTGACCCTGTGTTCTGCATTATGGTACAATTTTTGAAATAAAGGCAAGGTCCCACACTGGATAAGGATGTAAGGATTACTTCTTGTCTTCAGCCTGGATGTTAGACCTACGCTCTGGGTGTTTTTGAAAATCCCAATCTTGAGAGGTCAAACTGTTCAGCATTTTCTCTTCCTGTGCACACAGTAGGTCATCACCACAGGAATGGCTTAGAGCTCAGGGAGGAGGATTAGTCTGACCAAAAGTATATATCTACATACAACCTACAAGAGAGCTTGTACAGAGGAAGTCATTTACAGAGAAGGCAGCTCAAGAATTCTCTCAGATTTACTCAGCTACACAAAATAATACAGTTTGTATACAGAGTCATTAACCAATTTTCCCCTTCTATTTAACAGATACTATGATCTCCCCAGACATCATCATTGCCATAGCTGCTGTGATTGGAGTTGTGCTGGGCTTGACTGTGGTCATGCTATTTGGTTTTGGTATGTGGCTGAGGTGGTTTTTTGTATACTTGGTTCACTATTCCTCAGTAAAAGACAGTTCAGATTGTGGGAGATCATCGACCTCCAGGTTTAGGGAAGTGCTGAACAATTCCCAGGGTGGCACCCAGCAAGAATTTATATGTTCTCATCCTTTGAGGCTCTAGAGATGGCTGGTTATGTTTTTAGTATCAAGGATAGGATACCAGTGCACTCCATCCTCAGGCATTTCTTGCTGTGGAGTCCCTGCAGGGATAGCACAGGAATGCTGAAGGAACTCTGATGTTCCCGTGTATCCTTATAAAAACGTGTATCTTATAATTCTCAACTTGAGTACTGCATTTATTCACCAAAGTGTCCCATTTTTTCCTCTCAAGCTTTGCCCTTGAAGAAAGGATGTAGAGACTACCCTGAGATATAGATGTCCACATGTGCTGGTCCTGCTCTCACTCCTCATCCTCTCCCTGGGGCATAACAGCAGCCCTTCAGGCTTGAGTCTTGCCACATACAGAAGTGGATGTTTGACTGATTTGTCCGCTCAAGGAACAGTTGTCTGTGTTTTGTGGGAAAAAGATGGTGGCCAGGTGTAAATGTCTTGCTTACATGAGCTGCTGGAGATCAAGTTGAATGGAATAACAAAAAACCTGTAGCCTTTCAGCCTATTCACATTCTGGGATGCTCTCAGAGTGAAGTATCTGATGATTTGCTTTTTTGTTCCAGTATGGCACCAAAGATGGAAATCCAGAAAACAGGCCTTGCCAGGACAGATAGTGTTTATCAAGGAAGATAAAGAATTAGCTCAACTGAGGGGGATGGCTGAGACAGTGGGACTAGCCAATGCCTGTTATGCTGTAAGGTATGTCCTTGGAGCAAAAGTATTTTCAGGACAAAAACACCTAAGAGGGATCTCTGGATTGTTTTGCATCAGTGCACTCATCCCTGACACCTCAAGGTGGAGTCAAGGGCTGCATCTGCACTGCAGGGCAGGTCTGCTCTGAAGTACAGCCTGCCATGCTGGCTCCTTGGTGTGCACCCTGGCCTGGGTTGCCCCTAGCCCACTCACATTGACAAGAAATGCAAGTGTCCAAGGAAGAAAGAAGTCCTGGTGTTTTCCAGTAGCTTCCAAAACTTCCAGGCTTCACCTGCACTCCTCTTAAATGTGCCTGATGAGACAAATAGTACCAGAACCATTTGAGGAATAATTTTATTAACATTTCAAACATTCTTGTGTATCAACAAGTGACTAGTATTGCTGTTTTGTAGCACTCTTCCTTCTCAAGCAGAGATTGAATCATTGCCAGCTTTCCCTCGGAACAAACTGAACTTGCACAAATTGTTAGGAAGCGGAGCATTTGGAGAGGTGTATGAAGGGATTGCAGTAGATATCCTGGGAGATGGAAGTGGAGAATCAAAAGTAGCAGTCAAGGTAATGGCAACTGTGTATTTCTCTAGCAGCAGAAGGGAATGGGCAGAGCATTTGGCTCAGAAGTTACACTACAGAACAAGGTGTTCACAGGGTATTTTCTTGCAGCATTTCTTGCAAGTCACTTAAAGCTGAGCCTATCTCCTTGTAACGATTGCTGGAAAAGAATGTGTATTTAAGACCGTGTCTACACCTGATTGCTTTACCTAAGTGCTATGTGGTAATGGTGGTGGTGACCTAAGTGTTATTACAATTTTGTTTTCTGCTGAGTAGACTTTGAAGAAGGGTTCGACCAACCACGAGAAGAGTGAATTCTTGAAGGAGGCCCACTTAATGAGGTAGGGACAGTTTTGCCACTGGACACTCTTCGAAGCCAGTACCTTGTGAGGGTGATGCCCTTCAAGAGGAATGAAAGCAACACTTCACTCTAAACAAATAACTGTGGCATTTTTGGGGTGTTCTCCTGTTTCTGCTAAAAAATCAAATCACTAATGGTGAATCTTATGAACGTAAATCTAAAAAACTGATTAGCAAAATTTAAGCTAGAGACTGCAAGATCAGTATGCTCACATCATGGATTTATTGGAATGTGGACTGATGTATTTCAGTATCTTTGCTCCCCTAAAACTAAGTTAGTTGTTAAAGGCAATTGTGCCACATTTGGCTAATCCCATTTTACCACAATAAACGTATCAAAACAAGCTGATGCCTTGAAGTTGCAATTTACTGTGGAAATCATTTATTTAAAATTTGCATACTTGCCACTAGAGGGTGCCACATATCTCTTCTATTGGGATAGACTTAAAAAAGTAATGCATGTCACCAGTGCGAGAATTTCATAAAGGAGGGTCTGTGCGTTGGCTAGAAATCTGGTTTTCTGGAGTCTCCACAGAAACAAGTAGAAGTCCAGCTGAATTTTCCAGCTGGTAACATAAGACTGAGAGCATGATTTAGTGTTCAGACACATTTCTGCTCTTCTCTGACTTCCATTTCACAAGTGCAGATTTAGAAACCTCATTCAAAAAATGATTAATTTTATATAATGTACAGAAAACACAGTGTCATTATATTTTAAATTGGTTTTCACAGCATTCTTTTCGTGTTTACGTATTTTAAAAATAATATCTTGCATTTTTTGCCTAACTTTTTCCACACACTGTACATTGAATGAGGTTAAGAGGCTTGTGAAAACCAAAATGGAACCATGTAATTAAAGTGTAAATTCATGAAAAAGAGTAAATATTGTGTGTTTTGTGTAAACTTCCTGCACTCTATCTTCAGTCTACCCGGCAATCATAAAACCAGGTAAGGTCTCTTTTCTGTGTAGTATGGAAATTACATGTGCTCCTAGTTAAAGTCTCTGAAGCGTCCCCAATTCTGCTTTCTTTTTGCAGCTAATAATCCAAAACCAGAAATCCTAAAAAAAAGATATAATTGGAAATTACAACATTTAAATGTAGACACTGATGTGGACCTGTATGTACACCGATACTATAAGACATAGAAAGAAAGAGAATAGAAAGCTTGAATATTATATATTGCCAGTAGTCATTAAACAATAATTAATAATGATAAAAATGTGTATGGTTTGTATGCTTTAAATCTTTCTCTTTTTTTAATGTGAAAAAATAATTATTTAGTTCCCATGTGGAGGGCCTAAAGATTTTTCTTGATGTCCATCTGCAAGGTCTCATAAATGAAACCAAGGGCAGAAAGGAAACATAAGTGGACATGGCTGTTTACGAACTTTGATATTAGATAATTAAATACAACTTTTACTTTGCTTGACTTTTTTGGATGTTTATTAAAACTTGGACTGTATGGTATGCATGCTGTCCCAGTTATGCAAGGACTATTTGTTTCTTCTATTATTGCTATGCAGCAGTAGGAAAATGGAGTTGCCTGTATTTCCAAAAGTCATTTGATATTGGTTATTGGTGAGTCATTTGTGTACAAATATACGTAGCAAGTTCTTGGGAGTATCCTACCACTTGGGAAGTGAGGAATGACAGCTCAGTGGAGAAAGGGCTGTGTGAGCTGTAAGGAAAGTGCCAGGTGCTCTTCCCCTCTTTTTGTTCTTGAGAGTGCCAAAGTTTGTCTGATTGAGAGGTATGTGCTGGGAGCCAGGGGCAACTGTCAAAATCCAAATCACACTTTTTGCTGGAGTCTTTGCCTACACTTAAGATTATGTGAATTGAAAGAGGTTATAAAGAAAATTCCCCTTTGTTTTATTTGTTCGTTTACACTGGTGCAGTTGACAGCACTTTGGACACCACCAGTTTCCCCAATAGTCAAGTTTCTCTGACTGCTGGTGCAAGACATTTCACACCGCAGTGTGAATGGAGAGCCATTTTCTAACACAAGAAATGCGATTGTAAAAACATAGGAGTAAATATTATTCATTCTTTGAAAAGTGCTAGATCTGAAAGTGCTGATTGCTCTGTGGTAATCCCTATCTTTTTGGACACGCACAGGCAATTACTAGCATATCTGCAAGTATTCCTCATGCATATTTTGTTTCTCTTGAAAATGTACTGTGAGAAACAATTTTCCTCCCAATTCTGAAAATAATATGTTGAACCTGTCCAGTCCTGTTCAACAGCTTCATCAAAGATCTGGATGAGGGGAAAGTGTATCCTCAGCAAGTTTGTTGATGATACCAAACTGGGAGGATTGGCTGATACACCTGAAGGCTGTGCAGCCATTCAGCAAGATTTGGACAGACTGGAGAGCTGGGTAAAGAGGAACCTAATGAGGTTCCACAAGAATAAGTGTAGAGTCCTGCACCTGGGGAGGAATAACAACATGCACCAGTATAGATTAGGAGCTTATCTGCTAGAAAGCAGCTCCATGGAGGAGGACCTTGGAGTCCTGGTGGACAACAAGTTATCTGTGGGATAGCAGTGTGTCCTTAGGTCAAGAAGGCCAATGGCATCCTGGGGTGATGTGGAGAATGGACTATTTTTTTATTAAGAAGAGTGTGTCCAGCAGGTCGAGGGAGGTTCTTCTCCCCCTCCACTCTGCCCTAGTCAGACCCCACCTGGAGTACTGTGTCCAGTTCTGGGCTCCCCAGTTCAGGAGGGACAGGGATTTACTTGAGAGAGTCCAACTGAGAGCTATGAGGATGATTAAGGGACTGGAAAACCTGTCATAAAGGAAAGGCTGAGATACCTGGGGCTGTTTAGTCTAGAGAAGAGATCTTATTAATGTATATAAATATCTGAAGGGTGGGTGTCAAGAAGGAAGGGCCAATCTCTTTTCAGTGGTGCCTTGTGATAGGACAAGGGGCAATGGATGCAAGCTAGAGCACAGAATGTTCCACCTCAACATGAGGAAGAACTTCTTTACTGTAAGGGTTGCGGAGCACTGGAACAGGCTGCCCAGAGAGATTGTGGAGTCTCCTCTGGAGACTTTCAAGACCCTCCTGGATGTGTTTCTGAGTGACCTGCCCCAGATTCTGTGGTGGTCCTGCTCTGGCAGGGGGCTTGGACTCAGTGATCTCCAGATGTCCCCTCCAACCTTAACATTCTATGATTCTGTGATTCTCTGATTGATTCTGTGAACCTTGTGCTTTTACCTTTCTCTGTGCATTTCTCTAAATTAGCGTTTCTACTGTGAATATAGAAATAAAAGTACTCTATTAAAATAATACAGATACTTTTAATGTAGAGGTATCTTTGCTTCCAGGAAATGAAATAAGATGAAGTGTGTTTTTAATACACATGCATGAATTAGAGTGCTTGACAAAGAAGCATAAGCCTGTGGTTTGAAAGGATGTCCCTGAACTCTCCCCAGGACTGAGCAAATCCAGGCTCAGTGTGTTACTAAATCATACTCTAGTAGAGGCAAGATTGTTAAGGCTGAACTGCTCGTTCATTGCTTGCAGCTATATGCACCTTATTAGCTATCAACCAGCTGTATTTCTCATATGTAATCTTACAGTCTTTTCCTTCTCTTTAGTAAATTTGATCACCCACACATTCTGAAGTTACTCGGTGTGTGCCTCTTAAATGAACCTCAGTACCTTATATTGGAGCTGATGGAAGGAGGGGATCTACTTAGCTACCTACGAGGAGCCAGAAAGCAGAAGGTGGGGTGAAGGCCATGAAACTCTTATTTTTTAACCTGCAACTGGCCAGAGTTTCTCAGTTTTTCCCTTCCTCAAAGTCTGTGCTGATGTCCAGCTTTTTCTGTACCCGCAAGGTCTGACTTGGCTTTTCCCTAATGCTCTGGGACCTCTATGTTGAGTGCTGACCTTGCATTCAGAGTTTCTCTGAAGAAGACTGGCTATCATTAGACCATTGACCAAAATTGTCTTTTCAGTCCTGAAATGTTTGTTGTCTTTCTCTCTATTAATACCATGAACAGTCCTTTGAAAAGTGATCATAAATAATGGTGGTCATGTATCTGATCTATTAGGTCTCATGGTGAGAGAGGTGGGGATGTTTGTCTTTGAATAGCAGCAGTATCCTTAATGTGCTAGGCATAGTCTAGGCACGTAAGAAGACACTCTCCCTGTGCCTGTATCCTCAAATTCTTTAAAAGGAAAGAGGAGAGGAGCATAAAGAATAAATGACTTTAACTAAGTACATTTTTTCAATAGTTAGAAAGCAGATGAACAACATGGATAGTAAGATTGTCAAAAGGACTAGACACTGAAATTTTATAGTGTTATAGCAATTGTCTATTTCATTTATATGATTAGATCACAGCCACAGTCAGTATTGAATTCTACTGAAATGTATATGCATGTATTCTTCTAGAATAATATATTACACTGATTAATACAGCAGCAAGCAAACCTAATCTGATAGCAGGAAGAACAGTGAAGAAACAGTCCTGAAAGTCCTAGGATTTTCTTAGCCCCAAATCAAAAACCAGAACATGTTCACCTGCCTTGCAGTGCAGTGATTTGGCACCTTGCCCTGCATATAATTACTGTTTGCTCTATTGACAAACAGAGATTTTGCACCTGTGCTTTGCCTGTTTTGGAAAAAACCATGTACATTTCAAGTGAAGAAACAATACGACCCTTGCATAGGGAGGTTGTCATCCTGAGTTTATGAAGCTGGAAGGCATGCCTAACTTCTGTTTTTGCCTCTTGTAGCTCCAGAGTCCCTTGCTGAAAGTGACTGACCTCTTGGATATTTGTTTGGATATTTGCAAAGGCTGTGTCTATTTAGAGAAAATGCATTTTATACACAGGTACAGAACTCATTTCCTTAGTCTTCCAAGGTTTACTCTCAATATTTGGACTAATTATCTTACCTAGGAAAAAATACCTAGAGAGATGTCACAATGTAACAAGCAAGACGAGAGCACTCGGGTAAAATTTACTGTTATTCTTTTCTGCTGAAGACGACCTACAGTTCTCTCACAAAATGATGGGCTTCTCTAAGATCTGAGTCCAGGACTCATTGCACCCTAGGCAAGAATCCTATCCCATGCAACAAAGAGATAGGCAAGTGGGGAATCCATTTACTGTCTTCATCTGCCTAATGGATAGCTATAGAGGACACAGAGCCAGACTTTTCTCAGAGGTACCCAGGGAAAAAATGAGTTGCAGCAGGCACAAGTTACAGCAAGGGAAATTAGATAATATTGTTCACAACATGCAGGACCAACCACTAGAACAGGTTGTCCAGAGAGGCTGTGTAATCTCTGGTCTTGAAGATATGCAAAACTTAGCTGGATGAGGCTCTAAGCCACTCATCCAACCTAAAGGTTGGCACAGCTCTCAAGAGAGGGTTGAACCAGACGACCTCCAGAGGTCCCTTCTGACCTGAGTTATTCTGTAATGCTAATTCCACTGTCTTGTTTCTGCCTTACAAATCAGGGATCTGGCTGCTCGCAACTGCCTTGTGTCTGAGAAGGAATATGGAAGCTCCTCCCGGGTAGTAAAGATTGGTGATTTTGGACTTGCCAGAGATATCTATAAAAATGATTATTACAGGAAAAGAGGAGAAGGCCTACTCCCTGTCAGATGGATGGCTCCTGAAAGCCTCATTGATGGTGTCTTTACAAATCGCTCTGATGTCTGGTGAGTTATAGCAGCCACACAACCGTGGGAATAATAATACTAAATCCCTCAGCAAGATACTACCCATTTACAGCAGTGATGATAAAGTTCTTTATTGCCATCTCTAAAAATTTTCAGGCAAAGCCAGATTTCTTCCTAAGCAATATTTTTATAAGGTAATTAAAAGTTTGGCACTACCATTCTATAATTCTATTATGTTATTATTCTGTGATTTTATGATGTATTACTTAATGCTTTGAGCTCTAGCTTTGGATTCTGGCGGGAAAGAGCTAGTGTCACATGATCAAACTATTTTGTACTAGGTCTGCAATGAGGTTTTTGCTTTATTGGGTAGTGAATTGACTGTCTGTATCCTGTTCAAAAATTGAACAGGTTTTCCACTAGGTTAATGGGCATTTCCTTCCTACATCCAAATACTTACCCTTATTGTTTCATCCTCTTCTGGTGAATTCTTTATTTTGAAGCCCAAATTTCTCAGCTTTATCAGTGGAAGGTCATAAGACTTTGCTGTGGAGATTTACTTGAAGTGTGTATTTGTGTGTGAGTTTATGGTGAAAAAGCAGAGTCCCACTGTCAGGAGGCATGCAAAAAACCAAATTAAACCAGTTCCATTAAACCTGAGAGTCACACAAGTTTAGATTTTGGTAGCCATGGATACTTACGGTGGGCCAGAGCCCACCGATCTTGTCCAAGTCCTTAGCCCCTGCAGCCCATCCATTTGACTGACACATTTACCTAGGCAAGCCTTTTAGTGCCCTGTGCCAAACCAAATGGGGTGCTGATTGCTTTGTGAGCAGTGCTTAGGAGAACATGTGTCTCTCCATTTCCAATGACACCTCTAGAGACTGCTAAACACTTGTTTAAGTCAGGACATGCTCAGCTAGACAGTGGTGCCCAGAAAAAGCTGTGATTACTCCACGTCTTCTAAGCTGAAGAAGATTAGAAGCATTATCTTGGTGAGTCTGGGAAATTGGGTCAGTTCTACACATTTATGTTAGCTATTCCAGAGGCTGGCTTGAGGATGTATGAATTGTTTCACAAAAAAATTAAAACTTTTTACTCCTAATTTTTGTAACTGAGACTTATTTACAGGTTAGAGATGTTTTAACTCCTGATAGGGAGATCATTCGTGATTGCTATGGTAATTAAATTTTTGTTTCCTAGGGCTTTTGGAGTCTTAGTGTGGGAAACATTAACTTTGGGTCAACAGCCATATCCAGGTTTTTCCAATACGGAAGTTTTACACCATGTACGATCAGGAGGAAGACTGGAATCTCCAAACAATTGTCCTGATGACCTGTAAGATATTAGTTTAAGTATTATTGATCATATTTTTAAGGAGCAAGAGGCTTATTGCCAGGTGGTCATAATTTTGAATACTACTTATGCTCATACAGAGTTCAACATCCTCCGTATTTCTTTTCAAATAAAACAGCTAACACTTGTAGCTGTCAATCAGCTACTAATCATCAAGTGGTGCAGCCTGGGAGTAAGAATTTAAGGGCTGAAGTTGAAAGGTGGATGTTAGTCTTTTAAATAGTATTTCAGAGATAATACAAAGTCAGTCTTGGGCATGAATCTAGCAGTAATGTGGTAACAGGCTGAGAGTACCTGATGGTATTGGTTAAAAGTTAAGATGGCTTTAAGCAATAATTTACTGGTCTTTATACACCATGTGACTGCTATAGCAGGTATAACTGGCTTTCTCATTGGTAGCTGCAGGAATTAGGCTAGTATTAGAGCATATGTGGAAAATAAACTGTGATCTCTTTGCAGATATAACTCGTATAAAAGCCAGTAAGAAAAGCTGAACGAGTACACGAAAAGGGAAATCTGCACTTCTAGTTAGTCTTTAGTTGAGATGGATAAACAAAGCATTCCATTTCCAGTTTCCTCTTGATCACAAAATTCAGGTTTAATTGCAAAATTCTTGCAAGTAAAATAATAAAATGCATACATATGGTGGATCAAACCCATAGTGGCCAGAGATGCATAAGGGAGGATGTTGAACCTCAGCCCATCAATCACTCAGTATGGTCTAATTTCATGTCTTAATTCCTGTATCACCCACTCTGCATAAGCAGTCACAGCAATGTTCTTGACAGCTGGTCCTACAAATGGAAGAAGAGCCTACGTAGAGTGCACAATTCTTACTCCTGGGGCTGAGGAAATGGCTTGAGAATAATTCTGTGATTGGCAAGCCCAGATCTCTGTGATAGGTGTCACTTAAATTGCCACCCTCTGAGTTCCAGAGAGGATTATTATTTCTCATTATGTAGGTATAGCTGAAATACAGTATTAGTAATTAAAAAAGGTAAGCTTTAGCACTTAGAGCAACTGGAGAACTAAAGAGATTAGGATTTTGTTGTAAGAACTGGAAGTCACAGAACAAATGAGGACCCAAAGCAATTTGAGTTTCAATATTTTCTGCTGAAAAATGTTTCCTTAAAAAATTCCTGACAGCTGTCTTGTGAATAAAAAAGCATGGGAGGTAATTTATATCCATGTACTAGTTTGATATTCAAGCTCAAAGACTCCTAAGTTGCCTTTAAAATGAGTGACCAGATCTTCATAAGACTCAAGAAAACTTCACTTGAAATAAGTTCTGAGATCCCAGATCTTAAATTTAGCATAGCAGGTAGGGCTTAAATGCTGGTTTGCCTGTTGTAACTTGTAGGATTAAGGCCTAGGAGCAGTAGCACAGTTTTTGAAAGGAAAGGGGCTGAATGGGCTCTTAGACTTCTGTACCATCTTTTATCTCATTTGGTGAACACTCAGCACCTGCATGCAGCTTCTATCAGTAGAGTAAATAGCTTTTTGATACTTCGCTAGGTCATTAATGGCATGTTGGGATTCTTGACATTCCTACTTCTCTGCTTGTGGTTTTGAACCTGCATCAGGACATCAGCAGTCGGTAATTGTCTCCTCGGCACTTTGGCTTGCTCATTGTCATTTAACAAAACAAGCCATCACTGATAGGAAGAGAGTTCAAAGGCCAAACTACTTCAGCTGAGAAGTGTTTAGGAATCTGAGGTAGACTTACACTGCAAGGGCAAATAGGGCTGACACAAAAACCTTGGGGTGTAAAAGCACTAAGGAAGTGGGATTGGGCTTTTTTTTTGGCAGGGAGGAGAAATTCTCTCCCTTGCCTCCACAAAGTGTTACTCCAGGGAGTAATTACCTGCTTGCCCCTTAAGAAGTGTGGCTAGATAAAGCTTGGTCATGAATTGGAGAGGGGGCTAAGGGATCTATAAATGAGCCACTTTTTTTGAAATATGAATTAGATGTGTGTATGGCACTACTTTTGCAGTCAGACATCCACACCTGGGACAGCCACCTGGGTGTAAAGCATGCATGCAAGAGCATGCCAAAGTTTGGACTACACTGGGCTAATTTAATATAGATCCTGAAAGCCTGTGGATTGCAGTCAGGAGAATTGTACAAGCGTTGGGCCACTTGCTGACTTGAAGTTGTGATTTCACCGAATTCTCACTCCCATGCAAAGTTATACAACTGAGTTTGATGAAGAAACTTTAGTTGGGTAACTAAAAGCTTTTGCTATTTGATTCCTGGAATGTCCCCCTTGGAGGGATTTCAAGGGTGGGAGAGAAGAAGGGCTTGCTCAGAACATATCAGATGAAAGAGGGGCTCTTCTTCATCCAACAAATTTTCTCCTTTTCTAAGAAAATCCCCACATCACATGCATTTTCCATCTCATGTGAGAGAAAATTGATAATGTCCTGTAGCTTCTATGCAGCAAAGCACATTTCAGAAATTTTTCATTTTCACCCTCCAATATTAGATAACGAATATTAGTTCTTTGTTCTTCTAGGCTCTCAAATTCTTAGTTGGCCCATGTATGCAGCTCTGTTGGACATGTGGTTACCAGTTTTCCCACCCAGATAAAACACAGTTGTGAAGCATACGTGTGTAGGTGTTTATCTAGGTCTACAGTCTTGTTCTTTAACCTAACAAAAACCTTTGACTGATGCTGTAATTTAATCTGTTATTTTTCATTTCTTCCCAAAAGGCTTTCCCCATGGAGTAGGGGAATTCTCTGAGTCTCTTCTTCATATTGAAGTGGCACACTATTTGCTAGCCCGTATTTGGCTCCCAAGAAAATATAGGAATGTGCTCAAGCTGTAATTTATGTATATCTCAGTATATTAACCTGGTTTTCACCCTCTTGACTGGTCTCATGCTGATGCATTTCTGGGCTAGTGAAAGTTTATGCCATGTAACTTAAAACTGGATGTCACAACATGCCTTGAAAGCTAAATATCATGCCAGAAATAGCTATCCATGCAAAATTTGCAGATATATTCTGAGACAGCATGAAAGTTTTTGTTATTAGAAACAGTATCATTTCTATCTGGTATGAATATTTTAAGCCAACCAACAAGTAATTTGATGTAGGAAAGAAGAATATGGAATATAATTCAAATGAGAAAATTCCAGTTTTGAATGTTTTGGCAGCAATTAATAACCCCACTCAACAATGAAACTGAATGTCTTTATAAAGCTGATCGTCCAATTAAAAGATAGTTATTTAAAACCACATTAATTGGTTTTAGGAATACAAAAATAGTCAGAATCCACGTGTGTTTTGTTCTTGTTCCATAAATGAAAAGAGGATAGATTTAGATTGTATATAAGGAAGATATTTTTTACACTGAGTGTGGTGAGACACTGGAACAGGTTGCCCAGAGAAGCTGCTTTTTTTTTTTTTCTTGGATATCCTACCAACCAGCATGACCAGAAAGCAGATTGTTTGGCTTCCAGTATACAAGGTTGGCTTTCAAATTCTATGTGACAGACACTTTGCTGGCAGCAGAAGGAAAACTAGAGTTATTTCACCTCATTTTGAGTCCTATTCAGTAATTTTCCATCTATATGTCCAGAGACATCAACAACCACTATACCTGAAAGTAAGAAGATGAAGTGATTCAGAGCATTAGGGAGTCACTACCACTTTTTAGATTCTCAAAATGGGTTTTCAAGATCTCATTAGATCCTTTTGAATAAACAGACTCACTTTGTCCAGCTCCACAACCACATGATACGGGTTGATGAGTTGTGGTTCTGAAGCAATTTTTCTACTCATGTTTCTCACCCAATGGCAATATTTTAATGAAAAATAGAATTGAAAAATCAGAACTCAAGAGACTTCAGCCACCTGTCACCAAGCGTTTTGTAAAATACCCAAATGTGGTGAAGGAGAGGGGTCTCCTTTTTAAGATGGATAAGCAACAATCTGAGCAAGCCAATTCACTGCACATAACTCAGTAACGCCTGGTATCACATAGCAGCAGGTCTGGGAGGCTGTTTGTCAAGGAAGGATATGAACTTAGGGCTTAGAGGTGAATACTCCACATTCCAGTAGCAGCTTCCTGAACCAGCCTTTCACTGGCTGCTCAAAAGCCGCTCTCCGGTTTTGAGACTCTTAAGACCTCTCCCCACTCACAACACTTAGCATGTCCAGGTGCTGGCTGTGTTTTGATTTCCAGCCTGGCTCCCCATGGCTTTTGTAGGATTTGGTTTAGTGTAGCCTGGACTCACCTGGAGTAAGCAAGTAAGCAAGATAAATCAGCTCTATCCTTTTGACAAACAGGAGGAGCAGATTTCCCCTGACTGGTACAGATAGTGTTGTGCCAGGTGGGCTAGGATCCCTGCACCCAGAGGAAACTCATAGCAGTTTTGTCTTAGATGCTAAAACTTATTCCTCTTTGTTTTTGTTTGGACTCAGACAGCTAAATTAACCTTTTCTGTGCTGCAGGGTTTGCCTTGAACTTCCCCTATACTTAAGGTAGTGTGAGTTGAAGGAGGATTAAATAAACTCATAGCTTCAGGTTAATTTCTTGTTATAGACATCCTTTTTTTTTTTTTTTTTTTCCCTGTGAGAAAATTCCCTCCTTGTCTGCTTTCTTAGAAAATACTGGTGACTTCTTTGGTGAGAGAAGATATCAGTGGCAAATGTGCCTTTTTTGTTTGGGTTTTTTGTTTTTAGATTAATGTTATAGCTGCTCCCAATCTAAAAAATATCCACCTTTAAAAAAATTAAAGCATTCATAGTGAATATTCCTGACAACTGATCTTTAATCTGATTTTCCTTCCCTCAGCAGCTGATGGTAATCTTTGTACCACATATAAAGTTTTCAGAAGTTGAAAATCTAGGCCAAACTTGCTTCTCAGATGATTTAATGGTAAGTGTTGAGATGAATAATTCTGTTATCTTCAATGTTTGCATTTAAACAATTCTTTTTTCCAGATGGGATTTAATGACAAGATGCTGGGCCCAAGAACCTCACAACAGACCTACTTTTTCTTATATTCAGGACAAACTGCAAGAGATAAGATACTCTCCACTGTCCTTCAGCCACTACCTTGCAGGTGAAGAGACAGCAACTGGAGTCATCAACCAAGCTTTTGAATGTAAGTGTGAGCCACCACCTGCTATCCCCACAGCCTTTTTCCTGTGAACAAAGTGGGATTCAGCAGTTATTTTCATTGCACGTGTCACTGCCTCAAATTCTCTGCCTATGAAATGGGAACAGCAAAGATTTACCCCTCTCATAATGAACTTATAAAGATTCATCAGGTGCCATTAGGGACAATGCATTAGGTAAAGCATATATAAGATTACCAAGTAAAAAGATGCCTGTGAGGTTGCAACCAAGCCTGCCTCACAGAGACGTCCAACTTGCATCTAAATTTTTGACACTTCATGATTCTGCTCCACTAAAGTAAATACGTAAGTTCCTTGTAGAGCCACGAGAGCCTTAGAAGGCTTCTGGGTGGAAATCTGTTCCAATTTCAAAGGTATCTACTCCCTTGCTATTAGCAACAGCAGTTTGACGCTTACTTTTGGAGTACTGATTCAGTAGTTGCTTGAAAGTGAGGCATAAATTAGGTACCTAAGTAAGGCAACACTTATCCTAGCTTGGACTGTGGTAGCTCCAGCCAGGATCCACATCATGCCTGTACTCTGCACACTGTGAATTAATAAAGCTGCTTGATGTTAGGGAAGATGTACTTAAGACATGGGACACAACAGAGACCAATTGCATAAGAACATTACGAAGGTTGTGAAGACAGGAATTAAAAAAATAGGTGATGCTAAATTTGATGTTGTCTGTGCAACTGTGATTCAAAGCATCTAAACATGGAAATTAACATCCTGACTGGGTAAGAACACGGAGCTTTTTGCATCCTGCAATAATTCCTGACTGGCTAAATCTTGAGAAAAAGTGAAGTCTTAGTAAACAATGTCACCTGAAAATCTGAAAAAGAGATATTTATCAGTTGAAATATTTAACTTTTATTTCCCAGGATGATGTGGTTTTCGATTTTGTTTGGTTTTTTGGTAGTTTTTCATTTTGTTTTGTTTTTGTTTGTTTGTTTTGGCTTTTGTTTTGTTTCTATTTAACCTGTTTGTATTCTATGGTTTTCTAATGAAAAACATTTCCTAGTGAAATAACTACTTTCAATTCTAAAACAAGCAAAAGCTAATTGTTTCTAAAATCCATAAAAATGTTGGGTTTGTCTTGTATTTCTTTGCAAAATGTTGTTGCACTAGGAACTCATCCTGCTTCATAAGCAGTTTGGATACATCACTATTTTCTGATTTTCTAAAAAAACTTCCTGATTCATTCCAGAAATGTCACAATACTCAATTACACAACTGCATAGCCATTTTTCTACAGGAAAATACTCAATTCGCTGGGATTGTCCAATGCTCAGTTAATGGAAGTCTAATTGATTTTTTGCTAATCTTTTATCATTTAGTGTAGCTTTGCGAAAGTCAGCGTATCCCCATCGTAAGTTCTCTCTATGTCAGATCCAGTCTGTGCATGACATGTTTATATTTCATTTCAAGATTAAAGATTTATCAAGACGTAATGGGACTAAAGTAAGCCAGTACTGATAACCTATTATTTCATGCTTTTTTAAAAGCTGATTTTGCACCCTTATGATATAATGAAAAGCTTTGTATATTCGCTTGTGGGGTTATTTCCTAGTTCCTTTCAGGGCATCTTTGCTCTGAATAGCAGAGTTCAGGAAGAGATGTTTAATCTGGCACAAATCTAAGCTTAGCATTAGTTCAGGAAAGGAGTACAGTGAATTAATTAGGTACTACACCCAAACTAGTAGGTCTTACATTTTGGATGGACTTTATGTCACCCAAATGCAGCTGCCTTGATGCTAGGAGTTTCGTCTGAGATAGATACTCTTCTAGATATTTCTGTAGTCAGGAGCAGAAAGAGACATCTCCAGAGAGTGGCAATTCCCATGTTTTAGGCATGTATCATAGCATGAAAGGGATCAGCTTTTGCCTTTCGCTCCACTGACGATGGCTGGAATCTAGGTGACTTGCCATATTCGACTTGGATACAGCATCTCAGACTAGATGTGTAGTTTTCAGATGGCTACAGGAATGCAACATCCCCTGGACACAGGGCTTTACTGATTTAACTGCTTGCATTTGCTCCTGAGCTTGTGTGGTTTCCTACCTTAGACATCTTTGTGTTCCCTAACTCCAGGGGCAACAGAGACGTGAAAACTAAGGGAGTTAAGAAATTATTGTGGGATTACATCAGTATCTGTTAAAATCTTTAGCAGGGATGAAACTTTTAAATACGAGCCTGCCTTTCTGTTGCTTGGAGTTGGGAGAGAAGCTGGAATATAGGTTATCATTCTCTTGGTGGAGCAGGCTTGGCACAGATGTGACGTGTAGCGATTTTAGTTTCGGTGCAAGTCTCTGCTTAGCGTGTGCAAGCTAAGTGTGATCTTTCCACTGCTGTTAATTTGTCCTATCTAGGCAAATAATTTCTTTCACTGGGATGATAAGTACATATTTTTAACATTAAAAACATTACTTTGCCAAAATTTCAGGTTCCACCACACAGCAGAGGTCACAGAGAAAAGCCATTGCTTTATTTTTTTGCCAGGGACAAAAATAACATTCTTAGAAAGGGCCAAGTTATTGAAAAGGAAAATAGGGATTGAGACTTCCACGTAAACTTTCAGTTTGAATGGTTAAAAATTGAAAGAACAATTTACTACAGAAAATGTGGTTGTATGATGTACTTTTAGGGTAGTCTTAACAGTGGTACTCCATAATGTATATTATGTTCAGAGAATCTGTTGGTAGTGGTCACTTTCTAAATCAGACTTCGTTAAGACTGTTTATAATAACCTAGTTGGTAAAATCTAGCCCACTGTGGTAGGCAGGGTAGTTCAATGCAGACAGAGCTTTGGCAACAGCCCTCTGGGCCTGTCTGTTTTGCTCAGCACACTCTCTACCCAAGTCTTACCCCTTTCCCCACCAGCTGCCCTTTTCCCTCTTGCGGCTTCCCCCATTCTTCTCTTTCCAAGAGCTCTGCCCAGCTGTTGTTGCCACAGACTCACTGCTCTATCTGCCTTGAGATGGGAAGACAAGGCAACTGCTTTCATGCTTCTGTTCTCAAAACTCCTCCTTAATTCCTCCTCAGGCTCATTTGGTGATTTTCATACAGGGAATGCCCACCAGGAAACAACATAACTTTAATTTTATTCATCTACATATCATCCTCTCATTTAAATGTATTTTAAAAGACAAAATACTTGATAAGCTCTTTACACGTTTCTATAATGCACACACTTATTTCCCTGTGTATTGACAGTTTGCTTGAAGGTTATTTCTATTTCCCCAAGTACAGTCTTTATAAGCCCACTAAAATGTTATGCTGCGTACTTGACTGAAGGCCTAGAATCCTGGTGATGTCCTAATGTTGCTGAATTATCTGGTCAGGGACACATGCATGTCAGTTTTCTGTAGCTCTCCAGCTTTAAATTAATTTAACTGTTTTTCTGCCTGTGATGTAAATCTGATGCAGCAGAGTTCAGTGAAACATGGGCTCCAGAAATGTGACTGATTTAAGCAAGAGCCAGCAATTCAAGTTCTAGTCGAGCTTCCAGACTAAAATATACACTCCATTATGACCCTATTGTAAACAGTTCAGGGCATGGAAGTTGTCTCAGTCTGTGATTTGCAAAAAACTGTATAATAAGTAGGTGATTTTAAAAATTTGCATTCATTTTTAGATGGGATGAAGTGAAGAATTTGTAGTAGTTGTAGATAGACAACAGCCAAAACAAATATTTCAAAGGACCGTTCCATGATTGGTTGTCCTGGACAACATTTTCCAGAAATGTTACTTGGTCATTGGCCTTTGTGTGTAATGAAACTCCTGTCATGAGCCTCCTGCCAAGAAATGCTTGCTCTCACCAGGAGACTTGGTTCCAAAAGAAAGAGCCAAATGTCAGGCAAGGGAAACAACAGGCCTTAAAATAACTATATACTTGGCTCTCTGTGGAATTCTACATCTTACCAATTCTGTTTGAGCCTTACCTTTAACAGGTCCATACATGCTGTTGGAGGTATTTCATAGGTGAAAGAGCTGGCAAACCTTAGAATTTCTCAACCACAATGATGCTGGTGTAGTATGATGCACACATTGCCAGTAGGAGTGACCTAATACAGGCAGTATATTAGTGGTCTGGACAGCACGCTAACCGGATCGCATGGGGAATGGCAAAAGGGACACATCAGCTTTGTAACTGCCAGAGTTGCCCTTCTAAAGAAGGCATCAAGTGGCAATAAATACATCTGAGCAATACCAGCAACTCCTGGCACTGCTGCTTTTCAAGGGAGGGAAGCAAACTCAGGATCAGGAACAGGTCTACCAATTCAGAGTTTTTCCTTCTTGCTCTTACAGGCTTTCCCAGGACATTGATTGTGGGCATTAAGTAGCATTAATAACATTTTTTGAGTGAGGGAAGCACTATCCAGCTGGAGGATTGAGACACCAGTGGGTTTTGAATCCAATGGGTATTGGTTGAGCAGAGGCCCCATCAACAGAATCCCCATTCACTGCGGAAAGCTAGGCAGTTCTTCCCCCAGTTTCAAGAAGGGCAAATGAAATGTCATGAATCAGAGTACTAACAGGATGGCCCTGCATTGCTATAAAAATAACTAGTCTGTCTATTTTCAGACATAACTTTTTACGTTTGTACATACAAGACAGCTCTATATTTTTTTGGGTTCCAAGTGTGCCCCTGTATGGATGGAAACACCTGTTTGTTTTGGCAAACGTCTTTGCCGACATCAGACAACTGGGCATTAAGCAGCTGGAGTGGCTCCTTGCCTTTATGACCCAGGAGGACTATTCTTATCAGCGCTGCTCCCCGCAATCCTTTTTGGACCTATAAGGAAAAAACGTTTAATTGCTCATAAGCTGGGTCACAGCACCACACTCTTACTGCTAGAAGTGGCTCCTCTGGCAAGAACGGATACAGGGCAGTTGGAGGGAGCCCGATGAAATTGAGGGCAAAAGACTAAAGACTAAAAGTAAACATATTTGGCCTCAAAACCAATATTTTTAAATCCCTAAGCTGGATATATTCCTCGAAAAATGTGGGAAGACAAAGCAGGTAGAATTTTGTAATGTTTCCTTTTTTTTGCTTTTCTTTCCAAAGCCACTGACTCAGTGTATGTACTTTTTTCAGCAATTAAGGTATTTGCTAAAAACTACTTTTTTTTTTTTTTTTTTAAAAAGTCTCAGTGCAAACCTTTGTATTGAACAGATTTTAAGATTTTATCCTTCTGGAATCAGTGATTTCACCATTAATTATGTCTGCCCTCTCTGCTGGCTGAGTAGTTCTGGTTTGCTATTCCCTGTGTGAGTCATCAGTTTATTTTCCTAAAACCAGCTGCCTTTTGAAAACTATTCTGCACACCTCTCTGAACTTAAAGTAATCACTTGGACAAACGGAAGCTGCGCTACAGCAGATGTGTCGATAAGAGACATTTTTAAAACCTTGTATCTAGTCTCCTTTGTATTTTTCTGAAATTCAGTAATCCTCTTCCCCACTTAGCTTAGTGAGTGGCTGACCCAAAGCCAGCAGAGGTCAGAGAAAAGGCTTCTTCCAAAACACTGAGTGGTTACAAAGCTGCAGGAAAAGGGGGACTTGGTGGCGGGATTGTTGCTTATTTGTCCCCTAGACAAATGCTGTTTGATTCCAGAGAGTGCACATGAGCCATATGATACTGCAAGGAAAGTCATGCTAATATTTGGCCTTGGACTGAGGAAAAAAAAATCAGATGATATAAGAGATGACATTTGTGTAGTATGGGTGTATAGATATAAGCAACTAAAACCTAGGCATTGCATTTATGCTGGCTATCTAGGCTGTTTGACAGTTACCAGAGAGTTGTAGATGCTTTCAGTGGATGTTACTGTATAAAGGTAGGGATGTGAAATAAGTATCTTCAAAAAGGGATTAATTTATCCTTTCTCTCTCCTTTGACTGGTAAGGCAGCCTAGGCAAGGAGCTTAAACTGGACGTGTAAGACCTAGGTGATTAAAACTTATTAAAATGAATCCTGCTTGGCCACCTGGAGAAGTGAAAGGTTTTCCTATTTATATAGCATTATTGTGTTGCAGCAAATGTGGAACTGACCTTTTTTTTTGGCTCTTATATTCTACAAGTTAATAAACAAAATAATACACAGGTTTATATCTGTATTTCCCAAGACAGCTTCTTGCACACAGAGGTTTCAGCCCACAGGTTTCTGAAAAAATCTATTAAAATAAGAAGAAAGACAGACAGTCCATGCTTCACGCAGTTTAATGCAGTGGAAATGCAGGATGAGCAAAATTCTTGCTTTTAGCACCTTTAGTATCTGACAGAATGGCAAAGCTCAGTGAGTCATCCTCTAACCATGCAAGATCATATGCTTCATTAGACAGGAAACACAGATATATCTCCACTGATATATAATACAGAGTGGAGTATTAAAACGGATATATATTTGTTCTATTTATATTCTTACTGTCAATGTGCAGTAACACAGCACCTCCAGCTCCAGGTGGACAGCAGGTATCACATAAATACTCCCTACTCAGGAACTATCTCCTTGAGCCAACCAACATAGCTGAGGTGGAGAAGTCAGAGTTCAATAGCCCCTTTTTCACTCTTAACAAAGATATGTCATCAAGTGCTTCTTTTGAATGTGTTCACTGTGGGATATACCTTCCAGCCATGCTAGTAAGTCTCTTGTTTACTACCATGTACCCTGTGTGGCAGGGACAAAGGGCAGAGTAGGTATGGGAAAAGCAAGAGGATATTAGTGGGGAAAAGTAAATGTGGCTGCACTTCTAAATTCCTTACCATATTGAAGGTGCTAAGCATCCTATAGGATCACGTTACCCAGAATTAGTAATGTCTCAAGCTGGATACTTAGCTGGTGTAAATCGGTGGCATCCCACTGGTTTCTATGAAGCTTTGTTAATTTGTGTGAGCCAAGAATCTGGCCCTGAAATAGCTGTCATAGAAGATCAGTATCTCTAGATCAGTTTGTTCAGTCTCTACCAATCAGCTTTTCTACTGACTTTTTTTTTCTTCTTGTATGTTGTCACCTTCTGAACTTAAACACTCAAAAAACCCCATCTGCTTATCAAGACATCATAAAAATTTGCACCCTTCCAGGCAGGACTTCAAAATATGTTGTGAGCCCATGCAGCCTATGGAGCAGGCAAGGAAAGGCGCTGCGATTGCAAGGCCGGATTCCTGACCCAGCTCGGCATGGCTGCCCTGTGGCAGGAAGCAGTCGACAAAGATGTTGAGATTTTATCAGGCTAGGACTGGTCTCCTCAGAGGAGGCTAAGCAAGCAAACTCCATCCCTCATTAGTATGAGTCAGGCGATCACGGTTTCCTGTGCCAATTAACGCAGGGTTCTCTAGAGAAAGTTTCTGTGTAGCCCTGGAGAGACCTGTTGCAATTAACTTACCTGCGGTTGGGCTGTCAGCACACCAATACTAGGAAAAATGTCCAACAAGGCCAAGGCTGGATGCAGTTAGGACCTGACACAAGTACATGTGCAAGTACAGTGCTCAGCTCTGAACGTGCCATTTTAGTTATTGGAAGCAGTCTACCTGAGAGAGCACAGAACTCAGTGGAGACGTGCTTCTCAGAGTACTTCTCAATCTGTACAAAGCTCTGGACTGTCAGAGCTAACCTGCTTCACGCCCTGAGGTAGGTTGTTCAAAGCGAACATGGGTAACTCTACACTATGCAGCAGTTCATAGTGTAGACAACTCCTCAGGATTTAAGTGTTTGGCATTGTCTCTCCAGCACGACTTTGGATTCCATGAAGGTGTTCCTTAGACGCCTCCTCTCAGGGTGTTTTGTTGACTCAGCCAGGCTTTGCTTGTGAAATCTGAGGGGATCATATCACATGGTTTATCCTGCATTTACTCACGTATAACACAGCATGACTATACATCAATCAACTAATTTTAGCAATGTTAAAAGTGAAAATAAAAGAATGATATCTCATTAAAATACTGACCTACCTCCCCACTCCAGCTTCTCTCTATCTTCCTTCAAACTCAAATTTTTCTTGGAAAGGGCTTCAAAAGGTTATTCAGAATTCTCTGCATTGGCTTATGGCTTCCCAGGGTGTTGGTGGTACTTCTAGCTCTCACATTTATGGGGGAATTTCACAACATATAATTTTTTCCCCTCCATTACTCATTTCAAGTATCTATTTTCTCCATTCACCCATACAACGAAGGGAGCAAGGAATATTTTCCTACTGACTTACACAAGAGGCAAGCATTGTATGACATAACTTGACATCTTTGCATAGATTTTTTGGCTTGTGTAGCAAAATGGTGCTAAACTTTCATAGGTGCTGAACGCTGTGCGAAGAGATGACACAACAGTGAAGGAAAGGGCACTTGTGTTCAAAAATCTCATTGTGGAAGTGGCAATGCAGCTTATACTTGTCATGTCACAGAAGAAAGAACATAAACATTCTACTCTACCTCTGTCTTTGGATAGGGGTAACTTCCTTGCTTATGTTGTCCCCAAAGCTTGAAGAGTGAAACCAAGGCAAGGTGTTTGATTTTTTTAGTTCCTTTTCTCTATAATGAGAAATGCAGTGGGGCATAGGCTGAAGAAGGATTATAATATTGTATATATTCTGTAGTTCTTCAGACCTGTTGGGGAAAGAATTAGTAATGTATCTATATATCTGGTAAAAATATCTCAGTGACCTCATCCTCACATTTGTGTAAACATCACCTCATCAGTTCCAGATACTTATACAGGAAACAAATCTGAATGCTCTTCTAGTGTTCTATACTTAGGCAGGTCAGCCGGCATATGTCTGGTCTGTAAATACCCAGTTTTACTTGGGTCCTTATTTTAAGGTTTCTCTCTAAAGAGTTTGCTGCAAACGTGCCCTGAGCATTTCCCAGTGTGCCTTTTCTAAAGCAACTTGCCCCTGAGGGTTTCCATTAAAAGCTTTATTAAACAAAAAACAACTACAAAGAAGAGCTGTACTGGTTGGTAAAGGCTTGGTCAGGATTGAATTACTAAATATTGCCATAACAGTCCTGAACTGACAAAGTGAGTATCAAATGATTTTTCCTAGCTGTCAGTCACTGTGGTATGTAACCACAGTTTGCTCTATGTCCCAGTCCCCATCTTGCTAACCGGTTTCTAAAAATCAAAATTCTCCTTCAGACTTCTCCAGATAATCTTTGCCAATGGACTCTAGTATGCAGGAATGCACTTCTGACTTTATAGGTGACTTTATAGTGACATAATAAATTGTATGTTGCCGGTGCACCAGCACGATGCTTGTGATTCTTTAGGAATGTCACATGCTTTGTTTTCTAGTTATGAAGTAAAATAAGGGGACAGTGTCATGAAAGAAGGTACATATTAAAAAAATAAATGCACAAAATAGCAACAATTGTAACTTGAGCATTTAGTCAATATTTTTTTACATTTAAAAAAAGAGATACATAATCGGTACCAGGCAACTCTGTATAGTTGAACAACATTAAATTGAGAGAAAAAATTAAAGTTTTTATAAGTGGTAAAAACATGCTGGATTGCCAAGTTCAAGCTGTTAGAAGGACAGAATATTACACATCCTCTAGAGAGACAGTATATAATGATTTAGTAGGTAGAAAACTGCCAATGTTACAGGACTCTCTAGCAGTATTATTAGCAGGGTTGCACAAAGGTACAAATTAAAAGCTCTTTGGTTTTATGCAGGCTATCTTTACTACCAAAAGAAGCAAGCCATGTATTCATAACTGTATTCCTGCCTGTGGAGGTATGAAGGGTGATAACCAACCTTCCCTAAGTGATTTGCTTAAAGCTGTAATCCACACAGGCAGCAGCAGAAGATAAATTTGAATCATCAGTCATTCTTTATGCAGTCAGTAGACCAACTTTCTCCAACAGTTGTTTGATTTTTTTTGCTTTCTAATGTTACCTGTGTATCATTGGGCTGTTGTCTTTTTTTTCGTGCAGGTAGTGAAGTTCCATGTGCTGATTCGGACAGTATTCTTTCAGCCAGGCTAATGGCAACAAAGAATCAAGAAGGCTTGAATTATTTGGTGTTAGTCAAAGAAGGCAGTCAAGATCATGGAAACATCAATTCTGCTGAACTTAGTTAAGTCTGGTTCCCTCTGAAAGGAATAGGGAAAGAAGAGAAAAAGCCCTATCAAAGAAGGCATAAGCCAAGGAAAAAATTCTGCTCATCATCATACTTAGAGAAATGTCTTAAAAAAACAAGAGCTCTCTAAAACACTAAAGCTACCAGCAAATATCACAAGGTACTGATTGATGTGTAGCAGAATAAAACAACAATAGTGTATCTTTTGATTTTCTACATGTTCCAGTTTCGGTGTTTCACAGGAGATAGTTTAAGGGAATAAAACATGTAATCAGACAGCAAGTGATTTTTGCTGTGGTGTTGATTAAATTTATGCAATCACATAAGCCTCAGACATAGGCAGTCCTTCCATAAAGGAAGTACTGGTATGCTGTTTCAAAGGAGGGACCAATTTGCTCATGAAAAGAAAAATACAGTTGAAATCTATCTTCATTGTGCACAAACAAGATTTTACAAATTGAAAAACTAAAATAAATTCTTGTTGTATTTTTATGAATTCCAAATCAGAAACCAACTGAAGAAGGTTGACTGGGTTGTCCACTGCTGGGGATGGTCTATTTCACTATTTATTTTAAGCAAATGCTTGCAATCATCTTGAGTGTTAAGTTGTATAGCAACTGATCTGTGAATCTAGACAGTCCTGCTTTCTTACTTTTCCTTTCCCTTTTTAATGTTCATAATCCTCCTTTATTTTTTCTCATATTGAGTGAAGGAGAATACTTTTCCTTGATGTGCTTGGAGATCGAGTCAAATTATATAATAAAATGATACATAAATCATTACTGAATAAAAGACAGCAATAAGCTTTTTGAAACATTTCATCGTGAATAATGGTTTGCAAATTATGCGGAACCGTTCACCGACATCTGTCAGGAAGCTAGAAACATGCTCTGATTTTATGGAAATATTTGATAATGAGGGACAGACATTGAAGAGTAGTTAAAACTCTATATGATGTTAGAATGTATACATGTTTAAGCTGCAACTACACTGAGATCAAGCATCAAAAGTTTCTTAAATGGTGATCCAGAACAAATGAACAAGAAATTTAGCTTTCAACTGTTTTATTCAAACAAAATAGAAATTGGCAACTTTTGAATTAAGATTCTTTAGAGTACCTGATAAAGGCCATTCAAGCAGTATATAACACTACACATTTTCTTTTCTTCATCTACAACTTAGTGTACACACCATATTTCCTAATAACAATTGCAGCACTTCTTTTTTTTTGCACCTAAGCTACGCTCACTAGACCATGAGAGGTGGATAAATAAATAAACACTGTATAATGTTTCCTTCCTCTTCAAGTGCTGCTTGATTGATTGCACAGCCATTCCTTCCATTTCAATAACTAAAGCACGAGTAACGTTTACTAACCAGTAGCAAGTGCTAGCCAGAAACCAGGAAAACCCCAGTTCTATAATCACCACACCTGCATGACTTCATGTGTGTGTGTAATTCCACTTAATTCAAGAGGACTGCTCAGTCCGGAAGCCACAAACAAAGGTTTTGAAAATCAACAAGACCTCATACGAAAGCTTTTTCTTTAGCAGGACAGGCCTTCAGTCCTGCCAAAATTTTGTCTAGGCAACACATTTCACATGCCACCTGACCACGTCTGTGATGTGATAACCCAAGGCAATTCAGTTTTGTGTAGGTCTGAGCTGCAAAAGAATCATGCAAGGGCCTATCCAACATGGGCAAAATGGGTTTGTGTGCAAGGCAAGTGTCAGAGACAGACAGCAGTAAGAAATAATGCACTTGAGGTCTTGAAGTAGCCACAAACACCCAAAGTGGCACTGAAAGAACAGAGAAGAAGATAAGTCTTGCTTTGTTCATGTTTTGTAAGTGTTGCAAGACAAGTCTAGTTTTACTGGAGGATTTAGCACAGCATGGTGAGTAAGAAAGTGTCAGGTGTAATGCACTGCCAGTAAATGGAAGCTCAGGATACTGACCAGTAATCTATGCCTTTTGTAGTATGAAAAATTGATTGGACTGGAAAAAACACAAATCTCTGGATCCAAATCTAAGCATCCTGATCTACAACTTGCTGAATTAAATAGAAGACACAATACCTAATCTTCCCCCTATATGCAGTGATCTGAGGCATGCTGAGTGACACAGTTTGTGAGGTGTGAGCATGGTCCTACCCATCACTCCAGTCTCACTCCCTGTTTTCACTGCCTTAGAGGAGTAAGTTTGCAAACACAACTATTCCACTGAGTTACACAAAGCTGAATTTGATGTCTGCAAATTTGCCTTAATTGGCTTCACCAATGATGCTATTTGCAAAGAGTTTCTTAATCCCTTATATAGGGGAGGGCAGATTGAAAAGCAGAGAAGTTTTTGATGCTATACAAGCACTTTTCAGCAACAGTTAAAACATTAGTGTTTTATCAGTATTGCTTTGGTCACAAATCTCAAACAGCACAAGACGAGCTGCTAGGAAGAAAATGAACTTCATCCCAGCCAGACCCAGCGTGGTCTCTACCTTGCCGAGGAAGAGGAGACCTGTGCCCCAGGTGCTGATAAGGGGATGCCCTAAGTGAGTCTCTGGGTCTCAGAAGGTTGCTGTGTGTCACGGTTTGACTCAGGATCGGCAATTGAACCAGAGGCAGCAATGCCCTCGATTGACTCCCCCAGGTAGGGAAAGGAGAGAGATAACAAGGAGAGAGACTTAGCTGGATTGAAAACTAAATTAGACAGCTTTAATTATATGTACAATTATATGCAAGTATGTTCAGGAATGTGCAAAAGCCTCTTGCTTCCCCCCACCCCCAGCAACTCCCCTGGCACTCTCCTTAGCTGTGAGCAGTCCCGAAAACTCTCAGACTGCTGTCTGAGATAACAGCAGAGCAGACAGGGGCTGTAGGGGGAGTTACAAGGTTTATGAGATGCCTGAGCATAGGGGTCGACGGTGATGGATGGATGGATGGATGGATGGATGGATGGATGGATGGATGGATGGATGGATGGAGTGAGTCCTCCCCGGACACCAGCCATGGATGGAAGAGAAGGGAAGAAGAAGCAGGAAGGAAGTTGTCTTCTGTGATCTCTGACCTTCCTTGGAGCTTACATAGATATATGGAATGGAATACCTTTGGTCAGTTCTGCTGTCTGTCTAGTCCAACTCCCCTACGGGGCGGGTCATAGATACAACTCTTCTGCCCCAGTAGCCTCTGTAGCAGCAGAGCTAAGAAGTGACCTTGGAGTCTCAGCAGTAACATAAACATTCCAGTGTTATCAGTCCACTAGCTGGAACACTTGCTGCTAGTTAAAAGAGAGTTTATTGAAGGAAAAAAAAATCAGTAAAAGGAAAATTAACTTCATCCTGGCTCAAACGAGGGCACTCTTCTTTGTTCCTTGATGCCAGTACAAACAGTTGGCAAGATCATTGAGCAGCACTGGTGAGTATGCTTCAGGGTGTGATACCACACACAACCCAATACTGTCTGGCTCTCAAATGGCAATAACTGAACTCTGAGCTGTGCTTGGACAGACATGGACATACTATGTGGCTTTAGTTGGCTTATTTAATCTTTCAGCTGCAGACTTGACATCCATATGAATGGATGAAAAATATTTACCACTACCTATGAATAGTATTTACTACGGCATAGCACAGATGCTGTGGTGATTTGTATTTACTACAACATAACACAGATGCTGTGGTGATTCATTAAAGTTTTAAAATTATTTTGTAAATGTGGAGGCAGCATTTTCAGTGGCATCAATTCTAGTTCTATCTTCAGATCCCTTGGTCTACAGCAGGTTGTAACATTCAGGCATCAGTGCATTTCTGTTTCTCAGGGTTGCTTGGAAGGGTTTTTTGAACTGGCACATATTGATGACCGGATCTATCCAAAACCTGTGTACCTCATGCTTTCCATTTGGGACCACAATCAAGATCCTACAAAGGAAAAAACAATGCTTTATGACAAAAATACCGAGTCTTTACTGGGTCAAATGTAAATTTATAAAAAGTGTACATGTAGATGCTGTTGTGAGATATGCCAGGCTGCAGCAGGATCACTCACTTATGCCCCTGTGCAACAGAGAGAGTGCTCAGCAGTTTGGCATGAGCTATGGGAACATTGCTGTCAAGATCCCCAGTGAGAAAACTTAAACAGCATGAAAAGAAGATTGTTCAATATATGGAAGACAAAAGATGTGTTTGCTTGTATCACCTAGGTCTGAAAGATGTGAAGTGTTAAGATGATTTCTTTGCTTTTTTTACATTTAACATTCAGGTCTCATCTTCTCTGGGAGACTTTATTGTCAGTCATTCAATGGCATCCCAAGATTTGGGGAACTTAAAAATGACCACCAGAAAGGCAAAGTCTTGTGCAGCTGCACTGTTAATGTGTGTTTTCTATTGGTCTTTTCTACCTGCAAAAACTACTAAGTAGCAGAGACAAAAAAGGCATGAGCTGAGCTCACCACAGCCTCACTTATCTGCGAAGCTCAAGCCAGGGCCAGGGCTGAGACTTAGGTTGCTGTTCCTCAGCTTTCCTGGTACCCTAGACAACAGGGAGACAAGTAAGATCCTCCAGATCACAAGGTTCTTCAAAATGTTCTTCCCTCACTACTTGAATTGAAGGTCACAAAGATCTTCACAGCAGGGTCACTGCACTCTTTCTTCCCACAGCTGTTTTCAGCAGAGAAAGCCTTACCATCTATTTGAATTGACAGATGTATTGATTTTTTTTCTTTCTCTTCTTTCTTTTGCATGTGCAGCATACTGTCTATGATGCTTTGAGTGCTCAAGTGTTGCTCTACTGAACATAGCTAGGTGAAATTGATTCTTTGTGATACAGGTTTAAGATTATGCATTTTAATAAGAGCTGTGAAGGCAAGCTTTCTTCTAAATTCAAACAAAGCTGATCTTGATTCAGCTATAACAGACTTGAAAATAGTGGTTATAAAAATACCAATGTCTGTAAAACAGCCCTCACAGGTCTGTTGGTGGTAAAAAAAGTAATAATTCACCTTCGTTACTTTTAATTGATTCTTAAAAGCTTTTGTTATACACACTGACTGGAGTGAGTTGCAGGAGCTTGCATACCAGGTGGATTTTTCAAATGGTCATGGATCTATTTATAATTACACTTGGCACCTCTAACTGACATTATGTTTTAACTCTAATAAATAACCAGAAACCTAGTGAATCAAAGCCAAGTAATGATGCCAAAATATTGTAATTATTGCCAGTGACATGACTGATACTGCCATATAAAATGACCTTTTTTATAATGTGTTAACTTCTTCTTCAGATGACGTCTTCCATTTGGAGGACTTTCATCACTGCCTTCTATCTTTTACGGCGAGAATGCAGCTTAGTGCTTGTTAAAGATGAGACCACTGAAACACCTTTGTTGTCCTATGCAGTACAGCAAGAAACTACAGTTACCTCTTCATCCATCCTGTAGGAAACTCAGTAGAGTTTCAACATCGTTTCGTAGCACCAAAATCTCACTACTCTGATTAATCTCCTGGGTTATTTCTCTTCACATATCCAATTTTCACACCTTTCCAAGAGGGCTGACCATGTGTAAGTTCTCAGTAATTTCTAGTCACAAATACACTTAGCTTTCTCTTACAGAGAAACAGGAGAGGCAAAATTCTGGGAGTCTCAGAATCAACCTTTAATGAGGATATCTTCAATCTGGCATTATCACATCCCCAAGGATGAAAACCTACTTACACAGTGCAGCCTTTGGTTCTTCATGTAGGACCTTGCCAGCTTTGTGCTTTCCTCAGTTTGCCTGCTGACATAGTCTTTGTTATCTTAACAGAGGTGTCACTCCATAATTTTTGAGTCTGTTGCTTAAGGCAGGAAGTATTATCGTCTACTTGAATCTACTAAAACAAAATTAGTGGCCATGATAAACCACAGTTAGTTGTCAAACACATCCTCTTGCTTACCCCACTCAGAGATGTCTGTTTGGTTTAGTGGTAACATCGCCAAGTTAGATGCTGTCATTTCTCTTCACAGGAGCAAGCTGAGAAGGGTCTATTGGTCCTACTTCTTGCTAGCATTCAAGGTTGGCATTAAATAATTAATATAGGCATAAAAAATGAGTGAAAAATGACACATTTAGAAATATCTTTAAAAGTCTTTGTACACTTAATCATGTGGCCTTGCAGTTGTAAGTTTAGGCAGTCACTAAGGGCTGGGTGAGGTGTCACCAGGAAAAGGGTTTGACCTTACTGTAGCTCAGTTGTCAGCCCTGCATGCAGTAGTCAAACTGCCACCAAAATCAAGCTTTTCCATTCCTCACTTCTGTGTTGCTCCTAATTTGTTCCAGAGCTTTTCTCCACAGAATGCTTTCTGAAATGCCTACTTTTCTCCATATAGAAAGAAATTTCTGGGGGAAAGGTGCTACTAAAAACTTCTTCCATTTCACACCATGTGATGAGTAAAACACTGGATCTTGATGGAAACAATGCAAGAAAAGGTGGTGACAAAGTGACTAGAGCTGCAAGTGCCCTATTGCTACCGTGTTTGCGCAGTTGTGTTTTGACTTTGATCATAGACTCCTGCAGCCTCAAAGGAGTATGTATGTTTCTGGGGCATAAGAAGCAAAAAGAGAAAATTAAGCAATAAAATGAATTTTAGAACACAGGCCTATATGCACAGAGGTTGGACTGTGACTAAAACTTATTATTGTTACTCTACAGACCATGCAAACTTAAGAATTGCAAATTCTTATCTGATTTACATGTTTGTTTGTTTTTAAATTGCAAGAGTGGTAATTCAAGTGGCAAAGCAAAACAATAAGTACTCTGGGATGTACACTCCCAAGAGGCTAAACATAACCAAATACAAGTGCTGTCTTAAATACAGGATTCGCATTTTATTAGCAGAATAAACTCTCTGCATTGACTCTCTGTGCTCTCACTGAAGTGGAGGTCATGGCTAGTGACAACTGGAGCTGTTCCTGGAGGCTCTCTTGCCTTTTTAGGTTATGAGGGTCTCTGTGTGTTTAGGATAATATGATTGACAGCTCCACTCCGGCCCCAATTAGCACCCTATAATTTATTAGCTTCTGCTTTCAGATTATGCGTTAACTTCACAAATATTTCAACCACGGAAACAGCAGCTATCAAGTGTCTCTTTCGTGATCCAGCTCACTGGATCTGCAGTTAAATACAAGGAGGGAGCTGTGCAGGTCTGTCAAGAGAGAATAATCATTTGTGTCTCTGTGCAACTGGGGCTGTCACAGCTCTTTAGGACTTGGCTTGTGGAAAAACAGGATTGTTCCACTAGATTGGGGATTAGGGCTTGGTTCCTGCCACAGGTGTATGATGCAGGATTGAGGCCAACATGCTGGCTCTTCCACAGAGGATCAATGTTTGTTCTGTTTATGATAGAAATACTGGTGCTTGAGCTTCATGTAAACAGCACTGATAGGATATTTTGTGTCCCTCCTAACACTGCTCCTTTGCTCCTCATTGCTGCAACATAGTAAGAGCAGGAGGGAAAAGACCAGGTGAAGCAGAAGAACAGAAGAGGGGATGAGATGCAGAGTCAGGGCTCGGGCCAGATGTCAGGGAAAGGAGAAGTGAAGAAGTCTGAGGGAGGGTAAGGAATGAAGAGGGCACCTTGCAGCCATACCTGGGCCAGATGGGGCAGGAGGGAATGTGCCATGTAGTGGGGAAATGGGGCATCCACAGTAAGGTCTGGCATGGTATTACATCTCCTGATGGGACAGCCCTCCTCTTCAGAAGAGAGGAGCCTAGCCATGAGTGTAAATAAACAACTGCCAGATCCCTAAAGAAGCCTCCACTCTTTGGTTAGATTGTAAGCTGCAGTTGAGCATGGACACGAGGGGTGCCAATACATGTGAGTGGGGACCAGGGGCACCCTGCACAGGCTCCTCCAGCCCTTCCGCTTGTCCTGTATGACCTGATGCAGAGAAGGCAGGGGCAGGAGGAAAGGGGACATGACACCTCAGTGCCTCTTCATTACAATTTATGGTCACAGGTTTGGTGCACATGATCCACAGATTATGCCTGGCTATGGAGACAGTAGAACGTGCACTACAAAGGTAACTCTTCCTGTATGATTAGAGGTGGACATGAACAGGGAAACCCTGCTAGCCTGAGCTGCTTGTCAGTATGATCAGATTAGAGAACAGTCTAACTGTGCTGGGAACTAAGTTACCAATATGGTTCCTAAGGCTTTAGCCCCAAAGTTTGGGGGCTGACTGAAGTAAAGCTTTTTATTTTTATCTTTCCAATCCCCCCTTCATTTTTCTGTTTCTCTTTTCCAATTCCTTTTTCTTTTCCCCTTTTTCCTTTTTTTTTAATTTTTTTTAAATTATTTTTCTTTTTCTTTTTACTATCCTCTATCCATATTTCCCCACTGAAAAATCATTACCTCACTCCTCCAAATAATCACTCTGCATCTCTCTCCTTCCCCTGCTCCAACTGCTCCTCTGGGTGGCAGCCCAGGGAAGCCAGCCAGGACACTGCAATCCCCCAGAGGAGCTGGTTAGCCCTTCTGTAATCAAAAGGGCACGTTAATTACAACCCTTGCCCAGAAAAAGATGCACGAGAACTGCCAGTCAGAGAATCCGGGTGCATCCAAAGCTGCCAGCAGCATTTTCCTCCCTTCAAGGAAGGGCCCAACCTTCAAGCACTTGCTAGAACTTGTGGTGAACTTAAATAGGACTTCAAAGGGAAGGCGAGAAGGGACGATAGTCCCTCCTGACTCAAGGAGGAGACAGGGCAGATACATTTCCCTGGGGACAGGCAGCACACAGTCCAGGGGAGATGCAGGGGATTACTCTCTTTCACCTTCTCTCCTCCGCTCCTCTGCTAAGGAGTCCTATGGAAAACCCTCTGGAAAAGGAGATGGGAACTAAGGAATGTTACCCTAAAGCTCACCAACATTAGACTAAATGCAGAGGCACATATGTATGTGTCTAAAAGCTCTGTGCTGTGTGCTTGCAACTGCAACTATACTGCAGTGTAATCCTCCTTAAAATAAAGTGGAGGCTGAAACCACAAATACTATGTTCTGTCCTCACTGTCATCCCTTCCTTGACAGACCACTGTTAACCTTGCAGTTGGTTAAAATGGTATTCTTCTATGCTTTGCTAAGCTTCAGTTATTTCCAGAATGGAAAATAAACGTCTGCAGTGAATATGCCCAGAGCTCACTCTGTGAACTTCTACAAACTGTTCTCACTTGGCAGCAGCAGATACTCTCTCTACACCCAGTACTGCCATGCTCTGCTGTAGGTTTTGTCCCTCTGCCCCCTTCCCTGGACTCCGCACGGATGTGTCAGGAGCTGTGTTTGTTCATCTGTCCCAGCTGGGCTCTCTGTCAGGTGGGCAGCTGGAGAGCATGAGCCAGTGCTAACCTCCGCATGACACTTGGGAACGGGCCGCGGGAGGATCTGCTCTTCAGGCTGCAGAAGCAGAGACTCACAGCCCAGCTCTTTCCATGTGTGACAAGCATGTGATATATAAGACATACGTAACAAACAAGAAGCCTTCCTTTTGCATTTCCAGATTTCCCACAAGCACTCATGGTTAAGCCATTAATATACGATGCAAAGAGGAATAAAACACACTTGGGAAATGGCACTTGAGGTTATTTTCACTGTTACTGCATTAGGACCTGTGGCTCTAGCCCTGCAAAAGCTCATTCCCAGACCTTAAAGGTAGGTGCTGTGAGCAGTCCCCCTGGAGTCAAAATAATGTGGAGTGAGCAAAACTCTGCAAGGATTAGCCAAAGCAGGGCAGGTGACCTATCAGACTGCAATCTATCCAGAGTAGGAACATTTTTTTTTAAAGGGGTTTGCATAGCATCTAACACCTTGAGCCACGGTCTTGACTTTGGTGCTTTGATGCTTTCACAATACAATGATAAAAAAGAGTATTTGGAGAACAAAGGTTGAAACCAATATTCATGTATTCATTGCATAAATTATCATGTTTGAAAATGTTCATGGTCAAAATGAATTGTAAATGCCAATGAAGTAACTGACTGGTTTGTGTTTACATGAATATTTCCAAACTCATTTGGGCTGTATTGCCCAGCCCTTCTCATTATGAATTGCAGAGGAAAGGGGTGAAAAAAAGAAAGAAAAAAGAAATCACTGTGGTGAAGCACAACCAATTCTAGTGTCTGACTAATCTTTAAAAAGCCAACTTTAAAAACAGCCAGAAAAACCATGCAGGCAAACGCTCACAGAATGATCCTGTTATCTCCAAGCCTCTGCAGCAATAAAGTTAAATAACATTTTTAGTTACTTTTCTCCTGCAAAGTGCTGCTGTCTTCTTTCTTGATAGACACCTCAGAACACTTTTGGTTTAACCAGCAATATAAAAGCTGGATTCCTTCCCTTGCCCTTTACAGCTTGTCTCAGCTCTGGCTAGTTGGAGGCTGAGGGTGAAATGCTCAGGGGTAGGTCTGGCTGAAGGAACCACGGCAGGTCACCTCTTGCCATTTGCTGAGCTCTGCCAGGGGATGCTCTGCACACAGTGTATTTCAAAGCAGCTCCTTGACAGCTACTCCTGGTATTTACTCACACTGCTTTATCATATTCTTACTATTGGGATTACTATGCTTTCCCATAAATTAAGTTCTCACTGAGCTGAAAGTTAGGAGCAGAGAGTTTTGGCTATTCCTAACTCAATTTCTGGCACATGGTGAACATTCTACCAGTGTCAGAAGGTAAAAACTTTCATAATGGAACAGAAGTCCACTTTCTACTGCTTCTCCTAGTGGCAGAGTGGAAGTGTTAGGACTCTATTCTTACATGCATTGAACTTTGTAAACCTTCAAAGACATTACATTAGGAAAAAAAAGAACAAAACAAAGAATAATAGCTTTGGGATTGGATGCTTTGCCTGTAAAAAGGTCAGCTTTTAAGTATAAGGGGAAATTGCCATTTCTGCACTACTTCCTTACTTATTCATCACCATATGATAACATTTTAATTTACCAGTGCAATAGCAATGCTGAATGCTAGAATCCCTTCTTCTGTCAGCTTTATGAATAAACATCTGTTACTGCAGAGCAGCCCCCTTACTTTAACACATCTTACAGATGAACTGTACACTAAAAAATGTAGCACTGCAAAAATCCTGCATTTTCTTATCTTTTGTACTTATCACCATATTTTTTTACTCAGTAAGAAACTATTCCCAACTGCTAGGATTTCTATTTATCTTTAATGAAAAGTAATAAAATAACTCACTTCATCCACATGACAAGTATTTTTCCCATTTCATCCTCAAGATTCCAGTTTGCCTCATTTCTCTTATTTAGCTTTAACTCTTCAGAAAAGCACACAGGGTGAAAAAAGGAGATAGCTTTAATGCAGCTTTCCTACTGTTAAATAGATATCTTATTCTGCCTTTCAAAAACAAAACAAAACAACTGTTAAAGTGACAAAATGACAGCAACAAGTAGACAAAGATAAATGTTAGAGGCAACTCAGACCTATTGTCCATCAGGTGCCTTTCCTGCTGGTGTTCCCCTTAAACCCTGTCAGGTTGAGGGCAGGCAGTTCTTCACAGGTTTTCTTCCTCCCCCTGCTTTAAGAGGGTTTTACTTTCACCAGAAAATGTTTCTTGTAAAAAAACCCTCAACAAAACAAAACAAACAAACAAACAAAACCCACAAAACAAAAAACCACAACCAAACAACCGTTATATTTCCAATGCAAATGTTGTGCCAAACTCTGAGAAGTGCCACGTTGGCTTTTGTCTTTCTGGGGTGTGAGCAGTTGTGCGTGGAACAGCTGCTGCACTGTAAGCCCAGGGCAGCTGGCCCCGGCCAAACACTTGCCACTCACAACCACAAAGCTGAAAAATCAGACCAGTTCCTTGATAGTCCAAAAATGTTCATGAGTTTCAGTTTCTTCTCCTTTTACTTTTCTATAATGTAAGGTAAAAATCCAGTTCAAAACTGCTAAGTAGCTTTCCCATGTTTGCATTCAAGAAATGATTTTCACTGCCATAAAAAGATATTCACACCACTTAAAAAAAACCCCATGATTTCCTCTGCCTCCTGGACGAAGGCTGGTGGTTTTGCATCACTATCCATGACGTCATCTGACCCTTTCAGAGTAGTCTGACTGCAGTTCTGGGTATGGGGTCTCCTTAAATAGAAGTTCAATGTCTTTGGCTGTCCTGTTGCAGCAGAAGGATTTTCCTCTCCAAAATAAGTCTAGAGTACCATCCTTGCAAATCCAGGTCCTTTTAAGTCCTGTTGTCTTTCTCCAAGCTGCAGGGCCATGGTGGGCTTGGAAAAGGGCAAGGGGGGATCTGGGAGTCTTTGAGTCAGCAGATCAGCTCAGAAGGGATCCACCACAGAAGGAGTAACGGCAAGCTGCAAACCAAGATCAGAAGCTGTTACAAACTGACCCGATTTCAGCTCTGAATGCCACCATGTGTAACAGGCAGAGATCTACAGGGGAGAGCCAGAGGGAGAAGAGTGAAGGACAGCTCTAAAACCAGTATAGATCCTTGCTTTTATCCTGAGGCTGCAAACCTGAGAACAGAGAGAAGAAAAAAGGGAAGAAGAAAAATAGATACAGGTGTTTAAGGACAGAGAAAGACAAACTGCATTTCTGCCAGCTGAGATCAGAGAATCAGTCTACAGCATGGGCTCCCCAGAGCCCAAGGAGGCTGTGGAGCAAGGAGGAGAGCACAAGCTAGACCGCAGGCAGGCACACGTTACTCCTGCCTATAGTGAGGCCACCATAAGGAGCCATTTGTAGTTGTGATAACTTCATCATCGAGATCTGCTGCCAGACCAAGCTTTCCTCTTTCCTTGCCTCTGCAACCACTGACTCAGGATCTTCCACTGCTGGCTATGCCTGTGTCACCTTTTTGTCACTGCTGTGGGTCACTCAGCCTTGTTTCCAGGCACCCCACCAGGCACAGAGTACCAGTCCCAGGAGAAAAAAACATTGCCCTTTTTGCTCAGCAATGTAATTGTGCTTTCCTCTCAAAAACTGTAAGGAAAAAATAAGTGAGAGGAGGCAGTTTGTGAACCTGCAAGGGGCCTAGAAATGTCCTGCTCTGGTGTGGCTGCCCGTGCTCCTGCCCTCAGGGCAGCCCATGGGGGGAGCCAAGAGGTGACCTTTGGGGCGGCTCTGTCCTGCTCACAGCTCTCACTGCTCAAGGCAAGAGCAGGGCCCAGGCCAGGGCAAGAGTACCTCACAGCAACCAGCACCCTCAGGGCACATCCTTGGGTGTCAGAAACTCGAAGAGTGTCGTGGGGGGCTGATATGTTGCCCTGTCCCATTCTCCCCCTCCCCTCCCTTGCTTGACTGGCCTGAGACGCCCAAGAAAAGGAACCAGGGCAGAGCTCAGGTTTCTCCTTTGGGCCTTCCACCTCCAATTTATTCCCCCACAGCAGCACCCCATCCACCCCACCGTGGGGGATCCACCCGCACTATTCTGGGCAGCATAAGGGAAGTGGGGAGCAGGGATGTAGCAGAGCTGGGGGAACTCAGAGTGACAGAGGGCTGTACTTTACCTGTGTCCACATTGAGGCCGAGGCTCTGTGCCATGTCCCCTGCAGCATTGGGGAAGGGTCCTGGCGTCGTCCAGGCCGCTGCAGTGCCTGGCTCACTCTTGCCCAGTTCACAAGGGGGGCTGACTGGCGTCGGCACGGAGGAAGGGGTGAGGCGGTGAGGGCGGACAGAGGCGGTGGGCACCAGGAGCGAGCCGTAGCGGGGGTCAAAGTGGGGCCCGTAGACCTCGTGCATGGCAGCGGGGCGGGGGTAGGCAGTGCTCTGTGTCCCTATGTAGGGGTGGTGATGGTGGTGGTGATGATGGTGGTGGGCGTGGTGCCAGGGCTCAGGGCCCCCCTGGTGCAGGTGGCCGTGCAGGGAGGTGGGTGCGTAGGCGTCGGTGGCAGCAGTGAAGGGCAGCTCACTGTGGGTGGCAGCTGCCAAGGGGCTGCTCAGGGTGGCTGGAACAGAGGGAGGCTGGTATGTGCTGTTCCAGAAGGATGGCGGGAAGCTGCGCTGGCTCATCGGGAAGGAGCCATCTGGGTGAAGGGAGCAGGACAGACAGGAAAGGCAGCAATAAGCACACTCAGCAAACTGATATCCTTTCCCTAGGGCTCTGTCCCTCCCCAGATCCCCCCAAACCAGCCCTCACATTCTCTTTATCCCCCAAAACAACTACCAAACACAAGAAATTCTTGCTGGTGAGTACAGATTCCTTTCCAGCTAAACATTCAACACACCTAGCCCAGGGCTTACCCATGTAACTGAAACTGTTTGCTTGAGGTTTCTCTTAGTATGTATTTAGGGAAAAGCCTGTTATGCTAGGTGAGGAAAACATCTGTTTTCCTCAGAAGTGGAAACTGAGTCAGAGCTATTATACACTGCAGCAATTTCCAGTTGGAAGTGGGATTTTTCTTGTTTGTTTTTGTAGCAATCTCCCTGCCTAAGCCTTTACACCCAGCACCTCAGAAGATGCCTGACCCTGCCAGGAAAGCAGCCGCTGCCTCAGTGCAGTTTCAAAGTGGGCAAGAACAGCATGAGATGTGACTAAGGGCCAGCTTGAATTTTCTAAACATCTAGGGACAATTCCCCCATCTACTTCCCTGGACTTACATGTGTTCCCTGGGTATATTGCTAAGATATTTGGGAAGTGTTCTGCAGATTTTTGGAGGTTGGAAGGGCAAAGGATAAAGACCCTGCATTTTCTTTGCCTGGTAAGCCACATGTGAGATGGACTAGTGATTATTAACAGCACAGAGATAAACATTACACATTATTATTTGGGAATGCGTGGTGTTCCCAAAACAAATCAAAACATGCTCCTGATACATGTTCATCAGATCTGTGCCCCTGGCATTACTCACGGGAAAGGGAATCAGTTCCTGATGAACAAAGAGCTCTTCTCTCCTGCCATAGATTCCAGTGCTGAACATATTTCACCCACGAAATATTTTAACTACTATTTCATTCTTGGAAAATACCAACAGCAATTCATGGAGGGGCTGGAAAATGCACTTTTGGCTGAGCAGGTGGCCCTGTGAGAGAGGATTCCCAAAGCTACCTAGAAAGGACTGCCTGCCCTAGCTCTCTGATGGACAGGGTGTGGGGAAGGCTATTCCTCTCTGCTCTAGGTACCCCCACGGGCCTGTCCAGGGTGAATCAGGCATGGCTGTGGAGAACCGTACATCAGCCTCAGCTTTGGCCTTGCTGGCACAGGGATGCCGCCGTGGGCAGGTCCAAAAGCCCCCGTTTTGAGAAATTTATGGTCCTTGTCTCTGCTCTAGCAAGCAACCAGGGTGGTGATAACAAGTAGGGAAATATACAGGGACACACACAATCTGGTTAGTAGCCTTGGGAAGCTGGTGAGATGGTTTCCGTATTTGCTTTTTTGCTTCATTTCCATCCTCGATTTGACTTAAAGCTGCCCGGTGGGGTCAGCAAGGCAGGCGCTTACCACACCCCCAGAGCGGGGGTACCTCCGCCGCATGTTTGCTTGGAACCCCCTCCTGGGAAATCGTGATTCAGATCCCCCGACCTCATGCCTCCCTTGGCACGGGCAGCGGGAAGCGCGGCGCCAACACAGGGGGATTTTCTTTACCTTTTTTCCCCTAAAACAATCAACCTGCCTGCTGCTCCCGGCCGGGGACAGCTGGCTCCCAAGGGGTCCCAAGAAAGGAGAATGCCCGGCGTGGGGGTTCTTCCATCCACCGCGCTCCTCCCTCCGCCCCCCCCTCCCCAACCCTGCGCTCCGTCCCGCGCTGCACGCTCACCCCGCCAGGAGCCAGCGTTCCGCGCCGTCTTCGCGCTGCCGAGCGAGAAGCTGCTGGGCTGGCTGAGCGCCCGGCTGAAGTGCTCGTCCACCACGGCGCTGATGTCCCCCTGGAAATAGGTGAAGAGGACGCAGCGGGAGTTGATGTACTCGGCCTCGGGAGGTCGCTCCTTCTCGGGGCTGCAGTCCTCCTCCTTGATGCTGGCAGCAGGGTGGCTGGAGAAGGAGCTACTGGCGTTGGCGCTGCTGCTGCTCTCCGGGGCTTCTTGCATTTTGGAGTAAAAGGCGAGTTTCTGAAGGAAGAGGGAAGGAAGGAATGGAACTAAATAGAGCCAGTCACACAGCCCAGCAAGGTGCTCTGGCTTTCCCAGTGCCAGCCGGTATGCAGCGCAGAACTCGCTCCTGCCATCTTTCCGAGAGGATGCAAAAGTCTGGCCCCCGACTTTCCTCCAGCGAGGGCAGCTCCAGCAGCAACCCCCCACTCCTTAGCTGCATTTCTGCCCTGCCCCGAGGAGGCAACGAAGGGGCTGCAAATAGGGCTGGGGGCCCGAAACCGAGAGATGCAGACAGGGATGGAGAAGACATCCCCCGTGCGGAGCAGGGGCGGCCGGGAGTGGGGTTACCCGCACGGGTCCCCAGCACGAAGATCCCGCACAAGAAGGCACTTTGCAGGACGACTTGGGGGAGGGGGGGGGGTCGGGGGGTCGGGGGGAGGTCGGGAAGGACGGCTGCCAAGGGGCTGAGATGCGGGGGGCTCGGCGAGGGCAGGTGGCAGCCGCGCATCCAGGGCGCAGCGCGGGCAGCGGCGGAAGGCGAGTGCCGCTCGGTCCCCGGCTCGCGAAATCGATGTATTCTCGCAAAATCTGCCCCAAAGAGTGTCCCGCAACCCACAGCGGAGAGAAGGAGTAAGGGGGAAAAAAAATTCCCAACAACCCAGACTGGCAGCTTCAAGCACATTTCAGAGCAAAAGAAAGCATTTCCCTGGCCAGCAAGAAGCTCCTACAAGATTATTTTGTTTTTACTGGATTCTGCAGGATGGGAAAACAGCAGGTGTTGAGAAGTTTGCGGAATGTTTCCCATCTTCTCTTTATCCACTTTAGCGTGTCCGCAGCTGATGGAAGTTTCTTAGAAATGAGCGATGGAACGCGGAGCCAGCGCAAGCTTAGCCGCTGCCGACAGAACCGTGGGGTGGGTGCGGGGGAAAGCACCGAGGCGACGGGTCAGAGTCCTGGACCAGGACACGCGGGTTATTGAATAATGTCACTCCTTCGTGGCTACCTCCTTTCCGCTTGGCTCCCGGCTCAGCCATTGAGGTAATGGTCATCCCCCCTAAGTAATGTCACGAAGCCATGTGCGGGGCAGGGGCAGGGGGTTGAAGGCAAGGTGGGAAAACACATCATTTGCTATTTGTAATAGGTATTCCGGCCTCGCTGCCAGGCACTGGAGGTGGCACATGGGCCACCTCGCCTGGGGCTGCGAGGAGCGGGGCCGCTAGCCCTGTCGGTCCTGCACTGCGGGGACTGCTGCCCGCCCGGGCCTGGGGGGCGGCTGGCTCTGTCCATCCCCTTTTTCGTTTGGCTGGGGAAGGAAGGAATTAATTTCTGGAAGGAAAAAAGAGGAAGGAGGGGAAAAAAAAAAAAAAAAAAAGAGAGAAAAACGGAGGGCGAAAGAGAAAGCGGTAAGCAGCAGGTGTGGCCCGGAGAGAAGAGCGGGACGGGGCGCGCAGTTCCCCCGGCAAGGCGGGATGTGCGTGCCGCGAAACGTCCCCGGGGCCGGCGAGATCCTTTTACCAAAATTCGGGGATTAATCGATACCCTCGACAGCCCAGGAGGAGCAGCGTGCAGCGCGGCGGCGAGACGTGGATTCCGGCCACGGAATACCCGCGGGTCTCACAGTCATCCGCCGCCGCCGGGAGTCCAGTGGGGCCGGGGTTCGCCCGCCGAGCGGGCCCCGGGAGCGGGGAGCATCCCCGCAGCCCTGGAGCACCGCAGTCGTGCCCCCCTCGGGGCTGGGGCTCCCTCCCCCTCCCAAAACCCGGGGAAACCCCGCAGCTTCCCGGCACTCTCGCCTTACCCACGTTCAGAGGGTAAATCCAGAGCACCCCTCCAAAGCGGCTGGTAAAATATCTGCCCGAAGTGGCTCCCGCGGCGGTGGCAGGGATGCCGGCGGGCAGGGGGTGAGCGATGTCCCGGGCAGCCTTGCCTCGCCGATTCCGGCGGACCCCCTGCAAACGGGAACATCGCTGCCCCGAGCCGCCGCCCTCTGATGGAGCCCGTCCCGGCAAAAAGGCAAAAAAAAAAAAAAAACCGCAACAAACAAAAAACCCCCCCCAAAACAACCAACCTAAAATAAGGAAAACCAAAATCCTCAAAAAGCCATCGCAGGCTTAAAGCCGCGCACTCGCTCTCAAGGCAGCCCGCAGCCCGTTGGTCGCCGCCGGGGTACGTACCCTGCCGAGCACCGCAACAAGGTGGGATGCGGTTCTGCTCCGCTCAGCATCGTAGGCTCCCAGATCTTTTTCCCCCCACCGTTTCCCCTCCCCTTCTCCCTTTCCCTTTTTCCTTTTGGTAAGGCCCCAGACGGCCATCCTCCAGACGACACCCCTCCCACCCTCTGCCTCTTCACCGCTGCCCCCAGCACGTACCTGGTGGTAGGGGCTGTAGGCTGCTGCGAAATAGGGCTGGGAAGGACCGTAGACTTGGTACATAACATCCAAACAGCTCATGGCTGGCCGCGGCCGAGAATTATTTTTTTTCCTCATCAACTCGTGTTGTGCAAAGTGGAGCAGTGCTTCGCGGGAGGGAGGTTCCCGGGGGTTAAGAGGCACCACTCATTGGTGGGAGGAGTGAGGGGGGATGAGACCGCACTGGGCTGAGATGACACCCCCCGTCCCTGCCCTCCTTCCCTGCCTCCCTCCCTCCCCATAGTGCGGCTCCCTTCAGCAAAAGCGCCGGGGCCGCAGAGGCTCCGCGGCCGCCGGGGGAGGTTCAGCCCTCGACCCAGCGGGTGGCAGGGGTAAGGGGACGCCGGGAGAGCTCCCTTCTACAGCCGGGGCTGCCCGGGAGCAGCGGAGCGGCAGGCGCGGGGGGAGCTCCGAACCGCCTCGGCAGCGCCGGGACTTGCCGGCGGCGGCGGGGTGCCGGGGAAGAGGAGCGGCGGAGAGGGGGCGGCTTACCCAGCGGGGCAGCCCCTCTCCCTCTGTGTTTCCTAACATTTACTTAATTTCATGCCCTTACCGTGCCGGGCGCTGGCCCTCCGTGTCCCACCGCTCCCCTGCTCCGTGCTTCCCCTCCTGGGACTGAAAATCCCGCTACCAAAGTCGAAGGAACTGAAACGTCTCATAGACCGAAGGAGGAAAACTCAATGGCTTCCGAGGAGGAATCTCCCCAGAAACTTTGAATCACGACAAATGCTGGGAGTGGAGATGCTTTTGCGTTTAATAGAAACAAAAGCAACGCCGAGGGTAAAGGCACGCGAAAAGAACAAATTATCGTGACGGTAAACTGGCTTTACTCCCTAGCTTTCTGCCGAGGACGACAGACAGAGGTGTAAATGGGTGAATGTGTCTTAACTGCTAGTTTTGACAGCGATGCATAGGAAGGAGATTAGTTTCTATCACAGAGATTTAAGTTCTCATTACAATATCAACCCTTTGAAACATGTTCGTGGTATGGGTCACAACACTTTCAAAGTTTTTTTTAGGCATTTATAACGAAGCCAAAAAATACAGAAAATGTGAGAAGAAAAACAGTACTTAGCTTTCAAATGCTGATTTTTTTACAAAACCAAGTGGGGAAACTTCTGAAAAAAAATGAACAGTTTTAATTTTGAAGACCCGGAAATCTTTACTTGGATTTTAGCAGAAAGTCCTCACAATTAAAAAAAAATTTTCTCTCTTTTGTTTCCCCCAAAAAATCACGTTTATATTGTGAATGCTAAGAATTGTTCCGAATACCTACTCTTCACCAAAATCAAATGCCAGTGTCTAATGAGTGTAAGTTTCCATTTTTTCTGCACCAGGTGCAAGGTTTAAAATGAATTCTTAACACTTTTGTTTGTTTGTTTGTTTTGTTTTGTTTCTGTTTCCCCCTCCCTTTTCTAGTTGGGCCAATTTGTTTTTCACACTGCAATGCAGCCTGGAACGCCGTGGCTGTGGGCTTCAGCCCCAGCATCTCTCCTTTCCCCATCAGAGCAAATGTAGTGTCGGTGGCTGAGAAGTAAATGAGGGGAAGAACAGTTGGTATTAAGCCTTCAAAACAAAAATGTGTCTCATGCTCTATCATTTTCTTTCTCTTGAGTAGCAAGCGAATACCCACGGTGTGGGGAAGGACTCCCTCTGTGGCTGACATCTAAAATCAGGCAGTCAGATAAGGAACGTCCCTCTGCTGCTTACAGGAAGAGACGAAGGGACCTCACTTGGGACAGTGGGATCCCACTTCTCCCTTGTGTCTCTGCTCCCAAGAGGTAGGGGTCTTTCCTTGCCACCATGCAGAGATCTGTGCCTATTTCAAAGGTAACGCCACGCTGGGCAATGCACAAATAACAAACAACAACAACAACCCCAAAAAAACCCAACAAAAAAACAAGCCCATTTATCAGAAGGTGAGTCTGATTTGGGGACTCACTCCAAAGACACAGGATGCCTGCCTGCTGTTCATAGGAGCTCTTCACCAACAACTTTGTGTAATAGCAAAGGTATGGGAAAATTCCTGGTATGGGAAATTATCCTGGAAACCAAGGGTCAGAAACTGTATTTACTAATGATCTCACTGCACATTTAGAATTATATAAAAATGGTTTTTCTTTTTCCTAATGAAAGAATTTTAGGTGGACTGAATCACACAAGGAACTACAAAGGCTTGGAGAAAAACAGCTGAGGTCCGTCAGGGCGAAAATTATGACAGCAATGAAGGAAAGCACACACTTAGGAAGGACTTGAATTAAGAATTGGCTGCATACCATTAAAACACCAACATGGGCCTACTCCTGTGGTCATACAGTGGTAGTGTTTCACAGCACTAAAGTGAAAAGAAAATCTTGTTGTTAGGAATAAAGAGTTACGGGTTTTGATAAACAGTGAGATGCAGAAAGTTACTTCTTGCCTCAGAAAACATTCCTGTAAAGCAAATCTAATTTATCTTCCAGGCTGGAACTTTTCAGAACAGAAGAATTGGGTATTATTGTGAGCAGCTCACTGGACAGGCAAATTGATCATCAAAGAAACCATGAACATTCAGAAAGACTGGGACAAAACAGTGGTGATGTTACATTACCAATCATAATTTTTGCTCACCTTCCCTGGGAATCGTACATCCAGTGCCAGTCTGCCAGCACCTGGTGTGCAGAAGCTGAACCATTAAACATCATGTTTGACAAAATGGCTAAGTATTTATTAGGCAGAAGGTACCTGTCTTGTTTTATTTTGTTTTTCAATCTGGCTGCATATATACTTCATGCTGTTACTTAAAATACTCTTTCAGTAGCTCAGTGAAGCTTTTCCTGTTCCCAGATAGGCACACTTCTTGACTGGAAGATACCACAAGGTGGATGGAGAATCCAGCCCTTGCTGCAGCCATTTGCTGCTGGGCTTACCTGCCTTCAGAGTTCCTCACTTCACAGCTTCATTTGGTCTGGCTTCAGCTTCCAGCTGTTGGTTCATGTAATGCCTTACTTCACTGAGATAAGCAGTCTTTTAATTTGTAATATTTTATCTTATGAAACTTCTTTTATTCCACATCTTTTTTTTTTTTTTTTCCTGCTGAAATAGATGCAACTCCTTAATTTTGTACAACAATTTTCTCAGTCCGCAGATAATTTTTGTACCTTTTTTTTTTTGCACCTTGTGCAATTGTTTAACATTGTTTTAACAATATTGATACAAGAACTTGTTATTATTCTAAGATCTCTCTTGCTGAAGGTATACACAAAATAAAATGCCTTCTTAGTAACTGGTGCTTACAGTTGTTGGGGCTTTTTTGCCACAACACAATTTTAAAGATACATCATGCTGATGTGCTTTCCCACTCTGGTCACCATTTTCAGGATCACTACTACAGGTTTGTAAGAACCACAGACTGTTTGGTGGCATAGAGCTGGCGATACAGGGATGTTTCTGGTGCTTCTTCTGAGCTCTTAGATAGCTGGTTGAGATTGCATGTAACCAGACTGAAAGCTTTGGCAATCCCAAGCAAGCCTATGACATGTCTCATGACCCCATGTAGCGTCATCCTTTTCGTCACCTGCCTTCCTCCGTCATAGATGTGGAATGTCGCAGACAGCTCCATTGGTGTGCTGTTTGTTCTTGAAAGTGCCAAAAGACTTAGCAATAGTGTCAAGTCTTTCCAAATGTCCCACTTTCAACCTTACTCACCCGTCTGTCTGTCACCATGTTACCTGCTGAATTAATAGTGTGATTTTGTATTAGCTTTCAAGCTACCGATTAACGTCTTGCACAGTTCACATACTAGCTAACATGGATACTCCTATATAGTGTTCATATACTATGCTCCTGTGTAGCAGTATTTATACTCCTAAATACTAAAGGGTCTCTGTTGACTCCAGTTTCCTGCATTTTTTCTCCATTTGCTATGTGCTGCTTTTATATTGTGCAGTGCCTCCTTCATGAGATGATAACTTGGGTTTTACTAGGCTTCCTATTTCTACTCTCTGTTTTACTCTCTGAAGCCTCAATCTGTCTGAGGAATTCAGCACACGCTTAACTTTAAATTGAATACATTACTTGTGGGTTTACATGGGTCAAATTTTGCTGAAATGAATTAAGATCAATATTGCTGTTCTCTCTTATCTTCTCAGTCTTTTTACTCTGTCTTCCTAAAAGCTTTTTGGTTTTTTAGGGCTTGGCAACTGTTACCATGGTGTTCCCAGTGATGGGTTTGAGGTGCAGCCCCTGGGTCTGTATTGATGCAGAAGACTTTAGGCTCAAGAGCTTCTGGCTTCACAGTTTTCAAGGGCACTGAATTAACTGACATCAAAGGCAAAAATCATTATGGTAAAATAGCATGGGGAGACGTATCAGTGACTTTCTGGACTCCTTCACTGTCCTGAGGACCCAGTTTTATTTTGATTTCGTTTTTCAGCCTCAGAGACCTTTTGTAATTAATTTTAATCTTCCTTGGAGGGTGTGCTTTTTTTTTTTTCTTTTCCTTTTTTTAATCTCTGGTTCTAAGAATTAACTGTTAGCTGCTAATTAATCACACATACAGATACTATTAGGTGCTCATTTGTATGTGTGACAACACATCTACTCCAGTGACATGCTCTGCAGCAGCTGGAATGTATGTGGTGATTTTTACTCCATGATGTATTTACCGGGGAGCTGCAGCCCAACTCAGGGAGCAGCATCTGGCGTGTGTCACTCACCCGTTCTACCCAACCCTTAAGGGCTGGAGGCATCACCTGTCTCTCCTCTACTGATTGTGGCAGATGAAAAGATCATTATGTGGGGCTGTAAGGGAAATCTAGAGCTGTCATGAGGGAATATATTAACGTGTGAGAACACACTGAATGCATTGAATTTAGGGCTTGATTTTGCAATATGAAAGCTCATGGGAGTTTTTTATGAATCAGTATAGGAATGGGCTCAGTTTTGTCCTCAGAGGTAGAGCTGGCAGCTTTTCTGATGCTTGCATTGTGGCACATTTGGATATGAGCTGAATCACTGTGTCCCCCTCCATCTGCCTGGCACGGAACCATAGGAGAGTGAATCCGGCTTGTGCAGAAACCCATTCACCAAGATGCTCTACAGATATTATTGTATTTATATACAATATGTCATACATGTTTCTTCAGCTGTGCTCAGGACAGAGCAGCAATTTCAGACAAAATGTTCCCTAACAATCACCCCCAAGCACAAAGTAGGTGTTGTTGGTTTTTTTTTATTTCACTTTTTTATTGCTGTGATGTAAAAGTGGAAACAGTCTGTGTGTGAGCTCTGTCAAAGTTGCTTAAGCACCAGCTCTGTTAATATACTATGTGCACTAAACTCTTGATGCAGTTCTGATATACTCTGCAGTACTTAGTTTCAGTGATTTTGATTGCACACAGTCAGAGATCTGTGTGTTTTATTTTGAAAAAGAAAGTGATTTTGTGTGAAGGCCTTAATTCCTAGAAATGTTTTCATTTTAGAGGTGTCTGTCTTTCCACTTTTGTAGATAATATTTCAGAGACAGGGAGGTAGGTGGCAGAGAGAGACTGCAGCTTGAGAGAGTAAGTGGCTTGATGCAAAGGAATGACAAGATGATCAGGTTTTCCATAGACCACAAACAGGCAAGGTACATGAGTTTTTTTGTCTGTGTAGGCTTTCATATAATACTGACAATATGAAGCTGGGAAGAGGGAAAGAAAGGCCTTCATTTACTGCCATGATTAAGCCTTCCTTGAGTGGAAACTTTTATTATTCAGAGTGGGCAGTATTGTATCATACTGGAGGGGCTCACTGGTTTATTTCTGTTTTCTCCAAGGTGCATTTGGCTAAGCCTGGGAAAGTATCACTAGAAAATGTTATGAGAGTATATTTCAAGCAAAATAAGTGCAAAATGAAGTAAAAAGAAAATTAATAACAAAATACTGGAGGTGGAGCCATGGTACAGGGAATTGTGCTCTCATCGCCTGGAAGTGCCCCAAATAACATAGCTTCTGGGTTGAGTGTAAATAGGTGTGATTTCAGAGACTGGAAAATATCCTGGTTTTCTGAAACTGAACAGAACCTGCATTTTAATTTTTTTATGGCCATACTTAACAGAGAACTTCATTCTGATGGTTGCAAAAGCCAACCCCATCTTTAGAAACTAATTTAGAAAAACAAACGAGAGGAAGACAAGAAGAAAGGAAGGTGCTGCCACTGCAGGTGTGCAATCAGTCTGTGTGAGGGAGAAAAGGGACAAAAATATAATTTAATTCTCACAATAATACCTATTTATTGTAGACCAATCTACTGGAAACCAGTGTATATATAGCCATGATGTAGTCCAGCTGGAAATTCTGCCTTAATCTCATATTGGAATCTGTGTAGTTTTATCTCATTTGGTATAGAAGAGTAAGAAAATAGTATGCAGATTAATTATTTGTAATGAATAACAATTGTCCAGACTCTTTTGAGGGCAAGTTATCTCTGCCTCATGCCCCTGCTTGTACACAAAAATCCAGAATGGGTATGAAATTATGAAATCCCATGCAATAAACACGCCCCCGAAGGGAAATCATAAAGTGCAGACCCAGGAATAATGTTCTGGGGTCTTCACCCATGATGGCTATGCATTTTAAAGAAGGATTTTTTCTCATGCTGAGGTAGGCACTTTCCTGACTTTTAGTGTTTTACATGTACGTATAAACCAGCCAGTGGGCTGGTAGAGGAGGTAAGAGCCATTACTTTAGAGAAAGCAAGCCATTTCATACTTCTCACATGATTATGCTTGCTTGCTTTCTTGAAGAAGGCTTGTGTGCATTAAAGAACTTCTGTTCTACCGTGTTACATCTATGGAGACACTATCCTAACAAATCATGTTATTGAAATGCAGGTCCAGTCCCTCTATATCAAGGTAAGATAATGCAATTTTTCAATCCAGAAAGATATTCACATTGAAGAAAACTTTGAGAATTACTTTTAAGTTTCTGCTGAGGTTCTGTGTTAGCCAGTAAGAGACTATTGGATACACAGGGTGACAAATACTTGGAGTTGTTTCAGAAGAACTTAATAGGCAGGACTTTGTTTAGGCTCAGAATTTGACATAACCTTTTGAATAACAGTTTTCAGAAATGGAGTTTTTGACTCACAGACAGCTCACTGACCAGAGGGGAGGATGGTTTATTGTAGTGGAGAGTATGAAAGCTGAAGAGGTGGCCAAACACAGAGCTGGAAGGCAGCTCAAAGCTATTTCTGTATCTTTGGCCATTGAAATAATACAACTGCTGCATTAAAAAAACACAAAAAACCAAAAAACAACAAAAACAAAAAACAGTTTGCCCATCATTAAGGCATTAATTTTTGTTATACTGACTATTGCTGCCAATAGGGGCAATTTACCAGCCTATGCAACTCTTGTCCTGATCTGCAGCTGGCCTGGGAATAGACTGGGACCTGGCTTAGTGCAGGCAGTGGTTTTGCTGTGTAGGGATGCTGCCTCTTCCTGGAGTCTCTGCATGCCTTCCTGGGGCTGGCTGGTAGGTGCTTAGGCTGCTCCAGCAAGGCAGCTGAAGCAGGGACTGAGGGTGATTTCCAGGGAACTCAGAAACAGGCAAAAAATCACCCCAACCTGTTGGGAAACCCTGCCATCAACCCCACGCTTCAGAGGAAGAGAGGGAGCCTCAGGAATTCCTTACAGCTCCTTTTTCTCCCACACACCCTGTGCTGCGTCCCAGCCTCCTGCACACCCGAGGACAGAAGCATGTCTTTCAGTATGCCATGTCTTTCCAGCCAGCCTGTGCCAAGCCATACTTCAGTCTCTCGCCTTCCAGCACCATGCAAAGTCCACAGTCCTCACATTCCTGCAGCATGGAACACCCCACTCCCGCCCCTTCCCGTACGGAGCACGGCTTGCAGCCGTGATCCAGGGGAAATCACACGCACAGTAATGTGCTCTTCTCCAGGTGAGTGTCTTCTTTCTCTTGACCCATAATCCATGTGTGTAGAATTATGGGTATGCTGCTTCCTTTCTGTTTGCACCCAGTTTGTGATGTGTGTCCTGCTCTTCACTGGAGCTTCAGAGGTTGGCCACCAGTTGTTTTTCACATCACTTCTATGCATTATTCTGGTACAGTGTCCAAAGTCAGTCGCCCCATAGAGACAAGGTAGTGTTTGGCAGTTCTTCAGTTTGCCCAGCCCAGGGATCCCCTCTGCAGCACAGGAGGAAATGTGGAAATGCACAACCTTCTTCCAGTCCCAGCACCATCCAAAAGCGGCTGCCCAGTGGCACCCTTCCGTTATTTGAGAAAAGCAAGATGACTCCCACTCCATGAATTCTATCAGTGTTAATCTCTTAAATCAGTGATGCTGCCTTACAGTTTTTACATAGATGAGAGAGCTGGCACAAGGGTAAAATGAACTTTCCAAAGGGTATTCCAGGCATCCTGAGACTGCATATTTTCATCCCAATAGTTATACATGCTTCAGTCAGAACAGTGTTTTCTTCTGCATCTGGGAGAGTACAGGCTAAAGTATTGATTCTATACATGGAACAAAGTCTAAGCAGATAAAAATACTCTACCATCCTCATTAAGGCAATTATTTCTAAACCAACACATTTTTTTCTTCAACTGTGGTCCTCTGTACTCAAGATTTACCCTAAAATTTAACTAAGTTACAAGTTTCTTTATCAACACAAAGAGTAAATTCTTTTGCTTTTCAGAAAAAAATATGAAAAAAAAATTATATGAAAACATGCACAAAAGATATACACTGTCTTTCACACTGAAGAGCTCCACATGCTTTGGATGTTGTAGTTTACATGTCTGCTAAACTGCTCCTACCAAGATTATCTATCTATCTATCTATCTATCTATCTATCTATCTATCTATCTATCTATCTATCTATCTATCTATCCACCCACCCACCCACCCACCCACCCAACCTACCTATCTACCTACCTACCTACCTACGTACCTACCTACGTACCTACCTACCTAATAGCCTATAATACAAATTTCTTACAATTATCAGCTACCCAAGTAGAGAGAATTTGAAAGGGATTTCATGGAAAGTGAAGGCTGAGCACCTAAGTCAAGCCTTGGAATATTAACGATACGATGGGGGGAACTTCTAAATTGATGACTAGAAAGAACCCTTTGGCTTACCAGGGTTAGGCAGCCTGCATGCAAATATGCAACAGATTCATGGACAAGGTTCACCTCCAATCTCTTTTAGGGACTCATAACATTTCCAGTTTACTGTTGTCTTCAGTGGAAACAGAAGACAGTTTCCCAGAGCTCTACTGAGTTCATTTTTTTCTCCACTTCTCTTTTTTTTTTTTTTTTTAATTTTCCAGGAGGACTGGAAATCTTGTATTGGGAACATTAACAACTTTAAAAACCATAGCACAGGTTAATTAGCACTCAGCTATACAGGAACCACTACAGCTGATCACCATTTAATTCTGTTGCAGTTGACAGTTATGGCAGGGCTTTCCCTGGTGCTGTTGCTTTCTAGTGCTGGTCCCTCTGTCATGGTGGAGGAGAACTTTCACCTTATGTCCCCCCTCCTCCACCAGAGTAATTCTTGCCACTCTTTCTGCTGGAGACAGTTTAAGTCTCAGCCCCTGAAGACCTCACTGGGGTTCCTTCAGTTTTTGTGGTGAGATCTCTTTGCATGTGTACTTTTAATGGGTGCCCCTCTATTCTGCGGGCCTGGTTTGGTTTGGGACATTTTCCTAGGAACTTGCACCCTCATTTCAGCCCTGCCAGTATAAGCAGCATTCCCAGTGTGGATGGCCAGCTGGCTGTAACAACCTTCTTTGACACCATGCTATGTAAACCAACTCAGGGTAGGTCTTGTTGATGTGTGAAAAATGCATTTGACAGCCTGCTCCCACCTGCACTGAGGTTGCCAGCTTCACAGGCTTGCTGACCCTCACTGAACAGTTGGGAAAACAAGAAAATGGTTTGCTATTGGTGGGAAAGGGACAAGAAAAGGAGTGGAGGAAAATATTTGATTTGCAGAATAGAAGTTTTCAGAAGCACACTGTTGGTAATGGGGGTAAATAGCAAATGCAGTAAGAACCTGCAGAAATGCTTGCTACATACACATCTCTTTCCAAAAACTGTTTTTATGATTAATTTATATGTATTGACTTCTTTGCACTGATCACCATACATCAAATACTTTTGGCTTCTCTGGGTAAACGGGTTTTGTGACAGCTTGGAATGGTACACCACTGGTATGTCAGTCACTTGGGATGTGCTCCCAGACAAACATATTCTGACATGCTGTCATAAATGGACAGTTTATCATGCAGAAGACAGTAAAAGTGATTAAAAAGTCTATGCAGGTACATGTATACAAAGACAGAAGCATGTATGTATGTGTATATATGTTACACATAGATAGATAAACACACATATTCCTTTTCATTCTCTGGCAACCATAATGAAAGTTGTGAGATGAAAATTGTCAGCAACCAACAAATTGTTTGCTAAAAATTGGGAAAAGGATGCTTTTCTTAAAAAATCGTCAAACCCAGTATTTGGTTGAAGAAAAAACTCAACATAAAGCACGTGGCCAGGACAGTAGATGATGCTTCCCTGAAACCAGAAGATGCCACATATCTTTCTGTGTCTCCTGGATGTCATGGAAAGTGGCTTGTTCCCAGAGAGCCCCTGCAAGGGAACACTTCCTCCCCCTCAGACTGCAGCTGCTCTTGCACCATGTATCACAGCATTATAAAAAGTGATTTGAGACATTGACCAAACCTATGGGGAAAAGAAATCCCCAAAGCACTGTTTGTGTTCTTGTGCCAGTGGTTGGTGAAAGTGTAACAACTGCCCATACTTCAGAGGAAAGCTAGTCTCTATCTTTCTAAAAATAAAATCAAATGTCCAAGCAACAAAAAGTGTGCTCCCAAAGCCCCTGTTAGTTGTCTGTGTTATTTCAAAATCCAAGGCAACTGGTGCTTCAAATAACTACAGCCATCCATGAATATTCTGGAGTTTCAAATGTCACAAAACTGTTGATAAATTTTTGTTTCTTTTTCCCCAGTTTTTGCTTACCTCTAGAGCAGGTTGGAAAATTACAGTTTTTTCCTGGGCCCAATTTTTGAGCAAATAGGAAAATACTGCGCAAATAAGGAAATCTTTTGGAAAAAATGCTCCATCTTCGTTTCACTTCTGGAAAAGTCTTTCACTGGCCAGCCTCACCTGTGCTAGAATATTACATCTGTTAGTGAGTGAAGTTGTTGGAAATAAATTCTCAGTTCATATGGCACAGCCTTAATCTAAAAATGAACTGTTAATTGCGGCAGGCACAGGGCAGGGTTAGGAAAAAATGGGATCAATTAAGAAAGAGATAATTTAAAATTAACACAGTGGAACGTCATCAGGCTATAAAAATAGTTTTTAACCACTACCCCTTTCTACACGTTTCTTGATTTGTCTGTTCACCTCTGGGTGAGCATGAACAGACCCACAACATGAAATAGAGCAGCTGGGCACTGTGTGGGATAGCTCTTACTGAACCCTTCCTTGTCTAAGCTTCTTGGGATTATAACTTTTCATGGATTTTGGTAAGACTCTTGATTTGACCTCAAGTGCTCCTCATGGTGGGAAAATCACCAGCTCCAAAGAGTAACTATGTTTTTGCAAGCTTCACAGGTGTAGAGAAGGCTTCAGTTGGCTAAAGGGTCTATTCCAATAATCTAGCAAGGCATCTCCAAATGTTTTCATCTCAAGTGGGAGCTGAGGAACATGATCCCATTAGATTTGGATGTGCAGTGGAGACAGACCTGTCAAGGATGGATAGGGAGTACATTCCATGGGCCATAATTAGGCCTTGTTACATGCTTTAAAAAAAAATCTGAGGATAAGAGGATTTCTGTTTGGGAGGTGTTGAGAATGAAACACATTTGACTTTTTGCTCTGCGAAGAACGAAGAGCACAAAATTAATCTAGAATTAATTTAATCCTAGATACCACCCAGTGGTTTATAAACTCCTGGTTCAAGCAGCCTGAATGCAGACACAGAGCAGAAAGCAATCCTGTAGCCCTGGACTTGCCCTCAGTGAGGGGAGTCTTGTCCACTGACTCCCAAAAGGCTATTTTAGAAAGTAATGTTTGAAGATACAGAAATAGGGATCTCTGTAAAATATACTTTTAAGAGGGCCTTGTATACATTGGTTTCATGTTATATAATGGTGTGCCAGGCACGCTCTGCCCCATCCGAGGGCTGAGCCCTTTTCACTCCATGTGGCATGGAGCACATGCAGTCCTGGGCTGGTAACACCTCCGTGCTTGGCATGGGCAACATATTTTGGAAGACATGGAGAGACTGGGTTCGAAACAAATATAGAGAAAAGAAGGAAGATGTAATGTGTAAAAGAGTATTTCACGCACGTCCAAATTATGCCTGGACAAAATATTCTTGTGAGAAAAATAGCACAATGCAGGGAGAAAGGAAAGCATAGTTTGGTGGGGTGGACAAAGAGCTAGCTCAGGCGAGCCCAGCTGAATAGCAGTTACAAGACTGTAAAAAATGGACATGGCAAATGTACTACATTTGCTAAAGGCTCCATGAAACTCCAGGGAAAACAAAGCGTTCACAGAGTGGCTCTGCCACCAGCAAAAAAGTTTCATTATTATTAGTCATATGCTGAGGATGTCAAGGAATTTTAAGGCCACACTCTTTGCATTTTTAGAGGTTATTAATGAAATAGCATAGCAAGGTGAATTACATAAAAATATTTTTCTAACCATTCCAGAAATCTTGGTCCAAGTTGGCATAGGGGGCTGGCAAGTGATGAACTTTTGACCGAAGCTCAGATTGCTGGGAGACACATCCTCCTTGTTAGTTTCGGGTGACAGTTCACTGTACTAGAGGGATCCACTTCTGTGTAAAGAGGCGAGTGGGGGAGGAAGATTTAGCACTGCATTTTCACAGGGGCAAGAAATTCCATCCAGCTCAAATGTGTTTTGGCCCACTGCCCGGCTCCTTGTCAAACACATGACCATCACTCGGCTTCCTATTTCTGGCCCGAATCTGGATCTCAGGGATAAGAGAGCCCCATTAGTGGTTAAAATTAGGTAGTCAATCTGTGACAACACATGCTGACTCTCCAACAGAGAGTAGACATATTTAAAAACCAAAAAAGAGCTAGACGCATCAAGATTTAACATCAGCGCCATGTGTAATTCATCAGTTTGGGCTCCTATAATTCAGCTAGCAGCTGATCTACTTCATGAAGAGGACTTAGCAAGATTTTCTGGCTTCCTTCTGACCAAGGACTTCCTATAATGATTGCTAAAGATAAGATTATTCCACTATTTTTTTTATGGTAGAAACCCATAGCCCTGGCTTCTCACCCTGTCATTATCTAGTTGTATGACAAATGACTTCTGACCTAAGAAAGACAAACCAGGACACCTGGTTTCCACAAGGTGGTACTTTCATTGAGGAGTTTATTTTCAGTTGAAACAGCAGCAGACTAGCTGGTTAACAAGTAGGCATTCTGGGTTTCTCAATAATAAAAAGTTTCCACCTGCCAAAGGCAAGTCAGTCAAGATGTTTGTGGACATATGGATGACTTTCCTAGATGTAGCATTCTGATAGCCACTACACTTGTTTCTGCTCCTATCACACCTACCTGTCTGCTTAGTTGGCGACACTGACCTGGTCATCCTCTCTGGCAAGGTCCCACCAGCTCTATGCGCTTTATTGTACTTCCCCATAGCCTGAGATGTCCTTCTTGGATCCATTCATGAAAGACAATTATCTGTTCTTTTCTGCATGTTGAGCTATATTCAATAAATAAGCTAGGGAATGTCAGGATGCGTGAGCATGCTACTGTAGTGGTTGATGTTTTAATACATTGTAGAGAGCTTAAGTTAACATGCATTTCTGTGTAGGCACTGTACCTGTCCTCTTCACCACTGGCATCTGTATTTCTCACTAAGGACTCTGAACTGAGGAATCTGATTATGATATCTTGCAAACTGACCCTTTCTGTCGTGTAATGAACCTTTGCATTGCATGACTTCCCACTCAAATCGTCCTTTTAAACTTTTTAGCAGGTTAATTTAGTACACTCTCCTCTCCTCTCCTCTCCTCTCCTCTCCTCTCCTCTCCTCTCCTCTCCTCTCCTCTCCTCTCCTCTCCTCTCCTCTCCTCTCCTCTCCTCTCCTCTCCTCTCCTCTCCTCTCCTCTCCTCTCCTCTCCTCTCCTCTCCTCTCCTCTCCTCTCCTCTCCTCTCCTCTCCTCTCCTCTCCTCTCCTCTCCTCTCCTCTCCTCTCCTCTCCTCTCCTCTCCTCTCCTCTCCTCTCCTCTCCTCTCCTCTCCTCTCCTCTCCTCTCCTCTCCTCTCCTCTCCTCTCCTCTCCTCTCCTCTCCTCTCCTCTCCTCTCCTCTCCTCTCCTCTCCTCTCCTCTCCTCTCCTCTCCTCTCCTCTCCTCTCCTCTCCTCTCCTCTCCTCTCCTCTCCTCTCCTCTCCTCTCCTCTCCTCTCCTCTCCTCTCCTCTCCTCTCCTCTCCTCTCCTCTCCTCTCCTCTCCTCTCCTCTCCTCTCCTCTCCTCTCCTCTCCTCTCCTCTCCTCTCCTCTCCTCTCCTCTCCCTCTCCTCTCCTCTCCTCTCCTCTCCCTCTCCTCTCCCTCTCCTCTCCCTCTCATCTCCCTCTCTCCCCTTGCCTTTCACCTTTCACCTTTTACTTACTTTCAATGTCATTTTCCTAATGAATGTTTGCACAGTATTGACTGTGAAGGGGATGCATTAAATTACTTGCCCTACACTTCCCAAGGCTGTCCTCCTCATTGCTGCCTTCTTCCAGCCTGCTGGAAAGCCCTGGCTTCCTCAGCAACACCAGAAAGACTCAATGATAAGTAGAACTCTACCCAAACAAAATCCCAATATTTACAGCAACATCTCCTCCTCTGCTGAAGCATTTTGCCTAAGAAAAAAACAAGTGTGTGTAAAATTTTAGGTCTTGTTGTTCTCTCAATGACCCGAGAGCTGCACAGTGCTATCTGCCAGGTGTGCTAGTGAGGAGAAGCACACAGGGCTGGAACTGCCTTCCTGGACAAGGACACCAGGCACAGCAGCTGGAGCTGGTACGAAATACTCATCTGCTGGAACAGACACCCTCTCACACAGTAAAGAAGCCCAGAGAGCTCTCTGAGGTACTGGGGAGATGGGGACAGGAAATGTCTCTGCTGACTGTATAGAGAAATAACTAACTTCTAAGGGAACTACTGCTTACAAATGTCTACATTAAAAATGAGCCTGAAGTTTTGCCTTAAGAAAAACATGGTAGGCTGGAATAACATATTAATTGTAGAAGACTCTACTAAGGAGACAGTCTGAGATATGTTGCTCTAACAGAAATTTCCAAGAGGTCTCCAGTTACAGGACAAAGCAAGATACTTGAAGTTAATAAGAAATACACTTGCTAAACAACAAAGCAGTAAGAAATGTGCCTGCTGTGCTTTTGCAAATGTCTGCTGCTATTAACAGTCTGGTATTTTAAATTCTTCCAGTTTAATGAAGGCTTTGAAGCCGAAGGAAATATATCGGATACTTGTGGGCTGATTATTCTCCGTGGGTATAAGCAATGCTGCAGAGGCAGAGAAACTCCAGGTGCCAACTCAGGTGTGACAATGCATGTTACCCTTTGGATGAGAGGATGTCACATCAGACACCTTGGCACAGCGTTCCCAGCCCTGTCTTGGGCTCAGTGGGCAGTGAGGTGCAGCTGCCCTGGTGCTGGCTGGGAGCTGGCTTCAAGTTAATCAATATGGTGCAGGTAGAAAATGACACATGGAGTTGGTTACTGTTTGGGTAGAAACTAAGTAAAAAAAACATAAGGTCTTCAGGTCTGGTGCAATTCTCCATTTCCTTTCTCTTTTCAGTGTTCTTTGCCCTCAGTTATCAGGGTCTCAGATGGCTTTTCACTGTGCTCAGGTGTCCACTGTGCCAGACCCACAATATGCCAGTGAATTCCCTGCTCTTGTGGGGTGCCAGCAGCTGCCACTCAAGACAGAAGATCAAGAAAATTTCAGGCAAGGCAGACCTGACCTGTCCAACTGGCAAGGGAACCATCACCAAGGGGATCAGGGTTAGAGGAGCTGCTGGGGTTAGACTTGGTTCATTATCATGTGTGCATCCTCACTAGTGAGATGCTAGCTCTTAAGATTTAAATCTTCTGCTTAGTATCTTTTTGTCAAGTTGCATGAAAGGTTTTAATAGCAGAATCTAGAGTTTCAAAAACTGTGTAAAAATCAACCTTTAACAATAACATTTATTTGAAAGATGAAGGGTCTAAATCTTTTAATGTACTCTTCCTTGAGTCCGTTAAAACATATATTATTACTTCTCAACCCTGAACATTTGACTCTCTCTGCAAGAAAAGTGGTGTGTGTGGTCATTAACATAAATTTAAATGCTGACTTTCCAGGTATCACCCAATGGCTTCTTATTGTTCAGATTGTTCAGAATGATAAGCTATTACAAGAGGTGCTACAGATTGCTCTGCTCTGGAAAAGTTGCTTCAGAATTTGAATTGTTCATTAGATCATCACTTCAACAGCATTCTCAAAATAGAATTCCTTAGTTTTGTTTTTCTACAAGAACAAACTTTCTATTTAATTTCATCACTGCTGTTATTCTGCTCAATCAAAGAGCAAAGGCAGTATTCAAGAACTGGTTTGTACGTGCTCCTCTGTGAACATGTTGAAAGAGAGATAATGTTCATTTGGCTTAAGACTATGGAAGAGCAAGGACACAGAGAGGTCATGAACGCCTGGGAAGGCCAACAGATTGATTTCTCCTTAAATGCTCAAGCACCTATATTATCTATTGGAGTTGAGCTGCTAAATAATTTCAAATACATAAGGTTTAATTGAATAGAAGGACTTTCTCTTTGATATTTTTTAAAATTCATTCTTGATGTTTTTGGGTCTCACCTTCACCACTTGCTCTCACCAGCTGACCTGAGCAATGTTGGCCTAGCTGCTATTTCCTGCCACCTCTGATTTGGTTACTGCTTCCTTTTGACAGTGCACTTCTTATAGCAAGAGTTTCATGGGGACTGACTTTGCTGTCAGTGGATTAAGCAGCATGCTGATTGTGGTTTTCTGAAAAAGTTATAAAATTTATACCAGTATAGATGTCCAAATTGTCATTAAGAAGCTCTTATGATGACATGAAGACCCTGTGGCTTGAGCCTGGTCTCCCACAGCTATTCATCTGTTTCCACAGTAGTAACAAATGTCATCTATATACAGAAGCTACTCATATATCTCTTTTGGCTGACATTATTGATGCTTGTTTTTCTGGATACATGTATTGCAACTACCAATGTTTTAAGATTCAGATCAAATAATAAAAGCTGATCGTGGCTAAGTGTCTGAACTCCCAGGGCCCTTGGAAATACGAAAGATACTTGTTTGATAGAATAAGTTTGATGGAACAGTGTATTAGACTTATCACAGAGACAGTATTCCAAAACCATGCTCATTCTCTACATTTGTTCCTGTAAACATGTCATTAACAGCATCCTTCCCAGAAAACAACCCTGCATCCTTCCTAACAAAAGGAGCTGGTATAATAGAGGAAAGAAAAACAAGAGGTTTAATATGGCATTTTGCGGACTGTTGTGAATTATTCACAGAGTTACAGAATCATTCTGGTTGGAAAAGACCTTTAAGATCATCGAGTCCAGCCATAACCTAACTCTAGCAACCATTAACCTAACTCCACCAAGTCCACTGCTTAAACCATGTTCCTAAGCATCACATTTACACATCTTTTAAACACCTCCAGGGATGGTGATTCAACCACCTCCCTGGGCAGCCTATCCCAGTGTTATCATCCCAGTTTAATTCCTGCGTGTATCTTGTGCAGACCAGAGCTCCTGAATCCATCCTTGACCTTGCCCACTTGGCAAGGAACTGTTCCCAAGAGGTGGCTAGTTCAGCTTGCCTAGAGGAGCTTTTCTCCATGGTCAGAACTATTGATGAAGCTTTCTGGTTCTTTTTCCACTCTGCAGCCCCAAAAGGTTAATGCCACTTTGGTCTTCCAAACCAACTTCAGAGATACATAGATAAAAAGTATTTCCAAACTGATTAAGAAAATGGGCACAGCAGCCTTCCCCTTCAAAATATTTCTTCTGAAAAACAAGAAGCAGCCTGTAGGGTGAGAGGTGTGGGTTATTCATGAGCTTACCAGGGTAATGCAAGTTTTTTGAAGGAATATTGGAACAATGTGGCTTTGACACTAGAGAGCAGGTAAGAATGAATGAGGAAACAATAGGCTGAAAATTCTGGTGAGCAGGGAGGCTATTCTTAAGGTAATAAGGTCCTTGGCTGTGTTTTGTCTTAGGGGAGACTTTGTTTTTCACTCCTTTTCCCTTAGACTACATACACATACCGATATGCCTCCATATGCTACATTTTACATAGGCTTTGCTTTTTAATTCCTTTTCCTCTGTTATAGAAGCCATCCAAGTCAACATTCTGACCGCATTTATTTCCTATTTTGCAACTTCAATAACAGTCTCCATGGTTTTCCTTGTTGGTAGCTCATAAGGACTAAATGTGCCTCAGAAAGGCATTGGAACTACCACATCATGTAAACCATGTCTCTTGCCCTAAATGTTCAGGCAATAGAGGCATCTTGTTCAACCTCATGTAACTGCTTTTCAAGAGCAACTGTAAGTGCTTACCCATTTTGCTGACACAGGCATAATTAATTAGCACTCACCTGACCCAGTGTAGAACACATTTTCATTCACTTGACATTTAATAACTTGTTATCCAACACCTTGCCAGTGTCCTCTGAGGCATCCTGTCTATTCTAAGCATCCTGTATTACTAAGACCATGTGCACGTCACGTCCATGTAATCCTGACTTCTAACATTTTCTCTGCCAGCCCCATGTAGCATCCCCATTCTTACCCCCTCCTCTCTACTACTTGCTTACCCTCAATGTGACTTCTGGGTCACTGCACATGACCTTCTTATTTCCAGCCCTTCGCTGCAACAGAGTGTATTTGATAAGATGTTTGGGAGACCACATTTTGAGTAGCCCTCCTCTTTCTGTGTTCCCCCAACTACAGTGGATACGAGGCAGTTGTGTGTCAGGTAGACACTGAAATGGGTCCACTGTCACTGTGATGTGACTGTTCTTGCCTCCACATCACTTCTGATCCATGGGACTGCATACAGTGAAAGGCAGAGGTTTGTTCTCTGCTTATCAATACAGACTTTATGTTAGTGGAAAAAGGGGACAGTGTGATCTCTTTCTCTCTCCTGATAAGCTGCAGCTAGCAGTAGCTCATCAATATTGCTTGTAAATGTTGGAGTAGGAAAGATAGAGAGACTTTACCCGCTTGCTAATCTATGTCTTCTTTTTTCTTGCCACAACCCTGGCAGCAGTTGGGTTGCTCTTCCAGAGAGCTGTGTGGGGCAGTAGAATAGGAGAAAACAGGAGACATGGCTGATGGGGAGAGACAATGTGTCTTCCAACAGCTGTTTCTGGAGCTCTTTTAGGTCTACTGTGGCTATAACTCCAGAGATCCTTTCTAGCCTGCAGCCTGCAGGACCACATCCTTTCTTCCCACCAATGGAAGAAGGGAGCTCCATTTCCCCATTTACAATGGATTTGGCTGTTCCTAGAAGTGACAGTCTTGATACAGCACTTATCCTCCACACATTGCCACTGAGGAGTTTCCACCACCATTTAATCCTGAGATATAGCCTTGTCTTCCAATTTGAGGCTCTTTCTGGAAAATGTTCTTTTCTTATCTATGTGGTAAATGAAATAATTAAAATCACAATAATTTTTTAATTTACCCTGCTCTTTCATTAGGCTTCATGTAGGCTCTTCACAGCACCAAGACAAACTGCCAGGGGGAGGAACTGCTGTCCAAGTCTGTGCACAGAACTCCGGGCTTACTCTAATAACACCTTTGTTTTTCAAACATATGCTCCAAGTTGGCAGATGCTATTTAGTTACCCTCCATCAAGCACCTGACTCAGGCTTGTAGCCTGGAAAAAGTAACCTCATGTTAGGCTTTGGGGATTGCCCAAGAACCTGATATTCCTAAACTCCCTCTGCAACCATTCTAGTGAGATCTCCTGGTGATAACATGTATTGATTACCATATGGAGAGGAGACAGAACAAGAATTGGACATGGCCAAGGTGGCTGTGCTTCTGGGTTGTATAAGAGCAGCTAAGGAATGGCATGATATCTGTCTTCCCATGGAGTTTACAGGGGACTTTTCCTTCGCAACTGAGTGGCCTGTTTATTGCTCATGGCATTAAGCACTTACGTACCAGTGAAGCCCAGACAAGCTAAGACCATCATGTTGTTAATCAGATATGTTGCCATACAATGACTTACACCTTTCCCTGTTTAACCTCATGAATGACATTGTCACTGCATATCACCTTGCTTTGTAAAACGCAAAGATAAAATTCAGTACCATTCTAATGTGTCTGAACACAAAGCAGAAGTGAGGTCTGCTGGAAATGGCGTAACTGACTTACAATTTCTTTTTGTTCAAAGAAACAGGAGGAATACAGGATAATTCAGGTTAATCTGGAAAACTTGGCAAGGGCTGCTTTATGATGGGAAGAGTGTCTCAGTTGGATATTGCTGAAGTCCTGCTGTTATGTACTTTGCTCAGCTTCTGTTTTCATAAATCCAGAGTTTATCCCTGATGGAGATTATGAAAATGTGGTCTTCTTTGATATGTGGATTAATGTCACAAAGCTGTGCACAGGCAACCTCAGTACTGCAACATAGTAAGGCCAGTTCTTTCAGGTCTATTTTCCAGGAAGATTATGTAAATTCTTTTAATACTTTATGTTCAGGCATAGTTGTAATCCATCACTACAGAATGGGTATTTTTTGCCCCGATTGGAGCTTCATTTTATTTTAAAATTTGAACAATGTAACTTTTCGTTGAATCAGGCTTGAAGATGAGTTTTATCAGGAAAACGGAATTAACCAGTTTGAGTACATGTGGAATAGCAGGCTTCTCCATATGGAATGATATCACTGACTTGGTGATACAGTGCTATGATGGAAAAAACCCTTCTGCTTCACAGCAATAGAAAAAACTCTTTCCAGTCCTGAAGGTGGGGTTTCAGAGGTCTTCCTGCAAGCAACCTTTAGCTATGTTTCCAGCAGAGTACTTTCCAGTACTCAGTAGTGTTGGTGTGCAATACAAAACCAGCATGGCAAAAGCTGACGTCAGGCGGGGGTTAGACATGGTAGTAGGGAAACAGCCTGTACCTCTCCTTTGGAGTGAGATACAGGTATGGCAAGAATCCCCTGTGATTGATGATCTGTTTACTTCTGTCTCAGAATTCACATTAATGTCCCTGGGCATGTGCAAGATCTTGGCTATTTCTTCACATCAAGTGGCCACATGTATACAAGTCATTCCACTCCAAACTTCACTGGAGAATTAGCTCTTCTTTTTGTGAGTCTAATTATCCAGTTTTCAGTTTTGTTTAACCCTGCAAATCTTCTCCTACAATATCAAAAGTGGTGGAAATGAAAACATTTAATCTTACATCTGATTAACAGAATATTACAAACATATCAATCTTTCAAGCAAATATGCCTGACATGAATTGTTCTTTCCTAACAACAAACTGTCCTGGGATGTGTGCAATGTAGAATTTGTCCTATAATTACAATCTTAAAGCTGAAATGGCGTAACTGGAGATTATAGCCCTTCTTCTCCAGAGGACAAGGTATTAGCTTTCTTTCTTCAGACTCCGACTGCACGGCCAAGTGTCACATCACATCTGAAGTTCATCGTGTTTTAAACACATAAAATCCAAATCATATCTTTACAAGAGTATGAGCATAAACCAAAACGCATTTTGCCTGGCAGTGCTTGCTTAAGGAGAAGCATCTCATTGTGCTTCCAACCTGCGCCCAATATACTATGGGTGTGTGTTTCACTGTGAAAGTGAAACTAGACAGAATGCCATTTAAAGAATAAAGTGATGTGACATCACTCTGTTCACCTACTATATTAGACGTTTACTCATCATCCCTTCAGGTCTCAGCTGACCCGATTTGGATTTTAACCAGCAAGTAAACAAGCCCTATTAACAACACTATTCAACACCGCTTCTAGCAAGATGCCAATACGCTTATAGTTAAACAGTATTTCAGACCGTCAGCACCCAGTCACTAATTTAAAAACTGACCTTTTGCATCAGCCAGGTGGAAGAGGCCGGTAAGTCAAAGGACAAGGAAAAATTGTATAAAAAAGAAAGACAGCTGCCAAGGGTGCGATTGGATCAGCTTCAGAGTAAGTCTGCGGAACAGAGTGGCATTTGCAGAAGCACTGAAGCTCTCCCATGGCATCAGGCTGGTGGTGGTGACAGAGCCATCTGTCCTGTCTTTTTTGCCCTTTCCTGTCTGCCATTAATTTTCCAAAAAAGCCCCAAGCGACAGTCCCCTCATAGTGACCATACTTGGAAACAAGGTGTATGACAGGCAGAGGGAGAATGGCAATAATCTCTAAGAGCCCCCGTGTTACGGCTTGGGAAAAAATAGCTGAGAGTTTGCAAAGTAGTGAAGAAGAAGTGAAAACCGAGAAGATCTGCTGACAGGAGGATTCAGCAGGCATGCACCGCCTCGTTACGTGCGCCTTTGGATTGCAGCGCGGGAGCGGAGGCGTGCTTGCCTTGTGCACGCGCTGCCGGCAGTAAACAAGCGAGTATTTCGGGAGCAGCTGCCTGTGTAAGAGGAGAGGTGCCTGTTGCTGTCCTGCAAAGTTTGGGTTTTATAGGAGCACGTATCTCATGCGTCTGAAACCCTCTCATTTCTTGCACTTATTATGCCAGGCCTTCATTCAGCAAACCGTTCCTTGGGGCTGAATCCTGTGTTTAAAGATATTTTGCTGAGTTGGATCTATAAGGAGTAAGACTACATGCCATACTTGGCCTTTCAAAATGAACAGCCATCAGCATGATCTCAACAACAGTATACACAGAAATTTATATAGTTTGCTTTATGTTCACGTTGGTGCTATTCTTAGCAGCAAGCAAGTCTAGAAATATTTTACACATTACGATTACACAAATTCCTGTTCAGAGATATTATGCTAAAAACCAGTTCTGCTCACTATATATTCAATTGCTGTGTTCATCATTAGGCTCTCCAAGTATCTTACAGTATTGTTTCATGCAACGTAATGAACACTTTTCCCACACTTATCCTCTCATCTTTTCCCCCAGAAGGATATCTGCAGTGCAGTGTTTTTGTTTTGATATCTTAAAAGTACTATGTGAACACACATACACGCACGTGTACTGCTGCATGGCCAAGAGTGTATGAAATAAGATGTGTACTTGGAGCAGAGATTATTTCATCTGGTGTTGGCTGGTGGTTACCAAGGGAGGTTGCACAAACTGGCTCCTGTGAAACATCTCACTCCTGTTATTGCTGCAGCTCTTAGTGCAGCAGACTTAGTCCTGGAGCCTCTGCAAATGGGCTTCCTTCAAACTGAAATTAAGACAGAAATGCCATACCGACTCTTGGAGATGTTGACTGCATGCATGTGACTTATCTGTAGAGAGGATGAGAACTGGGTATTTAATGAGGCTGTGATTGTTTTACTTCAAAAGTTTGTTTCTTCAGCAATCTGAATTTTAGACACATTTGAGCACCTGATGGATGTTAAAATGAATGGGTCCTCTGAGGATGGAGTCTATGGCTCCAGGTTTGACTGCTGCTGTAGATCAGCAGTCAAGATATTTGAAGGTCTTGGCTGATCATATAGAAAAAAAGGCTACGACTCAAGCAGTTGACAGAAAAAAAAATCTTTGAAAGTTGGTAGCACAAACCCCGGATTGAGTGATAATGGAAATGAGTTATTTCTGTGTGACTGAATAACATACACCCTGACTATGTCCTGAGCACAGTCCTGAGGTGAGCATGTATCTGGTACCACCTGGCCAGCATCTGTCACCGATACATGTAACAGATATGACATGTCAGGTAAGCTTCTACATTCAAGTTCTGTTACAATAGATGCCAATTTACAGGATGGCACTGGTGGACAGCTTAAGCAAAGGACATTCACTAAGGATTTGGATAGCTTAATGAGATGCTGGTCATCTAATGACTGTGTTGCACCACTTGCAAGTTAAAAATAAGATGAGGGCAGGCATCCAACTTATTGCTATTCATTTTTAAGTAGTAATCCATGATGGGTACTTCCCCAGCCTTTACTTCCATCCCACCTTACTGTTCTCAGGGCCCAGTGGGGTAAATGAGCTTATTCGATTAATTCATATTTTTATTTCACATTATTTCTGTTACACTGGAGAGGTACTAATGGTTTGACAGGAACACCTGGACCTGCAGAGATGCCTCCAAGTAACCTGTGTCATGAGAACAGATAAGGTTTAGTACTTCTCAGAATCAATTACTTTACTCTTGTTTTCTTCCTGTCTATTAAGAAATGGAGGGAGATATGGAAATTATATTATCCTGACAGTGCCTGCTTTTCTTCCAGATTAGGAATAATCTTTGATTCCTCTTTCATTTCAACTTCTGAGGTAGCTCTGCTTAATGAAGTTCTATCAAGTATGTTCTAAAATTATGTGACCAACTGAACCATGTGATGAAAACAGCTTATTTGCTTTGCAGTGTATTTCATGTATTTGTTGATGCATGGGTAATTTATGCAGGGTTCTAGTTAGAGCTAAGGGTGCAAAGTTTCTGGAAGTTTTGAAGCCCAAGGAAGCAACATTCCTTCTCAAAGTTTTTCAGGCTTTCTTGCAGTTGTTTATTTTCTAGTAACTGAAGTTTTTTATGTCAATGTGAGCTACTTACTTGTAATCAAAATGGATTTATCTTAACTTTAAGAATGTGAATTATACTGCCTAGTTAGAAAAACAGGTGTATATTTCTACTGGAAATATTATTGTTCAATCCTGCATTATTTGCGAATACAAAAAATGCAAACTTTTAATAACAGTAGTGCCTTTTAGCTGCTTGTTTACCTAAATCACAGCTTCCTAAAATCTTTGTGTTTCTGTATGTGTTCTTTGGGTTTGAATCACGAAAATACAGAATACTTATCTTTACTCCATGAACATGTTTGTGGACATATTTTTGTATTGCTAACAGTGCACAATAGTAAGTCGTTTGAGCTAAGGAATAGAGGAATTTTAATAATGCAAAGATACAAGTTCTCCAGTGCAGTAACATCATGTGAAAGGCTCAATTTTTATAGAGGGAAAATGGATTGCTTGATGTTCAGCAGCTACATCCATTAAGAAAATATTCTAGAGGTTCTTTCACTGTTCATTCCAAGAGAAAGTATTTCTTCTGTGTAGAAAATCTTTCTTTTTAATTATTTCAAAGCTTTCTATTTTTTTACACAGCCATCCACAGTAAAAAACCAAAAAAACCAAAACAAAAACAACAACAACCAACCAATCAAACAAACAAAAAACAAAAAAAAAAAAGAGTGAAGAAAACAGGCCTTACACCCTTTAGCAGACTGCAGGGTCCTGGCAGAAGAGCTGTACCTCCTGTGTAGTTACCAGGAGGTTGGAACGCATGGCAGCCGCACAAGAAGGCATAGACCGGTGGTGTCACTTTGCTTCTTCCTCTTCACTCTTCTGGAAGCTGCTGTGGAGATACTCCTGTCTCCTGACGCAATTGTGACCAAGCTTGACTAACGTTCAGGATTCACTCAGATGAGAGATTTTTTGTATCATCCTTGTGCTTATGGATCTGCTAAAAGTTTAGATCTGAATTAGGATGAGAGAAAATGGCCTCAAGGTGCATGAGGGGAGGTTTAGATTGGATATTAGGAAAAATTGCTTTACTGAAAGGGTTTTCAGGCACTGGAACAGGCTTGCCAGTGAAGTGGTGGAGTGACCATCCCTGAAGGTGTTTAAAAGATGTGTAGATGTGGTGCTTAGGGATGTAATTTAGTAGTGGACTTGGCAGTGTTAGGTTAATGGTTGGACCTGATGATCTGAAAGGTCTTTCCAACCAAAAGACTCTATGGTTCTATGAATTCAAACATTGGGAGTGTTGAGACATGCAGTTTTGTTCACAGATGATGTCTGGGGATGCCAGTAACTAGATAGCTTGGTAGGTAGTGTCCAATGGAGAGAATTAAACTGCAGTTGACTGTTCTGCCTACTCTAAGGTAGTCACATTCAAGGTTTCATCTTTGGGTTAAAATCCACCTACACTGAGTCAAATCTGGATGGGGATATCCCATCCTTTCTTCCTCTGGTTTACTGCCTGAAAAAACCACAGGGCCCAGGTCCTTCTCAGCAGTGTGGGGCTGCAAGGGCTGGTAGATCCCCCAGGTGGAAACTGTGTCACAGGGTAGGACAACCTGGGGTTGCCAGTGGGTTTCACGTTCAACTGTCAGTCAGAGCCAAGGGAGAAGCCTGTGTCATCTCACCGGGATTGGGGATGGACTGGGAATGAAGGAGCTGTGCTGGGGAGCTCAGTTGTTACTGTGCAGTCTCTTCACCCTGTGAGCCCTTGTTGGTAGCTGGGAATGCCAGTGACTGCACAGCTTTTTAAGTCACCTTAGTTGTTATGTTTGCTGGAAAAAATTAAACTGACTTTGACTTTTCTGCCTGTGCTAGGGTACACTGCCCTTTGAACCACCTTTCAGCTTTTTGGGAATGTAGCAGCAGTGTTTAGTGCTGTGAGGCTGAGCATCACTTGATTCTAGGAGGGAGAGGATCTTCCAGAAAATTCATACAGCCTTACATTGGAAAATTTCATTTTTCCAGCTGATTAATTGACTTTCAAATCAACAGCTATTTTGCACATTAAAGTAATTTACATGCAAACTGTAATTTATTTTCTTTTTAATTTTTTTTTTATTATTATTCTTACCTATTTTATTTTAACTTATTTTCTTTTTTCACTGTAAGTGTTCAAGGCCAGGTTGGATGGGGCTTTGAGCAACCTGGTCTAGTGGGAGGTGTCCCTGCCCATGTTGAGGGGTTGGAACTAGACAACCTTTAAGGTCCCTCCCAACCCCTTCCATGATTGTGTGATTCTATGATTTTCAGGGTGGGGAGAGGATTACCAAAGTACAAGTTTCACTCAGCTAGAAGAGTTTGAGGGAACCGTGTTGCATGATCATAAATTGTAGTGTTCCATTTCCTTTGGTAGAATGAGATTAGCAGGTTATCAGAGACACAGTAAAACCACCCAGAAGTGTGTAAGTGCACAGTGAAAGGATGAAGTTACATTTGCATAAAATGACTGGAAACCTTTGGTTCAGGCCACCCGTGATCGTATCATGTTTGGTGTCTGAGATGGGTCTTCATTTGGAGAAAGCTTGAAGCACCCACCTGGCTTGAGGCACCAAGAAATTATATTGTGTAGTGTGGGTAATGCATGGTAGAGCATAGTTCAAGAGCCACTCTGTACCAGGGAAGATGTGGATTTGACAAGTGAACTGAAAAGAGATTTAGAGATCCTGGATGGATACAGTGCTGCACAAATAGAAGTTCATGAGGACATTGCTTCATGGTTATGTAATGGAATCAGTAGCTGTCTATAATTGTCCAGCTGGACTACTTAAATGAACTGAATAACTAATTGAACCTGTCTCATGTTATAAACTTTTTTCATCTGAGTTTTTTTTTCAGTGATCTCAGTAATGTCATCTTGGCTAATTTTAGCTGCCATTTTCCCCTTGAAACTATTTACCAATATGGTGCCCTCAGCCTGTTGTAGTACAGGAAGTCTGGGCTGCAGGATGTCTCTTCAGGCTGAATGCTCTCCTGTCAATGCAATCAAATTATAAGTAGCTGCACTAATCTGCCTATCATCAGAAATAGCCAAAGAAAAATGCACAAATGTAAACATAAAAGGGAACTCTCATAATCTGCATACTTGTCATAGTTCACCATAAATCAGCCTAAATGCCAGCAGGCTTGTCCTTTTTGACACAATCTGGAGGCTAGCTTTGCTTGTTGACATCTTATCTTCTCACAAGATACTGTATATTAGTAAAGTTAATTGACTAATCATTTTCATCACTGGGAGTGTAAGTAAATAATTCCATCTATTTCTACCTAGGCTTCTGTTTACGGTCTGAGGGTGCCAAGCATTCAGACTAAATGAAAATATACCCTCTAGTAACCATGCACGGCATCCCCCATAACAAGCTGCAGAAACTCTTCGAAGCATTGCTGTAATGTTGTGGGGAATCCTGGGAATCTTAGGCTTAACTCACCATGCCGGCCAGCCCGCCGCAGGGCTGGCCAGGCGGAGGCTGGGGCAGCAGGGGATGCATCTGGGCAGACCCGAGTTAGAGCACCAGCATCTGTCATTTTTAGGGAAAGGGGGCAGGTCTGCATGTAATGAACTAGCGGTGGCTGGGAATGTGCACGAGACAATGCGGTAACACGCGCTTCAGCTAGATGAGAGGAGCTGAAGGCTTATCTAATAGCTGGTATTTTCCATCTTTTGACTGTCGCCACATGATCAGCCATAAATATTTTGTGTCTGTGACCAGTTTTTCCTAATGGTGGGGAAGGGATATGTCACGGTTTGACTCAGGTTCAGCAATTAAACCAGCGACAGCAATGCTCTCGGTTCCCTCCCACTGAGGTAAGGAAGGGAGAGACAATAAGGAGAGACTTTCTGGATTGACAACTAAACTAGACAGCTTTAATTAAATACTAACAATAAAAGAAAATATGTGCAAATATATGCAAGTGTGTGCAGGAATGTGCAAAACCCTATTGCCTCCCCTCACCCCAGAAACTTCCCCAGCATCTCCTGAGCTGTGAGCAGCCCTGAAATGTCCTGGAGAGCTGCTGGAGAGAGTGGCAGAGCAGAGGGGAGGAGTGCACGGGCCCAGGGATCAATGGTGATGGACAGACAGAGTCCTCCCCAGATGCCAGCCATGGATGGAAGAGAAGGGAAGAAGAAGCAGGGAGGAACGAGCTTTATTTCCATAATCCCTAACTTTATACTGAGTCTTATGTGTATATATATGTATGGAATATCTCTGGCCCAATTTGCTGTCCATCGAGTCCTCTCCTCCCTATAGGAGAGCTGCAGATATGACTCTTCCGCTCCTTTACTATCCAAAGCAGAGCAAAGTGTCCTTGTTGTCTTGGCAGTAACAAAAACATTCCAGCCTTATCAGTCCACTAACTGGAAAACTTGTGCTAGTTAAAGAGAGCTCCCTGAAGGAAAAAAAAAACCAAAAACAAACAGTAAAAGGAAAATTGGCTTCATCCTGGCTCAAACCAGGACAGGATATTTGCTGCTTCTTCTTCCTTCCATATCTTTGCCATCTGACAGATTAAAGAAAAATTAATAATGATTTAGAATTTGGCTGTAATTATGGTTTCAGTGAGAAGACTTTGGTGAAAATTAGGGTTAGCAGTCCTGGATTTTTGCTTTAATTTGTGATGAAGACTTTCTAGGTGATGTAGGAGAAACTTACCAAGTTGCTAGCTCCCCTCTTCTTCCACAGGAATACAGGACCAGGTTTTTTGCAGCTATATCTCAGAATCAGATAGGGATTGTTTGATGTCTCCAGAGTGCCTGTATAAGGTGCTTCATCCTGCCTCTTTCTTCTTTGTGCAAAATCATACTTTGTCTAGAAAAGTGTCTTGGGTTTTCCTTGGACTTCCGTGTATCTAAATGTTACAGCCTGGACACCATCACAGATTCCTATCATACTGACCCATTTGTATGATTTGCTCTGGAAATCTTTCTCTTCACACTTCCCTCTCCCATTTAGAGAAGAGTGGGGTCCTGTGCTGGTGGATGTATTTCCCAGCTTCCTTTGGTCTTAGTTCTTTCTGCACTGGCTTCTGCCATCAAGAGTATCGATTAGTGCTGGGGATTTCTGCCATGCAAAACCACCTGGTTTGAGACCACCAACTTGTTTTCCCCAGCTGCTGGGTGCTGCAGGGACTGCCATCCCTCACACTGAGGATTTACAGGTGAAAGGCTTGCAGTGAAATCCTGAGACCAGAATGGTTCATTCCCTACGAGACCATGCTAACCTGACTGTCGTCAACAGCTTTGGCCCATTCTCTTGTGTTAACCAAATTAAACCTAACCTTTTCTACTCACTAGGTCACAAGAAATGATGCAAATAATTGCTTCTGCACAAAATTAATGTTAAAGTGTTTTGGATTTTAAAAGTAGAACAGTAATTGAGAAAAAGCTTACATATCCCTCTACACTTCTATATATTAATATATATATTAATACTTATACTATATATAATATATATATATGAATACTTAAGTATTCATCTGTACTTAAGTAAGGGCTTTCTTGAATGTGTAGGGAACTAAACAGTTAAATACTTCTAGTAAAGAAGATTTGAGCACAGAGAGCCAGGGAGCTTGCAACTTTGTTCCCTGAATGTTTAAAATGTATTTCACTAATTTAAAAAAGCCACTTATACTTTAATTTAAAGAAATAATAAGTAATTCCAATGTGTGCTATCTCGCATCTATAGTGCGTTTCCATTTCCAAAACGCTCTCATATTAACTCCCCAAATGAAGTTCTGTTAACATCTTTGTGTGTTTAGCTTATGGATGGTCTTAGTTTGAGAGATTTTCACTACTTTTCATCTCATTTTAGCATGCAAAAAGTCTTTTATGTGGCTATATCAAAACAAAACCTTGTAAGCAAGTCGTATTTGCTTCAGACCAAGTTGTCCTCCGAGGAACAGGGTTGATTAAAAGGTGTGGGGGAGGGAGCTAAATGTAACATTTAATGGGAAGTCCATTCAAACCCTCTAGCAACTGGAACTAATGGGGACAGACACAGGGTTGTGAAATGTGAGCCTGCAAGATCTCCACTGAGAGATACCCATTCTGCTTTGTCCTTCCAGGCCTCACTTGCCAGAGACCTAGTGTTCTTTAAGTCAGTTCAGATATTCACGAATAAAAGCAGTACCCCAGTGATTTCTTCCTAAAGGTGTTTCCTGAAATGCAAAAAATCTTATTTCTGATTAGAGAGAGTGTTTCTAGCAGTGCTTTAGGCTGTTGGCTTTCTGAGGTAACATGTTGCTATGTTTTTTTACCCAAAGCAGTGAATGCATCTCTGACTGGGATATGATTCCCACAGAAAGCAAAACAACTCTTTTTATGGTTCTATAATGAATGAGCTTTAATAATGTAACTTTGTTGCATTAGAATCGGTAACAGTTTACCCTCACACAATCCTTAGGGATATGGCGGGTGTTAACAGAGTAACAGCATCTTGGGCGCAGCTTTCTGTGGAAGGACAGCACAGGTTATTGAAGCTGATGAAAGAGAGGGTTTTTTAGTAAAGGTAAAGTTCTACAGATGAGCATATACTGCAGGTTTCTGAGTCTAATTCTCAGCTGTTTATCTACTGGACACTGAGCACTGCACCATCTGAACACTTTGAAAATCTGAAGATCACAAACATCTGAACATCAGAACACTTTATGTATTGCAAAAAATAAGTAGAGACATTTATGTTTTTGCTGGTCAGAATTAAAATTTTGAGTCCAGTGTTACCAACTGCCTTCAATAATTGAAAATATGCTTTATTACTTTGCTAATACCAGAGCAACTTTTCATCAAGCTCAGTATGAACACCCACTGCAATGGTGCCAGCCTAATTCAGGTTACTGAGTACCCTGTGACTCCATACACAGAGAACTCTGAATCTGCTGAAAGGGAAAACTTCTACAAGGTAACCTCAGAAGGCAGACAGGACTAAGGAATTCCCCTGGCTGGAAAAAAATCAAATCTTTTTTACTTCAGAGTGGTGGAAGGAAAAGAGAAGTAGTGGGGGGAAAAAGAAGGTCCATTGATGCAGATCCAAAGAACTGCAGACATTGCTGAGTGAAGACTAAGGAGAAGTGCAGCCTTCTGGGATGCCATGAGGATTTAGTCAATTGGATCCTGTGCTCGCCTCAGGGTAACAAGGCATTCAAGGCCAACTGTTTTTCATGGATCAGATTTATTATTTTCTTGGCCACTCATCTGGCTGGAAGATATCTGGCATGGTAATGATAAAGTCTTCTGGACTTATTTTGCTGTACAACACCTTTGATATTCATGTTGTGTCATTCTCCTAATAATATCTGAGCTGGAAATATCCCTGATTGCAAGGATTAGGGAAAAAAGAAAGAGTAGGGAAAAAATACAGTAGGCCAGCAAAGGAATTTTCATTATGAAAAGCACTTCCACAAGATTTTTTCCTAGCGGCTAAGCTGCTTCTGCGACTACAAGAGCAAGCAGGCAACTGGGTATACTGGGAAGTCTTAAGTGCAAACCAAGGGCACTGCAGGCTGTGCTGGGGATGCTGGAAGCCTTTATAGCTGTGGTGCCATTGTGAAAATTGCAACCTGCACTGGTGCCACAAAGTGTTACTATTACTGTATTTATAATGAGGAAATCTGTTTAGGACAAGAAGGGAAATGTTCTTGAAATCAGAACGAGTATTGTTCTTGTCTCTCCACTAACACGCTCAACCAATTAGATATGGAAGAGAAGTAAAAGCACGGACTACTGCAGGTTTTCATTTTTGTACAACAAGCTTTAATCAACATACCCAGAGTATATTAATGTTATACCAGCATATAGTTAAAAAATGGCATAAAGCTGTAAAATAATCTAGATGCTCTTCTGCCTAACTCAATCTTTAAATTGCACAGGTGTTTTCACCAAACAAGGTCTTATTTCTGAGAGCATCTTTCTTTGCTTGAAAATAGTGTCCTTCCAAATTTAAAGCTCTTGTTTTTTGAGTAATGAATGTATATTATTTCTAAAAATACAAGGAGGTGGACTGCCTCCTTTCATACAAAATGTAGTGCAATCTTAACAAGGGTCATAATGAAAGCTTTTATGTGACTGCAACAATACACGTGCTGCATAGAATTAATTATGGAGAAGTGAAAGGTGTGTGTGATATCAGCCTGGAAATATATAATCAAGATGTCTGCTGGTAGGTTACCTTCAGACATGTAACCTACTTAACCTGTAACATAATGAGGATAACTGTAAAGCTTCAAGTGGCTTCCCAGCAACTCTGGGTATTGTTTGGAGATTATTTATGTTTATCTACTCTGGTACAAAACTCTAACATGTGATGCTCTCACCTGCCTGGATGGTTTACTGTTGACTCATAACTGTGATCAGCTTTAGCAAAAGAGTTATTATTCGTACGCTTATTTTAGTGAATTTGCCTGGAAGTTATTTTTGTCTGCTTAAGAAAGCAGTCCAAGCCAAATTTCACACCCCTGCATAAGATATAAAGAAGGGCTCAATGTACTGGAAGCACCAGGTTCAGTCCTACTCTGCTTAATGACTCCGAGGTAAATTATTGAGCTGTGCCTGGAGGGACTCTGTGTGCCCGCTGTCCCCAGAGATATCTGTGGGTGATTTTCCTGGCTATGGATCACTATTGTGAGGACTAGTAAACTGATTCCTTGTTGTGTCTTTTGACTAATGCAATTTTGTCAAAATTTCCTTACTTACAAAATTTCCTTACTTACAAAATTTCAACTAGTTAGATTCCCCTTATGCCAAGTAATTTAGCAGCACAAGTCTAGAGAAAAGACAAGGACACTTGTTCTTCAACTTTACCTAAGGATATAGGGTCCATTAGATGCATATACAGAGGAAAACTGCACATCCAGCAGTAAGCTAAATATTACAATTTGTTGGCCATTCTTCCCACTTTTGTCCAATATTTGGATAGCTACTATCAGACCAGGTGATATAATTAACAAGCAGATAGTTACTGAATGGGGCAGTCATTTATGTTTGGTAGAAGATTGCCATGTAGACTTGGACTGGTCAGTAATATAAACAAGATTTGATGGTCCTGTGCCTAAACTGTCACCATCACCAACTATGTCAGTAACTTGGAGAGAGAGCTGAGACTTCATCTTTACTATTCTCTGTAGGTCTTGTTCAATTCTGTTTCTGGCTGCAGGGTCAAAAACGCTTACCAGGAATTGTGTCAACTGAGCTGTCCAAGCCCAACTTAGCTTCCTTTTTCAGAAGTAACACACTCAGAGCAAGTAACTAAAACAATGAGCAAAGTTCATGTAAAAAAAAAAAAAAGTCTTTCTGGGACAGATACTATGCAAAATATTTACTGATTGGTCTAAACTGCCAAATTACAGGTATCTCATGGTTTATATTGTCACCACCTTGTAGACTCTAATGTTGCTCTGTGGCAGCCTACATTCACTCTTCTCATGCCTTTTTTCCAGGATCAATTTTTTCCTAGTTACCTCCCCAGAAATTACAGTAATTCAGCTGGTCAGTATAATTCTCAGTTATGTTGTAGTAGAGAAAACACTGATGAGGGTTGCACCAGCTTAGAAAGCTGCAATGGCACCATAGCTTTCTCAAACCTAGTCTGTACTACACTGATTTAGAAGGGATCTATTGTATTAGAAAGGTGTTTACAGTCAAAATGAATGAAATAAGATACAGATAATTAGGATGGCTGTATTACTGGGGAAGAAACATGGAGCAAGCTCCTAATTCCATTTGAAGCTAATTAGGTGGCCTGTCACTTTGATAAGATGTTTGGGCTCAGAGAATCTGCTTTGTTGAAGGTATTTCTTCTTTAATTGGCCTGTCAATTACAATTTGCCATGAAATGCTGCAAACAGTTTACAGCCTGTTTTAAGTCTCTCTTACAAAATGGGTCCCAGAGACAGGTTTGATTGTTTTATTTTTCTTTCTTTTTGCCCCCCCCAAAACATTAAAGTGTGTATCAGTTGTTATTCTCCTGCTTTGTCTTAACTGTTCTTGTCATTTCCTTTGACACCTTCATGCCTGAGCTACCAGAGTCTTTCCATATCTGTAAGGTAGGAGTTATGTTCATGGTGCAAGTTGCAAAGGAAAAATTAAATGTAAATGGAACAGGTTGCATGGGACACAGTGTAGTTAATTCTTGGCGTGATGAGCTGAGAAAGCTAAAACTGGATGAGTGACGCAGCAGAATAGGTGCCGTACCGGAACAAGACAGTTTTGACATCATTAAGGACTAGCTGAGAAACTGAAAATTAGCAAGTACTTTTTAAAGGCAGCATGCAAATAATCGAGTGTGAAATAGTGATCTATTGACCTCTGGTAACTGGGTGTCTCGATTTAGGCAACTGCTTTACAACCTTGACAAACAACTTAATGTCAGCAATACTGGACTTTTTATGGTAGTTTGCTAGTTACTCAGATAAAGCATGCTCACCATGTGACAAAACATTAACAGCTGACTCCAAGGCACGCTTGGTCAGAGCAAAAGCAAGTGTTTTCCATGTTGGTATCATTTGTTTCTGTTTTCCTGGCTGAGAAAAGCAATTATGTTAAACACAAGGTTGCTGTATACTCTTGCTGAGGAGCAGTTTCCCCTTAGGAAGCAAAAACTGAGAAGAATTTGCCATGAAAGTACACTGTTGACAAAACCAGTACTGCTTACCAGTACATGAATTTAATCCTCATGTTCCTGGGCATGTTGTGTCTGTATTCTCACACAGCTGCAGTAGCCAGTATCTAGTCCCTGTTCTTGTCCTTTCCCTTTGCACCATTCAGGTAGTGTGAAAGAGTTATTTTTAAGGAGATTTCTATAGGGGAATATCCTTTCTCTCTGTCCAGTGGCAGAATGAGCTGGAGAGGGCAGGAGTAGTGGTAAGTGCTCTTCAGCTGTGCCATAAATCCAGGAATAGATGTGTTATGGATAGGGATGTCAAAATCTAAGTAACTTTTGGCCTCTGGTAACTCTTATAACTACTGAAACTATTTGAGGTTTCTGGCTAAGCCAAATCCTGTTTCTCTCCTCTTAATTGTAGCAAAATGTACTGATTTTAGGAGGTGTGCAGCATGTTTTGCAAAACAACATTTGTTTTAAAGAACTCAGCCCCATCTCAGATCTGAATGGAGAAATGCTTTAAGATTTTTTTCCAGGGTTTGGCTTAGGTAGAGAAACAGTCATTTCCTCTCTGGATTTTTGCTACTTTTCCTAAGGCTGGGTGCTATTAACACATACTCAGCAGCTTTCCTCTGCCACGAGATGTTTATGTGTTTGCGGCCTTTGCTTCATTTTCAGACTAGAATAGTTCAGCTGGAAAAGACCTACAATGGTCACCTAGTCCAACAGTCAGTTTAGGTTTTTGCTGTTACTTGGATTCGAAGCAAGGTGGCTGCAGCCACAACACAGAGTGGTGACCACTCTGCAGCCACGGCTGCCCAGTGTCTTGTGCCACCGCTGTGCATGGACAGTGAAAGCATGCCCTTTATTCCAGCACTATGGCAAGTAGTGTGACCTAAAATTCGATTTGGGTAGCAGAATTTAAAAAGCTAAATAAAATGATGACTCAAAATGCTTCACATTAATCAACGCCTTGAATAGCTGTTTACACTTCTACTTTTACTATAAATTGGTACCTCATGGCTTCTTTGTATAAGACAGTGAGCTAGTCTAGCAGGATGACCTAGTTATTTTTAAAGCCCGCTTATGTCAATGCTCTCTGTCCTGTGACCATGTTGGCCACCATTATTTCGGGGTGAGGTCAGTCTTTTTCTTTGCTCGGGCTTCTTGCCAGTTTCTCAACACCTGCCTTGAAAGTGACAGCTCTATGGGTGTCCTCATAAATTACAAATCATGTGCCTCTGCCCTGATGCCTTGGGACAGGCACAAAGTTAGAAACTGTCCTGTAACCCAAGCCCCGGGGCTGCTGCATGGGACAGCTGAGCAGCAGGCAGCGAGCCGCAGCAGCAGCAGGGGGCCTGCCACGCCACCAGCCCCGGCCAGCGCCCGGGTTGGTGTGGTGGAAACATGGCCTGGAAACTGCTCCCACTGAGAGACAAGGCTGGCCTCCAGGTGACTTTCCCCACAGAGAAAGCTGGAGAAATAAAGTAGCTAACAAAAGAGTGCTGTGGGTTGCATGGCCAGGATAAACACAACCAGCAGGGATGGGACAGGGAGCAGAGAGCAGGGAGCAGGCTCTCTGCACTGAATGGGCAATCCTGTGCACAGTTGTCACTATCTTTTACCACCTCCCAGCTCCTCAGTTACAGCTCTGGCATATAATTGACCACAGCACTAATTCAGAGACGTGTTTTACTCCTTCCAGTGTGTGCTGGAGACACTCAGCCAGCATACTTGTAGCCTGGCACAGTGCTAAAACTGGAATTCAGAAGAGCACTTGAGAGCTCCCCTTCTCCCTGAAACCTAGCTGCTCAGACTACCCTGCTCTTACCACCCCCACCTTGCAGGTTATATCCACCCACAGGGAAATCGTTGGTCAGACAAGCTGCAACACCCCACTGCCCTCATCTGCCCACTCCTTCCCCAGAGCATGTTGTCCTCCTCTGTTGCAGGATCCATGGCCGGTAGTGCCCAGGGTCTGGGGAGCAGCACCTACTGTATCACAGTGCCACAGTCCTCCCTCAGCTCCATGACTGCCATGTCAGACACAATTGTTAATGTGATCCCTAATTGACTGGTATGCTGTGAGCTCCCAGCATGGAAAGACAACACAAGCACTGAAAGTAGCAGAGGCTGATCAGGCATCCTTTTCAACTCACCTGTATGCTGCCTCTGAAGGCACAAGGAAAAACTGTATGCATGGGATCCTTAGCTGGATGACTGAACTGCAGCAAAGCAGAACTCTGAATTGTTTTAATTTTCCATGAGATGTGTTTTGACAGGGACTGCTTTCTCTCTTTCTTCTAGCTAGCAGCCATCTTTCATGTTCCTTTTGATGACTGGTTAGGATCTGTGCTTGATGCTCTTGCCCATCCCTCAGTAAGAGAAGGCTGCAGAGGAGTGCTGATCAGAGCTGCATGTAAGCACCCAATGCTGTGCTTTCTTTTGGCTTTAGATTAATGTGAAAATAAATTGTACTTCCTTACACCTGTGCTTCTGAATATTATGAATAATTATTTCCAAGGGAAATACTGAGCTGGGACTGATGAGTAGACTGCGGAACAAATGTATTTGCTTTGTGAAATACTGAGGTTGCATCACTTTTTTTGAGGGGGCACAGGTTAGATCTTCAATTGGCTGATCGGGGGTGGATGAGTGAGACTCCAAAGGTAATTTACTTTAAGTTTTGTAATGGCTGGTCCAATTCCTGCATGTGGCTTATCTTCCCAAGCATACTGTATGGTACGGGGTTTTCACCCTTGATCTGGTATGGATGATATTTTTCCTTCTAGAGGGTGGTATCTTCTCAGAAAAAAAAAAAACACAAAACAAAACACCAAAACATCAGTGACCTCCAGCCAACTCAGGGTAAACCCTGTAGGAATGTCCTCATCCAATTTTGTTTTCTGCATTTCCTGGGCACACTGCTACCACAGTAATGAAAGAGTGCCTCTGCATAAAAACATGCCATAGTGAAGCAGCCATTAATCAGAATGACAAGAGGACAAGAGGTAGTACCTTGAAGCCATCATCACACAGTCTTCCTGGAGTACAGACTGAACACTTTAGTGATAGGTCCCAGTCTCGTTCAGTACTTCCCACACTGTATCTCAAAATAAATACATAAGCATCTATTGGATTTGGAGTGCTAATGATAGTGCTGCACCATGTACTTTGGCAAGTCTCTTGGTATGCAGGTTCCTTGAGCTCCTTTCAGCTATTCTTCTTTTCCTCTTCCTCTTCCAGCCCTCTGAGCAACTGCCAACACTGAGGACTCAAAGTCCCTTTTTCTAGCTGGCAGCAGCAATAACAGCAATAACAGTATGGGTATACATGGTTTGAGGTTTTCTGCCTTAAAATCAGCTATCATCCCATCCCTCCATCTGGTGACATTTATAGATAAGTGGGACAATCCAGACAAAACTGTAGTTTCATAATGCTTAGTTTCCATGATGCAGGACAAAAACACACATAAACCTTGAAAAGGCTTTAGGTGTTGTTATCACCAGGCGCAGGAAGATACCTGTGTCTGGAAGAAAATATGTCCAAGTGATTTCCCACTAAAAACAGGAGAAGATTTGTTCCTGCAATGAAGATTTGAAATTTGGACTCTATGATAACAAAGTATGCACGTTCCTGTTTTGTTAGGGAAAAAAAAAGAAAAAAGTGTAAGTTGAAGCTCAGCCTAAAGGCTGAATACCAAATTTGTTCTGTACAGTTCCAGCTCTCCTCTCCTAATATCTCTTTCTTACACTTTCAGGGAAAGGTTACATGGGGTTTGACACCTCTCTGGCCTGGTTTATCTTTGGATGTGAGGGAATTCCATGAACTAACTTTAGAGATGTCAAGGGAGGAGATCCCCAGTAGTGTATGACAATTAGGGAGCAATATATGCAAACAAGTTGTCTGTATATAGATTTGAAAGACCAGGTCTTGAAATTTTATGTTGAACTTTAGGCCATTTATTTTATCTAGCCTTCAGTGATGCAAAAGCCCATGTCCAGCTATAACTTTCAAGCAAATAACAATTTGCTATAACTATTATTTGCAGTAACACAAACAAAAAAGGAAGCAGTCATAGTTCAGGGTCCTTGAAGTGATCCATGTCACCAAAGGGATTAAGAATATAAATTAAGTGGGAGGAGCATCTCTAGAGAAGGCCACTCCACCACCAGCAGAGTGGTGGGCCGGCTTCTGCCCCTGCTGTGTCCCTCTCCCAGCCGGCACAGTGCCAGGCAGCACTCTGAGCAGAGAATGTGTCTCCTCTCCTCTGGACTTAGTAGTGACAGCAGCTCCTGGCCCTGGGTGGCTGTGGTTTGGGAGGAGGTGTTTGGAGGTCTGGGAGGCATCCACTGGCCCAACAGCTGCTCCTTGCTCCTAGGGCAGGGAGCGGATGGGGACGAAGCAGCCTGCCTGGCGCTGGAGCACAGCCCCACAGTGGGGAGGTAAAATGCTGGAATTGCAGAAGATCTCAGTGGGAGTTAAGGCACCATGAGATGGGGAAAAGCAAATGAGAAAGAGCTCTGTGCTCATTAGTAACAAGTATAGATAAGTCTTTAGCAAAAAAAGTAAGTGCTGTTTGTCATGTCTGGGTTTTGCTTTCCTCTTTTCATCTCCTTATGGAAAGCATTCAAAAAACCAACACTGTTAATAAACTTTGGAAAAGTATCACCTAACACTTTTCTAAATCTTGAGGCAATGATGTAATTGCCAAGGTGATCATCTGTTTGCCATCAATGAGCGACAGTAGCAAATATTTCAAATTAAAGCAAGGGGTCACCCCAGTGACAGCAGTGCAACAAGAATTTCCCTGGCCTTTGGTGGACTAACATGTTGGGTATGTCAGCTAAAGGTCGGGCTGAGATTGCCTTGGGGTAAATAAGATGATCCTTTTCACGGTGATCTAATAGCACCTACAGCTGTCTTCATCAGATCAGCATTAATACAGGAATAAGGAATGATACACTGGAGTAATATTTTCAGGGAAAATTTATGCTAGTTGCTGAAGAAAGCAGAGATTATGTTATACCTGTAGGTGAGGTCAAACAGTTCAGAGAAAACACAGAGCTGACAGAGCTAATAATAGTGTTTTTTGTCTTTAAAGAGAACTTGTGCCTTGAGCCAATATCTTCCAAAATCAGTGGAAAATGGAACCTTTAAGTTATTAAAAACTATAAAAATCCTGATACTCTAGGATTACACTTGTCTCAGAAAGGTGGTATTTCTTCATGGGTATAGAGTATGACAAGACGTCAGGCAATTGCTCATTTCACTCTTGTTCTGTGCTGCCCCTGTGCCTCCAGAGACCTACGTGTCCTTGAAGAAGTAATTTAATCTTCTGAAGCCTCCACTTCCCTCCCCTGTGCTTCCTCTTCTTGCCACCTTCAACCATCAGTGACCAGGCATGAGTGCCCTGTCTCAATCTTAGCTTTTCAACCCTCTGCCATTATGGGGACGTAAAGAAAATCAGTGCCATGTGAAAACACAAGACTGTCCCATTCTGTGCCACTTGTGCTGCTGAGTTAATTATACATCAGAAAAGTGGCATCTGTCAGAATTATGGTGATGACTGAACAAAAACATGGTTTGCTAAAACCTTTCCTAGCTGTTCTTCATTGGGTGCAGAGTGCGGCTACATTTGAATTTCTGGTTTTGGTGATGTAATTACACAACACAAAACAAAATGAAGCCTGCCTTTCTCCTGAAGGGTTGATAATCCAAGCTTCTGAACCTAGCTACACTTATGAACATGCTCCATTTGATGAAGATGACCAGAAGACACCTACTTGTGTATAAAACTACTTTTCAACTATGACTCCCATGTCAGGAAAGGTCTTGGCTAAAGTTTCTATCATTCAGGGGATCACTTTTACTTTTTACTCATTCCCTTCCCCATCAGTTTTAGGGTTACTTCACTTGATTTCTGTGGGACAAGTTGTGTGACTAAAGTAGCTTGAAACCAAATGAAAGCCTTTGTAGGATTTGGGCCATAGAACACCACCATTGTGGCCTCTCTTCAGCCTGTGAACAGCTTACAGGATTTCCATATTTAGCCAACAAAGTACTGAAGAATTCAAGTCAGACAGTAACACTAGGAGGTAAATATTTTTTTTTTAATTAGGATCTTACATATTTCCTTGGCTGTGTCCATCATGGAAAAACTTCTGAATCAAAATTCGCAGATGATGACCTAGGAGTCACCCTATAATTTATTTATACACTAGTCAGGTCTTTTTGAGGAAAAATGGTGTAGAAAGCACACCAATGATGCCAAACCAATTTTATACTTCAAATGCCAACACTTCAAAAGGCCACAGTTACTCACTTCTTTCACACAGTTTCAGAGCAGAGAAATAGTTTATGCTGTAGGTGTCCCAGCTCAGAAGAGAGAAAAACATACGAGCTGGTTTCCATGACCACATATGTTCAGGAGCCCATGGGAATGAGAGATGTTCATGGCTGTGCCCATGATATGCCAGTGGACATCAATTAGCCCTGTCTTCTGACAGCTATTGATGAATGAACACATCTTAAGGAGGAGAGAAGGAGGTTCTGCAGCTGTCACGAGGCAGAATGAAACTTCGGTATCCTAAGCTTCTTAATCCCGTTTGTGGGGCTTTTACACCTGTTACAAAATACTGCATCACCATCGTTTTAACTGTGATCCTGTACCAATGCATTTTTCTGTGGGAAAAGTGAGTGTGTCTGTATAAGGCAGAAAGTGTGAGAATGGATGCAAAGTGTCTGTAAGCATAGTCAGGCAATTTATATATTTGCATGTGGGAAAAGCTAAGTGTATGTTCTACACATAAAAAGTCAGTTATTTTCTTTGCATGCAAGTGAATGCCATTGCCTTTGCACTGTACCCTGGAGCTACATCACCTTTAGAGATCTCTTCTAGCACTATTCTGTCTCCCCTAGCAGTCACAAAGTAGACTCTAGCACCTTAGTCTATCAGGACACATATATGCAAACTTTATTTTGTAACTGTTTTTGCATTCAAATATTTTAACTTAAACAGTTGTTTTTGGTAACTCCCTCTGTAATTTCCTCCTTAGATCCAGTGTTATCAAATGTAGCACATAATTTTGTGGTGACAAAATGTAGACTCCTGGATTCTCCTGAAGGCAGTCCATAGTCCCTAAGGCCATAGATAAACAATGTCATGTGTTCACTCATGTTCTTGAGTAAGAAAGCAGTCTGATAGTAATGTGGAACCTGCTCATGGAAATAATACAAGATCATTAAGCTTCCCAAGGACATGTGTCACAGTATTCTGTTTCTGATATTTTAATATATTGAAGAGATGTGCCACTGTCACCAGCAACAAAGCATCTCCCAGTTGTTGACCCCCCATGAAGACTCTAGGCATTTTCTATAGCAATCCAACAAACAGAAATTATCAATAAAAGGGATTCCAGAATGTGTTTGAAAATATTTTTGCTTGTTGAAGAACTGCACAGGCTTTGCTATGTTCAAAGAGTGTGGTATTAGAGTCTTGCCTGAAGCTACTGATAAAAACACCTTTCATCCTTTAAAAGCTGATGGGCTGCTTTAAGTGCTGTGGAAACAAGTTCAGCACCTCTTTATGTCAATTTTGTTATACGTAGGTGGATCTGTTTACACTTAATACATACAATGCCTTAATCCATTCCAAGGCCAAGAGAATTCAAAAGCAGCACTTGCTGAAAGCTTTCCTTTCTTCAGCTTCTTCCTCTGATCTTAGCACCTCATTCGAAAGCATAACAGTAGGTTTTCTACCCTAACAATATTTTAATAAAGGCCAATGACATATATCCAGATGATCTGGAGGATATCCAGTATTCACTGTGCTCAATGTTACTACAGGATAAATTTTATGCCTATTTGATTTAACACACTGTGTTTTACCTGGTTTGTGCAGAGAGGAGAGCAGCTTATTCATTCACTCTTTCCACTGTATTGAGAATTACAAAATATTTGGGGAACATCTCCTGCCCTTGTTTTACCCTGGAGTGCTCTTCAAATGCACAATTTTAGTGATAATAACAAATAAAAGCAAAGGCAACTCATTGATTCACAGATTTCTGTCTTTAAGTTGTGCTAAAGCCACCTCCTTAACTTCAGTGGAATTGACCTAGACATCTCCTGAGGTGATTATTTCCACATTTGGCTTTGGAGAAACAAGAATACATTGTTTGTTTCCTTCTTGTCACAGCTTCCACAGTGAGGTCTGGGTGGAAGCACCCATGACAAGGAAAGGCTGTGTGCATGCTTTCAAGCCACCAGATGCACAGAAACTGTCAGGGCTCCATGTAACAGGATGCACTGGTGCAGCCTCTCTCTCCCTTTGGGGAATCAGATTTGCTGAGCGCTTAATGTCAGTGAAGTTCTCTTGGTGACCACACTGGTATTGCCTTTCCTGCACAGCCTGTTAAAAGTGCACGGACTATTATTCACCTACTCAATTAATTGCTAAGGAGACAGAGGAAATATGTGCCCAGAGGAGAAAATGAAGCCATCTTTATTTGCTGGCTAATCAAAATCCAATGGCTTTTGAAGACAGCATGAATTGATCATTAATTAGGAAGGATACCTAAATTTGCAGTTCAAAGAACCTTGTACAAGCCAAGAATAAAAGGCCTGGAGGACGGAGATTTTTTTCCCCCAAGTTGATGAGGTCTTTGTGGACTTAGCTGGCTGGAACCAGCCTGTATCTGAACTTGGACCTGGCCTGAAACACAAGTCTGGTTCCCAGAGGTACATATATCTGCAAAGCAGAGATTCCATGCATTATAGAATACGGGTCCCAAAGAGAAAAAGGTTGATTTGATAACAGCTTCAGCATATGGCAAACAGAGGGCCCTAAACTGATAGTGGATTGACATCACTACTGATCGCCCCTCACTCTCTCATGTTCTGACATCAAAGAAGCCACCAAAATGCTGGGTGACAACCCAAGCCCAGTGTGTCCTCAGCTCTCCTTGGGACATGCATGTTAATGTATGAGCAAGACAAGGAACCACCTAAATGACAATGAGGCTCAGCTGTGGCATATCCAGGCCCACATCCATGAAAAGGCTCTGAAGCTCTGCTCATGACAAGGACCGTGGGACAGGCCTGGTGAAATGCAAAGGGAAGTGGAAAGGGCAGGGGAAATACTATAGGGGCTGATGCCCAGGGCTAAGGGGAAACAAACCACGCAGCTGCTCACAAAACCTGCCACATGATTCCACAGCAGCACAGGAAGGGCACTGCCCTAAGGGATATCCTAGAGCTGAGGTTGTGCATGGCAAAGGCACCTGGTTGAAAAGGAGAAGGGAGGAGAGGTAGTGTAGCTGCAGTCTGGAGAAATGGGGGCTGGGAAGAGGTGGCTACACAGCAGTGCAAGAGCTCCGTGCCCTGTGGAGCAAAACCTGCCCAGCCATGTAAGTTTTTCCCATGTTTTCGTGATAGACTTTACCACAGAAGGGAGTTGGTCAATGGCTTCTACTGACACAGGTGCTATTTCTCCATGTCAGTTGTCTGTCCTGCCAAGGTTTCTGGCAGGCATCTCTGTGTCTCTATGGTGATGCGAGCTTAGTCACTGTGATGAACCAGGTAGGCTGTATTTAGAAACAACTTTAAATGAGTACAGAAGGCAGTAAAAATACAACAAAATTAATTTCCAAACTAAGAAAGATCTGAAATTCTTCAGGTCTCATAAAAGTTAGCACCTTTAACTTAGAATAGACATTTGCTTTGATTTCACACAAAAAAAATCCTGACTACAAAATATACTGCCAATTGTGTACAATGGAATAGTCCTAGGATTAGAATATTCCTCCATCAGAGGATGTATATCCAAAATAAAACACTTGAAGGTATTATAAAGGCGAAAGGATATTCTGCAAATATATAAAACCAATAAAGCTTTGCTGCCTGTTTTTTCAGAACAATTTGAGTGTAATCCTGTGTGAGTGGAAATCAGTCTTCAGGCTCAAGTCGGATTTGGACAGTGGTTTTGAGAAGTTTTGCCAATAATACGCCCATTTTTAAAAACAATTATGAGGTAACCCAGCCAGCTATAGTGAAACCTGAGGAAACTATAGTGAAACTGTGACAAAATAGAAGAGAACAAAACTAGAACAACTTAGGAAATATAACTTTCTCCAGGTCAAAGGGCAGGGGTATTTCTCTTCCAGGCAATAAACACTTTAATATGTGTAGAACTGACCCTAACCACTATCTTAAAGATTAGCCTGAAAGACAGTGCTCTGGAAGGGCATGCAGAGAACTCCATGTGATAATTTCCTGGAATTTCTGGATTGAAACAGATAAGAACTGCATGTTGACATCTGTAAATTGGTGTGACCTTTTGCTTGCAAGATGATCAGACTGTGATCACCAAAGAACCATGCTCAGAAGCATTTAATAAAGGAGTTAAATTTGGGAAAAAGAAGTCTTAGCTCTACATAGATCAAATTGGTATTTTCCAGATGCCCTCACAGAAGGACTGCTTCCTTGTCAAATTTACTGTCTTATTTCTATATGCTAAATCATATTAAATAGTGTATACTGGTCATGAACCTTCAGGAAAGCAACATCTGGCAGTTCCAAGAAGTACAAGTATATGAAAAAAAATTAGTTTTGTCTACAAATATGCCATACTTTGCATTTTCTTCTTGAGAATGATTTATCACATAAACCCAGAAATTGAGAAATATAGACATGATAAAAAGCATTTTAAGATGTCACAGTTTTGAAAAACACATCTTGACAATGTGCTCAACATAGTTATAATACCATTATTTTTCACAGAGAAAACTGTAACAGAGGTTCAAGAATATGTGCTTCCTCTTCATTTATAAGTTCAGATATTTTCGTTGGACTTTTCCTTTGTAGTCAGCTTACATATAATTTATATAGGGAAGTTTGGGAACAGGGGTAGAGATCTTGTCCAGCCAAAAAAATGGAGTTTTGCCATGGGTTTTAATACTGTCAGGCTTTACTATGTCTTCTTTCCAGTACTGTGCTACTGCCCATGACAGTCACAAGTCCTAACAACTTGGATTAGAGCAATGATGTAGTTCAGTGTGAATAAAGACAAAACATTTGTGGCACAAGGGCTATTTAGATCTTCAAGTCCATATGGAGACATTCTAGTGTCCCAGTACAGAAGTGTTGGGCAAGTACAATGCCAAAAGAGGAAGGCTGAAAGCCCACACAAAGCAGAATGAGATCCATTGCTATGGAGTAATACCACTTCCTCTCAAATGACTGTCCAGATTTGTCACTCTGAACCTAAGTGTAGACTGCCTTCCCACCAGAGACCATCTACTCACAAGTGTGGCTGAATTTATCCCAGTGAATATATTTCTATGAGACCGAAGAATCATAGCTTCATAGAATAAATTTAGGTTCGCTAAATGTTATCCAGCCTAGTCCCCTGCTTGAGACAAGGCTAAATTCCAAGTTAGAGCAGGTTGCTCAGGACTTTATCGAGCCAAATTTTCAAGGAGGGAGATTCACCCCTCTTGGAAGTTGGGCTGCCAGGGCTCATGACCAGAATCCTTGTGGAGACTGTGGGCAGAAGCTGCCAGACAGCACTTTAGGGACACCACAGCCAGGGATGACATTGCCTTCTGTCCCTAAAGAGATGCTCAATGGCCAGGACTGGGACTGCCCCTGGCTGCCCCTGGGCTGCCCTGCTCCTGGCTGGGGTGGTGGGACAGCTCTGACTGCCAGGTCCTGCGCTGCCACCCTGGGAGAGCCCCCACTGCTCCTGGTCCCCGAGGAGCCCCCATACCTGGCAGGTCCCTCACAACTCCAGATGCAGCCTCACAAGAGCAGAGGAGAATGGAATAGTCCTTTCCCTTGGCCTACTCCTTAAATTCCCATCATCCACCACAGCCGTCCAGTGGATAGACCTCTGAGCCACTTCTCCTCCAGCCTTCATACAGGAGACAGCTCAAAACACCCTTACAAACCCTCTCTGGTCAAATGGGTCTCAGAGTGGTGCCCATTTGCCACCATTTCTATACAATGGCAATAGCAAGGTGTATTTAGGGACACAACTTACTTTATATATCCTGTTTTTAATTACCAAGGTGCTAAAGAGAATGTGTAAAGCACTTGATAATAACACACACGTTAAAGACCTGCTGAAGCATTTATTAGAAGAGCATTTATTTCTTCTTTAACATGTCACTGTGTATAGGGGGATGGTTTTCCTGTTCCTTTTAAAAAGAAAATATTAGGCTTTGAGACTCTGGTTTCTTTTCATCTTCTTCTAGATTAAAAAGCTTCTGGAAAGGAATAAAAAAGGATAGAATATAAAAGAGATAACAAAAGGAAGATATCAATAAGAAGCACCACTGCCTATTCTCTAAGCAGTTTCCAGGCAACTTTTAATGGAAGGTCAGGCACAAGCAAGATAAAGGGAGGGAAAAACAAGACATTATTTCATACAATAAAGTGACTGTGAATGCTGCCGGTTACAGAGGAAATAGATTGGCCAGCCTGAACACTTATTTATGTTTTTCTGTGAATACAAGTGAAAATCCTGCATAAAGGGCACTATCAAATTTGAGCGGGTGTGTTAATTCCAGCAATAGGTTTGCGTTACTCCTCCGAGAGGCTTTTATCACTGAATATGAGATGTTGACTCTGTGGTAATCAGAACGGTTCTGTTGGACTCCCTCATTCCCTTCTCTCTGAAGATGTATAATACTTTTTGTCTTCAATTAATCACGTCTCACAGTTGCAGCTCCAAGTAGCTTGCATATGAGTTATGTGGATGGGGCAACTAATGCATAGAGAGGTGGAGTGACTTTACCCATATTGCATAGCTACCCATAGGGATCATAATGCAGAGGCTGCACACTCACTGGTGTACCTCCAGTCAAGAAGCACAACCATATTTGTAGCCAACCCTAGCTACCCAGCATTGCTGGCTCCTTCCAGCACCTCCCAGTGGAAAGAGATGGAGGCTGTATGTGAACTGCATGTATCGTGTCTACTTCTTTTTTCATCCAGCATCTGGCAACCTTAGGTAGCTGGCAGCTGAAATAGTTTGAACCTGAGTGCCATAGGAGGCAGTCTGGATGCACCCCTTGGGTCCCAAAGTCATGGAGCATGAAGCATCCCTCTGTACTCATGGAGGAGGAGTAAAATCTCATGCGACCATGCCAGGAAAAGCCCTAGGAAGGAAGCCCTAGGAAGGAAGCCCTAGGAAGCCCTAGGAAGGTGTTGACTTGGAGGCCTGAAAATTGAAAAAGCCCAATTATTAGTTACTTTGACAATACTGACCCATTGAGTAGTGATAGCAAGTGCAAAACAAAAGCCTTCTTCTGTAGTTGCAGTCTTGGAGTAAAAAGTCAAGGTGATAATCTGACAAAGTTTAGTTTGGTAAAGCTTTGCTTCTCATGGCTGGATTTTCTGATGGCTGCACCATGATGATACTACAACCTGTCTCTCCACACGGAACTGACAGTTCCTCCTCCCCATCCAGCCTGTCTCCAGGTTGAAAAAAAAAAAATAGGCAAGTGAGAAAGCTGTCTGAATTTGAATTTTCAACCAAATAAAGTACTTTTGCCAGGAGCTGCTCACGATGAGGTTCTGGGTCAGAATCCTATATGCTCAGGTGCATGTACAAGAGCAACAAGAATCATTCAGGCACTGAGAGGTCCCCATGTGTTTAATCTGCTAGCTCCATGTAGAAGTCTTGGATACCTCTAAGACATGCCAGATTCATGTACCATCTATATATAGGCAACTGAAAGCTGCCCTTTTCCTCCCAGCACTGTTAGCTAAGAGAGTTAATATTGTCAGACTGCAAAGGCTGTTTGCTATCCAGGAATAAGGTTCACAAACTCCCCCCTGCCCCAAGGGATAGGCTGTGATGAATTGCTACAGCTGAACATGACTCTTTCAGAAGCACCTCTCTGCACATGTTCTTATGTGTGCTTTCCGGAGCTGCGGGGTAATACTGAGGCCGCTCTTCTCACTATGGGTTCTTGCTTGCCAGGCACAGCTGGCTCCTAATCCAGTCCACTGGGATCCTGAAGCAGAGAGAAGTCACATTACTGTCCTAGCAATACATGAGCGCTACTGGCCAGATAGTCCTGTATTTAAACTGTGAGATTTGAGTATAAGTTTGCATCTTTGATGCCCATAGTACATTTTGTCCAGGCAAATTTGTTACAGGCATTAAAGTGACATGATCGGCTTCTTAACATGTTTTTATCTACTGAAGTCTGCTCCACTGCACCCAGCTTTTACTTTTGATTTCCAATCATGTATGTAAGAAGACTTTCCAGAGCGCACAATAAGCAATTTCAGAACCCACCTCACTGTATGCTATGAGTGGGTTATAGTGTGTTTCCCCTTTTCTAAACATAGACTGAAAGAGAGTTTGAAGGGCAGGTTTTGACAAAAAATACACTTCATTGTTCTGAAAATGTGTTATGAATGAGACTGTCTTTTAGGATCAAGGGTAGCCAGTGAACCAGAATTCTGATTTCTGACAACATACACTTATGGAAGAAGCAGATATAGCTATAGAAGACTATTGTCTGTAATATGCACTCAGATATATCTGAAAAATGCTGTGATAATCTCAGCAGTCTTACAGCACTTCTCCTGTTAGGCATGATTTAAAAAAAAAAAACAACAAATCACAGCCCTCTCCAAATTGTTTGCAAACTTTATGCATCCCAAGCTTCTGCCTGCAAAAAAGGACACCAGTGAGAAATAATTACATCCTAACTGAATGTGTCCACATCAGTCCGAAGCAGAGGAGAGATTTTCACAAGACACATGCAGCAGTGGATGTGGCAACAAATTATCAAGGGTGCCATAACATCTTAGGCTGATACAGCTGTGTCTGCAGTTAGCTTTGAAATAAGACCATTAACTAGCATAATTTGTTCTATGTATAGACTGATACAGGGACCAACAGTTGACCTTTCACAGAATCACAGAATTTTAGGGGTTGGAAGGGACCTCTGAAGATCATTGAGTCCAACCCCCCTGCCAGAGCAGGACAAAAAACTAGGTCAGATCATTCAGAAAGGCATCCAGGCAGTTCTTGAAAGTTTCCAGAGAAGGAGACTCCACAACCTCTGTCTCCCTAGTTCAAGAGTGACAAGGATCTACTTGAGAGAGTCCAATGGAGGGCTATGAGGATGATTAAGGGACTGGAACACTTGCCTTATGAGGAAAGGCTAAGAGACCTGGGGCTTTTCAGTCTAGAGAGGAAAATACTGAGGGGGGATCTAATTAATGTCTATAAATACATGAGGGCTGGGTGTCAGGAAGGCAGGGACAACCTCTTTTCACTTGTGCCCAGTGATAGGATGAGAGGCAATGGATTCAAACTCGAGCACTGGAAGTTCCACCTCAACATGAGGAAGAACTTCTTTACTGTGAGGGTTACAGAGCACTGGAACAGGCTCCTTTCCTTTGCTGTCTTCTCCTGATGCACTAGACCAGCTTCGTGCTCCAGTCCTGCTAGGATGAACTTATCTCCTGCGCCAAAGTGAGTGATGCAGCTGCCAGCTCTAGGTGAGAATATAGATGTGAGAGGAGATTTCTACCTCAGAGTGGGTTGATACTGGTTTTATCTGGGCTGCTCTGCTGTCTCCTGCAGAAGTTCAGTGCCTAGGTCTGAGTGCGTGGGCTGTGTTGTGAATAATCAGCTGAGAAGTGGTTTGGCAGGGCAGCACCTCTCTGTCAGTGGCTGGTGGTGGGTAAAAAAGGTAAAATGTTAAAAGAATTCCAGTGTTTTATTTACAAAGTTCTTGTTTTCTTGCTTTTGATTTAGGATTGTGAAAACATCTTCAGTCAGGACGTGGAAAGAACATCTTAAGGCTCATGCAATTGAATTTATCTTAATTTAAAACAGTTTATGGAAGTTATTTATGATTATTCATTCGTGCACTATATGGGACAGCACTCCTTATGTTTGCTCACTACACTTCTTCCTGCCTCTACTATCTAATTTTTTTTTTTACCTGCTTTTAGGTTTTGGGGGCTTAATTTGGGAGTTACTTGAGATTTTTTCAAAGTAATGAGCCACACAGCAGACAGCAGCCGGGCATTTCTATGGGACAACAGTACACACTTGTTCCAGAGAACTACTTGCTTCCTTGTTTCTGAGGCAAATTTAAAGCTCTCATCTCAGTATCCATGAAAAATCTTTTGAGTATTTTAGAAACTATCTCAGCTGGAGCTGGGCTTTTTTTGAGCCAACAAAGCTAATGACACCTAGTAAAACTCCATGTAGCTAAGGAAAAAGCATGACACGATGAAGTTTCTGATTGGAATTAACTACCAGAAGGACTGAGATTAAGCCCACTCTAAGTTGTTTCTGGTGCAGCTGAAAATATTTTAAAAACAACCATCTTGCAATAACCAACCATAAGAAATTACAGTAGTAATAACAGGAAATTTGAGGTTTTCAACTGGTCCTCTGCAATAGGCTTTTAGGAAAACACTAGTAAGAGGACAAGAGGTAAGGTCATATCATGGCTATAAAGACAAAGGGATGCAGGTAGGAGCAAAGAGATCCATCTTTCTAACCACTGCTTTCAGGGCAGTGACATCTCAAACAGCAGCATTTGGAGATGAGTTTTCAGAAATAGATTTTAAACATTAATAATTTATAGATCTACCTTCTGATTCCTAACCTGTCTCCTCATGCCCCAGTTCAAATCCCGTCTTCTCTCTCCTATAACACTTATGGATGTTTAGTCACCACTTCAGGATTTATCTTGCTAAAACATGACTCTTTGTTTTTACTTTCTGCGCCTTCTTTGCCCAATACTGTACCAGCTTATAATCCTGTAGTCAGGACTGTTCTCAGCCTTACACTTCTCCTAGCTTTTGGCAGAGAAGTGAATGTGAGAAATCTTACCCAGGCCTCCTGGAAAGTGCCATGCCTACCCTGACCCCAGTCCCATGTTCTTCCTCACTCTCACACTATTTGTACTTTGATGCAAGCATGTCAGGCCACTGAGTGAGTCATGCTGCTTCAAGATAAACCTGATGTTTTTGGAAGATTTAGTTTTCAGCTGGGTTCGTTCCCTAAAGAACCTCACTGTGAGGTTTCATGGACTGTAGTGTCAATACCTGGGGATAATATAGTCTGGACAGCTGGGTTAAGGTACTACAGAAGGGTACCTTAATAAAGACATTTTTCTGGATAATTTGTCCAAGAGGTAGCCTTTCCTGATCACCATACAGCTTTTGTTCCTGCAAAATTATCCTATCTTGATGAAACACCCTCCTGCCTCATCAGCATTGCTGCAAAGACCATTTTCTCAACATGCCACATTCCTAAGTTACCCTTCCCTATGCAGCATCCTCCAGTTCTCCCTTTTTTTCTGTTGCATTAAACACTTCAGACTCAGGGCCTTTCCTGGGCTGTTTTTATCCTGACTCAACAGCTTTTAATCACTCTCAAAATATCAACTTTCTTCTCCAGTTGTATGCTACTGCCATCGTATGCTCAGTTTCAAGATGCTCTTGCCCATGTAGTTATCCATGTTAGGGAAGCTTCCACATATCCATGTTGTTACCCTTCTTTCTTCTTAAGACTCCTTACTCTCTGGTGCCTACAACAGAAAAAAAAAAAAAGAAAACATACAAATAGGTGGTGTGCTCAGTCTGCAGACTGCTCTGTCAGCCAATGTTACGTTACTGTACCTCTTCTCATGTTATCACCTTTTTCTATAGTTATTTTATGTTGATGCAATATCTAACAGAGCAGCATCCTGGTCCATATTTCTCACTTGAGGGGTGGAAGGAGGTTACTACTCCATTTTTATTGACTACTCCATCTTTACTAGGTGTGCAAGTGGGCGGCATGCTGATTCATATAGCCCAAAGTTCAGAACAGAAGGCAAAGTGCATAATCAAAAATTATCTGAACAGCTCATCCATGTTGCTAGGTTCAAATGCAGAAGCAACATCAGGAGAAATGGTATAAATATAAATTTTTATAAAGTTGTTTAATCACAAATTAAGTAATATACACTTTGATAGGAGGAGTGGAAAAAATTAGAAAGAAAATTTTTTAAAAAGAAAAAACCCAATAAATGGATGAAGAATCAGGGGCTTCATTGTTCACAGAATCACGGAATCACCAAGGCTGGAAAAGACCTTTAAGATCATCAAGTCCAGCTTATGACCTAACACCACCACATCAGCTAGACCATGGCACTAAGTGCCACATCCAGCCTTTCCTTGAACACATCCAGGGACGGTGCCTCCACCACTTCCCTGGGCAGTCCATTCCAATGCCTAATCATCCTCTCCGTGAGGAAGTGCTTCCTAATATCCAACCTAAACCTCCCTTGGAGCAACTTCAGGCTGTGCCCTCTTGTCCTGTCACTAGTTGCCTGGGAGAAGAGCCCAGCCCCCACCTGACTACAACCTCCCTTCAGGTAGTTGAAGAGAGTGATGAGGTCTCCCCTGAGTCTCCTCTTCTCCAGGCTAAACAACCGCAACATCCTCAACCTCTCTCTATAAGACTTTTCCTCTAGTCCTTTCACCAGCCTTGTTGCTCTCCTCTGGACCTGCTCCAGAATGTCAACTTCCTTCCTGAAGTGAGGGGCCCAGAACTGTACACAGTACTCAAGGTGAGGCATCACCAGTGCTGTGTACAGGGGGAGAATTACATCCCTACTCTTGCTGGCCACACTATTCCATGAGTGAAATTGCTCAAAGAGACAAACTTTCAATGGGAACTCAAGAGCTTATCTCCAGGTCACCCATATCTGCCACTTGAGCCAAGTCTTGGAAAATGTTTCCATGGTTTCCCCAAGGTTTACAGCCTGGTTTGCCATATGATTTTGAATATTTGTTCATTTATGCATATGTTCCTAAAGAAATCTGGAATGTTCCAAAAATCTGGGTACAAACTGGTGAGCTTAAAAACACCTAGTAGGACATATCTGCTAAGATAAAGAATTGTTCTTTGAATTTGCTTGGGAGTTTCACAACTAGGACCTCAAAAATGAATGTAAATGGAATTAAACTAAATAAAATAAAACTTTCAAGAGGACTTTTTGGCTTTGCAGACTTTAATGCAGGCTGAAGAAACTGTTCATTCCTCTGCTCCAATGTTTGTTTTTATGAAGCCATTTTGTATATAATGATGTGATGATATGTTACCGTGGATGTAGCACTAAATATAGCGTGAGAATATGTGTGCTATTTAAAGTGATCATACAAGGGTATGTAGTGGGGGCTGCACTTGCTGTATGTGCAGTACCCTATTTATAACAGACATATAGGATGGATTTAGTGTACTAGAAGTAAGCATTTGAACCAAAGACTTGTAAGGACATGGTGATAGGGCTAAACAAACCAGAGTATCTAATGTGTCAAAAAGAAGACTGAATTCATTAAATGAACACAAAATTAGCTGTTTGTTCTTTTGGGGTTTTTTTTTTGTTTTTTTCACCCCCTAAAAACAAAAAGCATCTTTGGCTTGATTTCATATTACACCTAAACTTAGTAGTTGGTATTAAATATGACCTTGATCTTGCAATTTATGGTGAGTGGGGCTTTTTTCACCTACAAACAAGTCAAGAGAAGTTGAGTGATTCCTCAGTGCATAGGCTGTGTTGCAAATTATGGGCTGGTGCTGGTAGGTGTTGCTAGAAGCCAACCGTTAATGAATGAAGATTTGGTTGCACAGAGAAAAAGATGGTGATTTGCTTTTCTAGAGACTGATCCCTCTCTTTTCATTCAGAATGCTTGAACACACATTGTTACATCTTTGATAAATTCTCTTGACCTTGCAACTTCCATGTAACCAGATAGAGAAGCTGAGCATCTGCTTTCTTACCTATGACTGAAGCGAAATTATTTTTTTCCTGGCTTTTGCACAGACTTCTTCTTTACTGCTTTACAGCACTTCTCTTTGACATTGTCTCCAGTACTAACATCCCTGAGGTACTGACTTCCTTCACAAAGAATTAAATTTTGGCCAAAGGCCGGTGGCTTTGAACACTGAAGCTATTTGAAGTAGGCATATGACTTGCAGATTGATCTTGGAGGGCAACAAAGGATGTGTTGAGATTTTCGTTTCCCTCTAGCAGTAAAAGTAAATAACTTGGTTTATTCATCATAAGTTAATTCTTTTTTCTTACCTGGGAAACTGAAACACCACAAAATCAGAAAATGAAAGCTGTATAAAACAAAAAACTCTTCATCTGTATTTGTTTCTGAAACGAATCATGTGAACACAACTTGAAAGACTTTTAAAACTCTAATTGGCAAAAATGTAGTTATGTTTTGAGAGATTGACTACATATGGAACTTATGCTCTTAATTGCATCATTCCTTCAAAGATTATAAGGATTTTCCTGGCTTCCAGAAACAGCAGAGGTAGCAAAGGTACATAACATCTGCCTTTTGCAAAGAAACCTCTTTCCAGCATCTTTTCTAAGGCCACAAGCTTCTGGTTGATGTTTGCATGCTTTCTTCTACTGATGGTCTGGGTGGAGACATGCCTGTGGCAATCCTGCCCTTTAGGGTTCAGCCCAAGCTCCCTCAGCCACTGAGTGCAGCAGCGGGTTCTGGGTCTGGCCCAGCTGTTGCAGCAAGGTGAGGAGGAGCTGACACTCCTTGGGCTGGAGGGATGGCTTTCCCTGGCATTTGATGCCCTCAGAAGCACACAGGGCCTCTGTGATTTGCATGGCACCTCCTCCCCAGTCAACCTTGTTGACTAGTCCAAGGGCCACCAGGGAAGAAGAGCTCAGCCTTTAAGAACCCAAATCTGAGCTAAAGTCTCTGTCTGCCTCTACTTTGTGCCTGTCTCTACTTTGGCCCTGACCTAGATACACTGCTTCTCAAGGCTGGTACAGACTTAACTCTAAGTTTGCTAGCTTCTTGCTCCCTCTTACATCGTGCAGTTCCCATTAATGCACATAAACAATAACTTAGCATGTATTTAGAGACTTCTGTTGTCATATTTTTGTGTCCATAAAGAAATCACCTTACAAGAATTCAGGAAAAATTAGGACTTTCCCTGAATCCTTACTTGCCAGTCTCATGAGTCTATTAACTCCAGCATGAGGACCCAGATCTCCTACAGCTGCCAGCAACTGGCAACAAAGAGTGACTGAGGGAAAGCTACATGCTCATCAGCACAACAGTTACGCAGGGCATTTTTAGCTGAAGGCTCATGACCTTTGAGTGAAGCCATGCAGTGAAATGCAGACCATGGCCTGGACCTGTGTGATGCATTCAGACTGATTCATCAGGTGATTCAGAGCCTATACACTGTGCTATTATTACAATTACAGTTGTTCTGAAAGCAAAAGCCATGAGAGTTTAAAGACAATATTTGCAAGAGAAGCCTATTCAGAGTTGAAGTCAGCTTGTCAAAAAGGGTTTCTAGTGCTGGATTGTCAGTAAGAAGAACTGAACACACCTTGGGAAGTCTGGCCTCAGATGTGCTAAGCAAAGTGTAACCAGGCTTGCAGCACTTGTGAAAGTCCAGCATTCAGACCTCACAGGAAACTTGAGGCAAAGGTTGGAGCGGGACCCAGGACTTGTTTCCAGGTTTCTCTGGCCCAAGATGAACATTCCTGTTTACTCAAGAGAAGCATGCCACGTTCAGCTCCAAGTGTAAAGGAAACTTGGTCAGTGCAGAGTTACCAAGACTGTAGCTTGGCAAAGAAGCTGGATAAAAATACCAACTCTTCTCATGAGATTTAAAGACTGCCAGTAGTCAAGGTGAGGCCTGTTTGAAACTTTTTAAAGGATTTTATTTAGTCAAGCCAAAGCACTTTCATCAAGAAGATGGAAAAATTTTTGAACAAGAGGTGGAAAGTTATTTTCTAATACAAGCATAGAAACATATCTGTTCCTCCTACTTGGTCACATACTTGGATTGCTAGAAGAAAACATCCCCTCAAGTTGTAGGCATAAAAGCTTCTGACAGCTCTCCTTTTCTTCTGAGGGTCTTGATTTTGGTCTGAGGGGCACTGTGACAGCCATGGACAAGCCAAGATGAGGGATGGCAGCTGAGAGCAATGATCTGGAGCAGAGCGTAATGAGCCTCCCAACCCTGGGCTCAGCCTAATCAAGCTCAAGCTTAAGTGTGATGAGAGCTGCTCCAAACCTGGACAACCTTGACCGGAAGCACTTATGAAAATACTTTCAGAGTTAGAAATGTTTTGTCTGGCTCTGGTAGCAGTATCTTACCCTGGAGGAATTGTAGGGACAACTGTATCCTGGTGTCAAACAGATAATGGGGTGACAGTCTGCAACTAGCTCTGTCTTACTACCAGCCTTTGTGTTGCTGAGATGGCTTAGTGTCACAAAATTGGTCTTGTACAAGGATTTTCCATTCTCTGGGGCATGGATCCTCCTAAATTTTTCTCCAGAATTAGTTTTTGTCTTAATGCATGGCAGGGCCTCTTGACATTACTGAGCTCTACTATTGCGAAGGAATGGGGGAGGAAGGTGTGTCTTTTTTTTGTTGCTGTTTTTTTTAATAGATGATAATGTGGCATATTTAGCCTCTTATCTTCTGCAGTGTAGAGGAGAGCAGGGACCTAAGCAATGAATGAAATGCTGACAAGAAAACACTATTGTTTCATTTATTAAAAAAAAACAAATTACAGGGACTAATTGCATGATTCAACATTTGAAAACTTTGCATTCCTCCTCTGCTTTGGAGAGTAAAAGGGCCTATTATCATTTCCAGGCCAGATGTTTTAGTTTATTGAGCCTGTTTGATCCCTGCACCTGTCTAAGACCAGCAGTTGCTGGATTAGCGTAAGGAGCTGAATTAAAAAATCTGGACAACTGTTACTGAACAAGTGAATGGTGTGAAAATGAGCAGGCTTTTGGTATAAAGGATTTACTGTTTGTGACACAAGGCAGTACACATCATTTATGGTGCAAAATGAGCATGCAGCACTCATTCTGCATGTCCATGTGCTGGAATATACATTACAAAGTGACAATTACAGGAACTTCCAGTGAGGCAAAGAAAGGGAGGGGGAAGTGAGGGAAGCAAGGGACACATTACACCATCCATCTGTGAGACAGCCGTTCAGTTACCAGGAATTATATATTATTTCTGGTGGATTACACTGATTATAAAAAGAAGAATCTGGTTCCTGCCCCCACAGTGAACATTGCCATGCATCCTGAAGGAAGCAATGGCTTTTCACTTGCCCCTTTCCTGTACTGTGGCTCTTTCTTTTGCTCCCTGCTCCCTTATTAAACATAACCATCGGATATGTTTTCTTTCCTTCTGTTTTTTTCTGTTTTGACTAAAATGCATGGTGCCTTGTGACTTACAGACCTTCCTTCATGTCTCAGCTCTTTTTTGCTATAGCTGCAAGTATGGCCAACCCCAGCAGGTCAGAAACCAAGATCCATCTTGCCTGGTAACCTGTCTCTGACAGCTGAGATTAAGCGGATGGCTAGTGGTCACACATCTTTACAGCTTGAAATCCCTGAAAACAAATGTGCCTCAAACACACGCTCTAGAGAAGGAAGTGCAAGAGTTAGTTTGTTGAAAAGCTGTTTTCACAAACTGCCATTGTAACATTTGTTTTTGAAAAAAAAAAATTAAAGGAAAGCAATGTAATACAGAGTATTGTGATTGGTGTTTGCAATCCACTGACTTCTGCCAGGTAAGGTATGTATCTTGCTGTTCATATTATCACTGCTTTACTGCTTACATATAGCAGAGCTTCAAGATAAGGGGCAGACATAGGTGCCAAAGTGACAGTTAAGTGAAGATAAAGGGTTTGCCTGCTGTGTGAGGTGGGTCTTGAATCATTTATTGTACTCCACATGAACAGAAGTGAGTCCCCTCCCTGATCCCCCCACTTGCCCCAACCTTGCCTATTAAATCTCCCCTTCCCATTTGGAAAAAGTCGTGACTGTATGCAAATACTCAGCATGAGGTTGTTCCTGCCTCTGCAAAGATCATGACTAAAGTTGAGGAGCCTAAGGATTCTGGATGTTACTTTTGCTTTAGAGGTAGAAGCATAACAAAATAAAGTCACTCATCCAGCATCAAACAGCTCAATCTATGCCAAGAAACAAAAACAAACATCCTATGTGACAGTTCAGAGGTTTAACCATGTGCTCATATGCCACTGAGCTTTTTCAATGGCACGTTCAATGCCTTACTTATCTGCACGCACTGACCCTATATTTGTGCAAATACACTGACTTAAGTGACTATGACTTGAGCAAGGACCTTCTTATGTGTCTAAATGCAAAGGTAGGCTCCACGTCCATAAGGAACCCCTTTTATGCTTAGACAGAAGAGAGCTTGTGAGGCGTACTCAGAGGCTGGTGTAACAGAGGCAAGACTTGCTTCTTCCCAGCAACTTAGATGATGTTGTGAAGGGACTGACAGGAGATTGCACAGGCAGGTATTTGAGCACAAACCTCGATGTGCTGGCGATGCACATGTTCTCTTGCATTTGGAAGACACCGTGAGTGGAGAAAGCTTAGAAATCAATTAGTTTCAGATTTCAAAATGTACGTTTGTGTGCCCTCTCACTCATTGCCATATTTTACTGACGTAAGTTCCTACACTCCATGACTTCTAGTGGACTAGAGCCTAAAAACATGTAAAACTCTAGCCTCTGGTCAGTTCTGACAATTAGAAAGCAGAACAGCACATCCCAAAATGTCCTACGTTGCTGCAGCTGGACAAGTGCACTTTAGTTCTACTGCTTATTGTAATATTTCACACACATAAGCTAGTAAAACGACAAAAGCTTAACATCAGACACTGCTTCAGCATCTTCATATGAAACCTGTGAATAAGGAGAAAAATATTTTACTTAGAAAACCTTATTTTATTTAGGAAAAAATACTGATTTTTCATTCAGATTATAGAAGGTGCACCTTATTAATTACTTATTAATGTGCTTATTAATTACTGGGTTTTAATAGGGATATAGAGACAAGTGTTAACTAGAAAATGGAGAATGTACAAATTTTTGTGCAGGTTTTGGGCTTTGGTTTGGTTTAACTTTTGAAGGAATTGTTAAAGTGTTTAACTTATGCAAATACACACATTAACATGTGTATGCTTGTAGCTTGTCTGTGTTTTAATCCTGTGTGTAAAAGACTACTTTTTCTGCCTCCTTTCTGTAATGAAAAAGTATTTTACTGGGCAACTAATTTTACAATTTATTGCTCTTTTCAGTTGGAAAAACTATGTTTTTATTAAAGATCTTCTTAAAAGTCTAAAATTTTTGGTCATGATAACCATGGTGAAGGAACTATATAACCAAATGAAATGTGGCTGGCTAAGTTAAACTTTGATGTAATTGTCCTAAAACTGATTGTTGTAGAGAAAATGAATGGAACCACTGAAACTAGTTGTTGGCTTTATTAAAAAAAAAATAAAATAAAATGCTGTATTGAGTAAAATTAACTTCTTAAGTACCCTGCTAATTTCAGTCCTGTGATGTCTTCATGCAGCAACACTTCTGGGATGTTGATTTATAATAACAAAGCTGGTGGCTTTTCTGTTTGGTGACACCAGGAGTCTGCATGCAGATGTCCTAGTACAAGGTGTACAGCAAATACTAATAAATAAACTGCTATTAAAAATGTTGGTAATACCATAATGTCCTGTATTATTTGTATGAGAATGTGAGAGCCAGTCACCTCCCTGTAATGTAAAAAAGAAACAGAAACTCATTATTGGCTCCTGTTGGCCATGGTGGCCCTGAGTGGTCTTTGCTGCTGTAGTGGCTGATGTTGCTGTTGTGGTTTAACCCCAGCCAGCAACTAAGCCCCAGTGAAGCTGCTCAGTTTGGGGCAGGGTAGAGAATTGGAAGAGTAAAGGTGAGAAAATTTGCCACTTGGAATAAAGGCAGTTTAATAGGTAAAGCAAAAGCTGCATGCACAAGAAAAGCAAAACAAAGAATTCATTCACTGCTTCTCATCAGCAGGCAGGTGTTCAGCCATCTCCCAGAAAGCAGCTGAGCTCCATTGGGCCTAACATTTACCTGGGAAGACAAATTCTGAACATCCTTCCCTCCTCCTTCTTCCCCCAGCTTTATATGTTGATCATGACATCATATGGAACATTCCTTTGGTCAGTTGTGGTCAGCTGTCCTGGCTGTGTCCCCTCCCAACTCCTTGTACACCCCAGCCTTCTTGCTGGTGGGAACGTGTGAGAAGAAGAAAAGGCCTTGGCTCTGTGGAAGCACTGCTCTGCTATAGCTGAAACATCTGTTATCAGCATTGACTTCAGCCCAAATCCAAAACACAGCCCCATACCAGGTACTATGAAGAAAACTAATGTTACCCCAGCAAAAACCAGCACAGTTGCTTAAGTCCAATTCCCAGCAAACTACAAGATGCTGTAAGGAAAGAAATGGTTGCTAACTGTGATTATGGACTTCTGCAGCGAGAGGTGACTAGAGCCCAGACACTGCAAGGTCCCCAAAGGTCCTGCTTGAGCTGGGCACTTCCTTGAAAAGGGCTATATGGGTAGGAAATTCTTACACACCCTGCTATAGGAGAGGGGGATGTGAGGCAATTGTGAAACATGTAGTGCCTTTGTCAATATGAACTTATTTTAACTTTAAACTACTTATAGAGCTTTTATCAGGCCGCTGAGCCCTCTGAGGGACGGCTGAGTGACATGCTGCCTTTGAAGATATGGTGGTATCACTGGAAAGACATCAGTAGACAAAACATTAAACTCACCTGGCCTGTCTTATATGTCTCCCAGCCCTGTTTTCGGCATCAAGCCTTAATGAAAATCCACTGCTTTTGTTGGTCCATAGCTAATCCAGGCAGAGAAGGAAGGGGAGCTGCAGATACACCATTTCCCTTCTATGGGAAGGATTAGAGGTGCCAATTCAGACATTCTACATATTCTTAAAATTCTTTTGCTCTCTGTAAAGGGGGGAGAGGGGGGGGGCAGGGGCGGGAAAGAAAACAAAAAACAAACACAAAGCCAAGGGACTACATTGTGTGCTGTGTCTGAGCTATAAACCTACAAGCTGGAGACCCATTTTGTCACTTTGCACTTGCAGTTTAAATTCACACTAATCCTTCCAACACAGTGTTGAGTAAGAAAGAAGTAAACAGCCTAATGCCAAAATCCTCCCGTTTATAGGATTACTCCATGGTAAGAAAATTACTTGGATCCCTGTACAGGAGAGTGGGTGGGAAGACAGAGACCCCTTCCCAGAGGGGAAGGGTGTGCAGATGCAGACCTTGGAGTACCAGGTTCTTTGTCAGATGGTGAGATTAGTGGTAGAGAAACGAATTACCTCCTTTCAAGTCTATTTAACCAATATGCACCAGGAGTGAGTATGTGCTTCTTCTCCTTGAGTGGTGGAGAGTTTGTATTTAACACTTCTCTGAGTAACCATATCACTGAACACAGAAATAATCAGGACCCAGTTATTGTAAGCCTGCCATCATTACTTTACATACCAAAGTTATGAAATATTTCAGGTAAAATTAATATGGAGCAGAGTTGTATTCAACACATGGTCAGGACCATGTCTCTTGCAGCTCCTTTTTTTTTTCTTTTAAAGTTAAGTGATGAGTAGTCCTGTGGCACTAGGCTGTCAATACAGGTTTATCTTTCTAAATTGTTCAAATATGATCACTTATAATCAGCCTACTCAAGAATTTTAGCAGCGTGAACTAAACAGCATCTTTGACATAGTGGAAGCCTAAGGAAACTGGAGCTGTGTAGTGTCAGGATGGATGTAGTCTTGTAGAAAACATTTGAATCCCACCACTTTGTCTGGTCTATAGTGGTCAGTGGATTTTTGTGATGTCCTGAGATAGACCATTTTTAAAAATTTTGAGGTGTGTGTGGGATAGCTAATGAAAAAATATCTGCTTTGAAACAGTTACAAATAGTGTTGTGGGACAAATGTTGCTTATGGCTCAGGATGGTTTCTGTGACATTGGAATCAGCTGAGGAACAAGAGGGCAAGTTTGGCACTAGTTTGGGTCTCACCTTGGCCACGTAAGTACAGAAGCAGGGAGGGATGCAGTGGATATGTTTTAGCTAGCCTAACCTATGCTACATTACCTGTCAGAGAACTCCTATTGGTAAGTAGTTTCTTCACAGTTTATTAAATAAGCTGTGGAATTAGTAAAAAAGACTGAAATCCTGATTACTATTATTTTATTAAACTCTTGGGATAAACCTTCATTATTAGGTGGGTGAGTTACAAATCTGCTGGGCATTCCTCTGAGGCAATAATGACACAAGTGAAAGCACCTTTGGAATTGCTTGCTGATGCTGACTTAGGGAGGGGAACCCAAATCCACCAGTCATGGTGGTGGCTGTAACTGGAGCTGTACAATCCATGCATGAAAACTCTACTTCACATTGGGTAGTGTGCAGTAAGTGGTGTTTACTTCATGCAAAATGCATCTTAAGCATGCAATTGTCTGGATGTTTCAGAACAGTCTAATAGGACAACACATTAAGACTAGATGGAATTGTCTACCTCACATAATGGACAACTGACCCATAAAGCCAGAGTGTAAAGTTATTTGACTTTGGTTCAGACAACTAAAAGCCATCTTTACATCAAACCAAGCCATCTTGGTTTCCTCTGAAATTAAATTACCAAAAAGTCAAAATGAAATGTTTTATTTAAAGTGGTTTTTGTTTTGTATTGGATCAAACACCCTTAAAAAAAAAATTAAAAAAATCAGCACTGATAAGATCACTATGAAATGAAAAAACAGAAGGTGCTAAAACAATGTGCTCTGATGGTTTTGATTTATTGTACTTTGTGAAACTTGAATTTATTAAAGATTTTGATGGTGCAAATCTGCCTTTCTGTGAAAATTTTGGTCTGTGTTGCAATCATTTTGCAAGGTTCTTGTTGGAGACTCCTATTTTTATCTTTTAAAAATATTTTGACCTGATGCTTAGGTAGTCAGCTGCAGTGCACTGACAGCTGCTCTCTGTGCTGAGGGGGTACGTTGGAACTAACCTGCTACGTTTGTGATTCCTGTGGTGCAGCTCCTAACATTATCATGCTTATTTTGGACCATGAGATGGAGAGCTGAGGCAAAAGAATATTCAAGCCCAGGTCCATGAAAGCACCTAGAAAGAAGAAAGAGTAAGCCATTAAACCTCCCCTCGGTGAGACCGAAGGATCAGAAGCGCTCTCCGTATCTGCACTGGGACTTTGCCACTGTTCAGCAAAGACTGCCAGTTTAATGAAGAGAAAGTAAGCTCTTGCTCTGCAGCCTGAGGAGTCCCTCCACAGACAGAGAAGGTCCTGTTCTCTGGTCCTTGGCCTTGAACTGCATATCCATTTCTCAACAAGGGTGTCGTCAGTAGGAATCAGAGGCCAGAGCAGATCTCTCTCCTCTCCTACTTTGCTCTTGAGTGAATGCACTTACCTGGTTATGGTCATGCTCCTCTTTGCATGATCTTGGTCTTGCTGACCCTTTGGGTTGCTGGCTGAGCCCCTGAGGGACAGTGAAAGCCAGATGAATTCCTGCAGAACCTGCAGACTAGGCAAAGGGGATTTGAACCTTCACAAGAACCTCCAACTCTTCTGCTCATTGCTCTGTGCTGTTATTTAAAAGAAGAGCAAGTTGCCACCTCCCACCCTTGAAAATGCACCTTCTAGGAGGAGATGTAGGGCTATGAAACTCCAGGCTTTAGGAAAGCACTTAAGCTGAGTAAGGCAGCAAAAATTCAGGTATAGATTTGCTCATCAGTGTGCCTTGTTCCTGTTCTTGTGCATCAAGCTCCCTGGGTCTACTGGGGCACATTAAACTCTACTCCTAGACCCCAAGGGCTGGGACCTTGTTGTAGGGCTGACCTCATGCAACTTCTGTGAGAATGCACAGGAAATTTGTGGCAATAAGGTCTCCTACAGTCAAAAGCTAGCTCTCCAGTCCTGCTCTGCCCTTGCCTCCAAGGAGGGGAAACACAGGAAAAAATTTGCACTGCAAGGTAATGTGGGCACTGAGCAAAATTTCTGAAGGGCATAGCAAGGGTATACTCACCACTGGCAAACTTATCAACAGTGGGTAATAACAGCCCTCCTATTTCTAACTGATCACAGCCACTCTGTGGCTTCTAAACCATCATCACAAATAAATCGTTCAATGTAATTTTCATAAATGAGGGTAACTCTTATTTATGTTCAGAAATTAAGTGAAACAAGTGGACACAGATATTCCCTGTGAAATGCTCCCACTGTGAGTAACATAGTAGAGTTGGTTTGTGACCATAACATGTATTTTAGAGTACAAGGAGCAATGAATACTCTCTGTCATAACAGAGCAGATGCTATTAACTAAAAAGCAACCTAGAAAGCGCTTTTGACTTTTGCTTGCTAAATGTAATATCATATTTACCCACCACAAGCCAAAGGTCAGTCAGTGTCTTTTCCTTGCAAGAAAACACTAGCTATGGAGGGAAAATAAGGACTAGTGTTCTTCTTCTGAATAGTGCTTCCATTAGCAGAAATACTGATGTTTCTAAGTGGCTTTGCTGTTGAAGCACATGGCCACCATATCTAAGAGTTTTCAATCTTTCAAAGCAACAACAACAACAAAAAGCCCTTTTATGTAAAAAGTCCTCTTGAAGTTAAACATTTTAGACAGAAACTTTCAAAGAAAGTTTGTGGCATCTGCAGAGCTTTGCCTTTTAAACTTTAGGCTGGGGATGAAAAGCGCTGTTGTCCCTTCCTCTGGGCTTCTATTCACTTTGCAATGAAGAACCCATTTTTCATTTACACTTACAATTGAAGTAGGGAACCACTTCTCTGATATGTGCTCTATTAGATATTAATAAGTGAATGGGCTATCGTAGCCTTATTTTTGGAAAATCCAGTGGAAGAGCCACAATCTAAGTTCCTGTCAGCCCTTGTGGTTGCTTTCTGCTTTTTGGGGATAGGGAGGCTCTCAGGTAATACAGAGCTGACTTAGAGATGCTCCTGCTTAACTTTCTTCATCCTCAGCAAAAGTTTGCTACACCTGCTGACTCAGATGTTTCCATTAGTCTGCATACTGTCTTATACTTCAGATTAAACAGAAAGGATATTAAGCACTAACAGATTAATGCACAAAATTTTGCACATCCCTTGCAAATGATAATATTCTCCTTGGGAAAACAGACAATCAAATGTATTGTCCAGAATATGTACTTGGATCTCTGAAAAATTTTCCTCTCTGAAAATTTCAACTGTATTTTGTTACCTGATACACAATTTGATAAAGTTGCATGTGATTTCTATACGAAATGAAATGTTTTCTTCCTTTTATTTTCTATAGTTTTGGCTAAGATTTGCCACTCGAGAGACTGTTTTTGTCACTGAACCCAGGAAATAAGTTCTCTTTTCCTGAATAACTCTTGAAAAATGATTATAAAACATTATCACAGTCACTTTTATTTATGTACATATTTTTAAAAGCAGTAGCAGGTAATTGAAAATATTAACTCAAAGTTAGGATGTTCTAAAGCTGAAAAATGGCAAGTATTATTTCATGGCACATATAATATGTTGTTCAGGAGAATTAGTGTGTAAATGTGTCTTTTATGCTGGTCATAGAAGCCCTTCCTCTCTATAATAAGGTGCATATTTCTAACAAAAACATTGTAGCAGAAATCAGAGTGGTTCTAAGCCAAGGTAAAGGTACTTCTTATATTTTTAATAGCTTTATTAGAAGATACATCAGTATAGTTGTACTTTGAATCAGTCTTTCCTTTGAGAAGAAATCCTATTCATGTTTTAGTGTTTTGATATAGTCAGCTTCATTTGGAGGTATTCAGCATTTTTTCTATGGGAAACCATCTAACAGGAGCTACTCAGCTCTTTATGAATAGAAACTCAATTTCTTAAGTATAATAGAGCTCTTCATTGGGTCTGTCCTTGTGTCCTATTGTTGAAATTTAAAATATATGTTCATAAACAAAAAAGTGTCATTATTCAGTCCACATCCAAAAGGATAGAAACCTAAACATTTCTTTATGAAGGTAAAATGAGGTGGCAAATACATGTTACAAAAAGGAGAGGCTTTTTCATAGTGTACTGTAACTAGATACAAGAAACAATGTAGAGTCTAACAATTATAAGAAATCCACTGTGGCCTTTGATGGCAGTTTTCTCCAGAGCATTCTTCATCTGGTGCTGAATATTTGAACAAGGCTGTCCATCTCAGAGCAGCTAAACAATAATTTTTGTTCTGAAAAAAGTGGAAGAGACTTAATAATAATTTGTGAATTTGGATTTTAAGTCAGGGCAATTCTGAGTTCGCTGCTTGCAAATGAGGTGGTCTTGCTCAGCCTGTAGAGTTTTTTAACTGCTTCAGAGAAAGATTATTTGCTAAGGTAGAAAGAGTTTATCTGTGTACAATGAAAAAAATCTTTTTCTATAACTCCCTTGGTTCCAGTGAGGGTAAGCCTAATTGTTAAACAGGATTAATTCTACAATCCCTGTGGACAAGAAATTCCAAAGCCTTTTTCCAAGGAAAGGGGTCAGTGTTTGGATTTAGGGACACAAGTACAACCATGGAACTGGGGAAAATTCCAGGCTACTTCTTGTCATCCCCTCTCCCCCAGTACCTGAGTGTCCCTTCTAATGGAAGCTTAAAGTGGTGCTGCAGGGCTTCTCCTGAGCTTCACAGCCCAGTCAGGTTTTGCATATGTCTGAGGATGGAGGCTCCAAAATTTCTCAGGCCAATCTGTAACCTCTGGGATCTGGCACTGGGGATTCGACATATTGGACATGCTTGATCTGTACTTGTCCTCACTCCAAGGAGTGACACTTGTGTGTGCTGGTCTAACTAAAGGAAGCACAGGAGGCTGTTCCCACCAGCCCCCAGCAATTTCTCTGCACAGCCCATGGAAGGCCGCAGCCCCAGGGAGGCTGGATGGGCTCCTTCATGCTCCCAGGCATGGAGCTACTGGGTTCCTGCTCCTGGGGCTCTACCTCACAGTGGAGGGTGATGTCTGCTAGTGTGTCTGGGCTGTCCTTCATCACTGAAACGTATCATTATTGATCTTTCCCGTAAGCTCCAGCATCCACTGCCCACAGCAGGCACAGGGGTGAAAGCCTTCAGAGATATGAAGGGTGAAGGCCATGCAGCTGATGAACAGTGAACACTGACAGCTGCTGGCTCTGCTGGCTCAATGCAAAGCCATGGCCTCCCAGTAAGCACGTCAGACCCACTAGGATACCAATAAGACTAGAGTGAAAGCCTGCATCTGAGAATAAGGGCATAAGGGTAGGGAAAAACTTCCTAGGCAAGCTGGGCTGGGAGAAGGGCCAGTCTGCTGGGACACAGGGCAACAGCAGCTGATCAGTAGCAGAGCCCATGCAAAGTCATTTCTTACTTCTCTTGATATGGGATGCTGGGGAGGTGTCAGGTGCAGGGCAGTACATGCTCAAAAGTCAGCAACCAATAATGCCACAGACCTGAGGACAGATCTTCAAAAAGCTTTTCTCTTATTAAAATACACTGCAAAAACTTTAAGCCAGCATGGTTTAGGCATCTGATTTCTCAGCAGGACATACATCCTGAACGCTCATTCACACAGGTGTGTTGGGCTCTCAAGCAAAATGGCAGGCACATCTGAAGATCCCTCTCTGAGGTTCTGAATCTAAGTGTCCCTGAGACCTGACAAGAGTTGAGTTCCTGAAAACTTTTGGAAAGAAGACTTTTGCACTTAACCATAAGATTTTTCTCACTAAAATGGACATGTGTAATTGTTTAAATTACTATTTTAACTAAAGCATAACATGCTTTTAAAGCTATACTCACTCTTCCTGTATTTTGAAACGTCAGTTTAGGAAGTAAAATAAAATGGAAACATTTCATTATTCTTTCCTTACTGAACCTCTTTTTAATTGTATATACTTTTTCTCTCTGTTGTCTTGTGATAGAGACCTGGTTTGCTTGTTCGTTCTGTTCTCACAGTGCAACTTGAGCTGCACTGAGTGTTATGTTACTTCCTTCCTGCACCAAGAAACCTCTATCATGCTCAATCTACACTCTTTGCTTTCACTACACGTTGTGTCAGCATTCCAGACGGCAGTTAGTGGTGATTAAATAAGACAGAAATGATGCCTGAAGTCCACTAGCAATCCTGCCTGAAACAGAGGAGCTAACAACTTCTCTGCTACCTGTTCTGTACAATTGCACTCTTCACTCAAATGCAAAAGTTGTATTTTTCTTAAGAAAAATTAAGAACAAATTGAAGAAAATTAAGAACAATCCTTAGCCTGGAAAATAGCTGTTCAGTTTTGCTTAAAATTTTTTAAAACTTCACTGTCATATGACCACAACTTTTCCCCTTCTATTGGCATGATTTTACCAAGGTGTACAAAGCATATGCTTTGACTGAATTCAATTGCTTGGAGATATAAGCTTGACTTAGGCACCTTTTGGTGTTTGGTACTCCCCATCTATTTGTGGAGAGCTATTATTGTCATACCAAAACTGGGGTGGAAAAAAAAAACACACAAAAAAGGGATGGCTAAATCAATATGAAAATAATTAGTCAAAGTTTAGGGTTGAGGGAGACCTTTCTCCAAACCTATATTCCATCCTTTCATGAAACTTGCTAGACTTGGATTGCACGCTATCACACCACTTTTAGCCTGTTTTGTTAAAATGTAGGATTTCTGTAAGTAAACTCTGCCCAGTCTGTATGTGTGGCTGTTTGCTTGCTGTTGTCCACTTCAAAAACATCTGAATGAAGAGCAGACACCTCCATAATATTGAACTCAGTCTTGAGAAAGCTAGAAAGCTCCATGACACTTACCTCCTAAGTCTTGAGAAAGCCATCAGATAAGTGCAGGAAACACACCAAGATTAATATGTTCCCCAAAGGGGGATGTTGTAATTTGACCTAAACCAGATTACTAGGGAGCAGAAAATGCATGCAAGGCAGCCATGAAAACCCTCTCTGCATGACTTCTGCTGCTCATGGGATCACCTGCTTAAATTCCTGTTCCTCATCTGCTCCTGCTGGTAGGGTTGGGTTGGCCAACCTCTTCACCAGCCTGTACTCCCACTGCAGGTGTTAGTCTCTAAAAAACTGTGTCACTTCCTCTCCCCTCCAGCCCCTGGGATCTGCATGGAGGAGGTGCTCTGGCTGCAGCACTTAGGAATGTGGCAGGTGATGGGAGTGAAGGAGGGATCAATAACTTATGGGCTGATTGATGCTTGCAAATGTCTCTGCTGTGACCACCTGGTCTATGGTATCATTCTGATTAATTTGTTTCATCAGTATGAAAGCCCTCCTCTAATTCTCCTCAACCTCACTGAAGTGTATCCTCCACAAGCCAGTGCAAGTGTGATGTTCCTCCCCTAAAGAGCATGGCTTCAAACCCAGAAGTCATCTTGTGTTGCATCTGGAATGTTGTCTGGAGCAAGGCTCTGCCACAGCAAATCTGCTTTTCAACTTGCTTGCTGCAGGGTGTCCACTCCCAAGAGAGCAAACACAGATATCAGGCAGATAATCAACCCCCCATTGTCCTGCGGAGCGGGATACTGGTGGAAGGCTTCAAGGCAGGATGGTTGTAACAGGACTTCCTTCTCCGATTGGAAATGTAGATAAGACTGAAACTCTAGCTAGAGAGTCTCACCTCAAAAAGAAGATTTAATGGCTTCTGAATGATTGTGAATCCATCTAATGCATTTAGCCTGTGGCAGGAAAGAAAGGAAAAGCAATGGTCTAAGAAATGCAGGACTGACCTTAAAACTACTATGAAGAAAATCTCACCACATAAATTAACTGAGTAGAAGGTTCATTCTCTTTAAAAACATTCAGAGACATCAATAGGGTCTGAAAGCACTTTATCTGTATGTTTAGCAAATACATGCAATAAATGGAAAAAACACCTATTTTAGGAAGAAATTATTAAAGACTAGAACTTGGGGGGTTTTTTGCTTTCCCTTTTGGTCTTTTCTCAAGGCAGTACTAAATTACAGATAGCACAGGATATGTAATGCCTAAACAGTACATAGTTCAGACAAGGAAAACTTATGCCTTGCCACAATATTGATATCAGTATTTAATTAAGGAGCACTCAGACATTGCCCTTGTGGCAGTGTAAACATAGCCATTAACTGGAGTGAAGGGGACAGAACAAGTGTGCCATTAACAGACAGTCCTGACAGCAATACACCTTTCCAGCAGCCAAAAACATCTATGATGTAAACAGAAAAGTTAAGAAAGGTGGTGGAAAACAAAGCAAAGATGAGAAACTTTTTGACTTTTAAGAACTGTTTGTTGAGCACCTCCGACATGCTAAAACTCCATTGTCTTTTGTTAGCAGTAAGTATGAATCTCTGCACTTTGGGGTAGTTGGTAGCACTGGCACATTTCTTGTGAGGCACTTCATTGCCATCTGTCTGTGGTCTTTGTGAAGTTTATTTATTTTCATTGCTTCTTAACTATGTGTAGTAGTAGGTACCCAAGCTCTTAGAAATGTGAGGCACATGCTAAAGTAAGCACCTGTGGATTTACACTGACTTCAATGCAATCTTTTTTTTTCCACTTTGATGACAACAGTCTTTTGCTGAAAAATCAGTTCCAGATGGGACAGAGCCCACCGTGAACCTTGTTCCTCACCTCAAGCATTTGACCAGGCCCCACTGAAGCTATTGTGAATGGTGGGATCCTGTGCTGTCTCATGTGGGTTGGAGTGAGGCACGTGTTTACACACCTCCTGAAACAGGAAGCAGGGAAGAGGGAAACACAAATAAATGAGAGCAGTCGGTTCCTCTCTCCTGCTGCAGACCTACTCAGCCTATAGTTTCAGTGAGTGTGCTTTTGGGGACTGGCTTCACAGATCCATTTCAAGCAAACGGAAAAAACAACTGGCACAGCTTAACATTATTAGCTCAAGAGCTCATACCACAAGACTGTAGCTGCAGAAAACCGAAGGCCAACCCTGACAGGAGGTGTTGATCTCACACTGCCTCTCTGTTTCTCTCTCCCCCTCTCTTTTAGCCATTTCTAAGAGGCTTCAAATAATTATTTTGTCTCTGCTGAGGGTTAGTGAGGACAGTTCCCCTTCTCCTCTAGCCATTAGGGTCTTTCATGTCTTATTATTGAGGTCTCTTAATCTTCCTGCCCTTCATTGAGCATTGCGAGCCTTGTTGCAGCTGTTCTGCATAAGTTTAATCTAACTCACTAGATAGATGTGTGGATGAGACTCTCCAAATGCTTGTGTTCTGCTTAGATGTTATCATGAAAACATAGCAGCCTTGACCTTTCACATAACTTAGCTAGCCATGAATGGTGGCAAGCCCTGTCCCCCAGCCACATAAATTTAATGCCTGTTCATCAGCTACTGTGATGCAGAAGAGCGTTTTATCTCTCTTACTTTTGACATCTTAATTTGGTTACAGGGCTTTCCTACAAGATATTCTTTGCATATTTTCATCCCCAGCTTTTGGCTGCTGGCAGGTATTAGACAGCAGAGCTCAGCTGGGACACTTTCATTTGTAGAACATGAGCTTATTAGCACTTTCAATGGGTTTAATGGATTGCACCAGAGTCTTATCAAAACAATGTTTCTTATCTAGCTAGCAATAATTGGGAACACAAATTAGTAGATCCCATTCTTCCTTGTAATCGCATTAAATCAGCTGATGTCTGAGCTGGAGCAGTACCTATGTGAATCCATATATGAAAGCTGTTACACCTTCCACTTTATTTTGTCTTTGTGTTTATATTTTATACTCATTGCAGGGAGAGTACCTATGTGTTGCTGTTTCTGCAAATGTGTAGTTCTTATTTCGTTTTGTTACTGTTCACTGTTTGTAATGAGATCCTAAGAGATGACACAGATTTATGATGAAGGGTTACCTTCTATTTCTTAATCCCTTGTTATGTAGTGTTGAATGTATTAGATGGTTTACATATTAGATGTTAATTAAAGGGGAGCAGATGGAATCTGTCAACATCAGCAAGGCTGTGTGTTCAAGTTTCTGAGCCAGTAAAAGCAATCCCCCAGTTTGTGAGGAAGGCAGCCTGCTGAATAAACCTGTTGTGTGTCAATGGACAATAAGAACTGCCATTTCTTTGAAATTCAGCTGCAATGTGATTGGTTAATAATAAAGAATTTATAAGGTAGTTAAGAAAAACAGATTTGCTGAGCAACTGCTGTTGCTTGTATCAGTATATCCATGACGATAAAACAGCTTTGGTGCCAAAGATGAAGTGATGTGCAAAAACCTAGCACTTTTGATTTTATTCACTACTCTTCTTCCACCTTTCTTCAAACAGATTTATTTCAATAATGTATCAGTGTATTTTTTTTTTCTACTGTTGGTGCTTCAATGTTTCTGTATGTTTCTGACATGCAAAAAAGCCTCTCATTCTTCCAAGTGCACAGAGTAAATTGGAGGGTGAGCTCTGAAGCTGCTAGTAGAGGCACAGCTCCTGGTGGGAAGGGGGTAAGTGGCTGTGGGGCCAGTCTTAGCTTTTTGCTCACTAAGTCCCACCTCTAACCAGAAGCACACTCAAGCATGGAAGGAAACCAGCAGAGAATTTGGCCCCTGTGTTACTGACCTGTAATGTTCTTTATTTGCCCTCTTTGAGTCTCTTCTCTGTGGTGCATGTTGTGGTATGGCTGCAAAGGGGATGCTCTCTGACAGCTCTGCAGGTAGGGACACAAATTTTTGCCCCCTTGAAAATTAGATTAGGAATCGAGTTTTTCACAGAAAGCCCTCAGTAGTCTTCAGATCGCTCAACATGGAGATGAGCAGAGGAAAGATCAGAAGTAAATGGAAATATTGATTGGGGGATGGAAGAGAAGGAGAGAAAAATAGAGGAAACTATGATGGATATTTATCAATATTCTCCTGGTTTTGACTTTCAGCACCTCCTAGCTCTGTTCCTGCCCCCAGGTGTAGAGCCTTGGTTCAGCAAAACCATATTTTTATATTAAGCCTCCCTGCCCATAAGCTTAGGACCTGACAGAGAGAGTTAAAGTCAATCTGCCTCATCAAAATAAAAATAGGTGCAGAAACATCATTACACTGCATAGCAGCTTAGAGACTTACAGGCATGGCCTGATGAATGTATTTATGTTGTGGGGACTAATATCTGGAAAGCAAGTGTCTCAGCTGAAGTAGAGATAATTAACTATGAAATCAGCAAAAATAAAAGATATCTTCTGTGATCTGATGACATTGCAAAACTGCAGTTTTCTTCTACACTGCTTGGAATGCATTTTTGTGCTAAAAAGAAAAGCATGATCTTGATTCCTCTGGAAAACCCTTTAAAAAAAAGACCATACTTTCTACGGGGTGACTGAGCAAGGTTGTGTATGTAGGCAGCTTTCAAGGTCACATGCTATTGTTAAATCCTGTTTAGTGTTACAGTGATAGCCAGGATTCCCAACCATCAAACCAGCAATTGGCAAACAGAACGTGTGTCTGGTTCAGAATCAACTGAGCTTTAAAAATCAATATGGCATTTCCCAGAATCATAGAATCATAGAATATGCTGAGTTGGAAGGGATCCATCAGGATCATCGAGTCCAACTCCTGTCCCTGTGTAGGGCACCCCAAGATTCACACCATGTGCCTGAGAGCATCATCCAAACGCTCCTTGAACTCAGGCAGGCTTGGTGCTGTGACCACTTCCCTGGGAGCTTGTTCCAGTGCCCAACCACCCACTGGATGAAAAACCTTTTCCTGATATCCAACCTAAATCTCCCCTGATTCAGCTTCCTGCCATTTCCCTGAGTCCTGTCATTGGTCATAGGCATGAAGAGGTCCTACCTGCCCCATCTCTTCCCCTCGTGAGGAAGCCATAGTTATCCTATCAGAAAATAGTTGCATTTATTGAGTGAATGTGTAGTCTTAGTGTTTTTTATGTTTAAGAAAACCAACATTCTGTGAAACATGCTGATTACCTTTAACTGTGCTTTTGAAGCTTGTAGTTTCTCAGCCTTGATAGACTTGAATATATTTCTTTCTCGGTAATTTTGACCAGACTTTCATTATTTTGCTCAGGATTGACACCAGGTAACTGGTACAAGTTTCCCCAGGTCAAATTCTTCAGTAACTTCCCATTCCTTTTTTTTTTTTTTTAAAGGGTCAGTTTTCTGTACTTTGTTTTCTTATTTTACTGCTGAGGGATTAAAACCAAATTCTGATCTGAAGAGCTCCATAGCTGATCTGAGGAGCTCCTTCAGGGTTTTGGATGCAAGTTTGAACCTGTTGGTCTTGAAAATAAGTAATTTTAACAAATGTTGTACTTGTGTTATTTGTTCCCAAACAATAATTTATAGTACTGGATATGATTATTTGTTCTAAATGTGGCACAGCAGTCTCTCTTAAAGCTCTTTATTTATTCTGTACTCCATTATATCATTTGTTTCTATATTAATCCAATACCTAGTGTGAAGACCTCTTTTGTATATTTTTCTAATGCTTTACCTTTAGTTTTGATGAAATGGCCACCGATATTTTAGATATTCCTTTCATTTCTTTGAATGGAAATGGTGTATTACATATTACAGCTAAAAAAGCTTTTCTTTTCTTCCCTCCATATAGTTGTTGGCATTTTAAAAAATTACATCAAGTGTTCACATCTAGTTCTAACTAGGACGTATTTTTCTAAGCAATTTTTTTTCATGTCTGTAGAATTGTACATTCTTTCCTCAAAGAATTCCTGCTTAAAACTGTTTTCCAAGTGTGCTAGCAACTGCTATAGGCTTTTGGAAGATTCAAGCTTCAGGCATGCCACTTTCTGCACTAGTCTAATCCTACCACACAAATGAACATTAGATCACATTCACACCTTGGCAAATGTGCTTTCTTTAGATTTTATTTTTAACTTAGTTTTTAACTTTATTTTTAACTTACTTTAACTTATATTTTGCCCATCGGAGAGAAGCCCAGCACTGAATTAATCTGGGGGGCATACTGTGCTAAGAAAAATCTCTTATTCCTTTTACAAAAGCTATAAGAGCTTTACGACTGGCATCGTAAAACGTCCATTAGAAGTTGCGGTGATTAGGGATAGAGGCAGTAGAATTTGTTTGCCTTCAAACGTACAAACAGCGCTAGATACATCTTTAATGTAATTACTTCAAAATTTAAATCATAAAGTACTCTACATTGACAGTGTCTTTGTAGAAGGATGAAATGTCCTCTTGCAACATGTCCTTCTCCAGTTCTAATGGACAAATTAATTAATCTCTGAATTCCAGCACTCATGGTGTGATCTACGCTACCAGTATCCATCTTGTCTTCCACAAGCTCATCCAATTCACAGAGGGATTTTATGCCAAATGCTGTTTGAGCTTCCTTTTGGTGCATGAGTAAAGCTGGATCCAATATTGGGCAGGTAAGAAACAGGAGATGCTTACCAAGCATGGGTGGGCTGACCGAGGAGAACCTGTTCATCTACCAACTGCATGGTCACTGTCCTGAGCCAGATAGGCTAGAGTCAGAGTCAATGTTTCCATTGACTTCATCTCAGAGCATGGACCCAGAGCTGTTGCTGAGGATGTGGCACTGGCTAGATGTTTCTCATTGAAATATGTTACCTTAATTCATCTAGTGAGAGTTTCACATTAATTTTCATTTGTGGCGTGGATAGGTTAGAAAAATGAGTTTTTCTCCTGAGATTAATGTATAATGCCATCTGTCCAAAGAATGCTTAAGTATTCACACTTCAGAGAAACTGACCTTTAAGCCACACTTAGTGAAAGTAAGCTAAAATCAGTATTGCATTCTTGTTACCAAGGACACTTATAATCATCTTCTTAATTGTCCTTGACGTTCTTATCATTAAAGATCTTGGCATTAATTAACTATATAATGTCCCTTGCTTGATAAAATCAGCCTTGCTGGCACAATAGGCATTGTATACCCCAGGCATTCCTCGCAGGGACTGTATCTATACCAGGGGTCGTTCATGCTGCTAACGTTGCCTGGATGAAACACAAACATTTGGAGCACTTAATTGTCCGAGAAGTGAGCTGAATGAAGGCAGTGGTGATGCTGTAAAATATGTTCCAACTCAGTGTTTCTTAAGGGACCTTTTATGCCAATATTAGTATCAGTGTTTAATTGACAGCCTCTTCACTTAGTTAATTACTTGGGCTGTTGTAGCAGAAAGAGAGAAATGGACAAAGGCATTTGTGACATGAATCACTACCAATACAGAAACAAATATGTTAGTGCTGTGAAGACCAACAGGAAAAATACTGACTCCTATCTTCTTCCTGCTGGAGTATGATCTTCTTTCAGCATTTTCAAAGTGAAACCTGAATCACTACAGTAACATTGGTGGATCAAAGGCGGCCAGGTTCAAGGTTTTTATAATTTTCAGATGACGGTTAGGAAAGATTGCAAGCTGAAGGCTAAAAGTTCAATCTGTGTGTTGTATATCAAAATACAGTCAGGGAGAATTTGCATGTAATTCCATATCTGCACACACCTAAAATACATGAAATTCACAATGCAGGTCTACCTGCATGAATTGGAATAATCTTTAAATAATGAAAGACTTGAAAGACATTTCTGTGCTTTCTTAAAACGCAATACCTAGCCGAACTGTACTTGGGCTATATCAGATATCAGAAACATTTTTCTGTAATATATGGTTACCATTTTCCTTTTTTTATATAAAGGGGGGGCTAAATTTTTGAATGTGGTCTGTATGTCTCTCATACCTCAATGCACAGGCTCTGGCTATGCTTAAAATGTGAGCGTGCACAAGATCTGTCAATTGCAAATGTGGAAATAGAGCAGTCCTATTGAGAGTGCTTTCCAGAGGTATACTCACAGTCATCTTGGTGTCACTTTTTTTCTAGAGATTTCCTTTCAGCTCTTTCTCACCATTTTGCAGAACAGATTTCACAAAATATTGCATATTCCAAGGCAAACAAAAAAGGGTTGCAAAATTTTGGGTTTTCCAGCACTCTCTTTCAGACTCCCAGGAGAGGGTTTGAGTTAATATAAGAGTTTGATTTTTCTCTCTCATCTCCATTTTTCAGAAGGGAAATATGAATGCTTGTGAAGGCATTGAGGAAAACCCACAGCTGAATAGATGGGAAGGCTTAGGTGCCAGTGAAATTCAGCAGTGGAGTCAAAAGAGCACTCCAAAGCTTCTGCATTTGGATCTAAATGAGGACTGAACACAAGTCCTAAAGGCCAGTGATGCTTGAACCTTGACTTGTTGTAGGTTGGAATATGCCTTCCAGTTTGTTCGGGGGCAGGGCTATGTTTCATGGTTTTGGATATAGCTATGAAGCTTCCATCACCCTCAGCACCTGCCAGATATATAACTGAGGCCAGCTACCTGTTATTTCAGGTCACTGTCATTTCATCTGCCTTTAGATGCTATGTTTTGTTTGAGGAAAGCCACATTTGCTGTCTCAAGAGTTGGGCTTTTGCCCTGACTGTAACTCATCGTATCTGTCATAAAAGTATGTCAAACTGATGGGGTTTGGTAGATGGGCTAAAACCAAAGGCTGGGTCTATAAGGATGTGCCTTTAAATGATTGCACCTGACCTGTAGAAGTAAGCACAGCCAATCTAACACCTCATTGAGCATCAAGTTCATTCAGGTGTTTTGTGATATTGTAGTATGTAAAGAAACTGTTTTCCCTGGCTTTTCTCCTATTTTATTAGTCTCAAAAAATTTCAAAAACTCAAAAATAAACAAAGTATTTTGAAATTACATGCACCCACAAAAGAAATAAACTTTGAAATAATGAGTTTGTGATAAGACTAAGCGGGTTTTTTGGGCCTGGTGTTCAGGCAAGGAAGGCAAGATGAGGCAATCTGAGTCTTGGCTACTTGGTCTCCCTGTAGATACAGCCACTGGTAGAGCTGAACGGTCATTTCTGTCAAAAAAATTGAGTTGGTAGCTAACAGCAGCTGGATCTTGATTGCCTGGATGCCTACTGACACAGAGAAATCTGTGTGAAAATACCTTATTGATCTGTGAGTCAAATTATCCCAGACCTTCTGCTAGTTCTCGGTGTTGAGGTAAATTAAATGAAGCTCTAAAAAGAAAACAACTCATGACTCTCAAAGAAAAGGTGACAGAATGACAAGTATGACACTTGACTTCTGCCTTCACCAAAAAATCTTTCCTTTACTTAGCCCTTCTACAAGAAGTAGCTCTTCCTGTGTCCTTTTTTTAGTTCTCTATTCTCTATCTTGCAGAACTTCTGCTGCTATTTTCTCTGGCAGCTTACTAGAGCCTTAGAGTAACTGAAAAAATTAATACAGGGGAAAGACTAGATTGGAAAAAATAGGCTTTATGGAAAAGTGCCTCTGTCAATCTCTGGAATAGTCTTCACAGGCAGATTCTGCCTGTGTATTTCAAACAGAACCAGTCACTCATCAAGAACAGTCCAGAAACTGTTGGAAGAAGACAGATAATTTAAAGAAATTTTTTCATTTTGTCTAGCGCTGTTAGCAGGCCTGTGTCACCTGAGGCAGTTGCAATGACAGTCACCATTGCACTTCTAGCACTTAGATCCCAGAGTCAGTTTTCCATAAGACTAGTCAGTTGAAATATATTTTTTTGGTTTGCTAGCTGTAATTTGGATTGAAGCAAAACTGATATGTATTTAGCAGATTTGTTCTGAAACCGTAAAACCTAGACTTTTTAAAAAATGAAATGTACAAATTGCTGAATATGATCAACTCTCCAAAAGAGTACTGTAACTACCTTCTTTGTATTCTGAATTACTTAAAATGTCCTTCCATAAAATGCTGAAGACGTTAATTAAAATTATCTATCCTTACTAGGTAAAACATATACAGCGTCCTTCTTTTAGTTTCAGATTATGTGTGTCATAATGTCATTGAACAGTTTGATGCCAGACAGTATTTTGGGCATTCACTGCTGCCATATGAAACTCGGCTGAATCAATTCATTTAAAAATAATTTAGAATAAAACATTGAAACAAAATTTTATCATTTGTGCATCAAAAGCCACAGCAGGTATGCACAAGACACTGTATGCTGCTGACATGTAAAAAGCACCGTTAGTGTAAGTACCAGCATAAAGCCCTGGGCACTGACAGAGGGAGCAGGAAGGGAGATAGAAGTGCAGCTTTCATTCAATTTACTTCTGATAGCTGTTCTTTGCTAGGTGAATGGTATGACTGGCTCCCTAAGTGGGACATCTCCTGATCTCCGGTGCACATTCTCAGTCCACAGTCAGTGCACATGTGCACCTACAACAGCTCGTCTACAACAGAATTAAATGTCTGGCTTGAGAGCCACAGTGTAGAGGTCGGTGTGCTAATCAAGAGGGAGACTTTTCAAAAGTGCAAAGGACAACAGCTTTCATCTCTCTCTGATGCTTTTAAAAGTCTTCCACAAACCCAGTGTCTGAGAGTGAAGGCATATCTGCCAGGTTTTGTGCAGTTGTCTGCTCCTTTTCCTTTGTAATGAGCTAAGCAGTTGCAGGCCAGAAGTAGTTGGGATACCGTGTAACTATGTCAACATGCTGTTGAGCATGGTCTAATAAGCCTTGCTGAGAGGTAGCAACTGTTTTCGCCATCTCAGTTTAGTGCTAACAGGGATACACCTGCTGACTTGTATCTGACTGGCTTGGTACCTGAGATGAGTGACTGTCAATGTCTGATCTTTTACATCTTGAAGGATCCAGTGCAAGTCAATATAATTAATTATCTTCTAAGGCACTGGGTTGTGTCCCTCATTCTTAAGAAAAGAAAAAAGTAATTTAGGAAAGCCTTACAATGAGAAAAATGTTTTCATCAATCTGGTGTGCCGCAGAACCTGTAGACATCCCCAGTTACCACGTGATACTCTCTGTAAGGATGGAAAGTGCTCAGCCTTCAAACCCAGCAGCTTCAAACAGGAATAATAAAAAGGAGCAGAGACCACTAACTATCTTCTAAAGGCCAAACATTTGCGAAGGATAGCTGTAAGTGAACGTCATCTACTCCAATGCAAGCTGAAAGCTTGAACATCTGCCAAGGATGAGCCAAGCCAAGGGACATGACTTGGCTCTACCCTCCAGAGTCTTGACGGGAGCCAAGGGAATTGCTGTACGTGTATGGCAAAGCACATAAATTAAATGGGTTTTGTCGGTGGCCACCAGAAGGCAGTGTTTGCATCCCATCACTTGGCTTTGCTCTAGTCCTGCCTCACAGGCTGCAGCAAGCAGCTCAGGGTGAAGGGCACAATTAGCTGAATTATGTCTGAATCCATCACTGCAGATCATAAGTCCCCTTTGGTACAGCGAGCAATAAGAACACAAAAAGTCTTCTTTTCTCAGTTCAGGCTTTTATTTTGCCAACTACTGGCAGCTAACTGTGGAGGAAAACACCATGTTTTTTTTCACTTGTTGCTTTGTTTTCAAAGGATCAATTTCCAGTGCAATCAAGGGTGTGTGAGAACAAGACAAACGATGTATCAGTGTTGGCTTTTGTGAATAACTAGTCACTGGCAGCACTATTTAACATTTCACACCCCAGATCCATTTGAATCGGAGACAAGCCTAAATCCCATGGAACAAGAGGCACTATCTTCCCTGGATTAGTGAGTGCACTCTGTTAATATGTGTCCTAAGTTGGGGAACTTATAGCTTTAATAATATTTATACAAAAAGAAATCTAAATGACACTACTAACTTGAAACTAATGGCAGCTGAATGTACCATTATTTATCTCTAAGTTACAGCTGAGCATAAGATTTGTGGTGCCAAAAATGCAGAGAGATTTCCCAGATTTTTACCACCAATGAGAGAAATGCCTGTAGTGCCTGATGGCAGAGGTGGCCTGCACAGCTCCAGCACCTGCAGCTCCACTCAGGTTGGGAGCCCTGTGCTGGAGGCAAGTGGGTTTGTGATCCATCAGCTACCATGATTTGATCCATGATCCATTTTCTAGCTCATATCGCTGAATAAATATATTAGGTGAAGGATCAATACGTGAAATAAAGTGATGCTGTTCACTTCTGGATGTAAGAGATAAATGAATAGAAGGGGGGAAACATTGCACAAACATTTTAGTGCAAATGCTAATAGACAATGTTGGTAACTATGTATAATCATAGAATCATAGAATAGTTTGGGTTGGAAGGGAACTTAAAGATCATGTAGATCCAACCCACCTGCATGGGCAGGGACACCTCCCACTAGACCAGGTTGCTCAAAGCCCCATCCAATCTGGCCTTGAACACTTCCATGGAGGGGGCATCCACAACTTCCCTGGGCAACCTGTTCCCATGTCTCACTACCCTCACACTAAATAATTTCTTCCTAATGTCTAACCTAAATCTACCCTCTTGTACATGTGCGTAAGCGCCCATAATACAAAAGTAAGAATCACTACAGCACAGATGTACCAAGAACAGAGATCCATTACACACAAAAAGAACAAGACTGGCAGCAAAAGCCAGTCTTCGCAATTGTGAACTTCCAGGCTAACTGTCAGGGAAGGATTTCCATCCGTATTTACACATGGGAAGCTGAATCATGCAGAGATTGAGAGATGGGCATCTTTCAACAGAGAGTCAGCCTGCTGCAGGCTGGGCTCACCCTTGGGGACACAGTTGTCTCTTTCCTGGGGCCAAAGAAGTGCAGAGGAGACAAAGTCCCAACTGGGGACTGCAGTTAGGAACAGATGACTCCGAGGTACTTCAAACAGTCACCCTGAAGTAGATGGTACATGCCAAAAATTCATGTTCTGTGACAAAAGTAATTCTTCCTCTTACCATGAATACTGCCTGAAAAATGTGTGCAGTTACTCAAAACCCTGCCATACAGTGGTTGTAACACCAAAGTTCAATGGTTAGACAATTAAGGAGGTAAAAAAGCCAAATTGTCAATCACATGTCAGACTAAAAATTTTGTTTACTCATTTAAAGGAGTGAACAAACTCTGGAGTGACTTCAGTTGAAGAAATTCAGAAATTTGCAGTCTCTTTGGAGGGAGGCTGGCTCAGTCCATTTTTAGTGTGTGAAGCCTTACCAAGTGGACTTGGACCTAGATTTGTGTGGGTGAGTACAGATTCCATCCTGCATTTGAAGATGTTTTAATCAGGAATTGTAATGTTAGCCCAAAGAACTGAGCATAATTTTTATCAAAGAAGTAAGCTATTCAGGTTTGAGAATAAATGACAGCAAATATTTTGTTCAGAAAACATAAATGGATTGTTTAATCAGCTTCCTTGTTCAAGTCTGGTATCTTCTTTTCACCCATTTACCTTCTTCCCTGACCCTAATATCTTTACAGATAGCCCTAAACTCTCAGAAATAGTGTTCAGGAGACTGTGATTTTTTAGACAAGTAACTTTAAAGATCTTGGAAAAAAAAAAAAAGAAAAAAAAAAAAAGGAGAAATGTGATGATCCCAGAACACGTTAGTGTTTGATCTGGAAGCTGAGGGCACTGACTCTATCATTTCACATGAATTGCAGGTCTCTAAATCAAGAGACATGTCTCACTCCAAGTGATTGTCTAAATTAGGTCAGATGAATTGCCCTCTGGAGGAAGGAGAGCAAGATGCCTTCAGGGACTAAATAATTAGGGTTTCTTGACCATGAATGAGATTTATCCTGTGCTGAGGAACTGTAGTTTGTAGTACACATGAAAAAGGCTATGCATTGAAGGCTACACACAAAACTGAGTATTTTAAATGTTGCTTCATCAGTCCATGAGAATCAGCTGAAACCTATCTTGGGGCAGGTGTGAAGCAGCACACCGTGATGGACTTCAAGGCTGTGTTGCAACACATACATACAAAGCAGAGTTAAAATTGTTCAGACACTCCCCTGAAAAAATAGAATTCTTTTTTAATTGATGACATGAAGTCATTGGCTTACATTGGATTTTCCTCAGTATAACACAGACTGTAGAAGAACTTAAATTATCTTTTAATGAACTCCATCTTTGCTGTTGGCCCATGAAACAGTTTGCAATGTACATACTGTTGGTGTTACTAACGTGCTCGGCAAAGCTGCTCTTTTTACAGACTACTCCTGAAAACACTGAAACAGAAAAGGTTGCTTCAGAGGAACGCTTCCTCAAACAACTCACAAAATACTTTTTCTTCTAGGTTTTGCACAAGGGATGGTATAGCTCAAAGAATCTCATTCTATTTTTTGCCCCCCTTTCAGTTCTGGGAAGAAAGATCTCCCTAAATTGCTAGGGAAGCATGTCCCCAAATGTCCAATTTCTTTAACAGGTTATCACATGTTCTTCTGGAAGTTACAGCTAGCCCCAGCTGTTGAAACATTTTGAAGACTGATCATATGATGAAGGGTTACTTCATGTGATGGAACTCCAACCAGTAGTCCAAATATAGGATTACTTCCAGCCCCTTTGTTTTGAGAACTGCTTCACTTACTACCACATGGGCTTAGGCACACTGTGGGATTTTCCCCTCACAGGCATCAGTTTCGTAGATCATTTGCAGGATTGATAGTTTTGTAAGCTCAAGGCAGCGATGGACCTGAAGGCGTCACTGGTAGAGTAGCTGCATGCTAAAGGTATACAAACATATGGGCATCATATGGAAAAATTTGTCTGTAGTTAAGTCTCATTGCCAGAGAAAAAGAAAAAGGAGAGCATGAAATCTGGTGATTTCCTCTCTCAAGTTCTTGTGTGAGCTTCTGTGTTCCCTGACTTGCAGCATGGAGAGGAGATTATTTTGGGGGAACCGGAAAACCTTTCATATATGTAGAATTCTTAGAAACACTTACAGATACCACATACATGTATTCTTCTTGGTGATTTTCTAGTACCTGAGGTGACAGGATGTTACTTACTACATTTGTCATAAAATAATATTGGAAGATAATGTGTATGAAAAATTGGAAGAGGTGGATTGCAAGCCACAAAAAGCAGGCAGCATTTTTTTCATCTATCACCCCAGGTCTTAATGGGACCTTAAGGCTCTATGTTTAAATAAAATAGTGTTGCAAGAGCGTGTTAAGATCTCTTCTGCCTCTCTGTAGATCTGGTCCATTGAGGTTTCAGTTCTGGAAGACGTTTCTTGTCGTGACCCAAAATTCAGCTTTTTGCAATGACCAATATATTTTAAATAAATTACAATTATGTAGCAGCAAAGTTTTGACACAGCGAAACATTTATTTAGGTACAACAGCACTTGCTAACGTATTCTGTGTGAAAGAAGAAAGCACAAACATCACTTGTGTGTGATGTGGGTATGGATATACCTATACCTATACCTATACCTATACCTATACCTATACCTATACCTATACCTATACCTAGTATAAGTTTGTTCAGCTGTAAATTACTAGGGAACTAATTATAAATACCCTAATAGACAATGTTGTATATTAAGGTTGCCAGTGCCTTTAACTGACCCTGCTATGCCATGGGAACCGTGAGATGATTGCACACTCAATTTTGGTTCATGCAGGGACACATAATGGACTTTCTTATGATTAATTTCAGGAAAGATGTTAAGGAGATAAGAATGTTACGAACAATTTTGTAGAGGGATTATGGTTAAGTGTTTAGTTCCTGATATCATTCCTTTCTTGATAATAAGTTTCTTTTTGGTGTGGGAGGAGGAGTGATACAAAGGACTATGGAAAGAACACATTTTATTATGGGTTTTGGATTAAGATAAATCAGCTGTGTTGTCAATTAGGAGCACTGCTATGTGAAAGCATGTCTTGAATTTACCTTGAAAGTAAAAATAATGTACAGCTCATGACACCTGTGGCTGTAGCATAGATAACCAAAGCACAGGTAATTGAATGTAGAAATCCAAAGTCCTTAATTCTATTATTTCAAATGGTGGGGTTCCTTTCTCTCTGCCTCCACAAGAAAGCCTCCACGGTCATGTTTGCAGTTTACATTGTTTTGCCATTCTTTGTTCAAAACATTTTTCTCTAGGCAAATTAAAGGACTAGAATGAACAAGGTTTATTTGTATAAATATTTGCTTATCCTCCTCCTATACATTTCAAATGTGTGAACAAATTTCTTAAAAGTTCATTAGAATGTGCACTGATTTTCTTCTTCTATTTATCTATTTTGTTGTTTAGTCTGTTAATTGTACAAATGGATGATTTAGCAGGTGACAAGAGGAGAAAAAGTTGCTGAGTGCCACTGACAGGCAGAAGTGGGGGATATATGTATCTTGGAGATTTGGGTTAGGAGATTGGCACTACTGAAACAATGTAATTGGAATGATGAAAAATAATTCATGATGATTTTTTTAGGGCTTTCAAGGAGTTATGTTACAATTTGGTTTTACATGGATCAGTATTTTAGCAAAGAAAACTATCGTATGTTATTAGGAGAACTGAGCATGAAATTAAAGTTTTACCATAAATGAGAGGCATCAAGACATGTTTTAGAAACACATTCCTAAACTGAATTTGGCCGTGAGTCTATGCAGGCATGAGGGTCACAAGCAAAAAGAACACACAGCTCACACTAGGCTTAGTGAGATACTTTTGAGCTTTGTAGTAGATCCCATAATAACAGATTTATGCCTGAAAATATCTCTTTGCTCTCATACAGCCCCTGTGAGATAAGGATGTGTTAGCTATTCCATTAACCCTTCCCCATTACCTCTGTGGTTGTTTTAACAGAAAAAAAAAAAATCAGAAAAAGAAAGTTCATGGCTGAAACTCATAATAAAAAGCTTAATTGTTAGGCACGAGCCAGCATGCCCAGAGAGCAGCTGGTGTTCACTCATCACCCTGGATGGTCCTGAGGGCAAAATGGGAATCCAGGCCCCTGTCCTGCCCGAGACGGCTGGAGGACACGAAGATGGTAAGGGAGGCACCGTTGCTGTGCAGGGATGCTCTGTGCCATGTGGGGTGTTTGTTAGAGGGTGAGAGGAGTGTCCTTCTGCAGGGAGAGAGGGAGCAAGCAGGGCAGCTGGGCAGTGGCAGGGCTCCGAGTAGGGGGAGATGAAAGGAGGAGAAACTGAAAACAAGTATGCACGCCTCCAGGTCTCCAAAGGCTAAAGCTGTTAAACTTTGGAACTACACTAGCTCCAGGAAATAGCTGAAGTTCACATCCTATCCCCACAGTCTGCATTTAGCTGCACATTTACTCTTAAGTTTATTTTTAATTTTATGGCCAGTCCACATGCCACCGGTTGGCCTATGCTCCTGGCCCTGCCATATTTACTTGGGAGATTCAAATAATGCGCGTTTTTTTTTTCCCTTGGTCACACAATGCTAAACCAAACAGAAACTGACCTCCACATTCCCCAACTTTCCTTACCTGTTAAAGGTACTTTTTTTTCAGATTTCCACAGTAACTTTTACTTAGGAATACACAAGAAGACAATGTAAGCAAGCTGGCTAAAAAATTCATTAAGGTTGTTAAAAACGATAACACAGGAATCCGTTGCATTGCTAACAAAATGAAGTGCTTTAAATAATTTTTAATCAAGAAGCTGAGGAATTAAACACTTGACCAAATAGTCAAGTCCCAGCCCTTCCTAAAACCAGGAACCTCAGTTCATACATCTGGATCCTGCTCACCTTGAACACAGCAGGGATCTGGCCAGGGGAGGAGGCCAACGATGGGGCTTTGTCATCTTCCACCCCCCGGGGGCAGAGGGAGGAGGAGGAGGAGGTAGCAGGAGGTGTTCAAGATGTCCAGCCTCTTAGCATTGCAAAGCAGAAGATGGATGAAGTGCAAAGAGAAGGCCACCAGGGGATGATGGTCCTTTAGGCTTTCCTGATCTGCTATGGGACTAGAGGAGAAAATCCATCATCCCAGGAAACATCTGTAGCAGATGGATTTTCCCCACAAACACTACAGGAATCCGAAAACCCACAGTAGCCGTAATGATGGCAGTTTTGACAATAATATTCATCTTGGCTGAGGTCAGGAACACACTTCTCTGGATGTGGAACATTCACAGGGAGTTAGTCATATAAACCCAGACGGCAAAGCCAGCTACAGCATGGAAGATTTTACTACAGTCAGGGTTGGAGTTATGGTGAACTCATAGTACATTGAAAATAAATGTCTTTAGAGCATCTCATAATGCTAAAAGCCTTTGCACAGTTAGTAGAGTCTTAAAAAAAACCCCACAAGTAACTACGCCTAGTTTACCATAATGTTTTTCAATTGATAAGTCACATTTCTTTCGAGGAGCAAATTCTGTGATAGTTGGATGTGAGTTCAGGAGCAACTTTTAAAGAAATGTCCTAGTCCGGCTCCTTCAGGGATCCTGTGTTACGTTTATAGGAAACTCTCACGCATTCACCTCTGTCCTTAGCACTAACACCTCTCACCAAACCCCTGCAAACAGTGCACTGTTTTGTGTGAAATGAACAGCGCTGCTTTCCACTGAATTTTGTTAAGCGCCTAAATACGTGGTAGAAATCTGGCAGATAGTGGGAAAAAATGAAGGCTTAACTGGCACCACAACAGTGTTAAAAAGGGGATTAGTATTAGCATGTGCTTTGAGTTCAGAGTAATAGAAGTAAAACCAGACACGTTTTGTTTGGCATCTATTTCATGTCCCACTGAAACTGGCATACCACCATTTGATCAGGCACGAAGCCATCCCAACAGATGGTCCCCAGCAGCAGCAGCCAAGAGACCATGTATGAACATCAAATGTGTTTGCGAAGGGCAGGGCTCCAGGCTGCCAATGTCAAAATTGTTTTCCATTCCCAGGTTCCGTGCTGATGGCTAGAGAGGCTACGCAGCCTCTGTTTCAGCCCAGGGACCAACCCAGTGCCATGCAAAGGCTCTGCTCTGCATCCAGCACCGTAGACAGGGGGTACTGTCAGGAGTTTTATCAGACCTTCTGTGCCCACCTCCCTCTGGCCTTTTGAAGCAGGACTTCATCACATCAGCTTAAACATGCTCCTGGATACATCGTTTGGTTTTAAATGAAAAGATGGCAAAAGCAGGGGCTCCATGATTTTCTCAGGACTCGTGTAGGCATAAGGGCACCAACAGTGCTTACAGAATGGGTGCATCTGGGAGGCAATGAGACTCTTTTTTAGGAACCAAAAAAACACAGAGAAGCACATTACTGTGCCGGTCACTATGTGTTGCAAAGAGAGATTTTTTTCTGTTCCAGTTAGCTGGCTGCTGAGCAAACTGTTGCTTGTGTTCTTGTGTTGTAGCCTACATGAGTTGTGAGTTTGGTTTGCAGAACCAGGTGTTTAGTAATCCACTGTGGATCTGAATGGGCCCCAGCTCTCCCCCTCCCAGTCATCACACCTCTATGTGCAGGGGCAAAAGTCATTCAGGCTCTGTTGAGCCCTTTGCAGTCAATGAGTACCATCCTCCTGAGGTACCTGTGCAGGCATGTGCTCCCACTCCTAGGAAAGGTTGAAGCACTGAGAATACAGCTTCAATCTCTGCTTCTCCTTCCCTCTTGTCATCCTGCTACAAAACATAAGTAGTTTATACTGTCAGGCCAAACACTCCCTCTCTATCACTCAGCAGAAGAAAGGAGGAGGCAAGCAGGCCTAAAACCTTGGAAGAATGACTGTAACATCAGTTCAGCGTGCTCCCTGCTGTGCCCACCAGTGCCTGGCCTGGCCAGGGCAAACCCATGCACATGGAGCAGGAGTGGTGGCAGGAGCTGCCTTCAGCTGGCTCCTCGTGGTCATATCTCTCCTTGGTACACTGTGCAAACAGAGGAGACCCCTGAGGCCACCTAGCTCTAAGGGGTGATCCCCACACCACATGGCATACAGGGGTCACAGGCTGTGGAGAGGATTTTTCACCTCTTCTTCGTCTCCTACAGGTTTTTCTGCTCCACAGGAGCCTTTACCCTTTTGAATTACAAAAAACACTCTAAAGTTCCTTTGGAGTTCACAGCGCTGAGGATCAGCCTCTTTTTACTCAGGTTCATGTCTTAATTGTCATCCACTGTCTATCATGGTGCTGTCTATCAAAGAGCTTCCTAGAGCTTAACAAGCCAGACACATAAGCATGCAAATATAGATATATGTATTCCAAATAACTTCTCTCATTGCTGAAAGGCAGCCACCCCGCCATGAATTGTGGCAATTTTTCAACAATGTGCAGCTGCATTACAAAACCATGCATAACAGGAAGTGAAGGATGCCTCATTTCAAGGAAACCCAGGAGGAATCCGAGGTTGACTCCACAGAATTAATTCCACGTGAATTTGTCTCCTGACCAGGTTAAATAGTCGGCAAGTGGAAAGGAAACGAGAACATATTTCATTAATACTGAGGCTTTAATTTGCTTATATTTGAACGCTTTTGTGTGTATGAACCTTGAAAATAGCTTGTGATTCAACATCAATGCTTTTGTGCAATTGTCCTGCCAAGTGAAACTTGTTTGAGCTCCATTGATGTTCCAATACCAACAATTGATATAATCTGGCTAAACCCTAAATTTCCATTTGTTATGCTCTTTGAATGTTGCCAATACTAAATAAAGTGTCAAAAAATGAGATGGATCTATTGAATATACTGGTGAGCAAAAAAAAAAAAGGGTTGCATGCACTGATTTGTGTATTCAGCAAATACCAGAAGGTTTTGAATAGCAAAAGGTCTTGAATCTGGCTAGGGTGCCAGAGCTGCTGCCAAACTAACTCCAAACAACTTTCCCAATAGCATCTCCCCTCATTAAGCCCTCAGGTGGACCAGCTCTAGAAAATGCTAACAGGGTCAACACGATGGTGCTTCCAGCGAAGTCTTTCAGCACCACCTAATGAACTGCAAGGTTTTTTCCTGGCAACAGCTGCAGGTCTGTGGGAATTCCTCAATCAAGTATTGACCAAGCCTGGAGTCTGGAGCAGGAGGAAGCAAAATACCTGGCTTGAAAATTATATCTCTGCCTGCAGTTTCCAATTGAAAGCTCGAGGAATAAGTCAGAAACAGCCTGCCTGTAGTGACTTGTTTTGCTGAGGTTTGTTTGACTTAGGAGGCTGTAATAAGTCGTGTGTTTGTCTCTTCTCCCAAGTAACAAGTGATAGGATTAGAGAAAATGGCCTCAAGTTGTTCCAGGTGAGGTTTAGATTGGATACTAGGAAAAATTTCTTCACTGGAAAGGTTGTCAAGCACTGGAACAGGTGGAATCACTATCCCTGGAGGTATTTAAAAGATGTGTAGATGTAGTCCTTAGGGACATGGTTTGGTGATGGACTTGTCACTGCTGGGTTAGTGCCAAGATCTTAAAGGTCTCTTCCAACCAAAATGAGTCTATCTGGGTCAGACAAGACTTAGCTAACACCCTTACTACAGATACTTTATGTTCTCTATTGTTCTGTTGGGTTTTGGTTTTTGCAGATTTTTCTGCTGGGTTGGTTGTTTGTTGTTTTGTTTTTTAAATGAAGTAAGCAAAGTTTCTAGCAAAACTGCATCAGCTCTGTGTGCACCAAGAAACAGATTCTTTGCAAGACTGACATAGGGTCCTGCTTATCAGGATGGCAGATTTTTAAATCCTCTTTTTTCACCGATTTACAACAAATACTGAAAAACAGGGAAGAGAAATTTCACAATTTTGTATTTCTCTCATGAAGCTTTATGATTCTGCAGGTAATATATGCATGCTTCCATATAAACTGGTAGCAGTCTACAGTCCTATATCTGGCTGTTCTTTTAAATTTTTTCCCCCCTTTTGTGGGAGATTGTAACATTTTGGAGAAGGGTGTGCAGCCAGCATCACATTTAAGGACTTCTATGATGTACAGATGCAGTTTCAGTTTTGATTTTTAACTGAGCTCTTTGCAATTCAGTTCACTTACTTACTTACTGGACATGTGCATGTTTTCCCTTTTGAATTCTTCTTTCAGTGGGCACAAAAGTGCTTTGCTGCCCTGAACCTCCCAGGATTTTGCTAACAGGGAGCACATGTGGTTGAGTTTTTCGACCTTTCCAAGATTCTGCTGCCATCTCCTGACCAAAACCTGAGGCTCCCCCTGCTGAAAGCCGGCCGAGACGAAGGTTTGCACCTTTTTCATTCTCTTTCCTGAAAGGACAGTAAGTGGCTTTTGACTTCTAGCGATGCCGGTACCTGCTCTGCAAGGAACAGTGTCCCTTTCTGCGCATCTGCTCTGTTTCACAGGGATGTTTTTTTTGCAGAGGACACCCGTGAGTGGGGTGCACTGAGGTTGGACTCGGATGACGACCAGAGCTGCTGGGAGGTGCTCTGCGCAGGGCTTTCGCTGGTTTGCCCCGACAGGCGTGGGAGAGGCTGAATACAGGCTGTGCCCACTGTGGGAAGATGAGAAACATTTCTTGAAGTTTTCGGGAAATTCAAACTAGATTTTTAGAAAGGCTTTTTTTAGATATCCAAACCCATCTTTTTTTTATGCATTCACTACTTGCCCACCTTCGAGGTACAATCTGAGGCCTGCAGGTCTTTGCCCAATCTCCTCTGGTCTCCCCACTCTGACTTTCCCTTTTCCGTGTGCCTCCCTTTCTCCCCTGCCCCGCAGACAGAGCTGTACCAACCACCTTCCTGCCACTCGTGCTGATCCTGTCCCTCTCATGAGGCGATGGGCTGTAGCACACGTCCCTTTTTCCCATGACGCCAAGGGCACTTTTCGTGTTTCCCCACCCCTGCAGCAACAACATTCGGCCACAGTGTTACCGCAAGCACGGCACAGTTCTGAACGCACATTTAGAAAAAAACCGCCGCCGGCCGTGGGGCCGCCCTCAGCGACTCCTCCGCGGCGCCGACTGCACGGCCCTGAGACCCCGCACCTCGCTCCACACCCCTCCCGTCTGGGTCCGCCAGTGCCGCGCTACGACCGCCAGGGGGCGCCCCAGGGCCGAGGCTGCACCGCCAGCCCCGGTGGATGCTATGGCAGCGCTTATTTAACTTTTATTTTTCTTTTCTTTTATTTATTTTGCCTGAAGGCAGAAAACCCAGACTACCTTGGTAGGTATAAGAGTGAATTTTGCAATATTGATCTAAGGGATAGGCTTATTAGCTTTAAAGGAACAAGTAAAATATTCATTGTCCAGCTCTACATTTATTATAGCAAAGTATTTCCCTCTCAGATACTCAGTGGCTCTCTTGCATCTAAAACCAGAGTGATATTTATTCTTTAGCCCCTACTCCCTTTGTTTCTTCAGGTTTATTTATCTCAATAAATGAGACATTATTGGAAAACCTTTTTAGCCATAAGGTATGAATTTGAGACTATGTTCCTTCTAATACAGGAGTAAAGATTTAATGGCAGCATACCACCTCTCTTACAGTATGTTTTGTGTCACTAAAGTAATGGCAAGTGGAATAAGAGACAGGTGGTGGTATCTATAAACTCTGCTAATGGCCCCATCAACATATGTTTAATGTATTCTAAACTATACTTCACATCCTACTGTTGCTAGTACATTTCCTCTGGCACCTCTCCTCAACAAAGAAATTTGGAGAGGAAAGGAAACATTAATAAACTCAGTGTTTAGTTTAAAAGCAGATACAAAGTTTAACACTGCTCATAAGAAGGCTTATTTGACAAGAGATCAGCTCATTATAGACCTCAATAATTTTGTTGCCAGCCTTAGTGTAAGGCTTTGACAAAGCAAAGGCTTTTTAGATATAGTTATGGCCTTTCTGCTGCGTTTCGTGTTTGATCATGTCACGCAACAGCATCATTTTCTAATGGATTACAAAAGTCGACCAAGTCATGAGACAGCCCTGGGTAAATGTTTGTTGGGAGGAAAAAAAGGTCAGGTCTACAACAACAGATTTTCTACTGCTTAGCTTTTAAAAATGTATCTTTCTCTATTAAAAATGTATTTTGTTTTCTAATGCACAGGTATATTTCAGGCTGAATTTGGATCCCCTGGTTATTGGTGAGCCCTTGAACAAGCCTACACTGCCGTTTCACCTCCAGATTTTCAGAGGGTGAGTTTTGGGTGGTGGGAACTTGCCTTCCTCCACTTCCCAGCTCCTGAGGAGCCAGCAGCACAGCAGGGCCATAATCCCTGGTAACGTCACCAAGTGCTTTAAGAGCACCGATAGCAGTGATGATGGCACTCACAGTCCTTGTGCTGGCAATCTGTATCCAAAACCTTACCAGTACATGCAGAGTGAAATCGACAGCCTTCAGAGTGCAGAGCTCCTATTGAAGAATTATTGCTGCAGGCATAGTCTCCTGGGAGTGTGTGAAGTCAAGACTAAGGTCATCAGGATCAAATTCTGCCTGATCTACTCATGAAATCTCTACAGAAAATACATATTTAGTGTGGCAGAGAACGGCAGAATTTGGATACCATGGTTTCTAGCTATGCCACAGAGGTTATCCTGAATGTGCATTGTGTGAAACAGCTACTATCAGGCAGCCTGGCTTAATATCTCTGTTATACTTGAGCACCCTCCTCCAAAGAGTTGTGTTTCTTGCAAAACGTTGTGACTGTTAGTATGCTTTTCCTGGTGTTGTGCTTACCTAGCAATGATACCAGCCAAAATTCTCAGCTGAACTGTAGTATTCATATCATGTATCTCACGAGCAGTAACTACTCTAAGCTGAGATCAGTTGAATCAACCTATTTTCTTGTACCATGCTCCAGATACAAGGCACTTTCAAAAAATTGGACACTTTATGTGATATTGTGGCAAAGAAACAGAGTTCACTGTAAGGTGCCAGTGCAGGAGAGATGAGGAGAGTTTATGTGTCAAACCTCAGCTGGAATTCAGGTACCCATACTCCTATGTATTACTATGCACATGATCTGCCTAATGTACACCTGTAGGCAGCATGTCCTCAGGAAAGAAGTCTCAGTCCTTAGCTCCTGTTGGGGCTCAGAAGGAGAAGGAGGGGGTGCTTTCACTTCACAGCTTCTCCCTCAAGGTATCTGCCTGGGCAAAGCGTCATCTTCCTTTTCTGGTGAAGAAGAGTCCTGCTCCCAAAACTGGGCACTGAACATCAGGCCCAGTAGTTCTGGGTGAGAACAGTCATGAAAGAGATACTGGATTAAATACAGAATGATCCTGAGAGCAGACACAGCAGATGTGTCCCACATGCACTACTGGGAGAGGCTGAGATGTGATACAAACTTGCAGCTTCTACCCTGGGCTAAGATTTTTAAAATGCTGTGACTGGGCCTTATTTGTTTGGATTGATTTCCTAGCTACATGTACATGCTTAAGGGAAAAAAGGGTGGCAAGCATGAGAGAAAAATAAATTACTAGAAATTGCAAAGGCCTCGACAATATGCTCTAAAGGGTTATTTGTTATTATAGATAGTAACAAAACCATTCATTATCCTATTCTAGGAAAAAATACAAGTATCTTCTATTCACAGAAAGAAATAATTCAAATTGCTTTTGTGTTGTCAGTGCTCTGCCAGTCTTGCTATGATTTTCAACAGAACATTAACTTATAGGGTTTTTTCTATTGTTACAGAGGATCAGTTTCACACTAATGAAATTAAATACTTTAGCCTTCACTTAGTCTTAATTGAAAGTCAATCTACTCATATATGTAAACTTAATTTGATAAAAGCAGGACTGGAATATGCAGTAATCTGTAGGATCAGTTCCTAGGAATGTTTCCATCTTAATGATTAAAGAGGATTTTCCTCTAGATTGACTAGGGTGTCCCTTCCTCCCTATTTTAGCCAGTGCAGCTCTTTGTCCCAAATGCTGTTATTGATTAAGAACCACAGGGAAATAGCTCAGCTACTAGAAACTCTTATTTGACTTAACAAATATGATCTTAAACAACCAAAGTTACTCTTAATCCGTCAAACTCTGTAAAAAAAATATAAAGAGGTAACACAATTGTGAGAATTCCTACATTTTGTAGTGTCACCGTTGGAACCTGTTTTCCCTCTTGCTTTAGCATCTGATTTTTCTTAGTGATCAGTGAGGGTCAGTGGTGAGAAGAGGTGTTGAAGATGATCTCCCAGTTGCCTACTTTTGGTTTTACTTTCACGAGTCCATATCTCTCATCACCAGCTTGCCAGATCCTGCTTTTACCCATCCAGCTAGCTAACAGAGCAGTGCCTCATAGTGCTCTGTATGTAGTGCAGATGGTGGGTATCCTACTGTGTGTCATGATGGAAGCAGTTGGGACCGGGTTTTAGCAAACTGCTAACAAAGCAGAGTCAAACTTCCTCTGACTCTTCTGGCTCCATGTTTTAAGTTGATGTTTATAAGGGACATAAGCCAACAGAGTCACAGATTCTTTGTCAGGGCTGGAAGAGACCTCTGAAAATCACCTAGTCCACCCCCCTGCTAGAACAGGATCACTTACAACAGATCACTTAGGAATGCGTCCAGATGGGTTTTGGGTGTCTCCAGAGAAGGAGACTCCACAACCTCTCTGGGCAGCCTGTTCCAGTGCTCTGTTACTCTCACAGTAAATCAGTTTTTCCTTATGTTTAACTTGAACCTCCCGTGCTCCAGCTTCTACCCATTGCCCCTTGTCCTGTTATTGAACACTGCAGAAAAGACACTGGACCTATTCTCCTGACACTTGCCCTTTACATATTTATAGGCTTTTAAGAGATGTCTCCTCAGTCTCCTCTTCTCTGGGCCAAACAGCTCCAGCTCTCTCAGCCTTTCCTCTTAGGGCAGATGGTCCATTCTTCTAATCATCTTTGTGGCCCTGCACTGTACTCTTTCCAGTAGTTCCTTATCCTTTATGCACTGGGGAGCCAGAGCCGGATGCAGGATTCCAGATGCGGCCTCACCAGGGCAAAATAGAGAGGGAGGGTTTGTAACTATTAAAGAATATGTAGAATCTGTACACACTCTAGTAGAGGCCATGACCAAGGCTCTCAGCTGCAAGAGCAGAGCTCAACAAGATGTTCCTACAGCATGCTGGATGGACCTGTTGCTTTCCCTGCATGTGAAAGACCAAATTTGGGCCATATGAAATAAGTCCCAGATTTTCCTTCCCCTGTGCTTTCCCGTGTTCTGTTATTATTTCAATAAAATCCATAGTCCAAAAAAAAATGCTGTGTATTGCACAAAATCTTATTTTCATTTTACATATAAATAGCTTCACCTGCTCATCTGTTTTACCTTTGTATTCATTTCTGGTAAGGTGCTAATAATTGTCTCAGTTGTACACTTGCAATATTGGAGTGTACATACCACCTTGCTGAGCCTCAGCTTGCAGTATAGTATTGCAGTTTGTTTCCTTAGGTTTGTTTGTGGCTCCCTCCCAGCCACCCATTGATACTGAAGCAGAGATGGTTAACAAATACAAGCTGGGAAAATCAGTTGATCTTCCGTTTGCTGAAGGCCTGATGGAGAGTTGTGCTGCAGTAGCTAATGCAAAGTTCTGGTTAAATATTGTCCCACCGTTTGCACTATGCCGTCTGTTGTTTTTACCCTAAAGGCTTAGCAGAGGTTGGAGGCAGTATTGACTTTGTAATTAAACTATTTTAACTTCAGGATTTTGTAATCACCATACTTAAACCATCTGTTATGGTACATGGCTGACTTCCCCACCCCCTGCTCTACCCCTCCTCTCCAGGAACAAAACACCATCGTTTTCTTAATTGCAAAGCCCCTCTTAGGATGGGAGTAGAATGGGACAATGAGCATAAGTTCCTTTTTCTAAGACAATGTGCCAAAGCTCTGTGAGCTCCTTGTGAGGGCAGGTGCACGCAGGACTTCCACTCCGGGGTCCTCCTGTCTCTTGGTCCCCAGGGGTAAAGCAGAGGGCTTCTTAGTGGGGCACTTCCTTGTCCTGACTGGCTGCTCAGCCCTCATGGAGAATTCCACTGGGAGAAATAAGGAAAGGGGACGAAGCCTGAGCTCTACCAGAGTAGAGCCTGGCGAGTGGGGTTGCTCATGTGGGGAACCACTGAGCTCTTTGTGCTCAGGGAAAGAAAATAGAAGAAAGGGTTAAGGCAGAAGACAGAGCGGCAGATTTTGTGAAGCTATTTGTGTCTGTTGACCTACCTGAGTATCTCACTTGCTGACCAGGACATCCAACACCTTCTATCTGAAGTTCTCAATGTTGCTCAAACAGTAGCACTGCTAGCCCAGTATAATCTTGGGTAAATCCCTCAGGATTTGCCTACTCCTGCAAGTTGCACTAAGTCAGTATGGAGAAAGCCATAGCAAACCATTCCAGGGGCATAATGACCTGACACTCCCAGCAAAATGAGCATTAGTACTTGACAACACCAAATTCTGGATTTTCACCAGTGTAACTAAGTCAACACCAAAAAATTATCTTAGCTGAAACAGTTATGATAGTAATACTTCTAGGTACTAAAACTTGGACTGTCTTCCTCTGCATCAGTAAAACAAATTAACATCATCTTCTCCTTTCTCCCAGTTGTGTGGGGTTCTTTTGTTTTGTTTTGTTTCAGCAGGTTGGTTTGGTCTGAAGTTTCAGCAGATCCAAATACATTCTGAACATGTGCGGAGACAAACTAGGGGTTTTCTCATTTTACATGTATAAAGTTAATCAGAAGTCTGAATTCTTTATTCTTGGTTTGCTACTCTGAATTTAAATCACTAGGTCAGACATTTTTGTGTAGCCCTTAGTTAAAAAGGTCTTAATTTTTCTTCATGTCACTTTAGTTTTGTGTGTTTGCCTACTTTTTCTTACCGGCAGTCAGCTTGGAAGAGCTCTTTTGAGCAATGCATGAGAGAAATGCTCTCTCACATCTTATCATAGAAATCTGAGGAACTAAAAAAAAAAGAGAGATACAAGTGCAGGGAATCTTCCCGGTTGTACTGAGCAGAATTCACTCTTTTTCTCTTGTTCTAGTTTACCAAAGCAGAATTTTCTTTCAGGAGAGATGAAAGTGCTGAATCAGACAGGAAGTGTTCTATATACCTAAGTATCAGATTCAGTTGTTCTCCCACGTATCATGCCCATCACACACATTGTGTAGATCTACACTTTGATCGCATCCCAAGTTTGTTTGGCATTGTAGCTCCTGAAGTGCTTTTTGGGGACAGCAGATAAAGCAGAGCTTGAGAGAGGCAGATTTTTGCTGTTAAGCAGTGCAAGTGTACCAGGACTCCTGAGGCTGTGTCTGCACGTCCAGATGGAAGGCTGGCCACCCCTTGGTGTGTCGTACATGGCCTGCCCCACCAACTTGCTTCATGAACCTGTCTCAGGAAAATGACAATTTCCTCAAAATTCCTGGAGACTGAAAGAAAATTGATCAATGCAGTGTGACTGTAGGTGGCTGAGAAATTCAATTATTTCAATGAGTCTGACAGCAATAACCACTGCTATCAATGGTACTGGATTTCCGTTATTTCTGTCCCCTTGTGAAGAAAAGGCATCTTTCTATTTATTTCTTCTCCCAAAAAAGGACACTTGTACCACACTGCCATTGTTGTGAACAAGTGTAGCATTTTTAGCCAGTGCTCCCATAGGCCAGAGACATGAAGCAGGACTAGTCCCCCCTCTGTGCCCACCCCTACTCTGTGAATTTTGTTTATATCTCTGTGGCTCTTTAGCATGCACTTGCCCGGCAAAGCCATTTCGTTAATGCCGGGCAGCAGGAACTGCTGAGTGGGCAACACTTCAGAAGAACTGTTTGCTGACTTGAGAAACTAAATGCAGATGTGGAAGCCTTACCTTTCTGGTTGTCAACAAGCTGAAAGAAGGGAAGCTAGTATTTTCAGGCTTTGGACCCACAATCTCATGGGTTTCTTACATGTTTTCATGTGTTGCTCTGCATAGTATTGCAAGGGTGAAGACCTGTTTCCTTAAACACAGATATGTAAGTATTTCCGTATAAGTAAATTTTCTATAAATTAGATGCCTGGATATTTTTAAAGGCATCTTCTATTACTTACAGGGTTAAGGATTAGATCCTCATATATATCAAATGCTCTCTGCACCTATCAGTGTTAATAAAGCTAAACTCCAAACTCTATTTTCAGAAATGCTTGGGCACTTGTTAGCTTATCTCTCTGGTAACCTCTCATCTTAGCCCTCAGGACATGAAAACGCATAGCCAGATGCTAATTAAACACAGCTTCTCCACTGCACACGATCTGAGCATCACCCAGCTTCAGCTGAGATGCTGTGTGGTGCCCAGTTCAATCTACCCTGCTAAGTGAGTAGTATTTCTTGGAGGTTGGTGTTAACTCTCACTGATTACATTGTCCCAGGGCTGTAGACAGCCTGGGGCAGGTGTGCAAACCTGTCGCCTTGACCTCACAGAGTGCAGAGACTTTTCAGGGCCAAGAGCCATGTGGGGCTTAAAGCTTGTGTACTCTACTACATAACTACTGCATGTCCTGTTACCAACCAGACTTCTCAACCCCAACTGAGGCATCTAGGATCCCCACAGGATGTATGGAGAGGCTCATGTTTCACATGGAAAACATGTGAGTCACAACTCTTTAAGAATCTGTGTGAGCAACAGTGCTAAGCAAAGCGATTTGCTGAGTGAAAGCATCCCTCAGGAACAGCCACCTGCTAAAGTCTATTCTGCCTGGAGGTAGACAAGAGGGGGACATAATGCCAGGCTTAAATAGTTCAGCTTTTCTTGTCTATGAGTACTCCAGGACTCAGGGGTATATTACTCATGAGTGACAGATCATGCCTTGACTGCTGACAGAAGTAGCATGAACCTCATTCCCAACTCCTGAAGGGCACAGGAGACTGTGAAGGGCTGGGGAGGAAATTCTGTTTCCCATTGATTATATAGAGTATATGTGGACCCTGGAGCAGATGAACTTTTGACTTACATTATTTTCCTGTGAAGTGAACTGCTTGGCTTGAGGGTAAAGTCAGGGTGTACTCCAGCAGTTATATGGGATGGACTGTATAATCAGGAGAGCAGAGCAAAGGATCGAACCAAGCTGACTATATAGATATGTCTTCTGGTGGCACTGTTCCACTTAATGTAAACATCGGAGCAGCATCAGAGGTCTGATTTTCTTCCAAATGAGCAAACACCATGATCAGCTGGAGTAGCTCAATATCAAGCTTAATCTGTGTCTTGGTTCATATGTATTTATTTAAGAAATGTGTTATATCCCCAGTACAATGGGCTGAGTCCATTTCCGTCTCATCCTCAGTATTTTACTCTTTTAAAAATTAATTCTCCTATAATTTTCCACACACCCTTTAGTTACATTGAAATTTTCCTCTCAATTTTAGAAGGAACTTAATGGTGTAGGTATCTTTTTATATTATCTTCTAAATATCTTCAAAAATTACCCATACTGTCAATTATACAATGACAAGTGTTTTGGTGGTTTCAGAAATGGAACTGAAAGAGAACTGCTACATCCAGGGTGCTGAAGATGCTGAAGCATCAGCTCTTCAGGAGCCAGAAGCTGGAAAACTGCTAACTTAAGCATACCTGGAAATTGGCCATAAGATCTCTCAAATTAACGTGCTTACCAAGAACTGAAAGCTGAGGGCTATCAGAAACCCACAGCCTCTGTGAGCATGGAGGAGGACAAATCCAGTCAATCAGCCAGTGGATGGCACACCTACTTGGGAAAAAACATGTCGTCAAGGTGAAAGATGCTCTTAGAGGGTGCTGTACCTTTTCATCTGCTTTGAAGATGAAGATCATATTAGACAGAAAGGAAGGGCTGTTTTTTGTCCACCTCTGTATCATATATAGTTGGTATTTTTACTGTAATGAAGATTTCCTAGAACATGTCATTTAATTAAAGTTTGGGTGTTTTCTATGTGTCTTGATGCGAAATAGGTGACTCATAAGTAAAGCCAGCTTCCGAACAAAACCGAATTATGTGACACAATTAATTATGACAAATTAAAAGGGCATATAATATCAAACTCTAAATGTACAATTTCACTGTATGTCTCTTTTTACTGTAGCAGCCTGGGCACAAGGGCAGCATGAACATGTGGCCCTTTATTTGATCAGGGATAATAATCAACTAAGCCAAAAGGAAGGGAAGTAGATTTCCCTAGTTCAGCCACTAATATAATATTTTACGTGTTTTCCATTGTGTAACCATTGCTCCATGCAGCATTGTAACCTGAAGCCATTGTTAAATGGGAAAAAACTGTGCATATAACAAAGAATCCAAAATGTGGAGAAATGGTATTTGGTGTAACTAATTATTGTGTATTATTGTGTAATTATTGTGGTGTAACAATATTTTGCCTTCCTCCATTTCAGATCGCAACCCCGCTTTTCTCCTCTTTTGCCTGCTCATGCCTCCTTTGGCAGGCTCATGTCCTGAGAAATGATTCTGCTGAGCCTTGTAATTGCTGCGAATGTCTGGTGACCATGGAAGCAGCATAGTTTGTGATAGGATCTCCTGCTTGCCTGATCTTTCACCATCCCAGCAATGTTGATTGAGGTCTTATCATTAGCAACGATGCAGCATCTCTCCAGAGGCAACAGATACCTGCAGTCCTTCCGTCAAGGATAACATTATCATCCTAGGCTGTGAAAGATGCATCTCTTTTCCATCAGAGAGGTTTCAGCTAATGACTACTTAGATGTGCGTTGATCCTGATTACAACATCTCTGACCTAGTCCTAGCCTTTTATTCCAACTCTCAGCTGAACTTAATGACTGCATCAGTGACTCTTACCAATTCAGTAATAAGCACAGATCCTTGCAGGTCCTAAATCCGTATTTAGTTCAGGTTGTTGCTTCATGTTGAACCCCAGCTGGCTGGCTGAACCTCAGCCATGACTTCAAATTCCCCTATGCCAGTCTCAGAATTATGATTGACAATGTGGTCTCCACCACATAAAAACCTCAAATGAGTCTCACTTGTTTCTTGTAGACCTGGGCTTAACCCAAATGCCTCATCTTCTTTCCTTTCCAAATATATTTTTCAGATCAACTTTAAGTCTACTCTTAAGACTGGACATGAAAGGAATCACGACTAGATCATCCGGTCTGACAGTAGGTTTCATATATGCGTAATCTCCTCTGCTGAATGCAGAAACAACCCACTTTCACCAGTTCCTGGCCAAGTAAATCTTAATTTTAATTCTTACTATAATATTGAACTATATTTGTCCTCTTACACTCTGTTTTATGTAGAACTAAGCACAGTTTGTGGGTCCCTCTAAGCAGCTGCATTAAGCTGAGCTTGACGACCACTTCTAAATCCAATATTCACTCATGGTCTCAGCTTCATGTTGACCCAATTCCTGAAGTTAGCCTTAATGACAAAGCTAACTCAGATTTAAGCTCCACCTTGAGGTCATCACCAAGAAGAAAGCAGGAAACTTTCCTGAACTAACTATGTAAGGTTAAACATACCATGCAGGCCCTACTGGCAAGAGCTGTAAGCCAAGCTCAGGCATTATGGAGGCTCATCCAACATACTAGCTTGAATCCAAGCTCAGAAACCCAGTTATAGCTATTTCCAAATCCTACAGTCCATCATAAAAACTGGACCTGTGACCTGTATCAGGCAAATTAGTATAGCTTTACAGGCCCTTATTTGCAACAGTCATAAGGCCCGTATTAACCAGCACAACCTGCCCAGACTCCATTCCCAAGTCTAATATAAAATTAACCCAATCCCTAAAGCTAGATTAGTGATTCCAATTAAACCCTAGCCTATTTATACAAAAGGCTGTTACTTACAACCTGGGGCATATCAGCCCTAAAACTAACTTACCTCTTCCCAGGTATCAACCCCCAGGTAAGGTTCCTGCATTATCTAGATCCAATCACTAGCCTGCAACAGCAACAATTTGAAGTTTAGCTTGATGGCCCCTTATGTTTTAGCACAGTACTGTCAGCTGCTGTGGGACTCCTCACCTGTACCATCACATCTTTGCCAGAGGTATGACACCAATGGCCTGTATTGTTGCTCTCTGTCATCTACAGGTTCTTGTACTTCTCTGCCTGATCTTTCAGTCTGTTCCTATCACATTTAGTTTCTTTAGCATCAAATAACTGCTTTTCCAAGAGTGGTAACACCTCTACAGTTTTTCTTAATGTCCTCTAAGAGCAGGATTTTTTAGTTATTGTTTCTTCTCTGGACCACTTGATCCATAAACCTAAAGTCCGCTCAGTTTTGATCCCAAACTGAGGGAAACAGCACTGTGCTGTGACAAATAAAGCATCTGTTCTCATTTGGCACATCTGCAATGAGGTTATGAGACACAGCTTTACTTTTTACAAGTAATTTCACTGTGTTTTCACTACACATTTAAAGGTAAAGGCAAACTTTCTTTTGCAAATTTTGAGTCTGGAGCAAAATTCCCATAGTCTTGTCTTCAGAGGTGAAGAACTGCACTTCTTTTCCAGCATGAACTACATAAGTTTCCCTGTTGTTTGCTAGGCCTGGAACAATGGCTCACAAAGCAATCAGTTCTGCAATATTACTTCATCTCAGTCAATATAATTTTGTTTTAGAATCAGTTTTACTGCAGAAGCAGAAGCAGACTTGACCTGTTCATCTATCTCTTTTGCGTTTTCTAGCACCAGTTCAAATCCATTGATACTGACAAATAGGATTTCACTTTTAATCATTCCTTCTCACAAAAATAAAAAGCTTTTTTTATTCCCTTTAGGCATTATTAATTTGAGACTGATTGTATTCAATATCCACAATTTTTAATCACAGTTTTTCTGGTATGTATGTATCAAAACCATCATATTAAGTGCAACTGAACTGAGTATTTTAAGATCACCAAGGGGTGACTCCCTTGTTTCTTCATATTCTTTCCTGTAATGCTGCTACACTACCAAAGGTAAAAATCTTCCCATAGGGTATCCACAAAAGCTACAAATTATTTAGTTTCCCACAGACAAAACATACTGAATTAATCAAACCACGTATTTGACTGAACTAATGGGTCATAAAATGGAAATTTCTCATTCGGTTTTGCTAGTTACAATTATGGGTTCGTTTTGTTCTGCAACACTATGAGAGATCCCTCTTAACTAGCTATTTGAATATGAGCTTTTTTTTTTTTTTTACTGCTCTTTGCTGTTGATCATGAGCTGCAATTTGCAAATGTGATACTTCATGCTACTCTGCATTTTGCAGCCCTCACCAGAATCTGCACATTTAATGATGTGATATTGTTTCTTATCTCAGATTAAGTGCAGATAAAGTAATTTACACCCCCCAAAAAAAAACCCTCAATGAAAAAAGGTTCACAATAAAAAAAAAATTACTGGAAATTACGGATATAAATCACAAATGAGTCACTACGTACCATGAACTGTGCTTTTTATGGATGTCTGATGGATTAAGACCCTGTGTCCTACTGGCTGCCCACTTCCTCTAAATTCTACTTATTGCTCTTACGTAAGTTCAACAGTCTAGAAGCTTCCAGCTGAAAGAAATTATTTATGCCATGTCATTTCTCAGCGGACAGAGCCAACCATTTCAGGACAATGGCATATCCCTTCCCATAGTGACATACCCTCATCTTTGTACTCCTCTTACCCATCTCATCTCACTTGGAATGGGAGGGATCTGGCTTTCTTCACTGACTATAGAGGTGATTCACTTAGATAGGGAACCTGACTCTTAGAGGACTAATTTTAGGAGAAAATATATCCTGTTCTGAATAATCATGAAGAAAGAACTATTTTGAAGTACTTACTTCACTTCACGTAAAGCATCGCTGCATAAATACTTGTTTGAGCAGCCTGTACTACCACTACATTTCACTGGGAATCTTGGTTGAAACCCAAATTTTCACACATCATTATGGCATTTGGGTGACGGCATAAGACTTCTTCCTGAATTAGGACGCAGCTGAGCGGGAGGCTTCTACATCTCAATTACTGAACTATGGTGTCTCATTTCTGCATAAAGTATTTCATACTAGGAATTATTCGTGAGCTAGCCCAGTCAATGATCCTTACTGTTTTTCTGCTGTAGTCAAGACTTCTCATGATAGAAAACACTAAAGGAAATTATACGGGATTAGAATTCAGAAATTAGAAATAGAAATAAAAATTTCTTCTGCCAAAAGTACCTTACTATATAATTCCATGATACCCAGCTTATGGACTGAACACTGATCTGAACATCAAATAGCCTCAAACAATTCAGACGACTGGGCTAGAATCTAAATCTGAATGTGATGGTGGGACAATCCGATAATAAAATAACATCTGATCTTTCATGAATGAGTATCAAGAAGCTTGTTTTGTGTGTCCTCTGTCCTATTTAATACGATTAGTGAATCATCACCCGTTTTTTCTGGGTTGAATATCATGGCACTTACAATTTTTTATTATAATAGTTGATCTGGAGGGTTGCAATATTTTTCATCATCTTTACTACTTTTGGTCTCAGTATATACAGTTGCTCTAAACCCATGAAAGCTGATGGATGTCTTTTTTCTGGATTCCCACAAGGAGAACTTTTGGGCTCATGCCACAAGTAATTTTGAAATCCCATGATATTTTGTGGCAGAGTTTCATTTGGTTCAGTTATCCAGCTACAGTAGCAGGCAACTGCAAATATTTAGCTTGTGATATTTGCACATTTTGTTGGTTTCATTTTAAGAAAAAGTGGTTTATTTTAAAAGAAAAAAAAAAATCCCAACAATACGTTTTATTCATTTCCTGAGGACTTTAACGTACACAAGTAGGCACTAAACATTTGAAATTGACTTTCCAGAGCACAACAGTAAAAAAATTACTTATTTGGCTTAGTTTCATTTAAATGAGTAAAAATTGGCCTTGTAAACATTTCCATAGGAGGTAGGATACAGACATTTGACAATCTGTCAAATAAGAGAGTAAACAGTTACTCTGTCATAGTAATAAATAATGAGCAACACGGGTATTAAATAAACATTTTTATACAAAAAGATAAAAGTGAAAGGCTAAAATAGCTTTTTTAATAAATTAGGAATAGATGTAATAATTTCTTTACAGCTTACTCTTTCTTTCAAGAATCTCTGGCTCTTTCTGCTAATCCTAAATTTTTGACTGAAAGGCAGTAATGGTGAGAACAATCCTGAGTGATTCACAAGCAGGACCCAATCTGAATATAGCTATTTTTTTGTGTGTGTGGTGGGCTGCTGGTATCTATAAATTGGCTTCCTTAACACCTAGACATAATACTTCTCTATTCCATCAACTTGAAGGGGATTGTCATCATAGCCTTAATGTCTGGATTTGGAAAGTAAGCTTAAGGCACTGACATGTCTCTCCCAGTTCAGGTTCCTCCAGCAGCTGCTCCCATGAATACAGTGTTGATAGGTGGTAAAGATGACACCATATCTCTGCTTGGTGGGGCGTGGGACTCCAGATTTTCCTGAGAAGGGAACTGACCAGATGTTCCATACATACACTGGGAAGAAGATGTGGTTTGCATGTTTGAAGCTGTGAGAAAAAAAGTTACCATCAATACACTTGGATTTAACAGAAAAAAATAATTCAGTTTCATTGGATGGAAGCTCTTCTCTAAGCAGGCACACCATCTGAAGGACAGAAATGCCAACACTTCTGTACTTGACTCAATTTACCAATACCTCTAAGACTTTTCTTCAGTGGCTCCTCATGCCTTCAGGGAATAATAGGTCAAAACTCATGTGTAAGTGAATTCTGCTAAAAATCCAGCTACAGGTCTGAAGTTTGCAGCTTGCATATGAACCATATTCTATGAAAATTGTGCAAAGCTATTTATGCACACTATGCTGTCTTTCCATATCTTGCATAATTCAGGTCCATATTCAGTGGTGGTACAACTGCTGCCACTGCTGGGCACGTATCAACATAGAATACAGAAGATACTGCATGGGCACAATCCCTGTATGGTGGTGCTGGGTATTTTTCCCCCTCTTTAGCATCCTTTAAAGAACTGAGCACTGAATTCTTGCAAAGCCTTAAGGAGGCAAGTAATATCTGATCTTCTGTGCAATGTTAATAGATAAGTAGTAGGGGAGAGGTAATCTTGTGGAGAAACAGTGTCCTAGTTTATATCTTCCATGCAACCATTTTTGGAACTTGAGACCAAACTCAGCTGCCGTTTTTCTAAATGCATATAGCAGAACCAACCCTTTGAGGTTAAGTTATTTCATCCAAAATTCACTGTCAGTGGGAGCTTTGCCTAACACACACAGTTATTGAAGCATAAGATAGGAAGGGACTATACCACGGAAGTATGTGTCTAGACATCCCTGACCCAGGGTTCATTTGATCTGTTTGGCAGTGAGGATCCTTAAGAGCCCTTAGAAGAGCCCAGTCCATTATTAGCTCACTTAACAGTTAGTAAGTGTTTCCTAATATGGATTTTTCTGCAATTCAGGCCAGTCATTCTGCTCCTCATGGACAATGGATCATAGTCCTCCTTATGGGAGCAAAGAGTCATTAAACCCACTGTCCTGCAATTGTAAGGAAAACACATCTTATGATACACCCAAGGTACTGAGCTATTTTATCTCTATATTGCATCTTATTTACTATATATGTGAGCTACAATTTAACACTTAGCAATTGTTAGGATGCTGAACAGCTCATAGCTCTTCCTCCATTGCTGGCTATACTTACGCATGGGTGTCCGACAGACAGCTGAAGGGGAGGACTCTGCGTAGTATGAGCCTGTTTGTTTTCTTCCACTGTCATCCAAGATATTCAGTGGATCATGTATATCATTGTATGACGGCAACGAGCGAATGCTGCTTACACTGCTGATTACAGAAACATGTTGATCCACCAGTGTTCCAAGTCTGTGAGATTCTGGATAATTTATATTGTTTCCATAATATCCTATTGACAGGAGATTGGAAAAAAGCGGAGTGAAACAACTGTTGAAGAGAAAGGGTAGGGTAGGAGCCTGTGATAACCTCAAACAAATGGTAATTGTTACCGGCTGAGTCCCTCGAGAATAAGATTATTTATGTAGACATACAGCCTGTGAACATCAGTGACACATGCAGTGACTGACCCAAAAGAGGAGTGCTAATGAGGGAGCAAAAAATCCTAAGTGTTCGGTCATGCTTCAGTACAGAATTGCCCTTCCATTCTAAGTTCAAAATTCAACAGCAGCCTGCCATCAGTGTCCAGAAGAGACACCATGAGGACTCCTATTCTCAGTTCAGTGCTCCCTTATGAAGCTCACAATCAAGTACAGTGTACCTGGAAAGAAAATTTGCATGGTAATATATACTTACTGCATATAAAAGCATATATAAAAGCAACATCTCCACTGTGTCTTTCCTCCAGAAGAGAGAATTGTTTTTGCTGACTCTCTCTGAAGCAGATTGTGGGAATAACTTCACATTTGAAGTATGAGAAACACTAAGGCCAAAGTCTCAAACTAATGCTAGTGCACATTTGTATACTTCATTTCACCATCCTGACCCTGTGACTAGGATGGCCCATTATGCTGATCCCAGAAGTAAGCTATCTTGTTCCTGCTCTATTTCATAGTACATGTTCTGGGGCCTTTCAAGAGATTGTTAAATCATAAAGTCGTCCTGGTTTTCCTTCCTTTGAGCAAGACATGGTGATGTTGCCAGAGGAAGATTAGCATAGGTGCAGCAGATGCATTTAAGGCCAACTGAGGATTCAACAGAGGAAATAAATCCTTAAGCAGCTTGTTAAGCTGTTTTACGGTCTCTGTGTCATAAGAGAAGTGGAAAGCAGGAAGGCATAAATCAGAGCTGAAAAACATCTTCCACAGAAAAAAAGCAGAGTGTTTTATTTTATCAAGAAAAGATAAACAGAAGGGAAAAATAAAATATATATTAATACCGTTGGAAGCATTAGGGGGATATGCTGCTCCTGGGCATGTAGACACCGAGTTGCTCAAGAAATTGAAACTCCCAGTATTCAGAAACTGAATATTATGTGTGTCCTGAGACATGGTTGAGGGGCCATAGCTGGAAGGGGATCTGGTATTGTATGGAGATACAGCACAACTGTTGCTGAAGTAGTCTCTGGAGAACTGCTGTTCACTCAATGCATTGAATCGGCTGTGCTCTGCTCTGTGGTGGTAAACTCCTGAAGTGGAATGGGCCTGAGTTCTGAACATAGCCTGGTAATTGGAATTGTTTCCATAGTAATTCTGATTAGTTTGTGACAAAGTCTGATAAAGGGGTTCCGAGTAGGAAGAGCACTGTGAAGGTGTGGATAACACTGGCCCTACACTTGGAGGTCTCACAGCCATTGGCCCCTGGTTGATAACACTTCCTCGGCTGACCATGGCTGGTGAAATGGGTGGAGTCATCAGGTGACCAGTACTTTGAGATAGCTCCATCTGACCTGGAATAAATAAGCATTAGCCATGATTAGTGTTCATAATACAGTACTGCTGAATAGAGTTGATCTGTTAAGACACTAACCCTAGTGAGACGTGCATTACCATTTGAAACCTTTACAAAGGATATGCACTGGTCTCCACCTGTACAACACATGTTCTTTAATCCATGGTTTCAGGCTATACAGCTTCCCACTTTCATTCTACAGCTTGGACACTGCCACATTCAGTGGTAAATTCCAGCACTTAAAATTTTATGTGCTCCAGGTGCTACTGTTTATAGTCTCCTCCCAAGAACCTCACCAAGCCAAGAGGCGAAGGATAGTTTTACCATTGTTCTATTACTGGCAGGGCTCTACAATTGCCACCTTCTCTAAATCAGCACAGAGGGTGTGCTCATGAAACACTATTTAGTAGATGTCTTTATAAATACATGTGGTCATTGCTCCTCATACAACATGTTACTGTGGATTGAGGGACTAATAAGAAAGTAAGAGAAGGAGAAACTAGAACAACGGGTACATACCTGTCAGCTGCATATTCTCACTGTCTCCTGCAGCAAAGGGGTTCAGACCAGAAGGTACACTGCTGGGCTGGCTCGCTGACAAGGACACGTAGGTTTGCTCTGCTAGACACTCATTTTTGACTAAAGTGTCACCAGGCAGAGGAGCAGCTTTGTTACGATTTGCTAGGAAGCAAGAGCTTGGTGATGCGGTAAAGGTGGCTTTGCTTGCATCTGCAAGAGGAAGTGAAAACTCTTGGTGGCTGTTACGTATGCTCATTGCACATAAACTCACCACTGTTATACAGACAGCATATGAGCTGCCTGGTTTGTTTGTGCTTTTGGTTGCTTATTTTAATGCCCACTGGAGCCTCCACATTTTGCATGTGGCCAATGAATACAAATATCACTCCAGTCTTGATCTTCCCAGTGGAACTGTTTGTATCAAACTCCCTGACCACAGATCTACATCACAGAGTATCAGCTCCTTCCTGAAGCCATCACAGTGAAGGTCTGAATCAGATTTATTCCCTTGAAGTAAATGTCAGCAATGAAGTAAAGTAAATCGCACTGGGTGAATTAGGCTCATGACACTTCATCCTAAAGAATTAACAACGGGAATTTTAGAATGCTTTAACTCTGTTTTCATACTGATATCTAGAGAAGAGCACTTGTTACAATCAGTAGTTCTTCAGTTTTCTGCAGACTATTGATACACCTAGTGGAAGTTTTGCTGTTCTTCATTGGAAACCATGACTTGACCTCATGGATTCACGTACTTCAACTATAATTCAAGGACAGGGCAACTGCTACACAGGACAAGATTTTTTTCCTGAAGGTTGAATTAAAACAAAAACCACAACATCTACTGTGAGACAAATTCTATGCAAGTTACTTGCACCAAAGTACAGATTTAGAGTAACAACAACCAAAAAGTTAAAGATTGATCACTGGTGCTAATGTTAATAAAAAATAATTCAGCAGAACCCAGTCAAGTTTCATTGGATTTTTAGGGATTAACTTGGACCAGAATTTGATCCAACTCAATCTTCATTCATTTTACAGCAAAGGACCTGAAGCATATGACTTCAAATTGTCTATCCCTGAAGAAGCCTGGTAGATGGAAAATATTAAGGATACTATTTTAAATTAATTTTGTTTCTCTTCCACACAGTAATACTCCAGCCAGATGCTAAATAGGGCTCCAAACTTGAGTTCCAACCTTGCAGGGATATTTGCATTTTCGTAACATTTCAACCATTCCTAATTCAAGGTGTAATAACATATTTAAGCTTTGGCAGGAAAACTGGATTAGGAATTCCTGCCCTTTCTGTTGCTTATATCTCTTCTTACACTTCAGCTTATGGCTCTTCAGATGTACCTACAAATGTTTGTTGCATTCTAGATTGTTTCAGTGATCCAGTGTGTTCACAATCTCACAAAATGTTATTGAGGGAACTATGGTAGAAAGGTTGGAATGAATTGCTGAGTGAATGGTCACAAAGTTTTCAGGTTACTTTGACAATGTTGCATTTAAATACACCATCAGGAGAAGACAGTAAGCCTGCTTGTGTTTGAAGTTAAACAAATATGTCAATTTCTAAAAATACAGGAGTACTTTCAAAAGAACCAAGCTCTAGTTACCTAAATTCTTCATGTATTTGTCCAGTAGATTCTGGAGTTCTTGTTCCTTGTCATTGTTGAACTGTGTCTCCATGGCGAGCAGGATGTACTCATCTAGTAGCATGCGGATCAAATGAAAAGAACCTTTTGGAGGAGAAAGAGAGAGAGTAGCTGAGTTATCTTTGTGACCATCTCTCACCACTCTACAAGAAGCAAGTGAAACAAACAAATAATTGTGGACTTTAAATGACCTGGCAAGACCAACAAGGAATAGTGCCTAACTTCTAGCTCTAATCTCTCTTTGCACTGGCCCACCTAGCTCAATTGTTTACTGTCCTATAGGCTATCTGACCACTAATTACATCAAAGAAAAATACTGATGAAAGTGAGACATGCTTTATACTTGAAGAGGGCACACAGTGGAGCTAGATAAGGCCAAAGTCTGCTAAAATGCCTCTGCTCTATTTCTGTTTGCCTTGCACTAAATAACCAGACAATAACTGAAGTCTTTGACCTTATTTCAAGGATATATCACATTAAAAATGTGTGTCTCCTTACAGCCATTTCCAATACCCTCTGAATTTTAGGTAACAATACAACTAAACTTAGAACATTATGTACTAGATTTAAAGTGAATTTCACTTGCTCTACCACCTTCTATTTTAGAAAAGATTCTTTCTGAGAGTTCCCCAAAATGTAAAGATTTCTAAAGATGGACAAGTGGATCTTAATTTTTAAAAGCCACAAACACTGTTGAATTGACTGTCTGCTGATCCCAGAATTAAATGAGTTGTTATCTGCCAAATTCCTGTTGCTTTTATGAGCAGTAATCTTTTACCAAACTGATCCACATGTAAAACTAATAATCTAATTCTTCTGTCTCCTATACTGAGATGCGCAGTTGCACTTCCATTGCCAGATCAAAACAAACGGAGCTTCTACTTCTACTTCTTAAATGGCAAAACAGTACCAAACAGCAATTCAAAAGAAAAATACCTTTGAAAAATGAACTTGTGACGCACCTCACCAACAAAATATTACTAGTATTTACTTTGAAATGTTAGTTTGAAAAAGAAGTTGCACAGCATCTGTGGCTTTGATCAAAGAATCTTTATAGACTAGTACAGGCTCCTCTGATGAGGAAGTGGTGGAAAGCTGGTAAGTGCTAGCACATATGTACAAAAGATGAGTCTTTTTACAAAGCCAAAGTACCAAAACTTGATGCGTTGTTTAGAGTTAGGTTATGCATCACTCGAGCACCAAAAAAACTCCATTTAAGAAGGAAGTCTTGAGCTCTCTTCTTTAATGACCTCCCATTTTGCTTGCTTGCCTGAAAGAAAATAGTAAAATACTGTTACATATTTTACTATTGACTACTGTTAAATATAACTTGCTTTCTCCACAGAGAAGAAAAGAAAGGAGAACTGCATATGCTTGTGAGTAAGGAGTCCTTGACTCAGGTTGATGTGGCAAGTTGGATCAAGCTTAAAACTCTCTTCATAATGTGTGTCCTAAAGTCATAAAGAAGAACAGCATTCACTCTTTCAGTCCAACCAAAGTAGAGCTCTGAAAATGAAAGATAAAGCAAGTTGCTTACTTCTTGGGCTGTGCTGTGCCCTTAAGGTATATAAACTACCTCGTATTTTAGTATTTAAGATGCCAAATCATTCTGTAAATACAGAGATGTACAAGGCAGAAAAAAACCCACCCTCTGGCACTATGTTATTCCACATAAACAGAGAACAGAAATTAGTCTTTGTACTTTAATGTAATCTGTATAATACTGGCCAGACTTTCTCTTACAAAATGATATGTTTACTATCATAGCATTGATGCTTTTAATGCTGCTCACGTCATGATGTCACTTTGCTCTGGCAGTGATTTGTTCGTGTGGTAACATATGCCCTGTTGCTTTCTCAAACAGCAAGCAGAAATAAGCTGTTGTATGAGTTTGACAGTACCCACACATAAGCATGAACAGAAGGCAGACAGCAATGGAAGGATGACATGTTCTGTAAATTATTAGCTTCTGCTTAGTTGACTTAGCTGCACATCAGGACTTGTAGGTATTTCTTACCCCTAACTACAGAAGAACAATGCTAGGAACCATACCCGTTAACTATAATAATACAGTACCACTCAGTAGATGCTGAATGGCAGAGTGTTTCACCTTTTCTGCCTGGCTTGTTTATCAGGAATTGTCTTCTGAAATTGTGGATCAATTTTAGACTAAAATCACACAGTTCTAAAATAAGTTGTGACTGCCCAGCTTCAGCAGGATTTTTGTGTCTAGGTAAGTGTGTATGAAGACTGGCTGCCCTGAATCATCCAAAGCATCATCCAGAGCTCCTCACTGTGCTGCTCCCATATGACAGTAAATGTTTGGAGAGTCGGAGTGATATAAAAAGAAAAAAAAAAAATCGCCTTCTCAAATTAAACTTGGGAAAAAGGTGAAGAAAGTAAAAATATCACCCTCGTGGTTATTTTACCCTGTGCCAGTCATTCTTCTGCAAGCCAGCCAAAGCTAACTACACAGTCTTATCCTCTTGCACCCATTCATATCAAGATACTCCCTAAAACAATGGATAAGATATTGCACTTCCATCTAGAACATAACCTGATGAAAAGACCAGTGTTTAACTACCAGCAAACAATGTGTAACATTCTCCTAGTTTGCCTTCATTAGTCACAAATTTGGTAAATCTCTTACATGAGCTGTAACTCAGAACTCAATTATTTTGTTCTGAATTATAGTGTAACCATTCCTGTGCATGTCCTAATTACATGCATGTAAAACTCTTATAATTATAAAGGATCTTGTAAATCAGGGGGAAAAAAAAGTCCTATCCAAATCATCAGTTAACAAGTTAAACACCTTATAATGCTACAAAACTGTATCTTCCATCTTGGTCTGCAGAAATCCTTCTGCAGATTAGCTACTTCTGAATCCACCTGATACCTTAACTCATATCATATACAGTACCATCCAAATAACATGAAAGAAAGAATTGCTTCTCTGGGGAACAACTTTTCACCTTACACACTGGGCAATACACCTGTGATTCTGCATACTCAGATAGTATGGAGTTCTTTCATGTACAGTTTATGACAGTGCTGACTTAAATGTTTTAGTTAAGATACTTCTTAGCTTGTCACACATGTAAGACTGTTCAACAGCACTCAACATGATTAATTAGAACTAACATTGCCGGAACCTCTCAAACCAGATGAAGAACTGCCCTGTTATAATAAGGAAATGGGAGCAGAGATGAGAATCCCAAGTAAGAAACCAGTGGGACTGCATAGGTAAGGGATTGTGTAAGGAGTAAGGGGAGTAGGATTTGATCTTCAGTCAGGCAGAACATATGAAAGGTACCTTGATAACCCTTTGCTCAACCACAGTATCCAACCATTCAATAAATGATTCCACAGTGGCATTCTTCTTTAGAAGGTCCTTCAGTTCTTGGAACACCGTAATGGAGTCATCTACCATGTAAAAAGGAGAACATATCATTGCACGCTGTTCTGCACATGAGAAAAAGCCACTCACCAGCAGTATGACAATATTGTAGCATGAAAAGGAAAAGCAAAGAATTAGAGCAGTGAAGAAATGAGCGATTCCCAGCAAAGCAAGCAGACACACATCCATCACACATATGGATTAATTACTTAGACATTGCAAGGATACAGACAATGAAGTTTACAAGAAAAAAAAAGAAAAAAAATTGTGATATTTTCCATGAATTTTAAGATTCAGTCTTGAAAACATTTATATTACTAAGTTTAGTAGTAAAGCTTTATCTGTAATATGGCAGACTTGCATACTTCTTAGGTTTCTCCTATATTTTTCAAGTTTCTTACAATACAGCATGAAGCTAACTTCCCCAATTCCCAATTTCAAAAGAGTGCCTCAATGACCAGTTATTTCTCTTCTCCTTTTTTTTACCAGTGGTAAAGAAACAAAAAACAAAATAGAAAACAATTGCAGAAGAAGTAGGAAATGGGCAAGGCAAATTAAAATGTGAATAGGATTGTGAGCCATTAAAGAAAAGAACAAACTTTCATGATCAAAGTAACAATATTTAGAAGACAGCACATTGCTATTGCCCTCCTTTCAGCTCTCAAACTCAGATCAACATGATTCCTATATCAAAAGTTACGTTTTTAATAGAGCAAATTGTGATATCTTTTTTCAACAAGTATGCACATGAAAATCAACGCCCTCGAAATCTGTACTTTACTTCACTCTATTCTGAGTATGAAAATAGCTGTTAAACTTTCTAGAAAATTATGTATTTTTTTAAAGATTAACATTCAGAAAAAACAGTCTATTCACAGAAAAAAATAAGTAAACTAGCTCAAATATCCATTAAATTAAGCCATAATTATTTGGAATTTTTCAGACATCTTTCAATAATTGATCTGGGCTAATATCCCCACATGATTAGAACAAAACTTCGAAAGAGTTTTTATTACACTTAGCTGCTGACATGTAAATGACTTTGTCAGCAACCATTTAGAGTCATCTAGCTGGGATGACTTCCCAGTGCTAGCTTCTGTTCTTGTAGACATGCAAGTGCAATCAATTTGATTTCTTAAAGATACAGAGGTTGACACTGAGCTAGATTAGAGAGTGCAGTGTCTATGTGTGCCTTTTATCTGTCCATCTCCAAGTAGACTAGTGTGGCATGGAATGAAAGAGTCAACTACTCTGATACAAATATATCACCATGGACTTACATTCATTGTAGACCTCCCCATCAGAGTCTGTGCTCCCTGAGACTCCAAGGAGTGCCTGAGAACCAATACTATTCAAATCAACTTTTTCAATATCCGACACCATGGAATTCACCACATGCTGGTCAAAAAGGGCTGGCCGAGCAATCTGTAAGAGAAGGCAAGGTAAAATGCTGAGACCCTGTTAGGGTTTAAACTCAGCTGGCAGCTAAGAAAACTCATGGGTTGAGATAGAAACAGTTTAATAATATATTTTAAAAACCCCAAACAACAACAACAAACATTGTAAGGAAAAAAAAAAAAAAAGATATAAAAATACTACCCAAGAAAGACAACTGATGCAAATGGAAACAGCTGCTCCCCACCAACTGACTGATGCCCAACCAGACTCTGAGCAGAGTCCCCCTCACCAGCCTCCCTCCCCTAGTTTTATTTATGAGCATGCTGTCATATGGTATGGAATATCCCTCTGGTCAGCTGTTCCAACTGTGTCCCAACTTCTTGTGCACCTCCAACCTACTCGCTGGTGGGGTGGTGTGAGAAGCAGAAAAGGCCTCGACCCTGTGTGAGCACTGCTCAGTAGTAACAAAAATATCACTGTATTATCAACACTGTTTCCAGCACAAATCCAAAACATAGCACCATACTAGGTAATATTCAGAAAATGAACTCTCTATCCCACACTTTGGGATCACCTGAATAACTCCTCTGAGAATCACATTCTGTTTAATTTTCTTATCATGGTTGGCTTTTTCATAGATCAGATGAAACGTTTCCCTTCCATTAGACTTCTAATGCTATTCTAATGCACCTTACTATAAGATCATCTTCACAATGTCACCCACATGCTACTTCTGTCTTATTATTTATGAAAGAGAAAACTCTATTAAGATTAATATATGGTACATCTGCAGATATTCATGAGGACTACCACCTCTAGTCCAAGCTGTTAGTACTTAAGTTTCCCAAAAGGCACTGTATTCATGACATGGAGGTCCCTCCTAATTGCAGATACCTGTACCCTGTCAACACAGCCTTGAAGCCCTCATCTACCTGTCACTCACAAGTTTTTCTTTCAGTCAGAACTCAAAACGAAGTAAACCTGCTGAAGGATATCATGGAGAAGACAAGTGAACCTTTACAAGGCAAGGATCATCTGATATTTCCCAGTTTGGAACTAAAACAAATACCCATATATTCCACTTCATCATTTGATTGCCAAAAGTTTCCATTATAGTAGTTCATTATAACCATGGTCTTTTCTTTGTTTTCTGCTACAAAATTTTGAAGCTTTGGTCAGATCTGTTTATGGTAGTTTCATTCTTGCATGGTTAAAGCTACAAGGTGTAAATCTTCCACAGTTAAAGTTGCACCTTGAAAAAATAATGCATTATATCTCTTAGCCAGCAAGGTGCACTGAATGCAACTGACAATTTTTTGGATGTACAGTCTTACTCTGTTTACCTGTGCTAGATGTAGGAATGATGTCTGTCGTTTCAGGGAGGAAACAAATCTTCGTGCAATGGGCAGCTTCTTATCTGCCAGGTTTTCTGGTAGATTTTCCAAAGAGGAAATAACCCACTGTTCCCAGTTTTTTGCAAAATTTCTTATATCTGCCAGTAAACTATAGGGAAAAAAATGGTTTTTAGAGAAACATCAATAAAAATTGTCTTGCGTTAGTTTAAATATTTGGGTTTCAATCTATGATTAGCAGACTCCTGGACATATCTGTGAATTACTCCTCATGTCACCCAAAGGAAATGACAAATCATCGAAAGGCAAAAATTGAGTATATATTGATCTGTATCTCCTCTGAGAAAAATTCTAAGCCATCTGCCAGTTGAAATAGGTTGAAAAACACCAGCATTAAGAATAAACATAAGAAATCCAAAAGCCATTAGAGATATCTGTAGGTAAGTGCCTTAGTCAGACACAAAACCCCAAATAAGATGCCCTTCAAGGGAAAGGAAAGATGAGAAGATTCAGAGGTAACTTAAAATAATTCTCTTATTAATGTCTTGTTGAAGAAATGCATAGATATTATGGGGATACATAGGATACAAACCTGAAAAGTATTCTGAAAAAAAGGTAAGTAATTTTCCTTGAACAACACAAGTACATTTGTTTCTTTTTTTATCTTCTAGTGCTTTAGTGTAGAAGAAACCTATTTCAAAATACCCAACAAGCCAGTAAAATGGTACATTAAAATACTGTGTAATATTTTAAGGCTGTTCTATAGCTATCCTCAGAGTTGACAGTATTTTGCCATACATACTCCACTGTTCTAAAACTAAGCAAAAATATAGTGAGAAAAATTCTGATACAGAACTTCTTCTATTTACCTGGAATATGCCTAAAAAACATAATGTAGCATTACTATTATTAAATGTCAAATACCTACCTTTCTGGCATTTCTTGCATTGTTGCAGGGATGAGTACATCTGTAAGGACCTTCAAAAAGGTAACAGAAAATTATATCAAGCTTCCACTGGTCATTTATTCATTCATGTCTCTCTTGTCTACTTAGATTGCAAAGTGACTGGAAATTTATACAGAATAAAGCCATTCAACCTATTGTCCGGATATTTATGTACCTAGATTTCTCCCATCACTTTTAGACAGGAACTTAGGAGATTGTTATATACCTAGGTAGCCCCCACTCTTAATGTATGCCAGCATGCCAGTAAAACAAATGCTATCACTCTGTTTTTACAGTAGGGAAATCAGTAGAAGTGAGATGCAGAAGCACTTTGTCTTTTCTAGCATCACTGTGAGTCTCAGTAAAGCAGATACTCAAACATTTCCCAAGTTCTCGACTGCTACTAGCCACTTGACTCTTCTTTGTGCCATACTGCATTTCTGGCACTGAAAGCCTTCAGAGTTTAGGACAAATCCTATAGTTAAGTGTGGTGTGGAACTAACTGTTTTGGCACAAGAATGTGCCCTCTGGCATGACTTCTGGGGAATGTTACTGTTGTTAGCCTATATGCCAAAAATCTGTTTCAACTCCTAATGTAAATGGGCTGATAACAATATAATTCCTCCTTCTTTCTGGCAGCTTATAAGTGAGAATACTAAGAGACTCACAAGAGGCACAGCAGTAAATTTATGAACTTTTGAGACTGTCTTACTCAATTGCTAGTGTAGTGCTGCTGTAGAATTTCTCCTAACATCGTAAATACTTTTTACAAATACAGTTAATATTGGACAAGAGCAGGAAAAATCTTGAGGTGCAATATAATCTGTGCAAGTAAAGGAGCCTTAATTGCTTATTTCTAGCTTGGTAATTATTTTTATGCTAATCACCTTTCACTTCACTCTGCTAACTAAAGCACATCATCTTACTTTAGAGCTTGATATGCTTCTTAGAAATACGTATTTTCATCTTTTCTTGATTTTTTCCCATATTTTTGTACAGTAAAGGATGACAAACATATGACAATAGGGCACTCTCAGCACAAGAGACCCAAGTCTCTTCCTTTGACTGCTTGATGCTTACTGTTATACCAATAGTTATTTCTTCCCATCACTATGTGGTTGCAAAATGTGTTAGAGAGAGGATGACAGTCCTTTTCTATTCATATGGCATGTCCTATCAGAGGAAGTCAAAGTAAGTTGCAGCTGTTAATTAATTATCTGATCTGATTTTCCAAATTAAATACTCAGGAAACTTTGGTGGCATTAGTTTCTTAATTTTTTCCCCAGTGCTCTATCACTTAATCCTGACCTTGCAATACTCCTTAGTTTCATTTAGTTTCAACTATGTGTGATCATGCTGTGAACTAGATCAAAGAACTCATATTGTACAAAGACTTTGCAAAACAAATGTTCCTTAGCTTTTTTTTTTTAAGCCCAAACCAGTTCAGACTGTAGAAGTTGTGCTGAGACATCTAGCAGCATAGGAACAGAAATGTAGGAGACATGAGAGGCAGGAATATCTTAACCCTGTATTGTTCCAGTTCTGTAACATAAAACCATGGCCTGGTATAACCTGTGAGTAGCAGATTTGCATGTGGAATCACCTCACTGATCTGCCACAGACTCCCTTTGCTGGCAGAAATGGCAATAATTTGTTAAGTAAAAACGTGGCTTCAGTTTTCATTCAGGCTTAACTTAGTCAGTCATGTCAGCGAAGATCACAAGCATTTATTTTAGCTACATTCAAGCAAGCAGGTCAGGACTTCACCTTTAGTGAGCTACTTGTAGTCACACATCAAGGTTGCAGCAGAGCTGAGACTGATGTTCAGCTCTTAGATGTGTCATTTTTATGTTCTTGATTTCAATGGAATCCTTGCTGATTTACACAGGTAAATCTGCTACAAATCAGTCATAGCATCCTGTTATTCCAACTTCAATGCTGTTTTTACACAAGCAAAAGCTGAAATGTGGTTGAGATTATCCATGTAGATAAATGCTTAACTTACCTTATACAGTATTGAGTCACAAACACAGAAGATGTCAACAATGATGGGATTTTCAAGCAGGGGAAGAAGATGTTCAGGCATTCCTTGCCAAAAATGTAATAGGAAATGTTGAATCTAAAGGAGTAGGAACCAGATTCATGGACATAAATAATGTTTTCTTGGCTCCCTGTGCATATACGCCAAGAATGTGTGTTCAAACAACCTTACCTCTTCAAAGTTCCCATTAATTGCATTGTCAAGGACACATTGGCAGTGTGTTTTGTACATCATGATAAGAGTATCTACCTATTTTGGAAGAAAGAAAGATTAAACAGAGTTTCTTAGCTCTCTCCTTTACTGCTATAGTAATCTTGGTTTTTGCTTTCTGTAACTACTATTTTAAGTATGGGATATAAACTGTATTACAATGCATATTTACAGACAGGCAGGCTGTACATCCAGATGTGATGAGGAGGTCACTCATCTCTAGTTTTTATTGATATCTTTAAGTCTCAATGCTGTTGTCAGACATATAATGCCTGTATCTGCATAAACTGTGAAAATGTGCATATCAAAGCAAGGCAATAGCTACATTAGCCAGGCAGATGGTAAAGTAAATTCACGTTTCTGAAGCTAAGATTAATCCCAAAGGGTAGTGCAAGTTAATCATTAGGCTACTATAGGCGTCTATGAGTGTTCAGAAACATCATCTAGTTAGACAAATGAGAAAATAGCTGCCAGTCATTTGGTCAAAGTTTAATCACTGCCTTACATGAACTGAACTTTAAAAAGCAGAATTCCCTTTCATCTCATCAGGGAAATTTATCTGAGTGGAGTGTTACCTTATTTTAATAACTGTGCAGAGGTATTACAAGACTTAATAAAAAATTATAGTAATTTTTTTAATTTGTAGGGAATTATAAAACAAGAATTTTGTAATATATTTGAAGGAAATAGAAAATGTTAGCAAAGCTACTGTTAAGATCCAGAATCACAGGAAGTTTGCTACAGTTTGTGAACCTCTCTGACAAACCAACATAAGGTTTGAATGAACCTAGTACCACCTTATTTCAATAGGTGTAGCACACAGATGTTTTTTTTTAATTTGAGAGCTGTTTCAGTAACTACACATCTTTGAAAAACAATGGTAAAGGGCAAGATTCAATAATGTTTTAAAGAGTTTTTCTGGAAGGGGGTAATGGAAGTTTAAATTTTGGGTAAGTTTTCTTCAGAAACATAAAATGCAGAAATTATCAATCTATTTTAGTGCACACTGCTACACTTATGGACTCTCCAGAGGTTTCAGTTGCATGCAGTTTTTTAAGAGTTTAATGCAGGAGTCAAACTTCATGTATGGGCTCTCAACAGAGTACCTACATTTCTTAGGTTCAATAACTCTTGGTCAGATAAGACGAGGGAGGGGAAAGATAGTAAGGAAAGAAAGCAGAAATAAGAGAACAAGGAATGAGGCAAGAGCAGCAAGGAAAGAGAGAGAGGGAGACGCACAGAAATTAACCTGTCTTCCCACAGTCTTCGCCCAATTCCATGAGTCTGTTCTCAGACAGAGTCACCCACAAAGCCCTGCTGGGCCCTCCCATCACCTGCTCCCAACATCAGAGGAATTACATGCTGCTGACCCAGGAATAAAGAGAAAATGAGTTGCATCTTTTTCGTCATTCTTTGACTGGGAAAATTCAGTTTTGCTTACACTGGTATATCGGGTCTGCAAGGAACCTCTCAAATGCTCTTCAGATTTAAAAGTTATGAGAATGCTCTATATATGAGAGATGGTAGTTCACTGATGGAGACTATAGCAGCAGGTGATGCACACTGCTGAGTTCACCAGTTCTTGAGCTTTCTTTAGGAACTGTAAGATTTCCAGCTAATATCTCTGTGCTACAGACGGCTCCTTTTGTTTAGCTCCTCACAACAGAAATCCTAGGCTTCACTACTTTCACAGAAGAAACTTAAGAGGAAGGGCTCATAAACCAAAAAGCTTTAAACCAGCACATCTCAAGACAGCCACCATACTGGAGACTAAACTGGAGGGTCCACAATGTGTACCAAAAGGTTTCTAGCACAGTTCAGGGATGCAGCAGCCTGTAATGTGACCAAAACCAACACAGACATAACACACATGCCAGCAACACTTCTGACTGAACAGTTACCCTTAGAATGAGCAATATTGACTATTGATTTGAGGAATACAAGTTTACAAAAAAAAACAAACAACCAAAAAACACAAAACCCAAACAACCATATGCTCAGATTTTCACAGTCTTTTTTCAAACAATTAATGAAAGAGAGAAAAGTTTATCTAATTATTTGTTGTGAAATATTTGTTCTGATCTAATCAGAACAAAATTTACCTTAAATCTGAAGGCATTTGGAATGAATACAACTCTCAGTTATTTGTTTTGCTCTCCTCGTCTTACATACCATGAGTTTGTAAAATACTAGGTCAGTTAATAGGTAAATAATTCAACCACCTTTGCAGTGGAAAGCCAGTTAATCGGTGTTGGTAAAGGTTTGCCCCCTCTATAAATCAGTCATCTCTGTTTGATTATGGACATTTCTGGCTCTTTCATGTCAATACCTCAAAGGCTAAGATATGAAGAAACATTCTGTGGCAATTTTTGATCTGTAAGTCAGGAGAGAAGTAGCTCCCATTTTACCTTGTCTTTAGAAATGCACCCTTGAAGCAAAAGATGTTGAGCACTTGGAAACTCTGGGAGGAGAGTTCCAGTTTTGGAACTCAAAGAATATTTACGAGTGAAACCACCCTGAAATGGAAGGTAAAAAACAGGAACATTTAAATAACTGATACAGATTCAACTGAAACCAACAATTCATGCTAAACTTATATATTATCTCATGAGTATCTCAATCTTCCAGAATGTTTACATTCAGATAATCCTTCCAAAATATTGATGCTTATCTAAATCTGGATTCCAGCTCAGGAAAGTAATTAAATACATGCCTAGATCTGAACTCCACCAAGTACAGTTTTCAGAACCATGCAGCCTTTCAGCCACATTATTTAATGGAATTCTACAGGCTTGGAATTTAATCTATGTTTAAAAATTAAAGCAGAATATAGTATATCATATTGTGAGGAAGTGTCCAAAAGGGAGTATTTTCCTATATATGGTGACTCACCAGTCAGAGGCCAGTTTCAAATGAAATTCTCTCAAATACTGGATTCAGAAAACTATAGCTGTAACTGACTTATTCACCATATATATACCCTATTTTTATAGGGTGATATGTCTGCCAAGCAGACAGCAATGAATCAAAGCATACATTATGTAAACACGCTTTGCCTGTGCTATCTACTGTTCAAATACATACAAAGCTCTGAGTCAAAGAAATTCTAGAAATTAGAAACATTAGTACTTTGTGTCAATACTTTTGCAGTTTTATAATTGCAAATCAGTATCAGGAGGTTTGGGGTTTTTTTAATAACAGGAGTGTAATCTCAATGATTTTATTATGCAATTAGCCATGAAATATATTAAAAGCACTGATTAAAAGGGATTAGTTCATTTAAAAGAAGGCAGTGATGGTGGTGGGAGGTTTAAGAGAAGATAATCTGCAACTTTCTTTACCTTGCTAATGGACTTACATGACTGTGCCTCAGTTCTAGACTTAATATTTTAACTCACTGCCACTTGCCTTTTCAATTTAATGCCATCTGTTTCTAATGGCCATTTAACATTAAGATAATGACAGTAATATTATCTGCCTAATTAACCCTGCAGACTCTAATGGTGCACTAACTGGTTTAGATAAAAGAATTTGCTGATATCTCCCCCTACAGAGAGAATACTAGAAAATGTGATAAAACATACCAGAGGTAAACAGTATCCCCGGCACTCAATAAGTGTTCATTCAAATGCCATTTACTCAGTATATTTAGACAATCAGTGTTTTAACATCTTTTCAATGTCTTTATGTTCCTACTGAGAATTACACCTTATGCAATCATTGTAAATCTTTCTGGAATACCTAATTGCATGTACATTCAAGGAAATTAATAAAGATATATCACCTGTTCACTTGAATGGAAAGTACATTGCCAAATTTTCAGTATGCTGAGATTGTTAAAATTCAATTTTGACCATGAAAGCTTTTTTTTTCTTTTAAGACCTGCTTGAATAATTTCAGATAACACAGAGCTAGACAATAAAAAAATGCATAGTGATATACCCTTTCTCACTTATTTCCACCAGCTTCTCTGTGGTTCTTTTTCTGGAAGCACCAAAGTACTTAACTTTGGGGAAGAAACAGGACAGGTTTATCAGACTGTCAATTCCCAGAAAACCTGGGAATATGCCACATCAGAGATGGAAGTAAATGCATGTTCTTTTATGCCAAGGGAATCAGAAATCTTTCAGACCAAAAAGGATGAATGCTGTAGTAGTGGTCATGAATCCTTTAATATGTTTGGTATATGCCATGGCATATCACTATCTTTTTTTGATAAGATAGCAGATTATCTGAACAGGGAAAATGCAGCAAATCTAATCTATCTGAACCTCACTAAAATACTTGACGTGGTGTGACCATGGGAAATGATTAGTTATGCTGGTAAGAATGGGGATTAGTACAAGAATGTAAAATGTTTAAGAAACTGACTTCAGCTGAAATGCTAACAATTTGTGTTGACAGGGAAACCACTGGCTTGAAAAGGGATGGAAGATTCTCAGAGATTAGTCTTGGGGCTGATCTCATTGAACATTTCATAGCTTAAATTGGGTGACATGAGCTAATGAAATCATCAATAAAGAGGAAGACCAAAAGGTCACGTAGAAAGACCTGGATGGCTTTGAGATAATGGCAATAAAGGGGATGAAAATCAATAGAGGAAAGCTACATTCTCAGGGACCAGTAAGAATTTCTGCTATCAGCAAGGAGTTACTTATCTGGAAATGAAAAAGGAGAAAGATTTGCTGTGTATCAGTTCATCACAAAGGGTATATTTAGTCTGGTAAATTAAATGGTGCCAGGAAATGTTCCCAGGCAAACCTGGAACAGTACTGTTCAGAGTGGCCCCTGTCATTCTTTTGGCCCACACCAATTGGCAGTCTACCAAACAATTCCTAGTCATGCTTCAACACTGACTGCATCCTAGGGACTTTTCTCTGTGGCAATGTGGCTGAGATGTGCCTATGTTGTTTTGTAGGTTCAGGAGTTTAATGATACAGATGTGGGCTATTTTATGCCAGTTGAACCCAAGAGTCAAAGAACAATCCTGGGAACAATCCTTAACCCTAAATGTACAATAATCCGTGATTTTCTAGTATATGCTCCATCTAGCAAGCAAAAGCAGCAAAACGATATATCACATCTGCTAGACAGCAGTCCTGATGAGAAGGACTTGGGGGTGGTAGTAGATGAGAAGCTTGACATGAGCCGCCAGTGTGCACTTGAAGCCCAGAGGGCCAACCACATCCTGGGCTGCATCAAAAGAAGTACAGCCAGCAGGGCCAGGGAGGTGATTCTGCCCCTCTACTCTGCTCTGCTGAGACACCACCTGGAGTACTGTGTACAGCTCTGGAGCCCTCAGCACAAGAAAGATATGGACCTGTTGGAGAGGGTCCAGAGAAGGGCCACCAAGATGATAAAAGGCCTGGATCACCTCTGCTATGAAGACAGGCTAAGAGAATTGGGGCTGTTCAGCCTAGAGAACAGAAGGCTCCGAGGAGATCTTATAGCGGCCTTCCAGTATTTGGAAGGGGCCTACAGGAAAGCTGCGGAGGGGCTTTTAATCAGAGAAGATAGTGGTGGGACAAGGGGTAATGGTTTTAAACTGAGAGAGGGGAGATTTAGGTTAGATATTAGGAATAAATTCTTCACTATAAGGGTGGTGGGGAACTGGAATATGTTGCCCAGGGAGGTTGTTGATGCCCCAACCCTGGAGGTTTTTAAGGCCAGGTTGGATGGGGTTTTGTGCAACCTAGTCTGGTGGCAGGGGTCCCTGCTCATGACAGGGGGGTTGGAACTTGGTGATCTTTAAGGTCCCTTCCAACCTTAGTGATTCTATGATTAAAATGTCACAAAGAGCAAAAAATAGAGAAAAAATAATTCTGACCAGGAGGTATAAAATTCATTTAATTTTAAAAAATTTATTTCAAAAAAAGTATAATTTGGCTTCCAATCAGACAAATGAGATTCTGAAAAAGCCCTCCTGCAAAAGTAATGGATGCAAAAAATTAAGCTAGAGCTTGATTATTTGCTTAAGAGGGTCTATTATGAAGCTCTGTGGTTATGGGGAACTGGACTGGAACAGAAACCACAGAGGGTGCCTTCCCATTTTATTTTCCTTTGAATATGTAGAGGTTATGCAGTCTAATCTTTAATGAAAAATATTGTTGTAATTTTCAAAGAAATGAATGTGAAGAAAACCACAGGTCACATAATATTTGGATCATAACAGAAGGGACAGGAAAGACTTACCTCGTTCTTTAACTTGCTTCCAGAGAACCTTTGAAAATAAACACATTTCATTCTTTTTTCATAAGAACATTCTAAGAGTTTGTAGTTTGTGTATATGTATATACAGACATATATACATATAAAATAGATATATAAAATAGGTCAATTAGAAAAATGATCACATTTCTCCAAATGTAATTATAGTAAAAATAATGCTTTTTTCTTAACTTCTTCCATTGGTTTGCAAGTGCCTGAGGATATCAGGAAACCTACTGATGACCTTTAGAACATGAAGATTCAGATAATTTACCAAACACTAAAGTATAAAACCCAGTTTCAGGGTTTTTTTTTATCATTGCAACTTCACAAATATCAAAAGGGCAGCACAGGTGCAAGTCCATAAGGTCTTTACCAGGAAATACATTAAAATTTTGATACAGTTGAGTAAACTCAGAGCAGAAAAAATATATCTAGAATTTACACTTCTCAGGAAAATGAAGAAATCATAGCAATTTTCCATTTTTTTTTTCCCCCCACAGTATTATTTTGATGCAGGTGAAATGCCTTCCTGACATAAAAAATTCATTAACTGTCAAAAATGTGTTGGAGTGTAGTGCATGTCCTATTTAGAGTGCGATTGAAAGACGCCCAATGAAGTAATTGAATTATCAGGCAACTCTTCAGTGCAGAAATTAGAAAGCACACTTTTTGAATCATAACTACTAAACTAGAGAATGTGTAATGATAGAGATTTTAATGGATCAGTATAATGATAAATTGTTATTGTATAATTGACCATTGTTATTTCGTGTTCTGCTAGCTGCCAACGTATAAGATACTGCGGACAACATGAAGTCTTATCATTATTAGTGGCAATATTGTGATTTCATGCTGCTGAGATGCTCTGCTGGCAGGAAATAAAACCAGAGAGTGGACAGTTGTGAAATTCCTCCTGCCCAGGCCAGGTACAGGCACCTGACAGTTCCCATCACAGGATGATCCAACGTACGTTACCTACAGAGTTCCCCTGGTTGTTGATGAGTATGAGAGAAGACATCACTCAGAGTGGAGCTGCTTAGCTTCATAGCTGGATATATTTGTCACAGATGTGGATTTCCACATGTGCAGCAAAATGTACATAGAATGTACAGCAAAAGCACAAAGCAGCATCTGCCAGCATTGCACCTCCAGAGATAAAGCTACCCTTCACACAGTGCTGTGGATAGTAAGGATTTCTGGTCTTAAGAATGCCCCTTTCACAGTGCAAGGCTTGATATTTAAAGGAATCAGGGGATCAAATTTGCAGTGGAATTTAAGGATTCAGGCATCCACAACCCTGCATTTAAGGACTACTGCACTCAGCTTAATTACCTAAATATTACTATGTGAATGCCAATGAAGTTTGAAATGACAGTAGAGGCAGATATTTAGGCAACTAAACTGAGGCCCATTGCCCCTTTTAATCTTTTGCCACCTGCCATCCAACATGCAACTGGTGGTAAAGGCCTCTACATGCCTTATTGTGCACAGGCATGGTGTGAGCTCATACCATTATCAATCCATATATTTTCCCTGGCTGTTTCTGCCCAAGCTTGATCGAGCAACCATTTTTATAGCTCACCTACCAGAATAGTCATCAGAAAAAGAACAAATTTTATGATGGATCATTACATGCAGCAGCCAGCAACTGGAAGATTCCCTATCAATTTTCCATCCTTACACTGCCTGACTCTTTCCTTATGCAGAAGCTTGTTCTTAACCCCAGGCTACTGCATCATTCTCTTCACACAGACAATTCTAATAACAGTGAAGGCTCAGGCTGTATAAAAGGAGCACCTGAGCTTCTGTTCTAAACCAGCTAGTGAAGCAGTTTGACTGCTGGACCATGAAAATTCAACATCTCCTACATGAGAGCCAAAGTCCTAACACAAATAAAAGGTTCCTAGCTAGTGAATCTAATGAGTATTCCTGAAAAACTTAGAGATCTTTATGTGAGTGTATACTGTTGGAAACACAGCCATGGGGAATTTTGCAGAACTTCCACTTCCTTTGCATTCATTGATGCAAGATTGTGCAAGGACTGACTGAGCTTTAAATTAATAGGGCACTGTCTGACACAAAGCTGATGACTAAGAGTGATTATATTCTCTTAAATTAAAATAGCTGTCTTTTAGTCAATTAAATAACCAATTTGTTCAAGCTAATTCTGTATTATGAAAGAATCTCATCTCGCTGGGTACCAGAAACATCTCTGGAGCTCTGGATAAATACTGGACAAGAAAATAGTATATTCCAGTCTACCACAGCTTAAGTCCTTCAGTGGAGAGATCCTTCCATTTAAGCATCATTGGTAAAATTACCCTCAGTTTTTACACTTGTCCTGTTGTTTGGAAAAAGTGTCTTTTGATACAACTTAAATCTGCCAGCAGTTGAATTTTCTATGTGTGATTATAAACTCATTTATTCCTTTCCTTTCTGAGAGTCCCCACTTATACAGGTATACTGCCATAGACAATGAAAGTCGTCATTCAAGCCATATGTGAACAGAGACATTTGTTTTACGAACTATTAATCTTTGGCAAACCAACAGGCAGCTATCGTAACGTATTGATCCTGCTAGCTGTCCCTTAAATAAATATAATTAGAGCTTCCTGGGTTAGGTTTAAACTGATATTAGCCAGCAAAAGGACCTGTAAATATTAATCTGTGCTGAACCCTCCCTCCTGGCTACAGGTGTAAGCTTCACACCATTCTCCAGACGTTTCATAATGGGATGCTGTCCTGGAGAAAGAACTCAGAGGGTGACACAGAGGCAAACAAAATGAGACAAAGTGTTCTGGAAACGGTGTTTTCCTGCCTCACACAAACTTGAACAAATCATCTGCTGGTAGAAATTGATGCAACTTTACGCCAACTGCAGTGAGGCCATACTGCAAAAGATCCAGATCACCCTCTTAAAACAAAATCCTTGTCCTTAGAGAGCAAACTGCTACTTAAATCTAGGAATGCCAGACATTGAGATATGCAGCAATACTAGATCTGGTGTCAAAAAGAAATTAGCATCCTACAAATACCTTCTTAAGGGAAGGCTAAAGCTAGACCTTCAATGACTAAGTCTCACAACTGATATTACAGTACCTTGTTAAGCCTTTTCCAGAATACACAGAGTGGTAGTATGCACTGCTTTCTTTAATGCCAATTCCATAATAGTGATACCTGTGGAAAAAAAATAGAATAGTGTTTATGAGTGACATGTCAAGTAAATCAAACTGTCAAACCAATTTTCAATGCTCTCTGAAAACTTTTCTTGACAGTGCCTACCAATTCCTTTCACTGACATGGAGCAAAATCTGATCTCATAGAAAATAGTATTGCAATTATATGATTCAAAATTCAAGTCTATGACCTTCTTCAAATTTAAAATACTTTCTTTCTTAGAAGACTGTCGCTGGAACAGTAGATCTCCTAGAAACATTTTACATCTCTTTTCCCTAATGTGTATTCTCTTTCATTTTACTTTGTTTGTTGAAAGGATGCTGGATTTGATATACCAGGTTTATTTTACTTGGCTTACCATGATGATATTTAGACAGTCCCATAGAGCACTCTTCAGCCTCCTATGACTAAAGACGCTAACTTGTAATTAATTCATTCTCTCAGGTTGTAGGCTGACCAACTGCTGAATTACTTAGCTGCTTAAGCTGTTCTCATACACATTTGTCTCCCTTGCTACTCTCCTGGAGATTACTGCTCCTGAACAGAGCTCAATTAAAGAAATATGTGGCTATTGCTCAGGCTCTGCAGTGCTGAGCCAAACACCTTAACCTAAGACACTAAAAAGAGTGGGTTGGTGCTAAGAAAACTACCTGTGCAGTAGATACTTACTGCTTTCCACTGATTTTGCTACAAAAGAAGTGACCTTCAGGACAAAGGGCAGGGCAGCAGCAAGCTGGGGGCATCTATTTCTTTACCAGTCACAGCAAAGTTTGCTTGAGTTCATCTATCAAAAGTGATAGGCCCTGTCTTATAAATTCCACTAAAAAGATTTTAAAGCAGATTGTGTTAAAGCAAATTTGTCTAAGAATGTTATGGACAGTATACTCAAGAACATTTGGTTTTTACTGAAGCTACCTGGAAAACACCATAGCAGCTGGATTAACTGGATTAAGCCTCAAAGTAATGCTGGTAGTTCCAGTACATTGTATGTAAACCAAGTTTAACACACGATTTCACTGGAACTTCTCAGAAGTTTGAAAAACTGCACTTTGGAGACACAAAACCTCCAGCAAATAGTTCATAGAACACATAGACAAAAGTTTTCAGCCCATCTCTGCTGTTCCTGGTGGTGCCTAGTAAAAAAAAAAATAATCACAATCTTACTGTGTGTTCTTGTATGGACACTCATACATAAGGCCAAAATTCTCAAATTCTTTATATTTACAAAGCTGACTAAAGGCATTAGGTAAAAAATGATATTTAAGAAAACACTTGTTAGGGTGATATGTTTGCTAAGCCTAGGTAGCTTTGCAAATCTCAGCTGAAATATCCACTCTGTTTCTAGACAGTCTGTTGTGTGCATTCAGGACTTTACAGCCAAGAAATGTGACAGAAAGTAGCTGCTGTTAAACTTCATAGCTTTTACTGTTTGTCTGAAACTAATGAGTTTATGTAACACTACTAGATTTCAGTGGTACCTGGTGACCCATAGGAAGGACAAAAGCTCCTCACCCATTGGCAAGTTTTCTTGCTTTGTGTGTTTTTTTCTGAGGGATGGTGATGTGGTGAATTGACCATTTTAAATCATAGAATAACGGAATCATATAATGGTTTGGGTTGAAAGGCACCTTAAAGATCATCTAGTTCCACCCCCCCTGCATGGGCAGGGACACCTCCCACTCGACCAGCTTGCCCATGAACACTTCCAGGGATGAGGCATCCACAACTTCTCTGCACAGCCTGTTCATGTCTCACCATTTTCATAGTGAAGAATTTCTTCCTAATGTCTAACCTAAATCTCCCCTCTTCCAGTTTAAAGCCATTACCCCTTGTCCTATTGCTGCATGCCTGTATAAAAAGTCCCTCTCTATCTTTTTTGTAGACCCCCTTCAGAAGCTCAGACATGGAACCATCTGCTCCCTTTTTATCCATTAAAGTCAGAGTTGGCTGATGAAAGCAAAGTGACATCTCAGGGTGGTTTAGGATGCCAATGGGACTTTTCATTTAATGTCATAATGCTAGATAGTTTCCTTCTGTGTCACATGCAGTACTGTGTCACCTGTGTTGTAAAGTAAAGCCAAGGCAAGCCAAGGCAAGCCAAGCCAAACCAAGACAAGTAAAGTCAGGTCAAGTCCTGAAGGTTTTCAACCACTGCTTTTTGTTTAGGAGTATTAAGAAGATAGACTTGGGCCAAAAGACCCAGATCTGGAAATCCTTTATATTTTACAGAGTTCTGACGTAAATGCTAAATACATGAATATCTTTCTTCTTTCATAAAAATGAAGTAATTTTCAATGTCACACAAGAGGTATTGAAAATATGCATGTATGGATTGTTTGAAATATCAGCATTCATTCAGTCTTGAAATTGCAAAGATTGTGCATTGAACAGGATAAACAACAAAACAAAGCTGTGACTGCCTCTTTAACAATGTTATCTGCACACTGGCCATGCAAGCAAGCAGTTGCCTGCATCTCGTTCCAACACCCTAAATCTCCTGGTTTCAATCACATGCTAATTTTTATTTCTAAAAATAAATCTTCATTTTAACCATAAATTTTGAATTTCTTCCTGCTAAAGTTGGAAGCACTACTTCTTTAGAAAGTTAGGATTCAGTATCTAGATCATTCAACATTTAATTCAGTAGTAACATATTTAAGATAGAAATGGGAACTGTTGTATGATCTGGATTCTGACGTTCCCAGTGTTGGGCAAAAACACATGACCCTGCTTTTAAATGCTTCAAGATATCAGAATTTATGGCTGCCATATTTTGTTACGTGGAGAATAGGTATTTCCAGTACCTATTCAGTGTGTCTTAAAGGCACAGATGTTATAATTCTAACTCCTTCCAGTGATTTGTGTGTTGAATTTTTAGTTCTAAGACATACAGTTTTCCAGTCATACCACAGGAGCAATTAAAAAAACTATAATCCATACTTTTCAACTTCTGTCTGGAACACTTTTTAGAGTAACAATGTAGAAAGATTTTTATTATCTTAGAAGCTAAAGTCATTAGATAAATAGCTTATTTTGGACTCCCTGTTGAGAGTAGTATATCCATCCCAGACACATCAGTAACACCTTTAACCTACAACTTTAAGTACCCTCCTTCTGTCTTTTCATATGCATATTTATATATGTATCTGCAGTAAACATATATTTTGCTATGTTATACTTCTACTGTATAATTAATAAAATGAAACCAGACAACTTACTCTTGGTTTTCTTAACAAACCTTTTAAAATACAAACTGAACTACTTTCCTCTTTTAATTTCATTGGTTTGTTGTAACATATGTTCTTTCACAACTAGTAGCCCTGATTTTAGCATACACTGACACAAACGATAGCTGATAAGGAAATGATGGGCTTAAGCTGTTCAGGGACTTGCAATAACTTGTTATCACAGGGCCAGCTGCCGTATCAGTTTTATTAACCCACTAAATCACTCCTAATAAATAAGATAATAGTTTTTAGACATGATGGATAAAAGCTAAGTTTCATCATTGATCAAAGTCTACAAAGAAATTAAATTGTAACTTGAGCTCAAACAGTCTTCAGTGTGTATGGTCTGAGCAGTATGTACATTTTCCTGAGTAGCTGCTCCAGGTAATTCAGGTACCATGAAGATTATAACTGAATTCTAGCAGTGATCTCAGTATGTTCAACATTACCTATGAAAAAAGGTGGATTCGGGACCTGCTGCACAGAAAACTGTTGCTTATGAAATACTAATTTAAGAGCGGTTTTCCATATTTCTTGTGCTGGGTCTTCTTCCATGCAGAAGGGATGTAAAAAAACTTCTCCTACATTCAGCAATCTGGAGTGATTAGCATGGGCATGAGAGATGAATGAACTCTGTTAGCAAAATTGTGTCTAATGTGTTGTGCCTTCTTGGTCAAATGTTTAAATGACTGTCTAGTATTGACGCTTTTGTACAAGTGGGTTGGTGGATGTAAAGCAACGGAGAGACATTCTGACTCTGCAGTTCAAATTCTAGGATTTAATAGACCCATTTTTAACTTTCTTCTTTGCCCAGAACTGAAGATGACAAACGCTGCTTGGAATCAAAGGAAGAACTAAAATTCGTGTATCTATTTCACACCTTAGAACAGCACCTGTATCCCACACCTTGGATAAGGAGTTATTTCTCAAATCCAATTCATGCTCATGAGATTGCTAGGAAGAGTTTGGCTTTGTTTTGATGTGGGAGAAAAGCAATTTCTGTCACCTTGGAGATGATGAAAAAGGGAACTGATTTGCTTTGCTTTCTTCTGACCACAGCCAGGCTCTATGGATACATGACTGTGTAAGCATGCAGTGACAAGTGAGGCACTTTATTCCTAAAGAGTTAGTTTTTCTTTGCAATTAAGCTTTTCTTTGAACTATTCCATTGGAGAGCAATTGTCTTTTTCCTTCCATGCTTTGCAGCATCTGGCTCAGTAGAGTCCTAGACAATAACCAGAGCTCCTAGGCAATACTGCCACACAAAACATCACTGTCAGGAATGGTTAGTACTATTACTGTTCCTACAAACATTGTATTGAAATTATGGTAGGAACAACATAAATAAAACCATATCACTACACTACCTTGCTTTAAAACATAGGATTTAATTGCCAGTAAGAAGTGCCTCTTATCAGTACCAGTAACCCAGCTTTGCTCCACACAGAAACAGCTTATAACATTTGGAGTCCATGCTGACATAAAAGCAGAGGGTAACTAGTCATTTACCAAAACTAATGAACAGTCTATTAATTTGATTATTATTTCAACGGAAATACTTCTGTAAATTATGTTTGTGTGACTAACTGCTGTTTGTTGAAAGCAGAAATGAATGTGCTACTCAGTGAGTCCATGGTTCTGAGGGGAATATGGTCCACAACATCGGAGATAAACAGATAATAAGAGGTTATTATTTATACTGACACTTCCCTATGACTACTTGCTGCTGTATTCAATCTCTGTACTAGAGATATTGTCACTTGTGCCTTTTGTGAGGTCCTTTTTTGCACACCAGGAACAATGTAGATGTATCTTAGTGGAAATGGGAATTGCAGAGGAAAAGTCTCTGAGGAAAACTTTGATTAAAAAAAAAACAGAAGAAAATGCCAGATATTCAAACAAAACCTGCTGATGCCTCATCCCTTTGAGGAAATTGTTCAAGAGCAGTTAATCCACATGAAAATATGGCACATAATATTACCAAGGTCAGCAGGGATAAGAGATCTGCCAAATCAATATTGGCCATGAGGTATTTCTGTGCTAATACTATTAAATATTTTAGAGAAATCGGGAATATAGTGACACGTCCCAACACAATTTAATTTTGTAGCTAGATTATCATGTCAAAAACTAGATTTGAAATGTACTCCTTTACTAGATAGATGTTGACTTACTGTGCTTTAAATTATGCAGACATGTGATATGTTTTGAAAGTCTGGATCTTGATTGAATCTTGTTTATCAATTAATTTGATGTGTCAGATTAAAAATATACTGAGCATCTGGGAGACTTTTCCCCTTGTACTATCTCATTCATTATGTCTTGAAAGTGATTCTCCAAATACATTGGGTTATGAACCTAAGACTTCACCAAGGCATTGATGAATTAGTAGGTTGTCAAATATTCCTACACAGCTTGTGAGTGCCAGATCTCCTAAAATCTTAAACACAATGCCAGCAGCCAATCTCCACTTGCAAAGCTGACTAAGTCTACCTCAGCTCATGCCTGCGAGCCAGCTGAACTTCACCACAGTGGACAGTATATGAAATCACTCTTTTCCCCTATAAATAACCTTTCTAATAGTAACTCTCCTCAAAACCCCTCTATTCAGCACCAATAGGTCACCTACAAAAAGGGAAATTAACTTCAGTTCCAGTTTACTCTCTCCTGAAAAAACCAACAGATTACAAATTTGTAAGACTGTGACAGAAATTATGCAATAACTGTCCTCTGTTTAAAAAAAAAATAAAATAAAATTCTATATAGGCTTTACTTCTTTTGGATTTTATTTTTATCAATGATTATTTAAAATAAATACTTGAGACACACTCAAGTAAGAAAATGTCATTGTAAAAATTTGGAATTGAAATTCTTCCCCACCTTTGTTTATACTGCAATAAAATTTAAAATTCACAAACGACATCTCCACTGCACACTTCAGCAAAACTAAGGTAGAATTGACTGGCTATTCCTTGTCTTTCTAATGCAGGGAGAAAATCAAGCATAACAACATGAAACAACCCCCCAGAATTATAAAAGTAAAAAATGCATCCTTCAGATATTCCTAATTTATTGCAAAGCACTTAGGAAAACCACAATCTGGTATTTATTTTTTTTCCTTTCCAGTCTTCTTTCATTTTGAGCTTTCTTATAGATCACTAAAATACCAGAGTAAATTTGTCTTTCCAGGCTAAGTTGTTCTAAATAAAGATTTTCCCAAAGAAAAAGATTGCTTAAGTCTCTTGTATTACTACCAGTACTCTCGTTTTCTATCTTCTTAATTAGCAAAATGTTTCTGTGCTAATTTTCTTGGGTTTAGTTCTGTTTCAGTAAATCATCAACTCTTTCTGCTTTCTTCTATAAGTCAAGGGCAGGTTTATGAATCTTGTTCATTAAGAATATACACACATTCGTAATCCTAAGCACGATAAAAATCCTAGGGACACTCACATATTTAAAGGCATGCATCTCCTAAAATACAGACAGTAAATAAATGTTTCATTTCTGTGTAAACACAGAAAGCTGGACACAGTATCTGTCTTAATCTGCTCCTTGTAACAATGTCTTTTTTTTTTAGGAAAACATATTTTGAATTACTAGAAATACACAGCTAAGGATCTGGTCTAAATTTGATTTGTGATTGAAAACCCTCAAGTTTTTGGAAAGTTACTTTTTAAATAAGAAAATTATTTAACTAGTTCTATTTTAAGCAGAATGATGTGAGCAGTATTTAGGTTTAAATATTTTTTAAAACCAGATATGGATAAACACTGAGATAACAATTTAAAGCACAACACTCAAAAAAGCTTAGGGCTAGTCAATACAGCAATACAGAGAACTCTAGTATTTGTGATTCCTCAAACAGGGATAGAAGTTTCCTAGAATTACCTAACTCTTAGCTTGACACTAGAAATGCCCTAGAGCATTACGTTGACTTCCCTACATCTTTTACATCAATACACCACACAGTTTTTCATTTCCTTAAGCAGTAGCATTCCCCTACTAAAAACCAAAATCAGACTGGGGACAATTCATCAGTCCTTCCTCAGCAGACATAATACCAGGACACAGGAGGGAGGGTGGATTTAAGGGGCTACGTTGTTACCACTGTTCACCATGGTTTTTACAAGAACTTTATCATGGCCAAAGGCCTAATGCCAGAACCAGAACTAATAAAAATTTCACCACAGGTGATACATAATTATCTGTGATCTATTCCCGCAGCCTAATATTCCACAAATACACAAATTAATTGGATACAAGCTTCATTAAGTGACTGCACTATAGGTTGTGTACTTTTCAGAGTTCTTATAAATTACCCACAACTGAGAGCAGACATATGCCTTCTTCTCAGTTTAAGAAAATGGTGTGGGGTTTTTCTAGTATATTTCAATCAATCCAAATTGTTATGCAGAGGACACAATGCAAATTGATAGGTTTGGAAAAGGCAAATAAAATCATAGTTGAACTGCACTTTATTTATAGAAAAATGAGCAGCTGAACCAAGGACATATGTATTATTTAACATTTTTATATATAAGATTTTGACATATATTTGCAAAAGATGCATGGCTCCATAGATATGACAAGTTTTAGAAGCTCAATCAGTTTAATTTTAGAAATTATGCCTGCAGTAATGTTTTCAAACTCAAAATCTGTATCAGTTTCATCATGTACATGAAAGTTATCACTTGCAGCTTGCCATCTGGATAGCCCTCCCTGCCAATTAGTATATATTACGCAGACATGGAAAATACATGTCATTCCTAGAATATGTTCTATAAGTGGATACACAAATAATTGTGCCTTACTTTGAATGGCCCCTTGTTCCAAGCCGCCTTGTGGTAAGGAGAGGGAATTTCTGGCGAATGGTCTAAGAAGAAAATAACTGCATTAATTTCTAACATGGGTATACTTTCTTAGCAGACTGTTCATAGAAAAATCGTAGCATAAATGTAAGGTCCAATGCAGTCCATGAATTAATACTTCTGACACTTAAGTCACAACATAAGAAATTAAGCATGCTTCACACTGCAGGAGTCCTGTTCTCATCCATCTTGCTGTGCATCTACAGTCTTTCCACCCATAACCTCTTTCCCGCTCTTTCCACCTCTTTTTCTGTTTTCACTTCTACAATTTAAAATCTAGTTTTCTTCACTAGGATCCTGTTTCAATCAGGTCCCTACAGTACAACTGCACCTTTTGCTTCAGAGATTTAAACAGAAACAGGGAAAGACCTGCCTCCTAGCTATTCTGTTTTCAAAGTCAAACAACTAAAAATAAATTTATTTTTTATTTGAAAAGTGTGATCTGAAGGTTAAAGCAAGCAATTATTTGCCTCATAGGTACCTTTGTGTCCTGCATTATCAAAGTGCTGGACAGTTTTGAACTTATTTATGCTCACTGAAACCCTATAAAATTTCTCTTAGCCCTATGCTGCACATGAAGAATTAATGTTACACGATTTAATCAAAGTAAACCAAAACATTCTGTCACTGGACTCCTGAGATTGAGATTAGTGCCCTAAAAACAACCTATTCTTCTTGTAAAGAACGATGCTTAAGGCAAAAGGTTTATTAAGTAAAAAAGTAGTTCAGTAATATAGGTAGATCTAGTAGATACATTTAATAGATAGATCACTGTCAAAAAATGTTTAAAAGAAAAGGTATTGTCTTCTTCATTTATACAGAAACTGTGTAATGAAAATTAGACATACATTTTCTCAGTATATCTAATTCAAGAGGAAAAAAATAATAAGGGAACATTTTATGAACTGGATTTTAAATCCATTATTATTATTTAATTAAATTAATGCATTTTGCTATGAATGAACAATGACTAGATCAACAGTGTTTTAAAAAAGATGATTCTTGGAGCATTTTTGGTTTCCTGTTTCACTAACTACTCAGGATTTAATTTGGAGAGTTCACATCTTCCTTTCAATAAATGATTTCAGGATTAATTGCAGGGATGGGTAGAAAAGAGAATGAATCAACAATTTTTCATTCAGGAGCTCTTTGTGTTATTACTTTTTATTCCCTTTCTTGTATGGCTTCTTGTGTCACATCTCACTTTACACTGCCTTTAATGTAATTAAAAGTCTCTTCCATGTCAGATCTGGTTTTGTGGAAAGAACCCTATTAATGTCATCATCAAAAAGGAAAAAAAAAAATAAACAAACAAACAAACAAAACCTCTCAGAATTTTTTAAGTTAAATAACAATAAATCAAAGAGAATTTCAGTTTCATACTCCTAAAGCTGATCTAATGAAATCCCTTCATATGGAACTGTGTAGTTAGTCTGATTCCATGTACATTAGCAGCAGAAAATGTGAATTTGAGAGGAATTTTGACAGAGATATACTAAATTGTGATTGCATCAAAGAATTAATCTAAGAAATCATAAAGGCCTTTTACTCTTTACCTTCCCAAAAGTTGCAGCACAGGCAGGTTCCAGCTTCTCTTTTCTGCAGAAGTCTAAATAATGTGCATAAAGGATGCATCTTGGTAAACAAACTCCTTCACAGACAATATAGTTTTCTTCCAGCCTGTACAGAGAGAGGAACTGTCAGAGTAAGAAGCAACATGCTGTGTCTCCTGATTTTATTTAACGTCTGGGTTCTCATACTGCTCTTTTTTTTTTTTTCTTTTTTCTTTTTTCTTTTTTTTTTTTTTTTTTAATTTTACTGAAGAATTCCAAGAGAGTACACAGATGAGTTTCTCCTGCACAAGACAGACACTACAGACTGACTCCACACTTGGTGCTTAGCTTAGCTGCAGAATATGGAAAAACTGGGACCAGGCTCCTTTTCTTAATGAGTCCTTTTCAATGTCTGGGCTTTTTTGCTTTATATAAAATACTAAATGATTGTAAGCTAAGAACAAACCTTGCTCTGAAAACACTACATTATGGAAGACTTGGGTTTAAATGTGTCCTTTGAACAAAGCAGGGGCTTGAACTTGGATCTTCTGTCCCACTGTATCTTTAACACGTGGCTTAATGTCTCTTTTTCTTCCTACTTTTGCTTTTTAATTTCCACGCTGGACCAAAAACTGTTTCTAGAGCAAACCATACTGAAAAGCAAACTACTGGCTTTTTCCAAAAGGTGTGCATTTTAATGTAGCTTCCCAATCGCTTTACAGAGTACAAGTGCCTAGTGATAACTATTAAAGTAACATTTTAAAAACTGAAGTAAAAGACTAGCTGTCTTCACTTGAACTGAACTCTTGGTAACAGCTGGATATTTCAGTGTTGCTGCTCTGTTTCTCTTCTTTATCAGTTCATATCATTTGCTACTCCTAGGATGATGTGCAATAAGTTTATTTCTCAAATTACACAAATCTATAAGAAACTACTGTGCAAATGCTGCACAGAGTAATTTTGCACTGACACACCAGGCTCAAATTTCTACAATTTATGCTTAGAAGTCAGATGTAAACTAGACTAAGAAACCAGGTAATTTGGATTATTTTCATTTTTCAGAAGGACAAAAAATAGATCTACAGCTTGCATTTGGTAAGTTCCCACTTAATTCAACAGCACAACTCCCTAATTCCCAATGTGCCTAAATAGAAACATTTATCAATTAATGCCTGCAGAATTTGACCTCTTATTTGGTTAGTTTTTGCCCACATAAAACGAGGTCAAGTTAGGGCTTCCATGGATAGTAGAATATAATGTAAAAAATACATGATAAGACAGTGAAAATCTAACATGGTCTTAAAGGGTAAGTAAAACATCCATTCATAGATGTAATTCTTAAGTAATGTTTCATTGCTATATTTTTCAATACATTTTCGATAGCCACATCCTGTGAGAATCTGACAGAGATTTCTGTTAACTGGCAAGCCTTTGCCAAGTTAAAAAAGTTAGAAATTTGGGTGTGGATGTCTTTATTTGTAGACGAGGCTTATCTGAAAACAAAAAAAAACCCCAAACAAACAACTAACCAAACATCTCACAACCCCAGAAATGACAAATATTTCTAAAAGAACAGTGGGATGCAACTCTCCTGGCCGGCTCAGCTTTTAAAAACATGCCCCTTTGGGCCTGGGGACACCCCGGCCCGGCCCGGCCCCGCCGGTGGCAGCCCAGGGATGTCCCCGCCGAGGGGCCGGGCCCGTGGTCCCAAGGCAGCTCCGGGAGCAGGGGCAGGCAGAGGGGGCTCTCCGCCGGAGCCCTACCATTGCAGGGTGAGCTGCGTCTGCTTCTTCTTGTCCTTCATGATCTGCGTGATGCTCTTCTTCGCAGACGGGCTCTGGTCCGCGGCTTTTAGTGCTCCGTTTCGAGTATCTCCATCCTCTTCTTCCGAGGAGAGGGACTCGCTGTTCAAGTGTGTTTCTGAGAGCCGGGAGGGGAACAAGAGAAACCCAAGGGCACAGTTACGGCCGGGCAGCACGACGCCTCCTCTCGACGCGGCTGCGGCGCCGCAGGCGCCCATTTAACCTGCCCGCTGCTGCCCGAGGTGACCAGCCCGGCCGCCGCCCCCCGCGTCCCCGCCGGAGCCCGAGCAGCAGCAGCGACAGGCCGGGCCCTGGTTGCCCGCACCGCCCTGACCGCGGGCTGACAAGGGAAGGCTTCTGGCACCCCGCCGCTTACCTGACTTGATGCCGGCGGGTAGCGCGGGCTCCGGGAGCCCCCTCTCGGCGCCCGCAGCGGTGCACAGCCCCTCCTCGGCGTAGGGCAGCAAGCCTCGCCCGACCAAGCCCGCGTAGCAATCCTCCTGGGCGGCGGAGGACAGTGCCTGCGCGGCCGGCAGGTGCAGGAAGGCGTCCTCTTGCTCGGGTCCCTTGGCCATGCTCTTCACCGGCGCCTGCTCTGCCCTGCCGCGGCGCAGGAGGCGCCCATGGGCGGCGGGAGGGGACGGGGCAGGGCGGTAGCGGGGGCCTTAAGGCGTGGGAGCTGCGGGCTGAGGCATGGGCGCTCTGGCTGTTTGTGCGGAGCTCTGACACCTCGGCGGGATAAGGTGTCAGCCCAGCTCCGACGCCGGCAGCGTGAAGGGGAGGAGAAGCGATGCGGGGGCGGCGGGGACAGGTGTGCCCTACGGCGCCTTCCAGGAAGGCTGCATGTCTCCGGTCCCTTGGATAAGGGTCCCGGAGGTCGTTCTCAGTCTTCCCGTCCCTGCCTCCCACCTCCCCACCCGCTGCGGAGCTCGGTCAAGCTGGTCGCGCCTGGCCGGGAGGGGACGGGGCAGGGCTGAAGGCCCGGGAGGTGCAGGGGAGCCGGCCCGGAGTGGATCCGCTGGAGACTTAATGATTAACTCCCGCCGGCCGTAGCTCCCGCTCTTGGCTCACCGCGGCGCCGGCAAAGGGCGCCCGCGGGGGGCTCCCCGCATCCCCGCCGGGCGCTCCGCTCCTCTCCGCTGCCACAAAGGCCAGGAGAGGTAGCGGGCTGTGACGGGCAGGCTGCGGGACCCTCCTGGGCACCGTCTGTTACTGTCAGTTTCTCGTTACTTCCTAGGGTAATTTTGTCACTGTTGGAACAAAACTTGATTTTGTACAAATAGATCACATTGATCTGGCGGACGTGTCATTGCTTGGCTCCATTTCAGCATGCTGACTGAGAGGGATGGCAGGGGACAATCACAGAAAGATGGTCCCTGCTTTTTCCAGGGTGCAAAGATGTCAGAAGAGTGGAAAAATAGCCTGATCACTACAGCACCCACTGTTTTAATGTGTCATCGTTAAAGCAAAATCTTGGGCATTATACTCCCCCTCAGATAATGACTGGGCAATTTTAGTGTGGCTTGTGGTGGCAAGCAGCCCTGAAACGCTGTATCAGATGACATTCTTCCAGACATCAAGTAGTGTTGGGCTATCACAGACACAAAGCTTGTGATGAGATGCTCTCTTTATATCTTCGGTTGCTCCTCAGATCATTGATCCCACCAGTAGTACAAAGCAGCAGAATATTACAACTTCCACTGCTGCACAGATGCATTACCAAACCAGCTATCAGCTATGGCATCCATATTTAACAAAACCCCAGGTGTGCCCATATCTGCCAAAAAGCCCAAAACCACATTGTAAGTATGAATGACGGACCTCAGAAATGAGGAAGACATGTGAGAGAGTCCCAGAGTCTAAAATGGCATCTAGCCGGAGCTTTCTGCTGCTTCTACTTACACCTCTTCCCCTAACTGTGTTAAGTGTATTCCCTTCGTTACTGGTTACCCTATTCAAATACTTCTTTACTGTTCTTATGCCCCCTTCTTCATATATGATGCTATACATGACTTTGTCCATATGCCTGTGTCCATACATGACTTTGTCAGTGCATCAGCTCTTAGCATAACTTGTAGAGACACTTCACCTTCTGGTTTCAATGTTTTTATTTTGAGATGATGGTAAAATCATATTTGACTCTCTGACTTTCCTGTGACTTTTGGCTGACCTAAGTATTTCAGAATGTGGCTCATGAGGGTCCACATTTCTGCTTTATGATAAAACGTTCCAGTTACTAATTGCTGTGTTGAATCTTTTGTGAGCAAAATCCAACGTGCCATTGTGTCTTTGGTAATATAGAGCTAAATATAGTTATTTGCTGCTTAAGAGCAGGATTCTCCTTTGCTATGATGTCAGAATATCCTCAGTGATGCTAATGAATTCTAGTTAACATCAACACAAGGATTAACTGAGTGAGGGGTCTGGTCCAGGGACCAGCTAATTTCCACCCTGGGCAAAAACAATTTGTAGTCCCTTCCTGTCCCTTCTAAGAGCCAAACACTGATTTAATTAGCTTTACCTCAAACTGATGATGATTTTAAGGGCTTTTTCAGTAAACAGAAATTCTTATTGGACCTGGTAACCTTTTCTGGCTCATATAAACCATGCCTTAATTGTTCTTTCAAAGCCAGCGAAAAATTTGTTGTGTGGTGTTACCAGCTTTGTATAAAACTAAGCTTATGTTTGCAGTAGTAAAGAAAGAAAAGTAGATAATCCAGTACTCCTAAATAAATACATAATGTTTACAGCATGCATATGAGCAAATACATCATCTCTTGCCTATATGTGAGCAAGCATATCTACTCTGTAATGTCTTTCTTTTTGTATTACTGTGGAAGATTTCTTTTCCATTCCTCAGAGTATACCTACTCAGCAGTCACCATGTCATGCTTTGCTGTTAGGGAATTCTCAGAGTAGGTTTAAATGTCATATTTCTGGTACCTGCATGGTATATCTGAGGTATTTTCCTGGCACCATGGAACTCCTAATATGGCCTGCCAAACCCAGCCGAAAAACCCAAGGAGTTGTCCGTAGGTTTGCAAGTCTCAAGTAATATTCTTCGCCACTTCGCTATTTTCTTTGTCACTTCCTTAAACATCGTGATACCTTCACAATCTTGGATCTAAAACAATTGCCCTAGCTTTGGTCTTTGTCTTCTATCTACTGATTTAATCCCTCATTGCCTTCTTTCAGACCATTCCTTCTTCCACCCAGTTCCTACCATTCCCTTTGTACCATGTTGCTTCCATTTTCAAGTCCATTTACCAGTCTGTTGAACCAGACTTCAACTCTGCTTTTAGTGACACCTTTGCTATTATTTTTGTTTACTTGCCTCACTTCTGTAGATATTTTGCCTCACTAATGCATTCTGAAGTACCTGTTTCAGCATAAGCAAGTCACCACGAGTCCATCTTCTGTTTACTGGACCTTAAACATGAGAAGTGAGTTCTTACACCTGCCAACTGAAGGTGTTGATTTGAAGCGACTGAAAAGGTCTGTTACAAAATAACTAGCACACTGTGTGCTGCTCTTTTTATTTCAATGAGTTAATTCCTAGTTTTCTGGGTTTTGATGTAATTTCAGAAGCACTCATGCTGATGGAAAGGTCATATTTCATATAAACAAAATATACTGCTTTTACTATTGCTTAACCTTCTCATCCTCATAATCTCTTCCAAGAGAAGTGCTTTGAGTTCTATTCAGCAAACATATCTGAGCTGCAAACCCATAATCTTTAAAATGGATTCCACGCTAGAAACAAATCTTTGGAATCTAACACAAGTTTTAGGCTATTGTCCACCTACAGGCTCAGTGTGCTTAGGAGAATGGACTGCTGTGCAAACACTCCTGCAGCAGGGACTGCATTTCTCTCTGCACTGTGCACAAATCAGCACAGCAGCATCTAACAAATACTGCAGCAGATGGGGAGAATATCCTCCTATTTTATCCCATTACAGGTAGATGTTCTGTAGGTGCCTTAGGAGTCAAAGAAGCAGTAATTTTAGAGCAAGATCTTTCATATTTTGCCTAAAAAATAGCTTTATAAGCTAGTAATGTCACAAGACAGAAGAGCATTACCTAAAGGCAGTTCTCATCTGTGTTTCAAACACTAGCTGCCACAACTGAGAAGAGGTAGGTTTCCAGTTTCCCAGGAAGGTGAGAACACAGCTGCCATACTGTATTAATCAAGAGGTGGTTTCTGCTAAGCAGTGTCTCATACATGGGGATGGGAAACAATGTTTCAACATTTCCTGACACTAGAATCAAGTAGTACTGTGCATGGCTGAGCTTGTTGGAGATGATGCCAGGGAGGCTCACCGTGGCATTTGTTGGACGGGGATATCACTGTCTTTTTTATCAACTCCACATCTGAGCTTTTGGTGATGTTATTGTTTGGTACGGGCTGCAGAATAAAGGGAGCCAGAGGGCACTGGGACCTCCTTGTTCTCTTCCACCACTCCCTCACTCCCTTCTCTTTTGAGAGCCACACATCTCCTCTGAGGAGCAACTCTGTGGGTTTTTTTTTTGAGGGGTTAGGGGGTCCTTGCCCCATCATTATTTACTTTTATTCTGAGTATTTTGCTCTTGCACTAAGCCAAAAGCCCCTGTGCATTTAGCCCTGTCACTGCCTATGCCTTTTGAAAGAATATAACAAGGAAGAAGTTTTCTATCACACAAATTTATTCAGGGAAATATCTACTCAGGAATTAAAGGGTCAAAGCATTGCAGCATCCTCCATCATCTTAGGTTTATTGTTTCCAATAGCTACCCAATAGTTCCTTTTGATAAACTAATTGTAATGATGGCTTTAGATCATCACTCACTATAATAAAAAAAATTCTTTGCATCTTTATTGCATCTTTTTCCGAGCCCTTCCCAAGGTGTTTATATGTCAGCAATGTTTTTGAAATAATTTCTCTAAATAATTTATTTAGTTCTGGTGGCAGAGGAAGGTAATTGTATCATACCTTGCTGCCACACAGTGCTGTGACTTCTCTGAAGCACTGGGCAAAGAAACAGCCATCCTTAACTGTGGGACCAAGGATCTCTGCCCTCAGTGGGGAAGGAAAGAAGCATCCTTCACTGCCCAGCAGGGCCAGCCCAGCAGCTGTAGCAACCTGCACTGGTGCCTCTTGCCCTTTGCAAGTTCTGTGAGTCCTGCTGCTTGTCCCAGTACTGTAAAATCACACCAATGTGGTTGAACATTATCTGTGCAGCCAAGAGAGTGAGCAGATAATGTTCAAAACTATGGAACTGCAGTCATCACGTGCTACCCAGGAGGACAGTTGTGCAGCTCCATGCTATGCACATCTGTGTGTATGTGTGTGTCTACACAAACACACCATAAGGAAACAAACTGATGACCCAAAGGTTGCAATTGCCTCCATACTTGACTACCCCCACCTTTTTTTTAAGTTCCCACTGTGGCTTACTAACAGATTCACAGCCTGTATTTTATCACCCTGAACTTTTTGTGTTTGTTTTCATGATGCTGAAAATCTTTTACCAACCTGGTGCTAAAAAGGTCCACAAACCTTGGCCTGCCAATAACTCTATGAGCAGTGTCAGATCTGTGAAAGTAGAGGCTTGTCTGGCAAGTTAATTCAGCAGAGAAGCTTAGGGTTCCCTTTGTAAGGAACAAATGTTGGCATCCAGTAGATGGTGATGTTTAATAATGTATTTCCATCTCTTTCACCCGCTGATAAAGCCAGACATCTGTGTCTTACTTATATCCTGTTCTTGAAATCTTTAAATGAAAACCCATCTCTTTTGTATAGAAGTGGATACTTTTGTTTTTCTCTCCAAAGAGCAAACCTCAAAATAAATAAACTAACCTTACATGTTTGTATTACACTAACCCACTTCCCAGTTCACATGTTTCCATCCTCTACAAACACAGGGAGACTCTACAATCTGTAGGTAGTTGAGGTAAACTGCTGGTTGAGACTTCATGGTCTGACCTCATGTAGCTACATGGAAGTAAAAATTTCCTGTGCTTACCTCCCTCTCAAATTGATGTTAGACAGTTATCTCAGGTTGCTTATCTTGATTTTAAAACATCATTTTCCAGTATGTATTCTTTCTTCCTTTGCCAAATTGGGAGAAGATGTTTGTATTCATGTAAGTGTGTGCTCCTACAAGCTTGCAGACTGAACAGCCACTTCACTATTCATGTATTTGCACTGTACCTTGGTGGGCAGCATCCAGGAAAAGAAAAGTAAGGAGGCCAGCCAAGTTTTCAGCTGGGCAGCTAATACAAACATCTCCAGTTTCCCTGTGAATGATCCAAGAATAGAGCTGAGGTTAGATAATATGTTCACCCTTGACAAAGTGATTTTGAGAGTTTCTGCAGATACTCCAAACAGCTCTACTAGTGACACTTGTTCTTGTACACCTAGCCTATCTGCAAATAACTGCTAAATGGATGTTAACAGAAGCAAACCACTAAAGTCAAGGGACTACTCTCTTTATGTAAAGCTGAGTCCTAAAGCCTTAGGGTACATTAGTTGGGTATGGTTCCCTAGAGTGCTGCATTTCACAGACAACTCAACACATTGAGTGTGTCCAGAGGAGGGCCACAAGGTTGCTGAAGGGCTTGGAAGGGGCGCCGTATGAGAAGTGGCTGAAAGCACTTGGTCTGTTCAGCCTGGAGAAGTAGAGACTGAGGGGAGACCTCATTGCAGCTTACTGTTCCTCACTGGGGAAGGCGGAGGAGCAGGCGCTGACCTCTCCTCTCTGGTGACCAATTATAGGACCGGAGGGAATGGTAGGAAGATGTGCTGGGGGAGGTTAGGTTGGACATTAGGAAGGGATTCTTCACCCAGAGGGTGGTGAAGCACTAGAATAGGCTCCCCAGGGGAGCAGTAATGGCACCAACCCTGGCAATATTCAAGAAACATTTGAACAATGCCCTCAGGGACATGGTATGAACCTTGGGGTTGTCTTGTTCTGGGGTGGGAGTTGGACTAGGGGATCCAGGCTGTCCGAGGAGGTGTTTGAGCCACCATGCCTGGATACATCTAAAAAGACAGATGTGGTGCCAGGGGACAGGGTTTGGTGGTGGATGTGGCAGAGCTAGGGTAGTGGTTGGACTTGATAATCTTGAATGTCTTTTCCAACCAGAATGATGATACTATGATGATACTATGATTGCTCAAACAGGTTGGTTTGCCTCTCTGTGTCTCTCTGTCCACCATATTCCTGGCTACACACCCCCAGTGCTAACTTTGTGCCAGCTGTGGCACTTGTCAGACATTTCTGTGTTAGTTTAATTCCCAAAAATAATAGAAAACAAGACCAGGAAAAAAAAAAAACAACAATTAACAGCATGCTGACATTTCAATGACTTAAATCAGCCACGGAGTGTGATGACAGCCAGAATATGGGTGGGGTGGTACAGCTGGAACTGAGGGAAATGGACAGAGGATGAGGTGGGATAGAGGAGGGAGAGGGCATGTGAGAATGGAGGGAAGTGAGATCTCCTCAGTTCTGCAGCAATAAGCTGTCAGATCGGGTGAACTGCCTGTGGAACCACAGGCATATTCATAGTTGTCATGGGCGATACGCATGTGGCAAAAGATGCTTATTAGATTTATACAGTCTTCGTTAAACATATGATCTCACACAGATATTGTGCAATGTTACAGCTCTGTAATGTATAACGAACCTCTTCCTCTTTTTCTTTTATTTTTTATTTCATTTTATTTTTAATCCCAGGCTTGTCTTTCCACATTTTATATAACATTATTAATATTCTTCCTGCTAGGCATGAACAGAAAAGGCATTACACTATGAATCTACTAAGTGCTATGACTGGGTATATCTGAGTCTGGTGTTCTGTTGCTTTGGATAATTCTATTTTTTCACTCCAGAAAATAACTTTTTATTTGGATTGGTTAGCCACAGTCTACAGAAAGCCTTAGGGACAGACAGCACCTTCACTTGGAAGTTGCTCAGGCCCTCAATTAATCTGGAAACAAAACTACTGCTTGTCCTTTTGCATATTCCCTTTTGTAGCTTAAGCTCTGAGATGCAGGAGTCAGGTTTTGAATCTGTTCCCTGAATGGAGACACATTTGTGCACTCACCAGTCTCTGAGTTATAACAAGTCCAGAAAGAATTTTCTAACATTAGGAACCAAACGTTTGCAGTCAGCAGTCTCTGATTGTCACTGACACAATGGTGCTTGCCAGAAGTTGATATATTATAGCCATTTATTTTTAAATTCCAGGACAGAAGAAAATATTATGGGATTTTCCTGCATAGTATATTTGGACAATATTTTTTAAAGCATTTTTTATACATATAATATTTAATGACAGACAATGTCAGAGCAATTCAATTCCTGATCCAAAGGCAATAGTATTCTGTCCACTGCCCTCAATGGGCTCTTGATTACGTCCTTATTTGCTAAGCAAGTGATAGTGGTCATACTGTTTTCAGAGCTTCTGATGGCAAATACTGGCCAAAGACAAGATCCTTGGGGTACCTGGGATAGGTGACAGAAACCCAGTCATGCTCTGGGCAGGGTGCAGCAGAAAGCCTCACACTCTGCAAAGGACTGAGGGATCTGCATTGACAGGGGTTGCTTGGTAAAGGGATACTAGATATGTCCAGTAATAGTCAGGTTCCTGGTGGGCAGGGCACTTTCCAAACCACTGGCATTAAATAAGCTTGCTTGCTTATTTCCTAGTGCGTTTAACACACCTAAGCCTAAGGAGGCTGAGTACCTCCTCAGCCCCAGCCAGCTTCAGCTAGTCCTTTGCTTCACCCAGAACACCTTCAACACCACCTGTTCAACCTGCTACATGTTTTGAAAACATCAGAAACGTCTTTGCTGTGTCTCTTATCAACAGAATAAGTGAACAGAACATTTGTGCAGCATTTAGCCGTACATCCCACTGCAATCTGACTTAATGTGCACTCGAGTTAATGGTACACTGCAGTGATGGGTGGGTTGTTATGAAGGTGCTCAGTAAAGGGTGCTGTAAGAGACAGGTCTTGTTCCTTGCTTCCAGCATCTCTGATTTGCCCTTGGAAAAATCACCTGCTCTATCTGTAAAACAAAGTTACATGGCTCATTGGGTTCTGTTAGCCTGTAAATCTTTTGGGGGAAGAAGTGTTTATTTTTATGCATCATGCCTAGTATGATGCTGATGGTCTGAAACTTTGGAACTATACGAGTAATAGTATATACTGATATTTATGAAAAGAACAATTACAATTAACTTGCACTGGATAAAGAAGTTCTTCCTTTTTTATAGGCATTTTTTTCTGAATTTTCCATGCAACCTTCATTTTACTCTTTTTACAGACTCCACGAAACATCACCTCATAATACTTGTATTTCATCAGTAAGGGGAATCCCATGAAGAACTTAGTCAATCCCATAATACTTCCTATTTTGGGGTGAAAAATGATGAGATGTAGTAACAAAAACCAGCCTTTGGCCTTTATCTAGCTAGATTTTTCATTTTTCATGTATATGCATATAAACTTGCAGAAAACAGACATATTTAACTGCTCATTTATCTAAATTCCAATCAAAAGCTACTGCTACACTTCATTAAAAACCAGGCATATGGATGTGCACTGTTTACAAATGGGAATTAACATAAATAAAACAGACTGGAAAAGGGCTAGACCTGGTGAGAACAGGAAATGCCTCATGGGAATGAAATTAATTATGACAAATTCTGGAGATTATGTTTCGTCAAAATATTTTGTGTTGGATTGATGGGACTAAACAAGTCTGACCCTAAAATTCACATATGAAATTTCTGTTGCACACTTACCTATACATTTAAGAATACTTTTTTCTCTGATAGTTAATATAGCTCACAACAAGCACATTAATGGTGACTGAAACAGCAGCAACTTCCTCAAATCCTCTATTAGTGTGGTCCTGGAAAGGCAGCTTAAAGAAGTACTTTTAAAATTCCTGTGCCTGAGTTAGTCTTCGAGCAGGGCCATTATCTGTAATGTGAGCATAGAAGAAGCTGTGTACCAATGTGCAAAAGGGGTTAGGAGAGAAATTGCCAGTGACCATGCATCTGTGTTAAATCCTCTTAAAGATAATTTTCCAGTTAGTGAACATGAACCAGAGATATTTTCCTTTTATCCACTTTACTTATCTCATAGAATAAAATTATTTTTAAAGTGAGTATTTGTTTGAATAGATCCCCTCTGCTTAAATTTTGATTGCCTCTTCAATTTGTATTTTCTGATTACTGTGTGTTTACTATGCCAGAAAAGGCAGGATGACTCCAAGCCAAGAGAAGCATAACTATGGGCAACCTCCCAGGGAAGAGAGTTCGGGATTTTCTGTGCAAAACGTATAGATAATTTCATTCTTCTTAGTGTAGGTGACTGTTCAGAGGTGAACAGGCCCAGGATGAGCACACCTTTTTCTTATCCTATTATAACAAAGTTTTTCTGGTGTTGATAGTGCTAGGGTAAGTGATACACCAATCATTGCCTGGCTCAGTCATACCTAGTGTCACATTGGGCAGCTAGGAAAAAATTAGATCAAGTTCATACATTCATCCATCTCTTCACTCTGCCTCCCTGTGCTATTTAAAAGACTTCCATCATTAACAAGTCACATTTGAGTCTTAATATACTTCTTGTCAGTACTGGTAGGGAAGGGGATTTTGTTTTGCTTGTCTTTTAACAGTGGACTAGTCATTTAGGTACCAAAATAAAGCTTTATAATTACTAGGAGGATTCACTCGCAATTGTAGTTGTTGTGGGTTTGGGTTTTTTATGCATCAGAAACAATAATGGTGGCATTGTAGTCTTGGAATATTTAAATACAACAAAGTAGTCTTTCATTGACAGTCATTCAAACTTGACATCTCATTGTTCAGTGCTCTACTAGTTTCTGCTTTCAATCAGCCCAACAGTGAGCACTGAGTATTAGCATGCGATTAAAATGCATGATCTGTGCAAGGACAGAAGATGTGAGGGTTAAGGAACTGTTGGACTTACATATATTGAAAAATGTGTCAGGAATACTATAATATAATAGACAGTCATACCCATGACAGAATAATTCTGTAGTTGTTTTCCTTGTTCTTGCTTTTGCTTACTACTTGGATACATATACAAAGCTAGTATTTCTGAAGATGAGCTATTTCCATTTCTATTTCTTTTCTTAAGTTCTTCCATTAACATATCTTGATAATGCAATGCGTATGTTACATTGCCATATATTTAAAATACTGTTTTCAAAGACCTTGTTAGTGAAGATTGCATTGTGTTTCAAATTTGTGGGCATACTGATGCATTCCTAAACATGATAGTCTCACAGTTAATCTGGAGATCTGTCATGGCTAGTGCTGGAGGGTATAGATCACTCTAAGTCTAACCAAAACACTTCTGCAGAATTAAGCTGTGAATTACTCTGGTGTAATTCAGGAAATAATTTAGTTTTCTGTTTCCTAATTTCTGATTAATGAGACAGAACTAGATTTTGTACCTGTGCAACGACCATTCTTACTGCCTCACTTTTTGGAATCATGTAATTATTTATCACCTTTCGTTAACCTATAGATATATTCACAGACTCCAATGAGACCCAATGGAAATGCTACCTATCATCATCATCAATCATCATCATCGTGTTTTTATTGTGCCTGCTTGATGATTGTATGAGGAAATAATGACATTTACTTTTAAAAACAAAACACTGTCTCAAGAAAAATGAGAAAATGTTTTTGGCCTTTCAATATATAAAGGAGGCTTACAAGAAAGATGGAGAAAGACTTTTTACCAAGGCCTGTAGTGACAGGACAAGGAGCAACGGTTTTAAATTGAAAGAGGGTAGAGTTAGGTAGTACATAAGGAAGAAATTTGTTACTTTGAGGGTGCTGAGACACTCGAACAGGTTGCCCGAGGAAGTTGTGGATGTCTACTCCTAGAAATGTTCAAGGTCAGGTTGGGTGGAGTTTTGAGCAACCTGGTCTCATGAAAGATGTCCCTGGCTGTGGCAGGGAGGGTGGACTAGACGATCTTTAAAGATCTGTTCCAGCCCAAACCATTCTATGAGTCTAAGAATCTGCTGCCCACATGCAGCTTCTTAGACAAATGTATGTTAAAGTATTCCACATCCATGTAAAATAGAACATTTATTCTATGGTTTTAGAGAAAGTAGTATCTGCTTTTTAATGTATTTGAGGTTGATGAAGGATTTTAATTAGTTTGGATATTAAAGCTATTATTAGTTCATAGCACAACTTTGACAGCCATTGATTATGAAATCTCAGCTGTAGTTTCCTTAAAATCAAGATTGTTTTAAAGTTTATGTTTTGGTTTTCTGAGGTGCCTCACATATACCGTTTTTCTTATCGCTAGGGATAAAACAAAAACATAACTTCCCCAGTGAGCAATGGAAATCTACATAAACAAGTTGATGTGTGAGAAGAAGGAAAACATCCTGATTCAAAAAAATAACAAAACAGATGGGAAAACACTACATGCACTGGCCTCAGACTCCTAAAATTCTGTTTTGTTTCTGCCACTCTAGACTATAAAGTTCATAAAAACCCCTTTTGCTATTGAAGGAAGAGCAAGCTTTAGAGCTACATACAGTACAAGGTTTTATGCTTATCCTTTCAGATTTTTAAGTGCATCCATCTAACACTGGTAAAGGAAGTAACCTGTTATAAGCACAGATATTTAAATATACCTCTAGTAAAATGTTAACTTTCTTTTTTCTTTTTCAAATAAAACTCCCTTGCTTTTCTATGAAAACATGCCATTTCTGTCTTGCAGTGTGGCAATAACCATTTCATCAACATAGGTCACAATGGGAGTATCTGAAAATTGCAGGCAATTGAACACCTGAAAATCTACTTTGGAGAGATGTAAAATAAAAAGCTGAAAACTTCACATAGTTAATGCCCTTTTCTTTCTGTCCTTCATTTATTTTAATTCAGTTCTCATGGTCTTTTGAGTAGCTGCTGACATAACTTGTTTCTTCTTCCAGTTAATGAAGGTAATGCTAGTTGTTCTACCACCCTCAGCTTTAAAGGCTGGGTGATTGCAAAGAGAATTAATAGCAAACTGAAGATCAGTCACGAGTTTGTGTACTAGCTACTTTTTACTGTATTTCTAAAACCTGTGCATAAGCAGAATGATTGGGGAAGTAACTGCAGATTAATGATCCATTCTTGTGGTACGTCTTCAAAGAAAATTTCTTGTCAGGAAGCAGAGATTACTTAAAACAAGGTCATGTTTCCTATTTTCTCATTAGCTAAAGTTATTAATACTTTGTGTGTGTGTGAACTCTCCTTAATCAACAGTGCACAGCATGCTGTAGGAAATACGTTATTCTACGAGAGTGAACATTTTAGCAGGAAATATTCCCATTTATTTTAATTTGTGATACTTTTTTTTTTTTCTCAGTCTTTTTTTTTTCCTCAGTCTTTAACTCTGAAGATTGAAGTCAGTCTCCAGAGTAATTCCTGCAGATTTACTGTTTGGGGTTCTTTTCCTTATCTGAAAGGAATTTTTATGAGTGTCACCTGTTCTGCCTGTACTCTCTTTGCAGGTGTATGTTTACTTTTATAACACAATCAGTTAAACCTTGTAAAGTGAGCTGAGATCTTTTAAGATCTCAAAAGAAAACCAAAATAAATAAAAAAGTTCAGAATAAGGCTGACAGTGCCAACCTTGAATCCATTTTCAAAAAAAAAAAAAAAAGAAAGACAAAATAGGTTGAGAGCTGAAGTCGTAGGGTCCAAAAAGTTTTAGAGTCAGTTTTAAATGTATTTTAGCATCAAACCTGAACTGAGTTAACTAAAGCATAAAAACTGTAGCTTCAAGAATCTTGGCCCTTGCCCATGGAGCTCCTTACAGCTGAGTAAGGAACTCCTAACAGCTTACCTCCTGTATGAACATAAGGAGATTTAGGTTCTCAAAAACAGAGTCCCCCAAAGCCAGCTGGCTGAGCTCAGGACTGCCTACAGTAAGTAGCCTGCACTGAGAGAAGCCTCAGACACCACTTAGCTCTTCTACAGTTCAGCACCTGTGAACACCCACCAGCCGTTCCCCCCAGAACACTACTGCAAGTAGCATTATCACAGAATCACACAATATTTGATGTTGGAAGGGACCTCTGGAGATCACCTAGTCCAATCCCAAATTATCTTTCTCTGTGTCCAATAACTCCTTGTCCAGGGAGAAGGTAAGCAGATATGTACTTGCTCAGATATGGGGTTTCAAGACAGTGGCAAGATAAGGACTTGTATGAAATCAGGGTGAGTGAAAACCAGCCCTTTCCCTGGTGTCGTCCTCTAGATCCTCTCAGCCGACACATTTGGGAGACATGGAGCTGATTTTCTCTTTTATCTGAAGACATGTAAGCCCGTGTTTTCCAAAACTGTTCTTGATAAAGTATGGTGAGGTAGAAGGGCAAATTAATTCTCATTCTTTCCTGGGCTGGTATTTGCACAGAGTAATTGGAGGCTTGGTCCAGACAAAAAGTGAGTATTTCCATTATGTCTTTTAGTGATGAAAGTATTCCTTAAAAGTAGGGTCCACCTGACTTCCAGTGCCTGCTCCCAAAACTGACTCTCTTTTTCATGTCTCTTAATCTAATCACTGCTTAATATTACCAGTCCTTTTCCAGATCCAAAATGACTGAAGAAAAATGCTCATATTTTAAAAGGAATTTATGTGGGACAAGTACTGTAGGAGTTAAAAAAATCATTAAGTACTATTTGCAAAAGTGATTTAATGAGAATAAGCACAAGGTCACTAATACGGCTATTTGGATTTAGGTATCTCTTTGTTCCTTCAAAAGCCTATATCCCAAACTAAGACCCTCAGATCCCCCACAGTCAATTATTGTGGAGATGTCTAAAAACTGTAATCCCTTGTATTTTTAAATCCATATAAACCTAACTCTATTTTAAGCTGTGTTCAGTATTAATAACGATGAGAGACTTGGCATCAACTTCATACCTGCCTGCCATCTTCATTTTCATGTGAGATGATCTCCAGCCTGACTTTCTTGCAGATAGGCACTTCTAGAACTTGCCAGATATAACAGGCAATACACGACCAGGAATTTCTGAATATACAGCCTCTCTGAGGAGGGTTCCTAACCTCAGGCTAGAAGTGTTTTCTCGAACAAATTGCCAGTGAGTAGAGGACACTGGAAGCAGAAAGTCTTGAGTCCCCTCCTTTAAGTAGCAAACGTCTCATGTAGGATCACGAGCAGCAGTCATTGGCAGAAGGGCTGGCTCCCCTGCCTCCAGCCTCTTAGGGCAAAGTCCAAATACCTAAGCTGGAGGTTTTCTTTCCCTTTGGGTGGCCCTTTCACTACAGGTTGAGCCCACATGTTTGCATTGTCAATAGGTGAATGACATTTTTGCTCTCTTGTTTTCCAATTGAGCTGGGAGGAGATGAAACAAAGGACAGAAACAAATCTGATTAAGACTTCTGAAAATGGCATCTTGATCAACTGGGTCATGCCTACCATGCTGACTTTTATGAATAATTGTCCTGCATCCATCTTATGCAGCTGACTATCTACTTGGCTGGGTGGCATAGGAGCAGCCTTGTTAGGTTATTTTGAAATAAAACTCAGTTCATTTACAGAGAAATTCAATTTTGGAATGGCTAAGAATATTTGTCCTCAAGATCAGAAAAGTCAGATTCACTTGATTTTTCATGTAAACATTGCCTTCAACTTGAAATTTAATCTACTTATATTGAGATATCAGAGAAAGAAGATTAATTAAACACGCATGTCTGCTCTGACTGAAAAAATTGTAGAAATTAGTTGTATTCCCTCCTTAACTACTTCACTTCAACTTCTTGTAACTCTATGGTAGCATAAGCAGCAGAGGTGCACTGAATACTTGAATAGTTTCTGACAAAGAAATTGCTGTGGGGGCTGCTCAGGACTACCCTGACATTCTGGGCCAGAGGCTGAAGACACTGTGAACAGCACTCCTCTAGGCAGATATTCCAGCATCTCAGTTTTCCACCAGAATTAGTCCAACCAGGCCACTTGCATTAGGGAAAAATCAACTTCCAGAGTACATCAGGAGGCACATTGTAATCTTATAACCTCATAGAGAAAAACAGGACTCGTCCTGCCCATCACGCAGCTCAGCTGACACTCACTGGAGGACAAACCCAATGAACTTGAAAATTGAGTTAGTTTGTTTCTCAGGAATTAATGTGACCGCTTGGCTTGTATCCAAATTCCATTTCACTGTTGATGTGTTTTTAATTTTAAGTTTTTTTAATAACAGACCACAAATCAAAATAATGGGCATTGGCCTTCCCATTCTTTAATTTTAGTATTTAATATTCAGTTATGTAGAGTGCCAGTGAATAGAAGAGTTTTTTAAAAGATAATTAAAATTAAGTAATGCAATATAGAATCATAGAATCATAGAATTGTTAGGGTTGGAAAGGACCTTAAAGATCATCTAGCTCCAAACTCCTGCCGTGGGCAGGGACACCTCCCACTAGATCAGGTTGCTCAGAGCTCCATCCAGCCTGGCCTTGAAAACTTCAGGGATGGGGCTTCCTCCACCTCTCTGGGCCACCTATTCCAGTGTCTCACCACCCTCATGGTGAAGAACTTCTTCCTAACATGTAATCTGAGTCTACCTACCTCTAATTTTGATTCATTCCCCCTAGTCGTACCACTACCTGACATCCTAAAAAGTCCCTCCCCAGCTTTCCTGTAGGCTCCTTCAGATACTGGAAGGCTCCTATAAGGTCTCCCTGGAGCCTTCTCTTCTCCCTGGCTGAATAACCCCAGATCTCTCAGTCTGTCTTCTTAGGAGAGGTGCTCCAGCCCTCTGATCATCCTCGTGGCCATTCTGTGGACACATTCCAGCATGTCCATATCTTTCTTGTAATAGAAGCTCCAGAACTGGATGCAGAACTCCAGATGGGGTCTCATGAGAGTGGAGTAGAGGGGGAGAATCACCTCCCTCGATCTGCTGGCCATGATTCTCTTGATGCAGCCCTGGATACCGTTGGCTTTCTGGGCTGCAAGTGCACACTGATGGCTCATGTTGAGCTTCTCGTTCACCAGTACCCCCAAGTCCTTTTCTTCAGGGCTGCTCTCAAGTCAGTCACTGCCCAGCCTATATCAGTTTTTGGGATTGCCCCGACCAAGATGCAGGACCTTACAATTGGTCTTGTTGAACTTCATGAGGTTGGCATGGGCCCACCTCTCCAGCCCGTAAAGGTCCCTCTGGATGGTTTCCCTTCCCTCCAGCATGTCAGCCACCCCACACAGCTTGGTATCATTGGCAAACTCGCTGAGGGTGCACTCGATGCCACTGTCCATGCCGCTAACAAAGATGTTAAACAAGACTGGTCTCAGTACTGATCCTTGAGCGACTCCACTTGTCACTTGCCTCCACTTGGACATGGACCCATTGACAGCCACTTTTTGGGTGCAGCCGTCAAGCCAGTTCTTTATCCACCTAGTTGTCCACCCCTCAAACCCATATTTTACCAGGTTGGAGACCAGGATGTCATGCAGGACATTGTCAAAGGCCTTGCTCAGGTCCAGGTAAATGACATTGGTTGCTCTTCCCTTGTCTGTTGATGTTATGACCTTCTCATAGAAGGCCACTAGGTTTGTCAGGCACAATTTGCCCTGTGTTGATTGTACCCAATCACCTCTTCAAAATTCCTCTGCCTCAGCAGTGCCTCCAGGAGGATCTGCTCCATGATCTTACTGGGCACGGAGGTGAGACTGACTGGCCTATAGTTCCCTGGTTCATCGTTCTTTCCCTTTTTGAAAATGGGGGTTATGTTTCTCCTTTTCCAGTCAGTGGGGACTTCACCGGACTGCCATGACTTTTGGAATATAATAGAGAGCGATTTAGCAACCTCATCCGCAAGTTCCCTCAGTACCCATGGGTGAATCCGGTCTGGTCTCATGGACTTGTGCACTTTCAGATTCATGAAATGGTTGCAAACCTGATCTTCACTTACAGTGGGCAGTTCTTTCTTCCAGCCCTTTCCATTATCTTCTGTGACTTCAGGAATGTGGTTGGAGCCCTTGCCAGTGAAGACTGAGGTAACGAAGTTGTTGAGAACCTCGGCCTTCTCCATATCAAGTGTCACCATTTCTCCCATTTCCTTTCTGAGGGGGCCCATGCCTCATACCAGGTGTGTTCCTTTATTGCAGCATTGATTTATACTCTAACTTGGCTTAGTTTAGCTTGTTTTCTCTTGCCTGGTTATTACATTATTTAATACTTGTATCAAAATGCCCTTATATAATCTGGGGCGGTCACCATAAGTGAAGGACAGAAGTTATTCTACAAAGTTCATCATCTGAATGGAAAGGCAATATTGTTCTCTGTTTCACAGATACAATATGAATCAGAAGAAGGTTAAGTCTACAGTTTCAAAGCATTTTGGCACTATTTAACTTGAGATAGAGATGGAGCCTTTCGGAAACTTGGCTGTGAGCACCTGACTAGGATTTGGAAGCCATGGCAGAAGTCTGTGCAGATCAGGCACAATAAATCAGTGGCAGAACTGGGAACAAACCACTCAGTTCAAAATTCTGGCTCATTTTGCCTTCTTTGAGGCCCCAGGAAAGAAAGCAGTCACTCTTCACTTACAGAAGCATCAGATTCCCTGCACATAATGGGATTTTATCTTAATGCTACTGGGTTCTTCCAACAGGACAGTCTCCCTTGTACCAAGGTAGGTGCTGCCTGAGTGAGGAGGGGTTATCCCAATCTTTTGAATAATGGTAAGAAAATCCATTTTTTTTCTTTCCTTCTTTCCTCACTGTTTGTGTATGCCTAGCAGAGGATTTAGCACTCTGCTCTATGTTGGTTTGGAAACAGCCCAATTAAAAGCAGTTTAAAACAGAAAGTAATGAAAAATATCCTTCTCCTTTAACAGTATCTGAGTGGATGGGCTTCAGAGAAGAGGTATTCCTGTTGGAATCTAACCCATTAACCCATTATCCAACCCATGTAAAACAACAGCTAGGACAAAGAAGTTCAGTAAAAAATCTTGATGTTTGTTTCTTGCACAGTACAGTCTCTCTTTTCTTGACCAAGCTACTGGCAGTTGCAAAACTTTCTTCTGTACAGAAGCCATGACCTGTCCAGGTCTAGAGGTTGCAGCGATGGGAGAGGCAGGTGGTCCATTTACAGGTATCCACTGTAACAAGGGAGAGGACAATATTTGTACTCCTGTACAAACTGTCCCATGGTCCCCCATTGAACTGGCAAAATTACAAGAAAAGTATTCCAGATGTCCAGAGGAATCTAAGATAGAATACATGTGGTGAGTTTCCCTTAAGGGGGAACACCAAAGCCTCTTAAGTGGGGAAAAAGCAGGAGGCTATTGGGGTCCTGGAGTGTTTTTAACCACTACACCAATCTATTGTAATTACTCACTAACTGCATGGGTGACTTATTGAGCGGGTAGCATAGACCTCCAAAAAGGAGGTGACCCTCTTGTTATCACAACTACAGGGTTTTCAGATCTTGCCACATCCATTTACAGGTACCCACGGCTCTGAGAGTACACTCAATTGCTCTCATACTCAAGTCCCCCTGGCTTCTCTTGCATGTTTTGGATTGTGCAGCCTTTTAATAAGAGTGGAACTGTTGCCAAAAATTTATTAACTGTGTTTACAAGAAGTCTGCAGGATTAATGCTGAGCTTGATAGGATTATCTTCCAAAACCCACTTATTTGGTCCTTCTCAAAGGGAAGCTGAAGCCCAGGTGGAAGTAGTAGTTATTTTGGCACTGCAGCAGGTAATTTTGTGGCATACAGAGACACTAACAGAGCATCTTTGTCTCCCACTAGGTCCTCCAAAGCCTCTTAGAATTCATCTGTGGCTCCCAGAGTAGCTCCCAGTTTGGTAGGTCCTGCTTTTTGCCTTTGCACAGTCCATTAAATGCTGCTTTCTCAAACTGATGGTACTTCAAGATTTCCCCATAATTTTATGCTTGATTCTACCTACCAGGAAATACTCCTACGCAGACAACTGTGAAAGTCTACCAGTGTTACAATAGTATGTAAAGAACATTTTGTACTATAAACTTAGTGGTACTAAAGTATCAATGAAAAAGGGTATTTGCAAACACTTCTGGTTAATTCTGCAGTACTAGGTTAGGCTGAGCTATCTCAGTAACACTAAATATTTCTCATCACTAGCAGTAATTATGACATATAGGTCTTGAAAACAAACAATAGCAATAAAAACACTTCCCTGTGAAAATACTCTGTGCTGGGATGTAAACTCAATGTAGTTGAGTTTGAAGTACACCTCATTTTGTGGTGTTTTTATAAATAACATTAAATTATGCACCAATTATATGTGATGTTTATTTTGTCAACTTCCACTTTCCAGAGTGACAAAGTAAGGATTTTTGTTTGTAGGTAAAATGCTTTTCTATAAGAAATTAAGAGCTTTTTTAGAGACTGGCAAGAGTAGAGTTTCTTTTCTGTTTTTAATAATAAATTAGAGTAAAACTGAAGTTTTGAATTATCAGTACTGTATTTCCATTGAATCCCTAATGGAATACTTAGTGTTAGGTCCTTAAAAGTTATGTTTTATACTAGAGGCTTATGGCTAAGTATTTCTCGTGGCTTGCTTGAGGAAATGACTAGCTCAAATCTTATGCTTTAGCTGCATAAAATATACACCACGTTTATACACAAAATTATGTGTAAAGTCAGGGAAAAGGAAGAACCAGAGTATATGGAGCCAGGCTTTACGGTGCATTACCTGAATGGAAAGGAATGAGAACGTGAACATTTGCAAGTGAATGTCTTACAACTCAGGGCCAGAATCTAACTACTCTTGTGCTGCTGTAAGAGGAGATCCTTTGGAATAACTGAAATTTTTGCCAGCCGGTACAGAAGCAGAATAAACTGGTATAATCATCTGCCCATAAATGCATTTGATCAGATACATTAAAGAAAATACAGGCAGCTGTTTACTACACGCCCTGACCCAGCAGTGAGAATGCTGCATGGAAAGAAAGAAGGCAGATAAAAGCAACGCAAGCTGTTGTATTATAATAAAGAAAAGTCTGAATGATGACTTAACTGGGGATTAACGTTTGCATTTGCAAATATGTCTGTTGTATTTGCATTTGCAAGAAATACCTCTGTTGTAAAAGGATACACAAACTATGAAGAGACTAGTGAGTAAAAAAAGCAAAATATAATAATTCAAATAATTTTATGGTATGGATTATGTTTATCAGAAAGAATTGGTAACAGATATCCTATTTTTCTTTTTTGCTTGCCAGAAAAAAATTATTGAATCAAAATTTCTGTGTAAAACTCATCTTTTTTTATAGTATGATCATACACACTAAACAGTATGACCCCATCCTTCTGAGACAGTTTTGGCATACTACCAAAAGAATCAAAATCTGAAGAAGCCATTATAAGAAAATGGAGAAGCAAGCCAACGTCAAGGATAGAAAGGGATTGTTGCCAAATCAACCTCTCTGATGTAAATTGTTACTGATTAGTAGCATCACTTATCTTTCTGTTCTAAAGAGGTTCATTTTGGTGTTTGTGGTTAGAGTTTATGAAATCTGGAAGTCCAGCCTGTGCTACTCTTTTCCCCAGTTCCCTTCTGGTGCAGCATCCAATTCCTGGGAATCTGAGCGGAATGGTGGCATCGAAACCAGCTACTGCCTGGTCCTCCTACAGGCCAGGAGCTGTTGCTGGTGTACTGCTCTCCTCAGTCAGAGGTGAAAGAGAGCCTGCTTGCCCTCTGCCAAAAAATCTAAGACCAGTGTTATGTTTTCCCACTGTTCTGTGTTCTTCAGATTAACCAGCAGCAGGCATGGCCTGGCTTGCAAGTACAGAATCTGATCCAAAGCCCACTGAGGTCCCTAGGAGATGTGTGTGCATCAGAACCATGAATATATCTTATCCAAACCAATTTTATACAAAAATTTTTAAAATTATAAGAAAAAGTTTGAGAGAAAAGCAGTCTTTTGATAGTTTTCAGGTGGGCTTTTTGGACCAAAGTATGTCCCAAAGCATACTGTGGCAAGGGGGTCTTTTTTCAGTACTCCAGACCAGATCCTTAAAATATGGTCGCAGCAATATCACTACTTTATTACATGATTGCTTCTTCTCACCCTCTACTGAGTTGGAAGGTATACAAGACAAGCCCAGATTATACCAAAAACATTTTCCCTGTGCTTCAGATAAGGTCTAATAAAATTTGAACACAGCAGGACAGAATTTATGTCTAAAATTTCCTTTCAAACTCATCTACCTTTTCTCCTCCCTCTTCACTCTCGTATTTCATGTGACAGCATTGTTTTAGTACCTTTGATAAAACAGCCTCAGCCAGTGAAGCAAATACAAACACCTTATGAGGTGTGACTAACTTTTGAGTGCAGCCCTTCTCCTTTGCTGCTGTTTACAGATGACATAGGAGCTCTGGTTGGCTCTGCAGCTCGCTTAATTGACTTAAAGCTGGTAGTGAACAAGTGAAATAGAAACATGGCATTCCTTCACTTTTTGATCCCCTGCTTTGTGATCGGCATGGATATTGCTTTCTCTTGCCAGAATATTCATGACTTTGTGGGTGCCAGTTCTCCAGGGGACATTGTTCTTGGAGGCTTGTTTGCAGTTCATAGTGAAATGCTGCGTTCAGAAGAACATCCCATCATGCCAGTAATTCAGAACTGTGCTGGGTGAGTAATGCTAGAAACTACATAAATAGCAATGAAGAGATCACTGACACTGAGCGTGTACTTCTTATATTAAGATGAGCAAAATCTGTTTCTCTTGCATTTCTCTAGTCTTTAAAAAGACCATCACATAAATTCTGCATAACATAATACAGAATGACAAAGTATGGCAAAGTTACAGTAAAAAATACTGTGGCTGCCTGAGGAAGGGAATGATGATTTAATCCCATTTTAATCTTCACATATAAACAAGTATCTCTGGGCCTTGTGCTGAACAATTATTTCATTTCCATGTAAACGCTAATTTGTTGCTATAAGTCTGAAGTTCTCTGCCATGCAGTTGTTCATTATTTGATATGAAGTTGAATCTAGATTATTTGAACACAGGTGAACTGTTCCATTTTACCTAAGTATGTCGTCCACCTCACAGAGCAGATCAGTTGTAATGTGTGACATACCTTGCTGATTAGTCTGTAATTATTAGTATAATTACTGTAGTTAGTACACTTTGTATTATAATTGCGGCATTATGTTATAAGATAGACTATATAGACACCATGTCATGTATGCATTTAAGCTCAGACTATGCATCCAAATATTTATGTTGTTGGCTCCAAATACTATTGTGCTTGAAATATCAACATTTCTGGAAACAATGCAAAGGAAGCCTGGTGAAGAACTTTCTTTTAACTATATACTAGTGCTTTCCCAAGCCCAGGAATTCCAAATACGCATTTTCTTTAATTTTAATACAGGTGTAAATGCCCAAACTTCATTTGAATTTTACACGCAACTTAATCCCATACCTGACTCTAATAATGAGCTGGACATACAGGTATCCATCTGGATTTATTTCAAGATTATGATGAAGCTGGTATTTTTGTCATTCTTTCATTATTTTTCTATGGAGTCATAAATTGTCTCAGATGCATTTGAAATTTAATGTAGTTTGCAAGATCTGTAAACTATAGAGAAGTTTGCCTGAGAGAAGGGTTGGTTGCATTGCAGTTCTGGTTAAGGGTCTTTACAATATCCACTGGAGGAAAGGGGAATAGCTGTATGGACTTCATCAGGCTTAGAGAGGATTTTAGGAATGTCACTGCAACTGCTAGAAGACTCAGCCTCTGAAATATTTTCATCTATTCTGAAACATGTAGTCCTTTCCTTTCTCTGTTTCATGCTTTTGGTGAAAGTAAATATATGTTTTAAAAGTTTATTGGGAAGATGGAGTAAATTGAAACAACCCTATTGTCTTTGACAGATGCTTCCTGAAGATAAAACTTGCAATTTTTCTTGTAACATGAAAGTTTCGGGTTTAGTACCTGGATTTTTTTCAGGAAAACATTTTTATTCAGGTATCTTTTAAATCTCGTCTTTATTTTGCTTAATCTCGCACTTAGGTGAAACAAAAAAGTACAATTTCTAATCTGTTTTACACTAAACCCCACACAAATTGCTCCAAACATACTAGCCATTATTTCTTTTCAAGTTCTAAGGGATATGCTCAAAACAGATTTTGCTTTGGCCTTGTTCCCAGCAACCTTTTTCTAAAATAGAACTTCTGTGTTTCCTGACAGCTTTGAAATTCAAATTTTTCTTCAGACACTTGCAATGATACATGCTATTGAAATGATCAACAATTCAACCCTGTTAGCTGGAGTTACTCTGGGCTACGAAATTTATGACACGTGTGCAGAAGTCACAAAAGCCATGGCATCTGCTCTGAGGTTTCTGTCTAAATTCAATTCTTCTGAGGACGTTGTAGAGTTCAAGTGTAACTACTCAGACTACATCCCAAGAATTAAGGCAGTCATCGGAGCCAGCTACTCGGAGGTGTCGATGGCAGTTTCAAGGCTGTTGGCTTTGCAACTGATCCCACAGGTAGGTTTGAGGGAATTACTTCATTTTACTGTGCTTAGTATACAGATGCAGCTCTGATCATAAGGATCGCGAAAGACACATGTTCGCTGCAGGGCAGGATTTGTCTCAACCTAAGGACATCAGGAGGGGTGCTACTCAACTCCAAAGGAGGACTTGATTCACTTGCCTAAACAAAGGTAGTAAGGGATATTTTATATTCCTTCCTGTCCCCCCATACTCAGGTGAGGCCACACATCGAGTACTGTGTTCAGTTTTGGGTCCCTCACTACAAGAAGGACATTGAAGTGCTGGAGCGTGTCCAGAGAAGAGCAATGAAGCTAGTGAAGGGTCTGGAGAACAAGTCTTATGACAAGTAGCTGAGGGAACTGGGGTTGTTTAGTCATGAGAAAAGGAGACTGAGGGGAGGAGACCTTACTGCTCTCTACAACCACCTGAAAGGAGGTTGTTGTGAGGTGGGGTTCAGTCTCTTCTCCAAAGTTAAAAGTGATAGAACAAAAGCAGATGGCCTCAAGCCACACCAGGGGAAGTTTAGATTGAATAGTAGGAAAAAATTCTTTACTGAAAGGTTTATCAAGTACTGGAACAGGCTGCCCAGGGAAGTGGTCGAGTCACCATTCCTGGAGGTAGTTAAAAAATGTGTTGATCTGGTGCTTAGGGACATGGTTTAGTGTTGGACTTGGTAGTGCTGTGTTCATGGTTGAACTTGAACTTAAAGGTCTTTTCCAACCTAAATGATTCTGGGATTCTGTGATTCTCTATGCCCAAGGCACATGCTTCTGAATGCTATTTCAGGATGATGCTGTGCTCTTGTCAGCCTGGCTTGTCAGCCATTAGTCGGTCCTGCATGGCTGTGCCAGATACTCCAGTGTACCTTGGATCCTTAGATGACACTCAAAGACTTGGTTCAGGCAACAAAGTTATGCCTGCCATTTCTAGTGGTGAATATAACAATATGCATCCCAAACTGACCAAAAAAAAAAAAAAAAAAAAAAGACAAAATCAAATTTGGGCATAAATTTGAAAATTCTATCCTGCCTGAGAGAGATTAGATTTTGGAGTCTGTTATAAGTTTGGGCAGGGAAGCAAGGAATATTACTCTAAAATAAAGTTTTGCTCCTGTTAGTCTTCAAGCAGTTGTAGAAAAGAGGGAATGCAACTTTTTAGATCCACACTGGTCCTTCCCAAAACATTCCTCTCTATTTCTGACCTCTCTGGGACTAGCACAGTCCCACACTTGCACTTAGGTCACTGCTTATATTTCTACTTTCACCATTGTAAAAGAGTTGGGATCAAGGCCAGGACCAACAAGAAAAAAAGGAGATCCCCTTCCACACCATCCTGTCTTGCATGTTGTGTCTGGTAATTTGACATAAATTACCTCACTGCAAAGTAGCAGCATAATAGCCAAACGTGGAAAAGACACAAAATCTGAACTGAACATGACTTCTAACTGAATCTTCTCTACAATGGTAGGAAGTAGTTACAACCTCCAGCTCCACCACAGGAACCATATTAAGTATGAAAATTAAAATGCCACACTTGAACATACTCAAAAGGCAAGTGATTAAACAAATCTGCATTGGGATGTAGAGATGGAAAAGGTGACCCAGCACATTTTTCTCCTGTGTAATCTTTGGAAATCAGTAACATCTTGCATCCCTCCAGACAGGTGACTCTGTTTTTGGAAAACTTAGATTTATTATTTTTAAGAATTTTCAAGTAATGTATGAAATATAAGCATAGGAAAAAACCTCCTACAAACAAGTAGAAAAGGATTAAAACTAAAGAGACTTAGATCATTATGTTCCATTTACCTTTTTCTAGCTATATTCACAAGGAAAAGGTACTAAATCTTTTCTATGACAGAATCATAGCATTCCGTATTACTGGTTACAATTAGTTTTCCTGGGAAGTGCTCCTAACAGAATTAAGGAACCTTTTAAAAGATATTAATTAAATATTGGAGAGAAAATATACATGCGAGTGAACCATACTAACCTACTCAGTGGTAGAAAAATACTGCAAAATGTAAGGGCACTAGCAATTTGCATAATAACTCAAAAAATACTTAATGTTTCCAATGTTTTAAATACTGTTTTGAAGAGAATGGTGATGGTATCTGAACAGAAACAAAAACCACAACATCTTTATACCTGCATAATTGTCATATCAATTTTAAAATACTTTCTTCCCTGCCTTTATCAAAGTAATTATGTGCACGAGGGTGAAAACAGAGGAAGCCGTACTGGGCATGAGTCTGCATCTGAATAGCAGGGTCAGAGAACTTGCCCCAGTTGGCTCCACTGGTTGATGTTCAGTCATAGGAGGAGGAAGTGCTGGATTAGGCTGAATGAAAGAGCAATTGTGGCAATTTGGGATCTCTTGGCATCTTTTGCAGGAGACCGCTTCTTTAACTAAATTGTTTACTCTTCCTAGGTCAGTCCTGTGTCATCAGCTGAAATCCTCAGTGACAAAATCCGGTTTCCTTCTTTCTTCAGGACTATCCCCAGTGATTTCCATCAGACAAGAGCAATGGCTCACTTGATCTGTGAGTCTGGGTGGAACTGGATTGGAGTAATAGCCACTGATGACGACAATGGGCGTTTTGCTCTGGAGAGCTTTGGGGTCCAGGCCATGGCAAACAATGTTTGCATAGCTTTTAAGGAAATGCTGCCTGCCTATCTCTCTGACAACACCTTTCACACCAAAGTTGATCATGCCATTGAGAAGATTGTCAAGGAAACCAGAGTAAATGTTATTGTTGTCTTTATGAGACAGTTCCACGTGCTCAAACTATTTAAGAAGGCGATTGAGAAAAATGTAAATAAAATCTGGATTGCAAGTGATAATTGGTCAGCTGCAGTCAAAATCAGTACAATTCCGGATATCAGGCAGCTGGGAACCATTGTGGGATTTGGATTTAAAAGCGGAGACTTCTCCACATTCCAAGACTTTCTCAGAAACCTTCGCGAAAAGCCCACTGACAACAACCAGTTTTTACATGAATATATTATGCTTTTGTCAGTCTGTGCACATCTGGAGTACCACGATTTTCAAACGTGCATTTCAAACCAGTCCCAGGATGATTTATTGCAGAATGTTGAAAATAAACATCAGATCTGGAGAGACGATTTTTTGAATGCTAACATTGAACCAGGGTTTATCCATAGTACAATACTTGCAGTCTATGCCATTGCTCACGCCATTAAAGGGCAATGCAAAGACAGAAATTGCAAGGATCCCTCTGCCTTCACTCCCTGGGAGGTATGATGTTAACTCTTTCAGGTCTCATTCTCTCTGCAAAACTTTCATCTCATTTTTGCGCCCACACTTCTCAATTTACTAGCTTGGTCCTTTTGCTAAATTACTTTTTATTTCTTTTCCTGTCCTTCTTCACCAATTGAAATCCCAGCTGATGTGCTAGAGCAGCAGCATTTAACTGGTGCAGCGCTGAGGACAAGAATCCAGTTTTGCCTCCCTTTTTAGGCCCATGGAGACACAGAAGCTCCTAGTTGTAAGCCATGGCTGTGTTCTGCTGTTGATAGAGAACAATTACCACATTTCACATACAGTTGACTTATTAGCTATTCAGCTACTAATGGTTGGTCCTGTTGCTGCAAAGCACTATAATCCACAGCAATGAGTGCTCTTGAGAGATGGGGATATTGCAGGATAGGAGCATTCACCAAAGAGTTTCAGTTTTCCTGTTTCTGACCATTGTCTGTGTTTTGCCTGAATTCAAGTATTTTCCTCTTTAATGAATCTTTACTTGAGAATGAAAATGCAGCAAACTGTTCTTCTGTCTGATACTGATTTGTACTGAAGTGAATGGTAGGAAAATTAGACATGATCTTTAAGATGGGTGAGGTACTTGTTATCAACTCTACTGGGTGGGAAAGAGGAGAAAAAAATCAGACAAGTAAACCTGACCTGACCTTTTACCCAAGAACCTGCTCAGGAGTATTCACTTTTACACACTTTTACTTGGAGGATTAAACAAAAGTTCATTTAAAAGTCAAACAACCACTGAAGCACTCTGACTTACTCTGACCTCTTATCCTAGGTCAGGGCAGGTCAAACCAAGATAGGGGATTTGAAAAAAAGTAAAAACAGTAACAATCAGATTCTTACATGCATTGGTAAATGCAAATGAGACAAATTCAGGACTGCTCTACAGGGGATGCAACTTTATGGAGCTCCATTTACATAATCATTGAACAAAATCCCAAGCAACTCAACTTAAAAATACTGTTAAGAGGCTAAGAACTCATTAAGAAAATGGAAAGAGATGGTTATTCCTCCTGTGCTGTTTTCATAATACATTTCCTTTATACTAAATTTAAGCCCTCTAGAAATGGATATATATATATTTATGAAGCTTAGGATGCAACTAATCCATATCACGAATCTCCACATAGAGAGAAATGACAGTCATTGGCGTTACAGACTTTGCAAAAATAGCCATCAGTTACATCAGAATGTTGCTAATTATTAGATCCTGCTTTCTGAAGTTCAAGATATATTCAGAAATCTCTGATATTCCCATATTGTTAGAGAAATTTGAAAAGTAGAGAAGAGAAAGATTCAATTACTAGCCTGAGTATACACAACTTAAAAATTCCTATTCCGTCCCACACACCATGCAACTCAAATGCAGTATTGGTTAGAAGCACACTTTGGTTCTTCATAAATTGGTAGAGATGCAGTTAGACTATATGAACTCTCAAAGAAACTACATGTTATACATGAAAAAATGCCATTGTATATGCCAGATATGCTAAATACATACTTCAACAAAGCCTGTTGAAGAAATATATTTGTCAGTGTGTTCATTAAATGCTACAAATATCACAAATGGATCCATGTAAGAGTGTGTTTTCAAAGCGGTAGTTAATTTCACTAAAATAATTTCAAAATTTTCACTAAAATCTTCAGTTTTTTTCTGGTTATGAATTCCTTTGCCAAAAAAACCGTTAGTCCTGCAAAGGGATAAAGCTTTTGCTTCAGTTAAGAACCCCGGTAGCTAATGGTAGCCCTTCTATGGTCTCCCCATGAATTGGGAGAGGGTTATATATGCCTTAACCTGTCCTGTTCTAGATTCACAAAGAACTTTTTGTTCTGGCTGTTTATGGTGAGGGAGAAATTTCCCCCAGTTAAACACCATGGATTGCAATATGACACTGGACAGTTACCTTATCAAAGCATGCTTGTTTGGATATTTCTGACTATCTGTCAAATATAGCCTTGCTGTTTATTGCCATTGATCACTTCATCTGAGCAAACTGACATGTATTTTTCACTTAACAGCTCTGAGCCTTGCCGTGCAATACACAGTATCAGTCAGAGTCACAGCTGAAAACAATGTTAGATATTTCAAGACATGCTAGAGGAGGTTACTCTGGAAGCAAACGTTGCCCACATTGACCTTGGTGACAGTAAAGTAACAACAGGAGCATCCCTCATGGTCATTCTTTGCAATAAGGAGAGTTCCAAAAAGCCATTAGTACTTCCAAGCAAAAATCTTTTATTTCCCATCACTGTACTAACATTTCCAAAGCTGGAAAAAAATACTAACATATTTGTACACATTGCACAGAGTTAAGAAATTATGGGGGGTTTATTAATAAGTTTTTAACATAAAGAGTATTGTCTGAATAAACTAATTATTTCAGACATCAAATTAAACAGTTATGAAGATGGCATTTAATTTAAAGATTTCCTTTACTCCTAAAAAGTAAAACTACTTTTTAACTTGATATTATTATACAGATGTTAAACTATTGAGTTAATCACACTGACATGATATTGATGTATGTTATTGTTCCTTATATTTATGTTCAGCTTCTTGAAGAACTTAAAAAAGTTACAGTGGTTGATGATGATAAAGAAATAAAGTTTGATGCCAATGGAGATATGAGCACCAGTTACGATGTACTTCTTTGGAAAGAAATTGATGGCCACATGGAAATCACCACTATGGCAGAGTATGACCCAGAGAAAGGTGATTTTATCTTTGAGGATGAGGAGAAAAAAAAAGAATTTCTGGATTTAAAGGTAACTTTGAATTTGCTGACATAACATGTGAAATTCGTTTCATATGTTTTCTCCTTCCTCCAGTATTTGCAACTGACATATGTGTCAACTAGAAATCTCTCTTGCCATTTCATGTTCTCCTTTTAGAACAAAGAATCCTCTCTGGGTTTATTTGACTACCTTCATGCACTTTGAGAAGCATGTTAGCCTTCCAGCAGGCTCAGTGATTTGAGTTATTTCTCCAGAATGGTCCTGGAAAGTTTCCTAAGATGAGAAAATCAGAAATTCTGTCTGTCCTAAGAATGCTATTCCAGAATCTTGAAAAGGTTTTTTAAATAAAAGAATACTGTGTATAGAAGCCCCTTTTCTTATGTACAACCACCATTTATTTAATTTGCATATGAAGACATATCTATTGACTTTACTGTACTAAAAAAAAAGAAAATAGAAAAAACTTTTGTTGATTTTTCCTCCTGTGAGAGCTAGAGTCAGCACAACTACAGGAGTCTGAGGTAGGTGGCACCATCTGGAACCTTGGCACTGGTGTAGACAGGATTCTTGGGTGGCCCTGGACAGTTCTATCTGCATGATTTGTCTGTTCATGGATGGAGGTCTTGGTTTACTGTGCACCTCTGTGCTGCCAAGTATCTATCACTAGTGAGATGGGGCAAGGCTGCTTACTAGGTGGGCTGAATTTAAATCTCAGTGTGTGGATTGAGCTTGATAGAAAAGGCTGATGACAGCATAAATCTCAAACCTTGTCCTTCCTTGAGGTGCTGTGCAGGATGGCAAAGAAATGTCTCTACCTCCTTGAGAGCATCATCGTGGAGAGAGAAGAAACAGCAGTGTCCCTCATGAATGCCTCTCCATTTTACAAAAAATTGTCTTTGGAAGGAGTAACTGAACTCAGGCCATGAGAGAAGGCCCTGATCACACACTCTAGAGTGGTGCTTCGAGACTCAGGGATGAGCTGCAGGAACGTTGGAGCTGCAGTGCAGAGCACCAGCCCATCTCCCCAAAGCTGAGGTGTCTTCCTCAGGCTCAGAGCAGCTGAGCAGGGATTCAGGATCTCAGCTGTGAAGCAGCCCACTCAAATTGCCCATCAGATGCATCTGGATTTTCTTTGGAATTGATCCACAGCAATATAAATTCCAGGTTCAAAGGTGGATGAGACACTTTGGTCTGGATTTTAAAGGTACAGATGTTTCCACTGATTGGCATTCAGGGCCAAAAATAAAATTATCAGGTTGATAATGACCATCCTGTCACTTGTTGACTGTGTGGAGAAAATACAAGGAACATGGAGCCTACAATGCCTTTTTCAGTATCATCTTCAGATTCCCTTAAAACATGTTAGATACAAAAAGGGAGTGCAAACTGCAGAATTAATTGAGGTTTATTTTAATGTTTCTTAGTAATTAGTTGTGCCTGAGTTGACTTTTTTTTTTTTTCCTCTGTTCTCTGCACACTGCAGAAGGTTCAGTCAACATGCTCCCAGCATTGCAGGCCAGGACAGATGAAAAAGGTTACAGAAAGTCCACACACATGCTGCTATGAGTGTGTTTACTGCCCAGAAAACCATTACAGCAATCAAACAGGTAAGGAATTGTGACCCAAATAAAGGTTTACTTAGACATCAATTCAATTGTTTTGTTTAGGTATAATGTGCCTTGGCAACCTTGGGTGTAACTTTGGAAAGGGATTACAATATTTGTTTAGGCTCAGTTTTCCATATATGAGTGTTCAGCCTATAAAACTTGGTTTAAATGCTTTTTAGAAGACCAAACATAAAGCAATTTGATTTTCCAGTGGACTTGCATTATCCTTTGTTAGCATGGAAAGTCTGGCTGATTCATCAGTGAGACTGACTCTCACTAAAACAGAGGCTTGCTTCCCTGTCTTTCTGCAGTATACTCAGTCCATTAAGGAAGAAATTTTTAATGGTGACGGTAGTGAGACACTGGCACAAGTTACCCAGAAAAGTTGTGGCTTCACCCCTCTGTGAAGGTGTTCAAGGCCAGGTTGGATGGGGCCCTGAGCAACCTGATCTAGTAGGAGGTGTCCCAGTCCATGCAGGGGGGTTGGAATTAGCTGAGCTTTAAGGTCCTTTCCAACGCAAACCATTCTATGAGTCAATGAAGCTCAAGTGTTATGTATTTTGTTGACCAGTATATTTTTGGTCCTACCAGGGAGTACTGTGACATTTTATATAACTGTACAGTAATATTTTCTAATATCAAATACTATGTGTACTTTACCACTGGTTCATCTATATGCTTATGCAAAAATTTTTAAAGGGGAAAATTGGATATTGAGGAAAGAGATGGAATTAAGAATTTTGGGGTACAATGTACTTTCGATATCCTGAGAGCAGAAGGAAATTAAATTTTGTCTTTTTTTATTCAAATAATTGTGACATTTCTCCATATCAGAGGATAAGAACTTTAAAGCAAAAGTAACCTTTGGAAGCATAATCTAAATCAATGTTTATTCTTGCTGTTGTATTTCAAAAGCTGTCTGTAAAGAGAATGTTGGGGTTTTTCTTGTCAAAATAAGTAAACAAAAGAAGCATAGTTCCAATTTCTGCAAGATAATCAATTTACTCTGGGGTTATTGTTCAGGTTTCCATTAAAGTTTGCCTGTCCAGAGCTCTGGCCAGGTCACGTATCACGAGTCAGCGGCGACCAAGGCTGGTCATTCTCCCTGTCCCCTCCCTGCTCCTGGCTGCAGGCAACCTCTGCTGCCAGCTGCTTCTGCCACTGCCACCGCAGCCACCGCTGCCACCGCTGCCATCACTGCCACCACAGCCCTGCAGCTCCTCCACCTGGACGGCGACAGCAACAGTGGGAAGAAATCAGCCCTGGTTATTTCCATTAGCAACTCTTCCCACATTCCTGTTGTATCTCAAGCCTCGATAATCCACTTCGCAGTTTATTTACTTCAGGTTTCTAAGTTATCTTCCTTTTTCCTGCTTTCAGATATGGATTACTGCTACCGATGTAACAACAAAACCTACTGGGCTCCCGTCAACAGCACCACATGCTACAGAAAGACAATCCATTTCCTTGCCTGGACTGACTGGTTTGCTATTTTCCTCCTTCTCCTCTCTGCTTTTGGGGTTGTGTTGGTTTTATCAATTAGTGTGATATTTACTAAAAACTTGAACACACCGGTGGTGAAGGCATCTGGAGGTCTCACCGTCTGCTATGTTATTCTCTTCAGCCACTTCTTAATTTTTTTAAGCACTGTCTTCTTCATAGATGAACCCACAGAATTCAAATGTAAAACTAGGCAAGCCCTCTTTGGCATAAGTTTTACACTCTGCATTTCATGTATTTTAATAAAGTCACTAAAAATTTTACTAGCCTTCAGCTTTGATCCCAAGCTGCAGAACTTCCTGAAATGCGTCTATAAACCTATTCCCATTGTGGTCACCTGCACTGGAGTTCAAGTTATCATTTGCATCTTTTGGCTAATATTTAGGACACCTTTTGTAAAGCAAAATTTCTCAATTCCAAGAGCAATAATTCTGGAGTGCAATGAGGGCTCTATTGTGGCTTTTGGAATTATGCTGGGCTACATCGCTGCCCTAGCCTTCGTTTGCTTCATATTTGCCTTCAAAGGTAGGAAGTTACCAGAGAACTACAACGAAGCTAAATTCATCACCTTTGGCATGTTAATTTACTTTATAGCATGGATTGTATTTATCCCTGTCTATGCAACTACATTTGGCAAATACCTGCCAGCAGTGGAAATCATCGTTGTTTTAATATCCAATTATGGAATCCTCTGCTGCACTTTTCTTCCGAAGTGCTATATCATCATTTACAAGCAAGAAACAAACACTAAATCTGCCTTTCTCAAAATGATTTACACATATTCCTCCAAGAGCGCAGGCAGCGTTGCTGTTAGTCAGATTTCTTTGGATTCAAAGTCTTCCAGCTTCCGAGCTACTGTCTCAGACTCATGTAAATCTGAGAAAAACTCTGTGAATGGAAATTGCCATTTCCAAGCACCTGGGCAGAGAATAATAAAAGGGAAAGTTCTTCCTAAAAATACTGCAAGGACTATGGCCAGGAAAAGACCCTCCAGCATATGACTGGCAGCGTTAAAGTACTAGAAGATGTAAAGCCATCTTTGGGAGCCATTTCTCTTTCAACTCTCTTTCCTTTTGGCATCCTGAAGGAGAGAAGGCCACATGAAACACCTTCTCCTCTGGTACTTAAGCAGCTATCCATTACCAGATTTGCAAGGCTTTCCTGGTTCACAGAGTCCAGCCCCTGCTCCTGGGCACCATGAGGTGCAGTCTCCTTCAGCAGCTCCCTTCCTTCCCCAGCCCGCTCACGTAGAACTGTGGGAACCAGTTCCCCAATCTCACTTCCCCAAGTGAGGCACAAGCACCAGGAAATTATTATTTCTCACAGACATGTAGGCAGGAGCATATGGGTTTACCCCATGCTTCTTTGACACCCAATTGTTTAATGAGCTGCTCTTCTCATCTGGCTCTGTTTTACAGATCAAACAGAACCTTCTTCCAGCCTTCGTTTGCTAGGATAAACAAGCTAAGTCCTTTAGTCTCCCCTGTTAAGGTAGGCTTTCCACTCTCCTGAGCATCCAAAAATAACCCTTTTCACCCAGTGTCAGTGAATCTTTTTTTTTCTCCCCAAAATAGCACACCTTATTCCAGATGAGTGCTGCAGTATTTTAAAGTTCCTTGCATTTACCAGGATTACAATGAACTAGAAACAATTCTATATAAAAAGTAAATAATTTATCTAGAGCTCTATAGCTATACGTATGTTCATCTACCTTTTCCCTCGTACTCAGAGGCAATACACTGATTGACCTCACCCACCTCCTCAGACACATGAGGAGAGAGGACCCACTATGTTTGACCCCAGGTGTCCTCTTAGTTGAGGATGTAATGTCGATGTGTAATGTCAAACCTTATAAAAACTAATGGATTCCTCTCATTAGCATAAATAATGACCAGGAACAGCATGAGTGCACCCTGAGAATTTTAGCTTTTTTGATACATATTTTTAAAAATCTGATTTTCAACAAGAAAATGACAATGTACCATTCTGATACATAGAAATAGCACAAGGATTAACTGATGTGAGCTGCACTGGATGAGTCTGTGCTCTGTAGCTCCATGAACATAGCTATGCTGTGCTTTCTATGAGAGGCAAAAGGTATGTTCGGAGGAGGAATTTGTCTGCTGGGACCGTGGTACCACAGAGCTTTTTCAAACCCTAAAGAGCACAGCTGTGCTTCCAGTTCAGGACTGTAAAGAATACTTTTCTGGGTTCCTAAACCCATGGCCTGGACCATAAAAATTTTGCTATTTGAATTTCTGTGCTATGTCACCACAAAATAATGTTCATTCCTTGAGTTTTTTCCATGCTTCTGTTTAGATCTGGAATAACTGGAAGTTGTGGCAGGCCAAAAGAAAATGTAGTACATGTGACATTATACATACATATTGTATTATTGTTATGTAAAATAAATCTATTTTTCTATTATTTGTATTTATATGTTTTAACCCGTATCTGTATGATTTTTTTCTACTTACATTTTGTAAAAAATAAACTATAAATCTCATTTCAACAGTGGACACAGGCAATGGAATTACTGTGACATGAAGACTATGTATGAAATACGTATCTGTGAAAACATTTTCAAAGTAATTTGAATGGCAAGGTTGCAATTTACATACATATTTAGGTCATTAGGTAATTCTGTAGCTGATCAGGAGAATGAAGATTTATGCACGTGTTTATATGCTGAACACATCTTCACACATCGGTTGTTGCAAATACTGTTCTGAATATAAAATGATGCACAATAAGGTTAAAATTCCTGCAATTTGCCTGCCAATGCAGCAAAAAGCCTCTCCTCAAAAGAGAGAAGCAAAGGTTACATTGCACAACACCTGTCAGCACTAAACTGGTTAGAAAAGGTAATTGTCTTGAACACTGCATCTGTATTTATTGTTTTCAAAGCTGTTGAGCATGTTATGTCTTGGAGATGCAAGGGAAGGGGATGATTAAAGCCATACCGTTATTTAAAATTGAGTTTGCTTACTTAATTTCCTTACCTTTCCCCATGAACTTTGGGTTGGCCTTAAATAGCAGCAATACATGCACCTATGCTGTGTTTCCACCCAGTAGATCTCAGTCTGCTTCTTACAACATCCTTTAGGTTGAAAGCTAAATATGGTAGGGCATTCCCCTCTACAGCACAAATGAGGAAAGCGCCTTAAGGAATAGGGAGTGGACATAATAGTATGAGGGTGTCTACAGAGCTATCTTTAAGGAAAGACATCACATATGGGAGAATTTCAAAGGAGTCCTGCATGCTATGTCTGCCTCTCCAACTATTCGGGTCTTCTGCATAAAGTACAGTCAACGGCTGAGCTGAGAGGGTGTAACAGATTTGCTAGTTAGACTTGGCAGAAAAGAGACACTGTATCAAGTCATATATGTCTTTAAATGCCTTGTCTGCAAGAAGCAAGTGAGCATATGTAGCTAGAACATAAGGGGAGCATGTCAACCTATACTGAGGATAAAAAAAAGCTGAAAAAAGGGGTTCATGATGCTAAAGCAAGCATTTGCATGCATCTCCCTGCCCAGAACAGTAAGCATTCCAGCAATCTAACCATTCCTGTTACCAGGCACAGACATTAAATGAGCTTGAAACAGGTGTTCACCCCCGGAGCACAGAAAAGGAATCACCTTCCCAAGTCAGAGGGAAGTCTCAGCACAGCCTCCCTGGAACTGCAGCCCATGGATCAGACTGTGTGGAGCCAAAGGGGTTGGCTCTTCTTTCCAGCTCAGAGCACACTCTGCTCGCTTACTTTGGAAAGATCCTGACACTTTTCAAAATGCTAACATGTATGTGCCCACCAGCAAGCTGTCCATCTCCAAGAGCAATAGGGAAGACACATGGTCCCCAAATAAGTGCTGTCCACAGGGTAGTCAAGTGTGAAAGTGCCAGTAGTTGAAGTCAGTGGGAGGCTGCTCTGGATGTAACCACTATTTAACCTTTTGGGGTTTTATTGTTAATGATGCTAAATGGTGCATTCTGAAGCCACTATTGCACAGTGTACAGTATCTTTAGAGAGAATTCAGAGTATGAAGACAGCCAAGTTTTTTAAGTTTCAGGGAATAATTCCCTTAAGATTTTAGTAGCTCTAGCTGTACAGATGTCTTTCAGCTGCCTGTAATCTGCAGATAAGCTCTTCAGCGAGTGCTGGGAACTATTATTTGTGAGCTCCAGACTTCCTCCCAGCAGGTTTGCAGATGGCTGTTGGAACTACAATGACTCTGAATATGTAGGTCACCAGCACGACTCACGATGTAGATGCTGAGCAGCGCAGCCCAGCTGTGCTGACCCTTCCAGCCCTTCCCAGCTGTGTCTTCAGAGACAAGGAGGACTGCTTGACACTACGCCACTCTGAGCAGGAAAAAGGCAAAGGATCTACTGGCAGTCTGTAACCCTGGTATCACCCTCCAGGTCATTTCTATTGATGTGTTTTCATCTCCCCAGAAACGTTCTGAATTAGGGCAGAGGTGCTCAGGGGAGGGGGGTGTGTGTGCAAAGAGATGCATACTCCTCCTTTTTGTTATTTTCAGAAAGACATGAGAAACCCACAGTGAAGCTTTGATTCAGGGGGCTAGATTGTTCAGTTTAGAGAATGGCTCATGTACACACAGAAGTTTTGTTCTGAAATAGAATGTGGGAAATTTTTTTTTAAGTTAGTGTGAGTTAAATTAATTGGAATGGCTTTGATATTTTACCAATAATGACATTTTGTTACTTTAATAATAGAATCATAGAATGGTTTGGGTTGGAAGAGACCTTAAAGATTATCTAGATCCAACCCTTCTACATGGGCAGGGACACCTCCCACTAGACCAGGTTGCTCAAAGCCCCATCCAACCAGGCCTTCAACACTTCCAGAGAGAGGGCATCCACAACCTCCCTGGGCAACCTGTCCCGATATCTCACCACCCTTACATTAAAGAATGTCTTCCTAATGTCTAACTTAAATCTACCCTCTTCCAGCTTAAAGCCATTACCCTTTGTCCTATCATGCCCTACATGCCCTATCATGGCCTACACATGCCCTTATAAAAAGGCCAGCTTTGCTGTAGGCCCCTTTAAGGTGCTGGAAGGCCACTATAAGGTCACCTCAGAGCCTTCTCTTCTCCAGGCTGAACAGCCCCAATTCTCTCAGCCTGTGTTTGTAGGAGAGGTGCTCCAGTCCTTTGATCATCTTCATGGCCCTACTCTGGACTTGCTTCAAGAGCTCCATTGTCCTTCCTGTATTGAGGGCAGTACTCCACGTGGGGTCTCATGAGTGTGGAGTAGAGGGGCAGAATCACCTCCCTTGATCTGCTGGCCACGCTTCTTTGGATGCAGCCCAGGATAATGATTTTGGAGTGGAAACTGTACATGTGTGAGTAAGAAAATACCAACATGGGACTTCTTGCTGAATAGAAAGTGCTTTTTAAAAATATCTTTCCAGAATGATATTTTGTTCAAACAACATTTTAGAATACTTTTGATATCAAGGATGCCAGAACTCACCTATGGTGACAAATTTCGGATTTCCTCAGCAATTTGCTTTCAGAAAGATCTGCTTATCTCTAGCTCTGCTTCTGAAAATAGGTAACTGAAGGTTTTGGCTACAAACAGTTCCAGACTCCTCATTCATCCTGTCACGCTGAACCCAGAACTTTAGCTGCTGCTGGGCAGTCATCCATCCCTGGGGAATCGGGCTTCCTCCGTTCATCCACAGGCATTCTGGCGATGGTTGACAGATGTAAAATCTTCCACTGTTTGGTGCATCAGTTGAGACAGTGTGTTACACTGGCACTGGTATCATGCTGGCACAGGCTGTGGCTTTACTAAATACGTATTCTGTGCTGACTTTTCTGATTTTATTTTTTTTAGGGACGTTTGTTCATTAAATATTTTCAATTGAAGTGAACCGAAAAGCCTATGATGAGAATCGGTACGTTTGAGCCTCCTTGAAATGGTAAACTGAGCAAAGCACGGATCTGGGCAGGTCTGTGTTGCGGCACTTGAGCCTACCTTGTGCTGAGTCCTGAAGCTGAACCCCCCACCCCCGAATGTTTCTTAAACCGAATTTTGACTTTAACGCTGCAGTTTCCAGGCTAGAGACGGGGCACACAAGCGCGTTAGGTGAGCAGAACAATTCCTCCTCATAACTGGCCCCCATTGCCGGCGACAGCCCCGCCTCGCCTCGCCTCCGGGTGCGGCTGGAGGGGTCGGTGGGGCGGGGCGGTCCGCGGCCGGAGCAGGGACCTGAGACCGTTCTGCCGAGGGAGAGGGTTCCTCCGCGCTGCCCTCGCCATGCTGCCGGCGCGCCTCTGCCCCGGGCGGCTCCTGTCAGCCGCACCGTTCCGCCGGCCCTCCCGGCGGGGAGCCGCCGCCGCCGCCGGAGAGCACGCCCGGGGCCTGGGCACCACCCGCGGTAAGGGGCGCAGCGGGGAAGCGGGGACGCGGGGGCTGGGGGGGCGCTCCGCGGAGCCGGGGGTTCCCTGCTGGCTTGGCTGCCCACACCTGCAGGCTGCGGGGCGGTCGAACCAGAGCCGCAAAGAAACTCATTGCATGCGGGGGTGTTCCAGAGAGTGCGTGGAGGCAACTCTGCGTAGTGGAGACATGGGTGTTTAATCCTTGAGTTACTCTTCTGTCGACCAGTATGGGCAGGGCTTTTCCCCTTCCACCGTTAGAATCATAGAATCGTTTTGGTTGGAAAAGACCTTTAAGATCATCAAGTCCAACCGTTATCCCAGCACTGCCAAGTCCCAACTAACCCATGTTCCTAAGCTCCACATCTACGCGTCTTTTAAATACCTGTGGTGAGGGTGATTCCACTACTTCCCTGGGCAGCCTGTTCCAGTGCCTGATCAACAACCTTTCCCACCACCCATCATTGATTCTTAGTGCATGGTTTGACAAAGTGTTTTTTCCCTTATCTTTAAGCTGAGCAACCTCACAAAGTGGTTGCAAGTTACAAACCTTCGAAGTTTGACAAAAAAATCCTCCTCTGGACTGGACGTTTCAAGACAGAAGAAGAGATTCCTCAGAGGATCCCGTAAGTGTGCTGCTTTTGTCCAAGGGGAACATGGAGCTGAAGGGAAAGCAGTGGCGTGATCCTAATCTAAAACTTTTCCACAGAGTTTGAACCAGTCAGTTTTTCAACACTGAAAACTTGGAAACAAATTAGAGGGCAAAAGAGTTTCCTGTCCTGGTTAGAGGTTAAGATGAAAATATGTTCCTTAGTGGGGTCCCCAGAGCCTGGGATTAAAAACTGGATCCATCTGAGGAGACAGCCTTGGTTACATTTATGTACTGGTTTGTTTATTTTGCTTATTCCTAATGTGCAAGCAAGAGGATGTTATTGGTAAACAGTATTTTTTGTTTATAGCTCCCATAAATGGTTCTGAGGGAGCTGATTGTCACTGAATGATTGCATCCAACAAATTGATATATTATAGAATTTGAGGAAAAATAGAGAAGGAGGTTACAAGAGAAATGTCCCCCACCAAGGAAAACCAAGTTCTTGATGTAGCCTTAGCCTCTCATTCTTGTTTACCCACTGGACCACATGATCTTTGAATGATCCCTTTCCCACTCAAGCCACATTGCTTCTGTGGTTCTGTGACTTGCTGAAAGTTGGCATCCCCCAAGGGAGTCAGTCACTGAACACATGAAACAAACCCCTGTAATGTTAGTTGCTTGCCTTTTTCTTAAGATGTTTGACAGCGTGTTAGATGTCCCTCTCGAGGACATGACTTCTTATCATCACAGTACGTCCCTGTCTTGGGTGGTACGTTGAGCATAAGCAGTGGGCAGAGCTGTGTCAAGCAACAGGTACATCCTCAGCCTGTTCCTGTTGGTTCCTGACAGTTTCACTGGTGTTTGCCGAGCTGTACGGTGGCTTTCCTCTGTCCCACTACTCTTGTGCTGTGTTAGGCCCACCATCTTCCCTATAGAAAGGTTCAGAAAGGTCTCAGAAGTTCTAATGGCTCTTCAAGCCATCAGGAATGGTTTATAAAGACACACAGGTTTGCCAGTCCATACACATACATGCACACAAATTGTTCATTTCTGGGCAGTAGTTGGCCTGCCAAGTGCATATCACCAGTTTGTGCTGCCTGGGTGAGCCAAGTCTCTTTAGAAACTGTAAGATCCTGAATAGTAATATACTAGAATAAGTTAGTTGTGAGACACTGAAACTTGTGTCACTGCTTTAACTACTAAAAAACACCCCAGAATTGCAAGATATTGTTACCTGTGAACATAACATAGCTGCTGAAGGTAGCTTGTACTAAGGGTCAAATCTGCAGTCCTTATTCAAGGTGGCTGGTTTGCTGTGTTTTGCTTTCTCTCTTAAAACAGCTGTTGTTGATTTCAGCAGCAGTTTACCCAGTCTTGATTAAGTAGCAAAGGCCCTAATGTCCAATTAGGGAGGACATAATCAGGTCTGTTTTCCTTAAAGCAGAAGCAGAAAGGAGGGAGAAATTGAAAATCTGCTTCAGGAGAGTTTTGATTAGGACATGTGAAATACGAATAGGCTAATAAGCCAGACTAATGACATTTATGGTGTTGCTTTTGTTGCTACAAATAGATTAGTGGATTAATGACTTTATGTGCTAGTCTGATGCGTGGTTTGTTTTAAAGATGATGTTTACCATCATACAAAACAAAAGCAGTTACTTGGAACTGCAGGTCTTGTCAGTCACCTGCAAGAAACGTGGCAGGTGCAACACGTGTGTTTTGTGTCTGTGTGTGTGTGCTGGCAGGGAAGGGGATAGTGTGGCACAGCCACTCCTCAGACTTGCCCTCTTCTGCTGCATTAAGCCTTCACAGGAAGCACTGCAGCCCTTGCCTGGGAACAGGCTCCTATGGACAGAACTTCTACCATAAAACCCAAGCTCAGCCCCATCCCACCATACATCCTCTAAAGGTGTTTTAGGGGAAAGAGAACACTGCAAGATCTTTATTCACAACATAAAATAAATTCTTTATGCAACTATCCTTTTTACATATATATATAAAACCATAACTACATATTATGTATATTTATATTCTATATCTTATGAATATTTATATTCTATATCTTATGAATAGATATATTTATGCATGTAAAGCATTCCCATGTGATTTATGAAAGGAGAATAGTGCACAGCCAGCATTAAAATTAATGCCTTAAAAACAGTGATCCCAGGTTATCATGTCCGACTCAGAAAATTACTTAGCTGAAGGTTTTGAGACCATTTTAGTGATCTGGAGATTTCTTGTACTCCTGGTTCTCAGGCATATCCAGCCTACTGCTGCTTCTTGGAGTGGAGGAGGGTGGAAGGAAGGCAAGTGCAGCTTGCCGGGCCGAACAGTGACTCTTGCACACCAACTACTGCCAGACACAGGGCAGTTTTCATTATTTTTGCCTTGGATGACCAGCAAAAATAATCATGTAGGTTGTTCTTGTTTACGTGTGCATTCATGTAATGCTGAGAAGGCTGACATGAGCTGCTGCTTTTCTAAAGAGCTGACTAAAATTTCTAGCTCATAGCAGTACCACCTCTGTTCTCACAATCTATCCAAGCAAGTGAAGTCCCTAGCCTACAGTATCTGGGATGCCATCTGAACAGGTTAGATGTGACTAAATAATGTCTAAAGTTAATTTTGAACAAAAGGAATTTGTTTTTACCACATCTGGTTGACAACACATATGTAAACCCCTTAAATTTCTAGAGCTTAAGATACAGCTTCTGGTGTATTTCCCCAAATATTTAAGGGCAAGTACTTCTTTTTTCAGCTTAAAAAGACCCCAACCAACCAGCTTAAATCCATTAAATGTTGCTTTTCCAATAGAAATGGATTAGGCTCAGAAAATGCAAAGTTCTTGGGTGGTACATAACCAGTCATACAAGATGCTCATTTTAAAAGCTAATTCTGTTATTTTATTATGAAGAGACATTCACAGTTTTGTAACCATTCCATTCAATAACTGTAATTGCAGGCCAGAGATGCTAGACAGGGCAAGAAACAAAGCTCGAGTTAAAGCTTGTTACATCATGATTGGACTCTCAATTGTTGCCTGTTTTGCAGTGATTGCCTCAGCTAAGAAGGTGAGTACAGCACCAGCTAGTCAATACATGGCATAGTTAAAAATGATGGATTTCTGCAAAAAGTAAACCTCAGCATCAGTGACTTGTCACTGCCCTAGTTTTAGCTAACACAGGTTCCTGTCACCCCTGACATGTAAGTCGTTGCTGGCTGTTCCTGAGATTGAGTAGCTTTCCCCAAGGTGCATCATTACTCCTACCTACACTACTCTGAAGTAGATGTTTTACTTCCACAGGCTGCTGCACGTCATGAGTCCTTAACAAGCTGGAACCTGGCAAAGAAAGCCAAGTGGCGGAAAGAGGCTGCATTAGCAGCAGAGTCGAAGACAAAGTAACTTTGTATGAAACACCAAATATCCTTGTAGGAGCAAAATTAACTGTTGCTGAGAGTGATTAGTGAATTTCACCAGTAAACAGACAACCGCAGTATTGCACACGCTAGAGCCAGTAAGGGTAGTCACAGGATCACAAAAAGAAACAGAGGGTCTCTTTTATCAGTTACTTGATGTACTCTTTGCAAAATTAAGATTAGAATGCTCTGCACATGATTAAAAGCAGTAATTCTTTTCAAAGGAGATGAGGTAGTTTCCTAAGAATGTCAGGTATGGGGGAAGCCGAATTTCCACTATCTGTCTTTAACACTTTCTTCAGGCTTATCTTGAGCTGTTACACAGGTCCTTACAGAAAAACTAGCAGTATTTTTCAATGAAAGGTTGAATGCAGCAAAGACCAAGCAGTAGTGAAGTGACTGCATAAAAACTGCAACAATAAGGAGACTTTATACAATTCACTTTGCCATTTCTAAATAAAGAGCAAATTGTAATCAGTCAGAAATATTACAAATCTGAGACTGAGTGAGGACAAGGGAAATGGCCTGATGATCCCACAAATTCTCAAGTCCTTATAAACTTCATGGGAATTCCCAGAGAAGTCGTTGGTTCTGCAGGACTGTGATTACCGTATGCTTGGTTAGATATTTACAAAACACATTTGAAACCAGAAAGTTTTCCCTCTGGTGACAATGCCTAGTTTTACAGTGCACAAATCAGCCAGCATGAATTCATTTACTTTAATGCTGTAATCAAAATGGCATTTGTTTTCTAGTTTAAGAAGCCACAATTATTGAAACACTAAATAAAGACAATAAGCATCTGTAAAATAGGTTTTATTGGTTTCTTTATGGTATTTGGAGATTTAACATTCCATAATATTGCATACTACTCATATGTGTTCTGTTACAGTAATGGGCCTTTGGCCTGGATTTAAAGATGCACTATTACTGTCTGGAGTTAGTGTAGGTAGTATAGCTTCCACACATTATATAAAGATTTTGTGCCATAAATAACTGAAATTTCTCATTCCTGATTTCAGTGAACTTTTGAGGTCACAGTTAAACTTCACATCAATTGGCAGACCTATTACAAAAATCCTCATTTTGTACAGTTCAGTAAATTTAAACCAATCGAGAACTAACCGTGGAGGAAAGACAATAGTGCATCTTTTAAATTTTTTTTATTGAAGACAGACCCGACAATAAATATTTTCCAGTTGCAAACTTGTTCTACAGCTAACTTATATCTGTGCCAACTTTATTACTATTTTCTGATTGCTTCTAGCAACAGTGTTTAAAGCAAATACTAGAAAATTAAAAAGCTGTATGAACCAGTCCTCAGACAAAAGTGCAACAATGAAAAAATCAGATATGATTCAGTGTATCAAGAGTAGGGAACTAAAAAAAATAAAATCTTATGCTTTGCATAGTTGCATAGATTAGCTAGTTAGTATTCACATTTAAGCACAATGGTACCCTTTTGATTAAAACCAAAACCACAAAAAAACAAACCCCTGTATTTTTAAACATACTTTGTAACTGATGGGGCACTTCAGATGCCATATAAAATAGCAAACTTAAAGAGATTTTCCTCTCACAGGGCTTTCTGGGGTTTTTTGTTGGTGGTTTTTTTTTTCCCTCCACACTGGTTTAATCTGTTTGGCAACATCACATTCACAGCCTACCTTCAAATGACTACACCAGAGCTGAGCTTAAGTCACCACCTCTGGTTTTATATTGTTCATTTATGTGCTTTTTAAAAAAATGTGATGTAAAACCAGTGATAAAATAGTGTATTTATCCTTCAAAGGAGAATTTTCATTATTATTTTGTAACAGTTTTAGGGTAAACCAAATGTTGAGTTTAAATAATGGTTTTCACCAGCCAAAGTTCATCAATTTTAGTTCCCTTTTAAACTGTTACATTTAAATGTATCAGAGGCATGAAACTGTTTATCTAAATGCATAAAGTGCAGTCACTAACTGTTCAAACATATAGAATAGTGTATCCTCAAAGCTGAAGACATTTTTTCAAAATAATATAATACTTTAAATGTCCCCTCTTTTCTTCATTTTCAAGTCTTTTAACCAAGATTTTTATAGTTCAGATTTGGTTTAAATTATAGAGGCTTATAAATGCAGTTTTTACAGGGTTCTCCAAATAAAAAGCAGGCACAGCTGGTTATGTTATCGAAACAAAGTTGTGAGAAACAATGGAATACCCTGTTACCTGAATCATTTTCTTACACTAGTAGAACATTGAAATTCAGCATTTGCTAGTAATTCTGGTAGCTTTCCATGACTGTTACCCTGTACTTTGAACAGATGGGGGGAAGGAAGGAAGGTCAGTATATGAAAACCTAAAACTATGAGAGTAAAAAGGGCACAAATACAATCATCTAACAACATTATATGAAAATTTGGCAGCTGCACTCAGTATTATCACGCTATTCAAAACTGTTGTATGCTGTACAAATCTAGGTTTAAAGTGTCATTTGCTAAAATATCTCCTTATTCAGAGTTCATAAAGTAACAGCACTCCTATATACACTTCTTACACGTCTATCTTCCACTAAAAAGACTTCAAAAAGAGGTTTCTTCCCTCCCAGTTACATCTTAGTCAAAACTGACCATTGATCCTAGAAAATCCACTTCAAGTCTGGCATTCAATTACAATATAGTATATATTGCTGTAACATCAAAGTGAAACATCTTAGAATCTTAAATTGCATGTAAAAAAAATTCTAAATATAAAATGGTACTGTAAAGGATACCACCTTTAACCTGTATTTTTCAGTGCATTGAAGTATTGTTTAGTGACAAGCGCAGTACCATGGGGCAAGTAATTTGAAGTTTAAGTTGCAGCTTTTTATGAAGCATGAAATGCTCTCATAACCCAGGAGTTTGATGTTAATTCATTAATTACAGGTTAAAAAAATAATGCTTTAGAGTTAACCCAAAGTATTAATTTCTCCAAATGAGATATACTACTAATATGCCAGAAAAACTACTTATATGCAAGTCCAAGCAGAGCGTACATTTGTCTGTATTCAAAATTGTTAACATAAATATGAGAATTCTATTTCTTTTAGTGTTTAACTGCAAACACTGTATATCGTAGAGCCTAAATATTCAGATGACAGTAACTTCTAGTTAGTTTTGGTGTCCACATACATAATGCTATTTACAGTACAACAAACTTTTCCTTCAACTGGAAAGGAGTGATTCACTACTTGTTCTTCACTGCAGTATTTCTATTGTCTTACCAAAAGAAAACAGAGTTAGTTAACTTAAAAGAACAATTCAAGTGGCAGTAGCACATTTGGTCAAAAAAAATAACACCTACTCTCTAAACTTTAAGAAGCTACTGTACTAGACAGGCAAACATTACAATGTATCTCAAACTAAAGTGGTGCTACCACACTTTGACAGGAGACAGCTGTAAACCATCTGCTTAGTGATTTGGGCAAATGACCATCTCTGTCATTCATAATCACAGCATTCTTGTGATAACTACAGCAACTGCTACCACAGCAAAGTATTTCACTTGTGGCTGACTTTTAGTGCCATTTAGCAGCTTTAATTACAGAGCCAACATCAAATGACCAGCAAGTTCTCTGCTGATTTCAATTTGAAAACCTCTGAAACAGTCCTCTTCTCACGTAATTCAGAAAAAGCTTTTCCATATATTCAATATTATATTAGCATTATATATGTATATCTATTATGTCTTTAAATACATTTTATAAATAAATTCCGACAGTGTGTTGTAAAGCAATTAATGCATAAAAGTTTCACAATTTTAAATAAATATTTTTCACATTCCAATTCAGCTTCTTACAAGCTCATCTTTATTTCATGCCTTAGTTCTGAAGCAACGTTTTTGCTTCAATACAAGAGGTAGATTTGATAGACTGGGCAAGTCAAGCCTACTGCCAAAAATGCAACTGTCAGTAACTGTATTGCTGATATGCAGTTTGAGACTACGTGAAAAATTCAGAAACACTACCTAAAATCCTACCAAGTCTTAGCTTAACAGTTTTTGTTAAATCACATTTAATGCTTTACTTCAGCCATGAATAATCACAGTTGTTTTCTCTACATATGAGATAATGAAAAACACAAATACAAAACCAAAAACAGTTGTATCTAACACAGTATATAAAAGTGCATGAGCTGCTTCTTCATCTATTTTTGCAAAACATATTCAACTTTTCCTCTAACTTTGGCCATAAAGAAAAGACCTCCGGGGAAAGAAAAACCCCAAACCCTACAAGTGTTTACATTTTATGCTTGTTGTCACTTTAATAGCTTACAGCTGAAACCCCTCCATTGGAGCCTCCTGCTGTTGAAACACAAACTGCTGCTGACTTTCATCCACCTGAGGTGCAATACTGGAGTCCTCTTCTTCTACACCAAAGTAATGTTCTATGAGTTCAAAAGCTTTTTGGTAGATCTCTTGGTTTTCATGCCTCTGAAGAAATTCAATTTTATCAAGTCCTAAATTGGAAACAAAACATTTTCAAAATCTAGTTGCTTAAAAGAATGACAAAATAAAAGGAAAACAACTTGTAGTATGAAAACATAGTGGTGATTCTTAAGATTAAAAAATGCAACCCCAAATCATTCTCAATTCATTTGATATCACTCATTCTTAATTTCTTAATTTCCTAACCTATGTATTTCTAGCCTTCCTTTTCTACAGCATTTTCTGCTATTCAAACTCATTTTAAAACTATGATAAAAGAATAGCAATTAAACTGAGGAGAAGGCTATAGTATCTACAAAGAAATATGCCATGCATACAAAAAGTGTTTGCTATAGCAATTTCCAATATCCCCATTTCTTTTCTGTTACTCTTTCAGGCTTCCCCAACTCTAAATTCTATCCCCTATTATGGAGTCGTCACTGGGCAGTCTGGTATCATTTTTCAAATTTAAGATTTGAAGACATTAGCTTTCCAAAGGCTTATTATCTGCAAAGTAGAGGACATAACCTCTGCTCTGCTGGCAGAATTAGCTGCTTGGCAGACAGTTAAGTTGATTCAAAACTCCTTTTTAACTATTTAAGATAATTCAGTTTTCACTTAAGTTGGATTAGGAAGAGTTTAGGAAGAGCATTAACGCTTCTGGTGACGACAGGGCCCAAAACAGTGAGCATGATATAATCAGCTGTTTCCTTTACTGAACTTCTACTCTACAGCTTCAGCAGCCTATGCTAAACTGGTAACAGGAAAAAAAAAAGAAAATGAACCTAGACATTCAATAGTTGAAATTGTAAACAGAAATAAAAATCTGGAACAGAATAAATTCTATTGAAGTATTCAGTACTTATGCCTCTTACATGTTAGATTGCAAAATAAGTTATCCAAGTATGCACTTGGTTTTAGAAATACAACAGGGAATTCAGATTTCAAGGCTGCTTTACAGAAAAGTTAGTACCATATAATGTGGTAAACCAGAATTATCTGCAGTTTCAGAACCACAAACATCTGCCAATTTTGCTTTGTCAGAAACTATGGAAAGATAACTCTCTATAAATAATGCCAAATTCATTATGAGCCAGTTTAAATGTTAATTTTGATAAATCAAAAGCATCTGTTCATGACATTCCACATCTGTCATTTCAGTTTTGATACCACACCTTTAAAATGTGATTTAATTCAACAAGTCTTAAAAGAAGAAACAGGACAAAATACGTTCACAAATAAGTACAAACTTTCTTAATTTTATGATCTGAAGTTGATTTTGCTGTTACTGGTATGTACTATACTAAAAAGTGATTGACTTAACAAATAAATAAAAAACCCTTCTGATGTCACATCCCTGTTGGTAATGAAACTATACCAGACAAGACTATATATTCAATTAATAAAACTATATGTAGGATTCGCTGATAAACTTTTGCAAACCGTGACTCCAATATATGAGGACATCTGTGTGTTAAATACTTCTGAGAATGTTTCTCCAGAGGCAAGTTTTGTAAGCTGACCCCAGACAAAACCACCCATAGGTTTTCTGCATTTAACCCCTTTTCCCATCATGTTACATTACTTAATTTATGATGTTTTCCTGTCCACTTATGCTTGAAGAAAAAATTCTAATATTAAACTTACTGCAAATGATTCACAATGGCTTTGTTTTTACAGCCTGAAACAAGGAATTTCAGGTATGTAGATTTACAAGAAGTAATTTCTTACCATATGCTTCCTCTATAAGGGCACAATAAGGATTAATGCCCATTCCATTTTGCTTAGATTCTTGTTCTCCAAGACGCAGAATATTTTCAAGTCCATTTAAAGCCACCTGTACTATTTTTGAATCCATCACAGTCAGGAGGTCACAAAGAGGCTTGGTACAACCTAGTGCTACCAAATACCTTTATAACAGCAGAAAAAACAGAGGGGGATGGGGGGAAAAAGAAGGACTGATAATCCAGCACATTTATTCTGACATGCCCCTCTATCACTATCAGTCCTTAACTTTGCTAAAAGAAACAGCTGAAACAAAATTTCTAAAACACAACACAAAGAAGATCTTAGTCTGAACCTGAATAAATGTTCTAATTTATCCCAATGAGAAAATTTTACGTGCACATTCCTAACTGGAGTTTGGAATTTGTAGCCTTTTCAACTCCTTTTCACTTATGATCTGCAGATGGGTTTAACTGAACAGAAGGGTAAAAATCAGTTTTACTAGTAAGTCCTTTCCTTGGGCATTTGAAATTTTGTAGTGGCAAAAACATGGAGTATATGTGTTAGAAACAGAGAAGAACATTGGACACTGCTGTATACTAACACAGTCCACACTAGCAGCCCATTAAGATATTAGCATTACCTACTGTAAAAGGAAGGACAAAATTGTAAATGCATAAAACGATTTTGGGATTCTGAGTGTACTATTCCTTTTTCAAATTTTGCACAAAACTGTGTAGGAACTTTGTCAGTCAGAAGCTGTGTCCGTGTCTCTGGTGTGCAAGTAAAATGAAGACAGTAACATTTGCTGGCATCAAAAGATCACTTAGATGTTGTTTATTTAGTGGGTTTAAGTTATCCTGCAGTTAGTACCTTGAGGATGTTAAAAGGACTAAAATTTAATGACAGAAAATAATCTGAATTTTGTAACGACAAGCTGCTTTTATGGCATTACATTCACAATTACTATTTTAAGATCCTGAATTAAAATTTATTTTAAATTACACTAAATTTTAAGATGTTCCCTTAGGCAAGCAATAATAAGAAAAAAAATAGCAACAAACTTTTCTTACCTCTAACAACACTTACTGGTTATATGAAAACTGGGATTGTTTACATTTTAAATAAATCAGCATGCACTTACTGCAACCGATCTCCCAAATATGCTGGAAGTTATCACATCACTTTCAGTTCTGGCTTCCAAACAATACACTACCATTTTTAAATCCATTTATCAACTACTGATTCAAACTGATCACTATGAAGATGTTATTCAGAGAAACCAGAGAGTATTTTATTCTAGTTATTCACTAAGTCCAATCTTTGGAGTGTACAAATAGCTGCTGACACTAAATTTCAATCAAAACTCTATTTTTAAAAAGGAGTTTAGATATCTGCTTTAAAGTAATACTGATATTTAAAATACATGAAACCACTACATTCCTGAAGTCTCTCCACAAAGAGATACAATCCCATTGCACAAGTTTTCTAAACAACTCTCCCCAAACTTTCCATTTTCAAATACTGAAACTCTTAACTAACTCTTGCTTTTGGTCTGACACTATTAATATCAACTCTGGAATATAACCTTGTGAAAGCTTTAGATGGAACACCATGGAAACAAAGCAGTACCAGTCAATTTGTTATTAAGTCTACTGCATATATTTCACTAGTTTTTCTGAGTTTCCACATGTAGTCAGCGTTTTAAGGAATCACCATGTAGGATCTTTGTTGCTATGTTTGTCAGGATTCAAATGCCAAAATACAAATGCCTTAGAGAAGATACTTAGGCATAAAAAATGGTAACATATCAAACTTACCTAATCTGTTCTGGGGTTCCTCCTGATGTTGCATTAGTTATGGCCCATGCTGCTTCTTTTCTGGTGCGAAATTCAGCTTTTTGAAGAATTTCAATCAATATTGGAAAAATATTTGCATCTATAACAGCCTAAGAGAGGAAATCAGAATATTCTGTGATAATGAATAAAGATTTAGTATACACAGAGAAAGAACGTTAATACCCCTCACAACAAGAGTCAGTGATGCCAGCTGATACCAAAGCAATGTTTTGTTAGAAGGCACCACACTAACCAGAACTACTAAAATTAAATTCAGAACTATTCCAACATTGCACTGCACCATCAGATGATATTCACCATCAGAATATCATCTTTGTTGATTTCTCTGTCTCCCATGGACAGAATACTGCTCACTGAATAGGCCCATTTAAAAATCATACGACAGATGCACTAAACCGGAGTTTTCAAACCAGGTATCAAGCCTCAGAACGAAACTTCACTTTGTCCATTTTATTCAGGTTTGAAGTCTCCATAGAAAGACGGTGTCTATAACTGGAAACTATATTATATATATATTTAAATGACATCAAGAAGTACCATTTTCACCCTTGACTGAAGTACGGGGGAAAAAAATCATATTGAAACATGTAGAGTACTCAGAATTATTTTTGTCAAACAGAACCTTTTTTCAGGTAACTCCAGACACCTGAAGCAATAGTCAGGATTTAGTAGTTTCCACAACAATACAACTCAGTTTTGATGACATCGTGCAGTTTTTTTATTGAGATAAAATGTTCAACATTTCCAAACAGGTAAAATTGTCCACTGGACTAATTTGTGCAAGATGTTTTGTTCCAACTTTTAAAGAAGAAAAATTGGTTATCACTTTAACATGTATATTACAGTGCAGAACAAAATTAAAAAGAATAGACCAGTAGATAATGCTCCCACAGAGAAAAATAGCAACTGTTGATACAAGATCTAAGAGAATATCTTAAGTACCTGTTATAAGCATCTACCAAATCCCTTTCAAAGAAATGAAATCAGTTTCTCTAGTACAAATCATGACAGTTATACTTAAAATATGAAGTCATTTATAATATTTATTATGAAGTTATTTATAACAATCTTTCAAAATGTAAAAAACATTTCAGGTAGGTTCTAACTAAAAGAAATAATGCAGAGTCAATGTAGTATCTGCTCATTTCTCCCTGTGAAGGATAACCAAGTGAACTAGTAAAATGAAAACAAAACCAACCAAGTAACAAATATACAGGCTTTACCTGAATCTGAGCTCTGTTTCCTGCAGTTATATTAGAAACAGTCCAACATGCTTCCTTTCGAATAGATTCCTTGGGACTACTAAGCAAGTGCAAGAGACAGGGTAATGCAGAGCAGTTTAGAATTACCTAAAATAATTTGAGAGTTGAAAATTGGGTTGTATAACATACATACATATCTATTGGCTTGTGCAATATACATATATATAAAAGCACTTCACAGATAACTTGAAAAGATGCGGACTTTGCAACATGTTTATATTACACAAAGTATCATAGATAACATGCTGCAAAATTGAAGTGTTCAGTGCTGCTGGATTGCCTCTCAATTGACACTCCAATTTGAGAGAATCTGCCCTCAATTAAGTTCAGACCAGAAGATTGAAGACAGCAAGACCAAATTAAGGCTGGAATATTAATAACTGACAAAAAATGAGAAGTGTAAATCTATTTTGTATAGTTATTTTTTCATTTGTTTTTGAAGAGACAGATGTTTTCTATTTAATTCTTCAGCAAAATCCTCTCCTGTGAAGCTCACAACAAATTATCTAATTAACTTATTTCCCCTTTACAGTAGTTCTGTCAGCCTTTTAGACTCGATTTTCTTTAAAGCAAGAAGTGTCTTAGTATTTCCTGCATTGCTTCTAACTAAATTGCATTGCCTAAAATTAAAAGATAAATCTTTGGAACAAATTGCATTAATAAGACGGTGACATACAAATTCATGGACAAATTAAATATGAACCTTGCTTACGGTGAAAGTCAAAATGAAAACTCTGACTGCATTTGAAGACTTAAAAAATGGAACAATAATAAATAAGTGAACCTCCATTTAAGAGGGAAAAGTTACTTTCATCATGAATGGGAAGCAACATTCAAGGTACCATAGAGGAATAAAGCAACCACTACACACCGTGCTGTAAGAAAATGTTCATTCTTGCAGTAATTTCATGTGTAAAATAGCAGCCTAAACTGACCGTCCAATTTGAACATGGCCTCTTTCAGTGCAATACACAGATACCTGTACTAGACTTTTTCTATTTGTCACAATTAATGTTTAAAAAATTCTGTAACTATTTTTCTACCTGCTGATTATTTGTTCTTAAATCACTTAGTCTTACCTGTGTTTGGATATCATCCCCAGTAACAATATTTCCAACTGCTCTTAGTGCAGGGGATACCACCTTGTAATCATTATGCCTGGAGACAAATATTAAATTGCTTTACATTATCCAAGTGTTAAAGCATAATTTGGCATTTTCAGTGAACAATGGTTTACTTCAGGTGCTACATTTTTAATTACAGAAAACACTGCATTACTTCTGACAGTTTCCCCCTATTCAGCCAAATTGGACAACTGCAAGCCCATAACTGAATTGCTGAATCAAGGAAAGTGCATCTCTGTGGAACAACACAACTTACAGCAATCTAACTGCCCAGAAGATTCATTTCACCCACCTCAAGTATTATCAAATACAACATTGGAACCTGCATCATTCAACAGCCATAGAAACAAAAGGGGTGTTCTTACCTGTATACTAAAACTTAGCGGCCCCCCCCTTTGTAAGACAACTTTCCCCTTTTTTTTTTTAAGTCACTAGCCCTAGAAGCCAGTACATTAAGCCCATATTCCAATGTCTGAGGCATGGAGGAAGGAAATCTCCTTTGCTGTCCTAAAGTATCTATAGAAGAAAAAGCAACCTCACCCTTTCCTGACAGCTATACAAATGAGTTTTTTACAGGAAACTGTGCTGAGCTGTCAGTGCTGGGAACTACTATCCCAAAGTTGCTTTGCAGTCCCCATGTGAACACAGGGATTTAGTCTCCCTTTCTGGGAAAATAATGAACCATAAAACAAATATACTGGAACAGTTCAAAAGTGGCATGAGCCTGCCTCCACACTTTGTGAGTCCAAGAACTGTCTGTAGTGCAACTACATCTCCTAGAAAGCTAAGAAAACAAAATACAATAAAAAAAAAAAAGCTGAGAAATTAATTTACAATTCAAACTCAGTCTTCAGTCTTCACCTTTCTATTCCTCCATGTAAATGAAATCCTACCTCAAAATTTAAAGAATATAGAGGGATACTTTGGAGAAAACTATTTTTATTGTCAATCTCAGGAAAAATCCCAGGAGCCAAGCAACCTAGCAAGCAACTAAAAAGGTTTCAGACTGAATTCATGTTAACCATTTCTCACAACATAAATTCAGACTTGAGAAAAAAACACTCAGTCTGAATTCAATATATTAACAGTACTGTAAGACATTTATTTGGTGAAGAGAAGACTTACATCAGCAGCTCTACCAATCTCCGACACACTCCAGAATCAATAACAGCTTGAATTTTATCATTGGGACCATCTGAAAGGTATGAGAGGGCCCAACAAGCATCTGCCAGTACATCTGGGTCACTGCTAAACAACAGTCTTGATAAAACATTTAAGCAAGGAGCAACCTAGGTTAAAGAAAAAGAATGCATAAAATTAGGTGGCTTGTATTTTTTCAACTTTCAGAGAAGATTCTGCAAAGGCACAAAGGTGCAAAACTATTTACTGCCAAAGCACACGAGCTTATTAATGAATAAGGACCTCATTAAATTCAATATCCAAACTGGCAAACTGGATAAATTCTGACTCACAGACTACTTATTTAGAGATACTATATTAGGTATGTAGTTGTTCATATTAATGAAAAAACATCTGCTTTTACAGGTAACCAGACGATCAGGAATTACTGATGCTTTTTTGAATCACTCAGGGAACAAAATTTTTTTTATATTGCTGTCTTTGTAGGAGTACTGGAGTTATTTGTAATAACCAATTTACAAATGCTTTACCACAAAGAAACTTAGTGTAATTCAGAGGACTCAGCGTTCACTGAACCAAATCAAACAAGAAACAGCTGACTACAGTTCTCACTGCAAATGTAATCTCTGGTCTTATCTCCTACGAGTTCCAGAGACAAATGAACTAGAGCTTCTTAACACCACTTGAAAGCTGCCAGGTTTCAATTGTACAGCTTGAAAATTTAATATTCTTTGTAGAACATAATTCTGTATCTTGCATCAGTTTTGCAATTCAGCTTCCTTCATGTGTCCAACTGGTGCTACTGCAAACAGCAGAAAGCAAAGGAGCTGCTCTTATTAGCAACCACCTAGATGGCATCATTTTCTGCTGAATTTAAAAGTGTTTAAGCAGCACGAAACCTTGTTGGTTTTTCACTACCAGAACAAAACATTACTGAAGGGTATAACTTAGGCAGAGCAATTGTGAAAGGATCAATTAATTGACATCAGAAATCCCCCTTTTTGCTAATATCTCTCCAGTAATTTTTAAGTAGCAATGACAATAATTACTGCTCTGTGAGGTAAGCTTCAATCTGGAGAGAATTTACATGTCTTATCTGTAATGATAATTTAAACTTGGTCTCTTCTACCAGAATATCCAATGTTCAGTTCCATCTTTTAATGTCATTAACCTCACCAGAAAGGAATTACTTACCGAAAATAAGAAGCTAATACTCCTAACTAGCCTCTGAAGTCTTACTACATTTATAACCACATACTGGAGGGAAGAGGAAGGGGAGAGCATACAGGCAAATCACCTCTGTCATCACAGTCTGATTTAACTGCATTTGAGAGAGCAGAAAACTGAAAATTATATTCCTGCAGCATGTGCTTGCAATCACAAAATAAATTAAAAAATAGTTTTCACAAAGCTTCAACCATAGCTCTCATCCTCTAAAACAGATTTGGAGAAAATACAGTGCCAAGGGATTTAGTGCTGAATGTATTATTTGCCAATCATTTCATACCAGTGAATAGCTTTGCATATTACTAACTACAATCTGAAGTTTTAAGTAATTTAACATTATTGCTGATAGGTGTCAAAGTAGACGATTTTGTGCAGATACAAGATGGACAAGACTGTGTGACTACATTAAAAAGATAAAATTGACTATCTCCAGATTCAAAGATTCTGTGTGTTATAACCCATTACAAAAGTAAGTTGTCTTCAGCTTTCCAATTTCTCAAAATATTATACCTTACTGAAGTCTGGAGGTGGGTTCTTTCCCCTACAGAGATTTGAGAGAGCCCAGACTGCATTTCTAGTTGTTGTAAGACGACTTGAATTTGTTAACAGTCTGTCAAAGAGAAACAACGATTAAAAAAAAAAAAAAAATAAATTGAAAAAGTTAAGCCTTTTTACATCTATTACTAACAGTACCTCAATTCAGGAAAAGAAATTCTATTACTGGACACTAGTTTCAATTTATTTATCCTCACAGCTTCCATGCTGCAAATATTTTAGAATCAAGTGAATCTGGACAGATTATTTTATGTGGACATCTCATTCCCAAATCAAGTACATGCTATAAAGTAAACCATTGCTCACATGCAAAGTCATACAACTAATCTTTCCTGACGGTCTTCAAAAGGACCTAGCAGAGGCAGCCCTCCCTGGAATCAATTTTCATGTTTTCGTTCAGGGAATGGAATTAAGAACAATAAAAACTGTTCCATAAAAATCAGGTTCACATTCAGATACATACCAAAATGTCTGAAACTGTTAATCCTTTAAAACCTTGAGAAAGATAATCATATTCTCCTCTGTTATTGTAAGCTATTTTACAAATGTTTTAAAGCATTATATTATTTTAAGCAATAAAAAATTGAACAAAATTTGTGTTGCGTACATTTTTTCCCTGTGATGAAGCAACCTTACATCCTATTGTAACTGTATAGTAAACGCTGGAATGATATTGCTAGTGAAGAGAAATCTTCCTGTGAAACAGCTCATGTAACAACTGCTCTGCCAGCTCATCTCAACAAGCAAATGGATCGGTAAGCATCGATCAGAGCTTGAATCTATGGGACACAGGTGGGAAACCCACCTATTGCCTAGTCAGTTGGAATGACACATGCAAGTGTGAATTACTCTCTCTTAATCTGTATTTCCACAACTCTGGCAACACAGTTCTGCATAATACTGAAGTTTAATACCTGTGAAATAACACTTCTCTCCTTTTGCAAACATTGAAAAACTTGCTTTTATGGACTAACTAATTAAACATACGCATGAAACTCAGGTAATCGAAAACACTACAGTCACAGCAATATAATAAAAACAGTCTCAACTTAGCAAAAAGTTCATATTCTTTTCAAATAAATTTCAAGTTGAAGTTTACAGTTATCTATAACTGTATACTATATTATAACATTAATTTAAAATACTTACTCCAAGAGGGGTGGTAATATTCCACAGTTTAAAACAAAGTCTCTGCATTCTGCATTATCTCCAGCAATGTTACCAAGAGCCCACACTGCCTTAAAAAACAAAGTATCCAAGTGAATTTATACATGCCCGCAAACAAATTTTTACAGATAATCTGTATATTTTTACAGTAAATATTACAGAATCAATAAAACAGTACCATTACAGGGATAAAATTTCAGAATCATGTTGATTCATGTGCTTTTCAATAAAAAGGATGCACACACATTTTTTCAATAATTATATTGCCTCACTATGCGTAACAGATTCAACAAAACTGGCTCAAAGTTGCAAACAATATATGATGAATAAAAAAGTTAATTCGTGAACTTTCACTATACAAACATGGTAAATAAAAGCCAGTAAATTACAGCTTCTCTTAAGTGGAAAGAAAAAAACCCAAACAAACAACCAAAAACCCAAACCCAAAACAAAACACAAAAACAAAGATCAGGAAAATGCTACTGAAGGCTGTAATATAGTAAGATGGAAGAGAAGAAGTATATAGGACATAAAGCTGCAAGATAACTTAGGGGGAAAAAAATCCACATTGTTTTCTCCCATGTTCTTCCTGTTACCGTGTTTTAGATCGTGTCCACCTGTAAACGCTCCGACAGAAATGAGGTGCGTTCTCCAAGTTACTCAATAATATGAAATAAAAGACAGGTTCAAAGAAACTTGAAGCAATTGAAAGGAAAGAAAAAAAAAAGGAAAAAAAAAAAAGGGAAAAAATACACTGAAGGTATATTTTTATCTTCCTGGAGCCATATCAATGAGACAGCAGGCAAACAGAGCTCAAAACTTCTCCAACCACACACACCTCAAAAAAGCCATTCATAAATTAATTTTATTATAAAACACCCTAAGAAAACAGTTACCTGCTCCTGTACATCTTCATGTTCTGAACTAAGCAACTTAATAAAAATTGGAACAGCTCCAGTTTCAATTACAACTTTAGTGTGTAGAAAAGTTCCAGATGCTATGTTTGTCAATGCCCAAGCTGCTTCAAACTGTTGAGGAACACAAAGACAACCATGTTAAATCACTCAGCAGTAAAGCTTAAATTCATGAGACTTGCAGAGGTTAAGTCTTCTAACCTTTTTTCCTTTTCTCTGAAATACAACTATTACTATTATTGTACTTTCTGTACAAAAAAATAATTGGCATTGACAAAATCTCTATTTAATAAGCACCTTTGGTACTTAAATTATTTTTAGGTTTTGGCTTACAGCACTAACTGTAAGAAATAGTTCAAACCTCTATTAACTAGTACAAATCCCTTACTCTATAGTAAGTGAATTATCTGAAGTATGAATGCACACAAGGCTTAAGTGCCATTCTATGGGCTACCACAAATAGAACAAGCTACTCCTATTGTTAGTTATGTATTTTTCAAACCAGATTCTGTTCACACATCAATGCTGATTATCTTAATCACTCTGGAACCTCTCAAACACATTCTGCTTTCAACACCCATGTATTTCAAGTATTTGACCAGCTAAATACACAACCCTAAAGACTACTATGAAATTCACAGGAGTCTAGTCACAACTTCAGTGGCAATAACTGACATTTTAGACAACTAAAATTTACAGCTTCAGTGGTTAAAAGTAATTAAATGTGGTCACTAAAAAAATCCAAAACACATGCTTTCCAAAGCTGTTTTGGGGGGGTTTCTAATCCCATTCCAAACCCCAATCAGTACCAGCCAAACTCACTTGCACCAGCCAAACTCACTTGCAGAGTGTAATTCTCACTCCTCTCTAGAAATTTCACAAATCTCTGTACTACTCCTGGTTTTTGTATGACTTCATCTATAGGTGGATTAGGCTCTAGGGGATAAAAACAAATATATCTCTGTAAGGCTAACAAAAAAAGACCAAATAAATTACTCTTTCAATGTGACGCAAAACATGAATATGATTCTCAGTTCTTATAATCATTTTTTAGCACTCGATCATTTTAATCTCAAATGAACTTCTGACTTTAGAAGACAGCAGGATCATCTCCAGAAAGTGCTACAATTTAGTAAACACCCTATTACGTATAATAATAGTAACACATACTATTATCCATTGGCATATGTTAGTAATGCATTAGAAAACACTGTTCCCTCGATTAGTAGTTCAGTGGAAGACCAAGTATGATTAGATACTGTTTTAAATTACTGAGCATACCTTTACCTATCATGCTATACCAATACCAGCATTCATTTAAGACCGTATAACTTACAATCCCAGCAAAACCAAGTTACAACTGTTCTTTGGCAGCCATATGATTTTTCTCCCCTCAAATACAGAACGAGAATCAGAAACTGGATCACTGCAACAAGTATTGTAAGCAATGTTAGTGTGCAGTTAGTTACTGCCCTGGACACTTCAATCAAAACATCCTTGCTTTTGTTACTTTGTCTGAAAGACTTAACATTAGAATAATGAAGCTTTCTGTATTTAGCCATTAGGTTGGAATAGATTTGGCATGGTTTCTCTATAAACAGAACTAAAAGTTTCAGCAAGCTCTATTTTCAAGTAAAACAAAACTAAAGCTTAACTGATTCTCTTATGACAAAAATTTGTAATAACAACACAGAAGGAACAAAAAGTCAGGCAATGTTTATGTACCTTTAGATAGCAATTTTCTGAATTTCTGAGTTGCTGTGAGCTGCTGATCAGGATCATCTGAGAAAATCATCTGCACCATATCCACCGTAATAACTTCTTCCTAAAAATGAAATAGGATTCCTTATGTCTAGTACTACGCTCATTAACAGATAATGTTCTATACACACTCCAGTTACCTCTGGGATAGGTACAGTAGAGCTGACATCAGGATCCTGAATGGGACTTTCTACCATAGATTCTTCATTTCCCGGGAGAGAAACATTTCGGCGTTTAAACAGCTAAACAAAGAAGAAATTTTTGGCATACATTAGAACTTACCATAGAGTGGGTACTGATGACATATACTTGAAGAGATGCTTTCACCAATACTAGTAAAATTATTTCCACTACTCACCTTTCTACTCATCCCTGCAAATGGAATTCTACATGAAAAGTTTAAAGAACATGAAGGAGAAAAACACTACTATATCTGTATATTGATAAACTGCACTGCAACACTTCAGAGACATTTAAAAATTGAAGCTCTTTTTAATTAGCAAAGATCCATACATTTTTCCACACATAAAAAAAGTACAGATATTTTTCACCTTTTATTCCTCATAATTAGCATTTCTTTTTTAAGAAGGAAACAGTATTCTACAAGCTACTTTCTCCTTTTTTAGTTTATAGCCTAAAACCATCAACACAGAGCCAATGTTCGTCTTTCAGTTACAGTCCATTCCCTCCTTCAACAGAAGGACTAAGATCTCTGTACTTTCTTTGCATGCCAGTTAAACAGCACCTATATCTAATATACAGCTACAGAAAGGTTAAAACAGAAACATTATTTTAATATATTTAGAAGAAAAAATGGTGTAGCTTCCAGGTAAACTTTCAAATTATGTATCATTAAACATTCTCTAAGCCCCCAAATCACTTTAACATTGGCTGCATCCACTGTCAATGCTCAAAATACATACCTGCACTGTAGTATGTAATAGGCTATGCTTAATGAGTGCCTCTTCATTTTCTGGCATACAAGAAAAACATTTACATAAGCCAATTTTTTTCTAGAAACCAAACCTAAATTTTTACCTTTAATCCAGTACTACACCTATGACTACTGTAATTAGCAATTCTAAGAATATTATGTCAGTATCTTTAAAAATAAATGTTAGAATTTCAGTCCATTGATTAAGATTTCACCCTTTAGCATAATCATGAAACCTTCTACTAAATACTGAAGGTTTTCTGTTATTGCAGATGCCCAAAACTGCAGAAGCAACCCCACGTTTACATCCACCCATATTTCAAACAGGAAACTAAAACAAGGCATTCTCTCCTTTGATCAACACACTTCTGGATGGGCACAATCCTGGACACAAAACAACTATAGAAACCTGGGCATAAACAAGGTTTAATTCAATTTAAAACCACAAAGTAAGAAGAAACAACATCTCTCTTTTGGAAGACCAGCCATTCTTTCTAGCACTCAACAAGGACACAGAAGCTCTTGGTTGAAATTTATAAACTGTTTTTGCTTAGGCTCATAGACTATCTACCAGCTATAAATTCTTCTGGAGCAAAAGCAGTCTCATCTCCCTGCATAAACTTACTCTCCCCAGTTCAAGAGCTGAAAAATAAATTAGAACCAACAAATTAGGACCAAGGAAAACATTAACAGTATTCTCATTGTTACAACAGTCAGCATGGAAGAGGGAAGACCCCACTATTTTAATAATTTGTCTAGCAAGTATTTACTACAAAATACACGAACAGAACTTTCAGCGATGCAGTCACCCATTCACAGGTAAATGATCCAGCATCATACCATTTCTTACTCTTACCTCTTTGGCTCAATTAATTTAATTTTTTTTTCCTTGCAGTAGCACCACTTCCCCAGGAGAACGGTAAGCACTCCCAACCTCAGAGAAGACTGTAGATCAGTGCCTGGGGCACTCTCTAGGGTGTGGGAGACAAATCTAACCACTTTAGACCAAGCAGCAAAACAAACCATATTCCTTACTTTCCTGGCAAGAAACTACTGAACTTTTTGGGAAAAGGAACTACCACAAACCACTAAATTATACAATGTTCCATGTACTCTGATCACCAAAAAATCAATACAGACCACTGCAAATGTTACATGTAATAGCTCAGGGATTATTAATTGTAGAAGAATTCTTGGGCAATTTGAAGTATGTCTTCAAAGACGAAAATAATCCTCTCCCTTCTAACAGTTCAACTTTGGTCCGAACTCTAGAAGAGAATGCATGGTTTCTAATCCTTATTAGAAATAAGAGCATCCTTTCAGCCTAGTCTTACATGTTTAAACCTAAACTAAGGATTAAACTTAAAACACAGGTCTCTCCTTGTGTACCCTAGTGACTTAAGAGAGCTTCTGCCTGGTGCTCCTCAAGATTGCACAGAAAACAGACATTCAACCTGGTGCTCTGGACTCTGCTCCACAGGAGTCCGTTTAAAACCCTTCACATAAGAGAATTTAGCTTCACAAGCACTTCACAACCAACAGCTCAGCAAGATACTTACCTGCTCTTCCCTCTTCTGTTTCCGAAGCTGGATTCCTTCCTCCTCTCTTCGTCTGCGCATTTCTTGGGGATTAAGTGCATTATTCTTGTAGCTTTTCATTCTGAAGTTATCTTTACCTGGGCTTGCCATGTTGTCTATTAAAAAAGGAAAAATTACTCCAAAAAAGCCAGATCTTGCAAGGCAAACCTGCCATCTATTTTACTACAGAAGTATCTACAGCAGCAACTATATATTCCTATGGCTGCTTGCATACCCAAGTTCATCAATAAAAATCTCTAAGGTAGAAATCAGAGAAAAATCTTTGCCTAGACAGGCATTGCTAAACCACAGAATAAGCTACAGATCATCTCAGGGATCAGATACTGCATTAAAATGTATAAGCCACTGCAAAAAGAAATTATGGGTCTTATAAGCAAACTGAGAAACAAAAAGCAAAACCATTATCTTGCTAAATTTTTATTCTGTCAGCAAGTAGAGGAATTTGCTTCCTCCTCTCATAAAGGAGACACTAAATGTATTAAAAAATAAGGAATAATCCAAGAAGAAAATGTGCAGCAGTTACTGCTTCATTTAGTATCTTACTGCATTGTTTATTTTTTTAGAGGCGTATCTTGCAAACATAACACAGGATCTAGAGGTTATTTTACATTTCCTTCTGAACTGTATATAGAAAAAACTGAAGAGAAACAAATTAAGGGTCAGTAGCACCCAAATAGGCATACTCTTTTCCATTTTAAACTAACAAAATTATTTACTCTAATTAACATTTATTTTGATGTATTAGACGATTAGATCTGTCATTTCATGCACATCAGTTGTGAAAAGATAAAAGTGATAAAACAGTTATGTCACTGGAATGATCAAACTGACTGAAAACTAGCATGGTGCTAGTTTTTAAAGCTAAAACTGTAGCTTTCACTTGAGAAACAACTGTCAAATAACTGTCAAAAATACTATTTAAGATTCTATACAAACTCTCTCACTTGTCTGAAATTCTTCCACAACAAGAAAACCTACATAAGAATATCTGAACTACATCTCTTGAGTTGCATGCATAATTCTCCACCAAGTTCCATGCTGCGACTATTTTAATTTTAATATATGAGAAATACCAAAGACTGCTAAGCAACAAACAAAAGCTATGAGAGGAAAACAGCCCACAGACTTAGGCTGACATCAACAAGACACTCTGAGGACTCAGCAGCCTGTTTCACTCAAATACATTGGCTTCACAAAAACCTTAATAAATTTATGCCATCTCTGGTCCAAGATGCTAAGCGTGCCACTGTCTAAAACAATTTTCTAGTAATTGTTATGTAACTTTTAAGGTACTATTTAAGAAAATAACTTTCTCAACAACACTGCTGGCTTCACTTGTCCTAGACCATCATCACTTCCTTTATCATTCATAATTTAATTAGCAATAAAACTGTCAGGCCAAGCAATGAACCAAACAACAGAAGTGTGCATTCACAGTAGTCCAGTTTAGGTCACCAGCTCTATAAAGAGTTACAGAAGCACAACTGCAAGGAAGCTGTCATCAAAAGTGTTTTCAAAAAGAAAAGTTTCTTACTTCATTCCTCCACAAGGGTTTTGGTATGGAAATCATAAGGGCAAAATGACTGGCCTTCCCTGATCTATTCAGGCTTTAAAACTTCTGCATCTAGATCCAAGGAAGTCTGCATTTCTGCTCTGCAAAACTAAGCTCCTTGTAAGACTAAGTTCCCCCACCCACCACATCCTGCATCTCGCCTACTTCTTGTGCCTAGACTAAGCCCTATCCGACTAATACTTTTTTTTTCCTCCCTGTCTACATAAGGCTGTCTATAAACACCGCGCTTGACTGTGCCACTGCCCCCTTCCAGACCGGCAGAGCAAGGGGAGGCCGCACGGGCTTCCAGGCACTGCCAACGGGCTTCGCACCGGCCGAGACCCCGGCGCAGGGCCGGGCCAGACCCCAAGTCCCTTTTCCGGCTGCTCGGCCAGAGGACGCCTACCCCGGCCACAAAGAGCGACTGGCGAAGCTTGTCACCCGCATCCCTTGAAGGGGAGGTGCAAAGTCCCGTCCATCGGCAGCAGGGCAACCCTCGAACGGCGGAAGCGGAGGAGAACAGCAGGGAAATACCTCGTCCCAGCACCGACCACCCCGCATGACAGAGACCGAGCTGCCGTGCGCGGAAACGCCCCGCTGCTGCCAGCCGCCTCGGAGCAGGCAGGAGACCGGCCTGCGCCCGGGAGCCTCACAGCAAGGGGCACCACACCCCGCTCTGGAGGGGGGACACAGCTTCTCCTCTCCCCACTCGCCAGCGCTCAGCACTCTCCAGCCCTTACCCATCGAAGCAGAGACGCACAGCACCCGCCGCTCTCCCAGCGAGAAAACCCCGCTCCGGAGCGCAGCACTGGCAGACGATCCCACGCCAAGATGGCGGACGCCGCCGCGCCGCTCTCCGCACTACCCGGGGGGGCGCGCCCCGTCGTTCCCAGCAGCCTCTGCGCACGCAGGCCCCGCCCTCGGTCATAGAAACTACACTTCCCAGCAGGCAGTGGGGAGGAAGGGATGGGCTATCGGTTGACTGGCTGTTTCGTTTCCCGGGGGTGCGGATAGCGGCCGTTGGCGGGGCGATGCTGGCGTGCGATCTGTGCGGGCAGGCACTGTCCTCGGAGGTGGCGGTGCGGCGGCACATGGGGCGCGCTCACCCGGGCCGCCAGCCCCGCTGCCCGCTCTGCGGCGCCACCGCCTCCCCGGGCTATGGCGAGCTCTGCCGGCACATCGAGGTGGTTCACTCGGAGCCGCCGGGCGCTCGCCGCCCCGAGCTCGCCGAGGGGCTGCCCGAGTGCCCCTTCTGTGGGGAGGCGGCAGGGCGGGAGCTGGAGGAGCACGTCAGGGCGCGGCACGGGCACCTGCTGGGCGCACCGGGCATAGGTGAGCGGCGGCGGGAGAGGGCTGTCGTACCAGGGGCCTGCAGAGGCTGGGGCTGGCCGTGGCCGCGCGGGCGGGGAACGGAGAACCGGTGTGCTTCGCCGGTGTGCTTCGCCGGTGTGCTTCGCCGGTGTGCTTCGCCGGTGTGCTTCGCCGGTGTGCTTCGCCGGTGTGCTTCGCCGGTGTGCTTCGCCGGTGTGCTAGGGCCAGACCGCCCGGGTAGACTGTGCCATGCTGGGGGTGCTGCCAGAGTGCCCCATCCCGGCGGGTGCAGCCGGAGAGCACCAGGATAGGTCATGGGGCGGTGAGGGAAAAGGGTGGAGGTGACAAACATTGGAAAGGGCCGTGAGTGAGCCTGATGGAGACATCCTGAAAAACTTGCTCTAGAGCAGATCCAAAAGCAGTAATACAGACGAATCTCTAGTGTTAAGCATGCCCCAAATACACTATCAGTATTAAGGTAAGTAAATCATAAGGCATTTGTGGGATAGAAAAATAGACTGGTTTGGGTTTTTTTTTGAAACTAGATTATTTTAAGGTGCCTTTGGGTTTCAAACCCCCTGCATGGGCAGGGACACCTAAAGCAGGTTGCTCAAAGCCTTGAACACTTCAGGGAGGGGGCATCCTCAACCTCCCTAGGCAGCCTGTTCCAGTGTCTCACCATCCTCACAGTAAATCATTTCTTCCTAATATGCAATCTAAATCTAATGTCTTTCAGCGTGAAACAGTTTCCCCCCCTCACCCTATCACTACAAACCCTTGTAGGAAGTCCCTCCCCAGCTTTCCTGTAGACCCCTTTCAGGTACTGTAAGGTCCACCTATAAGGTTACCCTGGAGCTTTCTCTTCTCCAGGCTGAACAACCCCAGCTGTCTCAGCTGGTCTCCATGGCAGGGGTGTTTCAGCCTTCTAATCATCTTGGTGGTCCTCCTCTGGACTCGCTCCAGTCGTGCCATGTCCTTCTTGTGTTGGGAACATATGAAGGGGCCCCAGAACTGGACACAGTACTCCTGGTGAGGTCTCATGAGAGTGGAGTAAAAGATAGGGAAGTGGTTTTTAGCTGTTTGACATAGATTTGGTTGCAAAGGTTTCACTTTGCCTCCTGAAGTCTCACATTTGACAGGATCCTGCAGAGCAGTTGCAGTGCTCATTAGGGAAAAGTAGTTTTAAGTTTTCAGTATAAACTTAGGAAACATCCAGCACCAAAGTATTCTGAATTACTAAACATTGATTTGGAGACGACAAGGGTAATCTGGGGGTTAAATTTGGAGTAAGGAAAGTACATATTTATTTTATATTTATAAAATAGATACTGTATTTTATTTTAAGCATGGTCAGAATTTTATTCTGACTAACCATCCAAAGTTGCTGGTAGCTGTTTCAGAAACTCAGCAATAGCATCTCTGCTAGTGGGTAGTTCTCTTAAAAGACTAGCATTCCTGATGTAACTAGCTATGTATACTGACAAGAAAAACAAATTATGGTCAGGATGCAGAATTTGGCAGTATAATCAAGCATGCTGCATAGTCCTTGATAAAAAATATGTTTCTCTTTTAAAAAACACAACAAAAAAGATCTTAGCATTGAATCATATCTTACTTCTACGGGCACAAATAATGCAGAGCTTGAATAAATAATTATTTGCCTGCATGTCAATTTCTGTTTTGAAATTAGTTACATTAGGGGTGTTTAGGTTTTTTACCTCCATAGAATGTTTCAGGAAACCTTATGTTTGCAGTGTTATGCAAAACAGTGCTGTTGAATTTAGATTATTATACCATCATGTTTACCTCCACCCACTCATGAACATTTAGCTTGGGCAAATGCTTTCCAGAAACAGCTAAAATAGCATACTAATTCCTGTGTTTTGTGAACCTGGGAAGGTGTGTGTAAAATCTAGGGGTTCCGTAGGAGGCAGTAAAGAGGGAGTCGGGAAGTCGGGAAGCCCAGTGACAAGACAACACACAGGGTGCAAGGTAAAATATGACAAATGCCATTCAAATCAAGAACACTTTTTTTACTGTGAGAATGGTCAAACAGTGGAGTAAGTTGTCTGGGGAGCTTGTGGAGTACCTATCCTTGGAGTTATTTGAAAACTGACTAGAAAAGGCCCTGTATAGCTTGACCTCATTAATTTGACCCTGTTTTGAGAGTGAGATGGTCTCCAGAAGTCCTTTTGAACCTTACTGTTTCTATATGGTAGTCTTCAGTAATACTGAAACTGCAGAAAGAATATTTATTTGAGGAGATGCAAAAGACCAACAAAGTAAGAATGTCAGCATATTTTTCTTTATTCTTTCTGCCCACCAACTACTGTGTTATCATGCAAATATTAAAGTTTCGTAAGCAAGTGTTCTTCTGTTAGCAAGACAGATCTTTTTATTAACAGTTTGATATTTCAGACTAAACATTTTTAATGCAAATATTGTCATAGCAAATTGTGATGGGGCAAAACTTGATTAATAGAAAGAAGGAAAATATGTCTTAAAATTATCAGGTATTTAGATACAAGTTCTTAAATTATTAAGAGAGCAACAGCTGCTTAGAATTTGCTGCCTTTCACTGGGGAATTTCAGTGGCAACACAAAATTCATGACTGTGTATTTATCTTAGACTGTATATCAGTTAGGGGGGTGATTCTCACAAAAACCGTGAATTACATTAATCAAGAAACTGCATTTCTTTTTCAGACACAGAAAATGTTGAACAGCTGTATGAATGTCCAATGTGCAGTCTTACTTGTACAAACATTCAGATTCTTGAAGAACATGTGGATTTACACTTAGAGGAACAAAGCTTTTCAGATGGTATGTGAAAGGATGCAGGCTTGATGCTACTTGAAAGCATTTACAAGTCTCTGCATGTTGGAGTGTAGAACCTCCGAAAAAAATTAAACTAAATATATCCTTATTTAAAAAGAGTGCTGAACACGTACATAATGAAGTTAACATAGCTAATGCAAGTCCTATCACTTGCATAAGTGCTTTTTTAATTACACATGCTAAAAGAAGTATTTATCTGTGCATGCTCCTGAAGTAAATGCACTGTATGTTAGCCAAAACTCGAACTTAGAGCAAGAAATGTTGAAAAGACAGCCATATTATATATTATTTTCTAGCTCTATAGAAGGTTTACATACATGGACTTTAGAGCAGCCCATTCCAGTGTGATAAGCTGGAAATCTATAGCTGATTAAAATGTGGGTTTTTTTCTCAATTCTTTTCTCTAAATGCTTATGCTGATTCATTAGTCATAGTGATAAAGGAATCAAAATTATTTTAATTATTAGAATGGCAAATAACATCCTAAATATTTCCTATCCTGTTCTCTGATCCTCAATTTGCTTTTGTTGCTTTGTTATGAGACTGCTGAGAGTGATCTTAGAAGCTAGTAAGTGTGTGGTTTTCAAGAAACTTGGACTTCTTACTAACAATGAAGTGAAACATTGCAAACAAAAGCTGTTTTCTCAGTAGTAAAGGTACATACATTATTTGCCAAGTAGTTGCTCCTGTAACTGCATAAACTATGTCCAAGTCAAGAGTCTGAGTCTTGGTAAACTGCAGTCAATCCTTTTTAGTGTTAGTTGCTAGTAGCTCAAAATCAGGTGGGATGCATCTCCTAAAATTAATTCCCTGTTTTATGTGTATGTATGTCTGCTTAGAAAAGAACCTTTACAAATTAAATAAATGATCCACCACAGCATTGTTAACCTCCTGATCAAGTCCTCTCTCTTTGGAATTTTATTCCCTGGGTAGGTGGAAGCATAAGAGATCTAGAACTGGCTCAGTGGCTCCAAACTGAAGAAGACAAATGTCAAAGATCAGAAGAAGAGAAGCAAGAGAGGGAGGAGTTTAAAAAGCTGCAGGTAGAGTAATATTTCTAAATGGTAAAATTTTGAACAGTTGTGCTATTAGAAACTGAGTATCCTGGAACTTTGATGACCTAGAATGCCCATACCAGGTCAGACCTGTGCAGTCAGGCTGTGTTGAGGTAGTGGTGCAGGAGTGTGTTGCAGGCAAAAAGAAGCCCTCAGCAGCCCTGATCCTGGCACGGGTGTTGGCCTTGCCTGCCTTGAACTACTTGTCTTTACTGCTTTGAGTGCTGCTGGCTCAGGATGGGGCCGGGTGCTCTCTGTGCATGCCATGCTGCTCTTGCCAGGGGTCCTGGCACACTTGCTGCCTGGAGCACATTCCCTGGCAGAGTGCCTGAGACCCTGAGCATCCTGGCTACCCTCTTCCTGGACACTGTCACCTGCTTCAGTGACCACTACCCTGCCAGGTCCTGCTTCCCTCACCCTCCCACTGGACAGCCCTGGTGTCTCATTTCCCACTTGCTACTTTCTGGCTAGTGACTGCCAATGGCTGTCTGTCCAAGAGGGAGCAGAGGGATGTGCCTGCTCTTCCATCTGTGACTTCCTAGTCCCACATTCCTATTCAGAAGCAAAGCTTGGCCTTCAGCTCTGAAAGACCATAAACCTGAAGTTTTTATGTCACACTGTTCACTTTTTTTCAAAGTTACTGATTGTGCATGCAGTTTCTCAAAATCATAAAAGTGAATTTTAAAAATGTGATTTAAATAATGCACATTCTATCCCTAACAGAGACAGTATGGCTTGGATAATTCTGGAGGCTACAAGCAGCAATTCCTAAAGAATATGGAAAGGGAAGTCAATAGAGGAAGGATGCAGCCTTTTGAATATCACAAGAGGAAAGCAGACATGATGGAATGTTTGGCTTCTGGTATAGATGATGGGAAAACAAAGACCTCAGGTAAAATGCTGAAATTATACAACTAAGACTGAACTGTTTAGACCTAGGGTGTAATGACCAAACTTGTCTTTAACAAAGCATGTAATTGGATGTTTAATACTGGCTGCATCCTAGTTCTAGTCCTTATTTTCTAGATCAGTCCATACCAGTTTAGTCCTAAAGTAATAAGGAAACTAAAGGTTTGTATCTTTATCCTAACCTGAAGACTTTTTTCCTTCTTTTTTTGTTGTTTTGTTGTTGTTTGTTTTTTGTTTGTTTGCTTCTTTTCTTTTTTTACTATGCAGCCTTGGAACCAAGTTGTCTGGTTAAGAATCCAAATGCATTATGTATCAAAAGATGTAAATACCTTACTGCAAGTTGGTTCTCCTTGAGTGAATAATTGTTTGCTACTTAGTACTCATTGGTTCCTAATCTAGTGTCACTGTTAAAATTTACAGTAGATTTTTATCTTGTGTTTCAGTTAGTTGTAGCTAGTTCTAAGCTGATCCCAGCTAAGGACAGTGTTCATCTGATTAAAAGTCCAAGAGAGAACTGGAAGAAGTAGACATGTACTTGATACATCATCTTTGAAATGTTTTATAATCGGTTAAAAACTATAATGTTGATGGATTTCTATGTCCTTTTCAAAAGGCTTGCTTGTTTTTACTTGCCAGGACCACAGTTCCAAGGTCTTTTAGCTTACTGCTAGTGGTTCTAGCTTACAAAATAGCCAGTTGGTTCTTGACAGTAACATAATTTTTTTTTTCTAAAAGATATATTGAGTGGAAATAATACATTTAAAGTTTTCATTCTTGGTAATGATTTAGACTACAGAAAGGAATTCAGAAAATAATCTGTAATGGCTGTGGAATGATTGTCTTCAGAAAAACCATGGCAAGAAATGGGCTTTTGAAAATTGAGAGATAAAAATTGGAGAGAGTGTTTCCAAGCATGTTCTTCCATGTGACAAAGGAGGATTTGGAATATCCTGCAAGTAGATTTTAAAAAATATTTGCAGTAATTCTCAAATTCTGTGCCATTCTTTTTCATGTCTTAGTTTCTCCAGGAAAAATAATTTGAGGGGAATAAAAAGATTACATAGTATGTGTAAGTTTTTCCATGTTCTTAAGGGGATGTTGTACTGCAGGTGGCAGTGGCATGGGAATGCTTTTTTGGTGGCATTACTTTTTCTATTTCATTGTAATAGTTCCTGTGTGTATCACAGTTCATAATGTAGTCCAGGCCTTTCTATATTAAATATTCATTGTATAGCAACAGTGAAAACATAGCTTGACTTTTGGAAGCCTTTTAGTAGTACATACTTCATCAAAGTAAAGACCATCAAAATGAAATAGGTGCAATGTCCACTGATTTGGGTTCTAGATGTAACGTAGGATCACTTAGAAGTTTTAGAATAAATTGTCTTAATCTGTATCTGTTCCAAGCTGGGGAAAGAATGTTTTTCTGGTGAATTTTGTAGTCGATTTTACTGATAAACTTTATATTTGGTCTTCTTTTAGGAGTCATTGAAGCATTGTGCAAGTACTATCAGAATGAAAACAAAGACGTGAGGCGTGTATGGCTTTCCACAGGAGTAGATCACTTCCACTCATCTTTGGGTGACAGAGGCTGGGGTTGCGGTTACAGGAATTTCCAAATGCTCCTTTCCTCACTGTTGCAAAACAGCTTGTATAATGACTGCCTGAGAGGTATTAAAGAAAATACTACCTGTTTGTTTCACGTACCTTGGATGACAACCTATTTATTGATGTTTTGCCTTTTAATTTACACAGCAAGGCTTACTAGGTCAATGAGTCTGATTAAATGCTGGTTATACCACTGGAATTTGCTGTGGAAAGAAACAGAGAGGTGAATACTGGCGAGGCATGATGTGGTTGAAGTTTTAACTTTAGTTTTTTTGGTGCATCGTTGTAACATCAATTGCCTCTTTTCCAAAATGAGCTGAGTATTTTTAATTAATAGACTATTTCAGTAACTGTAACCACAATTTAAAAGCTTTTCTGTTCCAGATACTACGCTAATTCCTAGTATACCGAAGATTCAGTCCATGATTGAAGATGCCTGGAAAGAAGGCTTTGATCCTCATGGAGCATCTCACTTCAACAACAGATTATGTGGTTCCAAAGCATGGATAGGAGCGTGTGAAATTTATTCACTGTTAACCAGCCTCAGGATAAAGTAAATACTGCTTTTCTTTGTTGTTGTTATTTTTAAGTGCTGGTTTAAGTCCTGTACCTTTAAAGGTCAGAATTGCCAACTGCATGATGACAAAGCCACCTTAGTGGCTTTAAATTTAACTGACCTGTAAACAGATCTGATTTAGTGCAGCATAAAGCTGTGTAACTACTTATGCAGGCACATAAACTGAATGACTACTTAGATCATTGAAACTTGGTGAATAATTACGTCACATATGCATAAAATCAAACATTTATTGAAAACTTAATTCCTCTGTAGTTTCTTCTCAAGAAGAATCTGAATTTCAGCTATTCAAGTGCATAATTCTGAAAGTTGTTAATTTGATCCTCTAGTGTATGTGTACCACATATAAAAAGATCAAAGATTTTAATTTTCGCAAGCTTCACAACTTCTTGTTAGACTGAAGAAAGTAGAGAGTTTCTTCATTATGACATAAGTCTTCCAGTTTTGAACAGTATATATAGTAGTGCTTTGTATTTATGTGTCCTTTACTCTGTTGGTTGTTGTTTTTTTTTAAAAAAGTGGTAATGACCACTGGACACCTGGAATTGCTGTGTTTACAAAACATTCTTGGTGGAGGAAGCAGGGACTGAGAAGTGAAACAATTGTTTTAACAAACAACCCCTTTGAAATGTTATTATTGCTTTCATTCTGAATGTTCTGTAGGTGTCAAATCATTGACTTTCACAAACCAACAGGCCCCACGGGTACACACCCTCGTTTATTCGAGTGGGTTTTGCGTTACTATTCTACAGATAATGAAGGTGGTGCAAAGGTACTGTGTACTTCCAAACCACCCATCTACTTGCAACATCAAGGTCAGTATCACAATATACTGGTTTCAAACTATTATCTATCTTTCTTCATATGTGCTGCAATTCAGAGCAGCATTTTATATTCCTTCTGCATTTAATGGAAGGCGTGGCTTTATTTCCTGTTATTCTTTTTATTGGTAAGAACCATGTTAAAGTTTGTATTGAATGGAAGAGCTGGATGTGATTTGGATCTCAACTATTTGATGTCTGCTCTTTACTTATAACTACCTTACTAAACTTAAAGTGACATTCTTTGCAGTTTGAAAATAAGTAGTAGGCTGCAAGGAAATAAATGAGATTCGTGTGTTTTTAAAATGCTGAAAACTCTATTTTGAAATTAGGTCATAGTCGCATTGTTGTTGGAATAGAAGAGAAGAAGAATAAAACCTTATGTTTGCTACTGTTTGACCCGGGTTGTCCTTCCCAAGAAATGCAGAAACTGCTAAAACAAAACAGTGATGGCACTAATATCAAACTGCTTCGGAAATTTGTGGGTAGCTTGAAAGAAAAGCAGTACCAGATAGTGGCTGTAGATGGTGTACTCTCATTGGAGGAGAAAGCTGTAAGTATTTCAGAAAATAGTTTCTGTCTAAGAAAATCTAAGAGAATCTGCATCTCTTCTGTGCTACTGAAATGCATATACATATATGGCTGCGTGGTGAATATTTGTCACCTCTTCACGTTCTTTGTTCTTCTCTGCTACTTTCTGCTTATTCTCTGTGAATTGAGTAATCACAAGATAGCAAAACCAAAAAAGTGTTACATGTAAATGCATGCCATCTTGATGTAACTGACAGCTTCTTTTATGAAAGTTGCAGCTGTTCGTGGATGTAAATTGGGCTTTTTTTCTTTTAATTTTCTTACAATATTGTCTCCTAACTTATTGTGAGCATATAACGTTCTTACAAAGCATTGGTAGACCGAAGTTATGTTCAGGGGTTTTTACTGCAATTTTGTAAAGCTATATGGTATCTCTCAGCCTGTGATAGTTGAAGAACAAGGCACACAGATCCTGAGGCCTAACTATCCAATGTCTCCTCAACTTGTACACTAGAGCTAGCGCATTCTGCTTTCTGAAAATACTTAGAACTTCATATATTGAAAACTTATATGTTTGAGCTGTTCTCTTTGGACACTGTAACTTTTTAAGACCTTAGAAGTTTTCAGGTGAATGACAGATATAAGTTTCGTTTCTTAAGCTTTCTCTTTCCTGCACTAACAAATTGATTCTGAGGAACCATATTCTGATTCTGTGGTGTCTTACCGCCAATAATTGAGCATGTTGAAGCTTCAGGACAGGCTTTTCTTTAAACTATGAAATAACTGGTGACTGAGTCACCCACTCAACTGTCTTTAACAGCTGTATATTGAAATGAGGTATTGTCTTAAGCGTTTTCTGGCACTGAACATGTCAGAAACACAAGTAAAACACGGCCAGGCTCTCTTCCTCCTGCTGGTGAAAGGTTTACAATTCAGGACACAGTAAAAGGAAGTGTGTTGTATGGGATTTGTGTGGGGTGTTTTGTTTGTGTTTGGTTTTTTTCCTCTTTTCAAATATTTGATTTATAATTACGGATATAAATTATTTAGAATTTTGTCTTGAAAGCTTTTCTTTAATCAAGATTAAATATAACTCCTTATACTCATTAAGCTTACTAAACTGCTAATTTGGAAAATTCTCTTTAAAGTAGTATTTTGTTCATTAAACTATTCACTTTCCCTTCTCTCCACCGTTTTTTAGGCTTGCTGCCGTGCTTCTCAGGTCTTAACATCAGAGAAGATTCCTTAAAGGGTGCCTTTATTACCTCTTTTGGAATCTGCTGGATGCAAAACATTAGACTTCTGGACTGTGACCCTAACTCAACAATTTCTTGACTTACACTATGTCTCCGAAAATGTTTGGGGGCCCTGGAGAAGCACAACACTAGAGTAAACCTGTAGTTTTGATCTTCAATCTTCAATCTTCAAAACTGCCCTCCTGATGAATCTGTAACTCTGAGGTATTACAGTTACTGTCTTAACTAGAAAATTTTCTGTTTAACAATGCAACACCTACCATCCTGTGGCAAACTATTGCACCATAGTTAACTGGCAGTAAGCAGTGGATAGAGATACTATGGAACTACATTACTGGAGTGCCTCTGTAAATACATTTATGCTGACTCTGTTGCCAGTGCTATGTTTCTTACCAAATTTGATCAACAAATACCTATTATGCCTCAGCAAATTCTCCCGCAACTATTTGCAAAGTACAGAGACAGTTCAGTGATTTCACATGATACAATCTGTTCCACCAGGGATTAGTTTACTACTGAACTTCTCTTCAGCTAGCTGGCTTGTCCAGCTGTCACCTGTAAACACAAACGTGCATGATTATGAGGTGGGTCAGTGTTAGCATTGATCCTAACTGTGATCCTAACTCTGATCCTGTCTTAGACCTCACAGTTACAGGTCCAAGATAGTGGTGTCCAAAGTGGAGTGCGTGTGCTCTAGGGGCTCTGCAAGACCATTGATTGGGGAGTTTTCCTTTTGTACCATGAATAAATGAATTTTAAAAATTTGAAAAGTGTTTATTTCATCTTTATATCATACCTTTCTTTGTTTCCATTTTTGTGTGTTTTATAGTTTCCATTTACTTTAACTAGAGCTTAGGTACTTCCCTTTCATTTAGACTCTCCTACATGTTGACATCTGGATGTAGGTGTAGGAGTCTTACCATTAACCTGTTTCTCTCATGTTTAATGTGCTCTGGCAATAAGAACTAGTTTTTTTTCTAAGTAGTGAAACACAGTAACGTGTAAAGATATTACAACTTGTAAGTCAATAATTTTTTTGAAACATGAATGAAAGTAAAAAAAAAAATTAACTATGAAAATGTATTCATTTCAGTAGGTACGTAGAAGTGGCCTATAACCTGTGGAAGGGTTAAATATTTAGGACTCTGGCAGGGCTGATGCTAGGGACAGAGTTCCTGGGAATTGGAGGACCGTCAGTGCCCACATTAGCCCTCTTCATTTACTGTGAAGTGTTGCAGCCATGCTGTCATTTAACTTCTCACAGGTACATTTCCATCTCTTCTGCACTGTTCCCTCACCTCCCCTATGACTGGGGCTAATTCCAGACCCAGAATATACTTTACCAGTGTGACACTGTGTCCAGATGGACAGCCACCAACCATTTGAGATACTGGATTCCATGTGTAAGCATGACCTTATGCCAAGATCCCAATACATTTTCTTGTGTTTGGTTTTTGTTTTGGTTTGTTGTGGGTCTTTTTGTTTGTTGGTGTTTTTGGTGTGTTGTTTTTTTAACAAGCACTCTGGAGTGTCAGAGCAACGCATGCCTAATTACAGATTTATTAAGGTCAAGTTCCTGGTGTCTCTTGTTTAGCTTGACTCCAGAAATGCTATGTAAAGGTGTGAGGCAACCAAGGTAATAATGGTATAACGAACAATCACTTTTTTTCAGGGAATGGCAGCTGGAGCAGGGTAATAGAGTAACTTTCAAATATTAGCTGGGCACCACTGGAAAGAAAGTAGTAGGATAACAAAATGTTAAAATAATGAGGCCCAGGACTTGCAGCCTGAATGACTACCAGAAGTTTGCTCTGAGAGAGAGAATGAGTGCGTTTGGGCTCAAAGCTGGCTAAAGTAACTGCTCACGGAAGGCTGCGCCTCTTATCCTCAGTCTTCCTTGGGTTCACAGAAGCTGAACTTTGTATCTTCTTTGCAAATGGTTGCCTCAGAGAAACAACGGGATCCTCTTTGGATCTAGTCGCAAGACGGAATATTTGGTTAACCCCTCGGGTGAAGAAACAGATGGTGTGTTTCTGAAATTCCAAGAAGGACTTTGATCTGCTTTTCTCTTCCCCAGCAGCAGGGCAGTGGAAGTAGTAGTACACTTCTGTAAACAGAAGTAAAACACAGAGACTTGTCATTGCTGGGTGTCCTGGCTGGTCGTGGTCAGCTGCAAACTGTATTTTCTGAAAAAAAGCAGTGAAGGAGTGTCTGTGAACCTGTTGTCCTGGTTTGAGCCAGTATAGAACCAGTTTTCTTTCTAGTGATTTTACTTTTCAGCTAGAGTCCCTTCTACGTAGCTGCAGTTGCTGAAATTAACAGCATGTTTTTCAGTCAGTGTCTGCCTCTAGGACTGATAACAGTCGATGTTTATAGTTACAGCGAGAGTATGGTGTGCAGAACCAAGGCTAGTGCTTGGTTCTGAAAAACATGTTATGCTCTGGAACCAAAACGGAGTAAAGGGGTCACCTGCGACCCTCCTGTGGGGAGGAGTGGACCAGACAGGTGACCATAATTAACCAAAGGAAGTATCCCTTCCCCTGTGTGTCATACTCAGTATAAATTTTAGGGATCAGGAGGGTCAAGATCTTCTCTTTGTCTGTGGCCAGCATCCTGGGAGGATTCTGTCCATTCGTCTGCCTTTGATCCCAAGCCCTGTGTTCCTGTATCCCTGCGTTCTTGCACCCAGCTCCCATCTGCTGCTGACGTCAGGAGTCAAGCCTGGGACTTTCCCAGGGCCTGCCCTGCAGCTTCAGTGGTGATATGAGCATTATGGGAAGGGGAACACAATAGTGCTTTTGTCTATATTTGTATATAATCAATTATTTTCCTTGTCATCACTACTGCTTCATTAAAGCTGTGTAGTTTAGTTTCCAACCCATAAGAGTATCTCTCCCTTATTCCCTCTAGCTTTCCCCACAGGGGGATGGAGGGGGTTAACAGAGAGCCATCTGTCATTCATTTCATTGCCAGCCCAGCATTAAACCGTGACACCTCTGCAAGACAGAGCACAAACTGATCACTGAAAGGCCTCCTGAGTCTGCTGTACGTCAGGTGCTGAAGCAGTTTATTCTGTACATGGAGTAAATTAACTCACAGAAAAGCTTCAGGTGATTACCATGATTCATCAGAAGCTGTGACTGTTTTACCACTACTTTGAAAATGTGTTCATTTCCCCTTAGGAACAATGTCCAACTCTCTATAAATTCAAAATTTTAGCAGGAAAATGTTTAATGGTTTTTTGTCTATTTATCTTCAATTTATCTTATATATGACTTTTCCAAATATTTTTCTTTCTTGAGGAAAGAACAAAGCATGGGTATGCAACTACTCCATCAGGTTTCCTGCTTTTCATGCAGCATATCCATTACTGACAATGAATCCTGGAGATCTGCTAATTACCTATTAATTATTTTTTTAAAGTTGAATAAATAACTTCTTTACATACCTCAGTAAAAAAATCCATAAGTAAAAAAAAATTAAAAAATTAAAACCTCCTCTAACAGTAACTATTTCTCTCTTCTTTCTCTCTATCTTTGGAGCTCTTCTTTTCCCTCTGACTTTTCCTTTCCCTTTCCCCATAATTTTGAAGTAAAAGCAATGTTATATGGATGAGGTTTATGGCAGCAGTTCCCTGTTACTCCCCTACCTGGGTTATGAAATTCACATGCCACGAGTTCACAGTAGTTCATATATTAAAAGATTATTTGTGTTTCTTTTTTATCCTCTACTTGTTATGGCAGTCTCATTGTTGGATCCAGGTAAAGGTTAGTGTGTGCACAGGAATTAATTCTTTTTTATGCAGAAAATACTGAGCAACAAAGAGCAATAAGCTGCTTTTACAACCAGATGTGCCAAAAGCATGTAAGCAGCTGAGAGGCACTTAATAAAGTGTTGATAGTGGTACAATTAAAACTGTTGCCTCAGGTCAAAAGAAGTTATTGACATGATGTAGGAAAACTTTTCAAATCTGCACAAAGCTTCATAACAGAAGTCGTAACCTACACATAAGTTTTGTCATGAAACCTAGGTAAGACTGATCCCACTTGTCTTGACTCCAGTCCCTTTTTTTCTTTATGCAACTTTGAGACACTGTTGGGAAATTCCAAGAAAATAAGGGTGGTGTGAGAGACGGACTCTATAATGGCCTTTAATCCAGCGACATTCACTGACCATTCACTGGTGATGTGCCCCCCGGCACTCCTGAGGAGAGGGCAGAGGTACCAGGCGCATGCGCACAGGCCCACAGACTACAGCTCCCAGGAGGCACGGCGGGGCCGGAACCGGAGGAGAAAAGAGGCGCGCTCTGTGAACTCAATATGGATACAGCCGCCGCTGTGAGCGTACGGCTGCAGAGGCTGCTGTGAAGTTATACGGCGCCTTTCCCTGTGGTTGTTGGCGTGTGGACGTACCAAACGGACTGTTTGCCCAGAGTCTCAAGGGAAAGGACGTGGATCCCGACCAGGGATTGGCTTCGGCCGTACCCCGATGGTGAGAATTGCGAACTACGTGCTGACGCTTCCTATTAACATTCCTACATTAATATTCACACATACCAGACACTCACTTCTCTTTTTCAATATTCTTCTATTTCTCAAAGGCTCTCTCCAGGCTTTCCCTCTTATCCCTGTCCGGGAACGGGAACGGGGGAAAAAGGGGAAGGGGAGAGGTTCTCTCTTGTTTTCTATGTGTGTTGTTATTGGTATATAGATGTAGTGTACTAGATATAGTGTATAGCTGTTGGTATATGGATATGCAGGTGTGGATATAAACATATAGATAGTCCTTGTGTGTTAGTTGATATCGGACTTGCCGAACCCTCAGTGCCTATAATAAATTTACTAATTCCTAAGCGTTGTTTGTGAGTGTGACGGGGAGCGGTCCTCAGCCCTCAATTCCCCGAGGTGGGGGTGTGGGTCGCGGCTTTACCTATCTCGGTCCGTGACAGGTGGTCAGTTTGACAAGGTGCTGTTTGTTGGTGCTGTTAGAAAAACTCTCTCTGTGTGTCTATCCATCAGCATTCTTTTGGTTTATTTCTTTACCTGCTTTTGTTCTGAGCACAGGAGCAGGATTACTGACACTGTGGCATCATTTGCATTTTACACCTCCATCTGAATGCTCAACCCTCTCTTAGAGATCACAACAGTATCTTGTGCATTGTTGCTTTCACCTGTGGCCAGCATAGTTGCATGTACGCATTTTTTTGCCCGTGGTGTGATAGAAGAATGTCCAAAAATTTACCCTATATTATTAACATTTCATTTATCAATTCACCAGAAAAACCATTATGAATTTATGCTGAAGTAATGCCTAAAAGCCCAAATAACTAGGCAAAGTCCAGAGTGCTAACAAGTGCGCACACAGAGGATTAATGCATTTACAGTCTAAAAATAAGACGGATGGACACAGCCATGTCCCAGAGAGAAAGGAAGTAAGGAGACAATGTGATAGACAATGACTGTCCATCTGCTGGAGAGTGATTTACAGGTGTCATAGCATAGGGTCATCTAAAAAAGGGATTTCAAGAAGGAAAATTATCTTGGTTTTTAGGTATTTAGAAGGAATTTGTTTTAGGCAGGATGAAGAATATTGTAAGATGGGTGTGTCGGTTTGGCACCGAGTTGGCAGTCTCTCGATTCACCCCTCCCCCCCTCCTCCCCCAAGGTAGGGAAAGAGGGAGAGAAATGATAAAGAGAGGCTCGGTGGGTTGAAAAGTGAAACAGATTTGTTTTAATTATTGGTGGCAAGGGAATATATATTTGCAAAGGGATGTGCAACACCCGACCCCTTCCCTCCTCCCCTGACCACTCTCACGGTCTCCCAGCTGAAGGGGGGAGTGTCCGGGCGCACGGACGGGGTCCTCGGGTGTCGGCTGTAAGGAAAAATGGAAAAAAACAAAGAGAGAGAGCCAAAGAGAGGGCGATAGAAGCGACAGTAAGCAGAAAAGTGAGAGAAAAAGGAAAACGAGAGGCTTGACTTCCATGATATATTAGCCTATACTGAAAGCCAAATAGAGAAAATATGAGAAGGGAATATTCTGATTTGCTGATCCTGCCTTCAGTCTAATCTGCTCCTCCATAGCGGGGGGGGGGGGAGGCTGCAGACAGTCAGAAGTGACCTTGGTTATTACCAGTCCACTGGCGCTGCTAAAAAGTTCACTGAGAGGAAGAAAAAAAAAAAATCAGCAAAGAGCTTGCTCAAACCAAAACAGGGTGATAGAAGGTGACATGGTCACTTAGATGTCATTTATGCTGAGGGAGAGAAAAGAGGTAGGAGGAAATAGTCTAAATTTTGAAAGTGTAGGCAAACTTCCCTCTTCCTTCTGCTGAAGAAGTAGGACTTGGACAGGCAAAGCATATTTGCTGCTGAAGTTTAAGGGAGAAGAAGACAAATATGTTGATCATGTGCTTGTAGATCCATCAGAGACATTTATACCAACTGATACATTAATTGACGGCCTTGACATCTAAGGACTCTCTGGAATTTGTTCGTCCCTCCTCTTTTTTAGTGGCAACTGTTACTTCTAAGAACAAAAATTCAAAGGTCACAGTTTCAGATGACTAACAATCACAGTTGGAGGTTCTTTTACAAGAAGGAAGCAGAAAACACAGGGATGTTTGTTTGTTTATTGTGCCTTACTCTCAGTGTCTAGATTATTTTTCATCAGACATACATGAGCAGCTTCGTTTGCTAATTTCTTTTTTTAATTTTGTCAAAGGCAAAGATTGAAGATGGTTCTTTTGGACCTTGTTATTATAATGTCTACTGTATGATACAATACACAGACAAAAGGTCTTATCCTTTCTATAGACTGTTTGGATTCACAGAGAGACTAAAATGGACTGTGGCACAGCTTCCATCCAACCAGGCACAAGCTCTTATAGCTCAGTAGAAACACATGGGAAATAACTGTCCAAGCTGCCAGGATAGCTGGTTAGCATAGGCTGCCATCTTGTTTTGCTAGCAGTGGTGGGAAGCTCTTGGTTTGACCATTTAAAGGGCAGGTACACACACAAGGATGAATTTGGCATTCTCTTCATTTCCCAGGACAGCAACAAGGTAAGAACAGTCACAATCTTTATATCAAAAGTCAACAGCAATAAGCACTCAAAGAACAATGAGTATTTAAAAAAATAACTTTTGAGATGCTTGGTGGTAAAGCCCAACACTAAATGTAAAGGAACCTGCTTTCTCAAATTAAAGGACCCTGTGATTAAAATGTAGAGATCTGTAGCTGCCTTCTCCCATGCCACTTCCACAGGAGTGTATCCCCTTGGCAGAGGATAACCCCTCTGGACTCTCTGAGGCACTAGAAAAATATTGCTAGTGTCAGCCAGGTTCATATCACAGCTAAAAGCAGAAACAGCCCTAACACTGCCAGAGGTCTTCTCATCAGCTTGCTTAGGCCAAAACAATCTATGCAATAGCATAGCCAGATGCATAAACTTCTGCATTGCTTACCTGTGTTCTGTATACACTTTTAAACTTTTGTTTTGCTGGGAATTGCAACTGTGCTGAATGTTTTGCTGACGTGTAAGACCTCTAAGTATATTACTAGCTTGTTGAAATGGGACTGCTGCTGATATGAGCCCTTTGAAATGGGACTGGGACAAAGTGACCTGAAAAATTATTTCATTGTCTTGCTAAATATAACTCTTCTGGTAAGGCCTAATATGTGTCTGTAGATGGTAAGAGGAGTTACTGTGTAGGTCGAATAGCACACTGCAGCAACACCTTCATGGAAGGAGGAAGGACCGGACCGTTCACAAAGGTCCAGTCCCTCCCACCATGGAGATCAGCACCTGTGAGGGGGATCAAGCTGCTTGCAGTTTGTTGCAGTCTGGTTGACATCCCGCTAGCAAAGGCTCCTAGTGCCCGTGCCTCTGCCCTCCAGAGTCATCTCAGTGCTGTACAGCGACTCTTGTTGCCTCTGTAATGTGATGGCATCTTCCCAGGAAATGAGAGAGAGGTGGCCAGGGATGTTCACGGCAGCTGCCATCCTAAAGCACGCAGACTCGTTTCACGAGCCCACAACAAGGGGGAGCTTGAGTTTTCCACAAAAAGAATGTTTTATTTTTCCTCTTCCTCTGTGAGGATTTTATAAATAGTGTTGTTCTGGTTTTATGTGCTTTCTTACCAGCACATCAGTTGCTACTAGGAAGAAGTCAGAGGAGTTATGGAAAAATGAGTTATGTCCTCTGTTGAGTTTTAATCCAATTTATTCCTAAAGACTATTTTTGAATCTTTTACTTTTGGTAAAACATTTGGGTCAATACTTGGGCTCAACATTTGGGTCAGCACTGGCAGAAACATCATGTAATAGTAGTATCTATCTCTAGATACAATCCTTCACCTGCCTTGGCTGTCTCTGACCATATAATCACACCAGGTGGCCTGTGGCAGTCCACAATATTTTTCAGGCTCCTTTAAATCAATTAGTATTTTCAAATGCTTTAAAACAGGAGATATCTTATGCAGAGGAGACCTGTTTCATGTACTATGTACAGAGATACCTCTTCATACAGAGGAATCAGGGAGAAAACTCAGTACTTTGTCACTGTTGCCCTGTCCTGGAGGCTGACAATATAAGGCTTGTCAGATGAGAGGTGAGGCCATGGCTGACCTGTAGTGCTATCACAGTTTATCAAAAGGTAATGCTTTCCAGCTGCACAGATGAATTCCAAAAGTTTATCAGTTTTTTACCTTTAAACATGTATTTTGACTTAATCTGAGACCAACCATGGGTAAGGAAGAGGACATTTGAAGTAACGCCTATGGCAGTATCAACCTGAGATCCATGATACGAACCTTCCATGAATTAGACAGTATTGGCAAGGGTATATATTTGTTAAAATACATGAATCATCTGTAACAGAAGAATAATTAAATAAGCTACAATTTAGAAAAATAATTGCATTATAATGACACAATAAACAAACAAGCAAGGGGTTTTGTCACCTTTACCAATCTCCTCCCATGCTATCCTCAGAAGCAGATACGGAGTGATTTCTACTCTCTGCAATTTTCTTTTGTGTGCACCTTTCAGGCAATCATTTTCCTAGTAGGGATATAATTTCATATCATCTTTTCACTACAGCTTTTTTTTTCATTCACCTTTCACCTCAAAGTTACAGTGCGTTGTAGGCTGCACCTTTAATGGGGCTGCTGGCTACATGGTAACATAGGACAAATCCTATTCAAAGTAGAATCACACTGTGCAAGTGAAAAACATGCACAGTCTTGTCCTTATTCTTAGATGTTCTGCAGTTTACAATGGGGGAATATTTCTCATTCCTCTGTGGACAGCTCGTGGCCACAATATTACAGCTCTAGTTTTTGTGTGTTATGTCACCTGTAAGATAGTTTGTGGCATCCTATTTTAAATTCCGCAGAAAAAAGCCTGTGTCCTTCACAGTGGTTTAACAAACTGGAGAGTCTGTAGAATTTTAAGAAAAAAAAGTTTGAAGACTTTAAAGACCAAAATCATCACTAGCCCATCACCTCACTTGGAGCAGAGTAGTCTCAAAACATACAGACTAAGCAAATAAAGATTTTTTTCACTAGTTGGTTCTAATCCAGAGACATCAAGAGCTCCTCTTTTCAAAATACAACCTTTGGCACTTAACCTTGTTCAAAGGGTCACTGAGAAGTAAAATGCCAAAGTGCCTTGATAAACCTGCAACATTTTGAATAGTTCCTGAGAAGGCTGAAGGCTTGTGGAGAAGGTACAGAAATTTTAGAGGGGAACGGCCAAGACAGAAGTAATAAGATATGTAGCTGATAATTTTTGCTATGCATACAGAAAAATTGTGTAGATGGTGTAATGTTTTTCAGCTACTGGTCATGCAAAGCAATTGGAAGGATTTGAGGTCTTTGCTCCAACTGAGAGAAAAGGAAATTGTGTTCTTCAATCCCTGGCCTTTTCAAATTTTTGTTTTGTTTTTATTTCTGTTAAAATGTGCACACACACAGAGATGTGAATTACATACATGGGTAACTGTGATCACAGGTGTATTTTACTGTAAGGCAGGAATTGCAGTTAGATGGCTCTACAGTGCTGTGTGAAATGGAGAGTTCAACGCTCAGCTCTAGGCAAATTAGGTGGCTAGATTTTGTTAAAAGAGAGAGTTTTAGGCATAATTCAAAGTTGATCTTATTTTCATATCATTGGTTTTGTCACATTTCTTAGGCCACACATATTTTACAACATCTAATGCTTATAATTTTTAACATTCCTTTCAGTTTCCTCTTACCCCAGTGAATTTTAATATTTTAGATTACTGAAAAAAATGTCATTATAGTTTTTAAAAAGCTTTTTTCCAGTTGACATTTGCTTTCATGGGCATGACATTCTCCGATTCTCCATTCAAAATTTAACACACTTGTAAATCACTTATCTTTCAGTTTTGTTATGACTTTGGTCTCCCAGTAAAAGCAGACCCTACGAAAAATGGGTTATAATGCAGCCATAGTCAAATTGTCATACTCAAAAGGAAGACACTAGCTTTGAAACTAGAACAGATGAATCTTGTGCTTAGACTGTTGGCCTGTTTAAATAGCTGATATTATTCTTAATTTTGTAGAGTTTGAGCACTCTGGCCTCCATCGACTAATAATCTACTAAAGCAAGGGGTCAGGGTCTAGTAAAAATTAAGCAAAAAATATAACAAAAATTATCTTTTCTAGATTTCCTCCTGTCCTGGTTCTCACACTTCTCCTATCAATGTGTTACTCAAGATTCACCCCATTCCCTACAATCTTAACTTTGTAGAATTACTTCATATCTAAAGATGGGAAAATATTAGAGTGATAAAACACTTTTTTTTTTAGCTGGACTAGCTTGTTTTCTAGGGTTTTTTTTGATCCATTTGAAAACAGCATGAAAATTCATATTCACTGAATACCTTCCAGAGCATATGAGTCAAGGATCAAGCACTCACAGCTAGCCCACAGCCAAGTCACTGAAATTTATAATTACTTTGTTTTCCCAGAAGAAAAATAACAGATAAATGCAAGTTAAAATGTGCAAATAATACAACAGTAGAAAAACCAGAATTTCTTTCATATTCCATATCCTTTGTTGAGGAAAATTAGCCTAATCCTATTTGTGATTGCTTCTACACTTTGCCCTGGCAACATCTGCTTTTCACATACCATTCATGTTATGTCAAAGTCTTTTATTCCCCCTGTGCAGCATATACATTTGGGTGTGTTTGGCTTTGACACCACCCCTATGACTCTTTTCAAAACTTCTCAGACTTCAGTTTCACCTTGATTATTTTTCTGCAGTGTAAAATTCACCACACTCTTCCCTTTTTCTAGCTAGAAAATTTTGAGGACAAAACACAAACTAATGGCTATCAGAGAGAAAACCATCTCTCAAAGAAGGAAAAGATCTACCCTCAAATTAACAGCACTTATTAAAGCATCTCTGCTGTAATTCTGCTCCAGTGCATTAGTGGGAATACACAAACAAAACTCTCCAAACATCTCATCTTCCAAAGACAAATCCATTTCACGGTGTTTTAGAGTTGTGACAACCTAAAATCCCCCTCCCACTTTTGCTGACCTTGGGAACTTGCGTACAAGGTACACAGGTAAAACACATTCAGTTGTGAGTTACAGGAGTGAAAGAAAGGGGAGACAGAGTCTGCAGGTGACAGAAATCCTGTAAAAGAGAGCAGACTTCATGAGAAAAGGCTTCACTTAACCTTCCACACTGACGGTGGCCCTCAGGTAATACTAACTTCTGAGAAGCTTCTCTATAACTCAGGCATCGTGATCTTTGGCATGGATTTTGTGCAGTAAGAGTCAATAATAGATGTTGTTGGTATGTAATAGTACCTGAGGCATGTCTAAAATAAAATAATGCCTTACAGACCTTTTCTTTTTTTTCTTTTTTGGTGGTTTGTTTATTTTTTCTTCTTCTTCTTTTTTTTGTTCTCTTTTTTTTCTCAGTTGGTGGGCAACAATCTCTTCCTATGCAGATTCCTAAAATGAGTGCTGAAGAAATCTAATTCAGTTTGCTCTTTTCTGCTACGACGTGGTTGAATGTATTTTGCAGTAACTTATGTGAAACTAACTTATTGTGGGATTCCATGTGCCTAATTTAGGAATTCACTTTACATTTCAGTATTACAGTATAGGTAGGCAGGAGACCTGTCTATTGTCTGCCTAGGGAACTTCAGAGCTGCACCAGTCTGCTGTCACTGTAGAGGCTTGTTAAAGAACTGTGATGAGTAAGTAAACAAATGTATTGCTGCAAAGCACCAGAGAAAACAACCAGAGAAGCATGTAAGATGCTTCTTACATGGGAGAACAGGGGTTTTGTTTAAATTATACAATAAACCATACACTTCCTTTCCCAGTCTACCACTGAACTTTGTGTGACTGCACCTACCACGTAAGTATGTTAGGTATTTAGTTCCCAAGGTTAATTATTAATACTGCAATGGACTGTTTACCCTGAAAAAGAGAATATACATGAAACCTAGGTTTAATTAACTGCAGATAGTCTGTAATTCAGTGTTACTGACAAGCAGGGTCAAATCCTAAATTTAGGTTGCCAATGTTTTACAATATCCTTAGGTTTCACATGCTTTTTCCACCTAATTTTAGGATCAATCAGTATTGTCTTTCATTATTATTAACCATTTGGAATAGAACTCAGAGTTATAAAGTATTAGGCATGCCTGATGGGAGCAGAAAGCAAAGCAGGATTAATCTTCCACCATAAGGATTTCCTCTGTGGTGAAAAGAACCTCAGCCCTGCTCCTCTTTCTGACTCAATCATGTACTGACCAACATGACTGATCAGTTGTGCAAGTGTGGGGATTACCTAGGGAATTGATCTTATACAAAACACAATACATACCTGGGTAACAAAATTGTCTTCTTTGTGATGTTCTTGGAGTTCAGGTTTCAGTGAGAAACATCTCAGGCACTATTTTATTTCAGCTGTAAATTACCTCACAGAGAACTCAACAACAGACACATGATTCACCCAAGTAGCTCATCCCAGACTCATGGCTGAGACCCAGCTGGACAGGTCTGAACAGCCACTTTGGTGGAGTAGTGGATTCAGGTTATTCTTGGGGATTACTGTCACACATAGATCGGAGATAAAAAAAACAATTGGGGAAAAGTTCAGCAAAAGTGGAGGAAAAAAACCCCAAACAAAACCAAAACAAAATCTAACAAAAAGCAAAAGATAGTATTCACTTCTGCTCTTCTCCAGTCTTCCTCAATAATGCTGTTGATAAATAAAAGGAGGAACAGAAATAAAAATGAGCATTTCAAGGTTTTTTTAAAATCTTTCTGGACGGCTTTCACCTTTTGGCAAGTTATATTAGTTCTCTAATCTCTGTGTGTTAGAGATAAGCAAATATTGAAAGCGAGCCAACCAGCACAGCGTCCAAGGGTTCACATCTCAGTTAAAAGCGAAACGTTAGTAAGAATTACTTGCATTCACTGAGCTGGGAAGTAGTAGCACACATCTCCGTGGACCCTGAACAGAGACCAAAGGAGGTAAGTAAGCCTGAAGCTACTAGAATGGTAGATCTGTGAGTTAAATGATGAACTATCGCCCTCTCAGAAAAATAATAATAGTAAATGTACATGGACCTCTTTGTAGATAATTTTGGCAAGTATTTCCAGAAAGAGCTTCCAGGAACTAGGGGCTAGAGCTGGTGCGTGCTTGAGAGGAGAACAGCTGTCCAGGCAGGGTCATCTCAGTGGTGATGTGGAAACCAGCATCATGGAAAACATGGGCTTTTCTGTGTCACTCAGCAAAGAAATTGGAGTCACAGCTGTGAGATAATTAGCTAAGCAGAGTAAAAGTGTGTGCTAAGCAGAGTAAAAGTGTGTAGTCATTGTGGATTTGGGAGTTTAACTGGCACCTTTGTGTCTGCATTTGAAAATTGATTTTTGAGATGCGTTTTTGAGTTGCATAGCTTGCTGGCACAAGAACACCTGAATGTTTATTTTTTGTCCCGTCATATACACTAGATCATGAACAGGCTTTCCAGGAAACAGGGAAATGTTTTTTTTTTTTTCCATGGTATATCTTTTCATGGTTTATTCGTACATATGTAGAAGTCCCAGTGTGGGCAGTGGCCACCACCTCCCCCTGCCCTGCCATTGAGCCTGAGCAGCCATGCCACTGGAGGTCCCTGTGCCCTCTGAGGGGTCGGAGCAGGAGGACAGGTCAAAGGCAGTGTTCCCACCAAAGACAGGGCTCCTGGCATGGGGAGACGCGGTGGGGCAGGGCAGGGCAGGGCATCACAGAGCCAGGCAGTAACAAGCACCTGGCCTGGAGAGTTCACAGACCAAGAAGGCAAAGGGGAGGCCGAGCCCCATCTCCAAGGAGTGCCTGTTGTGGTGAATTTAGATGACCTGGCTGGCATGTCTTGCACAATCAGCTGATTCAACAAATTTGGGCGAGGGTGATATCCCGAACATGGAGTAATGGTGATAACCAGAAGGTGGAGCAATGGCAAACGCAGCAGTTCAAGTGAGGGCACGGGAACAGTTGCAGTGCAAAGGGAAGGCAGGGGACCAACACCCAGACAAAATTCCAGATAGGAAGTCTCTCTTTCCAAATATATTTTAACCCACATAGGACAATGCTTGTGATATCCAAGTCTGGAAGTGAACTTGCTGATGCTGTTTCTTCCAAGTCTGTGCATTGACTAGTGGTCTTAATAAATAGTTCATCTACAGAGCAGGGAGGGATGTTAAGACACCAGGATGTTAAGCTCACATAAACCCATGGACACTTTGTTCAGCTCAAAGAGGCATTAGTAACAAGACACAGGATAAGTAGAAGGAGGCAGGAATTGTAATAAGACATTCTGAACACTGTTTCAGTCACAAAATTCAGAATGAGAGCTCAGTTGTCAAGCTAGCTCTGTTCAAGAGCAACTGACATCCTAAAGGAAACACTACTGTCACTTGGATCCCAGAGGAATCGTAACAAATTGTGTTTACATACGTTGCCTTCAGTTACATGTGTTTTACATACGCATAGCATACACCTGTATAGGAGTAAAGGGGACTGTTATATATCTTTTTTTTTTCCATTAGAAATGTATCCTGAGTGATGATCTTGTGAAAATCTGAAAGTGAAATTTCAGTGTACTGTTTCCAGATTTTAACTGAAATGCATCTTGCTAAAATCTGCCAGCACTCTGTTCTTTGAATTACTCTGTTTGTTTGTTTGGCTGTTTCTGTGAGATGACAACAGAAGAAATAATTTAACTTTATATTTTATTGCAGGTTATTTGCCCATAAGGACAACAGGTTAACAATGGAACCATCAAAAGAATATCTATTCAATTACAGAGGGTTTTATTTTGGTCTACAAACTTCAGCTGAGTATCTAGCTTCCCTAGAGGATTTTGAAATAAACGACAGTGACGTATTTATAACAACTTACCCAAAATCAGGTAAGAATGGAAAGTTTTAAAGGGGGGGAAAGCGAAGCCCAGAAGGAACGGCAGGGAGCACCAGGTGTGGTTATGGAAAAGGTAGATGTGATATGAGAAGCCTGTGGAGGGGTCATGGGTGACAGAGCGAGGGGACAGGAATCCCAGGTGATGCTACCTCATTGGTGGGCAGCGCCGGGCTGAGCTGCCCAAGTAGGGCAGAGAGGGAGGAGGATGGGAAGGCAGTATTTAAGCGGTAAAGATGTTACGGCACTGGGATGAGCACATCTTTGGAAGGAGAAGTTTCATGTTGCAAAGTGATGCGCTGTCCTGGGACAGGGAGGTGTTGGAAGACGATTCTAAGTTATGAATCACACAGAAGGTCATCTTTCTCTCACTCACACTTTTTCCTCTATCCAGTCGCACCATCCTCTTCCGTCATTCAGTCTAAGGTAACTTGCAATCCTTCTGTTGAATCTCTATTACTGCACAGAAAAATTCTCTGGGTTAATTATGCAAAGCAGAGCAAGGCAGTAAACACAGCTGTGAAATCACTGAATATCGTTCCTCTGAATCCTGGGGCTATTTCCTTTTCTTGCTCAGTGACTTTAAATCTACCATATGCATACAGTCTAATCTCCAGAACCAAGAGCTTCCTTCCCAGATGAGGCCTTATCAACTAGGCTTCAGTTTCAGATGCCTTCCTTTCTCTTTGCTTCTTCAGGGTAACCTACAGTAAGAATTCAATTCTCTTCTGCATTGATTTGAATTCTCCCAAGTGTCCATCTTTACTGGCCTATGGCCTAAAAGGCGAAAGTAACCAGTGCTAGAATAGAGCTGAGGCGGACAGAGGACCTGGATCTAAACAGTTCTGCTCATTGCCCAAGTGGCCTAATCATTCTGGATTTGTGTCCCACCAGGTCAGCCACCTTCAGGGTCCTGCCTTTTTAGATCATGCCTGCCAGCAGCTGTGACTGACCTTCCCCAAGGAACTGCAGAGAGCATGTTGCCACAAGCCTTTGCTTTTTGGGTCTCATTTTTGCTTTACAAACATGGTGTTATAAGCTCACAACATCATCTCACAACACTTTGCAGGAGTTCTGGAAGCGAAGGTCTTTTCCAGATCTGCCAAGTATGAGTGATTTTTAGGTGTGTGGCCCACAGAGATGCAGCAATTCGTGCTGCCACAAGAGGGTGAAGACAGACCTAATTTGTGTGGTGAAACTCACTGTAGCTCTGCAGAGGTTCTGTTAATAACAATATATTATCTTTAATAATAAAAAAAAAAATTATTAAGCAAGGTTCAAATAAAAAGTTTTCCTTCTCAGGAACTGTGTGGACTCAGAACATTTTGAGCTTAATAATTCATGAAGGCCACCGTAATGGAAGAGAAAATGTGGATAACATGGAGAGAATCCCATGGCTGGAATACAATGTAAAAAAAATGGATTATACAAAACTTCCTTTGCCTCGTGTTCTTGCCACCCACCTGCCTTACTACTTAGTTCCAAGAGGCCTGAGAAACAAAAGAGGACGTGTAAGTGATGCTGTTTTTATAATTTCCTTAAAACCAATCCTGCCAATCTGCCTCAGTCAATTGGTCCAAATCCCACCTTTTTCTTCTTTCAGTTCCCCATGTCTTGGCTTGAATATCACCTGCTTCATACATGTGGGGAGATCAGGGACCTTCTAAAGCCCATTTCTTTGTTTCCTTTTCTCCAGTCTCTCAGCCCCAACACTGATAGAGAGAGAGGGGTAGTGCATCTAGGACAAGGGGTAATGATTTTAACCTGGAAGAGGGTAGATTTGGATTAGTCATTAGGAAGAAACTTCACTAGGAGGGTAGCGAGACACTGGCACAAGTTTCCCAGGGTGGCTGTGGATGCCTCCTCCCTGGAAGTGTTCAAGGCCACGTTTGATTCAGCCTTGAGCAACCTGGTCTAGTGGGAGGTGTCCCTGCCCATACAGAGAGGTTGGATCTGGTTCTTAAGGTCCCTTTCAACCCAAACCATTCTGTGATTCTATGATGTCAGGGGGATCTCCCAGGATCAAAGACTTGTACTTTTTGAAAACATTGATTCCAGTGCAGTCTGCAAAAGAGTCTTCCACACTGAAAATATGAGTAGGATGAGATATTACAAGGTAGAAAGGGAATGTGAGAACTGCCTTTTCTTGCTCCCCTGAGTTTCTGAATTGGACTCTCCATCACAAACTGTGCCATAGCTCAGGGCCTGTCTCCCATGGAAGATGCCTCCTTAGAGACATGTGTAAGCTCCTGACTACTACACTAAGGCTCAATGACAGAACATGGACATACAGACTAGTCTGAAGACATATATGGGATGCCTACTTCCAAAAGCGCACCAAGAATTGCCTTAACTGTCTTACTTTGCTCTGTGGCAAAGGATCTCATACTTCTGGTAGTCTTTCTTATAATGGTCCCAATGACATCTGCCCCCTCCATCCTTATTCCTGATGTAGCTGAGTGAGCAGACAGCCATGGCAGAACTCTGCCTATGTGGGCTATGGAGGCAAGCTCTTAGTGCTGCCGTGACCTTCTCCACAGATACAGGTGCAGCAGTAAACTGCAATGGGCTCACCATTCTCTTCACAATACCAGTGAAGTTTGGAAGAGAAAGCTCCTATGCAGAAGATTTGACATCCAAACGATGCCCAACAAAGAATGAGAAAGTTGCCCCAAGATCACATACAGCACACGTCAGAGAATATGGAACTGTCATGACTTCAGAAAAATCTTGCTTGTGCGGGGGATCTTTTCCACCTCTGCTTGAATATGTCACTCTAGTTGTTAGTATTTTCTATCAAACCATAGAATAACTTTTCCTGTGATTTCAGGTCAGGGCTTTTGAATTAGGCCTTTATTGAGTTGTCTTGCAATGTGTTTAGGAATCTTCATTTTATACAGTTGGAAATAATAGTTTTGGTTTTGCTTAAGATAATTAGATTTTCAATCAAGTGGGAATCAGTAGTCATTTTACCCAGGTAGAAAGGCAGTGTGAGCACATGATTCTTCTGTCTCTCTCTGCAAACATTTGTAATCTTGTAAGGGCAACATGCCAGGCTCTGTTTTCTCTCCCTAATTAGACACTGGCTGTTAACAGGCAGAAACTTAGTAGAAGCTGGCACTTGCTGCCAGTCAAGAGGCAGAGAAGGCTGCCCATCTCACTAGTGGTGCCTGGTCTGTGCCCGAGGCAGCAGCTCTCGTGTGGTCAGGAGTCAGCAGGAGCCAAAATAACCCTTGCCCACAATAGCTCCCTCTGTAAAGATGCCAGGGCTCTTACATGTCATTCAAAATCTGCCTGCACGCTGCCTCTGGCACAAGCATCACAGACCAGGAGTTGAGGTCACAGAGTACTGGTGCTGTCAACACTACCAAAGCTGAGATTTGCAACATACTCTCCTTCATTTCCCCGTAATGTTACACAGAAATGTGAAGCTGAATCAACCAAATGATTTTTCTAGTGTTGTTACTGCAACCTGCCTGCCTTGCACAAGCAAACAGTGTCACTGAATCCTGTAACACTGATTGCGTGAAGAGAGTTAGCCACAGGCACTGAATGACTCAACTACAAAAATGTCACCACCTATAGACAAATCCACAGCATCAGGTTATCCAGGATTTTCCTAATGTGATTGTCAACTTCAGACTGCTATTACGTGTTTTTTAATGGGATCTATATCATAGAATCATAGAATAGTTTGGGTTGGAATGGACCTTAATGATCGTCTAGATCCAGCCTGCCTGCATTGGCATGGACATCTCAGAGTAGATCTGGTTACTCAGAGTGCCATGCAACCTACCCTTGAAGACCTCCAGGGATGGAGAATCACAGAATCATAGAATCACTTGGGTTGGAAAAGACCTTTAAGATCATCTAGTCCAACCATTAGACTTACTCTACCAAGTGCAGCACTAAGCCATATTCCCAAGCACCACATCTAGACGACTTTTAAACACATCCAGGGATGGTGATTCAACCACCTTCCTGGGCAGCCTGTTCCAATGTCTGACAACCCTTTCAGTGAAAAAGTTCTTCCTAATGTCTAGTCTAAACCTCCCCTGGCGCATCTTGAGGCCATTTCCTCTTGTTCTATCACCGGTTACTTTTGAGAGGTGACCAGCACCTACCTCTTTACAACATCCTTTCAGGTAGTTGCAGAGAGCAATAAGGTCTCCCCTCAGTCTCCTTTTCTTCAGACTAAACAGCCCCAGTTCCCTCAGCCGCTCGTCATAAGACTTGTTCTCAAGGCCCTTTACCAACTTCATTGTCCTTCTTTGGATATGCTCCAGCACCTCTGTGGCCTTCTTGGATTGAGGTGCCCAAAACTGGATACAATATTTGAGGTGTGGCCTCACTAGTGTTAAGTACAGAGGGACAATCACCTCCCTAGTCCTGCTTGCTACCCTATTTCTAATACAGGCCAGGATGCCATTGGCCTTCTTGGCCACCTGGGCACACTGCTGGCTCATATTCAGCCGCCTATCAATCACAACCCCCAGGTTCCTTTCTGCCAGACAGCTTTCCAGCCACTCTTCCTCAAGCCTGTAGCATCGTGTGGGGTTATTGTGGCCGAAGTGCAGGACCCGGCACTTGACCTCGTTGAACTTCATACAACTGACCTCAGCCCATCAATCTAGTCTGTCCAGGTCTCTATGTAGAGCCTCCCTACCCTCATGCAGATCAACACTCCCCCCCGCAACTTGGTGTCATCTGCAAACTTACTGAGGGTACTTTCTATCTCCTCAAGAATTGAGAAGTGATGGGAAAATGCACAGCTGGTCAGACTGTTGAAGTCCTTTAAGATCTCTGAGACTAGGCTTCTTATTATTTTGCAGGTTATTTATGTGACCAGGAACCCTAAGGATGTTATGGTTTCTTACTACCACTTCTCCAAATTCATGACCACACTGGAGGAAATACCAGATTTTAACCTTTTTATGGAGAGATTTTTAGCTGGCAAAGGTAGGATATCTTTTTTACTAAAGAACCCAAATCCTATTCCATGACCTCAGCTTGATGGGAGATTAATTATATCAATAAATATCAATTACCTGATCCTCAGCTGCACTGTAACCTGAATACAAAGCTGCAGAGGCTGGCTGAGCTTGACACCATTTTCAGATTTAAGCTGGTCCAAAGGGAGTAGCATAGGCATGGCTTTGATTCTTCCCAACAACATGCAAGCTGCTTACTTTATCTGAATTGCATGCTGATTCAGAATATTACCATTAGGACTGAAAAATCCGTTAACACTTTCTGTGCTTGGTTAGTGGAGCTGAACCCATAAGAATAGACACTGTATGGCAAAGGTAGACAAGCAGTTTTTTGCTTCTGCCAGGATTAGTTCAGATTACTTGAAACAAAAGAGGATTTGCCACATTAGCTCAGAGAATTGTCACAAAGACTGGGAGCATGCATCCCTGACACTATTGAACAATATTATTTTAAAAAAACACTTTCAAAGACCTAAATGACTGATAATCCCACTGTTTTACTGCTAGCTGTTAATAGCATTTCTCTCTTTTTTTTTTTTTTTTTTAAATAATTTCCCTTGCAAAGTACTTGGCAGTTCGTGGTTTGATCACGTTGCAGGCTGGTACAGCCATGCAGAGGATTTCAATATACTCTTCCTTACCTATGAAGAAATGAAAAAGGTGAGGTCAACTAGCATCACTGTATTCAAGACATTCTTTTCCATTATTGTGTACAGTTCTGGATTACATTTTATATTGAATCTACTCCATTGTGGAGTAGATTCAAACTGAGATTTCCGAGGGGCTGAAGTAATATTTCTCATTGGTTCAAAGTAATTTAAATTACTAGACAATTATTAGGTAGTTTCCTGCTTGGTGGCTGCCCATGGCTTTGTGAGACTTCTCATTTCTCCCAGGTGACTGCCCTTCTTCTGGTGGCCAAGCCCCAGAGTGTCCCAGCCACAGCAACGCAGCCCACGCAATGGGTCACTGCATGGGTCTCTTAGCTTCCAGAGCCTGGGGTTGTTCAGGTCCAGCCCCTCTCTAGCAAAAGACTGACAAAACCCCCACAGGCTGAGTGCCTGTGGAGTGGGAGGTGTGATTCTAGGAGTGACTTTGCCAGGGCATCTAACTTGAGATGCAGATTTTACACCCAAATGTATGTCCTTTATTATCCCGTGTTTCACTACTGTATGCACTTCATTCTTTGCATCATTGGCATTGAGAGCACCCTCAGCAAGTTTGCTGATGACACCAAGCTGGGCGGTGCAGTCAATATGCCAGAGGAACAGGATGCCATCCAGAGGGACCTGGACAATCTGGAGAAGTGGGCCCAAGTGAACCTCATGAGGTTCAACAAGGCCAAGTGCAGGGTTCTGCACCTGGGCTGGGGCAACCAGAAACACCAATACAGGCTGGGGGGAGACATGCTAGACAGCAGACCTGTGGAAAAAGACCTGGGGGTACTTACTAGTGGATCCAAAGCTGGACATGAGCTGCCAATGTGCAACTGCAGCCCAGAGGGCCAACTGCATCCTGGGCTGTATCAAAAGAAATTTAGCCAGCAGATCAAGAGATGTGATTCTGCCCCTCTACTCTGCCCTGGTGAGACCTCACCTGGAATACTGTGTCCAGCTCTGGAGCCCCCATCAGAAGAAAGACGTGGACCTGCTGGAGCGTGTCCAGAGGAGGGCCACAAAAATGGGCTGGAGCACCTCTCTTATGAAGAAAGGCTGAGGGAGTTGGGGTTGTTCACCCTGAAGAAGAGAAGGCTCTGGGGTGGAACTCATAGCAGCCTTCCTGTACCTGAAGGGGGCCTACAGAAAGGCTGGGGAGGGGCTTTTTACAAGAGCACATAGTGATAGGACAAGGGGTAATGGTTTGAAACTGCAGGAGGAGAGATTTAGGTTAGTGATCAGAACGAAATTCTTTAGTGTGAGGGTAGTGAGACACTGGAACAGGTTTCCCAGAGAAGTTGTGGAGGCTCCATCCCTGGGGGCGTTCAAGCTCAGGTTGGATGGGGCTCTGAGCAACCTGGTCTAGTGGGAGGTGTCCCTGCTCATGCAGGGGAGTTGGAACTCCATGATCTTGAAGGTCCTTTCCAACTCTAACCATTCTATGATTCTATGATTCTATGATCATCATGACTCTTCAAAGTAACATTGCAGGATCTCAGAAGTGCTGTGCTGAAGATCTGCAACTTCCTGAGCAAGAAGCTGAGTGACGAGGATGTCGACAGTGTTGTGAGACAGGCTACATTTGAGAACATGAGGAAAGATCCCAGGGCAAACTATGAGAACCTGCCAGATGAGTGGGTAGCAAGAGACAAGGGTAGATTTCTACGAAAAGGTAAAGTGGAAACAATTTGATGCAACAGCTATTTGCTCCCACACTTCCTGGTGTAAGATAAGTCTAGGGTTTCTGGTCTCAGATGGAATGCCCCATTTCCAGAGGAAGAGTCCATGTTAGTGGCCAATAGAGCAGTTTTATTGCTGTGGCATCCATGATTTTATCATATATTCCTGAGGATAATTAAAAGGTAATATTTTACAGATTGCAACACTAGTTGTAACAGGGCTGCCAGATACAGGTAGAGATTTCAGGGTTGGAGCAAGCCAGGTGTAAGAGTATACTTTTTTTTGCTGTTTCTTACTTTTCAAGGCAAATCACCTTAATCGCGTGAGCATAGACCTTCTTGACCAATTACCCTATGAGTCTATACATGGCACTCCTGGGCTCCTGGGCATTGCTAAGATGTCAAAACACTCACTCAGGGAGGAGACCTCCAGGGATTAAAGAAAGTGGTGCTTTGAGAGAAAAAAGAATGCTGTTCCTTTAAATAATTTCTCTTTTGATCTCAACAGAATCAGTAAAACACCAGAACAAATTAGTTCAATAAATTCATAAGGAGTCAGGATTATAGGTCTATGCTGCGTTTTATTCATAGCACCTAGATTTGGAAGCGTGTCCTCAAAAGAGGACTCAGCTGGCAGGCCAGCAACAGGGAGATGTTAGGGATGCCAGGAATTGCTTCCCAAGTCTAGCACTCTGTTTCCAGTGGGCTTTGGAGAGGCACACATTGTGCTTCTCACCTCCCTTTGCTGCCTCTTTCCTCAGGCACTGTTGGAGACTGGAAAAACACCATGACAGTGGCACAGAATGAAAGGTTTGACGAAGTTCTTAAAGAGAAAATTAAGACCCTGCCCATCAAATTTGTCTGGGATATTGATGAAATGTAGGCTGGTTCTGAATTTCATCATCCTTTGGTGTTTATACTGGAGGGACATGTGTGAAGTTCTGGAAGAAGAAAATGCATCCATTTTCAGCTATGTTCTAGAAATAATAACAATGACAACTCCATCACAAAATACAAGTTGTCTGAGGAAGCTTTTAAATCCCACCAGTTTCCTGTTCTTAATTTTTTAATTAACTTTCTTAGTAAAATGACTTCCTTTCTTCATGTTTGCTTATACTGTCATTCACTTCAATAATACCAGAGTTGCAGACAACCGAGTGAGGATTAGATTGGTGTTGCTAAAAGCTTCCTGAAAAAATGTTTCACTGGTGGGTTTTGTAAGGCTTCTTTTGGTAGAACCTTCAATGTCCACACTTGGAGTCAGCTTGACCAGCTGTGGTATGCTTAACTTTGATATGTTCCTATTTCCTTGGTAAATGCCAATACTCAACCTTTTGCTATTAAAGTGACCTTTGAGTTCCATTCTCTGCTGTTGCTTATTTATGAAACACTTCACTGTATGGTCTGTTACGGTTCTCGAGGTCATGTCTGACAATTTGCTACTTGAAATAGTGAGAAAAAACACAAGCCATAGTCATAGCAGTTTTTAAATGAATGTCCACTCTGCCATACCTGATGACCTGCTAGAGCTACTGATGTAAAAACTACCAGTTATCAGTGACTACATCCTTCCTCATATATTCATTAACTCACTACCACGGCTTAACCTGTCCATGGTTCAACTCTAGGTAGCAGCTTGCCCATGGGCTTCCCCTGGGAGGATAAGCACAGAGATATATCTCAAGGTGTTTTTCTATCAGTGACTTAAAAAATATTTGCAAGTTCAACAGTTTTACTCCTGACATGCATCTGTTTTGTGATACATTCACCTTTGGAGACAGTAATGACTTTTACATTGCTTACAAAGGGAGGTCCCACTCCTGTGTATTTCTCATTTCTATCCATTGAAACCACTTACAAACTAGAGCTGTAGCTCCTGCCCTCCCCATGTACACACTGTTAAGTCTCTGATACACCTCTAGCATGTTTTTCACCTGCAGTAATCTGTCCCTTTCAACACAGCCTCAATCAGGAGGGCAGAGGGAAAGGACATGATCTCAGGAGGAAACGTTTCATTCCAACTTTTTTTTCAGACACCAACTGCACTTTCCCCTTGGTGGGGAAGGCAAGTTTTGGATCCTCATCCCTCCTTTCTGCTACAATGTCTACATGATCAACTACAGTGATTGCTTTTGATTGCTATTGAATCACTGTCCCAACAACCAGCCACAGCAGGATACAATTGTCAATTAAAAAACATTCAAAGGAATAATTTTTAACAGAGCACCTAACCTTGGTTTTTCCATAAATGGTTTCAAGAATGTACAAGATCCTTCCAGTTAAAATAATGGCTTTTTTTATTTGTTTGTTTGCTTGCTTCTTCCACTGGTACCAAGGGACCAGCTTTCTTCTCATTTTCAATCCACCTATTTCAGCCTTTTTATATATTTTACCTGCTTTTTTCTGGGCAGAATTATTTCAGGCACTGCACAGTTAGCTGCTTCTATAGGCAAAGTTGACCTCTTCTAAGTAGCCCACAAGAAGAATGTTTCCATGTCCTTCAACTGTACAGCCAGATCATCTTTCCTTCAGGAACTTTGCATCCATGATACAAAGACGGTAAGTTAAAAAAAAAACCAACCCAAAACCTTATGTGACTTATGTGACAACTGCATCCCCTGACCTCTGAGTTCAAAGCTCCCACAAGGGGATCAGTGACCTTTTCCACCTGTACATATTTACCCTGGCCACGGCAGAGGTAACACTGGTTCAAAGTCGGAAGCCTAACATAGGCCTTTTGCTGAGTTTGCTGTAAATGCAAACAGAACTCCTGATTACAAGTAGGACCTTGATCTTTAACTCTTTTTTTTTCCAGTGACAGGAAGTATCAGGATAGTAATAAAAGCCACATAAACCTCTTATACTGCACTACATGCTGCAGCCCAAAGGTACCAGCTCACTCTTATCAGTTGCTGATTTCAGGAACATGCAGCGCAAAAAATAAAATTGAGTTCATAACAGTAAATGAAATTATGCCAAAGAATTGAACGTGAAAATCCTCTCCCCTCTCCCTGCTACTCTAAGTTGCAAGACAATGAAGGGCTGATTAAAAAAAAAAAAAAAAAAAGTAGAAAAAGTAGTGTTTCCAGCCACGTCGGATTCTGCAAAATGAGAGCAAGCACTCACATGACAGCTCTTTCTCTCAGGATGTAGGCTATCAGCATCCTGGATGCAGGTACAGACTGGTCCAACAAGCTTTGAATTTATTTCAGCAACCACACAGTTTAAAACCTGGAGGTAGCCTGATGGATATGTCTCCTAGGAGCTGATTCTCCCCACAGGAAATGTACTTCAGGATCCCCATTTCTGGCCAAGGAAGGAAAGAAGAAAAAAAAAAACAGCAAACATATACCACCCTTAGGTGTTGTTTGCTTTAAAGTGGATCATAATGCAATCATAATTTAGATGCAAATCCTCAGCTTTGCAGCATGCCCAAGACTGTATTCCTACAGCATTTTGATGTGGAGGGCACCATCCTCTGAATTTTAATAAGTGTTCAAGTAACAACTGTTCAGAAAGTTCAGCATGGTAAAAACTAAATTAGCTCTGGCTGTAGTGCAGTGTTGCAACTCATCGTCATCTCCCCACATTCATTATGGTGTACGAGAGTTTAAAGCAAGATACAAGCAAGGCTGTCAGCACCATGATGCTGAATTACTAAAATTCGAAGTTTATCTATGGAATTTTATTAGATTAATATGAACTAGACTTCAATCTAATTCAGAGTACATAATAAACTTTAAATACCTCACCTAAACTTCTTCCACCAAAATACCTGATCTCACTCGATTTCAGCAAACTAAAACACAGAAGCATAGCAGAGTTTACTCTCAGTCAAATTCCCTTTTATTTCACGGATGTTACTTGCTAACAAAACTAAACAAATCCGACATTCAAATTGAGCCACTGAAGCTTGTTCCACAGACCTGGAGGAACAGACTTTTGAGAATTTTTTTGTCACTTCAACCCTTATTTTCTCTGCCTGGAAACACGAGATGTAACCATGAAAATACATTTTCACATTTTAACTTGATTGACGTAATTTTAACATCCTCGTTAGAAATCCTCAGCATGAAAACCAATAAATATGGTAGTATGAAAACAAACTAGAAAATCTGATTCATCTAGAAAATACCACTGACAAGAACCTTTTTTTTTTCAAATTTAGATGATTCTTGTTAGTGACCCACTTGGAAAATTTTCTCAGATTACCACATTTTGCACTGATTACACACCATTCTTGGATTCAGTCCAGATTTGAAGAGAACTAATTCACCCCTTTTATGAAAAAATGCATTTTAAACATACATCTCTAAAAATGGAAAACAGCCTTAAGAGTTAAATGTTTTTTATGCAGCTGAATTGAGACATACCAGAAGTAAATTAAGGTTAGTGCTGAACAGCATTTTAAAGCATACTAGCAATCACACAGGAAGCTGGATGTAGTCACCATGAAGCTTTCAATCCAACCCTATCTTTGGAAAAGTCAGATGTAATATCACATTAGCTCACAATTTTTTAATATATTTGGTAACTCTGCTGGAATATAGATCCTGCTTATTGCTTTGAAACATACAACATTATCATTTAAACCTAGATGCTTGTCTAGAGTTCTTTGTAGGCAAAATTAAAAAGATCAAATAGAGGACAGTAGGAACAAAGGCACATGGTTAATTTATAAAAATATTTACAGGGTACTTGAACATTTATTTCTATTTACTAGAAACTCATTCATCTTGAATACAAAAAGACTACTGAAACATGTTAAAGGAGATCATCCTAAACAGACATTCTCAAGCAATATGAGCAGAGAATCTTATATGCCATTATTTCCAGAATAAAATTTCTCACTTTGAATATGGAATTTCCAAATATTTAAGTTCATAAATGTATTACTCATCTACGCAGTGTGATACTTTAGTGCAATCCTCTTCAAAGGTTGAAGCTGGCGCAGTTAAGGCAGTCCACAAACAGTGTTTTAGAATTCAGTACACAGTGTTTAATCACTGAGGTGCCTGGTGGTCCTCTCTTTGGAAAGCTGTCTTCTGGAACCTTCATCCATAGGGTCATCCTTCTAGCTGATGCAGTCTCAAACACAGTATGTTTGAACACTTCAGTTCTCACAGGGTTTGGGGTTTTTTGGGAGGTGGGAAGGGATGAATCTAAACTTTCCATTTGCTCCATAAGCAATTCTGCAGGATTGTTACACCCAGCAGCTGATGTGTGGCTTTACTGCACATTGTGCTAACCTTTATGGGCTGCCAACAAGATACTTCTAAAACAACACCCATTACATTCAAATCTGTAAGTACTATATAGACCTTGGTACTGCATTCTGCACTCCACTGATAGTGTTTCCAAAGTCTATTCCCAAGAGGAAACCAATTTTCCTAGGGTGTTTTTTTTCCCCATGGAAGTTCACTGATATGCAAGTTCAAAAAAAACCTATGAGAACAAAACCACAACAAACCCTCTCTGAACAAATCAACTAAACTTTTAAAGAGGACTTAATTTAATTCTGTTTTTTTTTTCCAACAGACTTGAACTAGTGATTTTTAAACTGTTATGATCAATGACAGCAAAAGTTTTAACTCTAATAGTATGGAAATGGTTCCCATTAATCTTTGACAAGGCTATGCCTTATTAAAAGGTGACTAGTGCTGCCTATCTACAGTTGATAGGTTTGGGCACCAGAACCAACCATTACTTGAAGTGTTACAAAATTCCACAGAACAAAAAAAATAATAAAAAAAACCCTGCATAGTATGTCATCCCTTTTATTCAAAGCTGCCTGTGTATATCCTAGGTGGAAGATAGCAGAACAGCTGCTCAGCCTTCAGTCGCAGGTGTGTTTAGCACTTTCTGTAACATCTCCCCATCTTGCTGGTTGTCACATCTCTTCAAAGAACAGGTACAGAAACAGGAAGGCAAAAATAAGAGAAAATAGAATGGTATTTTCAGACAGATCAATATTCCTCACATTTTTCATTTGAAATATTAAATTTATTTATGATGAAAGTCATCAGAAGACAATTCTCCTGGATTTAAAATATTTAGTTTTTTTTTTCCTTTGGAAAAAAAAAAGAAAAAGAAAAAAGAAAAAAGAAAACTGATGCACATTACTAAAACCACAGATGCTGTGGCTTTCCTGCCTGCCCCTTTCTCCTTACAAATGTCCATACTGATGACAGCCAATTCAAAAAAGTCTAATCACTATCTAAATTAACAGGGTTGTAGTCAGGGTCATCCTCTTCATCCTCCAACTCTAAATCATCCATTTCTTGGAATAAAGATTCATCAACCTCCACGCTGTTTCCAGCTGCAAAGAACAGAAAAATAATTTATTTTCATGCAAGTAGAGAAACAGTACCTGGACAACAAATTACACATCACTTCTTCATATTCATTCTTCAGTTTAGGTAGCTGTTAACTTACTCGCCTTTTAACATACCAAATAGCTATGGAAATGAAAACACCACATTATATCTTTTACAGCTGAAGTGAAGCTTTTTTCCCCTCATACCAAAACCCAGTCAAGAGAAACATCACATCGGACCTCAGAATCCATCGGGAGAATGAAGTTAACATTTATAGCTCCCAGAAGGAGAGATTCTTTCTCCCAGGTACTATCAAAATAGGAGCTCAGGACCCCACAGCTGTAAGAGTTAAAACTAACACAGCCAGAAAAACACATAGGTTATATTAAAAAAACCCCACAACCTTACACACCATTTATATTTTTGTTTTCAGATTTCAATTTTAAAAGCAAGATGAAGCTTTGCATGCTCTCTCATTTTCTTCTGAAAGAGATAATGCTGACCTAGGGACAACACTTGAGGCCTACTGTGATTTTATCTGTACCATCAACGACACCTTCCGGTCACTGACCACAATCCTGCACCCTCACTGGAGTTGAAAGAGCCTTTATAACAATTAAAATCTAACGGATAATGCCATTATCCTTGTCAGGCTATGAAAATTAGCAGTGCTTATTACACAGCACTGTAATATTAAACTGCAGTTAGTAATCTGTTGCATTTATAATGGAATGCAAACAGCAATTAGAACAGGAGTTTTAAATATTGACAGCAACGGGATTCAAAGTCAATACATCAACCTGAAATCATTTGGGCACAGAGACCAAATTGAGATACCTGCTCCTCCCTCAACACAGCCAGATGTTCCACTGACAACCCATCCTCATTTTAGGGATTTTGAAGGAAAACAAGGTTAAGTTATGCCCTATAACTAAAAGAAATTGAACCCCCCCATGAAGTTTATACTCACTGATGCTCATAAAAACTTTCTAAATTGTTACTTGCAGAGAAAATTCTTCACTCTCTTCAGCATGTGGATTTTGCAATACCAGTAGATAATGCAGCCACATTAAAGAATTGTCTTAACTCAAAATCAGGTTTTTAAACTCAAAAGGCAACACAGAAAATTAAATAGATATGTGACTGTGAGTAGATTTATTTATCTCCAACAGATTTTCGAAGTTTAACATCTTTTGCACAGGCTTATAGAATTTCCAGCTGGCACTAGGTCAATTTTTTCAGTAAAATAATAGACAAATCTGCAGAAAACCATTAAGAAGAACTGGGCTGTACAGAAGAAAAACACATTAAATTTGAAACGCAAGATGTTTACTATTGGTGTTGAGGGTTAGAGAGAAGAGAGAGCACTTCAAGATCTGTGATTGAAATCAGGGGTAAGAAGGCTGGCTATTAGAAAACAACTAAATGCAGGGTTTGGATGGGGTTTTTTCGTTGTTGTTTCAATTGGTTTTTGCTTCCAGTGCAAGCATTTAATAGAATCATAGAATACCTCAAGTTGGAAGGGACTCATAAGAATCATTGAGTCATAGAATCATAGAATCCTAGGGGTTGGAAGGGACCTCGAAAGATCATCTAGTCCAACCCCCCTGCCAGGCAGGGTCACCTAGAGCACATCACACAGGAACTTGTCCAGGCGGGTTTTGAATGTCTCCAGCAAAGGAGACTCGACCACCTCTCTGGGCAGCCTGTTTCAGTGCTCTGTCACTCTCACAGTAAAAAAGTTTTTTCTGATATTTACCTTGAACCTCCTATGCTCCAATTTGCACCCATTACCCCTTGTCCAACTCTTTGCTCCTCACAGGACTACCTAACACTAAACCATATGACAAAGAGCCTTGTCCAGACACTCCTTGAACTTTGACAGGCTTGGTGCCGCGACCACTTCACTGGGGAGCCTGTTCCAGTGACTGACCACCCTTGCAGTGGGAAACCTTTTCCTAATGTCCTATTTGAGCTTTCCCTGATGCAGCTTCATTCCACTTCCTTGTGTCCTGTTGCTGGACACCAGAGAGGGGAGATCAGCACCTCCCCTCTGCTGCCCCAGAGACTTGGAATAGAAGCAGCAGAAATAAGATCAACTCAAGCTTCAAACTGCAAATAAATATGTATCTTGAAAATATTTTGCTTGTTTTTTGAAAGACGTTATAATCACTTCTGTTCAATCTGCAGAACAGTACTTGGCATAAAGGTCTTTTGATGTATAAGATACTGAGGTAAGAGGTAACGTCAAGAGTATAATACAGATTTTGCTTAGGAATTCTGACCTATTTTAAGTCACTGTCTTTCAATTGTGGAAACAAACAGAAATTTACCTTCCTCCAAGAACTGGATGTCAGAGGTGTCAAGATTGTGATCCATTTCAAACAGCTGTTTACCTAGAAATTAAAAACCAAAAAAATATACATAAGCAAGTAGAATTCTGAAATAACTACCAATCTAGGGCAACAAAAGTTAGCACAGGTGTTTTAGGCTTTTCGAAGTAACCAATTTGCACAGTCTTATTTTTTTTAAGCTGCTCATTTCTGAGTTCCCCATTCTCATTTTTTTGACTATCAATCCAGAATTCTTCCACACCACCAGGCTTCCTCCTCTTATATCTGCAATGGGTCACTGCTTCTTATAAACACTTTAATGTTACTAAAGGCTTTAATAATGGGGGTGGGAAAATTTACACTGTACTGCTCCACAGTTTTTGCTCAGTCATTACTGCATTAGTCCTCATCTTGCTTTCCATATAAAATCCCTCTGTGGGAGCTGGAAAAGAAATTAGCTGCCTCCTCCATTTTTTTGCATACACCCTCCTCATTCACAAAGCAACTTGGATCTACACACAGATCACCAGCTCCTGCACACAGACCTGTGAAGAAAACATCACACAAGGCAAAGTGAAGCTTTTCCCCCCAAAGGTAGGGGAAGAAAAGCTCAGAACTCTTTCTACATAAAGTACTCATCTTCCATCTGTATTTGCATTGCTTATGCAAGCTTCCACCAACAATACTGGTTGGTGTTTATAGTAAACCATTTAAGACAGCTTTTAATTCTATTTGGGTTACACTTACAACATCTGAGAATAAGCCTGTTCTTAGTTTTGTACAGGGGAGTTTCTATAACCCAGACTTATATAGAGAAAAACAGACACGGCACGCTAACAATAATTTTAAGAACAGGAAAACTAGAAGCAGCTTAATTTATACTATTTTATTTTGCAGATTCCCAAATGCATTCCCTTCAGAGGTGAATCAAGTGTGTTCTCTGCCCTGAACATCTTTGCATGAGACTTACTACCATTAAGATTTCTATCTCTCTCAAATTTCACAACAACTAGCCAAAAGTTTAAAAATCCTTCAAAAGGGAGGAGAAAAGGTAGCACTGACACATTATTATCACACTGGTTATGTTTTCTTGGGTAATTGGTTTAAAAAGTAGATGCAACATCACAGGAGAACCAGTCCAAAGCTAAGCCATGGACAGTGTGAAGGGGGATGCCCAGGATTTAATTTGTACCTATATGTACTAACAAGAAAAGTAATTTCCTCTCTGTTTTGCCCATTGGATAGAGTTTGCCATTTTGCTGGACAAACTGTGATCTTCAAAACACAGAAACCACTGCTATGAGAAGCTCTTCCCCAAACTAGCAGAGGCTACTACTATTCTCTTTAGTCATCGTAAGCTCACCATAAGCAGCAGCCAGCCTCTTCAGTCCAGCAACAGCATCCCAAACTCCTACGTGCACTTGAATAACCTGAACTCACTGTACCATCCAGTGCAGTAAAGGCCAAATCAATAAACTGTCTGTTGTAGATTCCTTCTGTTGCTTAACAAAGGCCACTTATTTCTACCAGAACAATGCTTGTCAGCAGAAGCTCCAAGTGGTATACTGTCTGGCACAAAACTGAAGCTTAAACACCCAGTCTGGAAACCTTAATGACTTCAGCAGAAATCTTGAATCTATTAGCTTTGTATTTAGCCCAAAATCAGCACTCAGAAAGACTTCATGTGACATGGAAGACAATTCAATACTGCATGAAGATTTTGTTTACTGCCATCATCTTTTGGCACAAAAATTATTTTTAGGCTTGTCATTATAGTCTGGTAAAATTGAAAAACTTCAGGACAAGTTTTAAACCATACCGCTCAATTTATTTTTGCCTGCTTGTTCTTCCTCTTTCATTTTTTTTCTTTTTATTTCTAGGAGTTCTGCATCAAACTTCGCTTTCCAATTTAGGAAATTTTCAATGGTGACAGGAGTGCCATGAAAACGTTGCTGAAAGAAGAGCAAACAAGTCTGTAAACACAACTTGCAAAGCTATGAGTGAAGATAAGCATTCTCTTAATTGTTTAAGTTATAAGACTCTAGGAGCACTGCTTGCTGTGAAATTAATCCTAACCTTGAGAATATACAAATAACATATTCTTACTGGTTTTTGTCATGGGACTCTCCCTTCAGAGACTTGTACTGAGGTGGGAGACTCTTATGGAAAAACCCCACATATTACTTTTGGATCTACAGTGCAATAGCTAGCAACACACTGCTAATATAGGTTGTCCATAAGAAGGCAGCACTTCTTATCAACTGTTCAGTACAACCTACACTGAAATAATTTCCAGTAAAATACAGTAACCCTTCTATCTTGGCAAGACAGAAAGACAATTCTTTTTTTTTTCCAGCTATTTTTCTGCCATTTTCAGAAATGCTGAACCTTCCAAGTCCTATCATTCTCTAGCTACTTCTGAGAAAAAAAGTGAAGAATCAGTAGTTGAACTTATCACAGCACATTCCGTGAATGGAACAACTATTCCACAGTGGCTGGTAGAAAGGACATGCAGGGAGGACAAACTAGTCTTGAAGACTGGTCTCCCTGCTTCCACCCTACCCACTCAGCCTACCAAGGAAAAGAGCCTTCCTCAGACCATGCAGCCCATGTACAGCATGGCATACTCTAGCCTTTTTTGTTCCCCGTCCCCTCTTGTCTCTTCGAGCAAAAAACTGACCACAGCAACTTAGATTTCATTTGGGAAAAATCCCTGTCCCGCTTTAGGAAGTAACGCTAGAAGGGACTGTGAATGTGCCACACATCTCTGAAGACTGCTTTAGAAAATGGAGGGGGGGGGGAAATCACTTAACTGCACTAAAGAATCTTCTAGTCCTAAAGATTTAATTAAATCAGCTTTGAGATTGATGATCCTCTCCCACTGCAACTGAGAGCTGCTCCTACATCAAACCCATGCATTTAAAAAAAGCAGGAAATTTTTAGTTGAATACATTATTTTACATACTTTCTCTTCTTCTTCTGCTTCTCTTTCTTTCTGTTTCTTTTCCTCTTCTCTCCGTGTTTTTATTTGATCCACTATTTCATTTAATTTCTCCTGTACTGCTGAGACTAGAGTGAAGATCATAACCATTCCTAAATTTTCTTCTGCCTACAACACAGAGAAGGCAATCTCAAACAGAAGAGAATCTCAAACCTTCAGCAGCTGAATACATACATACATTTGGAAAGCAGTATGCTGTGCAACTGCAGATGACACAGCTGAAGCACTCTGCCCCAGCCTCAGAAGCTCACTACAAAATTCAAGTCAACTGGCCAGTTAATCCAGTTCAAGTTACCCCCAAATGGGTACTCAGCAAAACAGCACTGATTATGATCTCTGTGTTCAGGTTATCAACATATTTCAGACATCAGGAAGGCTTTTTCACAATACAAAACCTATAGTAGGAATACAACTCCAAGATGTGAATATCATAAACCTGAAGTGACAACAATCACTCAGAACCTTTCTTCTCCTGAAATGGCTTATTCCTTAATCCCATTATATGCCCCTTTGAAGTGGGACAGTTTCCCAGGAAAAACAAAACACATCAGTTGAGTGAAGGAATGAAGTAAATTGAAAAGAAAGAATGTCTACTGAACATATGGCAATTTTAAGACAGGAAGGACTTGTCAAGAATTCCTGAAACCAGAGAAGTGTTTCCTTCTCATTACTTTACAATGCACCCCCACTGATTACAAGGCTGAAGATATATTCCCCCTCCCCTCCCAAAGAGTTGTGTTATTAAGAAGAATCAAGAATAAATGTAGCATTTTTTAATCTTTCCAAATAAAAGTGGCTTATTTCAAAAATACTATAAATACAGTTAAACAAATTCATGTTAAGCAAAAGACGGGAAGCCCTAGAGCACCTCCGTGTCATTATTGTACTTGTGGATGTTGAATTAGCCCTGTATTGTATCTTATTAATATAATTTATAACAATAACGTCATTTACCAAAGTCAAACTTAGAAGTCAGCCTCTACTGTATGGAATATGTTTCAAATCAGTAGCACATACCTCAGAAAACAACTGATTTGAAAGAGGAATTCTGGCTAAAGTGTGAAGCGATATCAAGCTGAATTGAGATACTTCATTTTCCTTACCTGTTGTTCTAGAAGTTTTATAATGTCTGTGACATCATTATCATCGAGATTCTCTTGTGAGATAATTTCATGAAGTGGAGCTTCATCAGGATATTTTTCTCTATAGATAAATTTCAGGGTTGTTTGCACAGCTACAAGATAAAAGAAATCCACCTATTCTTATGGTGATAACTTTATGTAATTCTAACTTCTATTGCATTAGCAACCTGAGATTTTAAAATACAAAATAATCTTGTCTTAAAGGAACAGTCACCTTACACAGTCTTTAAAACTACATGAACAGATTTAAGTGTCATGCAAGAGTTCTGATAAGTTAAGACAATTAAGTTTACCCTTACATAAACCATTACAGGCAACTAATGTCTGAAAGGTCTTTAGAAAGACTGGAAATATGGTATGGTGAGTAACTAGAGTAGTAATTTCTTTTACCTCATAGCCCACTTAAAGCTGGAGAAAATGAGGAATAGTCCTAACAACAGAGCTAATCTCAGTATATTAATGTTTTAAATTCTGTTTGCATGGCTGGAGTATCAGTCTCTGTGTTGGGTACCACATAAATCATATGACAAGGATGCAATGTCCAGTACAAGTCAATAATCAGAGAACTGTCTAAGGAGAACACACTCAATCTGAAGCCACCTAGTGCGAGGACAACATGGAAACAAGGCAAAAAAGAAGCAAATTCCTTTCACACATCCTGCCAGAATACCAGGAAGCAGCTGTCCTTCAGTTCCTCAAGACTCACAGTTCTGGCAGCCCAGCAGTCTCTTCAACACAGACACCTGCTCCAAGCAGGACTTGCTCTGTTACAACTGAAGAAGACAGCAGCAGTTCCTTCTTTCCCATAGGGTGACCTAGAACAGTGGCTCTCAAACTTACTTGGAGCAAGGTTCGCTTACAACAAACCCATGTAACCATTGATACCCAACAAACACAAAGGGACTTGGGACCCATAGCTTGCTCTTCTGGAACTGTTTGTTAAGGGCTGCATATTCACTAGACACAGACTCAGCTGCAAAATATTTGAGATTGAGCATGTCAGAGATTGAGCAGCCCTAGTGAGAGCACAGCATTTCTGCAAGCTAAACACGGATCCCCAGAATCCCGGAACTATGCTTGCTGAGGAATGCTTGCTGGACCAGTCTCCTAAGAGGACTTAAGTGGAGGTACACCTGGTTGTTGGCAATATAATTAGGCTTACACAGAAACTCCTCCTATATTTGTTTAAGACAAGATCAACTTACTTTCGTCGTTTTCTCCTGCTTCAGATGTCACAGTGATTGTGAAAGTTGTTGGGTTTTCTGACAATACTGTTCAAAGAAAAAAAAAAAAGACTGAGATTCCTTAAATCAGAAAACTACTACACGTCATTAAAACTCCATTCTTAAGGACTAACAAAGCCAGGAAGCTCTTCATACAGTCTTAAGGGCCTTTTTACCCTATTAGTACTTTTCAATTAACAGCTATTTTGCATATGATGTGATGCTTGGAGAGCTCTTTGAATAAGAGCACATAACATCAACAATACCAAGAAGTTTCTCTTTTGGAAGTTTCGCTTTTCCAAAAAGTGCAAATCTACCTACCATCAAACCACTGATGTCAGTGCACTGTATGTGTGCAGAAAGCTCCCAAAGCTAAGTTGCTTTATTGTGCTAGGTATGCGTGATTAGCAACCAGCACACTCTTGACCCTGGACTATTTTTACAGAATGTCTGAACCTATTTCTGTATTTAGGACAGCTTAATGTAACAAATGCTTCTTAAAAAAAAAAAAGAAAGAAAAAAGGGAATACATAGTGGTTTCCTTCAAGAGTGTACTACCCAAGTAATGTACTAGAATGAAATTGCATGAATGACACAGCCAGGAGACAGACAACGAGCAGCACTACGGAGATGCACAAAATGCAAGCCCTATGATCTCATGTTTCACCAACTAGAAACCTCATCCCACAATTGTGGCTTGCAGAACATATCCTCAAATAAGGACGGCTCTGTAGCACTGTTGTAACCTATGCCAAATATTGTATACACACTCTCATGGTAGTCACTGAATTTTGCCTAATTGCTAATGTACTACTACTACTCTTTTATTTATTTCCTCCCTCTTCTTTTGGGCATAAGAGCATTACATGAACGAACAGTAACTCAGAGTAAGTATCAGAATAAAGGCTGTATGAAAGTATATAACTTCCGTATCAGTATCAGTGATTCAGCATTTCCAGCTACCAAAGATCAATTAATATACCTTAAACATAAAACTGAAGAACCTAAAAGATTTGCAGATTAAAGCAATGGGCAAATGTCTGCATGATGAAGTTACTGCCATGTAAGATACTGTGGGACTTCGGGCAGAGTAGATACTGTGCTGGAAGGAAACAAAAAAATGCACAAGGTTTTTTCGCTGATAAAATTTTTTTGATACTGAGCACCATAAATCAAGTTGGATTAGCTAGCATGGTAGCTACTCTTAATTGCTTGATGGTAACTAGGAGGTCCTGAAAACCTGAAGAGCCAACATATCCATCATATGAAGCTTTAGCAATATAATATACTACACTTGGAAATTCAAGCTTGCCTTAATTCCACCATAGATCTGCGATAGAATAAGACAGATATCGGCAATGAACTTAATGAGGGAATAGCATCTTTAAGTATCCCAAAACACCGCGTGCTTCACAGCTGTCAGAAGCTGTTATCAGAAAGGAAAACTGCTGGACACGCAAGCCAATTCCCTGATTTCCATTTAGGCGCCGCACCTTTTGAAAGGTTTCTCGAAAGAACATTCTGCCACCAGCCACAACCCAGGCTCAGATCCTGGAACGGGGCTCCACGCTGGGCTGCTGCACTACGGCGTTACCCGCCGCTGAGGCAGACATCGCCCCCGCCCGCACCTCGGCGAGGAGCGCCATCAAGGGCTTCAGCTTACCCACCTAGGGAAACCCCCCCAAAGAGGCGAAAAACATTGAACCCGCGCAGTTATCAGCGAAGAGAGGCCACCGGGACCCCGGGAAGGCGCCGGGCCTCCCACTTCTCCCTCACACCGGCTCGCCGCGGCCGTGCGGCGGGGCGAGGTGCGGGCCCCGCCGCGCCTCACCCGTAAAGGAGTCCGGGTAGATGGACTCCAGGGCCTCCAGCTCGTTCCGCTGCTCCTCGCTGTAGTCGGTCATCGTCGCCCGCTGCCGCCAACAGCCATGGGCCGCCCGCACCGCGAAGCGCCCCCCGTCCCCCGCCGCTCAACGCCCGACCGGGCATGCGCGCTCCCTCCGAGCTAGCATCAGCTAGGCATGCCTAGCGCAGCGCCAGCATCCTCCAGCGGCGGTGGATGCTTTTGGGCGGAAGCGGAGGAAGATGGCAGCTGAGGCGGGGAGGCGGGTGTTTTGGGGGCGGGCGGCGGCAGTGGTGGTGTGCGGGGCCTAAACAAGCGGTTATGAGGGTACAAATAATTAGCCTTACTGCTTTGCGGGTGCCTTCACAAAGAGTGATCAAGTGCGGTGCCCTCTAGCTTGTTAATTCTAGTACTTGCTGCTTGGCGTTCATCTCCGTGGGTGGAATGGACTTGGCTGTGTTCGCCACCCATTTGTACCCGACGTCCTGTAAAAACCCGGCCTTCGGAATCGGCACTGCATCTGCTTTGGCTTCCCCACGGGAATAGCATTATTTTGACTAGGTGAGGTAGTCAGGCTCTATTATTTAGACTTCTGGAGGTTTGCAGACTCCCACCGAAAGAGGCAGGCTTTCAGGCTATCAGAAGTGCGTTGCTTTTCGGCTGGTATTATTTGTCATTATTTCATTGCAAATGTATAGGGGTCAGCAAACCAAAGGGGATTCGAAACCGTTGCTGTAGGAATAGCATAAGGGGACCATAAAAGCAGCTGAATGACACTTTTGCATTAAATGGGAAGTTCATTTAATGCAGCTGGAAAAATCAGCTGGTAGAACAGCTTGGAGTTAACACCTCCAGACTTTCCAGGAAATGTTCACAGTGATTTCAGAAGTCCTGTTGCACGGGCAGCATCATTATGTAAGCTAGCAGGAGTCGTCAAGGCCAGCGATAGTGGGAGCTGCCATACTCGGGTTACCTGCAAGGATGAATTTGAGACTGTTAGACTGTTGGGGGTTAAAAACAGTAGACCTTGAATGGGTATTTGGTACATAGAGTGATTTTAAGGTGCATCAGTTCCTGGGCTTATGGCCAGCACTTTTCCTTCAGGTGCATTTTACAAGCTCAGGGTTTCCAGAAAACTTTTACTGTGGACATAAACAGCATAACTTTCATTTCAAATGAGCAAGCTGCAATTTTAAATTGATTTTGGGTAAGATGACTCAAGTTTTAGCAGGCAGTTAGACTGTTCAGTGCCCACTCAATTTTTCTGTAATCATGAGTTCTTTTGAAAGCTGTGTCTTCACTACCCAGTCCATTACATGTTCTGGGAGGCAGAGGAGCAAAGGAAAATACACCAAATCACCTATAGCACTACAGCAGTATCTAGTAGTATGGGTTAATATATCCTAACAGGGTGATAGTCTATTTGTATATTGGCAGACTGACTGCATCATGACAGATGACAGCTAATACTTCCACTTTATATTTTAAATTATAAACTTAAAAAAGCACAGGACAAATAGGAATTGAGACCAAATCAATATGAAGTTTAATTTAAGGTTAGTTTAGCAAGAAGTTGAAAGACTTCACAGCTCACACTTTCTCTTAGCTACAAATATTACATCATTTTCTAATGGCACTGTAAAATGAAGTGGAAAGAACCCACATGGAATAAAGACAGCAGTTAGGTTTTCGTCATTTGGATCCAGACATCAGCATAGGGGTTTTTTTTCCCCAAAAAAACTTTCAGATATACAAATGAGTTGCACATATTCCAGATTATACAGTATTCCATTTTAAACAACCATTTTTAAAGTGAAATTAGATTACATTTACTAGCAAAGGTACTTTTTTTCCTAAGGAGTAAACATAAACCATGCAGTTCTATTACCTGAAAGTTTAGAATTCAGGTGGAATACATGTGAGAATTTGTAATAATTTTAGTGATATAAAATACACATCATTGTCTAGTTATTAGCAAATGCAAACTATGTATGTGCTGAAAGTGCTTGCTTTTGTTTAGAAGTTTAAATCTGCAGACACACTTACCAAGATCTGCAGTTTAACCTACTTCTGGCTCCTGCATTGTCTAGTAAGATGTATAACATAATTCTGTTTTTCCACTTCAACACTCTGGGGTCATTTATTAACAGCAGACAGCATCCTGTAGTCTGGCATACAGGTTTGTAGCACACACATGTACCCAGCAAGACAATACAGGAAGCATTAGGAAAACTATGGTATGCACTTTTCCCCCCTTAGAGTAGGAGATGTCTGCATGGGGAGTTAAGAGATATGAGATGCAGTAACATCACATCGTGCCATGGTGAATTAACACAAAATCATTAAGCCTGCTTTAACTAAATTCAGTAGTTTTTAATAACAGTAATATTTATGGGCATAGTAGTGTGACTAAAGTGTAAGTTTTTCACAGGCAAAGCAAACCTCACTGCACAGAGTGAACTTTGTTTCCCATTCTGATTTGCTGATTTTACAGTAGGCAAGCACACAAACACCTGAGAAATTTTGAAGTGTATCTAAAAAGAACAGGAGACTGACTTTACTAGTGCTTTCAACCAGAATACATTTTAAAATTTTTCACATGTAAAGTGGTTCTTCATAAACTGCACCCCTGCATCCTGTGTCTCTCAGTGGACGTTTTATCTCCTTACCAGAATTGAAAGTTCTCTCATCACTGTATCTAGACCTAGCCTTTGTTGCTGAAGTTTCCCTGAATGTTTCTTCTGTCCTGCTGTAGCTACAGCCTGAGCTTGTAGTTAGCTCAGTGTATTCTATTCAAGGTAATACAAGGATAAAAGAAACTGTAGAGGAGGAGAAATAAGGCATTTTTGCCATGGTTCACTAAGACAAAGTTGGATATCTGCTTTTACTCTGTACTGAATGGACCAACTCATAGGATCCAAAGTCTAGCTATTGATTTTTAAAGACTTATAGTGGGAGGAAAGAAAAAGCATCGGGGAATAACTCTCTCCCAGTACATACTCATCCTATTAGCACAAGTATTAGAGAGCAGAGTGCTGTAGCTTGAAACAGCCCACCCCAACCTAGACATAGACCATCACATCCCACAGTAGTCAGATGCCATCAGGAAAGGCATCTGTAAGCATGTGCTGAAGAACTGCGTATCAGGATGTACTCCTTCACATACTTCAAATATCAATGCAATAAGGCCTCAAAGTTCTAAAGCAGGTCAGGTCTGATGTAGAACTAGACAAGCTCCTGCTTTTCTGTGAGGTGTTGATGGGGGCTTGAACCCTCTGAGCTGATTACAGGGTCTTCATCAGTCTTCAGGAATTTTCCATTTGCAGACTCCTTGAGTGCCCAGTCATGGAGGAGGCTGTAGTCATAGTGCTCATCATCCACTTGTTTTAGAAAGGCCAGTCCAGAAATGGCTTGCCACTCTCTGAGAGATGGGATACGGATTTCCTTTACATTTTCACTGCCTGGGACAAAGCCAAAGAACTTTCTCACATGCTGCATAGCATAGAGCCTGGAGTGCTGCTCTGTTGCTTCATCAAAGAGCTCCTGCTCATTATGGACATAACTGCTCCAGTATCTAAAATGTAGAAAGCTGAGTGGGGAGAAACAGCTTGCCAGACAGTAAGACAGGAAGACAGTGATGACTACCACGGCAATTAGAAGCCAGCCAGCCACCTTATAAAGGGGGGAAAGAAAAAAAACAGCTGAAAATACAGTGGTAACTTCTGAGCATCAGAAAATCCATAATATTATCTTTACTTGCTTTTCCTGAATAATAAGGTTAACCACATAAAAGCCTGGTTGCCGTCAAACCCAGTCCCTGCCTACTGGAAGTAGCCAAACAGTGAAGTAATTTCTTTCTGTAAAGTTTAAGGAAGTTCTGTTGTATAATTTAAGGATTTTGCTTCCACAGCTATTATTGTGAGAAGTCACACAATTCCTACCCTGTATCAGCTTATAGCCTGTTTAAAACCAGTTTTCTTTGAAGTGACAACTTAATGTTCCCCTTAATATTTACCCAGTGTGTAAGCTTTTAGAATTGAGTCTGATCTAAAAACAAGACTATTCTGGTTCACCTGGAGCTTTTGCAACCTGGGGCCCTTTGTCACACATTTCTTACACTTGAATGAAGAAACTTCATACCCTCCTTGGTTCTTCCATTTGTCTTGCTTGATAGTACTGAGTGGAACATCTCCCTTATGAGGAAAGGCTGAAGGAGCTGGGTCTCTTTAGCTTGGAGAAGAGGAGACTGAGGGGTGACCTCATCAATGTTTACAAATACGTAAGGGGTGAGTGTCAGGAAGATGGAGCTAAGCTTTTCTCAGTGGTGACCAGTGATAGGACAAGGGGTAATGGGTGCAAATTGGAGCATAGGAGGTTCAAGGTGAATATCAGAAAAAATTTCTTTACTGTGAGAGTGACAGAGCACTGGAACAGGCTGCCCAGAGAGGTTGTGAAGTCTCCTTTGCTGGAGACATTCAAAACCCACCTGGACAAGTTCCTGTGTGATGTGCTCTAGGTGACCCTGCTCTGGCAGGGGGGGTTGGACTAGATGATCTTTTGAGGTCCCTTCCAGCCCCTAGGATTCTATGATTCTATGATAGTACTTTTCAAGATACTGTGCAAGGAAGAATATATCCTCTAGTAGCAGGTAACAAATGGGACAACCAGAGATAGTAATTTATATACCTAAAGTTCAGTTCCACATACAAGAGCAAAGCAGACTTCAAAACACACAGATTTAGCAGTAGCAGGCTTCAAAGCACACAGAAATTTGTCACTCAAGGCAGAAGATAACTGATTTCATTTTATCCAACGCTTGCCTGCTGAATTCACTCTAGTTCTCATCGTTAGGCACACAGGCAACAGAAGCAACATGAGTTACTCACTTGTGATTGGTATCGGAGTAGAAGAATCACTTCATCTCTTGCCCGGGTCAGCTCCAAAGGAACTAACTGACTGCATGGAAATGCAGCCAATATCCTTCTGCAGTCACTAGCAGTAACATTAAGGTTAACCCCATAATAATGCACAGGCACATACTCACTGACAGCACAGACATAATATGAGCCATTTATCAGGGTGACTGCTAGCCATGTTACTGGAGCAACCAGTGCTCTCCCAGTGATGCTGCACAAGACGAAGCAGATCAGTTTGCATTGCAGCAACCGATTAGGCATAGTCTCTTCCCAAAGAGGAGAACTTTTGCCTGTTACCAGTCTCCAAGTCTGGTTATTCAGGGCATAGCCAACAACCAGAAGGATCAGTGCAGGAACTCCTAGGAAGGCCAGCCCATAAAAAAGGTTCTGCCCAACATGACAGGGACAGCTAAATGTAAAAAAAGAGAAAAGTTGCTGCCCACCAATTGTCAATATTGCAATTATAGCATTAGCAATAACAACCTCTTTGCCTTTTAGAAACATTAACCACTTTGGAAGGAAAGTCATTTTAAATCTTATTATTTAACAGATGCTTTTGCTTTAAGTCAAGACTAGCTTTTAAGTTATATTTAACTAATGTTAATGGGAGGCTAGAACAGAAAACACTCAAACAGCTTAAAAAAAACCCAACAAAACCCCCCCAAAAAAGCCTGGTCTTTCTCCTCCTACTAGTTTTTTATTCTATCCCATGACAGCTAGAAACTCGTTTGCTAGCTTTAAATATACTTGCAGACATCCAATTATGTGTTTTAATTGATTCAATAATTTATCTCAGTGGTTCTGGAACATTTAGCTTTTAGGCAATTGTGAGCTCTGCCAGCCCCTTGCTAATTGTCTGAAACAAACACTTAAGTTCTCCCTACCTTTTGGATGACATGCAATGCTATCAAACTGATAACCACCCTGTCAGAGTTAATTGGCAAGCTGTTTGCTAATCAATGGCAATTAACAGAAGCATGGAGTGGGGCTAGGAAAAAAAAAAAAAAAAAAAGGAAAAGAAAAAAGGAGATCTTTTAGCTATTCTTCATTGAAAAAAAACCAAAGCCCTGCCAAGTGGACTGATTATAAAAAATGAAGCATTTAAAATTTCAAATGCTTCAACATAAAAATAAAACCAGAAGAGATTCCCTAAGTTGCACAAGGTTTAGAATCCAAATTCTGTCCATATTTAATATCAGTTCTGGTTCTGAGGCAATTTGCTATCTAAACACTGGAGTCTGAGATGTAGTTAGCTGCTGGACCATAAGCATTTTGGTGTTTCACCTGTAGGTGGCAAAAAGCTAGCATGTCTCTTTTCCTGGCAGTGCTGAAAGTTTCCTTCGGGAAGATTTTTTTGATAGCATGTAATCTGCTATTCACACAGTGTCAAGCCAGCTTCAGTTATGCTCATGGTAACAGCTGGCGTTTATCTAGCCTGCTTGTGACTACAAGTTTCCAGATTTTCTGTAAGTATCAGTCCCGTTCTGTGGACAGAGGTAGGTAGAAATTGTTCAGGTAACCATTTCCAGAACTGGTTTCTGAATATTGGAATGTATGAAAAAAATCAAGCCTTAAACAGAGGTTAATTTAAAAGATTTAACCCCAGATGATTTTCTCCGAGTTGCACTTTGGTCATACTATCTGGTAGTTCTGTACATTGCATACCCTAGGTAGATCTGAATATGCAAGTACTCGTGTTTAAGTTCTGACAGGTTGAACTGCCCAAAGTACAAACATTTTAACAAAGAACAGAAAAAAAATAGCCAGGAAGTCTCTAAAAAAAATTGATTTCCCATTATAGATGGCTATCTCCAGCAGGTGTGAACTTGACTGCGTGATATAAGTATCTTACTGCACAGGTTCTTCTCTCCCCTTCTAGAGAGGTTTGATAATAATAACGTTCAGCTCAAAAAGTAGTTTTAGCACCCATGGTATCTGCTTGGATGGCAGAAACACTCTCAGCTGTTACACATATGGATGGCATGTCAAACGTAGCTTACCTGTTTGCTGAGCAAGACCTTGTTCCTCCAGTGCTCTGGTAGTGTAGACACCTGCTTGTCTCATCCTCAGTCACAACCTATGAATGAGGTCCTTGCTCGTAATTGGCTCTCAAAACTATGTGACACCACAAAGTTAAAAGCAATGGAGAAACATGCTGAAACATGCAGCAGCACTTTGCCACAGCTTTTCTGGAAGCTGTTGTTCTTGGTTGGTTGGGCGGAGTAGTAGCACAAGAAAATCCCAGTGCTGTCTGAACACAGTCATTTTGAAGGTTTATTTTCTTTCAGTACCATAGGATTTTCAATAACTTTTTTTTTTTTTTTTTTTTTTTTTTTTTTTGGTACTTGTGGCCTCATATTTTGAAAACAATTCCCTCCTTTAAATTCAGTGGAATATACCCATCAGGCTATGACGGAATTATTTTGAAGATGTGTTTTCTAAAAGTCTTCCATTATGCCTCAGTTCATTTTAAAATTTCTACTGGATTGCTGCTGAGCTTTCTTTGGGAATCCATGTCTTACTTTGTTTATAAGGGAGGAAGACTTTCCCAAGCATCACTCATTTACTCAAGAAACACATTAGATGTGAAACTGAAGAGATACACAACACTGAAATATTCATAGTCAGCCTAAGGCTGTTGAATGAGGCAATTTATACAATCAATACAACAACTTTGTACTGCTGCATTGTCACTTCTTTAGCATTCGCTTTCATGCTGTGCTGTAAATAATCCTGCTGGGTCATCCCATTATGGAACAAATTACTGCATTGGATCCAGGTAAGAGCTTGGGCAGCACATCAAACCTTTAAGTACCTGCCTTTGAAGAGGAACCCAGAGTCCTGAGGTAGACATTTAGGCTCTTTATCTGACAGCCGGGAAGAGTTAAGACTGAATGCGATCCAAATTATCACTACCTGATGGGACAGCCAGCTCACATCTGAGGCAGAGATGCTTATAGCTGACATCTGAGGCAAATCTGAGGCTGACACGTGGGCAAACCTTAGCCATGTTTTCGCTTGTCATTTTACAGGGCCCTCTCAGTTTGAATTCACTGTCAGGAACCTCTCTTGAAAGAATAAGTGATTTTATTTTTTTTAAGAACTGAAAGTGGCTTGTCATTTTCAGTTAAAATACGTTTATTGGAAGACGTATTATACCTTCCGATACTCCCATATACAAGCAAACAGTTTTTTATTCTCTCGTTTGCTTTTTATTGAAAGAAAGCAGCCACAGCAGAAGGGAGAGATTAGTTTAAGTACCTTTCTCCACCTGATCTAGTCAAAACTTGTGCTCTCTTCACTTTCTCCCAAGAGCTCAGTTGTTATTAGTGATGTGATGTGACTGTGGTGGGAAGCTGTATTCTCCAGCTTTCCTCACATAGTTCTACCAACTGCACTTAGTTCCCCACCCCCAAGAGGATTTTAGCATTTATCAAACCAGCAAAATATTGGGATTTTGTCGTGTAATTCCCAGGAAAAGGTAGAGAGAAAGAGAAATGTTTGGAGTTGGGGACTGAACCCTGGTCTCTCTGGTCCTGCACAAGTGTTTTCCTCCCTGCGTTGGCAGTCAAAAGCTGACATTCTATGCCTTCTCTAGCTGCATTTTGAGTTATATTTTGCATGGATGTCAAGCCTGCCTGTGCATGTTTAAAACAGGTGCCAGATATGTGCCCTCCTCTACTGTTTTTCACAGAGCTACAAGTCAGATGACATTTAAAATTAAGAAGGTGGTTTTGTTCTGTTCCTGAAGGTGTGATTACAGTCCATCATTTAATTGTTTTCCTCACTCGAGCCACTGAATCCCCAGTTTATTTGGACACACCATTTCAGCTTCATTTTCTCAATGATGTGCAACCCTTTCAAAATGTAGTACGTTATACCCAAAACATCATATTATATGTGTGAATTTACATGTATACATATGGGCACTTATGTATTTTCCAAACAAGGATGCCTTCTCACCGCCGTCTGGTCCAGAGTGTACCTTCATTGTTGTAGTATTAATAATGCAGGCTGAAGTAATTAGTCCTGATATTCAGAAGTGGATAAATAAAACTGTGCTCATTTATGGGTAGCCTTAAGTGCTTTGTGATGGTTTCACTGCACTTAAATTATGCTAATGATAATGAGCTGGTTTTTAAAATGCAATGCAGTACAATTTCTTAGGGAATATGGGATGTCTCTTGCAGTGGGAGACATATTTGCTGCTTGTCACCAGTTGGAGACAATCTTATAAATGAAGCTATTTCAGACTCATTTTAGAAATGCAAGTAACTAGAGAATTGTAATGCCTGGCTTTTATAATTTATGTAAATTTAGATATGGGAAGTACCTACAGTAGTTGCACTTTTAAAATGGAGTCAGATTTTACAGGGCCAGAAAAGTGCCTAGAAAAAAATGGAAGAGGCTTATTATTTGGTGAAGTTGTCAACACCAGCTTGTTCTGTGTAAAATGAAAGCTATGAGGATTACTATGTTTTCCACAGAAAAAGCCTAAAATCCTTTTTTCTATCCTATATTTTGCTGTTGAATTGTGTCATAACTTTAAACTACCATTTTTTAAAGTAAATTAATCCTTCTTATCCCAAATTAATCACATCTGCTGCTTTCCGTGTATCTGGAGTAGTAAATACCTGTAATTTTAGTCTAGCACCAAATATATTCATTAATTGAAATTTAATAACATTATGGCATTCAGATGAGGCCATGTATTTTTACTTCCTTTCCTGAGACAACTCAGTGGGTATATATGAGGAGATGAGTCCTATAAGGAAATTCAGGTACCTGATTAATTTCTAAATTTACTAGTGACCATAGTCTAAATTTATTGCAAATCTAAACTAACAGAATAGGCCAAATTTACCTCATGAGAAAACAGAAGAAGTAAGCTGAACCTTCCTGGATGTTCGTAGCAGGGGTTTTTACAAATAAGGGTTATAATAAGTTAAGAATGATATAAGGTCCCCTAGAAACATAGTTAATGAACGTGCCATTTGCACAAGCTGGCAGCTGTAGCTGGTATGCAGTTTATTCCTCTGGGTCCCTGGGTGTTCTAGATCTGTCCTGCCAGCTTTGCAGAAACATGGTGGTAATAGTGCCTTGTAAACCCATAGTGCTCCTGCCTCAGCAGACATTAACTCACCAGACCAAAGCAGTCACAGATGACAGAAGGCTATTGCTCCTTCAAGTTGAAAATTATCAATTTTTAATTACCTTGTGCAGCAGTATCTCTTGATTGTATTTTTATTCTTCGGAGGGGGAGCTTTTTTTAACTCTCCAAACACCAAAACCTGACACAAACAGCAGAATGAATTTGCTGTCCCTGAAAATATAAGACCTGTGAATCTCTTGGGGCTGCCTGCTTTAGCTTCCCATGGGTGTTTGCTGTGTGTTTTATTACAAATCCTTATGGATGGAGCAGTTATTTATGTTGTGTACAGGGGGAGATCTGTTGCCAGTCAGATTCCTCCCAAAGGGCTCAGTACACGTAGAGAAAAGGAGGAGCATCAGCAGCATTACAGATTGCAGCAAGCACATCCCACGCAAAAGACAGAAGAGCAGAAAGGAGAAAACTTTAGAGAAGGGAAAGAAGAAACACAGTGATTGAGAGAAAACCATGCTGCTGGAGGAAGAAAAGACATAAACTGACAATCAAGTACATCAGGTGTTGCACAAGCAACATGTCTCAGCCACCAGGAAGAAAGCAGAACCACAAAATAGTAAGACATTTTTGTAATGTGTGATTAAAACTGTGCATGCAGTAGGAACAAGCTATTATTGTATTGATGTGTTTTATACAGTCATATTTCTAAACAGCCTGGAAGTACTGAAAGGATGGGGATGGGTCTGCCAGTTTGAGAGCAGAGGCACTAGCAGCATTTGTGGCTACAGTGGGACCTCCTTCTGAGTTGCCCGCAAGCTGCCAGCTATTAAGTAGTGACATGAAAAAGCTTACCCAAACGTCTTGGAGTCTGTTTCAGCAGTAATACTGAGATTTGCTCTAGAAGTCTTCATATCTCTACTGCTACTTTGACTATGACATGAAATAATTTTCATTCAATCCTTATGTCAACATGAATCCTTGAGGCCATAACAGTGTTCTTGTTGTAGGGAAAAGAAGATGCACTGGCCACATCTCTTCTCCAGGAACAGTTAAGGAAGAGATGGTTCACCTGGGGCTGCAGTGTAGCTAGTACCCACTGTGTGCCTTTTGTACAGCAGACCACGTCTTCTCTTGGGGGTTATGTTGCATGAGCAGGGGTCCTTCTTCATCCTCCTAATGTATTTTTTCTATGCATAGGAAGTGCAAGATCTCAACATCTGGCTTCAAGGCCAAAATCTGATTATTGGGGAAACAATGGTAATACTATAACTGTTGTCTTTGAATGTTGGCTTTGGCCATTGATGACAAAGCACAAAATTTGATCAAGTAGAAGTTATATAGACCAAAACTTCCTTCTTTTTCTGAACTTCATCTTAATACTCTCCTAAAGCTCCAGCAGTTGTTTTAAATATACTGCATGCAGGATTTCCCCAAGAGACCACCTTAAGCTGCATGGTCACAAAAAGTAGTATTTTGTGCCATTGAAGATACCACTTATTCTTTTTGTTTTCTGGCAATGGTGGGTATAAATATGAAAAAATCAGATAGCAAGTTTCCTCAGCATCTCTATCTGTGTTTGAAAATTTCTAATTAGTTAGGAATATTTTACCTCAAGTCCAAATAACCGAGTCCCATATTGTGGAAATAAGGCCACAGTGGCTTAAAACCCCCACTAATAGTATTGCATCTTGAAGAGAATATGTTTGCATCTTAAAGTATAATTATGACACAGGTATCCATGTATACATATTTACAACAAACTGAAGAGAGAAGTTGCTAGTAAGTAAAGGACAATATTGTGTCGATGTCTGAAAAGGGGACAGAGGTCTCCACTGAAAAAGAAATAGAGGAATATACAGAAGTTAATTATAGTTAATATACAGAAGTTCATGGAAAAAATACTCCAGTGGATTGCAAGAGTGGCTGTTCAAAACAATTATGTTGATATGGTCTGCTTAAGTTTCTCCAAGGTATTTGTGTAACAGACTTTTTTCTGACACTAGAACAATACAGAACCTGTATGATATCCATTTGCTACATTAAAAACTTGTTAACTAGAATTTGGCAGTGTGCAATATTCTAAACAGTAGTTATCATCAAGATGAGTTTAGGAAATAGTTCCATACTACTTAAGATTTTGAACAGTAACTTGTTAAAATAGGAACCTTAGTTAAACTCCAAGCTTTTGATGCAGTGGGAGCAGGAAGAGATCTTTCCACCAAGCCATTCTTCCTTTCCTCATTTGTTCTCTTTTTTTCCTCATTGGTATTCACTATTATTTTTACACAGGCTATAAACAAAAAGCACCTGTAGTCTCCCCACATGCCGCAGTCCTGTGGCACTTCCTTTGGTTAATTCCTGACCAAGAATTTTAGTGACAGTCAACCTAGTCTCTCAAAGGCCAGCTGCTGCTCGTGCTAAATACAGTCAATACTGCAGTGCTTTGGAGGTGATCTGGCAGGGCAGGGCGAGAAGAAAGCTTTCCTCTGGGTTGGTGCACAGCTGAAGATCCCAGGCTAGTGCTTGTGACAGGATCTGTGCAGAGATATGCCTTTGGCCTCTTCTGTTGCTCTCCATCTTCCTTGGATAGGCAGCTGTAATTCTCACCCACCCCCTTCATCTTGCTCATGTGGTGAAGCCATGCCAACCACATCCTTTGTAATAAGACACAGAAAAAATGTCACAGTGAGATTGTCCAGGCATTTGGAGACCTAGTATGGATGGTGATTGAAGTTCCTTGTAAGGTCTGATAAAAAAGGGGAAATGTCAGTAGGACTGATTCTTTTTACTCTGCTTGTCATGCTTTACAATGGGCTGAAATATCGCTGGTTTTTTGCGGGTTGGAGCAGCTGATGATGTGAATCAGATGAACCACACCTTTGTGAAGGAAATGGAATGTCAGTGTATACCCTGTTGTTCCTATTGTAAAAGGACTAATAGCTCATTGTCTCCATTATTCTTCCTGCAACTAAACACTTATTATTATCTTGGATGGTATTTGACAGCATGTATCAATCCAACATACCTATGCAGGATGCAAGAATGTATCTGAGGAAAGTAGCTGTATCCCAAGAACTGGTATTTCTGACAAGAAAAATCCCTCCATAGAGACTCAAGTGATGATCAAGTCAGGCTCTGTCACACTTGAGTTGTGGATTTCAGTGATTACATGTCCATGCCCATGGACAAAAGTTTCTTAATTCATGTGAATGTTACTTTTGCTTGCTTTTAATGCAGTAGCAGCTCAAAAGTGTGAAAAAGTTTGATTCTAGTTTGCTTCATTTTCCATTTCCACCTTTTCTGGCAGAGCAGAGAACTTTTTGTACTCACGTATGGCGCTCTGGTAGCCCAACTGTGCAAGGACTATGAAAAAGATGAAGATGTCAACACCTGTTTAGATAGAATGTAAGTACTACTGTAAATGTTCAACTTTCTCAGTAATGGTATTTGTCTACCTGTATGTTACCTCTCAGCTTTGTGTCTGTTATCTTACGAGTCCCAGTACTCTGCCTAGGATTACAGAGAGCACAGGGATAAGGTTCAGTATTCTGTCAGCAGAAATAACACTGGTTTGTGAATTAATATCAACAATCAGCTTTTGATTTCTCAGAAGAAAAGTGTCAGGGTTGTTTCGATAGCTTACACTTGTTCTTTGTTGGTCCTTTGTTAAGCTAATTAAGAATATAAGCTTCTAAATTTCATGTCATGTTTCCGTGGATTCATTTTCAACTTCTATGTTAACTCTACCATTTCTTTATACCCATGTTATTTCAAACTAGACAAGCTTTTTGTTTCTCACAGGTGTTTTGTAGTTACCATGCATTGCTGTGGCCTTCCTGTGGCACCCTCTCATCTAGCCACACCCTGGTTTTGTGACTTGGACAGCTAAGAAGTAGTCACAATTCCATGTTATGGGGATTTGGTTTAGGTGACTCAGTCAAAGGCAGCCTCCTTTTGTAATCAGTCACTTTCCCCGAGGGTGTAATTCAGGTGTCTTATATAGGTGCTCTGAATTGTCCTCAGTGGGTGGCTCATCCACCCTCCCTGGGTTAAGGGCAGGCCACCCAGCAATGAATGAAATAGCACAAATGGTCAACAAGGAACTGATTTTCACATGAATAACTTCTTTGGAAAAGGAAGCTCCTATGTTTATAGGATCCTGTTATCCTGACTGAGATTCCTAGGCATTATAACAGTAAAAATAATAATAACACAGAAAACCAGCGAGAAACAAGCTTTGAGCTGGTTAACAAGAAGTTGTACTAGGATCTTAGGCAGAAGGTTTGTGTTTTCAGGCAAAATGGACATTCAAAATGGATTTACAACAATCATAGTGGACAGAATACTTGGCTACTTTATTATTCTGAAAGCTTGCAAACAAGCTATGGTCCAATAACTACCAATAGAAGTGAATATAAATATTGTTGATTTGAAAAAGGAAAAATACTTTATTCACAAACTAAGATGGAACAACATTCCTCAGATATTTATTTTATATTAATACCTCATTCAGCTCTGATGAAATAAAAAATATACAGACTTCTTTGTGATGCTATGGTAGAAATTAAAGGGTGGTTTTGGAAGATGTGGAAACATTTTGCTCCTTGTGTTTTTATTATTATAGCTGTTTTTATAATTTTTTTTTTTTGTTTTCTTTTGATAAAGAGAAAGACTTGATAAAATAATGACAGGTTTCATAACAGCAGGATGCCCACCATTACTTCTGTGAAGATGAAAACAGCCCAGCTGGAGGAAGAAACCTTAAAGATTAGCAGAGCTGTGACAGTTGGGAATAGTATTCCTAGGTCTATCTCTCTATGTAGGTCCATATATAATCTGTAGTGAGAGGGGTGGTTTTCACTGTACAGTTGCCAAATAGCTGCTTGTCAATTTATTATTCATTCGACTTTGCAAATCTAAGGCATAAAAGTTGAAATGGATCTGGGTAGTCACCGATGTTATTGATGTTGACATTTAGGCAATAAATAAATATTTCATTGTTGTCTGATGCATTGCATATTGCAGTTTTAAACTTCACACTGCCAAAACCACTTTCTGGTCTTGTCATCACATTAGACATCAGATCACTTTTTGGCTTCTTGTCAAAGATGTGATACAAAATCAGGAAGAAATTTCATCCTGTTCAGGCTGCTTGAGCATGTTGGGCCTCTGACAAACAGTCAGAGACTGCCAGCTTCCACATAAATAGAAATGAAAAATTCCCTAAAAACATTTCTGAGTTGAGTTCACATTCTTTCATAACACTGGCATCAATCTCTTTCCCTTTTTCAAAAAATGCTTGGAGGCATAGCTATTTTGCACGCTGTGTAGTTACTGACTTTTGTTGATGTCTGAGAGCTAGGAATAAATATTTGTTTTATAAAAAAAATTAATTTACTTCCATCCTTTTAATTTCATTTCTCTGAAATGGTAGTGTTTTAAATACAAAATGAAGGTGGTGTTTTACTGAAACTGTATCTTAACTAGCAACTTTTAGATTCTTTTTGGAACTAGTAGATGAAGGGAGAGAACATTTTCAGGGAAAAAAAAAAAAAAACAAACAAAGAGGGAGTTGTGGAGGAAAAGCAAAAAATGAGGTGAAGAGATGAGGATAAAATTAAAGAGATCAGGTGTGAGTCCATTTGCTATGGGTTTTCCTGGCACCTGAACACAGCAGTGAGTGTGCACAGGCTTTGCTGCACTCCATAGCAAATCAGAGGTGAATGCTCTGACCTGGAGGGGCAGTTGCTTTCTTGTTCTTTACAGAGACAGTGTGGGATGAACTCTGGGGATCACAGAGCAACAGGGATAACCCTGTGCTAAGCTATCCTATCCTATTTTTAGTGATAAAGAAGTATCAATCAGGTCTATTATTTGTATATTATTTATTTATTATATACATGACATCTCATATATGTAAAAATATGTAAATATAAATGTATGTATGGACAATGTGTATATAAAGAAGATTCATATCATCTTTGCCAGCAGTATCATGTGTAAAGGAATATGATTCCTTAAATGACTATGTGAACAGCAATCCTACTGTGCTGCAAAATGTGGTGGAAAGAAGAATCTAGACCACCAAAATCCATTGTCCTCATTTAGGAACATGTATCTGTTTTGCTGAGAAAGCACAAGAAACAGATTAGGGAGATGATAGGTGGAAAGAAGTTCCCTGTTTTGTATGCTAACTTTCTTCGTTTTCTCCTTAGGGGATACGGGATTGGTGTAAGGCTGATTGATGATTTTTTGGCTCGTTCAGCTGTGAAAAAGTGCCGCAGTTATTCTGAAACAGCAGACATGATTGCACAGGTAAATAGGATTTACATTCTCTAGAGTTTCATCAGCTTCAATGGTCTTAGCTTTTTCTTCCTCCTCTGTCAGTTTGCACCAGAACCATTCCCTACATTTTCTGCTATATCACAATTGTCTTCTCAAAGTCTTATCTCCACAATCACAAACACAGTTCCATTGGGTGAAATACAGCCTTTTCCTTATCTACAACTTCATATTAAATAATAGCCCACAGAGGCTGGCCTTGAGAGGAGACATCAGTTTCTACCTCTGTAGCATAGTGCTACATCAAGCTGGGAAAAAACCAACACTTAATGGAACACAAAAAATTTGATGTTTATTCAGATAAGAATTTTGCAGATGGTCTTGATAAAACCATAGTGGTAGGTTTACCACAAAGGTTCATCAGAACCACAAAATTGGTTCACATGGGTTTTAGTTTTGTACCTGAGCTGATGACAGAGAGCACAAATGGGATACCACCTGTGAAAGGCTGTCAACCCCTGACCTGAACTTACCTTAAAGTCCGTTGCTAAAGTTGAAATTAAAATTCTTCTATTGCTAGTAGCCTATGAGGTATTTGCCATCAGAAGAATTAAAGTTTATTTTTGTTTGCTGCAGCTTAAGCTGATTTATTCTACTCTTGCCAGAGAATGCAGCAAACCACAAAAAAAAGATGCATTTTTTCATATATTCCCTCACTTTGTTATTTGTTCTAAGAGCATAAGCCTTAACCATCTCATAAAAATCTTAAGCTTTTGCATTCTTACTCCTGCCTTCTGAATCTCCTCAGCATTTCCAGAAACACAGAATCATAGGATGCCAGGTTGGAAAGGACCTCAAGGATCATCTGGTCCAACCTTTCTAGGTAGGAACATTGTTTGGATGACAAATAATGATCTTAAATGTTTTTTAACCTTAAAATAGTAATATTAGGAATAAGCTGCAAGATTTTCTGCAAAAGGACATCTCAGTGGTAGCAGAGAAGAGCTGTAAGAAAGGAAAATGAGTGGAACATTTTCCTCAGTACCACAAATCTAATAATAAAAATAAAAAATATAAAATCAGAGTGGATACTTTTGCCTGCTTTGATGGAATTTTCCCTTTTATTAAGTAGTCTTTCACACTGGTCAACCAAGAAAGATCTAGGAGGAAATTTAGTGGCAACACATGAGTTCTAAAGATGTAATTTTATCCCCATGGGTAAGTCAGATTTCCTGGAGAAGCTCAAAGAAAAATCCATAAGATGACCATCCCCTTTAGGCTGAGTCACTTTAAAGGAGGTGGTAGTTCACAGATATTGTTAGCGCAGACTAGTACCTGCTGAGGTCATGATGAATGATCCCTTTTATCCTTTATGATTTTCAGCTAGGAAGGGTTGCCAGTGAAGATATGCCTGGCCTTTCCCAATGGCAGAATTTAACCACATTTTGTAACAGTAGAGTAAAACCAGTTAAAGTAATTAAGTCAGTTAAGCAGTTCAGGTAGTTACAGCCAAATGTCCTGTAACCATAGCTGTTATCTTGCAGTCCTTTGGAAAGGAAAGGACAAGTCTGTAACATCAGGCTGTGGGTGTTCCCTGTGGAAATGAAAAGAGATGAAGTGATGGAAAAAACATAAAAGGAGGAACACAAAGCCAGCTTGCCATATTAAGAAATAAATACTGAAGGGAAGGTGCACCTAAGGCAGTGACTGAGGGCTTAAAACTTCAGCCACTGGTTCAGACTGCAAAGCCTGGGTTTTACTGCTAGCTTATGCTGGCCTGGAGAAGGGCCAGCAAGTTTTGGTGATGAGCCAAAGTGAGTCCTTCTACATTAAGTTCCCATGGTGCTCACTGACTTCTCGTGCTGGTGCTGTGACTGTGTGTGGTTACAGTCAGGACTGAATAAAAAAAGATAAAACAGGCCATGTAAAAGTAGGCTTTCTGCTCCCTGGCAAATTGGGATAAGAAAATGGAAACCAGCTGAGGAGTGGCATTAAGAACAAAGCTCAGTTGAAGAAGTAATGCCCAAGACTGGATTCAGAATTTGGATGTGAGTATAAATGAGAATTACTTTTGAAGTGAGGGTGATAATTTCGCACTATAATCCTACAAAATAAAATTTTTACTTCAGTTCCTCCTCACAAGATGTTGACATTGATGATCTGCTCGAAAGAGATGGAGAAAATAAACAGCTTCTGATTTTAGATCTAATTCTAGAAGAATGTTAAATTCTGTAGCACTAGGACTGGCACTGGACCACAGTGAGCTAGTGCTGGCTCACAGGCTCCACAGCTGTGTTTATACAGTGCTATGCCTGAGGATATATCCCTTGCTGGAAAGCAAGGCTGGAGAGATGGGCTTTTTTGTGGAAGCTCAGTACCCCATGAATGCAGCAAACGTACATCTCTGCAGCTGCTTGTAGACAGGACCTTTTGACACCACCAGGGCTGGAGTAATCCAACCATGTCCCCCCCAAGCTCAGAGTTGTAGGACATGAGATGCAATTCCCCTTCCCATGGGAGGTTCTGGCACACAAGGTCCCTAGATGTTGACATATGGCCAGTTTGAAACTCTGACAGAAGCTGGCAGAATTGATGAAGCTGGTAAATGCTGCTTTTCAGATTGCAACAGTGAGAGGGAAATACATATAGCAGGTTGCTGTGCTAAGTAGTAGACAGTAAAGAATAAAGAAAAGTTTGTGAGTATGTGAAATCAGCAACAGATGGCAAGACCTTTAAAACATCTTGCTCTTCCCAAACACTGACTGTGGAAAAGTACTAAGAATGAAAAGTATGCTGGGAAAAATGTTGTTTTGGCTGGCTTTTCCCTTTTAAGCAGATTAATGCTGGCCCTTCATTAATCTTGTTATTATGTCATCTGAAATTATAGTTTCAATTTTTTTAACAGTCTGTATTACCACTTACTTTGCAACATTACTTACACATACAATGTTTTGTAGTGAAAAATCCTCAGTAGTATATAAAGGGACAGACAAGTTAGTGGCCTCCTAAATATTTTAGTAATTCTAGACTGTATTTGAGCACCATCAAAATGTTAATGAATTTTATTCTTGCTGCTTGAGAGACATAGGGTGCCAGTTGAGACTTCAAAAAAAGGACAGTGGTACGTTTTTAATTCTGGCTGCACAGATTTATTGTTTGACATTAAGCTCTATATCATCCCATAGAATTGCAAGTAACATTTCCAAAGGAGAGATTTTGCTTTATATGGGTGTGATTTTTATGGTGAGCGTAGGTACATGTCTAAATAGATACTATTTTTTCTTCCAGTATAGATAGAAATTAGACAGATTTATGGATGCAACTTTCAAAATTGTGCATTGGTTTTACTGCCCTGTCTTTTGGAGTCACAAAAAAAGATTCAAAAGACCTTTGTTTTAACCCTCTGAGAAGCTGTGTATGAAAGTTTAAAGGAATTTCTGTACAGCCATAGCCTGGTTACAAAAAAAAAGTTCACATCTATTAATTGAATTACTTGTCTATGTACTTAAATTGTTTTTTTCTGCTGAGACTTTTTTACAACTTTCACTTTCATAGCTTTGCAATTTTGCCTTAATTTGGTGCTCCATTGCAAACCATCTACTGGTTTTGCATAGTTTCAATATAAGTTCTCTTTTACACAGGAAGCTTTAACAATAGAATTTGGACAGATTCATCGTACCATAATGCAAAGTACACCTGAAAGAAAATTGAAAGCATACGAGGGCCTAGCACAGTTAGCTAGTTTTTGTTCTTGTAGCAAAGACTCAAAGTTTGACAGAGCAACAGATGTGTAGCAGAAGAGTTAAGAGTTAAGAGAATTTAAATGAGAAGATTGGGTTCTCACGGAGGAGAAGAAATAGTAAACTCTGGGACAAAGCACAACTAATTGAGTAGAAGTTTCCTGTTTATTTGTGCACTCATATTTTGATAAACATCAGAGTTGATGCAAAAATCTAAATTTTCAAGAGAAAATATTTATTCTGCTGTTTGTTTGTGGTCTTTTTCCAGTTCATTTTGGATAGTGTTGACCACAGCCTCTCGCTCTTTCTGAGCTGCCGAGGTAGCTGCTGAACTTTAATTCAGGGACAATGTTGATACAAAACATCTTTCGGAATAGCAGCTTGAAGGACAGGGTTAACTTTGCCAAAACCTGATTCCCGTTGAAAACATAGGGTCAAACTGGCTTTTATTTTTGTCTGTTTTTATAGAAGTATTCCAGCATCCATACAGGAATTGCATTAAATCACAGGCTATTTAGTAAGACAACACAATTAGAGTACCACAGCCCTGGGAACAAGAGAGGGAAAGACCTAGGCTTAGACCAGACACATGTTGCAGAACTGAGTGTTCAGCAGCTGTTCTTGGAGGTGGAGACACTCTCAAAATTAGTTACCTGTAAACACGAAACTGGGTAAGGATGAGGAGAAAAGAATGCACCTTAGTTTTGCCTCTCCATGATAAAGGAGCTGGGCAACACTCCTATTTCAGATGGCCCTGGCTACTCAGGTGCAGGGCTTTGAGCTCTCTCCTGAGGAAAAAGAGGGTGCCAAAAGCCCGAAGTAGAATCCCTCTGTCCTCCCACCTTTCCCTCCACCAACTATGCTTTTGAATCTGTGTCCCAGCTCTTACATCACAGTGGAGACCTCATCCTTACATCAACCCACTTGTTTCCCATATTCCTTGATCAGCTCGTCAACCTACTTAGTGTCCTCCCCTTTGCGTTCCTACTTGCTTTGATTTTCTGTTGCCCTAGTGGGGAAGGTGGAAAGACAGCTCTGGGAAGAGGAGTTTTGCCCAGGCAGTGGGGACATTCTGTTAGGTGGTATCTCCTGTCCCCATGTGTGTAAGGAGGAGGTGAGATGGGGCTGGGCAATAAATGTTGGGGCACCTCTCATAAAGAAAGAGAAAAGCAGACAAATGGGAAGAGATGTGTACCCTGGAAGTAGATAGTCACTATACCAGGAGAGGAGGCCAGTATGAAAAATGCGTAAGTGCCAGACAAGGTGTCAGATGTGTGTGCTGCTGTGCCTTTCATTTTGGCAGTGTTGTCTCTGTGCTTTAAGCTGCAGCAGGTACATATAACATCTAAATCTGCTGCAAAGTGGGTCAGCTGGCTTAAAAAACTTTTGAAACATTTGCTCAAAGACCACAAGTTCTTCAAAAGACACAGAAAATTCTAAGCAGACAGTGGAATTAGCTCTTGGATTTTATTTTTAAAAAGACTAATGGTCTGTAAATGCAGATAGATTTTTTTTTTTCTGCTGAAGAAGCACAATGAGTATCAATATCCTGGTTTGTTCGTAAGAGCCTGATTCAAGCAGAGCAAAAATAGGATTCTTTGCAGACTCAGGGAGACAGGCAGTAAAATGCTACATGAAAGCTGGCCCAGTCACCCCAGGGAAAGAAACTTGGTAGAAACTTTTTTCTCCTTTTATACAGTGTTTGCAATGACTCTAGACACCCTGTGTGAGAGCCACATGGTGAATTCCAAGTGAGTGAGGTAAAGCATGGGGCTTTTCCCATTTGTCAGGAGCACTGATTGTGCAGTTATCTGCAGTGCCTGCCAGGTCCTCTTGCTCCAGACACTAAGTTGCTGAAGATATTAAGAAAAATGGAAATCAGCCTGTTGCAAAACTATTGTCTTAAAATGTGGAATTTTCTTCCAGGCCCTCTGTCATACATTGACTGCAAGCCCTGTACAAAACAATAGTACGTAGCTCTACAGGCTGCACTCAGTGTCCAAAACCCACTCAAAATAGGAGCTTTATACCTGTACAAAGAGAAATTTTCAGTGGGAGATGATAATACCAAGTACTATACAGAGGCAAAATATCAGCGATGCATTTTCATTATTGTAACAAAGCACTAGCAACAACTGATTATGTCCCAAAATGGCATGTTACTCTTTAACAAAAACATTAAAATGCTGAACTGTTTGGCAATTTCAATTCTTGGTACTCTACACTTCAGCTGCAAGATTTGTCTAAAAGATTACCCTGGCATCTCACTGTCAGTGGAGGTCACTACCGCATGTCCCAGGCAGATGTCTCATGGACTAGAAGACCAGGGCTGATGACTGTGACTACCTGTGGTGTTTTAGGTGCAAGAGGACTCCAAAGACACTGAGATGCCTTTAGTGACAACTGGTGCCTCAAAACAATGATGTACCTGCAGATGGCCTGGAAATTACCTGAAAGCAAAACCTTCACTTTCTGTGGGCTGTCAGAAAGCCACATACTTCTTCTATTATTATAGTCACACCTTTTAAATGGTGTGAATTTATGGTAGTCTCTTGATTTACACAGGATGAGCGTACCATAGCGCCTTTTACATGGGATATTGTTACAAACTTCTTGTAGAAGTCATTATGCATCTCTTTTTGCTGTCAGCTCTTCATCCAGAGCCAGCAACGTTAGTAGAGCATGAACCCTAGGTGCCATGGAGGACTGCAGCCTTTTCACTGATGTAGGGAAATAATTTCATTCCGTCCTTTTGGAGCAAGTTTGCAACTGGGAGGGAATGTGAAGAAGAAGAAAGGGGCTTTGTGAAAAAATACAGAGATGAAACCAGCTAGAAGTATGCTATATTAGCAAGATATAAAAAAGCTGAGAACATATTTTATCTATGGTATTTCCCTTCTGTCTACCACATCCAGGATTGTCTCTCTTTCCTCATTGGTATTTTTCTGGCCTTCTTCAACTAGCCTGTGAATTGTGCTGTAATGTTGTTTGCTGCTGCTGAAAGAGTAGAGTTGGGAAGCATCTTCCCATGCCTGAAATGCTGGCAGGGGAATCGCTTCCGGTTCCTTGTTCTCAAAAAAGCACTTCAGGTTTCTGTCGCTCAGCTTGGTGGCATACAGCTGGAAAATCTGCTCCAGTTGCTCCTTCTCCTTCTCCACGTACACCCTCCAGAACTTCAGCTGGAGGTGGCTGACTTTTGACTGGCAGCTGGCACAGCAAGTGATTAGCAGGGAGAGAAGAGCTGTGGTAACTATCACACACCAACCTAAAATCTGGGAAATGAAAAGAAATGAGCTTCAGCTTAAAAAGGCCCAAGAGAAAATGCTACTTAAATCAAGAGTGTTTGACAGAGCAACCACACTGTGTACAGAGGGCCTGCTACTCCTCTTGGGACCCTGCTGCAGGCATCTCATCCCAGTTTGCATTTGGTGCCTGGGGCTTCCATATGGGACCAAAGGGAAGCAGGAGACATCAGGACTGAGGCTTCTCAGTAGCACTCATTTTGATGTCTCTTTCTCAGGAAGGTAAAAACTGGTTGATTTTTACAGTGGAAGGTAAAACTCTCAAGAAAAGTTGGCTTATACTAGACCCTGGCTGCCTCCCCCTTCTGTTTTATAACAAAAGGAACTCGGATGACAATAACTGAGGAGACACGTCCAGCGTAATGGCAGTTCACGTTCAGGGACAGATGATCTTAAATCAGACTTCAACTATGTGGCTGTATGAAGAAAAAGCTAAGAGTGGTCTAAATGATAAATCAAATAGTATTATAGCTGAATAGTGCTACACAGAAAACAAAGCAAACCTGAAAGCAGGAGTAATTTAGAGAGGATATTGATGAGAGTTTATTGCAAAACTATAACTGCCTGGCATGCAGTGTATTGGAATTGCTCACTGAATTCTGTCACACCAAGGGAAAAGTGCATAGGGAAAATCAGTCCTGACTGATGATTCCTATGGGTATTTGAGAAACTGCTCTTTTTTTCAGCTTTGAGAATGAACCCGTGTATTCTCATGCTATAAACCAGGTCACTGTTCTTTCGCTGTTTCTTTTGCATACAGCTTAAAGTCTTAAGCACTGTCTGTTATTTCCTTCTAAAAACTCTGAATTAAATTGCTTTGTCTGTAGTGCGGGATTTGTCTGCATTCCACTCCTATTGCACAAGAACTTGAAAATAAAACCATCTCTTGAAGAGGAAATGGTTCCATATGGATACAATTGTCTGACAAAAACTTGCTGGCTCCACAGAGTGTTTTTCCTTCCTGCTGACAATCATCTTTCCATCATTTTTTGTAGCCTTTTTTTTTTCTTTTATTTTGATTTTTTGCCTCTGAATTTATTTATGTCACAAGGCAGTGAGCAGAACTGTATCACACAAATACAGTAAAATGTAATATGATTTCAGCTTTGCATGTTCTGCTGTGTTTCCTCCTGTCTTCAAGCAGGACAAAAACACACTCTTGTCTGGTGTCAGGAACATAAAGAATGCAAACAGAAACCTCTTATGTAAGCAATCACAAATCTGTCACAAGTCTTATTTTCCAGTACTTTCTATTGTTAGTGACCCGAGATTTAGTTACAGTATCATGATGGTATAAAATAGGAGAATGTGGTACGGATTTCTTTATAGGCCAGACCCCTTTAATGGGGTGACATTTGTTAATTCAGTCTCCAGAACAATCCAGTAGTTTTGTCTCTCTAGAGCAATCTTCATTCAGGAAAAAAGCTTTAAGTTATCCAGTCTTATTGATCCTGCCTTTAGTGGAACTCCCCAGGAAGTATGGCACAGCTCAAACTAAAAGATGGATTGACTGGATTTTGTAAGGCTGAATCATGCCAAAACTTTGTTTATGTGAAACCAATGGTTTTATCTTAGCATCTGACATCAGGATCTTCCACAGATAAATCACAGCATCAGTACAAACTGTATAATGTTCTTGATTTTTCTTACCTGGGACTGTGCCTGAAGAGTTTGTTTCAGTTCATCACTCTCTGAAAAGGGCATGGAGCTTTTGTCACAGGCTACCTTGTGCAGTTCTTCAAAGCACTTAGCAGATTTGCTGTGGCAAACTGTATGTAAGTAGCCAGGATTTTTCAAGCCACTCATGGCACACTGATAAAATGTCCCATTGAGCAAAGCCACAGAAAGCCACATCACTGGGGCTACCAGAGCATTTAGAGTGATTTGTCCAAAGATGTAGAAGAATTGGCAGGTATTCCCTCTGGGGAATATTTTTCTGGGATTCACCCAGCAGCCTGTAAAGAGTTTCCAGGTATTGCTGTTCAGGAAATATCCAATAACTAGCAAAACAAAAGCTGGGGAGAAGAGAAATACCAAACCATACCTGAAGTTTTCATTGCTGCAGGGGCATCTGAAAGCAACAAAAGAAAACACACGCTCCCCTCCCATTGTCAGCAGCGCCATAAAACTGTAACCTATAGCAGTTTTCTGGTTAATGAAGAATTTCAGGATTGCTTGGAAACCATCCATGTTTGATGCTACAGAGGTAAAAATCGAGACACGTTTATCTTCAGTCGTAGCAGTCTGTCGTGGAGTAGCAGGGGAGAGCTCTCCAGAGGAGGAACAGCGTGCTGCTAGCCTGTCTGCCTGCACGCTGTCTAGATAACACCGTGATGTCACTGTCTGGAGAAACGCACTCTCAGGAGACGCCTCCACTAGCAGAGCAGATGTTGCACATTTATAGTAACATTCATCGGTAGTAGACGAAAAGCAAGCAATGCTCTATATAATCAAATAAGTTTGCAGCCTTGGCAGTCTCATTCTTGGTGGGTTGTTTTGGGTTGTTTGTTTTGGTTTTTTTGTGACTGCAGATGGAGATCAGAGTAAAACCACAGACTCACCAGTTGCTGGAGTTCTTGAGCTGTGGTAAAAGCCCTTATATAGATGCTAATGGCCCCAGGGGAGTGTAACACAGCTGAATGCAGATGAGAGATAGCAGTGAAACCACTTTATATGGGATTGTAAATGTAGGAAGATCAAAGACAGAATAAGTAGCCTTTTGCTGTACTTCCGTGGAGTATCACATATGTGGTGATGCAGAACCCCCCCCCCCCCACCACCTCACTGGGCCTCACAGCAACGTCAACACGAGCCAACATTGTCCTTGCTTTAGTTACAAGGGCAGTGGGCCCAACATTGTTCTTGCTTCAATAGCAAGTGCAGTAGGCTGAGACAATCTGGAACTTGCTGACCTTGCGTACTGGAGCACTGAGTTGAAACAAATGGTTACCTCCTCGTCCTGATGCAAATGCAGCGAGTTGGGACAACTAGGCACTCTCTAGCTGCACCTGGAACTCCTATTGCCTGGGAAAAGTATTTTAAACCCCTCCTGCTTGGATCACAAGCCCACTCTGAAAGTTGCCAAAGATCACCTGACTTGAATCGTGGCCACAATGGAAAAATACTGACCAAAGTCAACAATCTTGTCACCTCATTGATCCTAAAATGAGGCCCTTTGGAGCTCTCCGGGATCACAGCAGACTGCTATCCTGTGTCTAAAGAAGGAAGTTTGTCTCTCTGATGGAAAAGAGTGAGTAGCTCACTGCTTCTCATTTTGTGGCAAAAAGATTGAATTACAGTAATCTACTATAATTAATCTTGTGGAGATCAATCAAAAGGTATTTCACTGCAACTTCGTTTTGTGCAATTCAAACATCATTAGGTACCAAAGTTTAATAACATCTTAACATAGGTTGACCTCTATATCTGTGTGTGGGTGTGTATGTATAAGTAATTTAGTTTAGAAACTTTGTTAAATCTTTAATAGACCACTGTTGATTAATTAAGAGCTGCTATTAATTAAGTATTGCTAAGAAATCATATAACCTAAATTTATTTTTTGTTGTAATAGTGTCAATCAATCTCCAATTGCCACTATTCCAAATCATACCAGACCCATAATTACATGTTAAAACACTACACTGAAATCCTTACACCTAAGCCCTTTAGACATAAACCATCGACCAAGTCTGGGACTAGGAGTGGATCCAGCCACACCTAGACTCCTCTGAGAAGTTTAGAAAGCAGGGGGCTCCATTCTGAATCTTGTGACTCAACAAGAGGGCCTTCCTCATTCTTTTCCCTGATCCCTGTTTAAAGCACTCCAGCACAATCCTGATTCAGTCTCCCCTATCCTTGTATAAATAATTTCCTCCAATCTCTGTATAAATTACTCCAATCCAATTCCAACCCCTGCATACTCCTTGCACATAGTAAGTAATAGAGTGAACCTTGCTATCAAATTCTGTTAAGCCGCACTTCTAAAAATCTTTATTAAAATCACCTTTCCCTAATATCTTTGTTGGTGATTCTTTGAGCAACGTTAAGACCTTACACTCCTGTCTGTGACAAAATAGCTCGAGTTTTACGTCTCTGGCTCAAGCTGCTCACAGAAGAGATAAATCTAGCTTGATATCCAGCCTGTCTTGCTCTTCCCCCCCTGTTTTCCTGGGGGTAAGCTGGTTTACAGATGCTGAAGTTTGCCCACTGGTTTGCACACAAAAAATTGAAGCAGCAGAGTCTCATCCTTTTGTAGGTTGCTTTCAAGATGTACCTTGGGATCACTCCTAGTGTGAGCTGCAGTAGTGCCACAGGAAATGAATTCTCCTTAATCCTGGACAAAAACCCACTAGTGGACTTCGTGGAGGAGCTGCCAGCAGAACGAGCATCACTTTGCTACTGTAACCTACTCTGCGGGGTGATACGAGGTGCCTTGGAAATGGTAAGGGAGTGCACATCTGTTTTCTCTGTTCCTTGTTAATTTGAAGAGGCACAAGAAAGCAAATACACTTGCTCCTATAAGTGAAGGAAATTTAGTAGTGTTTAATACCTCTCTCAGATTAAATGTCTATATGTAAATAAAAGAGGGCCAAACTGATCCTGGATGCTGAGGTAGAGAAGCACACAGGTTGGCTCACCTCCACACTGTCCCTGCTTGGTTCTTCAGTGGCTCACTCAGGTGCAAAATCCAGGTGGGACTGGGGAGCCAGCTAACATGTAATATGGAGAGTCGGGGGAGCATGCTGGACTCCTCTACTGCTCCTTGAGCCTGTCTTACTTTCCTGCATGGTTGTAACCAGTAACAGCCATCCCTGATTCTTTCCAAATGCATGAAGATAAATAATATTCTGAGGTTATCGCAACACTTGCTGAAAGGGAGAACAACGTTCGGATGAGTGTAATGTTAAAGCCAAAGCATCACAAGTGTAACAGATGGCATTCCAAATTTTGTTCTTAAATGTAAGACTTTTACAAAAGAATACACAAGGGGCATAGTTTGAAAGTCACTGACTGTAGAGCTTCTGTGGCATTTTCTGGAGTATAACTTTTGGGCTGCTTTATGTTTCTGTCAATATCTAATTTGTCACATATTTCAAGAAAACAAAAGCTGTGCAAGTATTATGTATGGATGTCAGTCTCAGAATTATAGAGTCTGATACAGACTAATTAACAAAAATATTGTATCGTAAGTCATAGTATGTGAACAGAAATTTTGTGCTTAAAAAAAATCATCAAGTACACAATTTAAGTTTTCAGAAGAAAGCAAACCACTGGAATGAAGAGTAAGGTATTATACAAATTCCAGTGCATGTAAACTTCCTTTTTACTAGCTTAGTTGGGAAACATACTTTAAAACAATCTAGAACTGTTTCTTATCAAACCTGAGAAAGGGGGTCCCCTTGTGGTAAAAGAAAAAGCTCATTATATGGGAGAAGGGGAAAAAAAAAGGCATTTCTTTGCTTAACTGATCAGACCTGATTCTTTTTAGGTTCACTTAGCCGCAGAAGTTACCTTCCTCCAGGACAGGCTGAAGGGCGATGCTGTGACAGAAATAGGAATTACGTTTTTAAGGAAGGCTGAAGACAGAAAGCACAAAAGAAATAAATGAAAGAAATATTGGGAGAAACCCTTGCTGAGGGATATTTTGCATCTTTTGTTTCTGAAGAAGACATGCAGGGAAAACATGGCTTCCCTGAGCCAGCTGCTCCAGTCATACATTTGAAAGGTGAAGAGAGCTGGGCAGCAAACTGGAGGGGCAGAGCAGTGGGAGAGCAATGTTAATTGCCAGGACACAGATATCAATATAAAAGATGAAAATGGCCTGCTCTTCCTCCTCACATAACCATGCTATTGAGCTCAATGAAAGTTTTATCTCAGTATTTAGTGCATGCTGGGTGCAAAACATTCATTCGGGCTCCAACTATTTTCAGCTAAATATGACCACCTTTCCCCCTCTTGTTTGTTGGTAACGTTTCAAAGCATGGTTGCTAAGAGATGCTTTATTTCCCTGGCTGTTCATGGTTAGGAAGAATGAATTAATTCGCTGTGGCTGCTGTATCCAGTGTCTCCCTGTCAGGTGCCTGTTTTGATGTGCAATGGTTTGTCATTCATTGTCCTCCACGCTGGTCATCCTGCTCCCTTTGAAACCAGAGAGGGATGCAGCTTCACTGAGGGCAGGAGCTGGTTCCTTATGGTTCTTTCAGGCCCCAAAAGCAGTTTTGCTGGCACACCTCTTCAGCCTTATGTGTTCCTCAGGCTGCAGCACTTTGACAACTGCAGCAATACTTGTGTTGCTTCAACCTATGGGCCTTTTCACGTCAGTCTTCTCTTCAAGAGCACTGATCTTATGACCACACTGAAAAAAGCATGGTGTATTTAGTGTGTAGTCACTGTGGATCTGTATTTCACCTAAGAAATTGAATAAAAATTCAGAGATTGCCACACAACTGGTTTGCTGGTCATTGTGTCTGTTCTTACCTGACCTTTGTAACCGGCCATTGGACATCTGCCACTTGGTGGCAGACTTTTGGTACCACAACATGACTGAGAAGTACAGAACTTGTACTTCTACTACTCCACAGCAGCCTTGTGGAGACCTGATTTATATGAAAGGTTTAATGTATAACACAACATATCTGGGTATGAGCGAGAGAAAAACTCAGGTCCCAAATCCTAGCACAGTACCCTACCGACAAAACCAGCTCACCCTCTTCTCACCAATGCACTCCATTTAAACTGAAGTACAAACCCTCAGTTCAGTGAAGCCCAGGGTTTACTCTGATTTTATCCCTGGGATTCGATACCCTCATCTGCTACCTTTCCCTCAGTCCATTTACCTCCTAATGTTGCTAAGTGAGGGACACCTCTGACCTTGGGAACAGCAGGTTTCACTCCCACCAGAGCTGTGCAATCCTCATGATAACCTAGCTCTCTCCATTTGTCTTAACAGTGATGTACAGTGGTGGTGTGTTGCGGCGAGAGCTCGGACTAACGCACCACGACCAATGTGATCAAGCGAAAGCCGTTTATTATTAAAAATGGTGGCAATTTATACCCTTCTGATTCCAGATGTTCCACCCCAGTACAAACCCCCTTGGTTACATACATACACAGTTCATATATGATTGGCTATGTGTCTTGTCACTTGCTGTCCGTGTCATGATGACCCAAGGTGTTTCGCTTCCCAGCCGGTGCCTCTCAGTTCTTGCTACAACATTCTTTTCTCACTACTTCATGAGATAACAACCGTGAGATAGGACACCTGCTGTTTGCTGGTCCCGTGGGGTACCAGCCTGTGAGACATCCGCTTGTTTGCTGATCTCATGGTTTGCTTCAGGGTGCTTGACAATTTAATTCAGGCATATTAATTTTCCATAAATCCCAACAGTGGTGTGGTGTAAGTGTAATGGAGCTTTTTCACTGTTATTACATATAGCTACTGAGTACATAGGGCCAAAATGCTGGAATCTTTTTGCTCATCTATTCAAACTGGTAAGTAGGTGAAGTCCTTCTGATGGACCCCTTTGTTATGCACAAGCAGCTCCAAAATGCTAAGCACTTCCTAGAGGTTAAAAGATACCGTCCCTGCCTTCAGAAACTAATTGATTGAAAGTAAATATTTTATGGTGAAGCTTGCTCTAAGCTCCCCTAAAATGTATAAAGTCAAGTGAGAGTTAATAAACTAAGCTGAATTTCTAATCAAAACTTCCATTCCTTTTTGTCTCTTTGATACTGCCAGATACGAAGGTTTGGTATTGTCACTCCAGCTGCCAAATGCTTTTATGGTGTTTGGTAAGAATTTGATGCAGTACATGCTGACATCTTTGGGGATGCTTATTATTTCACATGAGACTCTAAATGAAAGACAACATATCGAAACTCCCATCATGACAGACATATTCATTGAAATGTACTTAAGCAAAAGTAATAAAGTGTATTTAAAAACAAATCTGCTGACAGTTGCAACTATCAGCTTTTACATACAATTTGCATAGATTTCAATAAGAGCACAGAATAAGGCTCTCAAGACATGAGTAAGGTTAAAAGCCTGCCAGCATTGCAAAGGATTTGTTTCATTAAAACCCTGATTCAGTTGCACCTGCTTCATCCACAAATGCTAAAACATGCGGAATCGGATCTCCTTCCCCAAACTGGGTGCTGTTGCCTCTGTTTGTGTTAACGTACTTGTGTATCATGCTGTAATACTGCTCTTGTGGATTGAAGGTATACAAGAATGAAATCTTCTGCCAGTCTTCGTTGCTGGGAGTCTGAAAGGGTGCTGGCTCCGTGGCTTCAAAAAAACACTTTGTATTAATTTCTGCCAGCCTAGCTGCATGCTCTTTAGCCTTGGTCTCAAAGAGCTCCAGTTCCTTTTTCGTGTAAATTTTCCAGAACTTGAGCTGAAGATAGCTAACTGGGGAGCAACAGTGGCTGAAACATGTTACACTCAGTACCACAGTCGTGATGCTGGCTATCAGGAACCATCCTATGAGCTTGGAAAAGAGAGATGGATTAATGGTGTTTTGCATGGTCACATGTAGGAGCATAGAACTTAACATTGAAGCAGACAAAAAAACTGTAAGCCAAGACACCCTGGAATGCCTGTATTAGTCTGCTTGCTGCAGAAAGAGAGGATCCCATGCACACAATTCAGTCAGCCTTACAGAGCTTCTGCACCCCTGAGCTGATCTTGTTGGGTTGAGGATGAATACCAAAAAAAGGTGAAATTCTTTCCTCTTTCCAGTTATATACACCTTCTGCTGACTGTGTTTTATTTGTTTTTGGAAGGTACCTCCTCTCCCGCATGTCTGAGCCTGCAAAAAATAGCCAGTCACCACAACATACAGAAAAAAATTGTCCTGTATGTTTTGTAGGCAGGACATGGATTTTACTATTGAATATGGGAATACATTCTTGTTTTACAAATTATTTTAACAGTCCTAGATAAGTCTCAGAGGCCCCACCTAAAGTGTGTGTCCTAGAAGATGCTGGTTGCTCGAGTACCCAGTGGTACTTAGTTGAAAGCTCCAGGCAGAGATCTCACAGTGTCCCCTTTCACCTCAGGCCAATTTTTTTTTTTCAAGCGAAAAACATCGAGCACTAATGATGGTTTGTTTTATTTTTGGTTTGTGTTATTTTTGGTTCTTAATTTTGTTGACAGTAGAGATATTAAAATATAATTAAAATTATGGTCACTGCTCTCACACTTTTTCTGTTTTTGTTTTATTAGTTTGTTTGCTTTAGATTTCACTGCAATATCAGTAATTGCAGTAAGTTGCAGTAATTCAGTCTTCCTTGATTTTGCTCCTTTCTCATCCTATCTGAATTCAATGGTATGGAGTTTGCCCCGTTCAGCCTTTGTCTTGGAGGAGCAGCATGCTAAATATTTAACAAGTGTAAACATTATTTTTGTTTTCATAAGCATTTGTACTAAACAGTAATGGATAAAAAGCCAAGTAATTACAACCTCTTATAAACTTAACTCCATTAACCAGTCTTAATGCTTTCCTGAGAAAAAGTGATAAAACCTAATTTTTCTACTGGAGTTAGGATGCTGACCAAACAAAGCTGGAAACAAAACTGGAGTGCTGCCAAAATTTGAGGGCTTCACTTCCTTCCAAACAAAAACATCCACCCTCAAGTGCAATTTTTTTTGATCACGCAGTTTGCCTTCAGCACAAGGATACTTTAACAAGACAGAAACATATTTTAACAATTCTTCTAGAATACAGGAGTGAAATTATTAATAGGTTCAAGGGTTGAGATTTGTGGTGAAACAAGTTGTCCTGCTGCAAGGAGATGACAGATTCCTCTCTGTTTGAGAGCTCAGCTTCCCCTCAGCTAGTGCATGCTTACAAAAGTTGGAGTATTTACAGGGCTAAAAGTAGAAAAATAGAAGAACTCGCACAATGCCTAAGTGAAATGAGAAGAAAACTTGCTGTGGAAAGTTCTCATCTCTAGGCTGGTTCCCTGCTGTCTCTTGGGGTTAAGGATGGCAAACTAGACTGGGTATGTATACAAAGCAAAAAATAATTTTTTTAAAAAATTATAATTTATAAATGTTTGATTAGGCTAAAGGACATTTAATCAGAACATCTACTACATGATATAAATGCTACTGCTACTATTCAGTATAACTATTATTTACTAAATCCAAAGTTCAAAGCTAGCTTGATACGCAATTATTTATACAGATTGATGTTACTCACCCATGTTGATGTAGCTCTTTCACTCAGCCTTGAGGGGTATTCTTGAGGGGCATTCCCACTCTAGGGTGGAATCCCAAACACTCTGATGGGGAGGGGGTCTAGAATCCCTCCCGCTCAAAGATGGGACAAGGCTTTTATAGTATCAAGTAATTGGCTGCCAGTCATTTGTTGCTAAGCCAAACCTTCTAGCTAAACAAAATACTGTTTAGCTTCATCATTCTTGTGTTCCTCTTGGGACCAACTGGTTTCACCTCCTACCCTGTGATATTTATTCTTGGGGTTGCTGAAACAGGCTAATCCCCAGTGTTCTTCAACACTAAGGAGAGCAGGACTTCCCATCATGTCTGGTAGGTTTCTATCAGAAACTTCATGCAAGGAGGGCAAAGTTCTTTTTTCACCCCCACCTAAGCAGAGTGTCCTGCTACAGCTGCCCAGCTTTGAAAGAGGTTTCATAAACAGCAATGCCAAACAATTGGCATGCAAAACCAGAAATTAGCACAAATATGTCCACTTACTACCTTCCTCTTAGTGGGTTTTTTGCTAATCATGTACTTTTGGTAATTATATAGTGTGAGAGAGAAGGACTGTTTACAGTCCTCAGCAGGCACCACCATACATTGAGCAGTCAGGGTTGAAGCCATAGAGTGAAGAGGAGAGTGGTGAGGCTTTACCTGGGACTGTGCCTGAAGGCTGAGGGATTCACCCGATATGTTCTTCAGTAATGTCTTGTCGCAGGGTATTTTGACCAGCAGATTGTGGCAGTCTGGTCCTTTACCTTCACACATGAATCTCTGTATCAGGCTGTTCCCGCTGGCCGCACACTCATAGAAGTTGGCGCTGAGCAGGGCCACCGCGATCCAGGTGAAAGGGGCCACCAAGGCTCTGGCTGTCACCGGCACTAGCACACAGCAGCAGCGGATGCAGGTTCCCCAGAGGTGGCAGCTGCAGCCCTTCTCTGGAGGGCAGCTGCTGGTCAGCAGGCGCCATGTCCTGGTGTTCACCATGTAGCCAAACAGAAAGAGGATTAAAGCAGGCACTAGGAGGAAAACGGAGCCATACAGCACGTTCCTAGAATTGCAGGGACACTTGAACACCACAGAGGAGAAGATCTGCTCACTGGCAGCTGTCAGCAGGGACACAATGCTGTAACCCAGAATGGTCTGGTGGCGGATGCAGAAATCCAGCACTCCACGTAACTTATCCATTTTCTGCCTCCTCTTATTTCAAGGAGAGTGAAATTTCAGTCAGAAAAGCAAAATAGAAAGACCAGTGTTCTGAAGCTGTTACAGCCTAGATAAGGTTGCAGAACTTTCAGTTTCTGTTGCTGGTGGTGTTGCAGTGAGGCACAGAAGCAGTTCTCATCAGAGGAAACAGAAAAGCACACGCTCACTGCCCAGGGTAAAGGTGGAGTGGAGACCACTGTGGAAACCGACCCCAGTAATCAAGATCGAAGCAGGAAAGTTCTATCTTTTTTCTTTTTTTTTTCAATAAAAACAGTATGTATTTGTCCCCACATGCTTAGCATGGCTTAAACCTCCTCATCTTTTTAATGAAGCTTTTGAGTGAGGCAAGAGATTCAAAGTGTGAATAAAATGTGAGAAAATGACACAGAACTGTGCACAAGTTTTTTATCCTTCCTTATTATTAGCAATACAACATGGCTTGTTCTCTTATGGAAGAAAATTCAACTATAATGTTAATTTTTCAAGATAATTGATTAATATTTTTTTAAGTAGTTAGAGCAAATTAGCCAGTGCATGCCCTGAGGGAGCTCAACTAGGCTCCTAGCTAGGGTTTGTCGTGGCTAAATGTAGATTAGGTGAACCTTCCCTCAGAATTAAGGAAGTTGAAGCTTTGTTCCTTGCTCATAGCCATGCAGCTGAAGCTCTCTGAGGCGATGTAGGCAGTGCACAGTGCAGTAATTTGCTGTCATCATGTGCTTGGTGACACCCAGATGTGCAGCCAGCGGGGTGCTGGTGGTCACTCTCATCTTCTCTGCCACAACCACTTATCCAGGATTTTCAAGTCAAAATCACTTGCCCTTTGCATCAGCAATATTAATTAATTATAATTAGATTCTGTTCTACTGCACTGATTCTTCCTGAGCATATCACATCACAGAGGTTAACCAAAAAGCCAGAACCTTACCCCAGGCTCAAGCAAACATTGCCTGCAGCTGGCCCAGCCTGATTTTGTCATTGGCTACTTCAGATGAGACGACAAGGCTTGATGCTGCCTGTATCGCTCCATGGCTGTACAGGCTATCCAGGGCTGCAGGAACCAAGCATGGTGGAAACACAATGGCTTTTTAAAACTCTGTGAGAACTTAAATTGCTTTCAATGAACCTCGGGAGTCATTTAAACCTTCCAAAGGGTCCTTACAACTCTTTCAGCAGCTGAGTAGATGGTACAGAGGCATCAGAGCAGGCAGTGCCAGTGCGGGTGGCCACTGGGCTTGCCAGGCTCAGCACTGAGCTGCCGCTGCAGAGGAAAACATGTCACAACTGAAATGCTTGCCTTGGTCTGGAGGAGACTTTGCTTTGCTAGTATGCAGAAGTATAATATAAAGACATAACCCCAAAACAGATGTAAAAGTAACAAGAGTGACTCAAACTGAAGGCTAAGTCTGGTCACCTCTTGGTTATAGTGGATAGCTGAGGAGGAGCACAGGGACAGGGGCGGCAAGCTCAGGAGTGCACCCGCACCCTGTGACTCTGCATTTCAAGGGTTTCCTTTGCATCTAACACCTGTTGAGGAAAATCTTCTGTAAATTTGTCTGGTTTCAGTTTTAAACCATGCAGACTTTTTAGCATGCAAAACATTGTATAGCAAGTTGGGGCCGGACTCTTCTCAGTGGTGTCCAGCAATAGAACAAGGGGTAATGGTCACAAACTGGTACACAGGAGGTTTAACCTAAATATAAGAAAACATTTTTTTACTGTGAGGGTAACAGAGCACTGGAACAAGCTGCCCAGGGAGGTTGTGGAGTCTCCGTCCCTGGAGACATTCAAAACCTGGGTGGATGTGTTCCTGTGTAATCTGCTCTAGGAGATCCTGCTCTAGCAGGAGGGTTGGACTAGATGATCTCCAGAGGTCCGTTCCAAGCCCTACCATTCTGTGATTCTGTGCAGTGTGCTTAACCTTAATTCAAACCTGACATCACCCCATTTGATTCCCCCAAGTTCTGGAAGGGAAAGAGATAAAACAGAGGATCCCTACCTGGTGCCTCCATCAACTCACGATCTTGTACACCTTCACCATAGCTCACTCTTATCCAGGCTGAGGAGCCCCTAATAATCATTCCTGGTGTGATGTATACCTTTGTATACTCTTTTTTTTTAATCCATGTTGCCACTTTAACCATTTCTAGGATTCAGAGATCATTTTTTACATGAGGGATAATGGGGGCTATGCCAGATTTGCAATGCATTGAATGTGCAGCTGCATCACAGTCTGCTACAATGGCACACTGACACGACTTTGTTTCTACTTCCTTGTAATAATTGCTAGAACTTTAACTGCTTTTTGATCATCCTGAAGTGCCAAGTTGGTATTTTTAGTGAGCTTTGTAGTATAATAATAAAATCTGAGTCCTGAGGGGCAATCTCAGTCAGAGTCTATCAGTGTGTCATCTCAAAAGTGGGGTTGTTTACCTGGTGTGCAAGACACCAAAAGACACAGAGCTATTTTCAATTATTGCATATTTGTGCAAAGATGGGGTGGTAGGTGGTATTTCACAAAGCTGGCCCCCCAAAGTCACAAAGCTCTATACATTTATACACATTTTGTTAGTTTGTCACCTAACTAATACATATTCATGGTGATTCTACTTTGATTGGTTAGTGAATTTCTCACTTTGATTTCAAAGTACATGGTGCATGATCAGTGGGGTAGGTGTCTTCACTTGGAGGTGGGTAGCCTAAGCACTGGAGGTGTGGATTTCATATTATAATGAGCAGAGATTACTCCATACAGCAACCTCAGCAATTTTGCCACATTTCAAGCAAAACACATACTTCCTTACCTTCTTGTTTCATCTGTTAACAGCAGGATCATTGTTTCAGGAAACCTTTGTAACTTTTTATGGCTCTCTTGTCCTTGCTCAGTGAAATACTCAGTTTTCTAAAGTACATCAAGTGTATGCCATTCTATGATTCTGAGATTCTATATAGGAAGGATTTGATTCACTTTGAACACCACTTCCACTACACTGAATTTTACCTGCCATTTTGCTGTTCTTTAAAGCAGAGGTTTATGTATCCAGAATAACTTAGCATTATTGGCAAATATTGTTGCCTTTACTTTTACCTACATGCAGCTAGAGGCAATGGTTAGCATACCTTAAAACCAGAATTCACCATGTTGGAAAAAAGAAGTCTTGGCAGGTGTCAGGTGAAATCATGGCAAAGGCACCTCATTACAGAGACAGGAACACGGGCTGCCTCTGAGAGCCACTGGTTTAACAATCATAGACTCACAGAATTGTTTTGGTTGGACCATTAAGATCATCAAGTCCAACTGGTAACACAGCAGTGCCAAGTCCAGCACTAAATCACATCCTTAAGTGCCACATCTACATGTCTTGGAAATGCCTCCAAGGATGGTGGCTCCACCACTTCCCTGGCCAGCCTGCTCAATGCCCAACAACGCTTTCAGTAAAGAAATTTTCCCTAATATCCAATCTAAACCTTCCCTGGCACTACTTGAGGCCATTTTCTCTTGTTCTGTTGTTACTTGGGAGAAGAGCCCAACCCCCACCTCGCTACAACCTCCTTTCAGGTAGCTGTAGAGGTCGGTAAGGTCTCCCCTCAGCCTCCTTTTCTCCTGACTAAACAACCCCAGTTCCCTCAGCTGCTCCTCATAGGAGTTGCTCTCCAGACCCTTCACCAGCTTTGTTGCCCTTCTCTGGACACACTGCAGCACCTCAATGTCCTTCTTGTAGTGAGGGACCCAAACCGAACACAGGATTCAAGGTGCCTCACCAGTACTGAGTACAGGGGGATTATCACTCCCCTAATCCTGCGACAAGGGCACCTAACACCAGCAGCAGCTCTCTGGAGCAGATCACAATCACACAGCAAGTACAGCCAAGAAACCCCCCTACTTTGCTTTTAAAGCCTAATTTTAGCAATGTTTTCTTCATCTGCAATAAAATACGGTTTCAGCAACAAGCTTCCCGGAAATCTTTGTGCACAAATATTAATCCTCCCCTCCAAGCAAACATGTTTCTTTCCAGTAAACGCTGAGAGAGGAAGAAAAGACTTCCCTAGCTGGAAGGCGGGGGAGGAGCTGTACCAGCAGTCCGGCGGGACGCAGGCCTGGCCGGGGCCAGCTCCGCCCGCGGCAGCACGAAACCCTACGGTCCGGCTACCGTCAGGGTCCTCATCCTCACTTCAGAGCATTGCTCTCCCAGGCCGGCTCTTTCTCGTCCTCTAAATTAACACCTGTGTTGCCACACCAGCTGTAAAGCATTAACTGGAGAGTGTTCAGAAAAGTAGTTTTCTGTTCAAGAACCCGGAATTCCCATTCATTGATTGATTTGCAGTCTGAGGGAGATTATTTGCATTTGATTTCGTGCCATTCGAGGGGGATGAAAACAATGCCAGAATTAAAAAGACAGTCATTTTCAGAATAAAATGATCAGTTTTTGTTATTTGAAACACATTTTTATTTTTAAATACACTTTATTAAAATGAAGGGGCCAGCTGAAAACAAATCAACTGTTTAATATTTTATGAAGTTTCTCCTCCATATTTTAATTTCTGTCCTTTCATTTGCAGCTGAATGGATCTCTCAACATTTTTGAGATGGAAAGAGCTGTAATCCAGTTCTGTGGTTGTAGCAAACACATAACAATGCAGTGTGTGGCTTTGCCAGTACATACTAAGTAGGTCTTGTTTTAGTCATGTTAGTAAGTCCTTACAACAGGTTACTTGTTCTTCTGCTGGGACATTTGCTCTTCTGAATAACAAAGGATTGGTTTTATTTTTTTTATAAATCATTCCCTTTCTAGCTGCTTCAGCCAAGGCCCATTCTGTCCCATATTCGTGTCATTAATCTTATCAAGCTCAACTTCCTCTTCACATTATTAATCTAAAATCTTGTACATCCACAAATGCAATGGAACATTGCAAAAGAGCACCTCAGCACTGTTTTTCTTTTTATAACAATTAGACTTGCAGAGTGAAAGAGTTATAAGCTGCATTTCTCAGTGGCCTGTTCAGAAAGATGTATGAAAATGTCTTTATTCTAGGAAAATGTTTGTAATGCCTTTTGTCTCGTTCCAGGTGAAATTAATGCTTAACTAGTGGGCTCTTGCCCATGAGAAGATCTGCACCTACCCTCCAGGGGGATTGACCTCCCTTGAAGGCCCATTACCTCAGTTTGTGAAACTGAGGAAGTTATTCTGACTTTACGCTTGAACCAGTCTTCTTATATGTTTGTGAAGTGTCACACAGCTCAGTGGCACCACATAAATCATTAACAGTACTAATACCTAGCAGAGCAGCAGCCTGAGAAGTAGCACTGTGACTGGACATGTACAGCTTACAAGCATTTGTGTACATTATGCTGCTATTCTAAGGCATTACATTTATTAGCCATTTTTGGCTGAAAATGAGTTTTAGTGGGTAGGAAGGAAACAGGTCTGTAAAACCAAGTGTAGCTCTGAAGGAGCGTCTGATGGGTGAGCTCTGGTACAGTCAGAGAAGCCGCTGCACTAATTTTCTCTTGCTATTATTTACTGCTGCTCTTTTAACACCACAGGTCCACTACAGGTCTTATTTCTGGATGGGAAGGGTACTGTAACCAAGCCCAAGTGTTTTACAGCAAGCAGCAGTGTGAGGGCTTTCCATGCTAACATACAATCTATACATGCCATAAATAAGTCTGCATGATTCTTAAGTGTTGGCTGTGGATTAAGTGAAAAATATTTGCTGGGTTTATATGAAAATATTTTCATAGGATTAGAAACGTAAATGTTGTCAAGTTTTATGATTAAATTAAGGAGCCTTAGTGAGGCAGATTATAGAGTTAACTCATTTGTAATCTGGTAAATCACCCTGGGTAGTCAACTAGTCAGTTCTAAGAAAACAAAGCTCAGTCTTTGTCATTTATTATGGAAAATGAAATGCCATTAAATTAAGCACAATAAACTCAAAGTATTCTATACTCTTACAAATGTTTTGTATTCCATGTGTCCTTACTTTCTTCAGCTTATGCCATCACATCTTGCTGTCTTGGACTTGCTGAATAGCTGAGGTTTTATTCTGTTTCACTCCTTCTGTGTGTGTGGCCTAATGCTGTCTGATCATATGCTACAAAACAGGCTCTGTAGTTTTTAGTTCACTTAATCTTTCTTCCTCTTTTTAAACTGTAACTGATTAACCGGTTCTTCATGTCATGGTAATACGCTTCTTTGCTGCATCTCCAGCTTCACATCTTGGGCTACTTCGCAGCCTAAATTTTGTTACTTAAAGAATTATTTTCTAACAGGAGAGTTGTGCAAGAGCTGAGAACCTATCCCTTTCAAAACTGTTCATATGCTGCTGTCTTAGTCAAGCTATAAGTTCACAGACTTCTCTGGGCAAAATGAGGTGAGCAAGTTATGAATGAAAAAAAAAGAAACCTAATGAATTTTCCTGGGTAGGGATGCCAGTAATTTCTTCTTAGTAAGTTTAGAAGACAAACAAACGAATCATCAATATGGAAGGAACTGCTCAAAAATATTAATACTCCTACCAGTGAAAAGAAATGTATGGCAACAGCTACTTCTAACATACATTTGAGAGAACTTCACCAGGAAGCACTACTTTGTCAAAGGAAATTATGGCTGACTTGACTTCACCACAGATTTCTCAAGCCCTCTCCCACCAAACAGCCTACATGATATACTAGAGATAGCATATAATTAAAATTTCCCTTTGCCAAATGAACATTCATCCTGCTCTTCATACAGCAATGATGACCACAAGGGAGGTCTAGAAATGGTCTCATTCACCTGTCACTGAGTTTTGTTCTTACAAAATTGAGAAATTTCTGGCTTCTGGTCATCATCCTCAGTTGCTCACACAGTTTTTCTAATCAATCTCGTACCTTGTCAGCTTACCACAAATGTAGGAGCTGCGTCAGACTCCATGGTAGCTACGTCTGGCTTGTATTAAAGGCTGATCTCTATTAGACTCAACAGCCCTTGTGTGTGCACTCTCCGTTCCTGCCTTTCACATGCAGCTTGTCCTGCTGTCAGCCTGGAAGAATCTATGATGTACCTGGCAGAGGAAATTTATCTATCCATCTATCTATCTATCTGTCTGTCTATCTATCTATCTATCTATCTATCTATCTATCTATCTATCTATCTATTTATTTTAATAGGAAGACAGGATTCAAAAGGAAAGAACGATAGATGGGACATAAGGAGGAAGCATTCCCAGTTGCCTGTATTTTATGTTAGCAGTAGCTTTCCAAGTCTCTGGATCTGCCCTCATTTATTCTGTAATGCTCAAATACTCCATCATCATTTTATTTGCAAGGCTCTTGCAGCTCTAAGTATTTTATAACATTATTGAGCATCTTCTATCTTCCTCTACCTTACATAAATGTGGAGTTACTTGAGCATCCTCCCAGGGGCTCTGGTACTCTGCACATTTTCTCATTGCAAGCAATATGCAGTTGGGTCTACCAGAGGAAAAGTCATGAGGCAGACAAGACTGTGTTTTAGCAGGGTTTACCATTTCTACTGTCAGAGCCACATCCTCCACGCAGCTTATTGGAGGAATGTCCTACAGAGCCTTGGGCCTTATGAGGTGGAGTAAAATACATGACATTTTAATGCTAATCCATTGCACACTGTTCACCACTCACCAGGGAAATGGGATGTTATCATTGCCAATGGGTCAATCACAGTCACCTTCATTACTTAACAAACTTAAAAAATGAAATAATGCAATTACTGAACTTGATCAAAATAAGGGCTATGCCGTATAAAAAGACAAGCATGAGATAACTGAATGTAGTTCTAGACTATAATTATCAATTAAGAATTTATATAACTGCTTTAGCATCTTTACTAGGTCATGAAGCAACTTGCCCTTCCATGTCCTGCAGAGTTCAGCTCCTCACTGCAGAGGGTCATCCTGTTCCTTAGGGAGAAAAAGAAATGCATATGCTGATCACCTGCTGTCTCCTGCCACAGGCTGAATTCATAGAGCTTACTCTCACAGTAGAGTGGCAGTCTAGGGAAGTTTCTGTGCCCCATCCTCCTCAAGTTTTCTTCGTGTGCATTTCCTGTGGACAGATCCAAGGGTCCTGTCTTCCCTGGAATCCCTAGCTTTCTGTGTTACAACCTTTATGAAGACAAAGTGGAAAACCAGGGATTTTATATTCATGATTTTAGAATCATTCCACCTCCTTGTAGATTGCCTTCCAGCTGGTGATAGGTATGTAGCTAGACTATGGGTAATGTTTGGAGTGAAAGTGCTTACTGGTGAAAAAATGCATATTATTATTTTTGGGAAAGTCATACATTGATAAATATCCTTTTGTTGATGGCAGCACAGCCCTGGGGCTTGGCAGGAGACAGCTTTCCTCTTGATTGTCCCAGGGTCAGTTAGGAGTGAAACCAGTAAAATCACTGGTGGTTTTTGGACACAAGTCAAAAGGGAAAAAGGCTGCAACATCATGCTAAATATCTTGCACAGCAATGCATTTCAAATGCCAAGCAATTTTTCTCCAAGTCCCTAAACTTCTGGAAAATCACCGTAACTGCTATGAGTGCTGTTTTCTTTTATCAGCCTGAGGCACTTGGCAGGAAAGGTAGCATCTGGGGGAAATGCTACACGTGCATTTAGCTGAAGGAACGGCTAGATAAACTGGGATCAAGTGGCAAACAGGATTGGGAGCTTCTTTCCTCACAGAGGCACACGCCTGTGCCACAGCTCATTACAGCAGGCTTATGTATGAGGAGAAAGCAAGTGCCCCATGCTTCGTTTGCAATGCCCAACTTCGCTGTTGCAGTGGAATAGACTACGTATGTCATGGACAATGTACACACTGGACCCTGTCCTGTGAAATGACTGAATGTGATACAACTCATGTGTAGCAGGCTTGACACATGCCAACCTTTCTGTGTGTGTGCTGTGCACGTGAACATCAGTTCGCTGCTTGCCTGCCCATGTGTCAGAGGTTTTTAGGAAAGAGGGAAGCTGTGAGTGGGCTGTCACCACCATGACGAGTTATAGAGACCATGCTGGACTGGTGTCTTTCCTGAGAGTCTCTCATACACAGAGCAGGCTACCAGCCAGACAACTGGCAGTCATAGCCCATTCCTCATGGCTGTCTTTCCTAGTGAACCCCCACATTGCTTTTTCTTTCTGTGATTGGTGAATATTTGCAGCGCAGATGGATGGGGCCATAAGTTGGGCAGCCCTGAGTTAGATGCTGAGCTGAAGAACTCTGAAGTCCCAGCTCACCTTACACTACAAGACAGCTTACAGGAGTATAGATGAGAACATAGCTTTTGCAGCGTCACTGAGGCCCAGGGGGACTACTGGGATCCCACCACTTGACTTCCAGTATAACAAGGATTCCCACAGTAACTCTTGTTGTGTTGGAGGCATTCTTGTGGACAGCAAGGACATACAAAGGCATGCAAACAGCATCCCTCCTGCTTTTTTCTGCCATTTGGAATTTGACTGAGAACAAATGTGTGGGATTTAACTGCACAGGTCCATTACCATGAGAACATCACTACCAAAATGCATGATTTACATTGTTCTCTTACTATTTTTATTAATACGAACTAAAGCAGAGAGGATATGGCCTTGTGACCTATGGATTCCTGTGCTCCTTAGTATCTCATGGCCACTGCAGTCATGTTCAGTTTCACTGAAAACAGAAGATGAATTCTAAATTCTCGTGAAATTACTAGTTTTTCTCATTAGTTAAATGGCTGCCACCATTATGCAGTGTAGAGTAGCAACCAAGGCAAGCCCAAATTTAAATCAGTCACCCATCTGTATTAGTTGTTATCAGGAGAAAACCTGATGCCAGCTTTGAGGAAGACCCAGTACTAATCCTGTTTTTCAGTCTATTTTAGAATGCACTTAGATATTTTGTAGTTGAGTCCAGTTCTCCTGCCTGCCTCAAGCAAACAACAGCTATGTTCCTTCTTTGAAAGACTCCTGGGCTTACTCTCTGAAGTGCTTTGACATTATTTGTTTCAAGGTTGAACCCATTTAGAAAGCAGTCTGTGTGCTGAGGACAGTATGGACATATCCAGCACTGGATCACATAGGCCTCCTGCTGCACAGTGCTCCTAGAGCCAACTGCCAGGAAATGGCAGAAAATAACATACTGGCTTCATTAGCTGGGTCTGACTTAGCAGCTTGAAGTTACCCTACTGAATTTCAACAGCAGAGCCAGAGCAATGGGATTAAAGTTAGACAAAAGTATGTGTGATCTCAACTAAGACTTCTGCAGACGAAATAAATGTGAATGTAATGTCCCAGTGCAGAAATACAGCTATTTTCCAAACACTATATGCTTTCAAACATGAAAAAAAATATTTTCATCAGTGGAAAATACATAGGCCAACAGAAGAATGTGATGTATTTCAGACATATAATCCTTCAGAATAAGCTTTGATCTTGCAAGTTTTAAGAAATGAGGTAATGTGCTCCATTCTCTTTGCTTCGTTTAGTCCCAATAATGTGTATAACATACATAGCAAATTTTTAGTTGGACTCAAAAGATTAAGAAATGTAAGAACCAGATTCCACTCTCAAACGTACACACCACTACCTGTGGGCTGAATTCCCATTCATTTTGTTCAGAATACACTCAACTAACTTTAGACTAGTTCAGACTGCAGCCCTGTAATGAAACACGCATGACTGAACATCAGCTATTGAAGAGAAGTTGAGTGAAGTCAGCGGGGTCTTGGATGAATACAAGACACCATCCACACACACCCAGCTGTAGGATAGCAGTCTTTTCCTGTGGCCAGAGATGCAGAAAATTAACATTTTCAGAAACAAGAAGCAGAATAAGAATTGGAGCTGAGGCATGTGCCAGAAGCATTTCAGTATTGTGACTCCATTTAGAATAGGGAGTGGAAGACAACTTCACTTCTGGGTCCAGTGACATCTAAAAGTTTTTCAGCATACCCAATCCAGATGAAACCAGTGCTAAGTGCTTCTGCCGTGGGCATGGAGCTCACTGACGCTGCTTCTCTCTTGCATTTCAGACAAACCACACAAAAGCAGGGACAGCATCATTTCTTGTGTGGAATACCAACCTTCTGCAGCCCTCCCACCACTCAGTAGGGCTATCTGGGCTGATCCCATTTCCCTGCTCTTCCACATGGCACTTCCTTGTAAAGCAAGGGCAACTGATTTTTCAGTGTATGCTGCCATCTGAGGGCTTAAACTGTTTCTTCCTTGTGACATAGACACTTTCACGCAACAGCCTGAGTTGCTGATGGCATGGAACCATCTGTTCTTCCATTTGCTTCAAATTCCATTAAAAAATTATGATCTTTGATAAGGAATGAGAGGGTCAAGAAGAATGGAGCCGAAGAATGGAAACAAAACTTACAGCATCATTGGAGAGGGATTTTTTTAAAGGTTCTGGCCTGGAAAAGAATAAGTAAGAAATTACACAAGATTATCTTTTTAATCCAAAATATACTCAGGACAATTATGGCTTCATCACTAGTTGAAGCAAACTTTAGTTGCCCTATCTGAATAAAAGTCACATGTGTGTAAGTTGAATTCAGAGTGGCCAGTAATGACAGTCATATCCAGGTAGCCTGATAAAGGGTAAAAGCTACCACAGCTCTTTATCGTCCTGAAGGTTTATGTGTCTGCAAAAAGGATGTGGAGACACAAGGACAAGTTATTTGCTTATAAGGCATAATGACTCCTTGAATTACCCTGGGGAAGTTTTATGGCACCAGCTCCCAGTGGAGGGATGTGCCAAGGAATACAACTAAACTGCAAGAGTACCTGCATCTTGATTTTTCAGTATTCCATGGCCAATAATATTATCACCCAATATTGCAAAATTAACCAAGTGTCTTTAAACATACCCAACAGATATTTCTGTGTGTCTTCCTGTCATCCCAGTGCAAAGGCAGAAATAAGAGGATTTCCTGCAACATGAAGCCTGTGCTGATCTAGTCATACTTTCAGCGGGCACAACCACAAACATGGAGCTATCCTGGGTGACGCTGCCCAGGCTCAGCTCCCTTCACCTTTAAGCAATTAAGTGGGTGAATTGAAATAGGTGATTAACCACCCTACGTGCCTTTTGCAATTAGGGAAAAGGGAAAGGTATGTCTTGAAGTTGTTTCAAGGTCTTTGGTGGACTTGAGTAGCTCTCTGAAAGCTCTCTTTCTTCATTAACTATGCATGGATCAGAAATTAACTGAGGTCCTAAACCTTTGCTTAGACTAAATGTACCAAATTTCATTAGATGAATCCAGGCACTGAAGACTGTAGTAGGGCTTATGTTTGTGTATGTAGTGCTCAGAACTGGCTCAGTAGTTGGAACCTAGAGAAAATATTCTCATCTGTTCATTGAAGATGTTTAGACAGGGAAAACTCATCACATTTCAACACACAGACTTGCAGAAGGCTTAACAACAGCATTGTAGATAAAAAAAATACCGATATGGGTGTAAGAAAGAAAAAACAAAAGTTTGTGGTTTGAACAAAGTGCTGATGAACATTACTATACTTATCGAGAAAAATATTTAATAAAAGAAAGACAACTTTTCCGCAGAGATAATTATAATGTTTTTATTTAGCAAATGTACTGGAAGAATTGTTTTTCTGTAAAGACATACAGATATGCCCCAATTCCATAGAGCTTCCATTCTCTCAAATAGCTATGATTTTTTTAAATCAGTTTAATGAACAGAAGGGGATGTATGCAGAGACGTCAAACTTATTTTTGTCATAAACCACATGATTCCATTTACCACTAATCCCCAAATAATTGACCTGGGGCCACCAAGAGCTTGCAGAACCCTTGCTGGTGCTTTATAGAGAACAGGCTGTTCACACAATTTTAACTGTCCCCTGTTTCTAGCTGGGTGAACAGAAAAAAGACATAAAATACTTCCTTAATACCTCTTTTTCCATACTGGCAATTGCTGAGGTTACCACAGGATTGCTTTGGTTTTCTGTTTGTATTTTTACAATTGCATATGGAAGGGCAGTGATATAGGACATTATTTCCTTACCAAGATGTGCTTCAAACTATAGAAAACTTTTATGAAATTCTCTCTTGTGAAATTGAGAACAGACCTTACAGCATTCCTCCTTTTACAGTCTACACTGGACTGAAAGATATAGTTGGGTTTTTTTCCTGAGAATTGTGTTCCTTTACACTTTTGAGTTAGCCCCGTGTTAGCCTTCTGCTGTTGCCTACTAGGCATTGTGCCTCTCACTTGAGAAGTACTGACATGACTGCCGTTTCCCACCATGCCAGATTATAAAGCTTGGAAGAGATGACATGATGTAAGGGTCTGCAGTAATTATACAGGAATGTCCCATATTGAAGCATTCTTTGCTTTGGCAGAGAGAAATGAAGTCTACTGCTAAGATCTGCCTGATTTAATGTCCTTTTCTTCAGAGAATGTCCAGAGACATCCATAGCAGCCTGAAATGAAAACTCACTAAATGCAAACCCAGTTCTGTATAAAAAATAAAGCCCTTAGAAACGAATCTATTAAGAGGGCTCTCCTTGCCAAAAAATTAATTACAACTTTACATTACTGAACTCTGATGAACAAAGCATAATTTTTCCTCAGATGTGAGGCCCAACTCAAAACACAAAGGAGGAGTACTTATTAAGTACTTAGTTTTCTGAGATATTTATTGCTTGGCCTATTCTTCCATCCCTTCTGGTCTGAAACCAATCTTTCCCCAGCTGTTTTTTGGAATGTTTCAGAAAAAAAAAGAAGATAAACTTTGGCCCTATTAGGGTTAATGCTTTTGCATAGACGCGTATGACCATAAACTGGTCGACTAGTAGAGGTCTTCCGCTAACATTGTGACTGAGAACAGGAAGAATACAGCCACAATAATATACAGCTGTCTACTAAAAGTATTGCATACAGACATCTTTGGCCATGCAGTCTCTTGGCCTTCTGAAAATATGTGAGCTGCATTGCTAACATGACAAAAAAAATAGCAATGTTGAGAATTAGAAAGAGGCGGGTATAAGAAGCTGATATTGATGGGGCACTACTTCGAGCAGTCGTCACCATCTGTACCAGCCCTGAGCGGCCCTTGATTGACACCCCAGTTTTTTGCTTCACATAAGTGATATCTGCAAAATCCAGAAGATCTTTCATTTCCTCATCTTCATCTACAGGCAACTCTTTTTGTGCTTGAGTCTGTGCCTTTTGTCGCACTTTTCTTTCATTTACCTCAATTTGTGCAAAAATATCAGGAACGGCATCAACAAATTTGTAGCCTTTGGCTACCTTTCTGTTTTTCTTTGCTCTGCCGTGCTGTTGCTGCCTCTGTGAGATTGCAAATATCCTGTCAATGGCCTCCTCAGTCTGTCTCTTATCAGAAAACCTCAGCAGGCGCTCAGCAGTCTTCCTAAAGCTAGCCGTGTTGCGTACACGAGACAAGATCTGCTTCTCAAGCTGCTGGAAAACAGGCTTAAAATGCTGCAGGTTCGTCTCCACGATCCCTACGTAGTCCTTCACTTCTGGCACTGCGGAGCTCCTAATGGCAGAGGCTCGGTCAAAGACAATCTTCTGGCGGTCTGCAATCACCTGTGCAAAGGCAGAGCGGGACCCATCCTCAGGGGGCCAGAGGTACACCGTGTAGGCGTGCTCACTGGTGGTAACGAAAACATCCAGCTGAGGAGAATCTCCACGGACGGTGAAGCTCTGCACATCGACGGAGGGCCCAATGAACAGGTAAATGGCCCTCGTGACAGGGTGCCGCAGGAGGGTCGTTACATTCACGTAGTTCGTTCCGTTGTATGGGTAGCCCCGGGGATACATCCTTGAGGCGATGGTAGCTTTCTCGCTGTGGCCAGTGTCATCCATCCAGTACATCTTATATATCCCATCACGGTGCCTAATAAAGGCCCCGTGGACATCATCAACAACTGTTTCTTCAAAAGGTACATCCACATTGTGGAAGAAACTGGTCGCTGCCTCCAGGGGGCTATCATCTTCTAGATGGATTTGGTCCACTAGCAAGAGAAGCTGGGGATGGAGAAGCATGAGGTTTCTTTGCAATTTTCTCAGCTTCAGTTTAGGATTGTATGCACCCACTCCTTCTCCCCTGATAAAAACCACCCCACTTCTCTCCATGGCGGCAACCACTCGTCCCTGACAGTCGCCAGCCAAGTCATGTTTATATTTAAGCCACTTGGAGGAACAGTCTTCTGTAATCTGCCCTTCCCATGGGGAGAAGCAGCTCTTGGACACAGCAGGGGAAAACATCAACACATTATTAAAAAAGGTATATTTTGGCCCATACAGAGCTTCTGTTATGAAAGGTACGCCATTGGGAGCAAAAGTAAAGGAGTTCTGGTCTGGGTGCTCATGGCCTGCATTGAAGTTTCTCCACCCCTTGATCCATTCTTTGTACTTGTTCTTATGAACAATATCATATATTGCACGTCCTCCCAGCTTTCCTGACTTGAAGGAAAGGAAAGGCCTGTTGATTTCAGCCGGCAAAGCACTTCCATAGGTTACAACTCCCCAGTCCTCAAAATAATGCAGCTTAGGAACTCCATAGTCCGGTGGAGGTACAGAGCGCAAATTTGCGTCATACCTGACAAAAAGACAAGAAAAAGGGGTTTAAAAATCACTTGATTAATTCCATTATCAGCACCTGTACAAAACTCAAAAACAGACTCAACATTTACATCAAGGAGAAAGCTAAAAAATATAAAGCCCACACATACGCTTCTTGAGTGAACTATTCATACTGTTGTAATGATACTGATCATACTAGTCCCTATACAAATTTGTTGTGCACTTTTTAACAGCTGAAAGCATCTGCTCCACAATTACAGCAAGCAATCCTTCTGCAGTCCAAAAAGAAGAGTACCACTAATTTCAAACTAGCCACGTTTTGGTTTTTTTGTATATCATAAGGCTACTGACAGCAATACAAATCTTTAAAAAAGGGACATAAGGCCTAGTCTGTAGACACTATTTTGCACCTATTTACTGACAACATAACCAAGAGAAGCAGAGTATCTGTTTCCCCAAAACTAATTATTATAGAAGTCTGTAGTCTCCAGACAGAGTTAGCAATAACTAAAACTTCAGGAGAAGGCATTTTAAAGGACGATTTCTTAACTACTTGTATCAGTTAGGATATGTTAGTTTCCTTCTCCAACCAGATTGAAGAAAAATTTGCATGGCTTTCTTGCATAAATTATAAGATATAAGACATTTGGTTTAAAAAGGAATCTTAATTCCAGAAAAGGTTACAATGCTTCTAATTTTTGTTATATTTCATCTACAGGAATTAAAACAAACAAACAAATACCATGGAAAACAAAATCTAACTTTTGGACATTGTTTTTAAGCAACCAAAGTAAACAAAGCCATCATTAGGCCCAGTAATATTTCTTTTAGAAGGTTTCTCATGTGATTTGTTCTTTGCAGCTAACCAGGAGCCTCTGTCAGGCCCTAGACAGTCAAAGCTAATGTGCTGCATACGGCTTTGGGTAATTCTAACCAGTGCCAGGACCCTGCTCTATATCTAGTGGTCCTTGATGGAGATTCCCCTAAAAGCAGATGTCTTTCCTGACACTCTAATCAAGTGGACATGCTCATCACAAGAGCAACACTGCAGCACAGGGAAAAGGCAATTGTTGGAATATTCAGGTTATTTCTCTTTTTTTTTTTTTTTTAAATCAAGTGCTTTTAAAAATTTTCTTTCCCTTTGACAACAAAAAGAATTTCCTAAGAATATAATCCCAAGATTTCCATGGAGACACAGGAGAAATGAATGACGGAATGGGGTTGTAGAGCAGAGATTCTGTATTTTGCAAATAACAAGATAGAGGGTGCTTGGAGCTTAAAGACATGAATTCTCATGAGCGTATCATAAATGCAAAACAACATATCTTTAATAATATTTTTCTTGTAAAAGAGAGAAATAGAGCTACACCGATTCCTCAAAATTGTACTTGTTTTCTCCACAGACTGAGGGAATTTTATGTCTGTCTAAAGCCTCCTGGGTCTTTTTATTTCTTACCTTTAGAATACCAACATAGAAGTTAACAGAGCTGTAAATAACATGTAAAATATGGATCTAGTAATTTATCATGATACTTTTTCTAAGTGTAATTTGCAAATTAGTGTGTACAAGCAACTAATAGTAGCCTTACTGCTTACATTACTTCAGCTTTTAAAAGGAAGTTTGTATTATTACTTACAGGTTTTAAAAGAAAACTATGCTTTAAATATTCACCCAATTAAAGAACACACAATGCAATTAAGACCAATTAGAAGAGACCAAATAAACCAAAGAATACATGCAGTCAAATTTTCAGTAATTTTGGAACTGCTTGTATTCTATAAAAGCAACAGACAACGGAAAGAAAACACAAAAGCAGATGTAGGGCAAGACCAAGATGTTCCCTGTAGCAACATATACTGTGCATCTATGCCAAGTGAAGAAGTTCTTCTGAGCCTAATGGCTCTCGGGGTCACACATGGCCAGCCCAATCTTGGCTTCTACAGTACAAATCTAAAAGTAACAAATTACCACTAATAGCAAACAGCTGTCAAGTTCCTTTTGAGCCCACTCATTCCCTTTCATACCAGAGAAATTCAGTGTGGAGGGTGCACCACCTCTGCCCTTTGGATGGCGTTCCTGGGCCTTCCACCACTCGGTTCCTTCTGATCTGCTCTGCCAACCAGTTCCCGCTGCCGTTGCGCATGACAAATTTATCAAGAAACACCAGCTGGCTCTCCGGCCCGTAGAACCAGTTGTAGTTGGAATCTGCAATGGCCACAGTTCTCTGAAACCCTTGGGAAAACATGAAAAGGAATGTAAGAAAGAACAAATGGAAGTACAAAGATGTGTTTGTAGAGTGTGACGGTGAAGCCAAGCGGTACAAACAGACACAAACAGAAGCAGCCTTTTCAGATGTTTATAGACCTACTTGTAAATGAGCCGTAAACAGGTTACACAGGAGCTGTTTCCTTCTGCTGTAGCTAACTTGAATACTCACCTTTCTTCTTCAGCTTTGGGCTACAGACAGTCAAAGTACTACAGAAAATGTAAGAAGCAATGTCCTATCCACTTCTCACTCAAATCTTGCAAAGGTAACTTTCTCTTTACAGCTTTCACTTTTCCTGTGTCAATCCAAACTCTCTAAAGCAAGAAAACAGGAGTGCCTCCAAGCAAAAAATTGACCTTCACCCTGAAACAGCTAGCATGAGTTCACATTGCTCTGAGGAACCTCACCCCAGAAGATGCCTAAGGTCTTATATGGAGTCAAGGCAATTCCTTATGTGCCTGTGGTGGCATGCCAAAGCTGCACTCAGCTCCCCCTTATGACACAGCTAGATCTGGGGTTCTTATAGCTAATAAAGTTATCAGGGTCTTTTTAACCAGGAACTTGAACAACATAAGTTCCTAATGAATTGTCTTGCAAATGAGCAACAGAAAACGATCACTGAAAACTTGCAAGGCTGCCTGAAACTAAATCTCTTCCGAAAGCTAGAAAGGGTCAGCAATATTTATTAACTTATAATTGGTTTTGTATTTGTACATGTCCATCTTTCAGTCACAAAGCAGAGATGTTAAAACACACTGCAAGACAGAAAGATGCAGGGAGAGAACAGAAATATTAAAAAGTCTCCAGAAACGACCCATTAATGATGTCAGGTATTTCTATTTAACTCTCACATTAACAAAAGAAAATAGTCCATGTACTCCTGGAGCGCCCAGAGAAACGTATCATTTGAGTCAATGTTTTCCATAAGGAAAAGATTTTAATAAAAAAGGTATACTATTTCAATGTTTTGTGGAAATCTGGTGATTGTGTAAAACCTTTCTACGCTTTATTGATACTTGAATCCGGGCTTCATCATTTGCTGTTCCTTTCACCTAATCTTTAGCGTGATGATTTTTGGCAAAGGAAAAAATCAGTAAGAATCTCAAAGAATATTGTTTTTCAAACAGAAAACCGCAGGAATAGGACTGTTTCAAACTTCAAAAATCAGAAATAAAATTCTGAAGCATTGCTTTTTTCCTCCAAATGATGTTTCAACCTTTTCACTGGTTTTGAAAGCCAGAGTTTAATAAACAATGATCTTTAATAAGCAGCTATAAACAAGGATGTCACTGTTTTGATGCCTAATGAAGGTAAAATCCAAAGAAAAGGTAAGTTTAAAAAATCCAAGTACAATGTTATTTTTTAAATAGCCTTTTAAAGTAAGGGCTTTACTGCTGCTTCACAAATTAGAAGCTTTATCTTCATTCACACGAAGGACCTACCTGGCAGGACAGTCCTGTACATAAATGCAAAGTGCTGCTTGAGCCAGGGGTGGCTGAAGTGATTGATATCAAAGTGTCTTTGGACAAGAAACATGTACTGAAACAGGGATCTGGTTGTGTAGCTGCCATAAGCCACCCCTTCATAGAGGGAGCCATCTGTGACCTCCTGCAGCAGGACTACGGACTTCTCCATGATTGCCAACACTTGCTTGGTCCACAAGTAAGCTTCCTGAAGGTAGCCTGAAAGAAAAAGATATTGGTAAATCTAATTACAACACCATAGATCACAATTATGTCATCTGTACTCTCATAGTGGGATCCTTTACAGCAAGGAATATGCAATCCAGAGCTCTATCATATGACCTAGCCTTGCCGTGTCCCTGTAGTTCTAGGGTGAAAAAAACCCACACTGTTTGAACACAGCAAAGCAAGGTCACATGAGCAGGGAAAATTTATCAAACACGTTTTGATAATGATGTGGATTATGCTTTTGATCTTAAAGGGAAATTTCCTCAGTGCTTTCAGGACATGCAAAAAGGGAAGAGCCACAGCAACACTATTGTATTTCAAATTAAAGCCATATGAAAACAAACTTACAGTCCCCACTAGAGGGCTCCAATAATGCAAATATTGTAAACAGTCATTCTTCACTGGCATGATCACCAGCCTAGTAAGGAGATCCTCAGAGTTTAAAAATATAAAGATGTTCCCATCTGAGATGCAGTTAACTGACATTTTACTAATACATACTCTATTGTAAGACATGCTCTGTTCTACTTACATTTCCATTTTATTGTACAACCTAAAGGGTTATCCAAATAGAAGTTCTTTTGGAAAAGTTTTGCATGGTTAATACCAATTTCAGTTTCCTCAACACTAGAATAAATTGATCTTCCAAGTAGGTTAAGTTTCAGCCTCCACATATATAAGCCCTAAACAGTTATACTTCTTCTAAAGAAAACACCTTCAGACATCTTACTATTTTGGTCTGCTCTACACAAATGAAGAGCTAGGAAGAGGCTGCATGAAGACCTCCTCAGAGTTTGTCCACCTTCACCGAGGAACAAGCAAAAAAGCCTCAGCACTGCATTTATGTATTGTGGAAAGCAGCACGCGGATCCCAACAGATGCAAGGCTACGTGCCTTCTCTTATTTTCTTTTGGATTCACTGGCAAGAGAGGTAGGACTAAATGGAGACCAACTGCCTCATGCTTCTCTATAACAATTTAGTGTTTACCCAACTCAAAAGTGTCTGGACACAGATCTAACCAGACTTACTCCTACCACACAGCAGAGCTCAGCTGGCACCATTACACCCCATTACATGGGGAGGTGATGCCTGTTGAATCAAGGTCTGAGCTACATACAAACCCACCACTGAGACTGTTCCATGTCATTGCCACAGTTACTGTATTTATGCTCAGCAAAGTGATGAGCAATTCAGACTTTCTACTAGTCAAGGCTGCCAAATCCTGTTTGGTTAACAGAGAGAAAAGAAATGTCAATGTCTAAGTTAAACGGACAACCTTAATCTAACATAGTATTTTTTATCCGCTGGCCAAAGAGATAAATAAAAGGGGGAAGGCCTGAGCAACAGGGGCAGGGGGTGCTACTTCTACTTACTTTACTCACCCATCTTGATACTACTTCATTACTCTGATGGAGTTGGCAGCACAGCAGTCTGTCTGAACAAAATCCCAAATGCTTCCACTCATGTTTTCCCTTGTAACATTAACAGTCACAATAATGAGCTTCTGTCTACTGCACTAGCAGTAATGCTGTTTTCCATGGTTCATCAGTGTAGTTACCATTATAATGCACATATGTTCTGTTTACTTAGCTTACATCTGTGCTATTACCCTATACTTGTAGTATATTAAAAGAATAGTAACACATTAGAATTAAAAATTGAGACTCAGCACTTTGTCAGGCTACACAGCAAAACTGAACAAATCTCACCTAAAATGAGTACCTAAAATCTATCAAATTAGACCTTACTCAAATTGAATTTTTTAATATCTGACTGCTTCTTTTAACTGCAAAGACTTCAGTATATTTGCGTGCCTAGAATTAATTTCAATTAGTTTCATTTTTCAGTTCTATGACAGTGTTTACATGTTTTTAAGCTGGCTATTTAGTCTGCATTAATAGCTGAATAGCATTTAAAAATTATTAGTTGAAATTTCAACATTTCAGAAGAAAGGTTTACACTTGGATACACTATTTGCAATTGCTATGTGTTGGATACAGGGAGGATGGTATTTTTACTCCTTTTCTTGCTCCTTTTTTTTTTTTTTCTCCTTCAGAAAAAGCCTTTAATCTTGGAATAAAAATTTTTACGAAAGCCTTTTTTTTTATTTTAGACCAACTGGAAAACTTAACCTAAATATCTTTTTTTAAAAAAAACAAACAAACAAACCAGAATACTCATTTAGAAATATAGAGTCTGGATATTTTGACCTATCGTCTCGTGTAATATCAGCATAAATTTTTTCAAATTGCTCAAGTGTTGCTGAATTGGTGCTTTCCCCCCCAAAAAAAAAATACCCCACAACCCACCAACCTTTGGCGAAAGAAATATTGCCCAACTTTATTTGTGATGGTACTAGCTTTTGGCACAAAGCATGTTTATGGTCTATACTCTAATGAAAAGCAGAGTCATCTCACAAACTGTCAGATTTGTGCAACAATGGAGGCTTGGGGAAGGATGGAATTATGAGGAATTTAGCAAAACCTACTGAATAAACATGATCTGAGTCTTAAATTTGTGTAAGGCAAGATAGGAGGAAAGGAAATAACTTCCACACGTACTCTAACTGCTTTTCAGCATAGGCACATCAGTGAATGCACTTGTTCTGACAAATACTTGATAAGAGATGACATCCCAAACAAAGTATGTGCCAGGTTTTTGTCATGCTTCTTTGGGCATCTACAAGCTCCAATGATGTGCAGATGTGCCTAAGCTTGGCAGGGCTGTACAGCCTGGCAAGGCCATCAACATCCAGAATCTAGATTTTCTTTGACTTGCAGCAAGTAAGTAGTTTCATCGGGCATCATGTTTTCAAAATACTTCTAGTACATATTAAATAATCACTTGATAAAATACTGATGCATTCTTCTAAAAGAAGGAGCTGGCTTCATGACTTCCACCTCTCAGCTGAAGTACCACTGGGGTTTGTAGTCACGATTTCTTATCTGCTGTCTCCATCTGACTCCATGACTTGCATTCCCATATGCACTATCACTTAGACAGGAGGAGAGGGACAGCCCCCAGGAAGAGCAGCCAAAAGGAACTGGTGAGGTTATTCACTTGGGAACTGGGAAGGGTTTCAGTCCCTGAAGCAAAGATGATGACACCTGGCACTGACACCTCTTGGATGAAGGTTGTGGGGTGCAAGGTCATAGTTCTTAGGGAAAGAGGTAAAACTCTGCTTATCTCCATAGAAAAGGATGCTGGAAAGAAAGGTCCTGAGCTGTGGCCTTTGGCTGGTTAAAATTTCAGCTCTGCAGCTCTCTCAGGGAGACAGGACTGAAGTCTAGGATGAAATTCCAGGTTATCCTGTGGTCAAGCTCCCAGCTTAGAGCATGGGGTATTTCTTACTGCTGGCCTTCTCAATCCACTGTGTAAGGAGAACAAGTGCATTGCTCTTCACTGATAAACTACCCTGAAAGACCCTGTCTGTAAATCAGGCCTGGACAGACTATACACAAGAAGATGTTTAATTCTTACAGAGAAGTAAGAATTTCAGAATCACTTAGATAGCTGGATTTATAAACAGAGGTATATATGTGTGTGTGTATATATACACACCCCTTGCATATCTGCCCACAGACTTTTGTTTTATTCTGTAAATTAAATTTTTATAACCAGCAAAAGACCTGTAGTCTCTGAAGCATTTCTATCAGTTACTCAACTTTGCTGCATAAATGGCTGATTGAGTTGACACACTTCAGAAAAACATTCCTATGGTTTAGTACATACCTTGATTCATCAGAACCAGGCTTCCAGCCAGCAGGGCCACACAATTGGTAGGCTGGTGGTTGTGGAGGTACTGGAAGCCCCATCCACGTCTGTATGATGTTTCGTACATGTATCCCGAGGCATTGGCAATTACCTCAAGAAATCTCTCCTGTTGAGTCTTGCTAAGATAGCTGTACAAGAAGTCATATGCAGTGGCAAAACCAACTAAGGAGTGAGCAAGAGGGACCTCATCCCATGGAGCATCCTTCACCAGCCTGCCAATAAACAAAGGTGCCAATTAATTAAGTTTCACCTACTTAGTTTTCTCCATTACCATACTGTGAAGTGTGTATGGCTTAATGTCTCTGAAGTTAGGCAATTCATATCAAGTTTTTACAAAGCAGGAAGCTACTTACCAAGTCTCTTGAGACCACTTTTTTCCTTCCTAAGCCTGGACAATGTGAACCCTCAAAGCTCATTAATTTTATTAGAAAGATTAAGTTGTTAAATATTAAAACAGTGCTTGCAACATGCTGGGTTTTGTTAGGAGAAACAGGTATGTAGAATACTGGCTGTACAGAAATGGAATCTATGTATCTAAAGCAAGATTCACATCATTTTTGTGAAAAAGTAATAACTCATACTTTATACTCCTCCAAAAAACAGTAACAACCTTTTTCTTTTCCAAAGAAGCCAAATGTTGATAAATTCCTGAATGTTGGCTATGGGAAGGAAGTTGTTTTTAAAACAAGTATAATAAAATAACTCAGTATGCTGTTTCTTCATTTCTGAAATGCATTCAAGGGTAGAAGTAGAGATGATTAAATTTACTTTCCTGACTACAGTTCAAATTAATATACTTAACAGCATTAAAAAAACAGCTTTTAACATAAAATACAGGTTAGATGGTGCCACTACTCAAAATTATTTTCTATAAAATATCAGCTTGTATCCAATTCTTACGTTGAACTTACCAAAACAGTAAATTTGTACCGAGAAAATTCATAATGGAGGTGGAGGCAGTGTAGAAAAAATATTTCTCTTAAGTCAAGCACATATTGTACATCAAAGACTTCAGTTTTGCAGTACTGAGAATACTTTCAGACCATGGTTCTACAGAAAAGGCAATGTGAAGGAATACATAGTGGAAAAAAAATTATAAATGGAACAATCATCAATTGCTCTCATAGTTTTCTTCTTTCATTTTCTTTGCAATATGTATTTTATTACAGAAATGAATTTTAAACTGTTGAGATGAGAGTGTCCTACTGCAATCAGTGGAAATTGTGTTGTGCTCCTGAAGATGTGCACCTTCCAGCTTCAACTATTCTATGACTCGATAAATATATGACTCTATACAAATATGACACTGTCTTCATTTGTGTAAGCAATAGTGTGAACAAACAGATGAGGAAAAAATACCAAAAGAGGAAGATTAAAAACATTAAAATCCTCATTCTGCTACAGAAGCATTTATTTGCATTCAAAATGCATGAACCACTCAGAAATTATCACCATCATGAATGCATTCAGCATTGAGCAGCAGGATTTGACAATTTTTTTGAACCAGGGTTTTTATTGGACTAGGTTATTTTGTTTGCAGAATTTTGTTTCTTGGTTAACAGACAGGCATTGACAGAAAATGGTTGTGAATAATTTTAAGACAGACAGCTATAAGAGTGGTAAGAAATAACTGTCAAAGGATCAGGAAAAAAACTGCTAGAAATTTACTACTCATCTTCTCCATATCCACATGCTGTTCCCTGTGGTCAATGTAGGGAACATTTCTCTGTTTTTTTTTTTTCTTGGTTCAAACTCTAAACTTATCCATGAAGACTTTCAGCTAGTTATAGTAAAATTTCTCACTTATGTTTTCACTTAATTGTTGTGCAAAAAATTACAGACCTGTAAGCCAAAACTTATACATACTTTTCCTCGGCGCTCATTCTTTCCAAATTTCCAGCTAAACTGGATGAAAATATAGCTGAATTTGGCAAGCAACTCTTCTGACTCTCCAAATTTATTTATACTGTGTCACTGAGGCACAAAACCTGAAAATCTGAGTTAACTGGTTGTCTGTCTCAATCAGTTCTCTGCATCTGTAATTCTGCTTTTTCATCTTTCCTTGTAATTGAAAAAGCTCTTAAAATGTTGTTAGTCCTACACTTGAGAGTAAAGTTGCATTCTGTGGTGGTTACATACAACACCTTGGCACCATGATTGCTGTCAGAAATACTTTGACACATGAACGTACCTTTGACTAGCTATAGCATTAATCCTAATTGCCAAAGTATTTTTAGCTTTGCTCTTCAGTAAACCTTTGCACATGCAGAAATCAGAGTTCAAATGGGTACAGGAAATATCCCTTTAAAGGCCTCTGCCTGGAACAATTTCAAAGTGATTGAGGATAAGGTACACATTAGGGGAAGAAAAGAACAATGAAAGAATTAATTTTAAACATTCAAAGTTCAGTATCTTTATAACAACATACAAGTTGCTAATTAGAATGTGCTTAAAGCTATTTAATAGTCTTTACATTACTTAATCTTAAAAGGAGTCTGGCAGTACTGATTTGTTGCAACTTCCATTGTTAACATTATGCTAACTTTAAGTTTGGTTTTGAATGCGATACTGCATCAAATTCTATAGTAGAAAAGCATTTATGAATCTTGGTGGCACCATTTCCACACTTCCACCACACAGGAAGCACCCATCTACGTGGCAAGTGCTAAATCAATCAGTTATGACTGCATTCTGATTGTCAATTTCTTCATTAAAAAAAAAAAACCAACCCAAAAACTTCAGTGTAAAAACCCTTATGTTAGACATCCTAACATGCCTACATGCTGGCATCAGTTACCCACTTCAGGTTAGACAAAGTCATTTTGTCATAACTTCCCTCAAATTCCCTTCTGAATAGCAAGTGTTGTATAGAATTTAATAGAGGAGATGCACGGAAGTACTAGAGAAAATTAAAGATGACGATTTAAAGACCCTCATTTCTAAACATACAAAACCACAGTCAACATCTGTTCTTCACATGAAACTCCCTTGAAGCAATGACTCTAGCTGATATAAATCAGTGCACCTCCATTAACTGCATTTCAGTGGAACCAAGCACTGCACACCAAACAATGCAGAACATGATTCACAAGAAGAACAGTCAAGTGGCAAACATTAAATGCTATTTGTATCTAAATCATGCTCTCATTTTTTCAAATGGATCTCCAGTGGCAGATTTGGTAAACAGCCTGACTGATAAACCGTGGGAAAGCATGGTACCGTAGGCCTGCGCTGAACAAGTTATGTGAAAAAAAGTTTTCAGGGCTATCTATTAACTACTCTGCTCTGAAATATTAAAGAAAAGTTGTGTGTATTCATCCAAAAAAAAAGGGAAAAACATGACAGTGCTTTACACTGGAAAACAGCTATTTCCTAAGCCTCTCAGGAGTAAAACTTAACATCAGATAGTATGAACCTCAGCTTAGCAATTAACTGTGCCTGAAGACAGAGAGTAATCTTTACCTCAATGCTGCATTAGCCTCTTCAGTCTTTTAAAGGTATCAGATGTTAAAAAAACCCATAAACAATCCAAAGTAAATAAAAATATCTATAAATAGATTCTTTAGTACAGAACAACTACTTAGCTGCAAACAAACACTTTTAGCAAAAGCAACTGTTCCAAAAATTCTAATACATCTTAAAATAACAGCTAAACCATAAATGCATCCCTACAGATGGTACAAAAAATGGTGGCTTTTTTTTTTTTTTACACTTACTCACCTATATCTGTGTTTGGAAGAGGTGCCTATTTGGAAACTTGAGAAGGCTTATAAAAGAGCAAAAAATGCTGAAGAGGTTTGCCACCTGATGATCAAACTCCATAAAGATCCAAAGCCATATGCATCATTCTGCACAAAGAACTGCTGTCTGGACAAATTCTGTGAATTGCACAGGGCAAATACATCCCTGGGGTGTTTTTTTAAGTTCTCTTTATCTGTGTCACATAAAATATTTTTATTACTTTATTTTAAACATGTAGAGTTTGATATAAATCCTCCATGAAGAAACTGGAAAAATAAAGAGATTATGGATGAGACTGGTATTATGGGTAAGTAGAATCATAGAATGGTTTGAGTTGGAAGGGACCTTAAAGATCATCTAGTTCCAAACCCCTGCATGGGCAGGGACACATTCCACTAGACAAGGTTGCTCAAAGCCCCATTTAACCTGGCCTTCAACACTTCCAGGGAGGGGGAGATCCGCAGCTTCCCTGGGAAACCTGTTCCACTGCCTCACCACCCTCACAGTAAAGAATTTCCTCCTAACGTCTAACCTAAATCTCTCCTCTTCCAGCTTAAAACCGTTCCTCCTCATCGTATCACTACACATCCTAGTAAAAAGTCCCTCCCCAGCTTTCCTGTAGGCCCCTTCAGGTACTGGAAGGCCACTATGAGATCTCCCTGGAGCCTTCTCTTCTCCAGGCTGAACAGCCCCAACTCTCTCAGCCTGTCTTCATAGGAGAGGTGCTCCAGCCTTCACATCATCTTTGTGGCCCTCCTCTGGACTAACTCCAAGAGCTCTATGTCCTTCCTATATTGAGGGCTCCAGAACTGGAGACAGCACTCCAGGTGGGGTCTCACAGGTGTGGAGTAGAGGGACAGAATCGCCTCTCTTGATCTGCTGGCCACACTTCTTTTAATGCTGCCCAGGACACGGTTGGCTTTCTGGGCTGCAAGCATACATTGCTGGCTCATCGACCAACACTCCCAAGTCCTTCTCCTAAACGCTGTTCTCAATCCATTGTCCGCCCAACCTGTATTTGTGCTTGGGATTGCCCTCACCCAGGTGCAGGACCTTGAACTTGGCCTTGTTGAACTTCATGAGGTTGGCATGGGCCCACCCCTCAAGCCTGTCAAGGTCCCCCCTCTGGATGGCATCCCTTCCCTCCATTGTGTCAACCACACCACATGGTTTGGTGTTATCAGCAAACCTGCTGAGGGTGCACTCAATCCCACTGTCCATGTCACTGACAAAGATGTTAAACAGCACTGGTCCCAGTACCGACCTCTGAGGAACGCCACTTGTCACTGGTCTCCATTTGGATATTGAGCCATGGATCACTACTGTCTGAGCGTGACCATCCAGCTGATTCCTTATCTACTGAGTGGTCCATCCATCATATCCCTATCCTTCCAATTTTGAGACCAGGATGTCATGCAGGACGGTGTCAAATGCTTTGCACAAAGTAGTATTGTTTCGCAACATGTGTTGAGAATTTTAGGTTATCTGTTTTAGATTTGCCACCTCTACAGTGGACATTAATCTGAAGGGGTAATTAAGACCCAGTTCTTCCGTCATCCATTTATGATGTCAAGAACCATCATGCATTTTTCCAAGACTTAAAGTGTACATACCACCTTCAGTAATTGTGATTCTGTGCTCTAAATAAGTATACCAATTGTATACAACTTTGGATGGGAAATAGAAATCAGTATGAACAGCAACAACAAAACCAAGAAATTTCACGGTAAGATTACCATCACTTCTCTGTTTCTTGACAACATTGCTAAAGCTACTAACGTCTCTTCTCTCAGTAGAAAAAGTTTTCTGTATTTTTTCCCGCATTACTCTCTACTAATAACTACTACCTGACTGAAACCAGAAGTATTAGCATTTCTCTAAGAAATACAAGCCAAAAGGGAAAAAACACCGTCTGCCCAGTTCAAGGCAGGATTTAAACCAAGGCCTCCTGCTTAAGCGCGTCCCCTGATTATGGCCTGTGGGATGTTTGGAATCACCTTTCCTTCTCTTTGTATCCAGTTCTTAAAAACATATCGAAGTAAATAGGAAAAGAATACTCTCTAGCTCAGGAAATAAAATACCCTTCCAGGCAGTGCGAGGTTTGATTTCTAGCCTCTAAGGCAATAAGTAATACAGCATCACTGCATGCAAAAAGAAGTATTAAGCACATTTGGACACTTATATGACATGAGTAATCCACATCCTGAAGTTGAATGCTCCAAATTTTCCCATGACCAACTACTCACTGCAGAATAACTCTTGGAGGTTGCAGGCAGGTGAAGCTAATGACTGAAGGCAGCATGCCAGTACCTCCTCCTCAGTACTGAACCTCTCTCACTGTCACTAAGTGGATGCAAAGAACATGAGTCAGGGCTCTTTTCTAAAGGCTTACAGGTGAAAATTAGTTCAAGGCCACCCCTTTAGTGCATTTTGATGCAATCCACCTTAACCATCGTAGCTAGCTAATAGCATGGTTGAGTTTAATGCACATTAAATGTCAAGTGTGGATTCAAATGTGGCATGTAATGGCAACAACTGACCTCTTGATCCTGAAACCTACTGCGTAATTGCGCAGTCTTCCCAATGCCAATGCCCTGGTGCTCCACAGACCTTTGCTATGCTTCTGGCCTACTTTTCAGGGAAGGAGATACAGCTTTAAACCTCCCATCAGGCAAAGTAGAACAATATTCTTCTGTGGCCAGGAGTATACATACCAAGAGGGAGTATACCTACCAAGAGGGAGTATACCTACCAAGAGGAATGAGACCACCAACATTTATTTTGTAAACTAAATGTCCAGTATTTTTCTTACAAAGCCTCCAAAACAAAATATTTTCTTGTGCTCAAATGGAATATTTTCTTCACTAATGGAACAGTATCTTCCAATTTTTGTTTTGGAGAGGAAGATGAAACATCCTTGAAAAAACCTGTTTGTTCCAAAACAATCTTTCAGATTTCACCCTTTCAGCATTTTTCTGGTTGGCTGCCAAAACAATAACCCCATTATCTGCACAACCTAAGTGCTCGGTCATTTACAACAACAAAAATGTCCTTGAAAAATTAATGATTTGTATTTCTGGTGTCTAAGGTAAACCATGATCTGTTCTGGAGCCGTCAACATAAGGAGGACATGGATCTGCTGGAGCAATTCCAGAGAAAGGCCACAAAGATGATCCAAGGGCTTGAGCACCTCTCCTATGAAGACAGGCTGAGAGAGTTGGGGCTGTTCAGCCTGGAGAAGGGAAGGCTCCAGGGAGATCTCATAGTGGCCTTCCAGTACCTGAAGGGGCCCTACAGGAAAGCTGGGGAGGGACTTTTTACTAGGATGTGTAGTGATAGGATAAGGGGGAATAGTTTTAAGCTGGAAGAGGGGAGATTTAGGTTAGACATTAGGAGGAAATCTTTACTGTGAGGGTGGTGAGGCAGTGGAACAGGTTTCCCAGGGAAGCTGCGGATCTCCCCCTCCCTGGAAGTGTTGAAGGCCAGGTTAAATGGGGCTTTGAGCAACCTTGTCTAGTGGAATGTGTCCCTGCCCATGCAGGGGTTTGGAACTAGATGATCTTTAAGGTCCTTTCCAACCCAAACCATTCTATGATTCTCTGACAACTTTGCCCCTATCCTTTTACCTGTCATGTGTCAGCAGCAGCCCCTCAGACATGCTTGTGTTTCTAGCACCTCAGTTCACAAGAAGACAGACAAAGTAGTGGTTAAATGTAAAGGGCTACATCGAGATCAATATGAAAAAAAAAAAACCGAACAGTCAACATATATACAACATTTTTCAGAAGTTATAAGAGCTTACTATGAAAGTAGGGTAGGTGTTGGAAGAGGCGACTAAAACTACTCTTATGGAAACCTTCATCTACTTTGTATCCTCATTGTCTGTTGTCCCTAGAGGTCTATAATCATCACTCTGCCACTTCTAAAGCTTCTTTCAGATCCTTTTCTTTTGTTTTTGTCTTTGATCACAAGAGAGACCTTTTCAGACTGGTCTCGCTCTTAGTATCAATCGTGATCTTTCTGTGCTGACATGTTAATGAACAAGAACTGTATCTGTTCTAGTGGTTCTCAGTGCCCTATTAAGCAGGTACAGAAATGCAGTTATGTTATCCCTTCAACAAATTAACTCTAGCTGTTGTAAGAAATTTTTTTATCAGTCATGCCACATAGTGAGCTCCCTGTAGGTACAGGCACAGAACTTCAGCACCAATTTATCTCCTAGAGTAACTATCAATTAAAAAATAAGGTGTAAAAGAAACTCTTCAACATCCAGCTAGCCATGCAATTTCACAGTCTTGCACAATTTCTATTTTTAAATGCTACATATGAAAATGATAAAAACAGCAGGAGGGTTTGATATTTCACTTACTAACATAATATATATTCCAGATACCGAATTCATCCTCCTACCCTTCTTTTTCTTTTTCTTCCACCCTGTAGGAGACTATTTTAGCATCCCCCAAGCTTCTTTTATACTAACTTGTATGCCACAGTCTTAAAAACCCCTAAGCCTTCTTTGAATGTGACTGCTGGTTGATTACTGGGAGTCAACCAGATGTTCTAAATTTGTGGTGTCAGCACAGAGTCTCACTTTATTTCAGCTCAGCACATGTGAATTTATTTTAGTTATACATTTATCTACAAAATTACTTATTTATAGTTACATATTTTTACTTCTCAGTTCATATTGTTTGACACTGAGCACTATCTGGATGGTAACAGCAACAGTCCCATAGCATGCTCAGTACTTTTAATGAACAGGGACTAACAGAGGGCTATAGGGCTGCTGATTAATAAGAAATAGAAGGGTCACAGATCCGTTATGCCAAAGCCTCCCATTAGCTTCTCCTTACTTGCTGCTATTTCCTTGGAATGTTTGCACATGCTTGACGGTCATTATCTCCCCTATGAAACCCAGGGAGCCAGGCTTACTGTCAAATCCTACACCTTGCTGCACATCGGTAACATACTTGTCTTTAAAACTGGTGTGTCAACTATGTGCCAAAAAAAAAAAAGGACAGAAATCCCTTGTCTGGGAACTGCAAACAGGGACGTCTCTCCCACTGTAACAAGGGTGCAGAATTTGTGAACCTCTAAGGCATCTGTTTATAAGGCGGGCTCAGTAAAGAAGAGGTATTTTTTTCACTGCTTTGTCCAAAACACAGAATCTGACTGGACTTGTTTTTTCTGCATGATGTGTGACTCCAATTACATCACTCTGCTCAGTGCAGGAACGGGCCGAGCCAGCATATGGAAAGAATCAAGAGTACAGATCCCCTCGGCCAAAAACGCACTTCTGTGGGGAGTGCTCCAGAGGCCAGTCAGAGATAACATGCCAGAAAATGCGTCTATATCCTCTGTTCTCTGTAAAATAAGATAATACAGCTTAAACAGGAGGACAAACTTTCCCAAAGATTTTAGACAGCATCTAGATATCAAATTCTAGGAAAACTGTGTGAGTTATTTAACATTAGCTTTTAAATTTTACAGGAAAAACATTAAAGTTAATCTATTTTTATTGAAATATTAATGCACTAGGTTTCCCTGATTTTGCTAGTCTCCAAAACATTGCCTGTTCCCATATTATTTTGGGTGATTGCTACAGTTAGCTATTAGCCATTGCCCCTTTGTTTATTTTAAAATGTAAACCTACTCCAGGATGTAGCAATTACAGATGCTCTGTTATGAGTAGCATGTCTATCAACATCCGTGTTATGACAAACAGCTTGAGCTTCATTAACCCACAAGAGTGGGAACTCCATTAAGGGAGTACTTTATTACGTGATATAAAACGACTATATTGTAATTGATGAGAAAAGACAAAAGTCCTTAATTACATGCCCCTTCCATCTGCGCATCGCTTGACTTTCTCATAATTCTAGCCTGATATATTCAACCATATTTGGTCTGCTGAGGATTCTCACTAATGTAAGGATGAAATTTAAAATGTCAGTCTCCGAATCTCCTGACATGCTGAGACAAATAACCAGTGTAACATTTTAAACTATTTTATCGAACTAGTGTAGGCACTACCAAAATACACTTCAGTTTTCTGATAAGGCTTAAATTGTATTTAAATTCTCCATGAAAATTAGAGGAAACTCATCCAATTGGATTTTTGTTTAAATTCTAGAGTTATTTTAGAGTCAATGCCACATCAGCAGAAGTAAAAAAAAAAAATAAAAAATCCAGATGGTGCTCTTGAGACAATCAAACTGCCAGAATGAAATCTATGCAACAGCCAAATTTAACTTTCCACTACATGTTGATTAATCCCTCACTGATAAGACATTTTTGGGGCAATTTATGCAACAACTTAGGCACCTACATTATAGAGGATGTCTAGGGAGAGTAAAGTTCCTCTGATTTACTTATCTCACTGATACCTCTCTGGACAAGCCCTCCTTACTGATTACACATGTCAATGAGTCTTGGCTCCAAACCTGAGCAGCATCGAAACTACTGCTTCCTTCCACCCTCCCAAGCAGAACACGTATACCCTAAAATTATTTAATAAGGATAAAATTCATAATATATCACCCAGAATTATGTTTTCTCAAAGTCTTAGGGAAACTAAAGATGTCTAAATAGACTGGACAACATTTTTTTTTTCCAATAATTCCATTACTGTGATATTGCCAGAACAGTTCATGTACAGTCTTAGGAAGTGCTTTGGATGCCATACAATCTAAATGCCTGCTACTAGTGATCAGGCAACGACTCTCTCATTTGCCATGTTTGTTCTTCTAGTCTTATTCTAAGTGGAGAAGTGTGTGCAATAATATGTTTTGCTGGTATTTTTTAGTTGAGTTTCTTAGGCTAAACAGATTTATGTAATCTGTCTGTCAATTCCTTCAGCTTCTGAACCTGCTGACCTACTTGAGCAAAGCCAGAGAGCAGTACATACCTCAGATATGTCACATTCCTACATGAAATCGAGGAAAACCACTATTGGACAAGGGAGAGGGTTCTATATTACTGCCATCACTGATGGAGCTACAGTGTGAACTCCACATCGACAGCAAAATCAAAAATGGAAACCAGATCCCTGTTTCTGTCACAGCATTTGGAAAGCTGGCCACTTGGAGGTTGGGGGTTATACAAAGGGCAGCTTACTCCAGCCCTATTGCCTATGCTTCTGATTTCCTCCTTCTGTACTTCCCCTACTAAATGCACTGTACACTTTTTTTTTTTTTGCAAAGCAGAGAACCTTGATTAAACCTTGATTGTTTGCTGAACAACATGTCTATATCGGTAGGGAAAGGCAGGAAAAGCATGACTTCTATTTCACTGAGGTAACGCAAGGTCCTTGCTTGAGAAAAACAGTAGTTTTGGGGAGGTAAATATTATCAAAGCCAAGTAGAAATAGGATATCTGTTCAGTTCTGATTAGTACCTGGTCACCCAGGACAGAAGAGATCATTATGGTAAGGGACAGAGGAACCACAATTATTCCAGGGCAGGAATCATAGGACACAAAGAACTGAAATGAGCTTATTGAGACAGTGAGTGAGATGTGAAAAACTGAGGAAGTCAAACACAAGAAAGTTTCGCTACTTACAAAATCACTTGCACCTCTTTCTCACTCCATTAAAACAGATGGCCATGTAACTATGTTTACACTACTCAAAGCAAGTTAAGAAAGGAACAAATAATGAAAGTGGGAAGGAGGTGTTGAGTTTGGAGCAAGCCTGTAGGTCCTGTTGGAGATAGTTACAAGTCCTAGGATTTGCCTCTGTAAAGCTCTGTCCTGCTGCCAGTGTGCCAGGAGAAAGACTGTCCTACAGACTGACTCTAAAGGTAGGACTGAAGCTTTGTATTATGATGCTCCAGTGGAAGATTCTGGAAATAACCACTGTCTTGCTGTGCCACTACTTTTCCCAACTCCCATGGGAGTGACATGCAAGCAACTTAGGCCCAGTGTGTCCCTTCTCTCTCCCACTACTTACTCTGTTCTCGTTCCTGTATTTCAGTGGCATTCACCACTTTATTACTTGGTATAGGAGAATCCCAACACTGTAATGCCTTTTAAATCATGGCTCTCAGGAAGATATGGATCCTGAGTTACGCTAGCTCAAATCCAGCTTATTTCCAGTGATGGTCCATGGATGGATGTCATTTATAGGATGCTAGCAGTTGGCCTTAACCCAAAGAAGGTAGGGAATAGTAGTTTGAACAATTAATACTGCTTGAAGAGGAGTTAATGCTTCCTCCTGTGCTGACTTGAAACCTGAACACTTTTCTGCTGAGCTGCTGCCACCATGGAGCTGTAGGACAGTGGCTGCCAGGGAGAAGTCACTGTCCTGGGCAGAAGCCCATGTTTCTATCCTTGGACCTCCTCACAGTGGCAGCAACCCTGGGGCACAGTCAGCAAGGTACACTGAGCAAGGCAACTGCTACATGCGGGTACGGGAAACGTTTACCTGAGTAAAAAAGGGAGATACATTGCTGGTGGATATTGAAAAGGAAGGTGTGGAGAAAGAGAAAGATCTCAGGGTCCCAATTTCTAGACTCACTCATACAGTGAGAAGATTAACTTCTGTCCCTACAGAGTGTGGCACAGTGAGGACAGAGTAACTTCTGTGTGACAACTTGCATGCAGGTGAAATTAGGGCATCATCAAATGCCAGTTACTCAAACGGTTCCAATAATCAGATGGACAACTATTTTTATCATGCTGTAGTAGGTCTTAAGGAGAGGTCCAAGAACAACACAACAAAATGGAGCTGGAAGTCTGAACTGAAGTTCAGATGTTAAACCATGCATAAAACACTTGACTACAGAAGCTCAGAGTGTCACTTTTACCTACACTTAATTATAACCTTTTCATAGGTCTCTATTTCCTGAATTATTCCTAAGGAAGAATTACCCAAAGAAACTTTGTAAGTCTTGAGGGGGGGAGAAGAGAGATTATAAAAAATAACACTTTTAGCACTTCTTGCCACATATCAGATTTGAAACCCTGGCTTCTGATTGGAGATGGGTTTGGATTATTTTTGTTTTTTTTTTTTACTTTACAGCAGTTAGGATGGTACACAAAGGGCCACACTCTTTCTCTCAGCATTAATGTGCAACAGGGTAAGTCTAGTGAAGGTGAAACACTGTGTAGGACTGCTGGTCCGGATGAGGGTAAATGCGTTTAGCAAGTGAGTCACTGTTAAAGTGAAGGTTAACACAACTGAAATAACTTAAGCAATTCACTCATCCACTCACTCCTTCAACTGCAAGCACAAGTGTAAGAACAACTTAAAAGAACAAGAAGACAAAAATCTACCAACTAGGCTGAGCTGCCATCCTCTCCATGTAATCCTTGGCCATGTTGAGGGCCTCGATGTTTTCAGGGTAGAGCACACAGAACATCGCCAAGGCCCCAAGGTTGTTGCCATAAATTTCATTCCACCGAGCGCTGAACTCCTTCGGGTCCCAGGGAGGAAGGTACTCCAGGGGATTCGACAGCATCGTTTGCACTGCCTCAATGAGCCGAGCTGCAATGTGCCTGTGTGTGGTGGTGGCCTGGAGACGCAGAGCCTCCACGTCCCCTTTGGAGAAGTACATCATGGGGTAGCCGTCGTAGTTGGCGTTGACAAAGGGAACGATCGCGTCTGGGTCCTTCCTGGCACCGTAGGCAAAGGCGAAGCAAATCGCGTGTATGAAAAACACACTTGGGGCTCCCCGTGTGTGAGTCCTCATTGTGGCATCAGATCTCCAAGTCTCAATGGCAGCCAAACCATCTTTGAAATATCCTACAGCAGATGGATGTGAAAGAGAGAGAAAATGAATCTGTGAGACACTGTTATTCAGGATGCTCTCTAGGAAACACGTTTCCGTCTACAACCCCACGTATTGTCCAGGTGGCTTCCAAACATTTTCTATATGAATAATTCCAATAAAATACCTCCTGAGCAATTAATCCTAAGGAAAACCCTGTACACTTTGAAGAAAGCCCCTTCCTCCCACACCTTCCCCTCTAGCAGCTAATATGAGGCGAAGGAACAGGCTGACAGCTCTTGCACTCCAGATTTCAAATAATTGCAACAGTGCCTAATACGTAGCAGTGCTGACTGTACTGGCAAGAAGAGAAGGAAGGGAGGAGAGGAGGAAGGGGGAGCACCAGGGAGCCTGTGCTGGCAGCAGCCAAGCCTGCATGCTGCCTTGGCTGATGTTAGCAGCTGGAGAGGGAAGGATGAGGAATGCTGGAGGTTTGTGCTGGGGTCATTTTATGCTGCGCTTGAGGCCTCCGGTTCTGACACGTCCTCATTTTCAAAAGGAAAAAAAAAAAAGAACAAGTCAGAAAGAAAAAAAAGAGAAAGAAAAAACAGTAGAGACTTAGAAAAACAGCTGAAATACCTTGCCATCAGGGCACTTAGGATTTTTGCATTATTATTATTGTTATTATTACTACTATTACTATTATTTGTTGCAGAATGGCTTGCAGAACAGGGCCACGAATCCATGGAGGCATTGTACAAGCAATCTCCTTGCTAGCTTAGCATAAGTAGGCCTGACTCCATTTTGTAGAAACTGCAAAATCATGCTGACAAGGAAGAAAAGCAAGGGCACAGTGTCCTTGCCAGTTTTGTTTAGAGTGGGAGTAGGGAGTATAACGGTAAGAATGAGGAAAAACCTTGGGCTAGAGTCTGCAAAACAGGAGGAGGGTGTAGACGTAACCACCTGTGTGTAACCAATGCAATTACAATACATATGCATAATTAGTAGAAAGAGTATATAAGCACTGCTGTATCCTAATAAGGTTGAAGCTTGCTTTATCAATCATATTGATTTGACTGCTTGTCTTCCCTCGCCGTCGTCAATTATTTTTATTTTTTTTAAGGAATTCTCCATTTTGCATGTGGAAATTTACTGCCAGCTACCAAGAAGGCTAAACACTGAATTAAAGCACATATTTTCCTACATACATGACTTCTCAAAATGTGCTCAAACAGCAAATCTATCCAGAGGTTAAATGCAACTATTTAAACATAATAAGTTACTTCATAAAAATTACCAACTATTTAGCCTGAAGTCTCAGATAAAACACGGCCAGGATCCCCCTGAGGAAAGCCAGCAAATTCCTAGAATTCTTGCAAGGGGAAAGGTTACAGAAAGCAGACCCAAGAGAAACAGTTTTATGTAAATAATGAACAGTAGTATTCAATTATTAAAAGCAGAAAGACAGAAGCAAAGAAAACCTAAAAACAAATATGAATTATTTTTTCCATGGAAAACCTGTTCCATAGGATTCAGTCATAAAACTCGTAAGAAGCTGCAACACAAAGCAACCTTGTATTTCTCCCCACAGCTCCCTACCTATAGATGCCAAAATTTTCTAACAGAAGCTTAAGCTGTTAAAACCTTATTTAGAGACCCACATCCTGATTGAGCAATATCAATGATACGTGCATAAGCAATAAGACAATCTTGATAGACTGGGTGGCTACTGATAGACTTGATAGACTCCACGGCTACTGGACCCTCTAGGTGCTTGTGTTTAGCTCCTAAAATAAATTTGGGAGCAAGCATCTTTGGCCAAGAAGTACATCTTTTCTTGTGCGTTCCTGCATAGGGTAAAAATAATACTGCACTCTAACTGCCTACATTTATATATTACAGTGCATAGCATAATTGCTTTAACAGAGCATAATGGAAGATGACATTTTCATAGTATTTTAATACATTTTGCAAGCAAGTTTTGTCCTTTTTTGGATGTAAACCAATCATTACAGGGCACATTACGCAGATCACAGTGCAGTTTATTTGGGAATACTTTTACTATATCTAGATAGTCTCTCAGATAGTCTCTCACCACATACACACATAAAGAAACATGAGCTGTAGTTTTTCCAAACATACTGAAGTCTACTCTCATCTACAAATGAGGAAACCATACAACAGTATATTTTGAAAGGGAGGAGGTAAAAACTGGCCAAACCAGTATATTATGTTTGAAACACTATCTCATTTTTTTAATTGTTGAAAAGAACTGCTTTTTCATAATCAGAAAAAGAAGACACCATAGTTTTTTTTTAAACCACTATGATCCTTTAGAGCGGCATGTAGAGGAGAGAACCTAAAAGAAAAACAATATGGAAAAAAGGCAAAAGAATACCTGTAACTTTTCCTGTGATCATCATACATTGAAAGAGGTTTCCTGGCTCACACAATCAGAAAAAAATCCCAGCTAGCAGTAAGGACTTCATGCATTCTATTCCTTGGTTTGATTTCTGTAAGTACTTCTCCACATCAGTAAGAGTTCAGCACATACATAAATTTAGGGATGGTTTCAAGAGTTCCCTAAATTAGGGTGTTTCTGACTAGAGATTAGGGAATATACAGCAAGGTTTCACATAACTCTTTATTTGTAAATCTGGACACACATTTCCCAGCATTTAACCATCACAAAACACCTCCAGTGTTGTCTAAAATTCATAGTCGGTATTTTAATAATTCAATAACCCCCCTCATTTTCTTCCCTCATGCATGTGTGCAGTTAACAGAGAAGGTAAGACTTTTTCTTTCACTTTGTACATGAGGAGCAACCATCATACCACACTGTTTAGACTAACAACAGCATAACTGGAAAACCAATCTGTATTATATTCACAGGCAGCATATTCAGAGTCAAGATCTGGGAGAAAGTCAAAAGGCAGTGACAAAAGCAGGCCTACAAAGTAATTCTTATTTATTCTTGGTTAAACCACACTGACACCCCTCCTATGATATGAAGACAATAACCCATGACAGCTACAATTCAGTAAGTCCAATGAGCCCTGTCCCACAGCTTTGCAGGGCTCAGCCTGGTGTGACTGATGGATGGGAGGAAGCAGCAAGAGAGGAGTCAACCTTCCTTTCCATGCAAACCTCCGTGGAGGCACCAGCCATTACCACGTGGAGAGAATCGCCCCTGTGTGGCCCCAGGATGGCATGACTACACTCGGACTATGCTACAGAGAGTGAGGAGAGAGACAGATGTTCCACGTTTGCTCATCCGTGATGTCCTTAAAAGCAGGACCAGCAAAAGTAATAATGAAAACAATCACAAAGCTCCAAATAGAATAAACATGTGGATTTGCTATAAAAACTTTCACCCGGATAGTAAGGAAATACAAGCTGGATGGTTCTGGATACAAACCAACCCTGCAGGGACTTCAAATGGCAGAACTGCCTTCAACCACACACATCATCAAGCACTTTGCTGACTAGGACCAGACCTGACCACACACTTCACTGACTTGTCCAAGTAACTTCACAGGCCTAATGGCCATGATCACCTTCCCTCAGTCCAGCAGCTGTTTAGTTTCTAAACTGATTAATCAAGATATATAAAAACACTTGCAAAAAAAGCAAAGCACCTGAAGCAGAAAAATGTGACCAAAAATAGTAGTATTTAGGGACTACTTGAAATTCATTACAATGGTATAAATTTACCTGGGGGAAAAAAAAAACAAACACTGAAGCAGAATGCACATTCAACTGTGTTGAACTCTATACTTCAATGTTTCTTTAGTTAACTTACTTGCATATGGAAAGCTAAAGAAACACATAGCACTGTTGGAAGACACACATATGAAACTTGACTATTTGTATAGCTCAGGTGAAGTCAGACATATATAGATAACTGGCTGCATAAGCTCCAACTTACCAGTTCTGAATGAAACTGCTACAAGTTTGTTTGATACACAGAGCTCAAAAGAATAGGCTTTCTGATCACTTAAATTGCACTCACAATACTATTTTTTAAAGTTACATGAACTTCTTATTCTCATATTACAGTACATTATTACCAGCCACATCTTCCAAGAAAAACTTTACCAAGTAACTCAACCTTTTCTGAAAATGGGGGGACTTGGGGGTGGGAGGTGTGTGTGTATGTATTAGTCAGTTTGGAAACCATGACCTGATAAAGTATTAAAAATTAAAAGGAGAGTGAAGGATGCTTCCCTATGGAAGTAAATGCTAATATGCAATGTACTTTGAAAGGTTGTCACTTACTGCTAGATTAAAAGAGCATTTGCCATGATTTCCACTCCACTGCTAGCAGAAACAAACAGTAAAGAACATAAATTATACTCAAAAAAAGACTGAATCTTAACTATTGCAGTTCTCCCCACTAGCATCAATGAGTAGATAGATATTTGTTCAGCTGTAGAAAAGAAATAACAGTGACTGAACTGGACATTGGTTTATACAAATAAGTTTACCAAATACACCTGGTTTCATTTACTATTTAAAGGAAAAAAGAGGCCCTGAGATACTTGTGCATGGAAAGCAAGCTCCAGCAGCAAGAGCAGAGGAGTGGGAGATGGGCAGTGGAGAGGGGTGAAAAAAGGACAGCATTGTGAAGATCTTCAGCTGGCAAAGCTGTCCTTGAAGCCATCTTACCTTCCTGTGGATCATTACAAAAATAAAAACATGTAGAAAGTCGTAGCTCTCTGCAGTATCAGTTCTGAAGAGACACTGTGCTTTCTGGATGCTTTTTGCTGGGATAACACCTGTATCACTTCTTAAAAAGCACAAATCACAAGTGTCTTTGCTAGCACCTCCAACACTAGACCATGACTCACCTCCAACATGGGCATTTCATCAGCCTTTGCAGCCAGGAATGGAAAAGGTAGGATTTCTGGTGATTTAATCTTTCGCAAACTAAAGGCATTGCAACACCACAGTTTACTCAGGTTTCTGAATGAAAGGGCTTCCCAGAGCACAGGGCTGGGACACAAACAAGATAGACCTGCCCAGTCAGTCACACCAGGAGTGACTGTCACAGCTCAGTGAGGTCATGGGCCCTCCTCCACCTCACTGCATGACCCACCAGTGTCGTGGGTCCTAAACCACCTCACTGCCTGACCCATAAAGGCCATGAGCCCCCTTCCACCACTCTGCATGACCCACTGAGGTCATGGGTCCTCTACCACTCCACTGCACAACCCACTCTTCCACCCCACTGTGTACCCCTGGGAAAGGCTAATGCTCAGACAGGAACAGGAGTCTCCAGCCAGAAGAAGGTGGATGAAGTTACACCCTTGGTGAGAGCTAGACTTCCTGCTCCCAGGCTATGTTCTCCTAGATTGTTCAGGAGATGCTTGCAGGTAAACTCCTGACTTCACTGCTGCAGATATGCTGGCTCCCTTCTAAACCCCCCGGCAAAGTGCCAGGCTGTGTCCAGAGAAGGTAAGAGGAACACTGATACTCAGCTCGAGTATACAGCTTGTAAGAAAAAAAAAACAAACAAACTTATTTTAAACTCAAAATGGGCATTTAAAGTCTTATCTCCACAGATTTTTAAACACTTTTGTCTTATTTTGGCCAGCTCATATTTTTTACCAAGGCTGCAGTTCTCATTATTGCTACCTGAATTACCTCTGCAAGTGTTTGGTTAAGAATTGTGTTCAAATATTTAATGGAAAATCTGTTCCACCATACTGACAAAAAGCAAATCTTTCAGTTCAGCCTGCAAACCTTAGACAATGACCTGTGAATCAGCAAGGACTTAACTGTCATACATTTTTTGCATTGCTTCTTGATAAATTTTGCAGAGTGAAAGCAAGCTTTTTCTACTCATGGTTTTTTGTAATGCCTAGTCAGTTCCAAATTTCCTGTTGAGCAACAGTGTCACTCTAGTCTCATCACAACTTAAATTACATTATAAGATCACTTCGTTAAGCCATTCAAAAGTACTAGCACTAAAAGTAAAATAAGCGATTTTAGCACCCAATGCTAAAACAGGTAAGACAGTCATAGGTATTTTAACGAGAAATGGTCAACCACCACCAGCAGCAGCTGCTGCCATGCCAATACCATGAAACTAATAGGTAACACTGCAGTAAGATGTGCATGGTATCTTCTTCCACTAAAGGCAGAGGGGTATGCATCTTTCTGTACCAATGCTGACAGATGCCAAAACCTCACCGCTTGCCACAAGGAGTGCTAGGTTAGATCACAGTGGAGTAGCAAACTTCTGTAGGAACTCTTCTTTGGCACTTTGTCCAAATACTTCAAGTCACTAGCAAGTCTTATCACACACAAATGACATTGTTGCTGATAATGGAGCAGAATCTAGAAAACTAAACTAATCAGTTGGCAATAGTAGTTTTAAAATCATGACGCTTACATCAACTGGAGAGCTACTTTGTCCAACAATGTCAGTTTTACCACTAATCTAAATATTTTGCAAACATATTTAAAAATGGGAAAGTAACTAAATCCTCTGACTGAATCCAGTTACATTTAAGTACCAAATAATGCAGAATAAGTGCTCAAAAAACAGAAGTGAAAAGGTCAATAAAGACTACTTCCCATATATATTGTCTATATGAGTCAGTTCCTACTGACCCACAGAAGCATATCTGATACAGCAAAATTAGGCAGCAGGCAGAATGGGCCCAAGAAAAGTATAAACTTATCTTTGTACTGTAACAATTACGATAAATCTACTGACCAAAGTTGCAAGCTGTACAGTTCCCACATTAGCACAGAGCACTGCTGAGTCCCTTTCAAAGCTGTGGGGCTGTACACCAGTGCAAGAAATTCTCATATCCTGACGTAACAGCAGTTGGGAGTCCTTCCTTACCGCCCTTCTGTCAGTTAGATAAAACACCATTGTCCATCTGTTTCTTCAATAAAAATGCTGGAAAGGTGTAAAAATCTCTGCTTACAACTTGAAAAATACCTATTATGACCTTAACCACCAGGGGACATGACTTCATTTCTTCCTCTGATTTTTTCACTATGAGAAATATGCTACATCTCAATTATATAATGTCAAAAGTATTTAAAAGCTTAAATACTGAAATCCTAAATATAATTCAGAATTAAATTTACAGTAACATAAGGTGCAGCTCAGGTACCCAGGTGTTATCATTGCACTTGTTCTTAAGTGATCTGAAATACCTTGAAAGAAGCTTTGAATCAACTTATCTATCTGAATAACAGCTGTGCTATCAAAATCGTAAAGGCAACCAGAAACAACCAGTTCCTGTAAGAATTATCAGTGTATAACATCATATCAGTAGTCAAAATTTAAACTTATGTCTGTCCTTTGATCTATGCACAAAATTCAATGGATCTAGTTAGAGCCACACACAGCTGTGTGATACCATCATTCTGAGGGAAAGGAGGGTTGCACTAATTCTCCACTATGCTACGTGCAGATTGGGCAGCAACTGCAAGGTATTTTTATCACTTTACAGTAGGATGTGTAAGGTATCTGCGGTGGAAGTTTCATCTGTTTATTCCTTTCATTTAAAAGTTTATTTGACTATTTTACCACTGGATATATAAATGAACAAGGCCTACACAGCCATGCACACATGGAATGCATAACCTTTCTCTGCTTCAAGCAAAAACAAGATTTAAATTGTCTGCATGCCCAAGCCATAATCTGGGAATTTGGAATTTTCTTCTATTTTATAATTTAACCTACTGTATAAATGTTTTCTCAATTTTATTTTTTTTTTCTGCACTAACATTACTATTCCTAACCCTTACTGGGATCTTTTATTTCATACTTCATTGTATAGAACGAGTAAGAAAGTAATTTTGATATCCAGAATCCTGAAGGCGACCACTCCCAACCAGTACAGACACGCCTGTTAAGGCGTCCACATTCAGCAAATGAAAGCTCAGTCACTTTTACCTTCAGAGGTGTAAAATGATAAGCTACCACAGACAGATTTCCTTTCTAACCAGCATTTTATACTGAGCTGAAGTACTTTTAAAAGGCCACTTTCATGATTTTAGAGGATAATGATTTTTTTTGGAAATATTTTCACAGATGCTAATTCTAACGGAAGATGGTTTGAGAATTTTCATACAGGCCAAAAGGATACATTTGTCCGATCCATTAATGTCTCAGAAGTCAATCAAACCACTCATCCACCTATTATATTGTTCCAGCATGTAGGCCACTTTTGGGGACCAAGACTATGACAATCACAGACACTGCAGAAACAAGGAACAAATGTGCCTGTAACAATTTGAGTGGCCAAACAGTATTCCTTTGGCAGCTGCTAAGGAGGAACGCATCTTGCTGGCCCATGTACGCAGACTCAGGCAGGGGGTCTGTCAGGCTGTCAACCCTTCTGTGTGGGGCATTAGAAACTTCGCTTTGGGCTTTCTCTGAGAGCAGCAGGCTGCAAGAGGAAGTGAGCAAAGGAAGAGATTATCCGAGGTTGGCAGGAGTGTGAACTCTGCCTGGACCGAGTGGCACAACACAGTTGCAGAGGAAGAGCTGGAAATCCTTCGGAGGGTGATTGCAATGCCCAGGAGGCGCAAATAAAGGACAGAAAAAATGAATCACACAAAAGGGGAAGGCCAATGTTACTGCTGTCAAAACAGAATTCCTCCTTGTGCCTTATCCAGCCCACTCAGGCTGCTGCATGCCATGGAGCTTCCCTCACCTTTTAGGAGGCTGATTACATGAAACTTCTGATACAGAGACCAGTGTTTCCACTTCTGACTTTCATTTCTATCCTCTTTTTCAACTAATACTTGATTGCCTTGACTTTTATTCTTCCAAATACTTGTAAATGTTTTAATTCCCGTTGCTTCTCATTCACCTCTACTACAATTAATTAACAGTATTAATCTTTTTCTGCTTGCAGTTCTAACTGTCATTCAGTCAGTTGCATCCAAGATGTTGGAAACAAATATTCCAGCTGGAGTTTTAAAAAAACAGTTCTCACTCTCTGTACATCTATATCTATCTACAGACTTCAGGAGCTGAAGATATCAAAGAGATGTTTTTATTTGTAAAGCATTTCCACAGGACATCATATTAATAGAGAGGAATTCTAAAACACATCATATCCTTCAGTTGCTATGGGATCAAAACTCATTTTAACTATGTTTCCATATCCTGTTTACGACTTGGTCTTGCATACAAAACTATATTAAAGTTTTATTTATATTAAAGTATTGTGACAGCATGCAGGAGCACCTGCAAAATGAATTTATGAACTTAAAATTAATTCTATCTAAGCAATTTAAATAAACATTTGCTTTTATATTATCTGCATATCATCTTAAGATGTGTTCACGCAGACCTCAAATGTGTATTCACATAGAAGAACTACTCTTTTATTTACTGCAGGGTAAATGCCTGTGTTTGTAGACCTAAATTGCACCACTCTACCCAGCAGTCACATCTCACAGCAGATCAATATACTGCTCATTATAATTGGTACAATTCTGTTGTTACCTCTGCTGCTTTCATCTGTTATCTCATCAGATATGGTTTAGATGTGTATAAATATATATATAAAATATGTATATGTAGCATATAGTTCATCCATCCAACTATCCATCGATACAATGCATATGTATCAGATGTAGCTGATTTTTGCAAGGTAAAACTTGAAGATACAATAAAGGGTATTGCCCTGTAGTTCCTTCAGGGTTATTACTACTGTCTTCACTGCTGCCCAGGGTAGCCTTGATAAAAATGGCAATAATGTTTTCACGGAGAGAAACGTCACATGGAGTCAGAAACCTTCTCAGATGGAGTCAGAAGGCTACATTATTCCTGCAAAATTTAGCTACGCACAATTGGCGTGACCAATTTGTGCGAGTAGGCATCAACACAACCATTAAATTATAGGACAATGATGAAATTTAGAGGTCTATAATCTCATTTCTGACCTTGAGTTGTGCTGGCAGCAGAACTGAAACCTGACACATTTTTTTGGCAAAAAATGGGATGCATCACAGTTAATGAGGATGTGATTAAAAGGCTTTAAAATGACATGCCATCCACAGAAATGTTTTCAAACAACTTTTGAAACTACTTTAATAACTCTAGGCAGCCATTTGATTAGAAGACTTGAGAGGGCATGCCAGGTTTATATTAAAAAATACAGCATTTTTAATATTTCTGATGAAAAAGATTAAAAAACCCACACACACACAAAAGAACATAAGCCAGGATGATTGTGGTGAAAGAACCCTTACATTAAAATTATGTTTATCTGAAATACAACCCTTGCCTGAGTCAAGTGAGCAGAGTCCCTACAATCCACTGCCTGCTCTAAGCGACACTACTGCCAATTCCTGCTATATACTCTGTGAGTCTAAGCAAGGGGAAAAACAGAAAGACGAAACAAAGGTAATTTCAGAACTGGTGCCTAACAGCTGCATTGTGCCCAGGCTTTCACACCTGTGCAGGTGAAGGCATGATGTCAGCACCTGATGTGAGAAATTATTTCCAGTGCTTTGTCCTTCACGTCATTCCCAAAAGCACCAAACCCCTCTGGTCAGCGCTCTGCTACCAACACGTTGCTTCTGCTGAACTTCTACTGACAGCACTCATGAGAGAGGTCCCAGGTAACATCAGCTACATTTCCTTTTTCCTAGCAGGCTTTAGTCCCGTCCTCTGCTCCATTCCTACCCTGTGCAGGTAACTGAGTCCAGCCAAAGCACAGCGCACAATGGTTTGGGGTTTTTGCTAATGCAGCTCCATCACACCTCACCATAACCTGGCTGGGCTTAGCTGGGCTTATGGACATCGGTATAAAGCTTACCCATCTAAAGAGAAAAGTAGCTCAAAGGAAAGTTTTTTTTACCTATTACAAGGTCTATAATAAATAAGTGGCTACAGTCTTGAACACAATCTGGCATGGTGGTTTAACAGCTTTAGGGGACTGTGCTACCTCAGCTGAATGGAGACAGTAAAGAAGGTATAAACAGCCAGGACAAACTTGCTGCTGAGATATATTTACCAATTAAATACAACTTGCTAAGCAAAAGTCATATGCTCTTTCACTCACCAGACACTTGGATTATCAAGTCTAAAGCAGGAAACAATGGTTACGGAATCACGGAATTGTCAGAGTTGGAAGGGACCTCTAGAGATCATCCAGTCCAACTACCCTGCTAAAGCAGGATCACCTAGAGCACATTACTCAGGACTGCATCCAGGCGGGTCTTGAATATCTCCAGGGAAGGAGACTCCACAACTTCCCCGGGCATCCTGTCCCAGTGCTCTGTCACCCTCACCATAAAGAAGTTTTTTCTCATATTTAAATGGAACCTCCTATTTTCCAGCTTGTGCCCATTGCCCCTCGTCCTGTCACTGGACACTACTGAAAACAGTCTGGCTCCATCCTCCCTGCACCCACCCTTCAGATACTTATAGGCATTAATAAGGTCCCCCCCTCAGCCTTCTCTTCTCCCAGCTAAAGAGTCCCAGCTCTCTCAGCCTTTCCTCGTAAGAGGGATGCTCCAATCCCCCAATCATCTTTGTTGCCCTCCACTGGACTCTCTCTAGTAGGTCCCTGTCTCTCTTGAACTGGGGAGCCCAGAACTGGACACAGTATTCCAGCTGTGGCCTCACCAGGGCAGAGTAGAAGGGGAGAATGACCTCTCTCGACCTACTGGCCACACTCTTCCTTATGTACCTCAGGATTCCATTTGCCCTGTTGGCAACAAGGGCACATTGCTGGCTCATGGATTATTCACTATCTACCAGGACTCCTAGATCCTTCTTCTCAGAACTGCTTTCTAGCAGGTCCACCCCTAACCTATGTTGGTGCATAGGATTCTTCCTCCTGAGGTGCAGGACCTTATACTTGCCCTTGTTGAATCTCATTAGGTTCTCCTGTGCCCAGCTCTCCAGCCTATCCAGGTCACACTGGATGGCAGCACAGCCCTCGGGAGTGTCAGCCACCCCTCCCAGTTTGGTGTCGTCAGTGAACTTGCTGAGGATACACTCTGTCCCCTCGTCCAGGTCGTTGATGAATATGTTGAACAAGACTGGACCGAGTTTTGACCCCTGGGGTTCACCACTAGTTACTGGCTCCAACCCGACCCTGCTCCGTTGATCACAACCCTCTGAGTTCTGTCACACAGCCAGCTCTCAATCCACCTCACTGTCCACTCATCTAGCCCACACTCCCTCAGTTTCCTAATGAGGATGTTATGGGAGACAGTGTCAAAAGCCTTGCTGAAGTCAAGATAGATGACATCTGCTGCTCTTCCCTTATCCAGCCAACAAGTTATGTCATCACAGAAGGCTAGCAGATTGGTCAAGCATGATTTACCCTTGGTAAATCCATGCTGACCACTCCCAATAACTTCCTGTTCCTCAACGTGTTTAGAGATGACATCCAGAACAAGTTGCTCCATCACCTTCCCAGGGACAGAGGGGAAACTAACCAGCCTGTAGTTCCCAGGGTCCTCCTTCTTGCCCTTTTTGAAGACTGGAGTGATATTGGCCTTCCTCCAGTCCTCAGGCACCTCTCCTGTTCTCCATGACCTTTCAAAGACAGTGGAGAGTGGCCCAGAAATAACAGCTACCAGCTCTCTCAGCACTTGCAGGTGCATCCTATCAGAGCCCATGGACTTCTGGATGTCCAGTTTGGCCAAGTGGTCTATAAGCCAGTTCTTCTCTACTGAGGGAAAGCCTTCCTCTCTCCAGACATTTTTCATTGCCTCCAGGGTCTGGGATTCATGAGGGACAGCTTTAGCAGTGAAGATTGAAGCAAAGAAAGTTACAGGAAGTTGTCTCTTCATCTTTTTAATCCCTTAAAAAAAAACACAACAAAAAACAACCAAAACCCCCCACAAAACAAACAAACAAAAAACCAACCAAAAAAACACATGGAAAATGGGCCTTATTTCTTGCAAAATATCCAGGAACAATAGCAGTAGTAACTACATTTCTTTCTGCTTGTTTCTAGAGTATGTTGTGGGTGCCAGATGTGCAAGTTTCCACACACAAGCCTAAGAATGTGACTCAGTTTTAGCTAAATGAAATAACTTCTGAGAGAAAGGACACTTCAGTTTTATAGACTCATTTACAGCCTCATTTAACTCTAGTTCTCACTGCTCAGACTGCTGGGTACTGATGGATGCAACCATTTCTCCACCAGCATTTAAACTCACTACGTTCATGATTCACAACCCAACAGCTGCCTGGTGATGGGAATGACTTTCTGCCACCACTGACCTAGGCTTTATTTGAATTCAGTTTTGAAAAAGCTTGTGTGTTTGTTGTCATTTTACTTGAGGAAAAGAAATGGTACATTCAGACCTCATGAGCATGGTGTTTCTAAAGGCAGCTTTTAGTACCAAAACCAAGTTGTCACTCTAAAAGTAGCTTTCAGCTACTCCTTTTTACTTACAAATGTATGCAACCTATGAAAATCACATCAAACATTTAGCCAAGTAATTAAACACATTTTCCTCTCCATTGTGGTGCAGATTTACTAAATATCTAGCTAGAATGAATACTATGCACTGTAATGAAAATTGGGCTTGCTTAGACAACTAAAATAGATCAATTCTACCATAGGCAATCAATGTGTTCAGTTCATATATTTCTTCCTTTTCAATGTATATTCTCTATGACTGAAGAACAGGTATTAGAAGAGATTGCGTACGAGTCTGCAGTGGAAAACGAGCACCAAGTATCTTCTGAGGTCAGTCTCCACAGTAGAAGATACAGATATGTTTCTGAACTATTCTCATCTCTTGCTCTTATATTAAATAACAGCACTTAGTTTTTTCATGGCAGTTCAAAATTATGCAAAGTATCCCAATGCTTCCAACAAAACAACAAAAGCAAGCTCTTTTTTTGAACAACAAGCAAAGAAAACGACATTTTCTTAAAGTACCAGTAGCTCTGTCCCAGTAAAACATGCTATGATTAGTATATTTCGGCTTCACATCCTAGTAAAGTTTACAGGTAGTCAAGAAAATCCCAATCCAGAACAGCTACTTTGTTAACTTCTACTAAAAACTTAAGATAATTTAGGTCACTGAAAAACACACACAAGCAATGACACACAATAAAAGAACTCATAGTTGAAATAATATTTAGCGCTTCTGTAGAAAAATGCACCCAAGGATCTCCAAATAGTTATGAAACTAATTAATAAATTAAACTTCTCAACACCCCTGTGAAGCAAGCAAGCACATTTATCTGTTTTATGAGGAAGGAAACAGAGCCATGGAGAGGTGGAGTGACTTGCCGGAGGCTACCCAGCAAGAGTCTTTCAGAGTAATAAACAGCATCTGAATTATTGATTCCCACTGCTGCCCTTCAGCTGCATTGTTCCTTTTTTGAAATACTGCAATGAGTTATAATAATTGTTGGCATGATAAACATAATGTGGCAATATTTAGCTGAGATTTTCTTTGTCTTGTTTAAACTATATTCAAACTTTAGTGTTACTTAAACTGCAATTGATCTTCTTAGAGTGATCAAAAATCTCCAACTAAGTTAAGCAATAGCTCCTGTATTCCATTCACAGATGTATCCATTTCATAGAATCATAGAATGCCAGGTTGGAAGTGAACTCAAAGATCACCTGGTCCAACCTTTCTAGGTAGGAACACAGCTTAGATGAGAAATTACTTATATTGCCATTTCGTATGTTGCCATTGCTTATCTCCAACAAAGAAGTCACTCCAACTTGACTATAGCACAGATTTATATTGTTTCAAGACAGAATGATGGAAAAGCAGAGGCAATGGCTACTTTCGTTCATACCGAACTGAATTTGAAGGGTTGGCATGCAATGCACCGAGTGATGATGCACAGCTTTCATGCAATACTAGCTGCAATTTGCCATCCTGAGGCTGAGGAGACTGAACTTCCTCAGTGAAAACTGTGGTCCCAGGTCGCTTAAGACTTTTTCAGCAACAAAAGTGGCAGGAAGTTGCATCGGGCAAATCGCTCTTTTCCTGTCTCTCAGCTTCCCCAGGTGCAAGACAAGGATGCTGCCGCTTACCTTTCACACGCGCATCTTTGGGAGGCTTGACTCGTGAGCAAAACGCTCGGAGGCTCCCGCCGCAACGGTGCTGCGGAAGAGTGGCGACCTGTTAGACACGGTGCCAGAGGTAAAGTTTTACACAGGACAAGCCGTGCCTCCCTGCACGCACCTCCCCCGCACATGCCGGGCTCATCCTGCCAGATGCCCAGCACCCCCGAGAGCCTGCGGGTACCCGCACCCCCGCCGCCCGCTCCACCGGGGACGGCCCGGAAAAGCCCCCGCCTGGAGGCTGCTCCCCGCGGGACGCCCCTGGCCCCCCGCCCCACTCCCGCACCGGCTCGACCCGGCCGCTGCTTCCCGGTCCCCGCCGGACGCTGCCCCGCGGGGCGCCGGCCGTCACCTGGTGCCCTCTAACGCCGCGGGCCGCCCTCAGCCCTCCTCGGGGATGGGGACACATGTGGCACGGAGAGGCGGGGGGAACGCTGAGTCCAACCTCCCCCTTCCCAAACACGCCGGTAACCGGCGCCCCCAGCCCCGCGCGGGCGGGAGGGCGCTCCCGGGGCCCGCCCCGTCGCCAGCCGCCCCACAGGGCCCGCCGCGGGCAGGAGAAGTGGGAGCGGCCGCCCGGCGGAGCGGAGGGTACAAACCGGACGGAGGGGAGGGGAAGAGAGCGGTGCGCTTCCCCGCACCGCACGGGCACTCACCGCCGGCGGCCCCTGCCTGGCGCGGCTCGGCGCGGACCCGCCGCACGGCGGCAGCCAGAAAGTTTCTCCTTGGCAGCCCCAGGGGACGGAGCGGGGGGAGCGTTTTTCAACTCAGGAAGAAAGTGACTCCCCCCTCCCGCTCCACCTCCCGCCTCCCCTCCCTCCGCCCTCCTTCCTTCTTCCTTACCTCTCCCCAGTCCTCCTCCACCTCCTCCCCCCCGGCCCCTGCGGCCCCTCACGCCATGACGGCGGCGGGCAGCGTCGTGGCCCCGCTTCGCCCGCCGGGGGCACCGCACGGCCGGCGCGGAGCGGAGCGGAGCAGCCAGGGAGCCCGGCCGGCCCTCAAGGACCCGCCGCCGCGGCTCGCAGCCGGGCACACGGTCTGTGTAGCCTCCCCGGCCGGCCGGAGGCCATTGCTTAGTTCTGTATGTGCTTTTTTATGGGTTTTTTCCTGGTGAGCATACGGCTTGCCCCCCTCCCCTCCGCTACTTCCCGGCTCGTAGTTCGCGGAAATACCCCAATTCTCCCCTTTAGCTGGAGGACTCGTTTCGGCAATTTCATTTTCTGCACCTAGAACGTACGGCAGCGGTACGACGGCTCGGACAAGGGCGGCTGTGGAGGTTAAAGCATGCTGGGTCACCCATTCAAGTGCAATACCCATCTCTAGTGCTGTCACCATACTGTATGAGAGTAACAGGACCTCCCATTCAAAAGTCCCATCAAGCCAGTGAAGAAACAAAAAGCCAATTTGTCAATCCACTCTTTTAAGTATGGTGTGAACGCTTACACGAATGTTTCTCATGTAAATAAAAAACGTGAAACACCATGAACTTTCAAGCCAATCATCCCGAATTTTTTTTTTGCAGCCACTCAGTTGAAGAAACTTAGGAAAGTAATATTAAAGAAGATAAAATAAAGGATCCTTTGGAACAGCTTTCTTTGCTTCCTCAGTCACGATAAGCAAGAAAAATTATAAAGTGTAGAAAATCAAGTATTTGTTGCGTTCTGAAAGCTGAGCATGTTTTATCATCTTCAAACTACTCTACTGAAATGTAATAAAAATATTTACATCAGGATGGTGTTTACCTGAAGTTTACATTTCACAGAGCTTATTCTTCATTTTAATAATGTGTTTACTGATGTTACTGAGTCAATCAGTGGGCTGTAAGTGCTCGGTTCCCTGGCTTTAAAATGTAAAAGCTGTGTTTTCTAAGGATAGTTTTAAGCTGGCTCTTCATGGTTTACAGTGTGATTTCCTGCTGTTCTATCAAGATTAATAAACTTGTGGAAACTAGACAAAACTATGAGCGATACTTTTCCTTTCACCCCTTCAATCCTGTTGTATTTCCCAGCAATGTCTATTGAGAGTGTAATGAACAGGGATCCACGAGCTGTTGCTGCAAACTATTGAGAGCAATGCCAGAGCCTGGAATGAAGCCTTGCTTTTTTACCAGTAATGACATGCCTAAAAACACTAAGCACTTCAGTTTCAGTCATGCAAACACTACATTAATCATTGGAAGGTATGTTTCTAAACACCTATTTGAATGGTATTATGCTATACTGCACTAATAGTGGAGCCATAAAATATTAATGCTGTGACACAAATAAGCATGAGAAGAGCTAAACACTCCCCCTGTCAGACCAGATGTGGCTAACAGGACAATTCTACTGGAATTTCTAAAATCATAAGGATGCCTAAATTGTTGAGAAGGCAGGTGTCTAAGTACTAGTCACATGTTTGCATCATTAGGTACTTAATATATTTAAGTATCTGATTCTAAGTTAAATGGAATTAGCCCTTGCAATTCTGAACAGAATAATGCCCAATGACCTTAGTCTGTGGTTGTATCTATCCATATTGTAGAGAAACTGCAATGTGCTGCTTTGTCATGCCTGAATACCTGGGCAAAGCACACTATGGCTGCCCCATAGCCTGTACACTTGGGTTTATGCCTCATAGATTGGATGTGCCTGAGTGTGCTTGGATCTTGCTCTGGTGTGCAGTTAGACTGTGGTGAAGATACATACACAGAGTGGAGAGCCACAAATTCTCTCTGCCTTATGTCCTTTTGTGCAAAATGGGGCTCATTTAACTCCCAGATAACTCACAGTGTGCTTGTCAGGCAAAATAAATAAATGAAAATGTATATGATAGTTCAGAGATATCTAAGAGAAGCAAGATTTGTCCATTCTAGATTAATTTCAGCATTTCGACCAATAATTTTGAAATGAGAATTAGCAAGCCTCATGTATATGGAAAGACTGAAAAAATTAACCTAAGGATGAGAAAATTGGAGGAAGTCGTGATAACAGCCTTCAGCTATGTAAAACCTGCCGAAAAGAAGAGAATAAACTTATCCACATCCTCTGGGAACAGCATGTAAGTTGCAGTAAGAGAAATTTAGGCTAAATAGGGAAAAAAAGTGTCTCTAAGGGTAAATAAAGCAGAAGTGAACAGCACCTCTGTCCCTGGAGACTTTTTAACTTCAAGTTGGACATATACTTGACAAGAACAGTTCAGGTCTAGAAAGTCTGAAGGATCTTGCCTTAGAGCAAGGGGTGGACCAGAGGACCCGTCAAAGTCCTTTTCAGTCCTGTTTTGTAAGATTATAAATGCTACTTGCACAGGCAAGATTATGGCTCCTCTTTGATCTCCCTGTGCCCTTCCCTTCTTTAGCAATGGGTATAACCTCCCTTGCAAAGGCTCATCTTCCCTCAGTGTTTTGCTAGCCTTTCTGCATGCCAGTGAATTTGTTGCTGATGACAGCAAGAAGAAAACAATTAAACCATAAAACAACGTCAATCTGGAGCAGAAATTCTGTGTGGGATCCATCTAACCTCTGAATGTGTCGTGCACTTTCATTCTATACTTGACTGGTAACTACCTCTAATCTAGTCACGTTAGGCTCTCTTTATAACTGCAGAGAAAAAGAAGTATTTTAGGGCAGAACTGATTTGACCTGTTTTAGATGTCTTCTTTAGAATGTGACAACTAATGTTGTCAAGCTACCTATTCCTGCCACTAACCATGGAGTTGGTTTAAATGAGTGACTCATCGACATACCATCATACAATTTCCAGGCCTTTGGTGCTTCTGTCCCTGAATGTCCCTGAAATCTTTCACCCCCTCTCTGCTCCCAACTATAAGAACCCTAGTTTATTTGTTGTTTGTTTTTGTTTGTTTGTTTTTGTTTGTTTTTGTTTTGTGTTTTGTGGTTTTTTGTTTTTTTTTTTAATGGGAAAGGTCCCACTGAGGTTAATAATTTTTGTAGCTGTCATTTCCTAAAACTACATCATGCAACATTGAAACATACAACAAACTGACCTTTCAGGTGGCATTGCTCCAGAATGGATTTAGGAGAGAAGCTAAATTTACCTTTTGGAGCTAAAGACCATTGACTTGGCTAGGCTGTCCAAGGCATGTTCCATGGAAATGGTTTGAAAACTGTTCAGGTCCAACACTGTTCTACCCACACATCACATGCTCTTTATTTTTCCTTGGCCTTTATGGCAAAGCAACATGAACACCAGGAACATGAAATGTCTGGTATCTGTGCAACTGAGCCAAATGTGTGTGGGAAATATTGCCCTTTTCCAATAATGACAGTTTTTTTTAGGTCACACACATAGAAGTCACTTAGACTGCAAAGTATATATAGTACATGTCTTGAAAATGTATGATGCATCAGAGACACCATGACCTGCCAGCTCTTGGTTATAAGATCTATCTTTTTTTCCCCCCTTATAGTAAATGATATTTAAGAAGTAAAAACTTCCAAGAAGTGCCCTGTGTTTGTCTGGCTTGCAGGGAGGGGAAATGGACTTCATTTTCCTGACAAAAATGGACGAGCTGGGTCATTAGGATGTGAAGCAGGAGCCAAGCCCCCATTGCTGTTCTAGGGCAGAGAGAAAGGAAGGCAGCAGGGCTGCATGAAGGCAGTGGTGTAGGGCTCATCTCTTCTGGAGGAGACACCAAGTGTCTGCTGATGCTTCATAAATTTTAAAGCCTTTGGTTGTCATATAGCTGTGAAAGTGGGGCAATGTTTCCTTTTTCTTTGTGACTAAAGATGTTAGCCTGAAGAGGGAACCTGGATGTAATTCTGTCCTCTGTTCCACATATACTATCTCAGTGATTCTTTTCTTTCTTCCTGTCCAGCCTACTATGCAACAGCTTTTTTTTTGTATGTGTGTCTTTGTTGTTGTTGTTTGGTTTGGTTTTGTTTGCTTGTTTGTTTGTGTTTTTTTTAAGTACTTCCCTACCACTGAAATCCTATTCTCTATGTGATCTGTTTGCTGTTTGGTCTCTAATTGCCATACACTCCTACTTGTGTCCTTAAGTGACAAAACTCTTCAAATGAAAAGAGAGAAAAATACAACATTCTCTGGATTCTTTCACTGGTTCTCCAAAACAACTGATCTTTCTTGTGACTGTAACTCTTGTGTTCCCTTTGTCTTTTGTGACCAGCTGTGATGATTCTTGATCTTGGCATTGTGAGCTGAAGTCTTCAGGACAAGATCATTAGGCCAGTGTCTTCTTGTAGCTGAACTGCAGGACTGCAAATCTGGATAATTGCATAATGCTCACCCTGCCCTCCTTGATCTGGGCTGCTCTGCCCAACCCTTCCCCCTTCACTTTATTAGTGCCACATGAAGGCAGCTCTAATTTTCAAAACTTATCCCAGTTCCAGCCTCATATGGGGGAATGTTGGCTCTCTCCTCTTTTCCAGCCAGGGTGTGGACCAGACAGTGTCCTAACTTTGTTGTTGTTCCTACTACGTCCTTCAAGTTTATGAGAGTGTTGCATGATTCATACCATTTACTTCTCGGGGATTTGGGGCTCTGGCTCATTGTGCAGACAATGGGCAGAAATAGTCTCCAAAACTAGGTAATGAAAAGGAGTGGCCTGAAATCAGTCCTGAGAATCAGAAACTGTTGGAAATCTGGAAATCTTGTCTAAGCTCGTTAGGATACCTTTCTGGCTGGGCCACATTTAGTGTGGTGCAAAGCAGTTTCTCTCAAAGGAAGATGTAGCCATTTGTTTCCTACAGGTCTGTCAGGTGCCAGGTACGTTTATGGGGCTGCAAGGATGTGTAAGTGCAACAAATACTTCTGCCTGCCTTAGCCTGCTTCTTTGTTTTACTCTTCTACTTTGTGGCAGCCAAAGTATTAGTAGGGTAGCTGGAAGGGGAAAGCACTAGACAGGTTTCCTGAGGAGCTCTTTTTTGTATGTAAATGGAACCTCTTTCTCTGCTTTACATTTCCTTTCTTTCCCTCTTTCTTGCTCTCACCATGTGTTCAGCCTGGTTTAGCCTGAGGCCAGCAGACAGAAAGTCAGATGAGAAAAAATTCCTGCAGATTTCTTAGTGAATGGGAAGCTGCAGCATTAGTAACCTCAGCAAGGAGAGGTGAAACATCCAGGAGTCGAGACAGATTCAGTCAATAGAGATGTGAGTGAGACAGCAGCCACAAAGCAGGTATAGAGATAGTTACCGTGAAACACCAAAAAAAGACCTGGATCCAATAAAAAATTATGTGAATCATCTGGTCTGTGCCTTTCAATGGCAGAATCCATTATGCCAGTAGTAGGACAGTATCGTTCTTACTGCTTTTACATTACTGTAGACATCAACTGGGTTTAGGTTTATCTCCTAGCAGCTGTCATGTTGCCTACCTGGCCTGCTCCTTCTTTAGCATTTACACTTTCTTTTATCTGCTGATGGTCAGAGCAGGTTGGAGTGAGGGGGCACCCAGCAGCACGTGGCTTTTCATTCAGCTGAAGTGGGTGTTACTTTATGTTCTCAAATGTGTGACCTTTCTCAATGTGTCAAGTTCTTTCCTTCCAGATTTCTGCAATGTTATAAGCTGAGCAGTCTCCCCTGGGGAGCACAAACCATGAATGCTCATACTGAGAGAAACCTAAAGACAGACTTTGTCAGTGCTCCCTTAGAGCTGATTGCCACAATCTCCCTCTCTGTATGCCAGATATGTTGCAATAATGTTTTCCATTTGTAACACACTGTTTTCAGTGAATGGCGTTTATAAGGCGGGAATCCACCTATTTTATGGAGTCACTTGATACGTGGAAAACCAAGCAGACAACTGATGGAATTCACGAAAATGTTTACAAGTTACTTACTTATCCCCATCCCCAATTCTCGTGTTTCATACTTCTGCGTCTCTTTCTTCCTCCTTACAGTAGAAATGTGTAAAGGAAAAAGAATCATAGAATCACAGAATGGCTTCGTTTGAAAGGGGCCTTAAAGATCATCAAGTTCCAATCCGCCTGCATGGGCAGGGACACCTCCCCCTAGTCCAGACTGCTCAAAGACCCATCCGACCTGGCCTTCAACACTTCCAGGGGTGAGGCACCCACAACCTCCCTGGGCAACCTGTGTCAGTGTCTCACCACCCTCACACTAAAGAATTTCTAAAAAAGGTATGTCTTAGAGACTGTATTTGAACTTGTTGCTTACTCTCCACTTGTCTTTGTAACTATCTGATTTGCTGCATCCTAGTTGCAGCCAAGACTTGAAGGTGGGATATTAGCTCAAACCCAAATGCAGGCATTAAAAATTAATTTCCACTTAAAGATAACATGTATGCAGCACTGGAGGATACCACAGCCATCAGTTCTGCACCCTCAGTTCTGAAGCAGTGGTGCTCACCAACTGCTTGCTTTTGTTGTAGTTGTACGTGCTGCCTAAAGACAGCTCCACCTCTGCCTTAGTTTTAGGGGCTTCATGAGGTTGTTGCACTAGTCTGTGTCAATAATTGGTTATTGCGTGTATAGTTCAGGGGCTTTTGGGGCACTGCTGCTGAGTTTTTCAGGGACCCCTGTAAGTGCCTTGTGATCATTCACTCATACACACATCCATATTTGTGAGTCATTGACAGTGCACTCTACACAGCAATGGTGTCTAAATGCGTGCACGAGTGTGTCTGCATCTGTACATACATACAAATGGTTTTACAGTTACTTTTAATAATATCTATTTAACAATGCTCATATTAATGGTTAGTAAATTTATTTTCTTAAATTCATGTAATTGTCTTTGGGCTACAATATTTTTATTTCTAATTTTGTGTATGGATCAGTATCAGTGCTGTACCAAGTATCTCCAAGTCCTGCACAATAGCAGGAGAAAGGTTAGAGGAAAGAGGAAAGCCCCACATAACAGAGATATTTTGGTAATTATTATTTACTGTAATATATGTAAACTCTGTTCCCTGATACCCTCTAACCATCTATTCCCCTGTTGAGCTCTTAATGTCAGCTCATGCTGACCCTTAACCTTACGCTTCTTTAGCTTCATCTGTACTCCATTTTCCATCACTTACTACTGATCTAGAGATGTCCCTGCTTACTGCCTAAGAGTGTTTAGTTTATTTACTTGACCTAAAACCCCCCACTTTCTATGAAATGCAGATAATTCTCTCATTCCTTTAGTCTCTGGGTTTCCATGTCATGTGATCCTAGCCCTTAATTGCTGCCTCTTCATACATGGATATACATGGACACTTGTGCCCTTTTTTCTGAGCAGCTTTGAGTGAGAAAACAAGGATAGACATTCACTGCTACTGCCTCCAACACTGCTGCAGCTGCTTCAACAGCAGCCTTCCAGCAGGTACTTTTGAGGCCTTCTGTCAGTATAAGGGATTTTGTATCTCTCATTTCATAACATCGTGTTTGTTTTTGCCAAATTTGCAATGGCATCTCCTTTCTCTGGATTAATATAATTTCCAGGCTGCTCAGCACCTGGGAGTACTCGTTGAAATCCTTAGTGTGGGCTGAGGTCCTAGGGGATGGCGTAGCAAGGAAGCTGCAATTCTTAATTATTATTTTGAGATAAGGCAAGATAAGAGTTGTTATATTCACCTGTAATTTTATGAATCAGAGACGGTGGAAGCTTTAAAAATTAATCTTTTAAATGTAAATTCATTAGGCACATGGAGTCACAACTTTTAGAGTTGCTCTAGTGTTGTGACAGAACAAGGTCTATTAAAAGTTAATGCACTTGTTTTCCTAAAATATACCCTGAAAATACTACTCCCATAAATTTTGGACAAGAACATATATTTTTTTACTCCGCTATACAGTGTAAGATAGTTCATATTTTCTTCCCTCTTAAAAGGAATGTAAATTCTTCAACCTTGTAAGAGGAAACCAAACTGAGTGTTTAAGTGTTTGTGCTCAACATTTAGTAGTCAGTGGAAAACTGAAATACATTTCTGGCTGGCAGAATCTGCTTTGCTTGGGCCAGTGGGGCTGTGGTGGGGACAGTGCAGACTGCTGTTCCATTTGTGCTGCTGCCATTTTGTGTCTTGCACCCTCTTAATTTGCAAAAGGGGCTGGAAGCCATAACATCATTTTGAAGTGGGTGCAATGGTTTCTCACCCCTGTGCAAGTATTTAAGAGTCATTATGACCCTGTGTGAGAGAACTACGTATGCACCCTGGCAGATCGAGTGGGAAGCATGAAGGATTTTTAGCACAGTTCTGATTAAATCAGTTAAGCTGCAGCGGGGGCAGAAGTTAGACATGGTGCTTCAGATGTTTGCCCTTCTGTGAACTGTGACATCTGGCCAGCTGCGAAACTGCTGCGGTTTTGCCACGCTTGCCAGAGAACTGTCGTGGATACCCACCTCACACTGAAAAGTTTTCCCTTATGCCTTTGTCCTCTATTCAAGAAAACAATCAGCCATGCTGGCCACAGCACTAGTCCACTGACATGTGGATAGGAATCCCCAGTTTGCCATGTAAAGATGCTGGCAAGCTTTTTGAAGTGAGCTGGAAATCTCCAAGTCTGTTTAACTTCCTGGATTCCATCTTATTTTGGCCCTAATCCAGGCTCTGTTTTCAAGTTAAGCATTTCTATTTATAATGCTTACGGAAAAGCAGGATTTGTTTCTTGCATCAAAGGCATTAAGAAGAAAACCTCTAATTTTTATGTATTTTTTATTCTCTCCTGTGACTCACCAACGAGGTCTGATGTTCCACTTATTCAGAATTGCAGAAAACAAAATTACAGGCAATTGGATTTTTAATGGGATTGAGCCTTTCCCCCCGAGGGGGTTCTGGATCAGTTGCACGCCTGCTGGAAGGGCTGGTTCGTGGGCAGTTGTTAACAGCAAACGTCTGTGGCTACACCATTATACTCGTTACACCATCACAGCTGGCACTCTCTGCAGATGTAAGGTTCCTGTAGCTTAGCTGTGTACTTTCCCTCCTACATCTGATGCTATATACTTCAGCTGAAAGACTCTCTGCCTCCAAGCACATGTACAGAAAGAGGCATATTTTGTTTTAGAAGTCAGTCACTTAGAGACACCAGAAAACTTGTCTTGCTCTCTCCATGATGCTGAGGAGCAGCAGGCTGCCCCATGCCAGGCCCCCTTGCCAGGGAAGTCAGAAGCAACACCTTCCTATCAGATCTCTGGCTGTATGGTGTAGCGTGTGAGGCTCTTACCTTTTTGCACAGAAGATACTTTATTTCTAAACTTGATTTTCTGAGAAACTCTACTGTAAGACATCAAGGTTGTGTACAGAAGCATGTTTTTCTCTCAGTTTTGTTCTCTGTGGTGGAAAAGAAGGTTGATGTGGAAGCTCACACGCTTCCTTCTCACTGTTGGCATCTCTCTGCCAATGTATATATTCTTACACTCTGCTGTCATCTGCCTTGGTATGATCTAATGCATACTTGGCCCAAGGAGAAAAGACTTAAAGGTGAAGTTACAATATTTAGTTAGCATGTGATGGACAAGTCATGGCCAAACACTTTTCAAACGAGGCCACTGTGAGGAATGTAAAGGCCCATCTCTACTGGTGGCAATAAAGATGATGACAAATGGTATATTGTTCTACATAGCTAGAAAATATGACTATGCATCTACAGGAAAGAGAAGCACTCCAAGGCTGGGCTTGAAACCCAGCATCATGGGTCATTGAAGGGGACAGGTGACACCAGTGGCTACCCAGCATCTTAAGCCCTAGGACAGTGGAGGGCCAGTCCAGCCATCCTGCCTGGAGCCCTTCTGCATCCCAAAAGATCTGGCCATCATACATCTGTGTACACACTCCCCTTTCTGTGTTACTGTCTCTCCGTTTTATGGAAGTTTTTTTCCTAGGTAGGCTGTCATGCCAGGCTGGACAATGCCTGGTTGCTACTCACACAGATTTAAACCAGTTTTGGGGGTGCTGGTTCCTGATGCCAATCATCAGACAATTTTTCTTGGGAACTTCCTTCAGAAGCACTCCAGTGCTGCTGCACTGTCACACACCTGGGACTCAGATGATCTGGAGAGCCCCAGCACCCTAGGGAAGCACCAGCTTCAGAAAGGCCTGAGTCCAGCAGTGCCCCGTGTCTACCACAGATAAGCTATCTGCATTTGTTTATTTAACTTTTACTCAATGGGGATTAAGAAACCTTTAGTTTCAGGAATAAGCCCTATTCAGGAAACACTTGCAGTGAGCTCTGCTTCGCATCAAAGTTGACTTCCCTACAGGTATTAATGGTATTAATCTATACTAGTTTTTGGTTGATTTATATATCTTTCATTCTGAGTAGGTCAAATTTTGTGTTGCTCGAGGATGTAACATGAAACTCTCCTTGCACTGCTTCATGATGACCTTGTCTCCCTTTTTTCTTTTTACTGCTCAGCTATAAAATAAATTCAGAGAACATTTCTTTTTTTTCAGAAATAAATTATCTTTATTTTAAAATTCAGACACGTGCTTTATATCAAAACAGACACCAGAAGAGACTTCATATTCATCTCTGGTTTTAAGCAAAGCTGTGGCTTTCAGGGCTATATAACCAGACAGTGATTTTAATGAATCTTTACAACTTTATGTCTCCCTGCTGATACTTTTGCAGATAGTTTTTGCAGACACCCTGATTTCACAGGAACTCTGGCTTTTGGGCAAACACTTCAATTATTTTTCCTGTGTCTTCCTGCAGCACATTGTGACACATGGAGTCATGCTTTCAGCAGCCTTCTGTTTTCCACTTTCTCTGTTACTGTGTGGTCCTTCCAGAAGCAAGTGCAAATGGCTTAGTCACAGAGGGGTACTGTCACCTCCCAGCTGAGCAAGTCCATGTATGTATTTGTTCTGGTGAGCTTTGTGTTCAGACTGCCCTTAGAATCAGTCACCTTCCATTAAAAAAAATAGTGCTTCTCCACTGAGACACCAGGAATCAAGGACTCGGATGATTTTCACTCTAATTTTCATTAACAATTCAGTTTTAATTAATTTTTTGATTAAAAAACAAGAAAAAAATCCCCAGCCTACAAATATTAGTTCCAAATTCAGAACAACAAAAGTGTGAGAGCACGCAGTATTGGTCTGAACCACAACCTAGTTAGAAATTATTTGCAGATGATTACTTGTTTCAGGTTAGAATTTCAAATTATGCTGTAATTAGGGATCTGAGATTTTAATCTGAGTATCTCTCTGCTTAATACGAATCATACCCTTGTCATGAGCCAGATTTGTTGCCCAAGACATTGACGCTAATTTAAAAATTTCAACATAACCTTAAGTATTACTTATGGTTGCCTTCTTAAGTAAAATATTTGCAATCTATAGTTTATGAGGAGGAGAAAAGCACTTTCATTTTCCTTCCTCACCCATCTTGTTTGAAGGAAAGTTTCTCTCAATGTTTTCCTCATTTGTTTTATGTTTCCCTTTCAAAAAAACAATGTTTAATGTTAAATTGGAAATGTTGCGTATTACCTGCAAGTATACTGGACCACAAGAATGTAAAAACAACATCCTATGTAAAGGTAGGAAAAAAGTACAGAAACAAAAGCTGGTATCTCTGAAATGAGGTAGATTGGTCTGATTTTAACTGGTGAAGCTGCAAAAACACAGTGAGCTGTGATGACAGAAGTTAGGTGTTAATGTAAGTTAGATCCATTCTGATAATTTCTAGGCCTAAGAAAGTAAATGCTTTTTCTTGAAAACAAGAAAATAAACTTTCTGTTTATTATGCTTTAAACTTTGATGGAAATTTATCCAAAATTCTGCCGTCCTGGTGTGACAGAACTGCTGACTAAACAAATATATTTGACATGTTTTTGCATCTGCTATCCTGCATTAGTTACCAAAGGCTCCCTGTCGAAAGCAGTGGAGAATGGGTCTTTGGAACTGAATGCACGGGGAACAGGATGCCCGTTTGCTTAAATTAGCCTGTAAGAAAGCACATATTCACCTTAGGTCTTCAGTCTTGTTTCTCTTCTGGGCTGAGGCTGTACTTTGCAAAGATGTCTCTATATAGCTGGGTGCTATATCCTTCCTACTCTTTGAAGGAATTCTCAGGGTGGTGGAGAATGCAGGCTTGAATCCACTCAAGCTGAGAAGGCAACTGTACACAGGTTTCCCTCCTTCTGCAGAAGAGCTCTGGCTCTTGAGGTATTGAAGACTAAAGGAAAAAAAAGCATGTAGGGAACCTCTCTGTTGAATAGTAGTTAGGCACTTTCAGGAATAGGATGCATGCGACAAAGGCTTTTAGGACTGTCAGTTTGCATTTTGCTGCCTAAATCCCATTCAAGTCTCTTTTTGGGTACAATGCATCTTTCTCTTTGGGCCTCTGTCTTTCTGTATCTCCAAGAACAGTCACAGTGAGAGAAGAAATTCCTCAGAGCCTGCAAAATACTGATCTACAGTGATAACCTGGGCTGTCCAAGGTAACTCTTAATGAAGTATGGCTGAGGGTCTGGTTCATGTCTTCTCTGGGCCTTGCAGTAGCATGACCTTAAATAGGGATAGTACTGAAAATGTCCTTGAAAATGTAGGATGTAAATTGGGATGAGTTACTATGGGTACATTTTTTGTGAAGGATTTGGGCAGCACATGGAAAAAGCCAATAGCACTTTGTGAAAGGTAGTGGTGGTCAGAAGACTTAGAGAGAAGGATGCATCGCTCACCTGTTCCGCCAGGACTAGAACAACAAGTGAAACACAAGTCTACACAGGAGTCTGCTTTAATCCATCATTCTATTTTATGAAGCATCACACAGCATTTTCACCAATTAGCATCTGATAGCAGTTTAAGTAAGGACCACAGGGTCATTTAAGGAAAAGCCAACCACCTATTTCATAGTCACTGACTCCTCATTTGGCAGCAGTACTCTTGGAGGTCTTGGGTAGTACCCGGCAGTTGCTGAGCTATTTGAGGAAAATCGTGTAAATCTATAATCCAGTGGTAAATCTGAAAGACAGAAACATACCACATCTGATTAGCAACCCAGACCGTATCACATAAAAAAATAAGCCTGTGGAGAACAGCAGTACTTCTTAGGCCCTTGAGCCGTCTGCTCACCAGCATTAGAACTCAATCAGATTGTGTGATTACATATTTATTTGATATCTTCAGCTGTCCAAGGGATTGACTTTCAGAGTTTACTCAACTGCAGTAAAGGATATTGAGTTCCTTGGCTGCTGAAATAATGTTATTCATAGAGAATGATTTAACTAATGCTTAAAATGAAACAAAAATCTTCATTGAGCCTAGATGGAATTTTCCCACTAGAACACTTTCAAGTTCATTCTTCAATTTGTCACCTCTCTCTCTTACCTCAGCAATCTACTCAGAAGATGTTTAAAACAAGTAAGTCCATTGCTTTTTTTTTTTCCTTGTCTATTATAGCAAGGTTCCACAAAGGCACCCACTCTTAGACCTTCTTGCAGTCCAGTGTTAACAACATCATATTGTACCAAGCATTCTTAGAAATCTGCACTTGTAACTTGGTGAACTCATCACTTCCAGTCTGTAAAGAACGCTGAATGCATTAAAATAATTCTGAACAGTCAAAGCTTTCTTTTCTGTAGCTTTTGAAAAAAAGTCTTTGCTGCCAGAAGTGACCCGCCCACCCTCACAGCCAGAAAACCGATACTTCCCGTGCTTACCTCGCATTCAAAGCTCAAGAAACCAAACTAAAAAAACACGCAAATAAAACTTAATTCAAGAAACAACCACCCTTCCGATAAACGAAAAAAAAAAACAACAAACCAAGACAACAAACAAAGAGAACAACAAAAAAGAGTTTGCTCCTTCCCAGGTTGTCTGTTTAGAATCAAAGCAAAACTTAAAAAACTATTGCTTAGCTCATCTGAACAGTAAGTTCTTAATGACAACTTTTTTTTTTTTTTTTTAATTGGGAGTAAATTTGGGGTGATGATACCTTGTCACTATATGCTATAATATCGTTATTATTTTTTTTACCCTCAGCAGCTTTTGTGAAACAGAAAAACACAATCTTAGCAGTTTTGGCACAAAACACAGGAAGTTCAGGTCTCTCTCACAAGCGATTCACAGGAAGGCATGAGGATCCAGGTCTGCAGGCTTAAAACCATATTAAACACAAATAAAGCAAGCAAACTAGTATTTAGATCCAGGTGAAAAATCAGATAGAGGCTGGAGTTAAGCAGGAATGGGAGGAGACTTGATTGGAAGTGAGTTATGCTTTTACTCAGCTGGTCAAAGAAGCACATTTTCTCATTTTGTCTGAGTCAGGGGAATCTCTGGAGCCTGTTCTGAGCACAGCAGAACAGGCAGATGTTTTCTAGTCTGCGGAGGGCCCAGTGGATTTACTGGCTGCTGAGTCCATTTGTGACAGCTCTGTATAAAACAAAGGTTTCCAAAATAACAAATAATAATAAAAAAGAAAGCAAATATTTCTGAATATCTTTATGAGCTATAAAAATTAAATGCCATACGGTTATTTTAAATAAAAGCTTTCACTAGCTTTTTAGACTAGCAGTCTGGACTGTCCCAAAAGCAGTTTAATCACAGAGCAGCACAAATGGGGCTGACGTGCTGCAGAATGGCTTCAGCTGAAGAAAAGAACCAGTTGGCTCAAAATAGTAATTTTGTTGATATTTCTCCATAAATTAGCTTTACTCCATCATCTTGAACACCAAACCCATTCTATACACAATGCACAAGACTGCAAAAGAGAATAATCCCTTTTTTTCCATATCCAATCTATCAATTTAAATATTGTTTCTGTCTGAGCAAGTGTACTTTGGAAGGTGATCAGAAGCTACCCTTATGTAAAAATGTTGCCCAAGGCATCATTGAAAGACAGTTGCACGAAGCAGATACTATTCTCCACCCATTAAGCAGATTTTATGTATCACATACGTATCAAAAATCTTCCTCTGTTTCCAGGTGCTTTTTCCATCAGTGATTTCATTTCCTGCATCTGCTTTGCCTGGAATACGCAACATTCTGTATTATTGCTTTCTTTGTGTGATATATTTATGAGAAAGCTCTGGACTGATTCAGAAAGGCATACTCAGAATCTTAGTGGCTATGAATAAACACACTGTGAGAAGGAAGAGCAAGTACACAGGGAAAAAGAAGTGACGATTTTTTTTTTTATTGAGGGAATGCAAAATCTATGGAAAAATGAAAATCCAGAAAATGTGATAGATGGAGATTGGTAATTTAAACTAAGTTCATTTTAACTAAGTTCTTTGAAAACTTTGCAACTGAAAATAAACCACAGTTGCCCTGGATTGCAAAGGTACCATGTGAGTTGGACAGCAAAGCTCTATCTACCTGCTTTGATGCACATGGCAACAGTATCACTGGGTCCAGCAACACTGGCTCATCAACAAAGAGCAGTGATACAGGTCTGGAGGCTGCTTCATGGACACAGCAGCAGTTCATTTCATATCTGGTCTTGTTGCTTATTATCACTGATGACACAGAGAAGAAATAAGCAGCTGCATTTCACTAAACTGAAATTCTTGCACAGACCACAGCTTGATGCAAAAGCATGCAAAAAAATCCCCTCAAAACAAAACAGTATTTGGTAACAAAACTGGTGTCAGAAAAACCAACCAAACCAAACAAACACAAAGTTGCTTATTTCAAGTTGTTAGTTTTCCTAGTGTCTTTTGCCAGAAAATTTCTCCAGGTTCTGCCACTGTGCATGCTCACAACTGCTGCTGTCGTGGCAGACCTTTGCATCTTGGCACCCACTTCTCACCTAACCCTGACAAGGGAGTCATAAATTAGGCAGGGGGGCAGAGAGCCAGTCCTCGCTGCAATATAATTGGACAGCAAGGCTCTAATCAGTCCTAATCTACACAGGCAATGAATTCAGCACAAAACTCATCCAATATTGCTACTATCCTAAAAAAAACCAACCCTGAACAAACTAAACAGCTTGAGGCTAGAAGAATGAAATAGCTGGCTCTACCCAATTGCTTGAGGACCACAATCCTAGAATTTTTCTATCCTATTTAGGTAATTCCACCCAGACTCATTTTGTTCCTAAGACAAATAGGACATTCACTTGTAGAGCCAAAGACTCCTAGAAGTCAGAAATGGAGGGTCTCAAGGCCTATGTCCCTTTCTAGAGCCACAGAAATGCCAGTTACTAGATGCATCCCCCTTATTTCTGTCCCACTCCTTTGCTCCCACAGCAGAGTGACGACAATCAGTTTTGTTTGCAGTGACCATTGAGTGCTACCAGCGTTTCCCAATGGCTTGGGCAGCCCTCCTGGGTTATATGCCTTAGCCTGAGCTTAGAAGCAGGACTCCTGCCCTGCTCTACCTCGCTTGCAGGAGTCCAGCAGCCCTGGTGTAAATAAAACAGCAGTTATGATGTTTGAACAGTAACCACTGTCAGTTACTCTGCTCCAGTTATTCAAATCCAGGTATTAAGTGGCATTAATTACAGCTCTGACACTTATGTATACCTATATCCATTAATGCATTTAGGTGTTAGGGATGGATTTATTTTATAGTTACTAAGCTAACAACATTTTAGTCTCTGCGTGCTGTTCAGTGAGTGTAAGCAAACTAAATGAAAGCCACAAGCTTTTATCAGAAGAAAAAATAAGAGTTCCAGCCACAAGGAAGCAAAAGGAAACCACAAGAAGAAGGGAAAATGTAATATTCTTGATGAGTGATCAGGAAAATATTTAAGTAACTGAATGGAAGACAATTATAATCTAATCCAGACACGGGCCTGCTTGATAAACTCAGTACATCTAATCCTTTTTTGAGATATCCTTGAACAAACCAATACATTAAACAAATATAATCTTAACAAAGCTCTTTAAATGGAAGGCTTTCCCCCCCCCCCCCCCCCAGTTAAAAGCACACTCCAAGACTGAAACAGATTTATCCTTAAATACACAGCAGAAATGTCAGGAATCATTTTGCAGTATTGACCAACAAAAGCAAAGCCAACATTTTTTAATGATGACACCACAGCAGCATCCTGTGACGAGCGTGAAGCTCTGCAGAAAGCAGAACTCCCTTCCCCACTCTGAGGTCTGCTCCCTGCCAGCCAGCAGGGCTGGAGCCAGATGCTGCAGAAACCTCCCAGTAAAGAGCAGGGCTGTGTTCTTAAGTGAATCCAAATATATCCTCCTGATTATCACCAAGGAAAAGGCACAGCGAGGAAAACTAAAACCTCATTAGCAATACCCAAATTTGAACTTGAAAATTTTTTTAAACTGCTTAATTGTGGCAAAGCTCAGAAAACACAGGCAGAGCTCTATGTAACAGCTCAGCATCCAGCTAGTACAACTATAGTGGCAGATCATCAGTCAGTATTAATTCTTCTGCTTTATCAGGAATTCCAGTAATTTATACTGGCTTAGAAGCTTTGCCATAAATCTTTCCTGGTATTTCAAAGTTGCTGCTGAAGAAAAAAGGAAAATATTAATTTCTTAATGGTAACAATTTCTAATAATAATTTCTTAACAGTGGTGTAAGCACAACTGGTGCAGGGGAGCTCACCAGTTCGGCTGCACTGTTGAGTGACCTGACTTGCTAGTTTGCAGGTGAACTATAACAGGTGATTTTAAAAAAAATACTAAATGTTTTTATCTCCTGACCCATTTGTATGTTTTAACAGTCAAAGCAGAACTTGCAGCAAGAGCTCAGAATGTGAGAAAGTGTGCTAGTGGCAAAAAAACCCCCTCAAGGTCACAAGTACCTTTCTCTGATAGCAGTTATTTTTAGCAAAACTTCTAAAGCTGATTTACCTAAACAGGAGGTCAGATGTTTGCTGTACTAAAACAAAGCTTCCAAAACAGTGAAGTCAGCATGAGAAAAGCTGTTTCTTCTATCAGTTACATGGAAGTAACTGATAGCACACAGTAAGTGATAGTAACAGCAGCACACTCTGTGACTCAAAAGTTAGGAGAAGGAGGAAGGTATCAGTGCAGTGTTGTATGGGAAAGGGGGAACTCATCAATATTGGTATGTTCTATAGAAGGAAGTTGCTAAAACTTCTGAGTTTGGATGTAGCTGGTGATATGAGCCAGTGCAGTTTATTAATGGGCATGCAGGAATAAAGGAATAAAGATTAAAAGTAGCCTCAGTGAAAGTGCAGGTTTGCTGCTTTAATTGCAGTGATGTAGGAGCTTTTGCCAACACGAAGGTATTGGTTGGAGATCATGCCTGAAGCTCTGCCTGTAGACATTTCTAGCATGAGCTTGGCCTGAGAAAGAGCTTCACTGCCACTGAGGTTTACCACTGGTTACTCTTCTGCTGTATCAAACATGGACAAAAATGACATTAAGGCAGTGGAATAGGTTGCCCAGGGAGGTTGTGGATGCTCCCTCCCTGGAGGTGTTTAAGGCCAGGTTGGACGAGGCTTTGTGCAGCCTGGTCTAGTGTGGGGTGTCTCTGCTCATAGCAAGAGGGTTGGAACCTGATGATCTTTAAGGTCCCTTCCAGCCTTAACCATTCTATGATTCTATGATTTGATGCCACTGGAGAAAATCAAAGTGGCAAACTGAGGGGAGATGTGGAGCAGCAGCTTCACTATCAGGGTTTTGCAGACGGATGGAAAGACCATCCCACTGTGGCTGTTGTGACTGCCAGTAGCGTGCAGTGTCACTGCAATTATCTTGGGAGTAAAAATTCACAGTACTTTGGGTCTAACCTACAGCCAAGGGACTGCTGACCCTGGCTTGAGCAAAACAGCTGTGCATAAGGCGTGCACTAAACTTGCATCCAGCCTGACAGATTCTGAAGCAAAGAAAAGCCTTAGAAATTCCTTTGCTGTTTTGTGTTTATGTGGGAAAACTCATTATTTTTACGTGAGAGAAATCTCTCTCATTTTTATGTTAGTTTAAATGGTGATTTTTGAAGATCCTTTGAGAAATCAGACCTGTGCAGTTCTTTGCTTGAACTGGAACTGATCAAAAGAAAATACTGGACTTTAATATTTTTAAGTATTTAGATGAAGACTTAATCTAAAAAAAATCCTAAGAGAATGCCAAGATCCTACTAGCAGGTGTTAGTCTTCCAGGGTTCTGTTAATTAATTTCTGCCTGAATGACTCATCCTGGATCTGAGGTCAGTGGGAAGGGCTTCTGAGGTAAGTTGAAGATGTTAGCCTGAAATCAAGCATTTGTTTGAGATGACAGGCATTTCTGATTGATTCAGAAAAAAAAATAAGTTGCCTTTTGAGACTGTGAAGGAGCTATATTAAGATAAATGCAGTGATGATACACCCCTTTAATTTCATTTTGAGGTCTCTCCAAACTTAGCTTACTGTTGTCATGTTCCCCTCTCTTGTAACACAAATGTTTTCTTTCCCTTTCTCTAGTTTTTTCCTCAGGATGGGTGACAAACATTGCTTACCTTAAGGTAAAAAAAGCCACACACAGACACACATTAAGCTTTTTGAGCAGTGAAGACAAAGCCTACACTGTTTTGTGTGTGTTACCATCTCAATACAGAGGGAACGTGTTAGGCACCAATCCAGAGTACATAAACGCTTCCAGCTACTTTTTTTTGTACATGTGAGGTTGGTTATGTAAAATTCCAACCTGGTCAAAGAAATATTTTCAGTAATTGGTGACTTACCTATTTTCCACACTGAAAAATTATCAACACTTTGTATTACCACCAGTGTTTTTAAAGAAGCAATCTAAACCCACCCCAGAAGTCAGCGATCTAGTCAAAACCCAATTATAGCTTTAATTACAGCCTGCAAATGAAATCATGCTGCCTGAGTTGAAGGATAACTTTAAAGCAGAAATGATTGAGTGGTTCCCCCCTTTCTTAATGAGTTGCTCATGAGTTCTCCCTTTAATCTTTTAGAGGTGGCTGTACTTTGACATCTCACAGAGCAGCATAACGAAGGCAGGAACATTTCTGTCAGTTATTGGCTAGGAAGTAATCTTTTGGATTCTGCATGATTTGACACGGCCTTCAAGGCACAAGTCAATACACCTTTCTGGAGGAGGCAGGAAAGGCTGAATAAATTGTAGCACACTGAAAGCTGTGCTCTCTATGTTGAAAATTACTACCAAGTAGTCAAATCCTTCGGGAAAGCTGGGGACTCAGGCCCTTTGGGAAATAACTGGGTCCTGAAGACTTTTTACAAGCTAGTTCTGATTTACTGATTAATAATTTGTTATGGTTGAAATGCAAGTTATTGCTGGTTTCAGTTGTATTTTGCAGCTGAAAAAATAAATGCATTATATTTGTCTGTTGTGTTGAGTATGTTTTTCCTTCTCTTAAATGAAGAACACTGAAACTAGTTTCCTGGAACAGATGAATCAGATTTACATTATCTGATGCTTTTCAATTTACACACAGAGTGACATATAATATATTCAGAACACGTAGCTTCTCTCTAATCAATTTCATTTGGTACCTGGTTTTTTATTTGCATCAAAACCTCAGAACCAGAAAACCTCAGAAGTGTTGCTGTTGTCTATGTATACCAGTTTTGCACCAAATATGCATTTGTTTCTTGCATAAAAGGTTTCATTATAAAAATGACCTCTTTGGTCTTTCAGTAGCAACTACTATTTATAGCAGCTAAGCCCCAGAGCAGTTTAAAATCTCAAGGCATTTTGATAAACCTAGGCTTTAGATGTTAATTGTATAGATTCATTATTAGACTGAAACTGCTAAGTAAAAGCATGGTTGTAAGGTAAGCATTAAATACAAAAGGTTACTGCTAATTAACAAGTAATGTGTCACATAGAGAGTTCCATATGTTTAAAGAAATTATATGCTATTATTGTATTATTTGAATACGTAAGAGCACGTAATTATCACTCTAGTTACAGGAAAGACTAATTAAATTTTAATAGGAGCTGGATTTGACTTTAAATGCTGTAGTGTCGATGAAATGACAGAACTATTTTTTTCAAATACAGCAGATTTTTTTGTTTCATTTCAGCAACAATTACGGATGTTACTGTTCAGGATACAGAAGTGAGTACATGGCTACATGCTTAGTGAAATTCATTACTTCCATGGTAATAGTTGATTCTTCCTTTAAAAAGCACGTTGAAGGAAGTGTGAGGTTTGCAATCTGTAGCTGATCTGTGTCAGGCAGACCTGCATATCTGTGACCCATATGTTGCCAGTTCTGGTGCCCCAGTCACAACTGCCTTGGGCTTTCTATTGTGCAGACAATTTGCAACTCTAAGCAGAAACATGAACTTTTTTGCCATGGTTCACTGGCAATTTTATCATTATATTTATACAGCAAGCAGGCTGACGACTCAAACTCCCACAGAAAGTGGCAGGGTACAGATCTGTAGGTGTCTTTAAAGGGACAGATTTGGTAAATTATAACAGAGATTTTTCTCTTTTACTAGCTAACCAAAATAACAGAAAGGCACAAAGAAAAACTTAGGCACCCATATGTGCAAAGCGTGGTAAGACTTCATGTAGCATTCAAGATTTCAAAAAAATGCATTATCCTTATGCACGACACAAGCTTGGTTATCAAATCTCCAAAGTGTGAAATGAACTCTGTCTCCATAAAACATTTACATTTGCACTAATTCTTCCCTGAAATGAGACACTCTTGAGCTGCAACGTGGCTCAATCTCTGTTTCTTGCTTGCAGTAATTGTTAATCCTATGACCTCACCATTTGGAGGTTATGAGACAAGTTCAGGAAATTAGGTTAATAATCATGAAATTTAAAAAAAAAAGGGTTTTTTGCATTTTCCTTATTAGGATTTAGAGCTCACTTTCTTAGGCTTTTCTTTGCAAAAAAGGATAAAACAAACTTACCGAAATTCCCCTATAAGATCCAAAACTCCACAGTTACTCATAATGGAGTAACTCATATTGGATAACACTGAATAATGTTTTTGGAATAATCCTTTTTAATGAAAAATGTGTCTCAAGAAGTACACCAAGCTGTTCTTTATGCACAGATATATGCTGCATCCAAACAACACAAATAGATTTCAAATTTAGCATAGCAGCAATTGTATTTCCTCAAATATTTTTGCAGAATGCAAGCTGTTGGGATATTTACTTGCACAAAGCACTTACTATCACTCATGTAGACGTACAAAAGCCAGGTCAGAGATTGCTGATAGAGAAGCCCTGGTGAGCAGCCCACCCCTGGGAGGCTGCAGCATACCTCCAGGAAGGTGGCAGCTCATTTGGCTGGGTCAGGCTGAGCCAGGTGCTGCCAGGGCAGTGCAGGCTGGTGTCTGGGACATGGGCTAGCACAGTCAGCACACTGGCATCCTGGTTGCACGTTTGGGCTCAGGGAATCTTGAAGAAAGGCCTGTGTTTTTGCAGCTTAGCAGTAGAAAGTCCTCGGCTGGTAATTAAAGTAGATGAATAAGAAAGGAAAAGCTGGAGCTCATCAAACTCACATAACCTGTCTGAATCTCTCCTAGCTAGTTATTCCCAAGTAGCTGCAGCTGAGCTACGACTTACAACTGCAGCCAAAAACTTCAGGGCTTGGCAAAGCATGGGCTCTCACAGCTTGCTGTGACAGGAGTTAGACAAGGTATTTGACAGGAGTCAGGAATTCTTCTGAATAATAATAATGAACATCTGCTCATTCACACAAACAAACAAGGAATACCTCTCTCTGTAAGGAACTACAGATATTCTTGTACCTTCAGCTTTCAGTCTGCCTTCAGGCACACAGCTGCCCCAGCACTGGTCCAATGCAGTGAGGGACAGTGCACAGCATCCCTCCTAACAGAGGAACAGACTTTGCATGAAGGCAGGCAGCTGTGCTACTCACCAATTTACGCAGATACGCCTTTCCAGGTCTCATCCGTTCATCTGTAGCTGGGAACTTGGTGGTATGTTTGTGGTCTAAAGCCTTTGCTAGCCCTGCAAACTGAGCTGAGGTTTTAAAGAGCTGGCTGGGAGGCAGTTTCCCAGAGTGTGGCTGACCAACGTGCCTCCTCTAGGCCAACACTTCCAAAGCAAGCCACAGAATGGCTCTGGAAAAGGTATTAGAAGGGAGTTTTACAAGAAGTTACCTCCCTCCTGGCAATTCCCCTTTGGGCTTTGTACCTTTAGGCTGAACTACAGACTGTAACATGGCAAATATTGGAAGCATAAATACATTCTGGCACCATATGAGTTTTCTGGTTTGAGTGATCCTTGTGACATGTGTAAAAGTATAAAATATGGTAGAAAAGAACCAGTCTATCACATATTTGGTGTAGAAATAACTGCTGGGGAAATATGAAATGCTCTTTTGGAACAACTTTTTGTTCCTTGGTCTTACGCATGGAGCAGGCAACAGATGCTAAACAGAGGGGTTAGTAAACTAAATTCTTGCTGTGTTCATCATACAGCTAAGCACCTCATTCATTTAATAATTTGTTTATTCCTTTAGATATGGTGTATCAATAAAGTTCAGTAAGGCAAAATGATAAATTGAGGATATGTAAGGAGGTAGATAGAGGGTCTTCACCACCACTTCGTAATCAACCAATAAACTGCAAAGTTATTGCAGTATTACTGCTACAACTCTTGCTACAAGCCATCTAAAACAATGTATGGTCCTTCTAGGGATAAATGTTATTGGAAATCAGAAGATCAGCCATGATTGTACCTTTGATGCAGCCTTGATGGAAGAAGGTAGAAAGCCTGAGCTGGTTTTTCAATTTAGGTAAATTTTTGGAGACCAAGACATTGCTTGTGATTGCCTTGTTTTCCAGGTAAGAAGAATATTTTAGGATCCAGCTCAGTCCATAATGGTGTAGTTTCGAAAGCAATACACACATTAAAAAGAAAAACAAAAAAAGAGAAGCACAGTTCTAGGCAATCTTGGCCTTATTACATTCCTGCATTCATTTATCTCCATTTCAACTGTGAAGGGATAAGTGAGCTAGCTGATTGAGGAAGGATAAGAAGCCAGATCAGAGAGAAACTTATTTAGAAGTCTAAAAAACCCAAGTAATTTGGCATGTGTTTGTTTCCTAAGGTAACTCACCAGTGAAAACAACACAGCAAAATAATGTGGGGAAGTCCTGAATCAAAATTCAGGAGCTAATCTACAATCTGTTAGAAGTTGCATCCTATTTCTAACCTAGGATAAACTAAGCATCTAATATTTGCAGGCCTATAGAAATAATTGAACTGGTGTAGCAAGCAACTATTAAAAGGATAAACATCAAATAAATTAATAACCACTAGCATTCACTGGTAGAGGGAGGTGATTCTGCCCCTCTGCTCTGCACTTGTGGGACCCCACCTGGAGTACTGTGTCCAGTTCTGGAGCCCTCAACATAGAAAGGACATAGAGCTCTTGGAGTGATTCTAGAGGAGGGCCACGAAGATGATTAGAGGGCTGGAGCACCTCTCCTATGAAGACAGGCTGAGAGAGTTGGGGCTGTTCAGCCTGGAGAAGAGAAGGCTCCAAAGAGACCTTTCCTACATGAAAGCTGGGGAGGGACCTTTTACTAGGATGTGTAGTGACAGGACGAGGGGTAATGGTTTTAAACTGGAAGAGGGCAGATTTAGGTTAGACATTAGGAAGAAATTCTTCACCATGAGGGTAGTAAGGTGCTGGAATAGGTTGCCTAGGGAGGCTGTTGATGCCCCCTCCCCGGAGGTATTTAAGGCCAGGTTGGATGGGGCTTTGAGCAACGTGGTCTAGTGGAATGTGTCCCTGCCCATGCAGGGGGGTTGGAACTAGCTGGTCTTCGAGGTCTCTTCCAACCCAAACCATTCTATGATTCTATGAACTGCTGCATGATATGCACATAATATTTTTTAATGTATTTCCAATATATATAATCTCAAAAACAGATCTACAGTATGACAAAGTTACTATGAATACTACATGTTCATCAGGAAAAAAAAAACCAACAGTCTTCCTTACCTGCTATTGCTTCAATACTAGGGATTGCAATAGTGCTGTAAGTGCTAATACATTTACAGGACCACGTACGAACTATGGTTTCCTCTGCATTTTCCAGGCCTGGCACTCTGTCCACGAAGAAAGAGCCCCACTGTCTAGATATAAAGTAAGGAGCTTTGGGCTGATCTCCCTGAAAGAAAAATATATATGTAATCTTAAAAGAAATATAAATCTTCTTTCTCTATCCAACTACAAGCATTAGTTATGGATCTCGAGTATTTCTCTGATTTTCTGGGAAAACTGTATTGTACCTCAGGAGCAATGTGACTTTAAAATATTATAAAAAAACCCAGTAACAGTCTTCCACAGTTCCCAAGCTATTTACACAATTTATAGATTCCCTAGGACATAAAAGGTTGGCTTAAGTAATTTTTCCCCTTAAAATATCTCATCTTTTCCCTGTTTTTCTGTTTTCAATACTGTGAATAGCCTGCTGCCTTTCTCTGCTGGAGAAGCTGGGTAGCTGCTGTGCAGACTACAACCCAGCCTGAACCTCTTCTCAGGAAAAAGGAGTCACCCTGTGCTGGATGGAAGAACTGTGAAGAACTCATCATGTCACCTGTGTTGTGTTATCTGTTTCTGGGCTGAGGAATGAGTGAGAACAAAGCCACAGGATCCACAGAGAGCCATTCAGTTGTCTAGCAAATTGTGAAAATTTGATTTTTTCATGAATATTTTCAGACAACAACATGTAGATTCATAAGAAAGCATTAGAGCAGCATTGGGAAAACTGTTGCTTTTTAGTAGTTCATCTTGAAACCTGCTCTATATATTGCCATGAGCAGCCAGAAAAAGCTCCAGAAGGCCTCTACAGAAAGATGAAAAAATGGAAATCAAAATTGTGAACTACACTATAGAAAACCTGTTAAAGTAATTTGTGTGCAAAGTATCTTTTCAGACCAGCAAAGCATAGAAGAACAGATATTCTAGCATGTGTCTTCAGATACTTGAACTTTTGTACTTTATTTTCCATTTAACCCCTTTCTTAATAGTTTTGAGAATCTGCTGGAATAATTTGTACTTCTGAAAGAGGTCCATGGCTTTGATCACATGAAAGCTGTTGATGCAGCTGAACAGTAAACACAGAGCCATTCTTTATGTGATTTTGTGTAACAGCTTTCTTCTCTAAGCATAGCTGGGGATGGTGAGAGATTTGGACAAATATAGATATTTGTTTCCATCTTCTGAAAAACCTCTTATCTTCTGTTTCAAAATGAGCAGTTAACTTAAGAGCTGGGCTTTTTGTGGTTGTTTTTTTTTTTTTTTTGCCTCACTCACAGGGACAGAATCTTACACTATTTTTTGCCAAATCTTATCTTGTCATGTAAATACCAGGACTTTATTTCAGTTATAATTAAGTGTAGATGCTATACTGAATTAAAACTTTTTTGCCAGCTGGATGACACATGCGGAAAACTCTTAAGGCTGTTCCAGCTGTTCAGGTGATTAATCAAAACTGGCCCACACAAGAATTTGCACAAAAGACCAGGCCTTGTTTATTGACAAGACAAAAAAGATCTGACACTTCTGCTTTTCGAAATGTTCGATTGGTTCAACAGGCAATAAAAATTGAGGAAACTGACTGATTTTTTCAGAGTTCTGATTCTCAGAGTGGGAATTTTTTCTTTATCAAGGAGGAAAGAGTTACATTTTGGATTTACAGCCCAAGTTCTTAGTATAACCAAACCCAGTTAGATATGAGCTGTCATTGAGTCACCTCATAGAAAAGTCTTATCATTTTGCTACTGGCTTATCTCCACATGACAGGGGCAGTTTAGTAGGGTAAATCTTGATCTCAGATCAGAAAAGAGCTGTCAAAACTTTGCCCACATCCTTAGGAAGCATCAGACATCACTCCCCCTGCCATCCTTAACTGATGCCTAGAAGATGTCCATATCTCATCTGCATCTTACATAGCCTGCCATGAAGGACAGAACATGTACCATTAATCTATAAATCTGTGAAGTGAGGCAAAAGTCCCCCGTTAACCATGATACTCCTCACATGCTTGGTGGCACACATTCAACAGTGGGGTGGAGGAGCTCTGAAAGGTGCACTACCTACTCCTGTAGTCCCCAGACATGGGGTTTGCTCTCCCAGCAGGACAGGAGATCCTGGGAGATGCTGAGCAATCAATCCCTCTTTCTTATGCAAAACTCCCAAGCATATGGTTTTGCTCTCAGGCATATTGTTGAGACAGTAGCAGGTCAGGTGTTGGTTGTGTCAGTTGAGGGTATAAAGCCTCAAAGACTGCATCCAGACCTCAGAGAAATAATGGTGGTACCAGCATTCCCCAAGTCCCAGGGTCTTCCACCAAGTTAAAACCCCTGGAACACTTACTATCACCTTTGCTTTATTAACTGCAGACAAATACGGCCTGCTAACAGAGCAGACAAAATCTGTTAATATGACCCTTGGGTAACACTGATTTGTCAGCTTACAAATCACCTTTTTAAATTGAAACAGGCAGGGAGCTGAGCTCTTAAGTTTTTTCTAAATTTGGTAAAGAGATGAAAGAAAGAAGGATGTAAAGGAGACAGGAATGAAAAACCAAGCTGTTAGTATTTTTTCAAGGCATTATTTTGATGGGTATTTGTCATCTATACCAAGAAGAGCACTAGAGTTACTTACTTTACTGCACCCAGTGTGACAGATGGAACAGATGGCTGCATGTTGTGTGCCAAGGTAGTAACACTGTCACTGACTCAGTGCCAGAAAAAAATCAATGCTGAAAATACAGTTTTGCCAGTATAATGGCAAGTATTTGAGGTGTTTCTGGCAGTGTAGCTGTGCTGGTCACAACAACCAGATCTTCCTGAATAACACACCCATGCTGGGTGTGCAAATGGGCAAACCTACCACTGCTTTAATTCTTGAACAGAACCCCACAAGTCCTGTGCAAATAGAAAACATTTCACCTATGATAATTGTACCTAAACTACAGCATGGATCACTATAAGCAGACTTTGGATTTCACTTCAGGATGTTGCTTTAAGGATATTGCTTTAACTCATCAGGCTTCACAACAGCCCATTAGGTTGTTCCTGAAAGTACTGTTAGATTTGTGTTAAAGATAAACAAGAATAATGAGTCAAAAGGCACAGAGTAATTAGCCTTCTCTATGGTCAAGGCAACAGAACCCCAGAAATTCGGGGTGGGGGGCTAAGGACCCTGATCCCCCCAACCAACCAGCCACTAGGCAATACTGTAAAAATTAGTTTTTCCTTCTAACTGCAAAAATATAATCTATAACTGCCAATACATTCTTTGATTTCCACTCCATTCATTCCTATAGCCCAAGGTTCTTGCATACTGACTAGGTCCTCTGTGATCACTTCCCTCGAAATCCTGGGACAAATTCCAGCTTTTCTTTGAGTTTTCATTGATGGAATTGATCACACATCTAAAGAACAGACTGCAAAAACAAAGCCTCCAGCCAAGCAAACAAACCCCCAAATCTGGGGGGAATCTTGTTTCAACACAATGCTTGGTATTTTTTTTTCCCCTGCATGCGGCAATTCACTTAGGAGCCGAGTAATTGCATGAATAGATTTTAGTTTGCTGTTCTCTTGCTCATTTGGTTATGATTCATATACTTGAAAGAGCTGCAGTTGTTACCATGATTTCACAGTTATGTGTATCTGGCTTATATCATGCGTTTAATTGAAGGGAAAAGACAAAAGCTGCTAATGAAAATGGAAATTACTAGCCTCCCAGTTCGTGTGTGAGGAGGTTGTTTTCTTCCCCTCTCCTTGTTAGTGATGAAATACCAGTCAAACAACTGAAAACAGTTTTTTGTAATTTTTTTCTGAAAGATGTAATTCCAAATTAGAAGTAATACTTTACTTCTTTAATAATGTTCTGTAAAGATTGATAGAAAGGAGGATTACATCTTGTATTAAACTTTCAGTCCCTCTTTGCACACACACCATGGCATGGTAAATCTGCAATAGTAGTGTATTTTTTTATTAACGATGAATGAGAAGGCTGATGAATATGACTAAATCTATTTTGTTAGTGCTTGATTTTTCAAGAACACCTGACTTTGTTCAATCCTTTGAGTTGGCTTTTCTCTCCTCTTAACCAAAGGGTTAATGGGAAAAGTTGATTAGGGGAATGAAAGTAAAACTTTCATAGGCCTGTAAAGGGAGTCCCTTTGAACTAGTCCTGTTAAGTTAGTGGTGTCCACTCAACTGCAGAGATATGGATGTGACCTGTTGTTCAGACTCCAGTGAGCAGCGTGGTAATGAAATAACACCACTGACCTGCCATGGCCCCCCTGGTTCAGGTTCCTTTAATCAATGCAATTCATTTCTCCCTTGCTTGCTTGCTGTCACTGGTAGCGGATGTAAACTGAACAGGGGTTGTGTGTGGCAGGGGTGGTGTCTCCCTGAGATACTGCAATCTCTTATCAGGAATACTACAGCGTCAGTGAAATGTCAAGCACCTGTCTAAAAGTCTCAATTTCCTGCTTGACAACTGCAGCGATAGAGAAGATGGATCTTGTGAGCAGAAAACCAGAGGTACTGCAACAAGAGAAAACTAAATCTTATCAAGGGCTTAGAAACACATCACTCAATAACTCTTTCTTTGTACTTCCAGGAAAATAAACATTTTCTGGCTCTCTGTTTAAAAATCTGTGCCTCAAAAGCATATATTGAACATGCTTAGGACACCACTGTTGAATAAAAAACCCTGAGCCTTACAGAGATGTAAGTTCAAAGCAGCAATGCAGCAGAGTCTCCAGCCAGAGAATGAACAATTTTATGGAGGAGAATGAGTTACTTTTACAACGTAATAGACAAATAAATGCCACATCTATATTGTTTTAGTCCCATTGAAGATATATTTTTGTCCATAAAAAACAGGGGCTTCTAAAATGCTTCTTAGTCAGATAAAAAACATCTCTAGTATAAAAGCACCCTACAAAAATCTTCCTATCAGTAAGTTAACTTTTTCATTACAAAGAGCAATTATTTAAAAAGGAAACATCAGAATCAGAAAAGAAGAAACACTCCAAACGGAGAGTGAAAAAGCAATGTAGTTCCTACATAGGATGCAGAGGAGGTAGAATGCTGCCACCCCAGCCATGCAAGCACTGTCCCCTGTCTACTTTGTTCTTCTGCAGCAGAGAGAAGGATAAACCATAGTAACCTTCCACCTTCCATGTGGGAATGAAAGTGTGGCAGTTGTGCTAAGGCCCTGCTTCCCAGCTGCTACGACCCTGAAAATTGCATTATTTATCCGAAGTAACTATCAGTAGTCTGCATGGGACCAGACTTTGAAACAGTCCCTCTTATCTGAGCACAGCTGTCACCGAAATAAACAACCCGCGAGGGAAGCAGCAAATTAAAAGTCCTTTGTATATAAGGAAAACACAAGCAAACTGTATTTCATGGAGGGAGAAAGAGAGTTTAAAGCAATCTAATAAAAATTCCAGGTGCTGGACTTGAGATACACAGCCATGAAATTTCTCCTTCTAGGACACAGGGCAGATTCTTGTTACTGAAAAGAAGACTGTGTTTTTTGGTTAAGGGACTGCACATACAGCTCTTTTTCTGAGGTCTGTGATTTAGCTCTGGGTAGAGGCTGTGTGTCACCCAAGCAGTGCTCAGCTGGGACAGGATGGCACCTCCCGGTGCAGCCAGGAGGCTATGTCTGCAAGGGATGCAGATGTTGCCAGCAGCCTGGTAAGGTCAGCAGGCTCATTCTCAGCACAGGTGACAAGAGACTCTTTTGTCTTTTTTTTAACTTAGTTTCTTCTGTTACAGGAAACACCTGCAAGGAACCCTTACCTCATATTTTCCTTTCTTCTCCAAGGGCTCAGCTTCAGTCTCTCTGGGCACTGTAACTTCATCTCCTAGAAGCTCCTCTAAGATGAAGATGGTTTCCCAGTTGCTGTAATGATGTGCTGGGAAAATATCTGAGTGCATGCTGTCACCAAAATAAACAACCTATGAAGGAAGCAGCAAATTAAAAGTTCCTTGTATATGAGGAAAACACCAGAAACTGTATTTCACAGGGAGAGAAAAAGAGCTTTAAAACAACCTAATAAAAAGTCCTCCATGTTTACAGTTCACCATGACACACACAGATCTTATTAATGTCACAGTTTGGTGTTTTCAATCAGCTCTGTAAGGAAAAGGCTGGCCCAGCACACCCTCTTTGCTCTCACTCTCCAGGGGCATTGGACAGGCATACCCAGCTGCGACCGGCACAGGGGACACAGCTGAGATTTCTGACTGACAGAATAGCCTGCCAGAAAGCAGTGGAAAATACTACCAAGAAAATACACTAAACAACGGGAATGAATTTTGGCCAGCTTTGGAAACAGGGGAGAACATGGAGGATCTCCTGGAGACTCCGAACTCTTGTGTGCCCAAGGTTAGTTTACACCTTAGAGAAAATGTGGTCCCACCATCTTTAGTGGCATTTTCACCCATCGAGACCTGTAATTAAGATAACACGATCCTAGTTTTCACTGATGCCACCTTTTAATCTATATGATCTGTTTCCTCAGGGAGGTTGTTTATTTCCTGATTACAATGTGATTCTCCCCAAAGCAGCTGAAATGCATGGCTATGCACAAAGAACAAGACATCTAGAAAGTTTACATATTGTACCAGTGAGAAGACTAACATGCTGCTTCCAGTTCTGGACTGCAGTCTGTTAGACAACAGCAAGCATAACCAGAACAAAAATTTGTGACCGATCACATGAAAACCTGTTAATGAAAGCTTGTCTGGTGGATTTCAGACTGAAACAGTGTATTTTCAGAAAGTTTTACTCTCACTTACAACATACCTTGGGATCCAACTTGCCAGTCATCTTCTTCAGTAGTTCATAAAGCTGGATAGCATTACCTTGGGAATACCAGCCGGGCTTGTCGAGTGATAGCAGAGCCTCCTGCTCCTCATCATTCTCTGAAATCACCAAGCAATCACCTGCTGTTAGTGAGCACAGCCCATGCTCCTGTATTCATGAGGTGTGAGAGAAGCTGCCTGTGCACAGATTGAAGAGGATGGTCTGTTTTGACGTTAAACCAGCTCCAGTGTCTGGCTCAAGTCCTAATACTGACTGTGGGTTCAGTCAAGGTGTTTGTTAGCTGGTAGTAGGCATACATTTGTGAGAAAAGAAGCAGCTGAGCCTCATCTACAAGAGCTACAGAGGAGCTGAGAAATCAAAGCCACAGGCTTTGCCTCCCAAACACTACAGCAGTGAAGGCAGGAAACCACACGGACCAAACAGACAGAGGAGCTGCTACAGATTTAAGGCAAAACCATGAGATAGGACAGATGGTAGGAGACAGCATGTACCTTTCCCCACAAACAAGCTACCTACTGCTTTTAAACACTCACAAAAATACAGTAAAACAAACTGAGATAGCTCTTATGGGCATTTGCCAGCCTTAGATCAGCACAAACAATGAGCAATTCCAGTTATCATCCAGTTTTGAAGAAATGATGAGTGGACAGTATTGCTGCTTGTGGTGTAATCCACATTGGCATACATCCACATTGGCAGCTGTCAGTGAACCGGAAAAATCAGCAGAAGCTGAAACTTTCCAGTCATTATCCTACTGTGCCATAGGCTTCGTTTCTAGCTAGCCCCAAAGCAACTGGATCTCTCCTGGCATCCATGTAACCTTATTGCTCATTCAGGTCTGTGTGCTGTTGCCAGATGAACTCTTTTTAGCTTCTCGCTGGAGCCAAAATACTAGCTAGAATAAACTAGAATTTCAACAGAAATATTAATATTAATGTCTTCTGTCTATTGAAGTGGTTAAACAAAAGGGTGATTTTGTTATTCAATCGCAATCAAATATGTCGTTTTTCATACTAGAGGGTTAGAAGCCAATACAGTACAGTGTAACAGCAGGACCCCAGTTTTTTCTCCTGCTTTCTAGAATTTTTCAAAGCACTTAAAATGTGTGAGGAAGGAGACTAAGACAGAACAATCTTCATTTGATTAGAGACTGCTGAAAGCTGGAATGCAAATTTTGGAGAACAGCGAACTGACAAGACAGCTTTCTGTTTGACAGCACTAAAGATGTACATGGTATAGTACATTGGTCCTCAAAAGAAATAGAAGCAAAAAGAGGGAAACAGGAATGTGGAGAGAGGCATTAAATAACTCTTTAATGATTGAATCTAAGAATTTGAATAAGCATAGGATTTACTCTCAGACAAAGCAATTCTATATTAAGAGTGTTTTATAAACTAGGAAAAACCCAATGAAACTCAAAGCTGACAATAACAATTCATGTAGAACTTGTGTGGAAATGTGTTTTCCTTTGTTCTTTTTCAGAAACCTAACGATAATAGTAAGTATGATAGCATCCATAAAAAATAATCTTAATTTCCTGACTTTTAAAATATTTTTGACCAAACAACTTTTGATCAAACAGAAGTTGTCAAACTTCAGCAAATTTGTTTTATTTGCCCTGTATTTTTAGATGTATTTGTAAGGCTGGCTGAACAAGTAGACACAATCTTGAAATTATATGGACATAGAAGAAGAAACTTAGGAAAACAATTAATCTACTATCAAAAGTTTCTTGAAATTTGTGAAGGTTTGTATAGATGTCATGGTCTCCCTGTTCAGTTAATCAGGAAAATACTAGATAAAAATCGAGCTATTATGAGAGGGATTTTCAGAATAATAACATTGCATTTGAAAATAGGAGCCCTATGTGTTACAGCAGCACCAGATGGCTCCAGCAAAGAGCAAGACTCTGCTTTGCTACGCATGAGGGGCAGTCCTGACTGAAAAAATTCACTCTAATTACAAGGTAGAAGATCTCTCACTCTGTGAGATCTATTACTGTCACCCCTAGCAATGGGATTCATCACACTTAACTTGATGCATCCGGAATTGAGGCTTCTAATTTAGAGTTACAACCTGACCTAGTTGGCCAGGCTCCCTTGGTAGGCAAAAGAGAGCACAAGGAACACCTTTTAGAGGTGTCAGCTCTGGAGAAGGAAAGGTTTTAGTTAAGTTAGGAACTTCACTTTTAGGCAGTGAAATGAAGGGAAATTTCAAAGCCTGGTTTCCTCCTCTATGTTTGGAGGCAGCAAACAGCATTGAGATGTCTAATGTATTATGCGAACACCTTGATTTTAGAAGGAGCTTCAGAAATGTGAGGAATTAGGAAATGTCCTTTATAATATTTGAGTTGTAGGGTTACAGGGATAATGACTCTGAACTGGCAAATCTTGCCTCAAACCATCTCAAATGGCTGCTTGTGCTCACACTTGTAGGGGTGGCTGTGTCGATCTTATTTCTGTAACCTGAAGTGGGAGGAAATTAATGGTGTTTCAGTTGCAGCATTAATGAGAGAGGTTTCTAATCCACTTATGCTTTCCCTGTGGCAAAATATAATAAAGACACTTATTCCTCCGCTCTGGCTGTTAAGGACTCTTGCAGCAGTTCTGCCATGTAAAAATTGATACAGAAAAACTTGAAAACCCATTAATGACACCATTGGCTCTGGCCTTGTATCGTATCCTTCAGGTAGCAGCTACATGACAGCGCTGAAGAAATTTTCACATTTCCTGCAAAAATGCTGCATAAATGTGATGAAGGTAGTTTCTAACGTATTTTAGATATTCCAAACTTAACATTGTCTACACTCAGAAAAGATGAAAATGGCTTCTGACCTTCCTTCCACTTCGCTGTTATTGATTCATAAAAGTTCACTGAAAGGTCAGAAATGCTATAAATAATCCTTCGGCAGGAAGCAACACATACATAGGCGGGGATGCTAATGCTTCAGGTCTTACAAGATGGGAGGAAAAGGAGATGCCCTGACAATTTCAAACAGACTGAATAATCAAAAAGAATTTCTCAGATGATTTAGATAGCATGACTTGCTTCTTTCTGAAGTCCAATATATAACTGCAACCTGGATACCTGACTGAAAACGTGCCACAACAAGAAATGTAAAGGTAGTAAGCAAGTAAAATTAAAATAATTAAAGCCAAAAAATCATTCTATTAAAACACTCACCCAAACCTCAACAGTGATTCAGAGCAATTTTGCTGAGGGGAAGTTACTGTTCCTTTTTAAAAACAACAACGAAAGCTTGACTCATGGTGGGGTAATATTAATATTGGTGGAATGGCAATTTGCATACTGATGTGTCTAATGGCTTGAGGAATGTTTTCTGATTCAGAAATGTACTCCCATCACCATTAGCAGATATGGTTTTTCAAATAAACGAGTTTATTAAAAGACTCAATGTCCTCTTTCTTCTGAGAACTTTCTTGCCTGCTGTTAAATACGAGTTGCAGGTTTACAACATTGGCTGAGGAACATCTGGTTTCATTTTGAATGAGTACGCAAAGAAGTAATCAGTGAAGCTTATTCCCATTTAAATGACAACTGATGGTAATTTACTTTGGCACAGAATCGCTCTTTGGGAAAGACTCTGCACACACTTGCTTACTGCTCTGTGTTTTGCTATCCCTTTTTGGGTGATATCCACCCAGATGGAAACCTGAACACATGCAGTGCTGAGGTTGTGTCCACACAGGATGTTCAGCCCAGGGTCTGAACCTGGAGCTCTATCCCTAACCTGGCTGGTGTTTTACACTGTTAAATCACAGCCCGTGGGATTGGACTCTCTTTTGGGAAGCCTGAGATTAAGAGAGAAGCTAGGAGGTGAGGGTGAATTTACACTCCAACAGTTATTTACCTACATGTAGGTTAATTTTGATCAGCTCACCACCCCTGAGGCCCCCACCTTGTGCTGCTCCTCCAGTTGGGTGCCCTTGGTGAGTGTTGGTTTCCCACTGGAGCAAGGAGCTGTGAGCCAAGGACACCTCACACCTACTCGGCTGGGCAGACTGGGGTTAGAAAGAACTCCAAGTACCCAGAGGACACAGCAGCTGAAGATGTGCTGGGTGTGACTGTGGTATTATATGTACAGCTCCTCAGCAGCCCCTTCTTCTGCCTTCTTATCTTTCTCCTGATGACCTATTACTTGTTTCCATATAAATCTAGATAGAACTGCTGTTAGGGTTACTGTATTTTTTGTTCCTCTGAACTGTGCAATAAGAACATGTGGTGATTCTGTTGCTGGTTGTGCCTGTACCTGCTACTGCCTTTTCCCACCCCTGGGCAGCTCTTGCAGGCTCTCACCTCGTGCAGCACAGATGGGCACGTGTTTAGCACACTGAAGCCCTGGTTACCACCTCAGGGGGCTACTGTAAAACAAGTATGTTTCATGATCCACAACTACCATCCAGATATGCCTCTCTACAATTTAAAATAATGTCATTTCTGGTCCTGAGGGCATTAATATAAAAGTTATGTTCCAGCCTGGCTTGCAAGCGCTGATTCTAGATGGCATCTCAGGCTCACTTAAGAAAAACAAACTCTCTTTTCCAGAAGGGGACTCAGACAGGGAAGCCCATCATTATACAGCTGAGACAATAGGACCTGCGTAAGTAAAATCCTTCTGGTGGATTTTTCCAGTTGTAAATGTAATGAGACGGGATGACATAAGCTTTAGAGTTCCTCTGTGAGCATGCTCTCCATGAAGAAAGCAAGTACTTACAAGCTTGCTGGAGGTAAAACTTCATCTCCTATGGGCACCCTTCTGAAGGGTAGCACCCCAAATTCCTATGTATAGACCAACCACCTTTGCTGGGTGGCTTCCAGGCTTCACGCAGGTATTACTGTGTTTCACCATCACTGAATTACTTCTGTGCCATGGAAGCAGCTGTGAAAGCCATCTGCCTGACAGAAGCACCAGTGCTTGCCAGTATCCTGTCTGACTGGACAACTGCAGGGAAGCGATAAGGAGTAAATTATTCCTGTAGCATGGTGTCCTTAAATAAAAGGTTAAGGCTTCCCAAAGTAACAAGTGATTTTGGCTGTCTCCATTTTTGGCCACCCAATCTGATTTTTTTTTTTAGGGAAAAGCCTGAAGATCAGCTCCCCTCCCTGCCCTTGCATTATTCTGCTGTCTTTAGGGTGGCTTAAACTAATCTAAGCAGAAATTCACTTTTGAATCCTGGAACATGTTTTTTCATTTTAAATAGGTAGTGATATATATTTCTTATGCCCAGCAACCCCAACATATATGTGCTCATATTCATATGAAAAACTGGCAATATTCCAAAAGAACACTCTAGATAAAGCTGACAAAAATACAGCTACCTGAGAAAAAACTATGCTATTTCATAATAATTTCATAAGTGCTAGTTATTCAATTACCAAAGCTCCCTTTTCTCATGATGGACTTCTGTTCTTTTGCTCATTTATAAGGCAAGATAAGACCAAAGTACAAGTTAGCATACTTTCAAATTGTCCTGGGCATAAAAGAACCAAGACTTCTTTGAGATGAATTAAAAAAAGGAAGTTTAAATTTTTAGTTTTACTTAAACTTTTTTATTTTTTATTAAAATCTGCCTTATTGCTAAAAATTAATTGTGCCAAGCAACAGGCTATATAGATGAATGGTTGAAGTTTTACTTGTTTGTAAGAAAATCAGCACTTCCTTTATAGAAGTCAGTAAGTTTCTTTCAGAAGTTCTAATTACTGTGTTACAGGAACTGAAAATAACAGCTCACTACAGATTTAGTTATTTGTTTTCAAATCTGTGATAGCATTAACTTTATACCTTCCCAGGAACAGTTTGGCTAATGAACAAAGTGTTTATATTTAAAAAATAAATATGTTGAAACAGAAGCAAGGCCTTTTTTCCTTGGAAAAGGAAAATAATTTTTCTGGGAAAATGATTCAAAGGCAAGTTCATTTTTAAATGTAGTTCATGTGCAGATCTGGTAAAGCTTTTTCCATGATTATAAATTGTATTTCAGAAAACTTTTATTTTGGAAGGGTAGGAGTGACATAAATATAGAATTTAATTTCTTTCTTGCATGTATTTTTTAGTTGTTTGTTTGTTTGTTTTTTCTTTTTTTTTTTAATTCGGATCTTTGGAGAGGTACAAAATGGCAAGATAAGAAATAAATTCCCTCCCTAGAACAGTTTTATTCTGGATCTCACTAGTTTTCTAAAAAGACTACAGAGCCTTAGAAATGAGGAGCTCCCAATATCCCGACATATAACCCAAATAACCCAATCAATATTAATATTGTAGTCACCCTAAAGATCTCTATAGAACTATGGAGAGAGACAGGCTTTTCCAGAAAGCATTTTAAATTCAAGTAAGCTAGGAGAGGTATGGTAATTGAGAAAAAAAAGGCATAATCTTTTGAGGAAGACTGTCTATAACCTTTCTTACTAAGGTGTGCTTCACTGCCGTACAAAAATCTGAAGAGTGAATGGAAGCAGAAGATGTAGAAAAGCACAGAAGGTGAGGTGAGGGATACCAGTCAGTTCTGACCTAACCTCTCACTTCAGAAAAACATCTGAATTAATTTTCATAATTAAAATAAAACTGAGACACACAAAGCATCTTCTTTGCACTGTGCAGACTGTAATCTTTCATTTTATCCTAACCCTCTAAGTCTCTCTAGCAATACTTTCTGAAATAAGGCACACTGGAATTTGCTCTTGGACCATATTCTTCCACACTGAAAATTGACACTTCAGTGTGGTAGGGAAAAACTTCCTGCCATTCATTTACTTTGGCTTCAGACGTTAAAAAAAGAACAGAAAAGAAAGAAAAAAAAAAACAACAAAAAACCAAATGTTCTTTAATCCTCAGTTACAGAAAGACTAAAATTTTTACCCTACATCGTAACACTTGAGGTATAAAATTTATATGTCAACTAGAATAGACAATCTGATCCTGAACAAATGTATGCCCATAAAGCAATACAGGGACCCTGCTACAAGGAGCCTTTGTTTTTTATTTCTTCAGTTCTCTAAAATATGTTATTTCAAAGGGCATAATAATTGCAAAGTAGACATGAGCATGCATAGTTATTGCACATACTCATTTGCCTGGAATACACAACAGACATTTTCATTAACTTCTAAATGAAAACTACTTATACAGCCAAGTTGAGTTATGATTTATAAGAAAGCTCCACTCTTTTTTCCTAACTTATTAGACTACCTCAAATCCCTACTTTAATTTTATTGATTAATTCTGTTGGAAGTTCCAGCTCTTCAAGTACTGGCTGCCTTTGAAGGGGGCAGTTTTACATCAACCTTTAAAGAAGATTCAAGGCTCCATAGCTAAAGAATGAAATTTGAGAAATAAATAAATAAATAAACAAACCCACCCTGCCTTCTGCTTGTCAATTACTGTACAAGCACTCGGTAGCTGCAGATATAGTGGTTATTAAAAACTTGCTCAGTCTCTCTGACTTAGTAATTAAAAAAGGAGAACCTCACCCTGACTGACAACAGTTTCCTTAGCCCAGTGCTGCTGCCAAGCCTGGTAAGCTCAGTAAGCAGTGGTGAGAGCATTGCTGGGGAGTGCAGAGGCCTTTCATTACAATAAGGAGGACTCTTTGTTGCTTTTACTATATCCTCTACTGCATTTTATATTATTACAATGCCTTCTAGAAAAAATGCACCTAACCCTTAAAAAATCTGGGGTTGTGCAACGCACTCCTGCCACAAGCAATGAGCATACCAGGGTCCATCACCTAAAGCCTTTACCAGTAAGTTCTGTAGAAAGAAAATTACTTGAAGTTGTGCTGGTGAGTAATTACTACAAGTTGCAGCTAAACAGGAGAAAGAGGAGAATATAAACTAGGAAACCTCTGGGGACCAAGGGTGCGTTGGAGTGCAGGTATGGCCCAGCTGGGAAGCAGGATGGCCAAGCCACAGCCAGCTCCTCAAGCGTGAGCCTTTCCCAAGAGGCATAGGGGAGCCATGCACAAGGACTTCCCTGGGAAGGGTGCTCGTCCTTGAGAAGAGTGCTCATCTTTGAGGGTGCAGCAGGGAAAAAGCATCCCAATGCAACTAGTGTTTAGGGTTTCATGGTCAGCTGCATGGGAGAAGGATGCTGCACACATGGCTTGGTCTGGATAAGTCTAGCTTTTAGGAGAGGGAGTCACCAGCTCAGCTACAGATTTCCTACTTGACCTCAGGCAATTCTAATGTAAATAGAAGTATTAAAGCTCCTACAAGTCAGAAGTTCTATGAATGTAAATTTATTAAGGTTCATGTGCAGTGGCAACAACAGCCATTTAAGTGGCTCAGGAGGGCAAAGTGAGATGAAGATGCAGGAGGCAGAACTGGAGTTATGTAGACTCTGGATAAAATGACTGCGCTTGTTATGTTGCTCAGCCAATGAATGTGGAGATGAGGGGCAGTGGGAAAACTTCTCATGGGGGCCAGATAAATTAAGAAATATTTTAATCTTCTTTCCATCATTTTGTGCCTCTCTGCCACTTAGCAGCTTCTGCCTACATAGGGTGTGCCCACCAAGCTCTCTGTTGAGCCTTACGAGCCATGGTGGATGGGGAGAAGGGAAGGACAAGGTATGTGTGTGTGAGAGAAGACAGAGAGATGATGACAAGTTCAGTCTTAAGGTCTGGGGACAATTTCATGGCCTCAAGAACCACAATAATGAATGAATTAAAAGGAACGACAAAGAATGTAATGGGCTTACAACAACTGGCAGAGACTTCAGATGCTTTTTAAGATCTGCTATGGGGCCAGGGTTGCCAGGGAACACCAGGATGAAAAAGAACAAGAAACCTTGTTCCTATTAGATCTGTTGAGATAGAGTAGAACTTCATATGTAATTAAAACAGAAAGGAAAAACACTAGGAAATTAATGTTCTAACAAAGAGGAAAAGTTGTTATGTGTGAAACAGTCACTGTAAATCTCAGAATAATGTAACCAGGCAGGAGATGGCAAGGAAAAATGGAAACTATTCCTTTCTGGCAAAATACATTTAGTTACCCTTTGATGGGAAGACCAACATGAAAAATGTGTAGTAATGAGGTTTTTGAAGAAGAGAAATGATCTCCTTGACACTTCCTATAATACTTTTCCAGTTCCTTATCTGTGCATTTTGTGTGGTTTGCAAAAACATTTAGGTTTCTGTATGAAAATGCACTTTACCTTTTTTCTCAGAACCAAGAGCATTGTACCAAGAGATCTCCGTATGCAGGAATTTATCAGATAAAATCTCTCACTACTATTATTCCAGAAAAAAATAATCATCTTGGAAGGTTCAGCCTTAGTCTGGCAGTATCACAAAGACACCTGGGATCTGTGGACAGTAAAAATATATAATATGGTTTCACAGCAGATAAGAATCAGGTTAGAATGAACATGTTTACTAATGAAGAGAAAAAAATCCTGGGGTCACTAGAAAATCATGCAACATAGATATTGAAGTTTAAGACATCTGGAGTCCTGTGTGAATAAAAAAGAAAGACTGAAGAACAAAGAGAGTGAGGAAGATGGTACATCACTTTTACCTTTTCCTGAGCTTTCAGCTTGCAAGAAGTAATTCCCTTCTGAACATCAGCTGCCGAGTACTTGCTACTCATCTAAACAATGCAGGGTCCTGTGATTGCTTGCCACCTAAGAAAAGCCCAATGTTGTGTTCTCTGATCTTTTGTTTCCCAGTATTGGGTGGGAGAGGCAGAGCTGCTGCTGCACTAGTTAGCCTTCTACCCATGCAAGATTTCCCCCATGTGCAATAAATCCACACCTGCTATTTGTTGCAGCTCTTCTCTCACTCACCGCTTTGCAGTTCTCCCGGCTGCTTCATAAACATTAGGTAAGCCTTAGTATTTAGAAACTGGGAAACCGAGGCAGAGATTCACTGTCATACCAAAGCAAACCAGACCTCAAGCCAGGTTTTGGTTATTCCTCCTTGTGCTCTCAGGTCATTTCTAGGGCTTCCTAAACAGCTCCTTTCACTGCTTGCTTCCAACAGCAGATCTGATGCCTGCAGTACAAAAATGAACATGTGCTTTCTGCGAGAAACAATTCTACAGACTAACCTTAACAAAAGCTTGACATATTGGAAGAACACACAGGAGGACTCTAAAACTCCTTAATGAAAACCAGCACATACAGATTCATGGAAACTATGCTGAAGGGAAGCTCTCTGCAGCGACTGCCAGCCCACGTTCTGCCAGGAATGTACCATGCACAACTCTGTTTTTCCTCTACAACAAACTGCCTCAATCTCAATTTCCAAATTAATTAAAAATCAAATCACAAGGTAACTTTATAAAGTTCTCTGTCAAATCATCAACTTATTTTTGAACCCTACAGAAGAAACCAATTAAACAGAGAAGAAATATTAATAAACCCCCAAATTTCTATCATGTATTGCTTACATGTGATCTATGCAAAGAATGTTTTCTCTCTGTAAAGTCATACTGATGTGTCTCCATGACGTAGCTCATCTTTCTTTCTTCCAGAAATTCCTTGTTGATTTTGAAAGCTGTTTAAGAACTATAATGAGAAGCTTAAGCTAAACATCTACCAGTCTAATTCATATCGGTTTGCACCAATCCTCAGTGGAGTGGTAAAGTTTATAAAGTTGAATTGATCTGTCCCACAGGTAGCCAGACCTTGGCTGCTGTAGTCGCAGGAGTAGACCTGCACAGATCATAGAATCATAGAATCATAGAATCTTCCTTGCAGGTATTCAGAAAAGTAGTAATTATCTCTCCAAGTTAATCAACTTGTCATTCTGTAACAGCAAAAAAACATGAGGTGACTTTCTATGAATAAAAATAATAGAAATCATAGAATGGTTTGGCTTGGAAGGGACCTTAAAGATCATCTACTTCCAACCCCCCTTGTCACAGGCAGCAACACCTCCCAGGAGACCAGGTTGCTCAAAGCCCCATCCAACCTGGCCTTGAACACTTCCAGCGAGGGGGCATCCATAACTTCTCTGGGCAACCTGCTCCAGTGTCTCACCACCCTCACACTAAAGAATTTCTTCCTAATACTTAATTTAAATCTGCCCTCTTCCAGTTGAAAAATAATTGGCCCTCAACCTATCACAGCTTTCTACTCAGCAGGCAACCTGGTTCTATTAAGTTGCTAACATACCTAGAGACAACTGAGATGCCCTAAGGTACTCCAACAGAGTGGTCCAAGCAGGGAAGGCTTGGGTCAATTAGAACAAGAGGCCTACAATTAGGAAAGGAGTGCACCATGGCTGAGATTCAGCCCCAGATGCAGAAACGTAATGTAAAGGCTCTGCAATAGGAAGCACAGCCACTGCTGTGAGGCCAGGTTTGGAACTAAGCTACCAAGGCTGTAACATCCCACTTATAAACAGCAGAAGAGTCTGATCTGCATGTGTGCTGGTTTGGTTTGGCAAGATTTTTTATAGTGGGGGAAGGGCTCCAGCGGTTGCTCCAGTAAGAAGCTGAGAAGCTCCCCCTGCTCCAGAACCAGCCAAGGAGCCATTAGAGAGACAATAGATGTGCCTCTGCGATTAACATACGAAAGAAGTGAGATAAGACCTGAGCAGAGCAAGCAGTTAAGAAAGACGACCTGAGCTGCAGAGGTGAAAGGCAGTGCTGGGGTGAAGATCCCGGGTGGTTGGTGAGGAAGAAGGGGAAAAAGGTGCCCAAGCAGAAGTTTCCCTGCAAGCTATGGCGAGATGGCAGGCTGTCCCTCTGCATTCATAGAGGAATGTGGTAGAACATTCCCTGGGGGTGCCAGGAGGGGTGAACTTGGCCAGTGGGCTCAGATTATGCAGCTGTGGAAGATCCTGGTGACAGAGGGAGGTGACAGTTCCCAAAGCAGCCTGTGACTCCGTGGGAAGCCTGCACTGGAGCAGCTTGCTCTGGACCTCATGAGAAGGACTTATGAAGGAAAGGTTCTTGGAGGACTCTTGGAAGGGACCCCATGGAGAAGCAGGGGTGGACTGTAAGGAATCCTTCCTGAGGAGGAAGGAGCAGCAGGAACCACCAGACTGTGGACTCACTCTAAACCCCATTCCCTGTCTCCCTGTGCCACTGGGGGGAACAATTGGGAACAAAGTAATTTGGGCCTGGGAAGAAGGGAGGGGTGGGGTGACGTGTATGTAAGCCCTGCTCTTTGTGTTGTCTGTGTCCTGTGTGTATTTGATTAGTGTGAAATTAAATTATGATTTTTTCCCCAAGTTGAGTCTGTTTTGCCTGTGACCTTAATAGGTGAAGAGCCCTCCTTGTCCTTTGTCTCCACCCATGAGCTTCTAGTTGGCTTTTGTCCTCCTCATCCCCCAGTGTTTGTGACGGTGGGAGTTGAGTGAGCAGCCACGGGGCTGTTTCTTTGTTGTCGTGTTAGATCCAAACCATGACTGCATGCATTAATAAGCTTTCCAGTGGGACCTTTATTATTCCGTGGACAAAATAAAATGTATCTGTTTAACCATCTGATATTAAAAATGCACAAAACAGATCAAAAGGCAATATGCATTCTCTCAATGCCAAAACAGCTGCTGGCTTGCGCATGGTTTGTCTCCCTAGTATTCCTTTCAGTCTTCTGATATTTCCAGTTTAGCCCTCCCCACCCCAGTGATGGATGGACACTCTTATGTGTGCTGGGAAATAGACTGAAGGTGAAAAGAAATATTTATTTTAACCAGAAGCAATATTTAAAAAACCTTCTAGTTTAGAATTCTAGATATTGAAATATTGGTATAAATAATTGCTAGACATTCTTCAGGTATTATGTCATACTAGTCTGAGTTCCCATGTATCCAATGTAAAAGAGCCATAAACTATGTGATCTTCAAGACTACATCTCCATGCTCTCTTTGATAAATTGAGCTTACATGTCCTTCAGACGCAATTGCTTAGCCAACCCTTTGGAACTTTCAGCAATTCTGTGGAAGTATGAACATGAGAACTGAAGGCATTATTTCAAAATGCTGCAACAAGAGTTAATGTTGCAAGTCTTGCTCATGTATGGAAGGTGTGCATTTGCTTTTGTCTTCCACACAGAACTGGGTCTTCACATTCAGTGCAAAATCTGTAAATCCCAAATCTTTTTCAGCATCACACATCGTTAGAGAACTATCATGCTATAAAGTGATCTCTATGAAGTGCTGACTGCTTTGCTTCTAAATTTTGCATAGTGTTTGGCTGTTTTTTCTCAGAGACTATGGAGGAAAAAATGATCTCCTTTTAATTATCTTTTCATGTGTTGGAGGAGAGCTCCTTTAAGCCAGAGAAGCCTGTTTGCTGAACACAGTTTAGTCTGGAATACAAACTTGTCATTTAGGTATTTTGGCTTTGGTTTTGAGAACACAGGCTAGGATATGGCAATTCATGTTCTGTGGGGACTCACTACAGAGAGAAGATGGGCTTGCCAGGCCCTTAGAAGCTCATTCTGCTGTAAAAACAAGCTGCATTTTTTGGATGAATTTGGCTTCCTAAGTGTGGGAGCTTTCATGCCTTATGTCTTTGGTACTGCAGGTACAATCCAGATCAGATTGTATCACAGTTCCATTCTCTGCTAATATCCTGAAAGAAAATAGAAGAGCAACACCAGAAAGTGATCACAAATGAATGATTTGAGGTTTTTCTATAGATCTTGACTTTTAATGACCTCCCAGTCACATACGGTAGGTGGTTTACATGCAATTATATATATCAACTATATTTAACTCACTTTAACTGCAGTTTATATAGTTACTAAATGTTGTTGTTAAAACAACTGTTACTTTTAAATCCTGATGTCACCTCTTTGGCAATCATATTTAAAGCATCATCATGACTTACAGTTTTTGCGACCTACTACATAGAAAAAGGGTATTTTGTAAACAACTTTTAAGTGCCCAGACTTGGAAAACTTCAGATAATTCACCATATTAAGAAGGCATTGACATGCTTCTCTATGAAGAAAGTTTCTTCCTAAAACATAAACGTGACCTGATTACCAATAACCAATTTTAAGAAATCATTGGTATGGAACTGTCTTCCGAAACAAACAAGTACTCGATCTTATTGGTTTCAATAATTTGAAATAATTATTGGATAATTATTGAATAATATTAATAATTTTGGTACAGAACACATCAAGATCATAGGTCCAATTCCTTGAACTTAGAAAGGATAGATCACTGAATCATAAAAAGTAAACCCAGCAGAATTAATTGCAATTATGTTATCTTGATTTCCCCATTATGAGAATTTTCAGTCAAGTCTCTCATGGAGTCCTTATGCAAATTTAGTTTACAGTTCTTCACTGCTTCTGCATAAGGACATCAAAAATCTTAGTTACATATGCAGATCTGCCAGGGGTATGATTATGGGTAGTCATTCAATCACTCAGCTCCTTGACTCTAAAAGGAGAGCCAGTGCTTTTGTTTTTCTGCCATTCGTTTATCAGTTCTGCCTGTGGGCTTTTTGAAGACAGAGACTGACTTATCAAGTGTTTACACAATATCTTAAAGAAGTGGGGTTTGAGTTTTATCCAGGCCTTGAATATAACATTATATAATCAATAACTAGGATTTTGCAGGAGTGTTAGTTAGTGTAACTCCTTTTGAAAATGCAAATGCACTTTCCATACATAAAGAATTCTGGGTTTGGAGTACTTGAAAGTTATGCTAAACATGTTTTCCAGTTTTAACAAAAGGAATATTGTTGATACTGTGCTTTTGAAAGCAGCAGCTTCAGCTTTCTTTGAACTAGCTTTCTGTAATATTCTTATTAGTTTTGTGCCAAACGTAGTATTTAATATCAAAGGTAATCAGCTGAAGCAACCCTGCTGTCTTTATGCAGAGTGCTTTGCAGTTTTTCTCTGTTTTGAGTTTTGGATGAGTAACTTCTTATTCCTTTTATCCTCTAAGATACTTTGAACACTATGCAAACATATAAAGAACTTGGCCTGACACACATTTACTTTAGTTTTTGATTTTAAAGAAGAATAGACATTGGAGAATGCATCCATAGTTCAGCATTCATCTTGATACTCAGAAACTAAGAGGTGCCATACTTCAAAGAATAAGTCTTTTTTTTCTTTTTTTTTTCTTTTTTTTTTTTTTTTTCACAAACAAGGAGCTGTTTATGAACAGTGGAAATAATGGGGCTTATCATCCTAAGAAGTTGTGTTTCCCAGTTGGATTCGACAAATGTCTAATAGGGTGCAAAGTCTTCCAGATGCTCTTCCAGTAGCTGGGTCATTTGTGGCCAGGCTCTCTTGGATGGATACTCCAGTATCTGATCAGTTTACACTGTGGCTTTTCTCTGAGTTGGCAGTAACAGACCCATTTTTTAATCTCCAGCCTCTAGAGGCTGTAATAACTCTGAGAATACTAGGCCACACTCAAATGTGGTTGAAATTGCATTACTGATGGAGGTTTGCAGGAGGGGATGGGCAGAAATTCCTACTCACACATGCCATATGATTGCAGAAGCCTTAATGTTTAGGAAAACAGACTAAATGTTATAGAATTAGCCTGTGTCCTGGTAGCTCTAGTTTCTGATGTGCTGTAAAATGTGAGACCAGTCATTAGCGAGAATATGTCCACAGGATGCAATAAGAATCTGGCCTCCCAACACTTCTGGAGCAAATACCAGTGAGGTCCATTCCAAGAAAAACAGAATAAACCAATAACACTCAATTCCTCTTGCTAGGAGAAAGGAATAGCCTCTCTGCTTAAATTGCCTAAAAGGATATACTGTAAGGGGGAGTTTGGCTTCCTTGTTCTTTGGGTACCACACAGCCTGACTAGTACAGAGTGGCAACGTACAGAAATGACACCAGCTTAACTATGCCATTGTTCAAATGGACATATGTACCATCACTTCAAGCAGCAGAGTGGCCTTTTCTATCATTTTACAAAAAGGTTATAAACAATCCACTGCCAATTAGTAATAAAAATGTACTCCCTCAGTTCCTAATTTGGTATCTCTGCAGTGGATCTAAAATGTAAAAAAAAATTTATTATGAGGCAATGATCATCAAATATGGTAGGCAAGGACTTTGAAAACTATCAGAAAAAAAATGAAGCTTTATAGCAACATTTTGCTATCAACTATTAAATATGTATTGTGTCTGCTTGTGACTTTAGCAATCTACTCTGCAAAGGATCAGGGTATGCAGTGGCCCAACTTTATTTTGATTTTTGCATCAGTTTTAAATGCTTTCACATATATCACTATACTGAACATGTAAAAACAAAATCCAGACTGTTATTCTCAACTAAGACTATGTTTAGGAAACATGAATAAAATATAACTATTAGAAAAGATATCCTTAACATCTCCCTTACAGTCTCCCATCTTACCTATCACATGGCTTAATTGCAAACATCGATGACATGACAGGAAATGATCACCTCTCTATTCTAAAACTATTTCCAAACTGTTGATTTCAACCTACACACAAGTACTGTCTAGCAAACTTTAAAAAGACTAATTGGTGAATCCCTTTGATTACTAGGTAACACACGCTGATTTTTTAAATGTTTGTCTACAACACCTAAATAATACTGGGAAACCAGGAGTCCCTGAGACAGCTGTTTACACTGTCAGAAAAAAACAATCTGTTGAGTGGCTGATATCTGTGCAAACGCAGAGTGGAATAGTTTTAGACTAAGATCATTTAAACAAAGGATGGGAGGTGAAACAGTCGGCCAATGAGCCTGTCACTGTAGATTTTTGGAAATACCTTCTGAGCTGCTTTGGTGGATGATGAATGTCTGTACGAAAACAAACTCTGTTACATGAGACTAAATTTGTTTGTATGTGTCCCCCACTGTCGGCCCTACTGGCCTACCCTAAGGTGTTTTTCAGTGGAATCAGGCATTAACCATGCTGACAGAGAGGGTGTCCAGAAATGATGTATAAACCAAAAATCCCTAGTCAAGAGCAGGGAATTATTTCTCATACTTTATCCTTTAGAACAGTAGACCTCCTACTGCAAGCTTGATACAGAACCTGTTTCTCATGTTGGAGAGTTAAGAGACCCTTGATCTTTACATCATGATCTCGTGAGCTACAAAAAGACCTGCTTTTGAAAATTAAGAGTACAAGATACGATTATTAGTTATGACCTTCCTTTTCCTTTCCTAAGTAGCCAGAAAATTCATGAAAAATAGTGCCAATACACTATACAGAACAGATAAACAAGATTTCCTTGAAAAGAATTGCACTGCTTTCACACACTATATGGCATCATGGGATGTTATAAGGCAGTAGGGAAACATTTATGGACTTTATTGCTCCTGAATAATGCAGTCCTCAGCCAGCTCAACCTTTACTTGCCACTCTGCCACAAGCTCTCAGCAAATATGCATTATTATGTGGCCTCGTGTTACATAATATTTCCAGACAGGCTGATATGAAGTGACACCATCTCCAGAAAAATGACATCAGGGCAGCTGCATTAAATAAAGGAATGTCCTGAGTCTTTGAAGAGTAGATTACACAGGTGTTTTCTGCTGGTGGTGGTGTTATTCTGCTTGAGTCTTCTGACAAGTGGGAAAATGAACCCTTTATGGTCACCACCCAAAATGCTTCCTGAGTCCAGAGAGCATCCCCTGCTGTAGTTGGAGGGCAAGCTGGAAATGTGAAACCACATAGTACATGGGTAAATTAGCATAAGCTATGTGTTTGACACATTAGATGTTATTTCAAAAGCCCTCCTTGAGGCAATGGTAGAAAAAAAAAGTCAAAAAGCAAAGACTTCAAATTCAGAAAACCCCAAAAGAGTGAAATGCCTCTCCTCTTCATGTTTACATGTGCTGCTCTGCTCTTACTCTGTCTCTCCCTGTGCTCTCCCTTCCCATCACCTGGCTTCCCCAGCCCCTCTCTGATTCATCTTTGTCTCACACAGATTCCCTTGTGCATCCCTGTCTTTAGGTCAGGAGATTTTTCCTTCATCCCATCTATCTTGCTGCCCATGGAGGGAGCAGCAGGCATGTGAGCTTCAGTGTTCAGTGATAAGGATGTACCAGGGACCCATGTCAAATGATGGAAGAAAAAGTCCTATTTAATCCCAGCAATGGCCTGTGGCTGGAGTTCAGTACAGACCAAAACTGTAGAAAATAAGACAGTCTTTGCAGACTGAGGACCACAACTCATACATTTGGGTAAGGATTTGCAGATGCAGCAAAAGACCAGGTTGCTATTGGGTGAGTGAGCTCTCCACCGAATATCTAGTCTCTGCATGAAAACACCAACAATTGTGCTGTCCTATCTGTGATGAGTCAAAGGCTAAATCTAAAAGTGTTTTTAAATTTAAATTTGACTCTACATTTAAATATGAAGATCTGATGATCTAAAGCAAGAAAAGATTGGTAAGAAGAGATGATTGGAACAACTAACAGGCAAAAAAGGTAGACAAGCACTCTTGAGTTTTAACCTCACAGGATGATGTAGAAGAAAAAAAAAAATAGCCCTCACTGTAGGGGCAGCAATTGACCTACCTATTACTGTATTTTGGTTGAAAATTTAATCAGAACTTTTTAGAGACAGCATTTATGTTCTTCAAATGCTTGAATAATACAAGACTATTTAAATGGTTCATTCCCTTGTAATGGTGCAATATAAACGGTTTCAAAATTCCCACATTTTTAATAGTTATTCTACAGTCTTACTAAAAGTCTTAAAAAATTTACTGGGTAGTATTTTGGTATTCTTCTGGCAGTAAAGACAGAAGTTTCAAATAAAAAGAATGGCTGAAAAAGAAGTTATACTGTTTACAGATTTAACTTCCAGGAAAATGAAGGCACTCCCTTCCTGATCCCACTCCTCAGACATAAAAGGTTTTAGTATATATAAATGCATAAATATAGTTATATAGGATCAGCCAGTTCTGCATCTGATCTCTGGCAAAAGTCAAGCCCAGATTTTGCAGATGATGGCAGAAGAATTAAATAGCAGACATGGGATCACCTCCTTCTGAAGTCTTGCAGCCGCTAATAATCAAGTACAGTCTTCAGCCTAGATGTTTGTAACTTTCTATCATGTCTCCTTATTTTATTTTCTAATTGGTCTTTTCAGTTTATAGCATTTTCCTGTATTTTTAGAAGTCTAGGGAAGAATGACTGAGGGTGCAAAAAAGCTTGTGCAGTGAGTTGTTAAAATGGCAGTTACCAGAGAATCATCAGAAACTGGAGAAGGGAGTCTCCTAAATTGGAGGCTGCATCACATAGCAGAGGCATCATAAGCTGGACAGAAATTTAAGTGCAGAAGTAAGGTAGACAGCCTGGAAGTGCAATTGAAAGTGGGCTTTAAAAACCTGAGATTCTCTGGAGCAGAAGGAGGAAGAGTTTCTTTCTCTGGGCATTTGGAAAATGCAGACAATTGCACAGAAATACAGCATCCACCACCCCTTCCTATATAGGATTGGTTTTGGCCTGTACATATATGTACACGTATGTGAAGATACACATACACTGTTAAATTTGTATTGTACATTCAGATATAGAACAATCAGCAACACCTTTTCAGTTTACAAAAAAACCCACCCAGACCAAAATAGACAGGAAGCATTCCTGAGCTGGAACTAAAAATATTTAAAAGCCTTATTTAGGACCAAGTGAGAATTCCCTGTACATACAGACTTATAGAAGGTTTTCAGGAAAATCAGAGTAATCTTTGGCATTTCTATTTTAATTTCGCATTCTAAAAAATCTATTTGACAATGATCAGAACTGGCAGTCAGGTTAGTAATTTGACATACTTTAACAAGTGATGCAATAAAGGCAAAGCTCTGCTCTGAACTGTTACAGGACTCTTGGTGTACTGCAGATTCTCAGACGAGTCACAACTGTATTTGCTATCTGTATTCCTTCGAGTCCTTCATAGAGTGATACAGTATTTTAACCTAGATGTAGCTGTTGAAAGCAAAGAAAATCCTACATTCTCAACACAGGACTTAAACAAACATTTTTGACCTGATCCTTAGATGTAGTAGCTCAAGGTACTGTTAGTACTTTCAAGAACCATTTAAAGAATTTCCCTGTGTAAAAGAAAATGTAACTTTGTGAATAAACAGTAAATTATGGGGTATTCATATTACAGGAGTAAAGGGTTTTTTTTGGTATAGCACTGTTCTAATAAACTTTGCTACATAAGCTACCCTTAACCATAAAAACTTTGTTGCCAGATAAAAATAAATGTAGCTGTTTTAAAACCTGGAAGGATATGTATAAACTGTTCCTCCATTTACGAGAATGGTACTTTAAAAGAACACTATGCAAATTAAATAATTATTTATTGTGCTTTTCAGTGCCTTAGTTCAATAAAAAGCAGTTACACAAATCTTTTAAGATTTTAAAGTGTTTTGGTTGCTTTAAATTATGCCTATCTTGAAACTCCAATGAAGCAGTGATGCATTTTTGATTGCACAATTAAAAGAATTTATCATTGTTGCTAAATGCGTAAGTTCTAAGATTACTTGTCTACTGAAAAAACATTTATTCAGAGCAGTTATCTGATATCACATCTCTAGACAATGCTTTCTTTGTCATCGTGTCCTGTTTCTTGTCTTCCTTCAATGTTTACTGAACACAGTTGCCTTTTTTACATTATTCACTGAAAAGCATTTATCCTTCTCCTTAGTAAACTTCAAAACCTTCCCCTTATTAAATCTGCAGAAAAAATCCTGTTATATATCTAAATAAAATTTAGCACCAGTACACGATGCAACACTTGGGGTGTTTGAAATTAAGAATACAGTCCATATTTTGTGCATTAAGTCCATTTATAACACAATTCCCTTGGAATAGAAGGGAATACAGTATTATTTGGAAGTAAGTGTAATTCAGACCCACTGATGGATGGAAGAATATGGATGAAACTCAGTCCTGGAGAAATGGATAGGATTGCTAAATACTTACTGCAGTTCATTTTCTGCAACAAATTTCTTCACAGAACAAGCTTTGTTTCACTTACTGGACCTTTTTACCTGAAATTACACTAACAGTGCTTTAAGAAAGTATTTACTATCATGTCCACCTCTAGGTTTTGTCCTATTTCAAAGCCAAAATAAGGAAATGTTGTCTCCCTGATATATTATATCCAATGCTCTCAGAGAAGAGAGAGTCTCAAGCACAGTGACTAAACTCTTCTACCTGAAATCTATACTAGCAAAAAGAAGATAGAAATACAAAACTTAAATTTTGAATTTTCTGTAGGTCTGACATGAAATAAAGCCTTAACAAAATTATAGAAACTGGAAAGGCATCACCCCCTCCCGAATGTATTAAAAGCTCCACTTCATGCAATCTTAGAAATGAACTGTGATTTTGGTATCTGCAGCAAATGGGTGAGACCATCAGTGCCCACCCTGAAGCTATATGTTTGTTGTGAGGAACATAGAGAGAGGGCAGCAAAAGATACATTATTAAAAATATTACTTTAAACATTTTCTCATAGAATTGCTTGTATTTTTATGTTTTAAACTTCACATCCTCTTAAAGCTATTCACTACTTCCAAACATCTACCTAAAAACCTGTCCTATATGTATAATTCTTTGTTTTGAATTTTCTGGTTGGTCTTTGAGAAGAAATCAGTTACTTTCAATCAAATACATATATATTAAAAAAAATCTACTCACAGGTTAGTAGTTTCAGCAAATTATTTATCTGATGATTGCTCTAGTTACAATTGTGTCCCTTAACTATTTAGATAGTGAGGTCTCCAGAACAGAAACTGAATTTTATTCTGTATTAATAAGCTATGCATGTAATGAGTGATCAACCCTTACTTGAGCCTCTTTATAATGCCAAAATACAAAGTGAATGAAAACAAGTGAGTCAGGAAGAGGACTCCAGGGAATACTGCTCCTGTTTGAATACATGAGGAAGAAACAGCTTAATGAAAATTGCTGCTTACAATCTAATAATGTGTTTCAGCTGATGCTATACAATATTTCTCAATGGAGATGGTAGTATCAAAGTCTTCTCCCTCTGTTCTGCCCTTTTTTGCACAAAAAAACCCTTGTCAAAATATTTTGGAGCCTTCTGGCTGTCTAGTAAATTTACTGAAACTGGCCAACAGGTTGGAAAGTTGCTGGCTGGATTAGTGGCAGAGGGACAGAGCAGGATTTCCTTAGGAAGTCAGGCTGATCAGATTGTTTAAAAAATATCCCAAGTCAGTTACATTTTATTTTCAACTTGCATTATATGAAACTAAATAAAATGCTTGAAGAACTGAGTCTTTTTTACCCTTTATGTTTTTGTTTCCTCTCCCTCCTTTCATATAAATAGTTTCAATTTAGTCTCTGAGCTTTTTTTTTTTTTTTTAATTGTCAACTTGGCAGTTTCTGATTTGAACTAATCCTTGAAAAATCACATTTAAGATATTTCTTACTTATTTTCCTATATAAATGAGTGAAACATTGAAATGTAGTTTCAATATATATTTCCACTGCTCATTTTAGTTTTACCATAAAAGTCCCACAGGCAAAATTTCTTTTGGGCTGGAACAGCTGACTTTCCTGTCATAAAATGCTAAAATTCAGTTTAGTATATGCTGACTAATGCTATTTTGGATATAAAATTAATTTTCAGGTAGCACTTAATCATATAGGTATTTACCAAAATACAGAAAAATTAACCATCTTCAGCCATCTTACTATTGTTATTTGTAGTTCAATGAACACTGTTTTTATAAACTTCTTTTGTTACAACCTTAATTACCTAATGGTCAACACTGCCAAATGTTTCAGATTATTTTAATTAAATTAAGTGAGAACCAGGGTATTTTCACCTATTCTGTCATTATTTAGCCAAAGTACACAAATGAAATACTGTCATATTTCCTCCACAAATAATAACCTTCAGCCTTGCAATTTTTTTGTACTGTTCTTTGAACTTCCTTTAAATTCTTGATATATTTCTCTTATGTTTTTTACCAGAACTGCATTTCATTTTCTGTGTATGCCCTTGTAAGCATAAAAAAGAAAATAATTATTACTTTTTCATTAATTATGCAATATCTGAGCCTTTTTATTGCCTCCAGGATGGTAATTCTTAATTTCTCAGCACTCCTCAGCCTCATGAGAATTTTTTACTAATATCTCTGGAAGAGTTGCATGCAGAGTCCATTTTTCCCCCAAATGCTACATTTTCAAAGTATGCTGTCTAGTTGTCCAGTACATTTACTTTTGTTTAGAATCTTTTTCTTTTTTTTTTTTTTTTTTTTAGAGAAGTAAGTAGAGGAGAAGCAAGTCACAACTGCAACTTACCAAGAGTTCGAAAAGGTCTTTGGTTTGGGGTATGGGAGAAGAAACCAGGTTTCAAAGCATTTGTAATCACAATGTCAAAATACTCCTCGAAATCATTCCTAGAAAGTAAAGGAAACTGAATTAGCTAAACTAATAAATTAGCTAAGATGCCACTAAATGCTCTTTAAGACTTAGGAAGGTAGGAAAACACTTTTTTTCTGAAGCTTGTTCAGTGTCACTACTGCCCTTCTCCTGAGGTCTTGTACCTTCAGGAGCACTCATTATTTGTAAAAAGATGTTCCTTGGTCCAGGGAGTTTTTTCATCTCAGGAGAATGTGTGACGGATGACACAGTGTAATCTCAGGTGACAACATACACATAGACAGGTACAGAAAGGTGTAAGGACAACAAAGATGATTGGGGGATTGGAACATCCCTCTTATGAGGAAAGGCTGGGAGAGCTGGGACTCTTTAGCTGGGAGAAGAGAAGACTGAGGGGAGACCTTATTAATGCCTGTAAGTATCTAAAGGGTGGGTGCAAGGAGGATGGAGCCAGACTCCTTTCAGTAGTGTCCAGTGACAAGATGAGGGGCAGTGGGCACAAGCTGGAACATTGGAGGTTCCATTTAAATATGAGGAAAAACTTTTTATGGTGAGGGTGACAGAGCACTGGGACAGGCTGCCCAGGGAGATTGTGGAGTCCCCTTCTCTGGAGATATTCAAGACCTGCCTGGATGCAGTCCTGAGTAATGTGCTCCAGGCAATCCTGCTTTAGCAGGGGAGTTGGACTAGATGATCTCTAGAGGTCCCCTCCAACTCTGACAATTCCGTGATTCTGTAAATGAGGCATTTTTCCTTATAAAGCAAAATACATGAAGCCAAGTGATGGGGTAGGAAGTAAATGAAGACTAAAGACATTTAAATGCAGGTGCTTAGATTGTTGATATCCATACTGTACATATGCACAGGCCTAATGGGTGTCCAGTATGCCACTGTAGTCAACAGAGATCTAATTATACAGCCAATTAAGTCTTAAAGGGTGATTTCACATACTCTGAAGTTGAAAAACCATTTTGTTAGCTGAATCCTTCTCAGACTCCACTGGCTGCTCTGACTAAATCCCTGCTGGTTACAGGGAGGCTAGACATGTGGCTCACAAATAAACATCTACAAGTATGAGTCTTAATCTGCCAGCTGAACCACACCAATGAACTCAGATTTTTCAAAGATCAGTAGGCCCATGAAAATACAGATCAATATCTGAACTGTGGAAATCCCCTAAATTTAAATGGGACTCTGTTTGAGCATGGTATGTAAGTGGGACTTTTCTGTAGTTAAGTAATTTCTTAGAGACCTACATGCAAGTCAGTAACATTACAAGCCAATACAAAAAAATGCAACCTTGGGGAACATTATTGCCACCTGTCCTAGTGTGAGATGGTTTTTTTCTGGAGGTATCAGTTATTCTACTCTAGCAAGAGTCTTCTCATTTTAAGGAATCAATTAGACCTGATTTATTACATCATCAGGCTGAGAACTATATCAAGAAATAATAACAACGCCTACCTAAATGCCTCCATAAAATTAGACAAATGTTGCTTAAAGACGGTTTTTTTAACAGTCTTTTTTATTTATTATCATCATTATTATTAAAACATCACTACCTGTGACATGTATTTTAATTCAATAGAAATGTTTTATTGCTTAGGTGACTGTGTTGCCTGTAACATCCAGAAATGATGGATATTCTTGCATGGAACAGAGAAGTCCCAGCTGTCAAGTGCAGGATGGGTACAGGCTCTAAAATGTTACCAGCAGAAGCAGTTTACTGGAAGAGTACTACTAGCTAACCATGCCATTTTCATGTAATCTGCAATTTCCCATGGGACTGAGATATCTTAGCTAAAAAACTGAATGTTCTCCCCAGGAGTTTATCTTCAAGTTTTTATTTTGTGTTCTAAATTGCATTCCAGCCTTAAAATAGAATGTCTTGAAATTTCCTTCCTCACATGAAATTTTAGATTTCTCTATTTTTCTCCACTTGTGACGACAGGTAAACCTTTACCTTTTAAAAGAACCAGTATCAAATATGGCAATGGTATGTGTTCAAAATTAGCTTCTGTGTGGAAGGCTTCAGAAGTTGAGCAAACAGGCATGGCCCTTAGGTGAAAAGTACTGTGCAAATGATGCTTCCACGGGTAAGCTAAGCTTGAACTTTCAAAATGAAACCAACACTTCAGGAGCACAACAAAGCCTTGTGGGAATAGTGAGGAGTGCTTTGTGTACAAAACTCAAAACAGATTAACAGTTTTCACAAGATTCGATTAACTGATTTGTTGACGAAAACCCAGAAGATCTGTGTGGAGAGGTGTTATCTATGGCCTTTTTCGAATTATACTAAATCTCATGTACAAAACTACTGATCTTATGAGAGCCTGAACCTTGTGTTACATTGCTACGTAACATTAGACATGATAAAATCTGTTCCAGTTACTGCTTGTGCTCGGTATTGTGGCTTGTGATTACAGTAAATGGCTAAGACAAAAGGTAGAATGTATCTCACATAATTTTAGCCACCCAAAAATTGCATGCTGAATTCAGTCTACACCACAGACAGAGCCAATGGAGAAACATTCACATTCTTAGAAGGCAACTCACCCCACTTATGTCAGACATAATACTACGGTACAGAATGAATTGCCAAAGATGATGCCCAGTGTTTTCTCTCCACTAACCACAGAGGGAATCAAAATTATCAGCTTAAAAAATTCCTGGCTTTTAGATGGCTAACATTCATGAAAAGGTGAAATGACACTCAGCTTCAGTGACTACGTGATATTTGACTCCTCTGTAGATGTGCTCTTGCCAATGCTTAAACATTCAGTCAACTTGACAGGCATTCTCATGGTAGGTAAGCCTGAAAAGTCACACAATGATGTTGCTGCTTACGTGAATGAACTCGCACTTCCTTCTGTAGGTTGACGAGCCTTATACACTGATCCCAGCAATACTTGTATGCTCTGGCCAGGAAACAGTTCTTGTTTTATGTCAAAATGAGATTGTCTCTTAGACTTCCTCTCTTCTTACCAATATGTCTCCCAGTTAAGGACAGCTTGGTCAGATGAACACGACTGGGATGGTAAATGATACACTAAAGCATGAATTTCCCAGCACTGATTTTATGTGGACAATAATTTCTTAGCCAAACAGGACCTTCTTAAATAAAGTGCAAAAAAGTTAACAGTTACAAGGTAAGGATATTAGGAGTAAGAGGCTGAAACTTCACACACATTTCAGCTTTTCACCTTTATATTTTCTTTTTTTTTTTTTGGTAATACCACACAATTAACTTCTCAGTATGATACTGATTAGCTGGAAGTAGGGAAAGAAATTAATAAAGGATTTCATGGACATAGTTAATAAGGCTTGATGTAAAGAATAAAATGCAGTTAGTCTGGTCAAAATTAAGTGCAGAGGTAACAGGTGTGAACCTAGACTATAGCCCGGTATCACAAAAAGCAGCATGGATGTGGAGAGTCCTATTACCTGATAGAAGAGGCATGGAATAAACAAAAGCAGTAAGAAGTTCAGAATTCTTTTAATGAAAAAAATACTTTGGTAAGGTCTAATGGAAAGTGAAATACTCAGTTCTCCAGAAGATGTCTTGGAAAACACATTGTGTGAGTCAATGGAAAATATGATTGTCATAAACACTGTAGAGCATCCTACACTTCTGTGGAAAGACGCAGTATCCTTCTAGTAGAACATGTCTTTTCTGTCTTTTGCAAGGCAACTGACTTTCCCTGCTGCCTTGCTTACTTACTGTCTTCCGGCAGGATCTCTACAGCTGCCTTACACTGCTGAAACATTCACCAAGGCAAAGAAAGCCAAAATCATTGTATGTGGTCAATAATTTAGTTCTATACCACATTTTCATTCAGAAAACAACTAGACAGATCTACACACAAGAGTTAATTCACAGGCATCTTACTCATAAGGAGAACTGGTTTTTATTATGAGATACATTTTTCCCTCAAATGAGCGAGTATGATGCTCATGCAAGGCTGCAAGAACTGGCACAGCTGATGCTCAATTTAGCATTTAGCCCAGAGAGTACAAAAGGGAAGTGATACTGGCAGGACTGGTTTTGGAAGGTAGCTCTGTTTTGCACCTTATCTGTGGTTTTCTTATGGTGTTGCTGTATTCACTCTGCTGTTCCCTTGCATATCCAGATAGCTGAGGCTGGCTCACATTGCACTACTTTGTTTCTTTGATTCGTTATTGAATAGTCTCACCATGTCACCCACCTAGCAATTTGCTTAATTGATTAATTAGTTTCTAGGGGTGTGAGTGATGGTTCTCCTGAATTTCACTGAATTTGACTTGACCAGTCATCTTCTTAACATTACAACTAAAATTAGCTGTTGTGATCAGCACCTACAATCTCAATTGACTGCCAGTGCAATGAACTAACTACCTGTTTTATCTTTTATGCCGTGATCTGTAAATGCACAGTTCTCATGCACAATCACCGACTGGAAATCACCTTTGGGAAGAAGTATTTGTAAGCTTTTCCATGCAGATTTACTATAAGGAAACGAAATATTACTACTACTTGCACTCACCACTGAAGAAGCACAGAAAGGAAGTGGCTTGAATAAGACTGTCATCAAAAAACTTCTGAAAAAAATTGGGATTCAGATGATGTATTTGGTTTTGGTCTGAGAGATATTCCCTGTCATCTTCAATCCCATCATGATGCCCAGAAAAGATGCAGGATGTAAGTGTGCTGTGGGTCAGATACAGCTCACAGGCTCATAGATGGACTACTTTGCCTCGAGTAGCAAGTAACACTCTACTAGAGGGAGGCCCACCAGAAACCTAAGATCCAAATAATTCACAATACAAAGAAGCTCTCTAATTAACTCTAATTATAGCTCAGGCTTATGGCCAGTTGCTGTCTGGCAGATATGATTTGAAATGGACATTGCACTTACCCAATAATATGTTCACACAGGAGCCTGCAGTAGTCACTGTGAGAACTAGTAATTAATAGCAGAATCTTCCCAGCACTCTTCAGTTGTTTCAGCCACTTTTTTACAGACTCGGGACATCTTTGCAAATATTTGTCTGGATTATTTTTCACTTCTGGGAAATACGTCCCACAGTCTTCTAAAAAATTAAAACATAATTATGTATTATCCAATCCTGCTCACAAACCACTAAATCCACACAACAAATACCCTTTTATGTGCAAACAATAAAATTTTAAAAAGGCAAAGCAAGGTTTAAAATTTTCCCTGGGTTGTAACTCAACATTAACCATAAAAATCAATAAAAGAGGACACATCACTGCAGAAGTAAGTCTGTATGACTTCTCAATTTTATTACAGAATTTTCATAGTTATTTTGTTTTATGTTCATTTGCTCATAAGAGTAAATAATACATAAATTACATATTATAGTCTTACATAGCAAATAATTACTTCCTGTTGCCTTTGCTGAATTTTTAGATACTCAATTTGTGATTTTAAAATGAGTTTAATGTTTAGAAAATGGTAAGGACCTGAGATTTCCAAGAACATTTGTTCAGTTACTTCTGACACTTTAGGTTAGCATTGTCTGATCAGTAGCATCCATTTTAATATTTTTGCATTTTTCACAACTAGCACTTGATCTACAAAAGGCTGATAAAACAAACTGGCAAAGACTCACAGGTATGCAGAATACTAGAAACAGATGTGAAAAAACCCCAAACAATTCCAATTTCAGCTTCAATTATGCTCTTTTTGCTGAACAGAACAGCAATAGAATTATGCAAATACACTCGGAATGTAAGATTTTTAAAAGTGTGCAATAACACTAAGTTGGCAGTAAAAGTTTCCTATTCATTAAAGTCACTAATAACTATTTATCTTGTTATAACCCATAGCTGCTTTACCAAGATGTCAAATTAACATTAAACTGACCTTCTTTAATAATTCCTGTGACTAAGACTACAGATTTCCTCTGTGCTCAAACCCTCTATAACCAAAAATGTCAACCTAGTAAAAGATTTAAAAAGAATTACAATAATTGTAGAGACAGAAATGATCCCAGGTATTTGGCTCTCAGTCTGTGTGTGTTAGAGTATAATGAACATCATCATAGAAGATTATTTTTCTTCCAGCATTTGTTCTATATGCAACTGTCTGTGGTCAACTTTGCTGAATGATTTAATAAATCCCAGACATTACTTAGCCTTCTGGTATGTGAGTAATGCTATTCTCTAGTTTGAAAAAATAAGATTTAAACCACTTAAACTTCAGCTATTTAATAAAAGCAAACATGTATTTTTGAAGCAGTAGTATCAAAGAAAGACTGAAAGATGGTGGGTGCTAAACAATACGATTTCATAAATCACATATTCAAACACCTACACATGGCAGGAAAAAGTCTCCCAAAAGAAGTTTTGAATTGGCTGTTATCACTGCAACTAGACAGTAAGCAAAAATGTCTTATTCTGTACTGTGACTTGACAGATTTCTTCCCAAAAGCTACAGAGTGGACTATTATAACTGAGGAAAGTCTCAAACAAAATCTCCCAACTCATAACCAGGTCACTACTCCAGTTCTTCATAGTATTTAGGTCAGGCTATGTGAAAGCCTGTAGCAGGGGAATATGAGCCTGTTCCTGCAGCCAGCATTATGGGATGCCATGACATTTGCCTTCAGAACTAGCCAAGACCAATGATTTTTTGATTAAATGAAGCAGATTTATGAAAGGTTTCCTTTTGTATTTCCCCCTGAGCCCCCAATCCTCTTTTCTTGGGGTGTGAATATAGTTTGGGATGAGCAACACAGTTTTTAAGAGCAGAAGCTGCATTATTTTTTCAGTATTATCACTGGTAATTATATTTCATACCCTATGCTCTGACCATTTTTCTTTTTTATTGTTTTGGAAAATGCACAACATTACATGAGAATGAAGGGGGACACAAGCAATGCAGGCTTGGTGTTAGCTCTCACAGGATCAAACAATTAAAAGAAAGATGGCAAAGTTCATTTATACAGTCGGTGATCTATAAGTCTTTTTACCCTAAAGATAGATAAAAATATCAGTTTTATATGAACTGCTGTCACACACTGTTTTTCTTTCCTTATCAAATGCCTCCCACCCTCTGTTGACCATTCTTTGATGTGCAACCAATTTAAAGGCTTTGAGTAAATGTAATCAATACTGTCTTCTTTGCCCATACTCTGTGCAGTATCTGCTACATGATAAATCCATGGTATTTGGTCTCTGCTTTACATCTGCAATGGAAAAGGTCAACAACTCTGGATTTAACATATGAGCTGAAAGAGTCTTATTCCAGTTCTCTATCCAGACCCTGAAGCCCAGCTATTAATTGCAGACAAGCAATGAATCAGATCTGACACTGGGATCTGAAGTTTGCTTCTGGGCTGTTTGCCATATCAGGCAGAGGTACCTTAAAAGAACCCTCATTAAAGCATACTCTACTGCAATTAGGCCAATGTGGCCCTGGAAAGTAGAATTGAACTTAATTCCTAAAATACTACTGCATCTGATGAAGACAGTTTGGTCAAATATGTACTCATATACGTGAAGTTTAACCACTAAAGCCTGAAAGATTTTATTGAAAGCCAAATAAAATAATAGCTGAAAACCTCGCTCGTTATACCAGCCCAAAAGCCAGTTTTGACCAGGACAAGCAGAGCCAGAGGCACCTTGTTGGCAAAAAGAGTTTTGAAGTTTAACATGTGATGGAGAAATAGCATCATGTCAAGCCTTCACAATCAAATAGAATGATTTGACAGTGAGAAATGAAGCATTTTTTTCCAAGGGTGTGCATTACCATTACGCCGTATGCTGCACTTTTATTTTTCTAAAGCAGGAAAACTATAAAAATAGTAAGAAAACTCTATTGAGCAAAGAATCAGTGATAAATCAGAGAACTGATTTCACCCAAGCCAACAGAGAAAGTGAGTTAATGGCAGTAAGAGTGATTTTATGCAAATGTCATATGGCTTTGTTCTTGAAAAACAAAAAAATGAGTTATTCAGACAAACACCATTCTTGAAAAATAAGGTTTATCTATCTCTAGCCTGCAGTACCTTCCTGAGAATGCTTGTGGAGCATCCAAGTTTCAACATACTCTTAAAAGCTGAACTATAAGCATGCTTTAGTGAAGCTGTTAGTCTGCAAATTCACTGTATCATAATGGAGGACTTGTGGTCACCACTAGATCTATTTATCTTTTCAGGCAGCTGAAAGTAGCCTCATGATCACAGGCCTTGGTTCTCATGGGGGATTTCAATCACCCAGATATTTGCTGGGAAGACAACACGGCCAGGCACACACAGTCCAGAAGGTTTCTGCAGAGAGTTGATGACAACTTTCTGATGCTGGTGGTTGAGGAACCCACAAGGGGCAGTGCGCTGCTAGACCTGGTACTAATAAACAAAGAGGGTCTTGTTGGGGATGTGAAGGTTGGGTGCAAACTTGGCTGTAGTGACAACGAAATGGTGGAATTTACTATTTTGGGTGGAAGTAGGAGGGAAAAGAGCAAGACTACAACCCTGGACTTCAAGAATGCAACATTTAACCTCTTCAAAGATCTACTCGCTGGAATACCGTGGGTCAAGACTCTGGAAGCTATGGATGTCCATGAAAGCTGGGCAGCTTTCAAACACCACTTGCTCCAAGCTCAAAACCGATGCATCCCAATGAGAATGAAATCAAGCAGAGGAGGTAGGAGACCTGCATGGATGAGTGGGGTCTTCTGGAAAAAATTAAAGGAAAGAAGGAAATTTACAGAATGTGGAAAACAGGTTTGGCCACGTGGGAGGAATACAGGAATGCTGTAAGAGAATGCAGGGATGCAACGAGGAAAGCTAAGGCCCTCCTGGAACTAAAGCTGGTGAGGAGCATCAGGGACAACATGAAAAGTTTCTTCCAGTATATCAATAAAAAAAGGAAGAACAGGGGAGATGTAGGCCCGCTGATGAATGAGGCAGGTGCCCTTGTGAATGATGACACAAGGAAGGCGGAGTTATTCAATACCTTCTTTGCTTCAGTCTTCACTGCAAAATCCAGCCCTCTTAAATCCCAGACCCCAGAGATAAGAGATGAGGTCTAGAGAAAGGAAGACTTTCCCTCGGTAGAGGGGGACCAGGTTAGGGGCCACATAGCCAAACTGGCCATCCATAAATCCATGGGCCCTGATGGGATGCATCCACGAGTTCTGAGAGAGCTGACAGATGTTATTGCCAAGCTGCTCTCCATCATCTTTGAGAGGTCATGGGAGGAGGGCTAATGTCACTCCAGTCTTCAAAAAGGGCAAGAAGGAGGAGTAACTACAAGCCGGTTAGTCTCACCTCTGTCCCTGGCAAGGTGTTAGAAAAAATCATTCTGGACATCATCACAAAACACATGAAAGCAAAGAAGGTCATTGGGAGAAGTCAGCATGGATTCACCCAAGGGAAATCATGCTTGACCAACCTGATTGCTTTCTATTACATCATTACTGGCTGGCTAGATGAGGGGAGAGCAGTGGATGTTGTCTACCTGGACTTCAGCAAATCTTTTGATACTGTCTCCCATAACATCCTCATTAGGAAACTCAGGAAGAGTAGGCTCAGTGAGTGGACAGTGAGGTGGATTGAGAGCTGGCTGTGTGACAGAACTCAGAGGGTGTTGATTGACGGATCAGGGTCGAGTTGGAGGCCAGTAACCAGTGGTGTCCCCAGGGATTAATACTTGGTCCGGTCTTGCTCAACGTGTTCATCAATGACCTGGATGACGGGATAGAGTGTATCCTCATCAAGTTTGCTGATTATACAAAACTGAGAGGGCTGGCTGACACTCCAGAGGGCTGTGCTGCCATTCAGCGTGACCCGGACAGGCTGGAGAGTTGGGCAGTGAAGAACATCATGAGGTTCAATAAGAGTAAGTGTAGGGTCCTGCACCTGGGAAGAAAGAACCCCAAGCACCAACATAGGTTAGGGGTGGAACTTCTGGATAGTAGTTCAGAGGAGAAGGATCTTGGGATCCTGGTGGACAGTAAGTTATCCATGAGCCAGCAGTGTTCCCTTGCTGTCAAGAAGGCAAATGGAATCCTGGGGTGCATAAAGAAAAGTGTGGCCAGTAGGTCGAGGGAGGTCATTCTCCCCCTCTACTCTGCCCTGGTGAGGCCACAGCTGGAATACTGCATCCAGTTCTGGGCTCCCCAGTTCAAGAGAGACAGGGAGCTACTGGATAGAGTCCAGCAGAGAGCAACAAAGATGACTGGGGGATTGGAGCATCTCTCTTATGAAGAGAGGCTGAGAGAGCTGGGACTCTTTAGCCTAGAGATGAGAAGGCTGAGGGGAGACCTTATCAATACATACAAGTATCTAAAGGGTGGGTGCAAGGAAGATGGTGACAGGCTCTTCTCAGTAGTTCCCAGTGTCAGAATGAGGGGCAACGGGTGTAAGCTGGAACATAGGAAGTGCCATTTAAATATGAGAAAAAACTTCTTTACAATGAGAGTGACAAGGCACTGGGACAGGCTGCCCAGGGAGGTTGAGGAGTCTCCATCTCTGGAGATATTCAAACCTGCCTGGATGCAATCCTGAGTAATGTGCTCTAGGTTATCCTGCTTCAGTGGGAGAGTTGGACTAGATGATCTCTAGAGGTCCCTTCCAACTCTGGCGATTCTGTGATTCTGTGATTAATAGTTTGCTACCTGTACACTGCCTAAAATAAAATCTCTACATTTTTATCTGTTTTATGAATATCACTTAATATACAGCTATACAGACATTGACATGTATTAATGTGTACCCACAAATTGGTGAAAGCAAAACAACAATAGATGTCCCAGCTTTCACCTTGAATGTCTCTGTTGTTTTCAGTTACCTGCCTGCATGCCAAAGCCTACACTAGCAACCTCTGGCTCTTTGGCAGTGTGAACACTTTCTCAAAATGTAAGAAAGCATTTCAGGAAAAAAAAAGAAAAACAAGACTGTGACAATCAACATAACGATGAACATATTTGCCTCCTGTGATGGCATGAGAAAACTTAATCCAATGATGTGGAGGAGGAAAGCAAACATCTAAGCATTTTATGCACAACTTTCTCTGTAGACATTTATAATCATCTTCCAAACACACTTTCAAAAATAGTAATTTCCTTTCCAGCCCATTAAGTATCCTTTCAGAAAAATATATTTCCTTTTTAAGCAGAAGACAAAAATATAAGCAATTAAAATGAGTTGTCTAGAACTGTCACATATTAAAGTCCTGCCAGAGCCACTTACTAGAGCTACATCCTCTTGTATTTTCAAAGCAATATAATTTCCTCTGTGTGTAATACCAGAGGTTCCTTTAGTGTCCAGTTTGGGGTTTGTTTTTTATTGTATCATCTGACATTGTAATTTGATCAAGATGTTCTTTGCATCATCTTGTCTTACAGTTTAATTGCTTGTAGTACAGCTGTGACAGCAAGTGTGATGGAGATTACGTGTAGCTGGAAATGCAGAACTCCCACACCAAACTCAGAAAGAACCTGTACAATCCTTGCCATGACTGGCAGATGTCCTCCACCACAGACAATAATCCAATTTTTAATCCAACCATCCTCCTGTACTACAGTTGCAAAATTACTTTATTGACATATGCAGTTTGATGTTCTAATATAATGCCTCTATTTGGGGAAAAAATAATTGTGGATTTCTCTTGTGCTCCTTATTATACCACTTCTCTTTGGCAGGGTCAGTTTACACCCCACGGGCTCTGGGCTCCTTTGGTCTCAATGTCTGTAATTCCGCACTGCCAGGACACTGCAGTTTTCACCCCTTAGCTGTTATTTGGATTATAAAATAGGCAAATGTTCAAGAGGCAAGTTTCTGGCAAGGTTTCAGCCCAGAACTAAACCACAGGAACACACAGTGTATTTTTCAGTATTGTCGCTGCTTCTAAGGGGCACCTACTTGATTGAATTAAAAATAATTTCTCCTCTATTTATATGATTTAGCTAAGCAGAGAGGTATGAGGCTAAAAAAAATCCCTAGAATTCAGCCAAGAAAAATAAACTTCCAACTGCCAATTTGTAGCATGTATTTAGTGGCTTTAACAACTTAAACGTCTCTTACAATGAAAGTAGTATTTGGGAATGTGACTTTCCTTTCTTTTAAATTCAAAGGCAATTTGATAGCTTAGCTATCAATACCCATAACCAGATTGTCTGCAGCTCTGAAGCAAGTAAGAACTTATACCTCTTCAGTAATTTTTTGTAGGTAAGTTATTAATTTGATAAACCTAGTAGAACTGAAATAGAGTGTTTCTATCAATGACGATGCAGACAACTATATTAATTGTACATTGCTTTCCATTGTGGTCTTACAGCACTTCAGGTTTTTAGAGTGAACAGAGAGACACTGCTTTAACCATTGCTGTTGGCTTCTTCTCTCATCTAAATAAACATATCCAGCAACTAACATGAGCATTTAACAGAAACACAAGAAAAACACTTAATTACAGAAGATTTTGCAAAGTAATTTACACTTCATCTACTGAAAGTAAGTAGAGAAGAAAGGGGGTGATGGTTAAAATTACATTAGGCAAGTCATCTCTCATTTCCTTTCATTTAAGCTCAAGTGTATATTTTATTAGGAGCAGCAGAAGCAAAATGAGAGACATAGGGAAGGAAATGTTAACATAAAGCAAGATAAGAAAGCAGAGTGAAGCATGAAGCAGGGATGACTGGGCAAAATATGGTTACATTCTGGAGGCATGGGTTCAGGCAGATATCAGGAACAGAGAGCAGCAGGAAGAGATAAATCATTCTTCCAATTCCTTCAGGAGATAAAGACGTTTAAAAACAGAATAAAAGGATGAGAGTCCAGGAAGACAGGAAGTTAGAAAAAGGCAAATGTCGTAAGAGCAAAAAAGAAGTGTGGCAGATGTAAAATAGTCTGTATTTTTATGTCCTGTGTGATTGTATAAATTCCTAACCTAAGACTGTGCAGTCTCTTAACAGACCAAAAGGTTATGGATCCTGGTGCAGCTCAGGCAGGAAGAATACTCGCTATTTACACCTCTTAGTTAACTAGGAGCACACATGAAAAGAGGATACTGAGTTTGGAGTCAATGGAGATGCTAGTATTACGGTACCAAGACTCTCATTCTCACTTGAGTAAAAGAGAGAAGCAACATTTCTGGGAGGAGAGAAGGGGAAAAAAGGAGTATAGGTGGGTTGGCCAGTGAAGCCCACGACTCCAGAATGACACCTCAGTGAGCTGCTGCCTGTTGTGAGGCTGAACTTGGCAGTATGATGAACCTGTTGAAGCTCATAATTAGCTGGTGTGCCTGGATATGAGTCACTGCCTACAATGCAGGGTATCTTTCAAGCTACTTTTAGATGCGCAAGTGGAACAGAACAGGAAAGAAGAGGCCAAAAGTGATAGAAAACAGACAGAAGAGTGGAGCTAGGTTAACACAGAGAAATGAAAATTATCAGTATGTCAAACCAAATTAAAAAGAAAACTTTTCCTCCTATGTTGTCAGAAAAGTAAGGACTTTAATAATCACAAAATAAATGCTTTGCAAGTGGTACTGCAGTTTTAAGCAAATTACGTTTTACTAATGGACATACAGGATTATCTGATCCTCCACTTGCCTCATTTATCTGTATATCTGTTAAATAACATGTTTACAGCTCATGTAACACTAATGTTTGCCATATTTTTAGCAACATCCAGCTCTGGTCAGGCAGAAATAGATTTGGTTTTCAAAAATAATAAACTATTTTCCAGTGGTGACAACTCTATGTTACTCTTGATTAATATCATGGGGGTGACTATAAGGTAAGGATCTGTGGTGGGCTAGGGAAAACATGACTACTTGGATTAATGTTGACTGCAGGGCTATATAAATATTTAATATATTGAACGAAACACTTCAGCAGAACACACACAAAACATGACCTCTACAAATATTTCATGGGTCACTTCCTCTTCTACTCATTTTCTACTCCTGTGGCCTATGAGAAACTTAGTGCAAAAATTAACATGCTTTGGTAGCTAAAGATAGGTCACAACCTAAAAGGAGGCTAAATGACTAGAAATTATTCTAATGAAGCCAAAAGCAGCTGTTTTTTCTTCTGGTCTGGTATAATGAGGCAGGAACCACCACGCTCCCTCCCACCCTCATGTTTCTGATGTAAGATTCCTGTGTCAAAGGCTGTCAGGAAGAACACAGGACCTTTAGCTATATTTAAATGGAAGGTGTAATGTGAAAATTTGAGGCTATCGCTGTTTCTTAGCTGAGCATTGCTTTTCCACCCCACTATTTATGTTTCCCAGTGGACCGAAGACCTGCAATGTTTAGCCCAGAACATTGAGGCTCCAGGTTACTGCTGGCCCTAACCGAACGAGCTTCAAGGTAAGGCTGTATCTTTTCTTGAAAAATGTAACTTATTAACTACTTTTTCCCAAAAGCCTTTCAAGCAAGCTTAAAAACTATCATTTCCTGACCCCGCTCCCCTTCCTATCTGAAAGAACAACCATATTGAGTCTGCCCCTAATCTTCACCCTTTTGCTTCCTAGTCCTGCATTATCTTCCATCATGTCAGCAGTGTCCTGGCTGCTGAACCATCAAGGCTCCTAGAAGTGCAATGCCACAGCCAGATGCCTGCATGTTTTTCTGTAGGTAGAGTTATTCTTGCTTCATATAAAGTTCCATGGACACTGGAAGAGAAAGCCAGGCTATTTTCATATGTTGTCTGTTCTTATTAGCATTCTTAAATGGCTAAGATCAGTCCAGACCACTTCTACTTGCTGGTCTTCAGCTGCTCCCATTACCAGAGTCAGCCCCACCCTGCAATCCTTGCCCTGTCTCATCCCGTGCTTGCAGATCCCTCTTGTAGTAAAGGATAACATCACACATTTTAAAAGTCATGAGAAGCACAGGGTATGTGGCAAAGATTGCAGTCTGAGTTCATGAGGACTGCTAACACATGACATTTGTTAGAAAGGTGTCTAGATGTGGCTAGTTTGAACGATCTTTCATTGCTTTGTATACACAGAACTTGGAAACAGCATTTCTTTCTTCCCTTGTTTTTTCTTTTCCTTCTGGTTTTATGTCAATATTTACACACAGCAATGTGTCCACAGTAGACTACAAAGCAGGAAGGATGTACTTTGGAGGTAGGGCAGGACCTACTGTTACATTTTAGAGGAAATTATTTCTTTCTCCAAATACTTCCCTTCCTTGCTTTATATGACCATGGTAGTTTGCAGTGTAACAGACTAGATTGATCAAACTGTATGAAATAAATTAATTTGTGATGACACTCTTGCACTCCATGGGCTGAGCACTAAACCCATGCTGAGGTAACTACCATTTGGTGGAAAAATGTACTCAGTTAAATCAGTCTGATTCTCCAGAAGTTCATAGTCCCTACTGCAATGTGTGACCATTTAATGTGAACATTTTGCAGGTGGAAAAATCTGTTTTGTTCCATGGTCAAGAATGTCTTCTTATAGGATTCACGCAACACGCTTACCTACGCTCAGAAGTAAAAGACAGGGTGATACAGTGATTACTCAAAGCAACAAAATCCACATTTTTTTCTCCTGGTAGTTTTACACGGATCATTTGTTATATAAGTATTACTGTGGTGGTAATATTTATAGGGAGACTACCTGTCAGTGCGAAATTATCATAAGTATACTGGAAATCTCCATCTACACTTATACTCAGATTGCTGAAGCTATTGATCTGTAAACATTCCTTGACATACAAGCTTGCTTTTTGCCATGGAAGAGTATTTGAGATTATTCTTCTATATACATTATAACTACTTGCACTGAACACCTTCTTTTCCCAACAAACTTTGCATACTAAAATGCCTGTTAAATGCTACCTGAGGTCAACTCACACACCTTTAAACTACATTCCTTGGTGAACACATCATTAAGAAACTGAAAACCTAAATTGAAAAATTTAGGACATAAGGAGGAAACTGTTTTGTTCAACTGAATACCGCTAAGAAGGTGGGAAATGGGATCTGTTTGGGATGCTGCTGTAGTTGAAAAGAAATGCTGACACCTAATTTGATAGGAAGTCAAATATTAGAATACATTTTTATTTATATACCTGATGAGGCTTACTTGAGTCCCTGGCTTCCATGAAATATGCTGCTATGTTTGGTGTGGAAAGGATATGCATAATGAAGAAATAAAAGGCAGTCCGTAAATATTTTATAATGACAACCAGATTACAGGTTGCTGATAAACAAATGAGGTGTCCTACTCAGCTGCACTGCTGCACTAAGCAGACATTACTGGTAATCCCCTGTAAATGTTAAATGCAAATAGCTCTGGAGAGGAATTGAAAATCTTTCTGAAGCTTTGCATACACTAGCTACTTGAGGCACTTTGAGGCACTTGATGCAGTAAGAATGAAGAATGAAATATTTTTACTGGAAGTAGTAGCATCGTATCCCTCTTATATATGCAGGTGTACATACTAACACACATATACATGCATACAAAGAGTTTTATATATATATATATATAAAAAAAATTGCATATTTTTTCTTAAAACAAGAAATACCTTTTTCTGTCTCCCAAGGCACTGCGAACTGACAATAACAAATGGTGTTAACTCCAACCTTTGACTCTACAGTTGGAAACTTTCCAGATGGGTGCAGATGGACCAAGAGCTGTATGGAGACTCCAGTTTAGTTTGCTACTTAAGATTCCTGTACAGATGCCATATCCATACTTCAACAACAATCTGATGGGCAATGGGAAACTGGAAGCAACAAGCACTACAAGAATGGGGTAGGGGGAAGAACTGTAAAATGAGGCATTTAAAATTGCATCAGAAAAACATATCAGAATATAAAAGACAATATGGAAGAGTGTGGCAATAAAGGAGATTTGCAACAGGCTGTCCACCTTTATGATAAACCTACATATACAGAAAATTAAAGTTATGAGTCATGTGCTGTGATCTCATGATTTTTCTAACTTGCAAGTAGTGTTCCATAATAACTACTTCTATTGTAGGTGATGTACCTATTCTGTTAAGCTTGTAATCATATTTTATTACATACAATGGAAGTCTTACTTCTTGCCTGGGATCTCACACTAACTTTCCTGTTAACACAACTCTCAAATCACATATATACTAAGTACTTGTCATGGTTCTGGCCTATAGACCTTCATAAACTGGTTCTGGATGAGACTTTAGAAGCGTATTTTCAGTCCTCATATATTAAAAATACATAAACAGGAAGATGTACCAGGAAGGGCCATCTGGGTAAGACTGAAAGAACTTAAATGACAAGAAAAGAGTCAGGTTACATTTAGACACAGTAGTGAGACATAGTATAAAGACATTTGTTTATCTTTAAGAAGCCAGCACAGTTGGAAGAAACAAAACCTACATGTAGGCATATTTGTACGGTACTGGAAAGAGAGAAAGCAACTTTCCTGGTTGGAAACTCATCCTTTCAGACTGTCGTTCTGCGGTACAATGTGAAGGTGGTGCCATCTAGCGAGAAGAGACCCCTCTCTCCGAGAACCCCACTCCCTGGGACTCAGTTCCCCAGGAACCCTCCTCCCCACAACCCCAACTCCCCGGCACCCCACACCCCAGGAACGTCTCTCCCCAGCGGGCACAGTGGGCACCGTGGAGGAGGATGCCCGCAGATCAGGGGGCTGCACCATCACCCTGAAGTATTGCAGCCTCTCCCTTATCAAGAACCTTCAAAACATCCATATTTCCTGGGCTGTTCAAATTTTTCTGATAATTTTTTTCTTTTTCTCTATTTATTGGCCACTGTGAAAGCAGAAGAGCCTTAGGAAACTGCCTAAAATTTTTAGATAAAACTTCTAAAAGACAGAACAGAACTGAAAAGAGTAGTTCCCCAGACAGGACCCCAAATGGCAATGATCTGCACATAGTAACCATGAGAAGTTAGGGTGTGGGAGAAGGCTTAACCAAAAGACTAGGTGATTCAACAGCTTAAAGATAACTCTGAGAGAGAAACAAGAACAATGTTCAAACATGTAGAAAGCTCTAGCTTGGGGGAAAAAAAAAAGAAAAGGGAATAATCTGTCAATCTGTCCCCTGAGACCAAGGTCAATGAGTCAGGAAGCAGTGAGTTTATACTTCTGCAAGTCTAGATTAGAAATGGTAAGAAAGCTTCTAATTTCAAGAGTTGTGATGGATTGGAAAAGCTGCGTAGGAGGTTGTACAATCTTCGTAAGCACAGGTCTTTAAAAATAGGCTAGACAATTAGCTGTTAGGAAGGGAACACCTAACCCATCCCTTTGGTACTGGTGGGGTAAGTGCAAAGTATCTTCTATAGTTCCCTGAAGTACTATGACTACATATTACAGATGAAGTACTATGACTACATATTACAGATGAATTACACCCCCATCTCCACCCATTGCTTTATTTATTCCACATCACCTATGCATAATAATACCTATGATCTTGTCAAAAACAATATTTGCTTCTAGGCAGTAAAAGGAATGAGTTCAGCAAGGAGCAGCAGCAGCTTTTGACTTTTTGCTATTAATAACACAGTTTTTGCCAATCTGAGCAATACACAAACCAGGGGTCCACAATGACAACTTCACCAAAACAAAAGAGAGACACAGACTGCTGACTTCATATTACTTTCATTGCAGACCATTTGTACCAGTGAACTTGCCATAGGAAGGCTGAGAGAGGAACATTCAATTCTAATGCCATTCTTTTGAGCAAAAAGACCTGAATATTCTTACTATAGTTCTACCAGCTTGACAGGAGAAAACTAAGCTGCCTTCTAGAAATGTAACGAGACGTAAAGTCTCCATTAAAAAGGTTTTAAAAATAGCAAAACTCAAACCGACTAATTTGTGCAAAGTCTGTGTGTTGATTTCATCGCTGTCTTAGGGAGAATGGAAAAGAAAACTAGCTTCAAATTATACCTAAAGCGATGTTGGAAAGGTTGGTCAGTCTGTCTACAAGGAGTTTAGAACCTAGGGAAATGTGTACTTAAAAATTACAAAAAATCTTTCAAGTGCTCTATTTGTGATTCTGCATTTCTTAATCTCCTGGTTTGAATCTTCATCTGTTTTAACATTATACAAACAAGGGCAAACAAATGAAAAGTAAACTTGTAAATATCACTTAATGTAAAACAGATCCCAAATGAACAGTGGCTAGCCCAGATTAATTCCAGGAGTGAGCATCAGGAGGAAAAAGGGTTTCTGAAAGTCAAATTGTGCAGGAAATAATTATTTTTAGCTCATTAATTTCCCTGGGATTCCAGATTTCCCCCATCCTACAACAGGATTAAACAGAAGCCCTTAAAAAAAGAAAAAGAAATAAGGGAGAAACACACACATGCACATGGACTGGCACTTGCTTACTGCGCACATGTCTATTTTGCAAGCCAGGCAGAAGTACTGTCTCTGCCTTGCTGGAACATGGTTCCAGTCGACTGAATCCTGGTGCTGACATGATTTTGTTTTTGTGCTTTAATCTCACTTAATTGACCCCCTCCACTTCATATGGGAACAGGGACTCAAACTTTACAATAACTCTCTGTGTGTGGATGTCCTAATCATCAAACCTAGAATTAGTCTCTGGCCCCGTATTTCATGCTTATCCTTCGGAAATCTCAGCTAGTTAGTCCAAAATTACAACCTAAATGTGGCAGAAAAGGAATGACGTGAACACAGGCCCTCTTAGATGCCTCATAAATGTCTGACTAAGGATACCTGCTGTGCTTCATCTCTTTTCTCATTTTGATCAGAAATCATTAACTGTTGATGCAAGATTGTGCACTCTCACAGCCAGTTCCATTGCCAATTTCTTGTAAGAAATACTACAACTTTTTATCAGATTTTGTTTCCATGAAGGAGTTGCAGGGGTGCTAGAATGAGCAATTCAAGTTGATAGCAATCTAGCATCCAAGCGTGAAGAAATTTGCACATCAAAGCAGCTCTATTTATAATTAGATTTGGAGATACATTTGGACACACGTCCTAGTGAATTCTGGCCTTTAAAGAGATAGATCTCTTGCAGCAAATGGATGGTAACATACTCTGGATAGATCATATGTACTTTGACTGACCACATTGCCATTTGAAGTGATGTGTAAGCTCTATCAAGTGAGAACTCTTGGCTTTCTGAGGCCATTTTTGTATGGATGCCTGCAGGTCCTAACAAGAAATTGTGGAAATTTGAGGCATTTTATATATTTGATAAAAATACTACAGACTATATCTTACAGCACTCTTGAAATGCTGTTGCTCTTTCTGTTGATGCAAACTTTACAGGGCAAAATTTCTCAGGTCTATTGAAGTCCTATCATACCTTTCTATTGTGCATAGTATTTGAAAAAACATTTCTTTATTCTGTAACTAATCTGCTTGTGGTTCATCAATTAGAACAGTATTAGAATATATCCATTTTACTGTTGGAAATTATTCCCTTGCTAATCAACAATCCAAACCTGCTCACATCAAAAACCCGTTACAAAGGATGTGGAGTAAGGTACATAGTAATTGCAGAGATATAAAACTAGTTAGAAATGCATGGTGTCCTCTGATCAGCAAACAACTGGTTGATCTCAGAACTCTCCTCTACATGGCAACAGCGCCATAAAGCTCAGGGCTCATTTTTGCATTGCCTTGTGCTGATGAGAAGAAGCCTCCACTTTATTCAGTTCCTTGGGCAGCAACCAGGAAATATGCCAATGTTACAGTACCCTGAACTGCAGGGATAGCAGCAGAGGCCAGCAACTGCATAGCAGAGACAGCCTGGCAGAGGGTGGCTGGAAACTCATGCTGCTCATTACAGTATTGGGCACTCTTGGGCATCCTCCAGCAATTACAGAATCACAGAATCACAGAATCCTACGGGTTGGAAGGGACCTCGAAAGATCATCTAGTCCAACCCCCCTGCCAGAGAAGGGTCACCTAGAGTACATCACACAGGAACGCATCCAGGCGGGTTTTGAATGTCTCCAGCGAAGGAGACTCCACAACCTCTCTGGGCAGCCTGTTCCATTGCTCTGTCACTCTCACAGTAAAGAAGTTTTTTTTCTGATATTTACATGGAACCTTCTATGCTCCAGTTTGCACCCATTGCCCCTTGTCCTATCACTGGACATCACTGAAAAAAGCCTGGATCCATCATCCTGACACTCCCCCTTAACATATTTGTAAACTTTGACGAGGTTGCCCCTCAGTCTCCTCTTCTCCAAGCTCAAGAGGCCCAGCTCCCTCAGCCTTTCCTCATCAGGGAGATGTTCCATTCCCTTAATCATCTTTGTGGCTCTGTGCTGGACTCTTTCAAGCAGATCCCTGTCCTTCTTGAACTGTGGAGCCCAGAACTGGACACAATATTCCAGATGCAGCCTCACCAAGGCAGAATAGAGGGGGAGAAGAACCTCTCAATCTACTAACCACACCCTTTCTAATGCACCCCAGAATGCCATTGGCCTTCTTGGCCACAAGGGCACATTGCTGGCTCATGGTCATCCTCCTGTCCACCAGGACCCCCAGGTCCCTTTCCCCTACACTGCTCTCCAGCAGGTCAGCCCCCAACCTGTACTGGCACATGGGGTTGTTCTTCCCCAGATGCAAGACTCCACACTTGCTCTTGTTGAATTTCATCAAGTTTCTCCCCGCCCAACTCTCCAGCCTGTCCAGGTCTCGCTGAATGGCAGCACAGCCTTCTGGTGTGTCAGCCACTCCTCCCAGTTTAGTGTCATCAGTGAACTTGCTGAGGGTACACTCTGTTCCCTCATCCAAGTCGTTGATGAAAATATTGAACAGTATCAGTCCCAGTACTGACCCCTGAGGGACTCCACTAGTCACAGACCTCCAACTAGATTTTGTCCCATTGACCATAACTCTATGACTTCTTCCTTTCAACCAGTTCATGATCCATCTCACTACCTGATCATGAAGACCACACTTCCTTAGATTATCTATGAGGATGCTGTGGGAGACAGTGTCAAATGCTTTACTGAAATCAAGATAAACCACATCTACCGCTCTACCATCATCTATCCACATAGTTACTTCCTCATAGAAGGCTATAAGGTTGGTCAAACATGACTTACCCTTGGTAAAACCACGTTGACTGCTCTTCATGACCCCTTCATCCTTGATATGCCTAGAGACAGTGCCAAGAATAAGTTGTTCCATCACCTTTCCAGGGATGGAGGTAAGGCTGATGGGTCTATAGTTACCCGGGTCCTCCTTCTTGCCCTTTTTGTAGACTGGCATGACATTTGCTATCCTCCAGTCCTTGGGCACATCTCCTGTCGCCCATGACTTACCAAAGATGATGGAGAGTGGCCTAGCAATGACCTCTGCCAGCTCCCTCAGCACCCACGGGTGCATTCGATCCAGACCCATCAATTTATGGATGTCCAGATTGCTTAACTGATCCCTAACCCAATCCTCATCTGCCATGGCAAACTCCTCCTTTATCCTGACTCCTTCTGGGGCTATAGGGATCTGGGACTCCTGGGGAGAGTCTGCAGGATTAAGGACAGAGACAAAGAAGGCATTCAATACCTCTGCCTTCTTTATATCCTCTGTCACCAGGGCACCCACCTAATTCAGCAGTGAGCCTATATTGCCTCTAGTGTTGGTTCTATCTGCAATGTATTTGAAGAAACCCTTTCTATTGTCTTTGACCTCACTTGCAAGATTAAGTTCCAAGGAGGCCTTAGCTTTCCTAATTGCCTCCCTACATCCTCTGATAACAGTCCTATATTCCTCCCAAGTGGCCAGCCCCTCCTTCCATGATCCATAGATTCTCTTTTTCCACTTGAGTTTGCCCATTGTTTAACCATGCAGGTCTCCTGGCTCCCTTACTTGATTTCCTACCCACTGGGATGCTCTGATCCTGAGCTTGGGAGAAGTGGTCCTTGAATGTTGACCAACTATCTTGAGCCCCTTTACCACCTAGTACCCCTTCCCATGAGACTTCCCTTAACAATTGTTTGAAGAGGCCAAAGTTGGCCCTGTGGAAGTCCAGGGTTGTGGTCTTGCTAGGTATTCTATTCCTCCCACACAGGATCCTGAACTCCACCATCTCGTGATCACTGCAGCCAAGGCTGCCATTGACCATCACCACTTCAACCAGACCCTCCTTGTTGGAGAGTACAAGATCCAGCAGTGCTCCTCTCCTAGTTGGTTTGTACACCATTTGCATTAAGAAGTTATCATCAATCCACTGGAGGAACCTCCTAGACTGTGAATGGCTGGCTGTGTAGGTCTTCTAGCAAATATCAGGGTAGTTAAAATCCCCATGAGGACCAAGGCCTGTAATTGCGAGGCTGCTTTCAGCTGCCTGTAGAAAGCCTCATCAACTCCTTCGTCCTGATCAGGAGGTCTGTAATAGACCCCCACAACTGTATCACCCATGCCAGCCTGCCCCTTTATTCGTACCCACAGACTTTCCACTTGCTCCTCATCTGCCCCTGGACAGAACTCAATACATTCTAGTTGCTCTCTCACATAAAGAGCAACTCCACCACCTCGTTTCACTGACCTGTCTTTCCTAAAAAGGACATAGCCATCCATGTCTCTGTAATTGCCACCAGATCATAACCTTTAGACCGCACACAGACCTCTAACTCCTCCTGTTTATTCCCCATGCTGCATGCATTGGTGTACAGGCATTTCAGGGAGCGAGCTGAGCACGCTGGTGGCACCCTTGGGAGGCGGGAGGCCTTCTGGTCTTCATTAATAGTAGACCAATGCCCCACTAGTTCAAACCCAGCTACAATCCCCTCCCACTTCGAATCTAGTTTAAAGCTCGGTGAATGAGCTCTGCTAACTCCTGCCCTAGTACCCTTTTTCCCCTGCAGGACAGGGTCTTCGCATTCAATGCCAGCAGGCCCGGTGTCCTGTACATCAAACCATTCAGGAGTTTTGTCCCCTACCCTCTTCAAATCTAGATTAAAGCTCTCTCAATGAGTCCTGACAAGTCCTGGCCAAGAACCCTTTTCCCCCTTGTAGATAGCTCTATGCCATTATTTGCTACCATACCTGGTGCCCTGTAAACATCTCCATGATCGAAAAAGCCAAAGTTCATCCGACAGCACCAGCCTCTAAGCCAGTCATTAATCAGTCGTATTTTCCTAGTCCTTTCAGCTTTTCCTGCCATTGAAGGAACTGAGGAAGAGATCACCTGTGCTCCCAATCCCGCAAGCATTCGGCCTAGTCCTCTGAAATCTCTTTTCATCGCCCTGCGACTTGTCTTGGCAACCTCATCAGTACCCACCTGCATGACCACTAGTGGGTAGTATTCAGAGGGCTGCACCAGGCCTGGGAGTTTCGCAGTAACATCACTAACCTGGGCCCCAGGGAGGCAGCAGACCTCCCTGAGGGTTGGATCTGGCCAGCATATAGGGCCCTCAGTTCCCCTCAAAAGAGAATCTCCCACAGCAGTTACCTTCCTCTTGTTCTTAACAGAGGCAGTCCTAATGCATGGGGCAGGCTGCCTTGGCAGCTCCCTGGACGGACCTTTGTCAGTAACCTCAGTTACCTGATTTTCCTGATCCAGGGCCATATACCTGTTCTGTAGGGGTACACGTGGAATTTGCTTTTATCAGTATTCTTTGGTAAAGGCTGCTATAAAATAAAATCTGCATGTGCGCATATTACGCATGTGAGGGTAAGATGTTTTTGTACAGAAAGATAAATGTACTGCTATGGAAAATGCCATTGTAATTACAAATTTATGGGCTAGTGGATAGAATAACTCAGTAACTGTAGTTCAAGAAATTTTAAATTTTCAGGTCTGTATATACATAAAGACTTGAAGAATCTTTTATTTTTTTATGTGCTCACATAATTGTTAGACATTTGGATTACTTACAGTTTTTCCAAGTGAAGTTTCTAAAAATTACGTTGTTACCACTAATAGAGAAAGGAATACAGAATACAATAACATAAAAAATGATGTAGGGCAAACTTAGAGACAAAAATATCTTTAGTTGTAAACAGAGAGAATTTTCATATAGGAGTTCAGCTGCAGGAAATTCCAAGTCACTGTATGAAACAAAGAGCTAATGTAATGGAAAGCATGGAAGCACACCTGTGTAAGAACATAAAAAATCCCTTCGAGAACATGCTGCCATGACATGGACAGCTTAGTACAGACAGAATCACACCAGTAGATAAGCATTTTGGAATGCCATAAAATACACCATAAAACAACAACAGAAAGTAACTAGATGACCTTTAAAGGTCCCTTCCAACCCAAACCATTTTATGATTCTAGGATATTGTGTGGTTCTTCAGTAGTATAATTACCCAATTATCAAAGCTGCACGCATAAGTTGCAATCATAGTATTTACTTGATAATATGTAATCTTTGATACTATTACTTTGAGAGAAATGTATTTTTGGTGAAATGTAATTCTTGTGAAATGTGGGCATGCTTGCACATTCTCATATAATGAAAAAATATTAAAAAATATCAACTTGTTTTTGGATTTCTCTTTTTGCCTTCATACTCTTCCTATGGTTAGACAGCCAAAGTCTGTGATAGTAAAAGGTGATTCTGAAAATTCAGAACTTTTGGCCCATGGTTTATGTCAGTATCCCGGGATAAGCTAGGGAATCCAATGTAATGCTGTTACTGTTTATTCCGTTTACCTGTTGCATACAAGAAATATTGTCTCTAATAAATCAAAGATGTAGTAAGTTTTGCCAGTAGTATGTTTTCTGTATGAACATAATTGAGTAGTAGGTGTCAAAGTGAGGACGGACACACAATGCCTGCATCCAGCTGTTAAAACTTAAACCTGCCTTTTGTAGACATTCAAACTGTGGTAGTACAATTTTAATGCTGCCTAGAATGACTAAGCATACAATAAAAACTATACTAGAAAGTAAACCAGCAGAGCATATAGGACACTTAGCTATTACAAGATAGTCAAGTGGAAAAATATACAATAGTCTGGAAGAATGACATTTATCCTCATAAGTGAGAAAAATGGAAATCCACACAAGACTGGTCTGCTGTGCACAGATTCGGTTCATGCAGGACTGGCACAATATTTAGGTAAGCTGCAATATGACTGGAAAAATTAGTCAGCTGTGAGGTGCCCTGATGTGGTAGCTATTCAGATGCCAAAGATGAATGCCCAGGGTGTGATTACAGTATGGCTGGCTGCTGTTCATGAAATGTGACCGCATTTATAGACTAGAATGACTCATTTATAGAAATGCACTGTTAGAAAGTATGAGGACATCAGCACATGCTGTTATGAATGGAAAAATATAGAAAAGCTATAAAACAATTTTTCTTGGAATTTTTATTTAACCTCTTCTCTTTCATGATTGGCTTACCACAATCATTGTGGTAATAAAAGTCTTTCTTGGTTTATCCTGGATCTATGGTTGCATTCTTGCATAAACATTTTTGCCCAAAAACTGGGAGTGCTATATATAAACAAAAGGTATCATGCCACAGGCTGTCTAAATAACTTTATCTGATTTTTTCTAGCTATATATATGTGTGCATCTGTTGGTACTTGTGTGCATACGTGTTATGTGTGCGTACTGTTGGTACGACTTCTGAAGGAACTAGCCAATGAAGTTGCAAAGCCTCTGTCCATCATACTTGAAAAGCTTTGGCAGTCTGGTCAAATTCCCACTGAATGGGAAAGGGGGGAACATAACTCCCATTTTCAAGAAGGGAAAAAAGGAAGACCCAGCAAACTATAGACCAGTCAGTCTCACCTCTGTGCCCTGCAAGATCATGACACCTCAACACCTCCTGAATGCTCTGCTAAGGCACGTGGAAAGCAAAGGGGTGATTGGTGACAGCCAACACAGCTTCACCAACGGCAAATACTGCCTAATTTGGTGGCCTTCTACAACGGGGTCATGGCATCAGTGGACAAAGGAAGAGCAACCAATGTCCTCTATCTGGACCTGTGCAAAGCTATTGACACCATCCCGCAAGACATCCTGGATTAGACGGATGGACCATTTGTTGAGTAAGGAACTGGCTGGATGGTCATACTCAAAGAGTGGTGATCAACAGCTTGATGTCCAGATGGAGATCTGTGATAAGTGGTGTTCCCCAAGGGTCATTACTTGGACTTGTGCTCTTTAACATCTTTGTCAGCAACATGGACAGTGGCATTAAGTGCACCCTCAGCAAGTTTGATGATGACACCAAAGTGTGTGGTGAGGTCGACACACAGTAGGGAAGGGAAGTCATCCTGAGGGACCTTGACAGGCTTGAGAAGTGGGCTCATGCAAACTGCATGAAGTTCCATACGGCCAAATGCAAGGTCCTGCAACTAGGTCAGGGCAGTCCCAAGCACAGATACAGGCTGGGTGGAGAATGGATTGAAAACAGTCCGGAGGAGAAGGACTTGGGAGTGATGGTGGACGAGAAGCTCAACATGAGCGGGCAATGTGCGCTTGCAGCCCAGAAAGCCAATCGTGTCCTGGGCTCCATCAAAAGAAATGTGACCAGCAGGTCAAGGTAGGTGATTCTCCCCCTTTACTTGGCTCTTGTGAGACCCCATCTGTAGTACTGTATCCAATTCTGGAACCCCCAACACAAGAAGGATATGGAGATCCTGGAGAAATTCCAGAGGAGGTCCACAAAGATGATGAGAGGGCTAAAGCATCTCTCCTATGAAGACAAGCTGAGACAGTTGGGGTTGTTCAGCCTGGAGAAGAGAAGGCTCTGGGGAGACCTTATAGCGGCCTTCCAGTACCTGAAAGGGGCCTACAAGAAAGTTGGAGAGGGACTTTTTTAAAAACAGCTTGTAGTGAAAGGACAAGGGGTAATGGATTAAAACTGGAAGAGGGGGATTTAGGTTAGACGTTAGGAAGCAATTCTTTAGTATGAGGATGGTGAGACACTGGAACAGGTTGCCCAGGGAAGTTGTGGAAGCCCCATCCCTGGAAGTGTTCAGGGCCAGGTTGGATGGGGCTCTGAGCAACCTGATCTAGTGGGAGGTGTCCTCGCCAGTGCAGGGCGGTTGGAACTACATGATCTTTGAAGTCCCTTCCAACACAAACCAGTCTTTGATTCTATGATTCTATGATACTTGAACATAGCTGACTATGTACTACTATGAGATTATTTTATAGATTGATAGAAGTGTGCCACTTAAGGATTTGTTCATATTCCCATGACAAAATTCTCACTGACTTCAATGGGATAAGAGTCTTCTTCCTATATATAACACGAGACATACTGAGGATGCTACCGGAATTTTACACGCTCAGAAGACACAACCTGGTTTTGCTCCTACTTTTGCTCATTTTAATTTCTGTGTTGCACATGATTACAATTGATCAAACAACCAAATCTAAGCAGTTGCCATCTGGCAGCTGAGAACTTCTGCATGCACACCTGCTTCCTTTTTTCCCTCATTTAGGTGAACGTTTTATTTCACTGCGGGGACAGGTTTAATGTGCACATATACAGTCAGTCACTCCATCTCACCTAGCAGGCAGTAACTTTTTATGTCATTTCCAAGACCAGGAACATGCCCCATGTAAAATGCCAATCTAAAAACACCTTTTGCAGGGCTCATCTGGGAAGTTTAAACTCTTCCTTTCTAGCTTCTTTAAAATGTCCTTTATGTAAGCCAAACAGAAAGGATACAGAGATGACTGCAGCAGTCCAAGACTGGGAAAAGTACTCTGGCTTATTAGTTCAGAGCACTAAACCAAGGAGGTGATGGTATTTCCCCAAGGTAAGGTAAGAAGCTTGTCTGAGTGACTTACAATCTTAGGCATGCAAGAAACATTTCAATTGCTACATACAAAGTTCACCTACACAATATGTTTCATGTTACTCAGTCAACTTTGTTTGAATTGTAAGCAGGTATCCAAATTCTAATGTAGCAGGACTACATAATACCAAACAAAAAGCAGAAAACTAGCTTATTAAAAGTTATCTACCATGTTAAGGTAGAGATTTTTTTCCACCAAATATTAGCATAGTAGGAAATATCAAGTTCTTGTGTACTAGATGAGTACTGAAGAACCATAACATGTCTTATACTGATCAATTTAAGCTGGAGTTAATTTTTACTGTTTGTTCAAGTTCAAGAGAAATTTCAACTTGGTTGCTCACCAGTAATGCTTACAGCAAGGACACCTTTCTGATCTCATGGAGAGAGCAGTTAAGTATGTAATAATCCGCTAAAATTGATTCAAGAGAAATATTTTGGGTAGTTATGAGGGAGCTGGTAATATCTCTGTCATTATCTTTAATCTGCCTTTCTCAGGCATCAGTCAACCTCCTGCTTTTTCAAGTATTTTCTGTCACCTCCACTGTTATCCACACGAACTGTTTGGTCCTGATCCTTCAAGGAATAAAAGAGATCAGTAATATCAGTTCCACTGGAAGTAGGATTAAACCCTTGAAATACATCATGTCAGATGGATACATATAGATGCCTTCTCTCCACAATTTGGTATTCTTAAATATAATTCCAGTCCTGTATTAAGGGTAAATTATGTTCCCAAAATAGGCTTTCTAGAAATATTCTGGGAAAAAATTAAATTAGAAGCACACTTACATGCCATTTTTTTTCCTAGCTTGACAGATACAAATAGCTTTATATTAGTAAAAAAAAACAACAAACCAAAACCCAAACAACAAGCTGTTTCTACATGAAGGTTCCAAAACTGTAACAAAATACTATTTTTATTTAATTCTGTAAGCATAAAACCTGGTAACAGAATCAAATAACATAATAAAAAGAAGGTTTATGTATAAGGAAGAGCATTCAGAGCCACGTGGGAAGCTACGTGTATTGCTCTTTATGTTCACTGCAATGACACCTGAGTGTCTTCTACGAAAACACTGACTGAACTCAAACGTCACCAAGCACTGGCTTTGCTGAAACACCAGAGGGAGCAAGCTTCACGGAGGAGTGAATGCTCTTAACTGAGACTCTCCCAGCTACTGTCAGGGTTTCATCATTCAGTAGGATGAAAACGAATTTAGTCAGATCACCTGGAATGGCTGAGGCTATACCAGTAAAGCAAAGCCTTTCAACTTTGAGGCAATATATAATAAGGAGACACGGAACAGCAGAAAAAGTGAGGACTTGTTTCATGTGGATGGCTGCAGGTTTTTACACACCAACTTTAAAAACCTTCTGCTACTGACTAAGGGATGAAAAACTAACAGCCTTGCCATCTGCATCTAATAAAGCTTGTTTCAGTACAGACAGGTTCAGAAATCGACTCACACTCCTTCACAGCACAAAGTCACACACTCTGTTTTGAGTCATGCTTCCTCTAAAAGAAAATTTAAAAAAAGCCATAGAAATTATCAAAGGTGAACTCACCTATGCAATGAAAAAAAACCCATTATTTTGTGATCCATTAGGGACTAAACCTAGGCAAGACTCAAAACATAAAGCCATCAAAATCATTGTCTCTCTTATGGTTCACATCTAAAAAACCTAGAACAGAGGCAGAAGTCACCATCTTGCTGCTAAGTCATAACGGGGAACTGAAACTGTTCAGCTGCTCTTAAGGACTGAGAAAGTGACAATGTATGCCTGCATCTTTAATACTGTTTAAAACTTGGCACTGATAAAAGTTCTTCTGTGTCATTACAATAGGCCCCCATTTGGTGAGAAGACATTGCTACCCACTACATGGTGAAATCCTAAGGGATTCTCAACATAACTGCTGTCCTGTTGCTGGTGGTGCCCAGCTCCAGAAGGACCTCTAAAGTCAGGATGAGTCTTTCTATTACCATTAGTGCAATTTCTCCTCATGAAGAGTTTTTAATCTCTCTTAATTGTGCATACTTCCGATGATCTTCTGTTTTAGTTTTAAATACAACAGTTTCATTTCCTTTCCCTCATTAGATTTATTATAGATTCTAACCTGCAGCCTCTTTTTGCCACAACATAATTTATGTCCCAACACACATTTGCAAAAAAAATAATGTGTCAGGACATGTTCCATTTCCACAAAAATTAATTTATAGGCACTGAGTGACAAGTGCAGAAAATAATCTTTGTTTGCTGGGACTGGGTGGCTGAGAGCTCTTTGCTTGAGTTTGTCGTATCTACTGGGGGCAGGTGTAATTGTTGCTGTACAGAAAAGATTACCCATCAGCTCAATTGGCTGTGTCCTATACATGCTTGAAAATTAAAGCTTGATAATATTTTATATAGCCTCTCATGTCTTCTAGTGGAAATTCCCTTGCAAATCCTGACATACGGTGAAAAATCTTTCAGAAGTGTCCATGTAGTTCACATAAATAAATGCTCCCCTGGCAGGAGATCACAAGGGAACAGGGCATGTCTATCACAGTACTGATACTACAGCTGCAGTGGAAGATGAATGATGTTCAGCAGGAACTAACTTGCTTTTTCAGGAAACAACCTCCGTCTTTAAGAGAACCCACTTCTGGGATAATACTGAAACGCTGCCTCCACCAAGTACTGTTCTCACAAGGGTTTTGAGTATAATGTACTCATTGTTATTATCAAAGACATTTATTTTCTTTACAGCTTAAGCGTGTTTAATTTGCTGTTTGAGAGTAGAATCATTCTATGTAAACAAATCAGGTCTTTCACTTAAAACACACGTTTTTTTCATACCTAAGTCTCATCTGGATTAATTAAGGCTGAGCGACTTCAGAGAGAGGCCTTTGGGAGGCTGAAGACTTAAGTGTACATTATGTTTTTTATTGTTGCTGTTTTTATACTGAAGAAATATTGTGCACTCCTTTCCATCAATCAATCTGTGGTTAATTAAAATGTAATACATTATAATTTCTACTTTGAGACTCAACTTTGATAGAGCAAATAAAACAGTAGAACTCCTGCAATGCCCTCCAAAACTTTGTATTTTGCAGATATTATAATCTAAAAAAACACAGTAGAGACGCCCAAAGACACAGCCCTGCACCTGTGAAGAATTTTACCGGAACAGCATCAACTAATCAACTGTAACTATCTAATCAAATTCACACATTTAAAGTTAAAGGGCCAAAATTAACTTTTTATAAGAATAAATGTGATTATTTTTAAGGATGCTCAATTATCAACATTTATGAAGCCAAATACATGCTCAAGTCTCACCTAAAACCAGGCCTGAAATAATATACACTTTCAAGCAATCAAATGCCATCTGATGATGTGGGGTACTAAAATTATGTGAATCAGAAGCTAAATAATATATTACAAGAAAACAAATGTTTCACAATGTGCAGCAGACTAGAACATCTTTTATGATCCCAAGTTTGTTAAAATTCTTATATCTGTCTTATGAAGCTTTAAGTCTAGTTTGTTGGCCTGATCCAATAATTAGAAGAATTAGAAAGAAAGTTGGAAATAGTTCTAATGCTTGATGCTCAACAGATAAAACTTTTTATGAGCAATGTATTTAGTGGCTAAGTGTCAAAACCAACTGTTACCAACTGCTCATAGAGTCTAATGGAAAACTAGGTAGTTTTGTCAAACTGCTCCCCTGTTGACCACAATTATATCCAGATTTTTAAAGAAAGACTACCCATCTGAATTTTGCCAAATTAGAAGTAAAACTTTTATTTGATTTTTCATTTTTAAGTGAACCAAAAATATCTGAAGAAAATCTACTCTGGTGCTTTTACACTCTCGTGGGGCTGAGGGATTAACATGGACATCATCTTACTCTCTCCGGCAAATGGTACCTCAACCAAACTGTTAGTCCTTCCATATATACAATACACACAAGGGCTGTTTCAAACAGAAGAAAACACTTTGTGGTGTTTTTGGTGTCTGCTTCCAATCTAACAACAATGAGTTTCAGAAAAGAAGGAGGAGGAGCAGAGGAAGTCAAAGGGCCAAGCCTGGGAAGGGGAGGCAGATGGGAAAAAGAGCTGCCTCTTGAGTGAGGGGGGTTTGTGCTCAGGGAGCAGTAACAGCAGCAGAAAGCAGAATTCACGACAGGTTTTTTGAAGCTGATCTAATTGGTATTGCAGTAGCAAAACGGCTCATATTACATTCACTGCAAACACTTTATAATCACAAGAGAGAAAGGCACTAATCATCCCAGGGATTTGAACACCATAATTATTGCAAGAAGCAAAAGATCTGGGTGCAATGAGCAAGTAAAAAGAATGACTACAGGACAGTACTTTGCAACATGCTTTGTAGCTGCATTTAAGTCAGTTAAAAGTCTGTCAAACAAAAAGTTTCAGAGAATGCCTTATTGCCCCTAGGCACCTTTAAGCAGCATTAGGAGGATTTCTTATGCCTAGATCCAAAATATTTTCCTCTGTCCAAACTACAGAATGAAAAAAGGAAAACTGTCACAGTATTTGGCCATGTGAGGGCTGCTGGGGTGGAAGCATAGCCCCGTGACTGGGGCAGTACAGGAGGCAGACACATATGTGAAGAAGGTCACATCCTTCCAGGCCTGACCTCTGTGACAGACATCTCATTGCCTCATGGCTGCATAATTTCTCTGCTCAGGCTACATGACCACTACACTGCACACACAGCTGTTTAGAAATTAAGAAAGTCCCACAATGAAATTTTTAAGGAACCAAGTCATGGTTTCATGGACTCTATCCACAAACTACATCCTTATACCTCTTTACGGTTCTTCTGTGACTTGAAGGCCTGTTGTTGAGGTAATATGTTGTAAAACACTGTGTTGAACTTTTTCTTACAGAGTTGCCTTCATAACTAGTTTGAAGTGCTGAATTCTAATTCACAGCATTTAAAAAGAGTACGTGGCTCTTGTAGCCCAGTGAGTGCAATGTTTCACTCTCACAAATGGCATGGCAGCCTTTCATTCTGGATGTACCTTTTCATCCGAAGTGCCAAGCTCACGCGTTCCCCGGGATTCAGTGCAGTTACGCGAGTCCGAAGTTTCTAAAAGAAGCCACTGGATTTCTCTTTTTCTCTGGATCATTGATACTTACCTTGCCCAACTGGAGCTCTTACATTTGCTCATGGACCTGACACAGTGGCAGCTTGTGATGAGAGGGCTCCAGGCCAGTGCTGTTAGCAACTCTCATCCACAGAAAGGCTGTTCATACCATGACAGCCACCCCTGGATGGGACTACCTTACAACAAGGCTTTTTCTAATGCATCTTTTTCTCAGAGAAATGATGTTATGACTACAGTTTGCAACTAATACAACTGCATCACAAAATTGGTATACCAAGTTTATGGAAGAAGAGTGAGCTTTTAAAGACTGGAAGGTATATTTGAATGAAAGAAATATAACACTGATTTCATGAACTCTACGGACAGTTTTTCCCTCCTTCTGGTAAGTAGAGAGGGTCATTGCAATTAGGGAGTCTGCACTTGTCCTGACCTTACTGGATAAACTTACTAGCTGTTGGATCACTTCACTGGCCCTTTTTAAACTCCAGGAAAGAGGCCATCTGGCACCTATGCAGGCTACCGATATCCATCAGCACCATCCCTGCCTCCCTACTCAAAACAATCCTTTCCATTCCTCTCACATAACACACAGGTCTTGTAGTTCAACTCTCAAGCTCCCAGAGACTGCAAAATATTTGGCAGTGCAACAGGTCTAAGATCTTTCCTGTTTGGTTTTGCTCAGAGCTCTACAGCAAATGGTTGGTGTAAAGGCCCAGGAGACTGAAAGGATTTCAGGAGTGCCATTTTACCCCTGGGTTTTGGTTTCTCTAGCTCTCCAGGCAGGCAGCTGGCTGGTATCCTCTAGCCATTTGGAAATTAGTTTCCATCTGAACATTAATGAAAATGAATGTTACGTGTTGGCTTTCATGCTGGAAGGTGGATGCATGCCATATTCCCAGCAATTGGACATATTTCACTCTGTTTTCGAATTTACCAGCAAGACAGTTCAAGTCACCTTCTAAGATTGACGTAAGTTACCAGAGTGATAATTCTGTGATAAAGTAGTTATCTGGCTTCCTGACAGATTTGTTTGATACTTATAATTCTCCAAAAGTAGCACATGATCATGTATCATTTTTTGGTTTTAGTTTTGTCAGAAAAATCAGTTACCTCCAGTATTAATAGTTAGCAGACACATCTCCTTTTAATGGAAAATAATTTAAGATTATTTTTCAGCCTGCTTAAACTGCACACATAACTTTTCGTTCCTTTTCCTCTCCTACCCTTTTCTAAGTCCCTTTTTTTTTCTTTTTAAATTGATCTTTTTCCTGAAGTTTGATAGCAATTATAAAGTAGCTGTCACTGCACAGAGTCAGATCCTATACAGAGTTAGATCCTGTATCTCATCAGTATACTTTCTTTTGTTTTTAACCTCATTAAAAAGTATTATAGCAACAAGTCCATACATGCAGTTTCAAAGAGCATTTGACCATAAGAATTCATTCCAAGGTTATATTTAGCAAGCAAGTTTATATTTCGCAAATCTCTGCTTTGGACTTATAAAACAGTCCAAAAGTTTTGGACTTACAAAGGAACTTCAAACAATGTAAATGCAAACATAAACCAAAAGTATCTACATGATATAAAAACCTATGCAAATAATGTATTTTTTTTAGGAGGGAAACTGTTTGTATTGTCTCATTTTTCTAAACCAGTTTTCTTTATTTATTAATGTAGAGATTAAGGGAGGCCCAGGTGGTGATTAAGAACAAGAGTTTAAGGCAAGTGCTAACTCTACAGAGGGAACATCACAAAAAGCTCACTGCTAATGTTCTACTGGTGGCACCTAATTGCTTCTGCTCCGGGTAAATAATTAGCAAACTGAAGTGTACTGAATAAATAAATAAATAATGTTTAGAAAAACCTAAACAACTGATCTTTTAAGTTATTTCATCCATCCCAAGGAACCCTGAAACAATTAACTGACAAGACTTACCCAAGGAGAACAGAATATTTTCCAGTTCATGAGGTCAGGAGTAAGTTGTTGGCAAACACATCTTTCATTAGTTTGTGGGATCAGGTAAGTATTTTTTCTTGAATGGTTTTCTTTTCCAGAACTGGGAAGTATCGGTTTCCTTCTCTCTCCCTGCTAATGACTAAGATGCAGTGGCTCTGCTAGGCTGGTCGGAGGTAGGGAGGCAAGAAGAATGTGTGATGTCTCCCACAGAGAGTCTCTTCTCTGCACAACTTAAATGTGGCATGAAAGCAAGTACTATCCAGGTCAGCTTTAACAGGAAAGAGGATTCTCGCCAGGGATTGTGGTTACCCTCAAGACTTCATTTAAATCTCTTGAGAGAACAAATATAAAATTCCATTAACAGCTTGCTATATTTTAGCTTTCAAAACCAAAGCTCTAGTGTGCTTTGTAATGTAGACAAACAGTTAGGATATTGAAAATATTACTGTTTTTTTAAATTAGTGAAATCTACGCCATCAAGAAGATGCAATATTGTTTGAAGCACAAAGGGGTACTAAAGGCTCAGTAGCTCTACCCTGTCTTTATTGGTTTTGTCTATTTTTGTGCTAGCAAACCTAGAACTAAAAATTAACAAATCAAGAACCAACAGTCTTGTCTTACTAAAATGTTCTTCCCCCCCCTTTTTTTTGTTTCCATTTTTAATTGCAGTAAGAATGTTTCCTTTTCATTCCTCCTAGGAACTAGAACAATATTCACTTTTCCCCAGAGAGGGGTATACTAGTAGAGTTGCAATACAAGCATCTTTGCCATCTTAATACCTTCACCAGGTGGTTTCTCTTCTCTTTTATCACATCATCTTCATTGTCCTTAGAATAGGCTGGTAAGTTCACAGAAGTGTAACAGGATAAAATGTAGGCTCCACAGACATTTACATCACATGTGTGGTTTAGCAGATCACTCATTTTTGCATCAGGTCAGGTGGACATAGTCATATAACTCTCACATTTCCTAAAGCACATTATAATAAGCACTTTAGGCTGACATTATGACTTTGTGCTGGCTTTATGCTAAACGCAGATCAAATACCTGATCCTTTACAAAGTTTGAGTGGTGGAGGCCTCAAGAAAGCCTGATGGGACGAAGTTAACCTGATCATATTTTTGGAGAGAGATCTTATCAGTAAAATGATTTTACTGTACACAAGTTATTTATATCATGTGGTGCTCTGGAACAGGCATTAGGAGCATCAAGCCAGCTTCAGTTCATCACTGGGCCTAAGAGCACACACATTCAGGTTCAACTGAAAGTCTTTGAAGATGCTCATACTGGGACACTAAGGATCACAGAATCATTTAGGTTGGAAAAGACCTGTAAGATCATCAAATCCAACCTCTAACCCTACTCTACCATGTTCACCCCTAAACCATATCCCAAAGCACCACATCTATACAACTTTTAAACACACCCAGGGATGGTGACTCAACCACCTCTTTGGGCAGCCTATTCCAATGCCTGATGATCCTTTCAGAACAAAAATTTTTCCTAACATTCAGCCTAAACCAAGGATGTTTCTAAATGCACCCTTTTACAGTTGCCCACAATTACACCAGTTTTAGAACATCTACAGTGTTTTCTACTAACTGCAAACACTGTTTCTGTGAAAGCTTTACTTTGAGTTTCTCTATCAGTCACCATAGTCTTGTTTCTCTCTGCTGGAAGAACATTTTTTTGCAGGTGCAAGGAGAATCCTGGCAAAGTCCTGAAACTATATGGGATCACAGAGAAGAGCAGCATAGGGAACTCCTGTCTGCTCTGCAGGTCTTACAAGCATCTTTTTATTGCCTTCATCACAGAGTCGGAACATCCCAAAGCAGTTAATGCCAGAACTGACAGGTCACTTCTGAGCCTGGTCCTAAACAAGAGCTCTCCCCTGAGATGCACATACGATCCCAGCTACGTGACACTAATTGTGTGGTGAGCAAAGAAGGAGAATGAGAAGTTCCTCTCTGAAACATGGAAATTTCCTAGCTCTGTGAGAAGGGGAGATGACTTCCTCATGAATCACTGCTTTGGTAAAAACGCAGCCTAGTACAAGGGCAGTCCTTAAGGATGGGAATCACCCCACCTAAGGTTGACAATCTCTAAGTCTGCACAGGATAGCAAGACTTCATTTATAGTCAGCAGAGACAAGCGGGTGTCTCTAGCACGCTGCTCCTCCCATCCCAGTGTACACAAATGTCAAAAATAGATCATGTGAGTCACACACTACAAATGCCCATTTCTTTCCTTTGCTTAAAAAAGGAATCTAGACAACAGATGCCTAATTGTTGATGTCCAAAGCTCAGCTACATGAAAGCCAGTCTGGCTGGAAGGATGAGATTTGTTCAGCTGGGCCAATTAAACAGGAGATAGCAAACAATGGTTGGGCAGGAATGAACTGGATTAATGAATACCAAATGACGAGAGGAGTAAGACTGTCTGAATATGAATTATCTCCTTTTCCATCCTCTTCCTCCTCCCTTTCATGAAAGATGAGTTTTAATTTTGCTGGGAAAAAGGGCACAACCCAAACCTCCACTGTTTTCTGCCAATACCCATAATTTGGTGAAAAAGAGATATCTTAGCTTGTATAGAGCCAGTGTCCTAGAGCATGGAGATGAGATAAACCTTTAAACTAATATTTACGCTATGCAAAGTTACGTAGATTTACTCCTTTTACTCTTCTCATGAAACTTTGCAACTGTGATCTTTATTGCCAACTCTGCAATTAATTTTCTGCATTTCATTTTAGGTTAGGCTAAGCTGAATGAAAAAAAATCAAGATAACTAGCTGATGCCAGTCCTAAACATGATACAGCATCGGCATCCAATGTGTAAGAACAGGTGTTTCTGCTTCATTACATAACCTGTATTAAGAACCTTGTAACATGGAGACTTTTGAAAAAGGGTCTCCAGTGACCTCTGATTTTCATGCAAAGACTTTTGGATACAGCGAATAGTGCAGAGTATTCCCCATGGGGCACACAACGGTCTCCTTTCACATTTCCAGAAGAGAATATTGGCCTCTGTATTTCATTAGCAACTTTCCAAAACCTCATTGACTAAACATTTGAATAAACTAGCTAAATAATCTTATTTCTCTGAGCTAAATACTCCTTTTCTCTCCACTGAATACAGAAGAAATAAATACACAGCCAAGTATTATTGATGGTGAGGTGCTTTAATTTTATAAGACAGTATTCAGTTGTGATATTTTTTGTAACTGTACTCCCTTGTTTATTGAACTAGGTTGCTAGGATCATGGTCCAATTAGTCTGGAGAAACAAATGAAGGAGCAAACAAACCAGCTGCAGTCCAAAATGGCATTAATCAATTGTATTTCTCCTTTCTTCTAGTCTTCTCAACATGCTGGTCTCTCAAAGCTCGTGTAAGTGTAGACAGCAGAAGGCCCCATACTGTCATGGAAGAACCGCGTCCATTGTGTGGGGCACGTGCCTACAGACATTTGGTCTTTTTTCCTTTCCATAACTTTCTGGTGAACTTACAGAACAATAATTCTGTGTTACCGAGCCATGTAATGCCACTGCATTATTTTCTTACATTTCTTTTGCAAGATCTCTTTCAGTCTACCACATTGTAATGACTTAAAATAGTAAGTTTATATCTTAGTCAAAATGTTTTGTAAACATTGCTTGGTCACTAATATAAAAGCCTTTTTTTCTACTTAAGCAATGATAAAGTCACTGAAAACAAGCTTTGATTAACTAGAAACACTCTTAAAAGTGTGCAAGCAATATATGCTTAATTTTACTATTAAACATGCATTGCTATTAATTTTACCTGCAAAATAAACTACTTGACAAAGAGGACATACTTTAAAGCACCTTTTCAAGAGCTCCTTTGAGATGTATTTGAAAATACTAGTCCTCCCAGACAAAAAATTGCTAAAAAGACCAACACATTGATGAATCACATATTCGTTGTGGTTGGAAAAGACGTTTAAGATCATCAAGTCCAACCATAACCTAACTTTACCAAGTCCAATGCTTAAACCATTTTCCTAAGCACCACATCTATATGGCTTTTAAACACCTTCAGGCATGGCGATTCACCCACCTCCCTGGGCAGCCTATTCGAGTTATTTATTACCCTTTCAGTGAAGATGCTTCCTCTAATATCCATTCTAAACCTCCCCTGGTGCAATTAGAGACCATTTCCTCTTGCCCTGTTGTTTGTTACTCAGGAGAAGAGACCAACCCCTACCTCCCTACAACCTCCTTTAAGGTAGTTGTAGAGAGTGATAACGTTTCCCCTCAGCCTCCTTTTCTTCATTTTTTGACTAAACAACCCCAGTTCCCTCAGCTGCTCCTCCTAAGACTTGTCCTATACACCCATAATCATAGTCAAGGCGTAAGCAAAGCTTAAATATTTAATGCACTTGAGTCTTTCCACTTTAGTCTCAGAACTCTGTAAAGTGGCCATATAATACCAGATCCAATAGAAAGGATTTTTAACAAAGACATTACATAGGTAGAGCTACAAAATATGCTCAAATCATGACAGGATTTGTGACAACACCAGAGAATAAAAAGTGACTCAAAACTCTATCCTTTCACACCTCAGGCTCTATGTTAATCTTAGGATAAAATGTGAAGGAAAGAATAATTAATGGCTTGAAGGTAAATGGACAATAGAATAAAATGTAACATGGCTTTAATAAAGGTAGGTCATGTCAGACTAGCCTGATTTTTTCCTTTGATATGATACCTGATTTTCCAGACAAAAGAACTGCACAGAGAGATTAGATTTTATCTGAACTTCAGCAGAACATTTGATAAGGTGTCACAATGGAGATTACTAGGCAAACTGGAAAACAGACTATGAAGCTGCTGACTAAAGTGACTATTGCAGAGGAAATGCCAATGAACTGTGCTGGAAGGGGAATCTCTGGGGTGAAAATACATTTCTCCACCAGTAGTGCTCCTCTGGGATTAGTCTTGGCATTCATTTTGTTTACTAATTTATTTTGTGATTTCAACCCTAAAATAGGAATGAATGCAAGAAGTCTGAAGAAGAAAAAAAAAAAAAAAGCACTTCCATTGCGAGGGGGGAAGAAAATAATGTGAAGGGAAAAACGGACTGAATAGTAAAAGGGGGTGGAAATGTAACATTACAAGGTACAGCATCCTGCAGTTAAGATGGGATTCATCTCACCCAATCCATCTAAAAACTTCTTATCTTCACAGCTGTTGAATCTCCTTGTATAATGACTAGAAAGGTGTGAGCAAAGCCACTGGTAATTTTATATTATGTAGTTTAGACACATGTCTAAATGGGATGGAGATTCTTCCCTCTTGCTATAGTCATTCATAAAAGACATTTGAAAGACTTACTTGGGTGCCTAACTCTTAAGATCCTAAATTTGATGAAAAAAAATCTCCCCAAGGACTATTACTTACCGACTTAACATGAGCCAGCAGTGTGCCCAGGTGGCCAGGAGGGCCAACAGCATCCTGGCCTGCATCAGGAATAGTGTGGCCAGCAGGAGTAGAGAGGTGATCGTGCGCCTGTACTTGGCATTGGTGAGGCCACACCTTGAATACTGTGTGCAGTACTGGGCCCCTCACTACAAGAAGAATGTTGAGTTGATGGAACATGCCCAGAGAAAAGCTACCAAGCTGGTGAAAGGTCTGGAGAATGAGTCCTATGAGGAGAGGCTGAGGCAACTAGGATTGTTTAGTTTGAAGAAGAGGAGGCTGAGGGGAGACCTCATTACTCTCTACAACTACCTGAAAGGAGGTTGTATGGAGGTTGGAGTTGGCCTCTTCTCTCAAGTGAATAACGACAGAATGAAAGGAAATGGACAGAAGTTGCACCAGGTGAGGTTTAGGCTAGATATTAGAAATAATTTCTTTCCTGAAAGAGTGGTTGGACACTGGAACAGGCTGCCCAAGGAGGTGGTGGAGTCACCATCCCTGGAAGTGTTTAAAAGAAATATAGATGTAGTGCTTAGCGATATGATTTAAGCACTTAACAGGTAGATAAGGTTATGTTTGGTAGATTTGGGTTATGGTTGGACTTGATGATCTTTAAGGTCTTTTCCAACCAGGATGATTTTGTGATTCTGTGATTCTATTAAAAATTTTCATTATAGTAGTTTATCAGCCAGAAATCAGACAGGAGGAAAGCATGTATTTTTTTCTATGACCCAGGACTCTGTAAAACACAAATCACTTCTTCAGACATACTGCACGAGGTAAATTCAATTAGGACAGCAAAGAGTTAATACAACTATACATAACAGTAGGGAGATCTCATCTGAATAAATATCTATTGGTCCATTTTCTTCAAAGGTCTTTCAAAAGACAGCCTGTCTTGCAAAAAAAGACTGCAAGAGCAATAATAATGTGAATAGTTAAATGCAGCACATCATTAGACCTCTCCTGCAAGGGAGAGGACAATTGAATCTTAAAAAAGAGCACAAGAGGTACAGGCCATAGACTTGCCACAAACAGATTTAGCCTGGAAACTTATTAATCATCAGAACAGTGAGGTTGTAAGACAGCCTTTCAGAAGAGCTACTGAAGGTTAGAAACCTGAAGAGTTTTAAAAGTGAGCTGAACTCTTTTATGAAGCAGATTATATGATGCAGGGCCTGAAAAGAAGAGGCTGTACTTGGTGCGCCAGGAGGATCTTGCTAGCTTTATATTCACTTTAAAGAACACTGAAGAAGCTAAATTCCTAACTGTAATTTGGAAATGGGCTGAATTGCCCTGGAAAAATCTTTATTTCAAACTTTAAAAAACCATCTCCCAAGCTCTTAAGGTACTTCCCCAGTGTAACTTAGTATATTTTTACAGGTTTTCAGAAGGAAATAACAGATTTTACAATTCTGATGACAGTAACAGAACTAAATGTCTGAATCCAAAGCTAATGTTTTTCATTATGGGGGCATGTTAACCTAATAATATAAAACATTTGGGTGTTGGTTTTATGGCTGTGGGGGATTTTTTGTGTTTGGTTGGTTGGTTTTTTCGTTTTGTGGGTTTTGGGGGTTTTTTTTGTTTGTTTGTTTTGTTATTGTTGTTGCTTGTTTTGGTTTTGTTTGTTCGTTTTTGGTTTTTTTCCCCCAGAAAGAAACAAGAAAGTGATTTGAACAATATAGATGAGCATTCCCTTGAAATATGTTCAAATGTACTATTTCTTTACATTTTTTTTTCATTTGGACAAATCAAGCACATAAACTTTTTATTAAAGAGCTTTTTTTCTACTTTTTTTCCTTCAGCTTTCTTGGTACATACACATTGTTAAACAAATTAAATAATTAGTGAAGTAACAGATATCATAATTAACTATGATAAGTTGAATTTGTTTTAGTAATTATCTTTTTGCAATTTCATATGAAATAGGCTTTAAATACATTATGAGATAAATGTACTTAATTTCTGATGTCCTTATCTAAATTTGAAAGACAGCTTGAAGATTTTAATCAAAAAATTAAATTTACAAAGCCTACAACAGAGCTACCAGATGACTTTGTAGCATTTCCAGTTTAAGTAAAGAGTCAACAACTGTGAATAATGAGATTTTGTTTCTCCCCTTAGGACTCTCACTTTGTCATTTTGCCATCTGCCAATCATAACTGTAGGAGTAACAACCAGTTATGGACTGAATCTACAGTTCTCTTATAAATTAATCTTCTTGTACAGACCTTAGGTAGCACATGCAGAAACAGGCACTTAATGACAAAAATATTAGAATTGTAAAATAAAAGCATGATAGAAAAGAAAATAATCTTCAGTTCCCAACCTCACCCAAGAAAAGGGAGGTAGTTAATTTAAAAGATATAAAGAATGTGGTACACCTGATGTATCACCTTTTCCTTCATGCATCTTTGAAAAGTCCTTTGAAGCAAACACAGAGTATCTGGATTTTATAAGGGAAATGGAAAAATGAAAAGTTTAAGTTGCTTATCCAAAATCATACTATAAGGCTTGTACAAAACAAAAAATACAAGCAATATCCAGACAACTCTTGATTTTTCTGTGCAATGTCTTAAAAAACAGAAAAAGTTCAACTCAGGAATACCAATTACATTATTCACATGGATACGTACATCTTAAAATTAATTATTTTAGCTGTATTGTTCTAAAAACTACTCCCATCTGGTCATAAAAAAACCCCCAAACCTGTTAATTTCAGTCTGTATTGGGGATCTTGCTTGCACTGTGCTGAGATGCACTAATACTATGTGTAGTCAGAGCTATACAACAGCTGTAAGTACATGGCCTATTAGCTCTAACTACAGCCTGAATATTGCTTTCATCCAAGAAAGCCTGTGTCCCTTACATGCTTATCCTCACCCTGCTCCACATACAGGGTGGAATTTTGCTTGCATAATCCAAAAGAGGGCACCTGATGACCCTGTGGGTTTCTGTTGCACGGGCTGAGTCTGAACTTCAGCTGAAGCTGACATGGTCTCTCCCCGACATGGATTTCCTACAGCTTTTTACCAAATGAGCTTACATAAAAGGTAGTAAATCAGTTCTCCTTTCATCTGGCCACCAATTCTAATTAAGCTTTATAGGAATTTAATTACATTTGAACTTTTAAAACTCATTTGAAGTTTCCCAAAGGTCTTCGATTCACCCTGTGACACCCACACAAGCTACCCTTTTGTGTTCACATAGACTCTGTACGTGTTTTCAGAAAGACAAGCTAAAAATCTGAAGATAGAAGAACAGAAATCCAAGAGTGTCATCCCACATTTCTTTGCCAATCTCAAAAGGTGCCAAGAAAAGGCTCAGTATAACAGTGAAACTGTGACCTAAAGGCAAAATTGTATAGAAATGTGCCATTTGCATACAATGACAAAGAATAGTTAACAATGCCAAGCAGGGCAGAGTAGCAGGCAGAAGTTCCCTGAAAAATCAGTGTGTGGGATCAGTGCACTTTCAGAGATCAATAAACATTAATGTTTAGTAACTTCACTGTCTTTCCACACTATATATTATCTTGCCAGTGTGAACACAGTAATGATTGAAGAGGTAATGACTGACTTTGGCGTGAACTTGCTCTGTTCCTTTACATGAATCTTCAGTGTCATTCTTTCATGTCAAAGACATAAGGATATTATCTTAGAGGCAACCTGATTCAAAACAGGCATCCAAACCTATATAGACAGTCAGTCTTCACTGTTGTGTCTCCATTTGTAACTAGACATATTGGCTATTGAGTAAGTAAATCTTGCATAGAAAAAATTATTTTAAAATAGAGCCCATGTGAAACTGTGCCAGAACCAACAGTATATGTTGGAGCCGAGTTGAAACACACTAAGTGAGTAAGGTACTGTGAGTAATTTTTGAAGCAAAGCTACAAACTCTCTAGGAGAGTAGAATATCACTGCAAGTGTTGATGCCTTCATATTTCATATACATTTAGAAAAAAATATAGTTTCCACATTTTAATAGAAATATTCAGAAAAATAAGGAATTGAGTGAACTAAATAAGCCATTACTATCTTTCTGTCTGACTACTTATTTTCTAATTAGTTTTAAAATACTTCAATATCATGTGGTAACTTAATTAAGGGAACAAGAAAGAAGGCTTAGCTTTAATCTCTTTACTATTGAAAAATTCAGTTTCAAGCTCCCATTGCTTTAGGTTCCTCCAGCTTGTCTATGTATTTCTATGAAGAATCTCAACAAAATTTCTATATTTCTTATGAATGTTATGCATTTGTTTTCCAAACAGGGAATCACAGAATTGCTTTGATTGGAAAAGACCTTTAAGATCATCAAGTCCCATTGTTAATCTAGCACTGCCAAGTTGACCACTAAACCACATCCCTAAGCACCACATCTACACGTCTTTCAAATATGTCCAGGCCAATGGCTCTGGATAAATCAGGCTGGTAAGAGGCACTGGGACCCTAAGGCTGGAAGTACTTGTTGCTGTGGTTAGAAGATGCTCTCCAGCCTGATCAAGAGACGTGCAGATCCTTCTCCTGAGATCACAAGCTTGCTCCTTCAGCTTTTGTACATTTGCCTATTCCTCTGTTAAAGGCTTATCATACTTACAAGTTCCAGGTCAACATTTTCATTAACCAAGTGCTATGTACGGTAGAGCAAAAGCCCATGGGACCAAGGTTCAGAGAGAACTGATTTGCTTAATGTGAAGGCCAGATGCCAAGTATGCCATCCTGCTCCAAAGCCAACTTTCAGATCATAAACTCTAAATATGCATTGTTTTTAGGAAAGTTCCAGATTTTGCAACATACAAAATTAAAACCAAATCATCCAACCAACCAGTCCCTTCCCCCCGAACATAGATCAAAATTATTGACAACCCAAACCTTGCCACTTGAATTATTTAGATGAGTTTCAAACATAGTAATATCACATGATTTGGACCTCAAAATGATGATGATTTAGGCATATATTTAGATTTACTGTTTGCAAGAAACAGCATTTCTCTGGATTTATCAGACATAAGACAACTGAAGTTTTGTAACATCAACATCTATTAAAACAATGAGCTTTTAAAAATAATAAAAATCAGAACCTTACAAATCTGTGTTGAATTTGTTTTTTAAAAAAACTGCAAATTTTAAAATATCTAAGACTAGGCAACATAACGGATCCAATATAAAACAAAAGCAGGAAATTCCAAATTTTAGGTTGAAAAACAATCCCCAAAAGAAGCAAGATGCATGATGTGTGCAACATTCAGTTGCAGCAATTTCTGGGAATAAATGCAAGAATAGTCACTATTTTGAATCTAATTCTGAACTTCATTGTATGTATGAACTAAAATTATATCCCGACACTTCAAAGCTATGCTGTTGCGTGAACAAAATTTTCTGGAAATGTTTTCCCTTTCTACTGTGAACAAGGGTTTATGTGCATTCATGCTTAGTTATAGGTAGCCTGTCTTAGTCTACAGAAACCTATGCAATCATCAGGACTGATGGGACTGTCATGATAAACCCATATGTATTCCTATACAATTGTGCAATTTCACGTGACCATTGGTCATGACTTTATGACTTTTACAACACAGCAACAGAAACAGCACTATCTTCTGGCATTAGCTCTGTGCCATCAGCACTATAACCACTGAAAAATGGAAACTCTCCCACTAAGACACACTGAGAGTAACAAAAGGAAAATGCTTCTGTCTATCAGGCTGTACCTATTATAAGGTCAAGAATTCCAGTAACTTGCGATAAGAGTCACGGATTAATGGAAAGTTTATGTTATCAGATGATACTTGCTTTTAGTGACTACCTGATAGGTAAATTCAAATTATAAATTATAATCATAGAATCGTACCACAGAATCATAGAATCATAGAATTGTTAAAGTTGGAAGGGACCTTATAGATTGATCATCTAGTTCCAACTCTCCTGTCATGAGCAGGGACCCCTACCACTAGACCAGGTTGTACAAAACCTCGTCCAACCTGGCCTTAAAAACCTCCAGGGATGGGGGCATCAACAACCTCCCTAGGCAACCTATTCCAGTACCCCACCACCCTTACAGTGAAGAATTTCCTCCTAATATCTAACCTAAATCTCCCCTCTTTCAGTTTAAAACCATATTACTCCTTGGACCTTAAAGATCATCTAGATCCAACCCCCGGCACTGGCAAGGATAACTCCCACTCGATTAGGTTGCTCAGAGCCCCACCCACCCTGGCCTTCATGACCAGTCTCCTAAACCATTCAGTTTGTCACAGATTATGGTATATACCTTCATCCTTTGCTTGAGATATCTTTTAATTTTCAGATTAAAAAAGTAAATCACAAATCCCATTTGTACAACATATTTTGAAATCTGTATTTAAATATTTTTAAAAGCAAATTATAATGACCAAATGCCTTTCCAAACAAAAGACAGAGGTCAAATACTATGAGATAGGAAAACTGGGAGGAACTTTGCCAGTTCCTGGTTTTGCTTCCTGTTTTTTTTTTTATTCTTAATTCTCATAGTATTTATTGGCACTACAGGCTAGGAAAAATTCAAAGTAAAAAATGAAATACTACTCGTTTCTCCTTTCCCAGTAGAAATGTATTCAAAGCTTTCTCTCGGTTAATCTTAAGGCAAGCAGAGTGATCTCTAATGAACGGTGAACACTAAATGATCAAAGAGTATTTCTATATATTCAAATTACGCAATATAATCTGTTTTTGATTAAATGCATTTATCATTATAATTAATAGTTGTTTTTAGTTTTTGTTGTTTTTTTTTTTAAATAAGAAGGCTTTAACTAAGAGACAGGAAAAAGAAAATGTGTAAATCCTAATTCAGAAAGAGTGAAAAAACCTCTTCTTACAAATGCAATGTTTATCTACTTAAACTAAAACAAGTCTTTTGGATAATGGTACCGTGCCTCACAATTTTTTGGCCACTATCTGCTTGTTTTCCATGATGATCTGGTTTTAACAGGTCTTTTTCTGCCTTCAGAAACAGTGTAGAAAACTTCGCAGAAAACAAGGTAAGAGCTGGGGACCATGAAACAAAGAAGATTCTGTTTAAACAGTGTAAGATCTTTAGTGATCACTCTTCTGTCTCCATCAGAATTACACACCCAATGACTAAAGGAAGCTGCACATCCACAATATCTCCATTTCATTTGAGCATCTGGCCTCAGGTTCTTCCTCCTTAACAACTAAAATCCAATGGATTATAGTTATTTGTTTCTTTGTTCCACTACAGCAGAATTAGATCCTATATACTCGTGCTTAACTGGGGAAAAAACTCCAAACAACTGTAAATATATTCATGTTATTGAAAACAGTCACGTGTGATTTAATACCATTAACAAAGAATAATCAGCAATGTATCTAGTAACAAAACATCTCAAAACCTAAGTATTTTCTACTGATATATAATTCACGTGTTGAAATTTGTATTATGATTCCTGTCTACAAGAACAAATCACAGAAGTCAAGTCTGAAAATGTACAGAAGTATGTATCAATGTGTCAACAAATCAAATTAAAGATTCACTTTGAATCCAAAGCTCATTGTCCAAAGCAGACTGACACGACTCAGACAATGCTCGTAATTCTACAATGAACAGCAGAGTCCAAATGGAAAACAAACTAATAGCTATTAAATTCACTATAATAGGGTTAGTAACTGGGTATACAAAGCAAAGAAGGAATGTTCAATTAGAACTGAACAGGGACTCCGTGTGTGTGTGTGTGTGTGGTTGTTTCATAGCACTGATTTCACATTGATCAAAAGGTCTAATGATGTATTTAAATTAAAACAGCAAAGAAAATATGTGGTTAAATGTCAGAGTATGAATTGAGAAATGAAATCTCAACCATGATGAAATGATTTGATTAAGATAAGTAAAAGCCTATTACACAGTTATATAGATGTGATTGCTAAAATACACTTTGCTGTAAGCAGGATATACTGCAATGAAATCAGCTTTTATCAGTGACTTATTTTGGAAGTCTTTTCTAGCATTACAGGTATTGTGACGACAAGAAATTTAAGACAAGAACCCAGGTCTGGTTTACATTCAGAACAAAATTTCTAAACAGGATTTAAAATATTTGTCCTTCAAGGATTTCCTTTGCTGTGAAAAAGGCATGAAAAGAATGAATCTATACATAAAGCACCACACCTACACCTAGGGTGGGTTGGCATTTCCACTCCTACACAGAGTGATTGCTAAACTTCTACCTGTCAAGCCAGGATTTTCCACACCAGGTAGCTGCATCATGACCAATTTCTTTACCTTTTGGAAAAAAAAATTTTCTTTGTAGAGAATTTCAGGGAAATGGTTTGGCCACTGCCAAGAATGCAAATAACAAGAAGTTGTTTTTTTACTCACACATAATAACAATAACAGCAATAATAAAAAAAGAACAACAATAACCACCAAAAAAATCGTATTAATAAGAAACTCTTACTTTTTATACTATAGGTCCTTAAAATTTATGTAATGGCACAGGCTTTCTCCTGGTGTTCAATTTTTACTTTGCAGCAAGAATCTAAAATACACACTTCTGAAATTTGCATTATGGATTTAGGCAGCAAAATACTCCATAGATTCCATTTTTCCTATGCATTTGCTATTCCCACATAGTGCCGCTATGCCAGCAGGATTACATAATTCATTATTCCTGCCTAGAAACTCAACATACCCTGTTCCAAGTCTCCTTAGCACAAAGAGGACCTTGCCTGCAATTTCTTCCCCCAGTGGAGAAGCAGCCACAGCTGAGAGCAATGAGCTTCTCATTTCTCAGCTATCCTGGTATTCTGGAGAGGAACAAAAGCGTCTTCCAAGAAATTAAAATCTTGAAGAGAACTAGGCTGGACATTTTAAAGAATCAGACATGGGAAAGTGGGACTAGGAAAATATGAAGGGAAAGGGGAAGAAGCAATGATCTACTGTAAAGGAATGATGGTTTATCCTGTCCTCGTCTCAGCCATGTTAGCTATCCAGAGTGAAAGACCAAGTACAAGTGCATTTAACTCAAATAAATTCAGAAATGACAAAGACTGAATTCAGGCCCATATATACAGAAACTATTTAATGGCAATCAGTAGCTGACCTGCTGCCAATTCCTCTCTTTCTCAACACTCCTGCAGCACTAAGCACTCTGATCTATAGATACTGCAGTCCTAAACTGTGAATTGCATTACCGAAGTTCAGATGCGTGTTACAGGTCAAGCCAGATAAACACAGGACAGGAAATATCACTTTCATTGGAAGAGCTCTCATAAAAATCAAATAATGCATCCATCACGTGAAGCAAACTGCTGAGACTGAAGTTTCAGAAAAATAATACTATATTCCTTGTATTTTATTATCATGCAGTTTCATTTTTTCCTCTTAATATGTCAGGCTCCCTGCCCTATTTCTATATGCTTTTTACATGCTTGTATGTACTTTGCGCACAAATCTATTACTATTGGCATTCTTATGACTGTCAGCATTACAGATTCCTATGAGATACTGGCATTTTGTTATCCCTATCCTACAAGAATCCCCAGTTTTGCGAAGAAGAGAGATTCTGTGGCAAGTATATCCACTATTTCTGGATGCCCCTTTCCTTGACTTATTTTTTCTTTCTTTGAAACGTATTCATAAACTGAAATCCCACTCGTAATACTGTTCTGCTTTTCTGCATGTCAAGCCCTCAGTCCCTGAAGGATGATAAAAGGTATAAATTTAATGATGAGCTGTGCCTTGTGACAGCCTTATGCTTCTAAATGTAGAGAAGTTCTGCAGTTCAGTGAAAAGCTTGTCTCTCCTAAAGTCATTGTCAAAAATGCCACAGAAATGAAAGGGATCGCTGCCTCCAGAGCAGCAATTCCCCAACACTGCCATTCCCACTTAGTCTCCTCTGTGGTACTAAACTAAAATTTTCATGTTCTTTACATAAACATCTCATCTGCTGTCTCACCCTGTTCAGAACAATGATGATAATTCCCACTCTGCACTCTCATTTTCAATTTTTATACTTAATTTTCTAATATTTTTTCTTTCTCCCAATGGCCATGCAGTCACTGAATATACTCCAAAAGCAAGGTTTTCTTTCCTTGAAAATAAATAACTGTTTATGCTGGATATAATTCTCAGCATGAGAGATATATCAACAAGACAAAAACAAGAAAAAGAGATAAAATATGGATTTACTAAAGCACAGCACAGTCATCTTTGAAAGTCTGGTATGTGACTATCATAGGCATGAAACCAGTGTTTAAAAGATGGAATTTTCAAATAATCCAAATTCAACACCTGTATAATCGATTCCAAAGTGGTAAGGGAAAGGAAGAAAAGATCTTGATTTGAGATTATTCTGTTGGATTCCAGGAGCACTAATATTTTGGACTTACCTATCATTGCTTAATATGGAAAAATTTTACAGATATTCTATCTGAACCCTACACTCACAGAAGCAGAAAAATGGATAACAGACATGAAGGCATTTGTAATATCGTCTAGGAAGCTTGTCTTCCCTTTCTGAAGTCTGAGTTTTGCTACAAGAATATGAAGAATAACTAACATGGGAAAATGCTCTAACTTTTTCTCTTAAGAAGCAATTTTTATTGGTTACAGAACATAAAGGAATGTTTTGTACTCTCCAAAAAACCCTGTCCTATTTGAAAGACTTGTCAAATAAATTTCATGCTCCTCTTTAACACAGATAAATAAGAACATGGGGGTTAACCAAATGAGAATCCCCAGTCCCCTTCCACCTCTTATACAGCGCCATTTTTTGCTGGGAAACAAAAAATTATTCTCTCCTGGAACTGAATCAGAAGGCAGACCCGTCAGTCAGTAGCCAGCATATGATTCAACTCAGCTTTTCTATAAGTTAAAAAGTCCAAAAGCCACCAAACAAGGGTTTTTGAATGAGAGAGCTGCCTCCTTCTAATTCTTCTGAAATGGCTGCTAAGCACTGCTGTGAATCATGCCTGCTGCAAGAGGAGCACCTCTGAGATAAGAAAACAGACTTCTGGTGATAGCTGGCAAGCGGATACACTCTCTATTGAGGGACAGCTTCCAATCAACTAAAAGGTAGGACAAACATGAATTCCTGTACCTGGACACTGAAAAGGAACTCAAACAATGATGAAAATACAGAGCAAGTACCCTAACTCTACCCCAACCATAGTGGTTTTAAAGAAAAAAAATCTAAGATAGTGTTTTCTAAAAAGAAAATGTTTATTATATAAACCAAGGTGCTTCATAAAATGTGCTGATTTTTCCTTATATTTTATTCTTATACTAGCAACCAGGGACTTACTGAGTAATAAACACTATTGCGAGTTGGAAAAAGACATTCCATTCAAGTAACGGGAAACGATACAAAATGTTAAAATAGCATTAAGTGTTCCACTCATGCTAAATTCAGTGCTTGAATTGCAGAATGATTTAGCCATGCCTTCAGTTGTTTTTAATATTCCTTCATGGAACGTGCACAATCAGAAAGCTATTTCTGCTGTAATTCACTCACACTTCCAAGCGGATGCATTTTCAACGTGGTTTTTGTCCTACTCGTTAAGCCAATTGAAAGAAATATTAGCTGTTTCCCAGATTATTAATACATTAGATTTTTACTAGCCTGATCATTTAACAAATTACTAACAATTAATATTTCCTGTTCAAAATAATCCAGAGCAGCCTTGTAACACAATAGCAGTAGGGAAAACTGCTTGAGCTTAACAAAAAGGTGTGAGTTGCACAGAAGCGTTGAAAAATTAGACTGAAAACAAATACTTCAGTTTCCTTCATCTGTTTTGATGTCTGCTTTTATTATTCAAATACATTGGAAATGTATCTACATGAAGAAGTGTAAAAATAGGGTTACAAAAATGACCATATTTTTGGAGGGAGAAGCTTAGCATGGCTATAAAACAGAGCCTGCATTGAAAACTGCCTTTAATTTTTTTTTTACTTCAAACAAGATTTGAATGGATACCTGGTATACATGGGTCCTTTTTTTTTTTTCTTTCTGCCTCCCGATATTTCCTTTAAAGTGATTTGGCTATTTTCAGGCCAAAGGGGCAGAAATGCTTCAGGTATTTTTCACAGTCTATCCAATGATATTTACCTCATAATCCTACTTTTAACTTCAGGCTCCTCACCAACCAATTGTGATGTCGGCCTTTACTTAACAGTTTAAGATTGGAAAACTTGCTTTTGAAGGGACAAAAACTAACTTTCAATGCAGATCCCAGATGACCCTTAACTGTGCCAACTGTTACACCTCCACTCTGTGGACACAGTTAGACTAAGCTGCAACAACAGGGAACTACTGGAGAGAGCCCAGCGGAGGGCAACAAAGATGATTGGGGGATTGGAGCATCGTTCTTAGGAGGAAAGGTTGAGAGAGCTGGAACTCTTTATCCTGGAGGGGAGAGAACTGATGGAAGACCTTAGCAATGTCTATAAGTGTCTAAAGGGTGGGTGTAAGGCGAATGGAGCCAGACTCTTTTCAGTATTGTCTGGTGATGGGACAAGGGGCAATGGGCACAAGCTGGAACACAGAAAGTTCCATCTGAACACAAGGAAAAACTTTCTTACTGTGAGGGTGACAGAGCACTGGCGCAGGCTGCCCAGGGAAGTTGTGGAGTTCCCACGTCTGGAGATATTCAAGACCTGACTGGACACAGTCCTGAGTAATGTGCTCCAGGCAATCCTGCTTTAGCAGGGAGTTGGGCTAGAAGACCTCTAGAGGTCCCTTCCAACTTCAACAATACTGTGATTTTGAAGTACCCATCCCAATGAAGTGAAAAATCATCTTATCAGAAAGCTACTGTGTTACACATTAATACAGGAGGGCCCAGATTTGGCGTAGGAAGCCACCAACACAATCTCTTCCCTGTCTTATCTTACAGCTCATATAGTGAAGTGCAAGTATAGGCTTATATTTGCTCACACACTTCCTTCATACCCGAAATTAAATAAAGCGTGGTGATAACTCAAAAGAACTCATTAGTTTGCCTAATATTAACAAGAGTACTTCACACCTAATAATCTTGTAAGACTACTAGATTTTTAGCATTATATTATTTTAAATTATTTTCGTTTTACTGTTATATCTCTAGAATATTTACTTAAATGCAACTGACCCATTTCTACTAGAGTTTTTTTTATAAGAAAGATGTTCTCACATGTATCTTAGTCTGGTGTGGGAACTTACACACCTGGACACACATAAATCAACGTGCCGCACAATAAGTCTATAAAAGGGAGGCATGAAAGCTGACCCAGCTACAACTCCACAGCCTTTCTATATAGGAGTAGGAGAGCTGAGAATCAAGGACAGAAAAAGAATGCTGGGTTTATTTGTCAAATTTGGAATTAAAGGAAAATCAGAAACTTGAAGTGTTTTTCTTAAGACAATCTTGGCATTTGTTTTAAGAAAATAGGTTCCCGAAATTTGAAACATAGGGCCTTACAAAGGCAAAAAGTTGGAGCAAAGATATTTCAAAACCGTGCATATGCCTGGGAGTGAGAAATGGCAACTGGCAGCTGAAGCTGATCTTGACTCAGGGTCCATTTTGCCATCTCTCCAGTCTTCCTCCCCCTAAATTCTCTCCCCTAAAGCCCTTAGCTCTACTTAATTGTGTTTCAGTTCCTGCAAAATCTATTCTTCCCTATTCCAGAGTGCCAGTGCTTCGTCTCCTAAAGTTCCACTCTCCTAGACTCAGGCCATACCACCCACTGCCACTTCCAACCAAACTCCATCTCCTTTCCCACAGTACCCCAAAAACCTCTTGCTTTACCCCCTTCCAATACTTTTCCAAACCTTTTGGAATAGAACAGAATAGAACAGAACAGTTGATCTGGAAGGGATTTACAACTATTATCTAGTCACACTGCTTGATCACTTCAGAGTTGACCAACAGTTAAAGGGTAGGGGGAGGGTAGGGGGAGGGCATTGTCCAGTTGAACAGTGACAGGCCTGGGGCATCGACCACTTCTCTAGGAAGCCTGTTCCAGTGTCTGATTACTTTCTTGGTAGCAAAACATTTCCTAATGTCAAGTCTGCACTTCCCATGAGGTTCCACTGTCAAATTTTTTTTTTCACTGAAGTTTGTGTCACCCATGTACCCTCCTGAAAATATTATTTTCCTGATCCACTCCTTCCAACTCCACACTGCACCTGAAATCTGCTCAATGTCCTCAGTACTTTCGGTGTTTCCACTTCAGTATAACAAAATAAAAACACTGAAGAGACTTTTAGAAAGTGATTGCACTTCTGAAGTTAGGCACATCCTTAATGTTAGTTGGGCTGATTCAGGGCTCAAGACTGAATATTAACATTTGTGCTTCAGAAAACCTAATTAATAGTCTTTCATTCAAAGCATTTGCAGCTGTATTGATAATACAAGTTCTGTAATGGCTCACCACCTCTTTAAAGAGGTCTCTTCAATCAGGTCATTCTGCATCCCAGCATGTTCTTAAGGACTCCTCAAGTGTGAGGTGGAAGATCTGAGAGGTCTGCTGGAGGTAGTCATCACCTGTAAAGATCTGTGCCCTGACTGTGAGACCTACCCCCCTGCTCATCCTCAAACACTTTACCAACAAGAGGAGAATTAAGATCAGAGAAGCTGGAGAGCACCCCAAAGGAAATGTCCTCCCTTTATGCATAACTTGGTATTATCTTCCCTTAGCATTTTTGCATATAAAGCAGAAAAATTTTTAAATGTAACATTGTAATTTTTATTTGTGCAGTAGACCTAAGAAGACTGTTACAAAAAGAACCCTCTTCCTTCATTCTAAAATGGATGTGCCAGAAATTCCTCTTTGATACAAAGTGCAGCCTTCTTAAAATAGCATACTTGAGACTTTGTGGTTGGTAAAAAAGTTTAACATGGTTTGCCATGAAAATTGATAATTCTGCCTTTTAAAAGCAGCTTGGACAAAGAAAAGAATGTATTTTAATAATTGTGGTACTCCATCAAAGGAAAATATCCTTAATAATATGAGACAGAGTGAGAGAGAAATGTACCAGACAATACTGTTTCTCCTAAACACAGTCGTTGCTGATTGAGCTTTAGTTTCCCATAACAGTCAGTTGCTGAATGCAATTTTTTAAGAGTCAGCATTTTTTCCATTTGCAGCCTAAAGAATCTCCAAAGCATGTGAATGCACACATCAGTTAAAACTTAAGATTTTTATTTATCTTTCTCTTCTGCCAGGACTTACTTGATATGCACTACCATTTTGAGCTATTACCTCAACTTCAAACTCTTATCCAAGGTTATAATGAATAATGTTTTCTAATATAATTATGGAATGGATAGACATATCAAAATTTACATTATATGGAGCTGCATTTAGGAATCACCAAATCAATACCATTCTATCAAATATTGTTTGGCTTTGGACACCTTTTTTATGTTACAACATTTTTAATTGAAGTGCTTGCTATTTGGCATCAATGTATTTTTTTCAGGCTGCAGAACATTTTGGTGTGTTTTGGTAGCTCCCTCTCCACCTGTCAGGCCAGGAAGCTGAAAAGGCCCATTGCCCACTGCCCTCTGCCCTGAGCACAACTGGCATGGTCTGGTCATACACAAGTACTGGCCACCATAAATTGGAAACCAGACCGGCTTGAATTCCTACAAAATATCATATTTTAATTCAAGATGTCCCAAACTACTAAGTAATCCATAAGGACTTCAAACATTTAGAGCGCACTGATACAATAAACCTTTTAAAGTTACAAAAGATAAACTGTAACATAACTAATTTCAGGACTTCAGTTTTCTTCTAGCCATAAAAGGGAACAAATGGCTCTGTTTCATGCGCAAGATGCAGGTTAAAAAAACCAAAATCACACCAGTCACCTAAAGTGTAGTAACTATCTATCGTGCTTATGGCCAGAGCCAAAGACCTGAATTAAAAATATGGGCTATGAAACATGCTAAGTAATTTATAGGCCCGTTCCTCTTCTGCTCAATCCAATGCTGATGAAACTTCCCTGTAATACTCTTTAATTCCCCAAAAGGGGAGAAAACTAAACCAGCAAGTAAGGTTGATTAATTTTAGCTCTCTCAGATAAAGCAAGTCCCAGAAGAACCTGAAAATCACTACACAAGGCGTAAGGGAAGGAGCAGAGCACAGGAGAAGAGGACAGAGTCAGGGCAGAGAAGCTGATCGTTTGGTGGCAGCAGCCCACTAGGTGGGCTCAGCTGTGAAACTTTGGCTTAGCCCATAAAGATAAAAATTAATTACTCTCATAATTTCTCATTTAACACAGAGTACTAAGCACATATTCACACACTGCTGTCCCAGAGTTGAAGCACAGAAATAGAGGGATGACAGCTAGCATTTTGTTTTGGATTTTATCAGCATGTTTATTCTTCAGCCTTCAAATTATTTTGAATTAACATTTCATGGTAGCACATATTACTCCTAAAATGTGAACCCTCAAGTACCTACCCCTGGAAATACCCATAAACCATACAAATGGCTATGACACTTCGGGGGGGTGGGGGGTGGGGGGCAGTGAGGTTACCGAGTAAGAGAGAAGCAGGTATCTTGCAGAAATGTAGGGAATAATACAGTGATACAATTTAGGAGGTATAAAAATATGCACTTGATAAAGAGGTTGTGTAACACATGTAAAATAAAGTCATTGCTTAAAAATAAGAGAGACATGTCAAATTTGGAATAAAGTGGTCCTCTGGGGATTTTAGATGTTAAGGTTAACTCTTGCAAAAATATCTCTTAAGTGTTACAGTTTTCTTAGGTATATTCCCCTTATTTGTCAGGCCAAAGATTATCTTGAAAGTTATTTAACTAGGAAATGGTATTATATTACAAAGAAAAAGAGCTGGAATACTTTTAAGATATGTAAAGTAACTTGCAAATGCCACATATGCTGATGACATTACTTCCTTTGCCTTCTGGTTTTTTCCTATTCAATGTTTTTTTCTTTTGTGAAACAATTCACACTACTACAATGTAACCTGAGAGCCCCCTTTCACCACCCTGACATCTAAATCCAACTAGCACTACTCACAAAAACAGGCACTACTGGGAAATAAAAGGACAAGAGTCTGATACCCCAATACTCGAGGCAAATTTTCTAAATATAGCCTCTCCAGTCCCATGCAGATGACATATTCTGTGCTAGACTAAACACTTAAACTGTTGTTAAACACATACAAAATTGTAGGCTGAGTTATTAAAAGTAACCATAATGTTACAGATGTGGGAATTACACAGAGACACTAATGCAGAATACTTTAGAATACTTTTAGCAGAAATGTAAGAGCAAAAGGGATACATACTTGAGTGCTGAAAGTATTCTTATGTTTGGAAGATAGTAGCAAACTTGACATGTATTTATCAATGATATAAGATTGCTCAACAAACAATTCCAACGAGGTGCTGTTTTCACTTAGTTCCGTGTAGCCAAATGGATTACAAGTGATAGGGCTTGTTTCCATTTTATCCTTAAGTATACACAGACAATGCAATAATTATACATTTAATTAGGTGATACCACCTAAAAATACATAGTACATATAGGAAATGAGAAAAAGTTGTAGATTTTGTTTCAAAAGGCTATAATAAAATACATTGCTGACAATAAAAAATTACAATCTAAACAAACTTAGGAAAACCAAAAGAAAAAAGACTAGCATAAGGTAGAAGGTACGTAATAGTCATGAAACTGTGCAAAGGAAGGAGAAATAGAAAGGACAAACTGTATTACTCAGTTTTAGACATAGACATATCCCTTGTTCTTTTTTGTAAGGTGTTTGTGGAAATCATGTATTTCCATATTTAATCACACCATTTTTAAAAAATCTAAGTTGAAACTGAAAGTGCAATGAAAAAAATATCAATTTACACATTAAGTATTACAAATTAAAAGCTGTTCACGGACCAGTTGACCTGCCATAAATTGTGGACATCAGTCCTGAGGGAAACAAAAGAAAAAGTGTATTCCAGCTTCAGGAAAAAATAGTATTCTCTCAGGGTAAAATCAAACTACTGTTAATAATTTAAATATTTTCTCCATCCTTGTAATTAATACGAATTTTACTCTCTTTCATAAACTACTAAGTAAACAGAATAGTTTTATAGAAGAGGATAAGTTAAAATAGTTCTACTTGTAATAGAAGATAATGATTTCTTGTAAGTCTACGAATAATCAACAGCCAACTGCCAATGGCATCTTACATTCTCACCTTGGAAAAAATACACTTTCTCTACTACTACAGAAAGCAGTTTTCTATTTCAATGTTTTGAGTTCAAATAAATAAAAGTAGCACTGTTCCCTGCTTGTCCACTTTAAAATGTTTTAATAGACCTTTCAACTAACTTGGCACTCTCTGCTTCTTGTACCACATCTGCTTAAAGCTCTGGCAGCCAAAGTAAATATGTTTTGTTTCATGAGCAAAGGCCTGTTTGGAAAGAGAAATTTACTAGCTGACCATATATAACTAAGTTAGAATGGCTAAACAAGTGATGGGAAAATATTTCTTAGTCTTCTCTCACCTTTTCCGGGTTGACGGTTGCCCTCCTTTTCCTCCCTCACTATAAATACACATCCATACACATATATACAGCTAAAATTTCATTTGCTTTTTATTAAGAGAAAATGAAGACTATATGAACTATCAAAACTGAGCCACAAACTTCCCAGCCTTTCACAATAATACTCAGAAAAAGGTTTTCAGGGAAAAACATATAAAGTTTTCCCAACAAAAGGTGTTTTTGAATGGAAAGTGCTTTTTAAAAAGAAACCTAGATTTTAAAACATAATTGAAATTTCTTTTCATTTGCAGGACACAGAAGGAGTTTGGTTACTGAGGAATATAAAGACATTTTCCAACAGCTCACTTCATCAACCATGTCTCACTTTTATCTTCATTCACATAAAAAACAATCACATTTCATATAACTGCTTTTGCTGCTCTTCCAAGGCATAACGGCTCGTTTGTAACATTGCATTAGTAGCACTATAAACCAGTGTTCTACACTTCCCTTAGGCTATTTTGGAAGCATTAGTTAATTCATGATAGGGTGAAAATTATGCATAGATGAACTGAAAATTCAAAGATTGCACTAGGCATTTAGTTGTAGCATCACTAAATGGACACTTCTTTTTTTTTAAATCAATACCTACTTTGGGCAAATCTGTACTCCACTGAATTAAGTCAGGCTAGTATAAAACACCTAGTTGTAGCCAATGCTGCAAGTATCAAAGTTGTGGCCGGTCTTCAAACTAGGCATATTTATAGTGCCTTTTTGATGTATAACTATACCCATTTACCTAACTGCAACAGCAAAAAGAAGTAAAGCAGCCCTCAGGATTGATTAGCTTGAAATTTTTTGTGTTTTAAATTCCTGACAAATTTGAGTCCCAAAATGTGTCCCTTGCAATAGCGCTGGCTATATAACAGCAGATACTACTCCTCCTAACCCGTGTTTGCAGGCCTCTCCTGCCATAGATCAACCCCAAAATACTGCTTCTATCAGTGCAGCATCCAACATATTTTTAAAAGATAGATTAAATTGTCTTCTGTTACTCTTGACCTTCTTTATTGAGGGAAAAAAAGCACCAACATACTAACAAAAGATAATTGTTCTCTGAATCATGTGAGCAGTTTATGCGACTACATGGGGCTGTTCTTGTGCTGTAAGCAGAACTTGTTCAGCTGAATCAGTAACTAAAAGCATGAGTCAACTTTTGAGCTAAAGAAGGTGGCTCTTACACTATTATCCAGAATAGCCTTTTAGGAGACAAAGACTAATGCTACCTAATGTCACTTATACAAATATTTAGCTGTTCACATTGTCTAGTGTGTAAAGCAGAGCTTTTGATATATCTAAATTTCCAGAATACTAACACAAACTACACCTATTTAAAATGAGGAAAGACAACAGCTCTAGAGTTCTTCTTGGGGATGAGGCTGTGGGGTTTTTCTGGTTTTGTTTGGGTTATTTTGTTCATGCGTGTTTTTTATAATCTATGTTAGTCACGAAGTTTGTGGTAAAACATCTATTGACACAAAGGAAGCATTTATTTTCTACACAGAAGGGGACCTTTAATTCACAAAGACTCTTGTCCTCTTTTGTCTTTACTGTTTGTAAAAACTGCAGTAGCTCTCATTTCTCAGAAAAAAAAAAGTATTTCATACATAAGTTCAACTACAACAGATGTTCTCTGCTGAAAGGAAAATATCTGCTTTTCCAATGGGTGTGGAAGTATTTATCTTATTTTCTTTAAAATCGCTCAATCAAGTGAAGTTCTAGGAACGCAGTGTAACAGACACCAAAGCTGTTCTCTCTGGATCCGTGGCTTCATAACTTACTCCATAATCAGGTATGCATATTTGCTACAAACCTTACCATTTGCCACATACCAGCTACCATATTTTGCAGGTCAGAATGAAGTTCTTCTGTTCAAAATTGTAAGTACACACAATAGGATTTCCAGACTCCCCAGTCATCCTGCTCCAAAGCGGTTTTCCCCTAAGTGTCTAACAGAGAACTGCTGTGTGAAGAGGGCTGCTGCCAATTCCCTGGTTTGGATGGTCTGGCATTTTGATGGAAATAGTTTGGTGTAAAAGAAAGAATGCTGCTGGAAAGGGAAAAGAGGTTTTTTTCCACTCTTCTGTAATAATACAACTGTAATTCTGTAATAGTACAACTATTTATTTTTTGCTGTAATTTGATATTTTTAGGCGATCAGAACTGGCAGTTCCACACAATCTGTTAGACACAGCAGAGATACCTACACAGGGAGGTGCAACCAGACTCTGCTTACACCCTAGCTGGCTGCATACAAAGCAGTGGTGGCCCACAAGCAACTGCATTAGCACGGATGTTCCCTCACTAATATATGGATCAGTGCCCAGGTGCTGCACCACTCTAGAACAATCACGTAGCTTCCAGTCAAGACCTGTTTTCACATCCAGCTGGCTTATGCAGAAGCGCAGGAGTCTGGTGCCTGATGTATAGACATGTCCAATGTGCTCAGAGGCCCAAATATCAAAAAACAGAATTTGATTTGTGTATCTGGCCAGACGCATGAAATATGCCAAGAAGCATCCTCCTGTAAAGCTGCTAGAGAGGAGGCAACATCCTAACAACTCAACTGGAAGTACAACAAATCTAGTGGGGTCAACTAGACATGAGCAATGGAAGATGTAATGTAGCACTTGTGAAGAGTTAATAATGAGAGTCAGAGGAAAAGTACAACCTGCTACCACAGTCTCAAATAGAAACTGGTGTCCCAAATGTATTTGTGTGTATTTGGCAAGTCACAGAAAGGGATTTATATCTACTCCTCTGGCCAAAAAAAGGAGCTGTTTTGGTGTCTCAGCAGAACTTGCCAGATGCAAGTTCAGTCATGCATCTGTCAATGGAAACACTGTAAAATGCTTCATGTAGGTCATGTAGGCTTTGGACCTACCAGGCTTGACAGCATTCCTTTGTTGACTGTTATTTGCTGCCACAGCCTTATTTCTACCTTAGCCTTTCCTGTTTAAACTCATTTTCCAGCTTGAAAGAAACACTTCAGACTAATTTAATGTACTATCCTAATAGAAAACCTTTGACAGGAGCAGGACTTTTGTCAATATGGACAAAGTCAGGATACAACAGACTCTACTCACAGATGCAGGGGGCCAGTCTAGACATTTGCTCTGGTGAACAGGACAGTCTGTCATTCTGCTCCTCATCACTTGCACAGGAGATGAGTTTTAGTGTAGAGAGCCTGAAATAATTTTGAAGCTACTCGCAATTTCACTTTTGGGAACAACTTTACTCTGAAGCATAATGATGAGTTAACTAAGCTCTATACATAAAAGCATTAATTACTAATTCTCAAAAGTTTATTACATTGTTTAAAGTGTTTTGGAAAAGAGAAAAAAGAAACTTCAAAAAGCAAAGATTTTGATGCACCTAAGGGTAAAGTCTCAAGAACAGTTCAAGGATTTTCTCTTCTGATAAGGAAAAAGTGCTCCTCTTCCTTTTGAATTTGCAGATAAACATACAAAAGAGAATTTTTACAAAATTTTGCTATAGCTTACCTAGCACTGACAGATATCTCTCAGATGTCAATTAGTATAAAAGTTGAATTAAGTCAGAAACTAGTTGAATTCACAGATTAGAAATAAATGGTTATATACTTTCCTTGTAATCTCAGAATTTTGTATGGATTAATTCTTTATATCACTTTTACAAAACAAACATTTTGTTAAAAAAACTTAATTTTTATACATAACCTAAAAATGGTGTTGGAAAGATATTCTGAAAATTAGGTGGTCCTAGATAACTTTTCATGTCTGTAGTAATAGAAGATATGAAAATTGAACCATTGAACTAATACTGAAAGCAGTATTTGAGAGAAAAAGTGTTCTCAAAGACCAAATAAGGAAAATCAAGTTCCTTTGGAGATATAGACAGATTGTGTGTCTGAAGTAGCCATCCATTACGGTTCCTGATGCTTAGGCTTCCAAATCAAAACAAGGCCATATAGTTTTACAAAGTTCAGTTCTCCTTGTATAGTAAAGTGGTTTCACATAATACACTAAAGCAGAACACACATTTAAAAGAAAAAAAAGAAAAAACCTGCCAAACATTTGAAAGATATTTTAAAAAATCACCTAAATGGAGCTTCCCTAATGTTGTGTGAAGTAGGAATTACCCTCCTGAGAATCAGGAGCAGTGTGTGAAGCAACAGGAGTAACCCACAGCTAAATAAAGGCTAGGAGGTTATGTCCTTAAAGGTATGCTTTGGGCAGAAACAGAAGCTACTGGGCCAGCTCCTTTGGCTTGTGTTATGACAGTTGGAATGAATTACTGTAATGACCCAGTCTGGCTTTAGCCACTAAAAATATTTAAAGTTGTGTTTTGCTCAAGGGAGAGTAATCTGGAGACACATGTCAAGACTCCAGAGAATCACTAGGAAACCTGGTAGTGATTTCTCAGATAGCAAGAAGGCTCTTCAGTCTCATAGAGGTTAAATAAAATTGAAGAAAACAAGTGACTGAGCAACTGCAAGAAAAAACCCAAAAGAAGTGTCATATCACAAAAATACCTGTATCTGTTTCCTGCTGGAAGAAGCTCCTGTCAAGTTCACAGGCATAAACAAAAGGCAAATGCCCTGAATTCTAAAGCTGACCTGATTGAGCAGACAGCATTCTTGGGCTGTCATCACATCAAAAACATTTCATCACAAGCCTGAGTCACTCTGCAGCTTCTTGGAGCTAAGACCCAAGAAGCAGGTTTTTATTCGTGTGCATAGAAGCAAAATGAATGAAAAACTGAAAAATATAATTTTAATCTACTACCTCAAGGCTAGCACTAAGAGTCAGATAATCAGTTCTGCTGAACTGGAAAGATGCTATTAAAGATGAGAAAGCCTGAAAATTTGGCTCTCAGACTGCATGACAGATATAATAAACCAAAGAAAATCCCAAGTTTTAACTTAGAGTAGATTGTGATTCCATTTGAAGCTTCAGGATTGCTGGCTTTTGACTCAGGTTGTATTTTTATAGGAACACATTATAAAGTGAGTCAATGGACAGACCAGCATATTTGGAGGTCTAATGCTAAATATTGAGTTTTAAGTAAAGTGTTTTTGAAAAGATGTAAAATATGACCTATGTGCTAGTTAAATTATTCTATTTAAAAGCAGTAATTCTACGTCAAGATGGTCAGACAATTTGCAGCAAGAATATAGTGTACAATGCATCAGTTTCTTGTTATCTAAAGGCTCTATTCTAGCCAACTTGAAAAATTTATTTCCTTTTCTGTCTGGGCCTTATTTTTCAATGAAACAGCATATTTTCAGTGAACAGAGCATATTGGTTTTCAGCCTCAGGCAGCTGATTACATGGCGGGGCTTCTTCAGCTTGTTTCACCAGTTCTTGAGGTGGCATTCCAAAATGTGTGCCTTCTGGCCGGTCTGTAATAGCTTCTACAATCCCAGGACGATTGGGTTTGCCTATCCTAGCCCACTGGGTGATCAAAGCAATCCATTTACTCCAGGTAGCATTGGTGGCATGATGCATAGGAGAAGCATTACTTATGACCATCCAGTGCAGTACCGGTAATCGGGGCGCCAGGAGGAGCTGCGCCTCAGTACCGATCACTTCCGAAGCAGCTCTAACTCCTTCATATGCTGTCAGTATCTCCTTTCCAGTTATGGTGTAATTGGCCTCAGAACCTCTGTAGCTCCTACTCCAAAATCCCAGGGGACAACCACAAGTTTCCCGTGGTGCTTTCTTCCAGAGGCTCCATGTATGACCATTGTGCCCGGCTCCAGTGTAGAGTATATTTTTGATGTCTGGACCTGTTCAAATTGGTCCAAGGGCCACCGCATGCACAACCTCATCTTTAATCTTCTCAAAAGCATCCTGTTGGTTGGCACCCCACTCAAAGTAATTATTTTATGGGTCACCTTGTAAAGAGGTTGCATGATGTGACTGTACTCAGGAATATGCATCCTTCAGAAACCAACCATTCCTAAAAAGTTTTGAGTGTCCTTTTTGTTGGCCAGTGGGGCCATAGCTGCTATTCTGTTAATCACATCCATTGGAATTTGGCGATGTTCATCTTGCCATCTAATTCCCAGGAACTGGATCTCTTGTGAAGGTCCTTTGACCTTGCTCCTTTTGACAGCAAAACCAGCTCTCAAAAGAATCTGGATTATCTTTTTACCTTTCTCAAAGACTTGTTCTGGCGTGTCACCCCACACAATGATGTCATTGATGTACTGCAGGTGTTCTGGAGCCTCACCCTTCTCCAGTGCAGCGTGGATTAGTCCATGGTTGAGCTGTGTTTCCACCCCTGGGGCAGTCAATTCCAGATGTATTGGACTCCCCTCCAGGTGAAAGCAAACTGTGGCCTGCACCCTGGTGCAAGAGGAATACAGAAAAAGGCATGAGCAATGTCAGTAGTGGCATACCACTTTGCTGCTTTTGACTCCAGCTTGTACTGAAGTTCTAGCATGTCCGGCAGAGCAGCACTGAGTGGTGGTGTAACCTCATTCAGGCCACAATAGTCCACTGTCAGCCTCCAGTAGCCATCAGGCTTTCGCACTGGCCAGATAGGACTGTTGAAGGGTGAGTGAGTCCTGCTGATCACTCCTTGGCTCTCCAGTTGTCAAATCAGCTTATGGATGGGAATCACAGAGTCTCTGTTGGTGCGATATTGTCGTCTGTGCACTGTTGAAGTGGCATTTGGCACCTGTTGGTCTTCAACCTTCAGCAACCCCACTAGGGAAGGTACATCTGAAAGGCCAGACAAGGTATACAGTTGTTCAATGTCCTCAGTCTCTACAGCTGCTATACCAAAGGCCCACCGATACCCTTCTGGATCCTGGAAATATCCTCTCTTGAGATAGTCTATTCCAAGGATGTAGGAGCATCTGGGCCAGTCACAATAGGGCACTTCTGCCACTTATTGCCAGTGAGGCTTATATCAGCTTCGACAATGGTCGGTTCTTTAGATCCTCCTGTCAATCCAGAAATAGTAATGGACTCTGTCCCCTTGTGATCCGATGGCATTAAGGTGCACTGTGAACCAGTGTCAACCAAGGCTTTATACCTTTGTGGTTCCAATGTGCCAGGCCACCAAATCCACACAGTCCAATAAATTTGGTTGTCCCTCTCCTCCCCCTGGCTGGAGGCAGGGCACTTCTAACACTGACCATTAGAGGTTGATGCACCATCCTGGTTGAAGGACTGGTTGCTGGAAATCGGAGCTGCCTTTTTCCAGGAAGAGCCATCTACTGCACCTTTTCTACCTACCAGCTCTTGTACATGTACCTGGAGAGTATCAGTGGGTTTATTATCCCAGGTTCTCACATCCTCTTTGTAATAATCACAGAAGAGGAACCACAGGTGACGTCGAAGTGAGTCCTGTCTCTCTCACTGCTGTCTCGTAGCAGGGTGTCTCCCCTCAATGGCTGCAACACAAGCCCAATTGTCCTTAGGGAGATACTGGGGTATAGGGAAAGGCTGGGATTTACCTTCCCATCTGTCCAGATTCCCTCTGTCAGTCACTTTTCAATAGCTGAGGTGTGGAACTGACGATAATCAGAAAACATATCTCCATACTGTCGTGCTTTGAAAGCCAATTCACGCACAGCTGATCTATTGAATTGATCAAAACATTCCATGAAAGAGAATATATGGGCATGTGTTGCTGGTACAGCCTGCACAAACCTCCGGAACATGGCCGTGTCACACACGACATCATCAGGATTTAGAAACCCTTGGTCATCATAGATCACTTCTCGCACTGCTAATTCTCTCAAATATGTGATGGCTCTTTCAAGAGTGGGCGCTCTGCATCAGCATGGGTCAATGTCACCCTTATGGGGGTACCCGCTCCGTATGGCTGAAAGAAGGCGGCTCCACAGGATGATATTTCCTGTCTTATCACCAATTGCTCTATCAATATCAGCCAGGGATCCGAACTGTCTGGCTTCTCTTTCATCCAGGGTGTAGGTGTCGGCTCCACCATCAAAACATCGGAGCAGCCAGGTAAGAAGCCCCTCATTTTCATTGCGGGTAAAGTCCTTTCTCATGAGACGCAATTCTTTTAGGGAGAAAGGCTGTAGCAGATCATCATCCTTATCTGCTTGAGAAGGGCCTGCTCCTCCATCTGCTTGAGAGGGGCCTGCCTGTTTATTTACTTGGGAAGGGTCTGTTCCATCATCCATTTTAGAATCGTCTGCTTCCTCAATTACGTCTTCTGATGTTGCTTGAAGAAACTCTGGACATTTCAGACAGGAGTGGGTATAAGGATCAGTCACCTTTCCTTTGCCCCTGGTCACAGGATTAACTCTTACTTGTTTGAATCGAATGGAAGTGGACTTAATCTTTGCAGAAGCAGTTGCTTTTGTAGCAGCACCAGTGGTGGCAGTACCATCATGGGCGGTAGCACCATCATGGGCGGTAGCAGCAACAGTGGCACCAATAACAGCAGTGGCAGCAGCACTGCCTGGGGGGAATTGGCAGTGAGTGGAACAACACCTCACTCTACGCATCCACAGGACGCCAAAAGCATTCAGCAGAAGCATCCCCAGTGAAACTATGCTATTTAGATCAAGAGCTGGGATATTCAGCCTGAGTGGGAGTGGAAAGGAAAAACTGAGTCTGCCATTACCAACACAGACCTTCCTATCCACATGCATATTCACACTGCACACATACAGTATCCCTATACAGATTGATATTATGACCCCTGTTATCACTAAATAGGTCATTACATGGTTGATTATGGCTATAGTCTTATCAATAAACCACAGAACAATAACAAGAACAGATACACTAAGCAGTAGTACCCCGGCTGCATAAGACATGTACAACTGCATGTCAGGTGCAAAAATTATCTGTTCAGTTTTCAACCCATCCATACCTTCAGTAGACATGTTGTCCATTCAGCTCCTGCCTGGCTTGCCAATTAATTATTGTCACGGTTTGGCTCCAGGTTGACAGTCAAACCAATAACAATAATGCTCTCAGTCTCACCTCCCTCCCCCCAGGTAGGGAAAGAGGGAGGAAAAAATGAGAAAGAGAGGCTTTCTGGGTTGAAAAGTGAAACAGATTGATTTTAATTATTAGTGATAAGGGAATATATAGATTTGTAAAGGGATGTGCAACACCCGATCCCCTCCCTCCTCCCCTAGCAACTCTCACAGCAACTCTTCTCCCTGGTGACTCCCAGCTGAAGGGGGGAGTGTCCGGGTGCATGGACGGGGCCCTCAGGTGTCGGCTGTAAGGAAAAATGGAAAAGAAAAGAGAGAGCCAAAGAGAGGGTGATAGAAGCGACAGTAAGCAGAAAAGAGAAAAAGGAAACTAGAGGCTTGACTTCTGTGATATCTTAACCTAGACCAAAAGCCAAATAGAGGAGAATATTATGAGAAGGGAATATTCTGACTTGTTGATCCTGCCTTCGGTCTAATCTGTTCCCCCGTAGAGGGGGAGGCTGCAGACAGTCAAAAGTGACCTTGGTTATTATCAGTCCACTGGTGCTGCTAAAAAGGTTCACTGAAAGAAAAAAGAAAAAAAATCAGCAAAAAGTTTGCTTCACCCTGGCTCAAACCAGGACACAGGCCAAACCTCTTTGGACAGCATTGGAATTGTGGGATCTCTCTAAACTAATTGACAACAGAATGAACGCAGCACACTGATATATGACCTGTACTTTCATCTACCATTTTAGCTACTGCCATTGAAACAGCAGTGGTCATATATATACATATATATTTGCTATTGGCATCCAAGATTCCAAGCATGAGGGCACTAAGAAAAGGTGGAGGTCTGTATAATAATGAAAATCCTTAACACCTGCCTAATCACAATATCCAGGAAGAAACAAAGGGCAGGGGAAAAGAAACCAACCAAACAAAAAACAACTACAGAAAAAAGGCTAATAGTTATATTCTGAATACTTTGAGAGGGGAACCCAAAAAGTGATCACCTACACATATGTGCAGAGCTTTAAAACTCTAATCCGCTCTCTATACTTCCATGCTCTAGTGAACAAGCAGTTTCCAAAAGCATCCTACAAACCTCTCCCCAAAGGGATGCACCCCAGAAGATTTCCTGATATGCCTAACTATATTGAGTCCTTTACAGATTATTCTGATTTATATGTGTATATATGAGGATACAAGATAAATAGTTCAATTGGCTTCAAAACAGAGAATATTTAAAGCATTTCTAAGTCCTTATATTGAAGGACAATAACTAAAATTCAGAGCAAACATTCTGTAGTAGACTGAAGAAAACAAATGCCAAATACCTTGGGAAACCAGAATAAAAAACGCCCAAACGGTTCTTACCAACTTACCATTGTTCTTTATACTTCAAAAGTAAAAAACACTGTTCTTCAAAAAGAGCCAGGAACATTGCAACACTCATCTTTAAAAGGTTGTCCAGATACAAACTTCTTAAATGACAGGGATAAAGAAGAGAAGAAATCCCATTGAGAAGAGATGGCAAGGCTGCAGCTGCTGCACTGAGGAATTTAAACTTTTCCCAAGTACTAGATTCTTACTCTTCAGAACTACTTGGCAAAGAGGTTCTCAGAGGAAGGCAAATATCAGTAAGAAGAGAGAATGCAGAGATAAGAAGTGATCATGCTTTAAATTATTGAATTACAAAGGACATATGAAACATTTTATTCTTTGCTTTTTTTCTTGTGAAGATTTAATATTAATTCCTAGCAACTTACTCTTGATACATAGCACTTTTGACACCAGTTTTTGTAGATTAAACGCATTTTAATAATATTACATTTTATGTCTTAATAGTAATTATAATAAAAAAGAAAGACTGTGAAAGTAGTTTCTCTCTAAACAAAAACTGGTGTCCTGAAGTGTAAAAGCATAAAAGCAAAGAGCTTAACCATTAAAATAAATACCTGATGTCATAACACTGTTTGGTCTAGTGTGAGGTTTCCTCAAGATTAGCTTTTCAGATAATTAAAACACTGCCAATTTTTCACCATTCCAACTCCCATTTCTTATATCTCAGGCTTTTGCTTTTTCAAATATACTTGTTTAAAACTGTTTTTCCATTCCTCAATAAAAATATCAGTAAAAAAGCCTCTACCCTCATTCTGTTCATAAACGCCGCAAAGCAAAAGTCTTTAATTCTTTCCATAGGTTTGGACTTTTTCACATAGCGGTGTAACGTGAAGAATATCCAGTCTGGTGCTGCCACGAAATTCTATACAATTATTACAAATTTTGGATTGCATTTGCACAATGAAGACTTATTAGCATTTGACACACAAATGCTTCAAAAAGTCTCTATATATGTTCAGCCCCTGAGACATCAAACCTTAATGGACCACTCTCTGAAAGAAGCAGACTGTTTCTTTCAGAAGAGGCCGTAGCAGAATAGAATCACATTTACTTTGTCCTACAAGCATGAGAACATAAACTTGACATGCTTCTTATGTACCTTCCAGGCACAGGGCATAAATGCAGAAGCAGAGTAAAGTATTGTCCTCTAGGAGTACAGTGGGGGGACACTTTCAGGAGGAGGACAGTTCAAAAACATTGAAACGTTAACTTGCTGTCTACTCTTTAAGTTTCAGAAGTCAACTCTCAGCCAAAATAGATATTCCAGTTATTTACCTCCATGATTGCTTTGACTTTTCATTCTCAAAAGACTAAGATCCTGAGTTCCCATGAGACCATTTAGCACTGAGAGATTCGTCGGTAACATCAGTGACAGATTCTAGCCCAATTATCTAGAAACTACAGATTTTCTTAGAGAATAATTCTTTACAGCAAGGTCTCTCTCTGCTTCCAAAAGACGATCCAGTAGAAGTTTAAAATACTCCAAAGCAGTTTTAGAAAGAACATGACAAAACCATGTCCTTTGCTCCCATTAATTTTGTAAAACAGATCTTCCTTTGCCAATGCAAGAATTTTTCTTGCCTTTATTTGGCATTTTTTATTTAGAAACTGCAAAAGGTATTAACATTTTCCTATACTGTTATTAGTTTTTTAAGGTTGTCCAGAGATTATTTTGCATATTGAAGAAATTCTGCTTATGCTCTCAGTTTCTCAGCAGTGTTGACAATCTCTCTGTGAGTAGCCTAAATTTATTTTCTCTTAAAGTACCTGCAAACTACTGAGTACTCCATGAAGGCCTGAGGGAGAAGTCTGCCAGAAGCCTGGCACAGTTCACATAAACATCCTGCGGTCATCAGCACATCCCAAGGTGGAATCCAACTCTGAAACCCAATACCATTTATGTACACAGGACATACCAGAAAAGATCTGGATTTAGACAGGTATAAAAAGGAACCAGAAAAAAAAATATGCTAGTAATGTTAATTTTATTTTTACTTACTAATATGTAGGTAAGCAAATACATCCCACCACAGGTCTATAGACACAGGAAGTCTATTTTCTGAAACAATAAGCTCTCTCTGGATGACCTAACACACATTCTTGTCAATGGACAAACAGTGTTATGTTTAGGTCCTGAAAAAAGGAGAATATTTAAGGATGCTCAGCTTTATAAAAATATGTCAAGCTGGTAAATGAAAGGGTTTAAATCCGAAAAATGATTTCCAAATATCATTCCTTTAACTTCTACTGAATTTGCAGATGGATCTTCAGTATTTAAGAATCCTTTCTGGTTCTACTGCATCTAAATCTAATACTGAAGCCTGTTTCTCACTTATCCAAAAATGTGAAGCCTTTAAAAAAAAAAAAAAAGATCAAGACCACAGACAGCATTTTGCCTTGTTTCTGGTGCAGAAAGGGATAACCAGATACTAATTGGATAAACCATGCAATGGCAATAAGGCAATGTTGAATTGACTCTATCAGATTTAAAGATAAAAGATGTGATGAAACTAGCATGAATAAAACATATCAAGCAAAATCTAGACACCATATCAAGTCACAGAATTCATTTTAGCCCTAACTTCTCAAATTCCAACCTTTTTGGTTGAAAAATAATTTATAGTAACATAGCAAGCTGTCTCAGAACCTTAGAGGGTTTACATGCAGACTCCTGTATTTCCTACATGTTACAAAGCCCTCCTAATAATAATGATTTTTTTTGTTTTCCCCTCTGCAGCAAAGTAGTTCTCAAACTGGAATCGACAGCTTGTGGGTGGCCAAATCTTTGTGCCTTTTGAATAGTCTGGAATAGGTGCTAGGGAAGACAGCCAGCACTTGTTTAAGTCACGCCCATCTTAATTTCTGCCTGAGGATAATCTGTAAAGAACTCCAACGTATTTGCAGTAGATCTTCACCACACGTCTTGATCAACTCTCTTCCCCTTAGATTTCAGTGCTGTAGCTGCAATGATTAGATATTCTAAAGCAAAATACATTTTAAACCAGACCATTTTAAAGCTCTAATCAGAAACACAGAAGTGATACAGTTTGGACAACAGACTTCCTTTGAAAAGTATTTTCTTAAACTGACTTTCCAGTATGCTGTAAAGACCTGCTAAATCCATTCAATAGTGAGAATAAAACAAAATGAAACTACAGCAGTTTCATATGCAAATGATAGTGAGTTTCAAACCTCAGTCAGAGCAGCATAATGCATAGCAAAATTAGCACACCCATGAGTGTGCCTAAGATGCAAACACAAAGTACACAATCTCTAGTCGTAGATGGAGATTGCTCATTGCCTCAACAGCCTGGAGCACAGCCCAAGCTGACCACAAAGCATCCACCCTGCCTTTCCCTCTGGTTTTGTAGCAGCTCAACACCGGTTGTAGCCAGACGGCTAGTAGAGTAAAACTGCTCGAGCTTTTCACTACTGAGGTACAACAGCCTGTACACAGCCAGAAAGTAGTCTGGGAAGTATTTACCCTCTCCACTTATGAACTGTTTTTATATAACTCTGTCAATTTTCAGATCTTTGAATGTGAGAGTCTTCTGGTTAAAGTACTAAAAAAAAAAATCACTCTTCACATTCATGTGCTTTTATGAAATGCAGAAGACATTGAAGCTTGTGAATTTGAGTCAGGTAATACAGCGTCACCTGTAAAACTTTGCAGACCTGATGCATTTCCTGTAATAATAAAAGGAGCAACTCCTTTAGCGCTTTTTTTACAAGCAGGTAATTATTACTCTCCTTTATGACAATATAATGCTTGCAAAATCCAATCTCATTTAAGTGAGACTAAAAACAGTCCTATTAATAATCATCAGGAACAATCAGGCTCCATGAATTCAAGCTTATTTTGGATAAGGGAGCGAATACAGGAAGCTTATATGCACACACAGACAGAACCTTCCTAAGTTTCAATTTAAATAAATGAAAAGGAAACAGCCATATTTAAAATGCCACTCAAAAACAAACAAACAAACATCTTATTTTTAAAGTGAACTCAGACAACTTTTATTTGTTCTGGCTATGAAAATCTGGATTTTCTTTTTTTATTCCCCCATCTTTGGCACCTGTTTTTAAACATGAAGTTTAAAACCAACTTTCTGCCAATTGCGCCAACCCCAGCAGGTAGTGAGGCCTATGAATGAGATGATTCAGCAGGCTGACTACCTGCTCTTGTAATACCTATTTTTCAACAACTATTTGGAAGATTCCCCGAATTATGGAATACCTGAGGGAGCTGCTTGAACTTTTTCACCTATGAGAAATTAGGGGTAGTTCCCACCCTTCTTTTACCACAGCTTCTGCTTTATTTACTGTAGTCCAAGAGAGTCTGAAAGAAACCTCAAGTCCAGCATGCACAGAGGTAGAACAAGATAGTAAACACTTTTATTAAAGTCAGAGAAAAAATAGAGCATGAATTAAAGGAAGCATGAAAATGGGTGAAGATTACCTTATCTTTATATAAGCATAATGAAACAGAGCCACAAACAATGTAGTGTCGTTAAATGCATTAATCTCCAATAGTATCTGAATCTGAAGAATGTACAATCAGAAGTTAGTCTCAAAGGTTTCTCTATAACCCATATGGAATACATCTTTTCCTGATGTTTCAGCATAGTTATTCGGTGCCTCTATAAATGAAGTCCAGATACAACTATAAATATTTAACTGGGTGTCATCTATTTAAATGTACTGCTATATTAGAGTTCTTGTGATCAACAGTTACCTGACCTGAACAGAACAAACTGGTCAGCAGCCAGTCACTTTTGCAGTTCCAGACTAAATACAGACCATCTCTCCATTACTACATGAAAGTAGGACATTTATTCAACCACAAGTGTTAGAAGTACAAGGGCTTTAAATCTATAAAAAGACTAATCCAGGACTGTAGGACTAACAGAGTTTATTTTGTTTTGTTTGTTTGAGGAGAGAACTGTTTATTGTATGAATATGGATAAGACTGTACAGCTCTGCACATTACCACAACAAGCACCTATTAATTACAAAAGACAAAACACATTCTGAAACTCAAATGAAATGTTATTTTGCTATTAGCAAGATACAGTTTCTTCACTGAGATGTTTTCTAGTGCCATGCAGTCCAAGTGGCTAGTGTTGGAAAATACCCACCATGTAAATGCAACGTAACAACAATTACAATACAAAATAAAGAAACAAGAATATCAAAACAAAAACCAAAAAACCCCAGACTTCCCATTCCTATTGAATTCACAGCTTTTCCTGCTTCCTGTTTCTTTGGCTGCATTTCACTTGAGAAGCAAGAAGCTGAAAAACATCTGCATTAGTTTTCCCCAGTAAAAAAGGTACAGAGGAACAATTTGCTCCTCTGCACTCCTATTGAGGGCTTACCTGGCTGCTATCACTGCAGCATGCAAACACCCTTCAGCATTGTGTGACAGAAAGGGAGAGAGGATGCTTTTAAACCATGAACTTGACATGATTTAGGAGTTTCCAGAGTGTCATAGAGTGCACCACAAACTAGGAAATCCAACTACTCCTTCAATTTCACAGCAGACTTTCAAACTTCTCTTAGAAACTCCCAAGTGTCTGTCTTTGAAAACTTAGAACTGGAGACTGGAGAATTTCTTCAAGCGGAGATTGTGCTACAGGCTATTACAGTCCACTGCAAAACGGTAACTACCACGAGAAGTTTTGGGCATAAGCATGTTAACAGAGGAAAATTTATCACAAACTAGGATAGAATTTTCAAAGTTTGCTTCAGGCAGGTAACAAAATTAGAATTGACACCATCAGAAAGCACTTCACAGATACTGAGCCATAGGAAGCAAAAGAAGTGTTTCCTCTTAACTGTGTTGACATAACTACTTTTCAAACTACAGGAAAAACCTCCCACCAACACATTCTTGCCTGTTTCTTCAGAACTGAGATTACCCAGCCAAACAAAAGGAGTAAACAGCCCTGGGGTCGTTGAGTACCCTATCTTAACATTAAAAGTAATTATAAACTACAAAAATTTCAGGATTAAGACTCAAAGCCAATTATTAAAAGTAAGACAAATTCTGAGTTAAGCTGAGAACTTTTACTTTCGAAGAACTCACAGTTCTTTGAAACTATCTAAGAACATGGTTTGTGCTTAGATGTTGCAAAATCAAGACCATAAACTCTAAGTCAAAACAATAAATCTAAACATATTCACACTGAAAATCCACAGTATCAGGAACATAATTAGCCAGTTATCAACTATCACAAGGATAGCAACAACTAAGCCAGTATTTTTCCAAGTTTTGCATAATCCTACGCTTAATTAAGCTGTTCCCCTTTTCTTCCCTGTAAGCAATTGCTTATCGCGGGACTCATTCAACTCCTTCGGCAAGTAACTAAAAATTGTGGTGAAAGTCAGTTCCCGTTTTCCAAAGCACAGTGCCACTTCCATGTCACTTATGCACATGCTTCCATTCTGTGGGAGTAAGTCACTGAAGAAATGGAGGATTCTGGAGAGCATATGCAAGTGCATGCTTTCTAACAACATTCAACAGCAAATTGAACATTCAGTCAGCAAATGTGATGAAATACTGCACACTGCTGCAAATTGCATTAAAGACTGTGATTCCAGTATCTACTTCATATGGTCCAGAGAAACTCTATTTTGAGTCTTAAACTATTACATCACTGTTTTGAAGGAATACTACCATGGCTGCCCTTGTCTGGGAAGAAGCAGCCAATATATAACTAAAAAGAAAGTTACAGAGTGGTGCAATGGATCCCTGTGTGAAACCATTATTGCTGACTACTAGAATAGCGTGACAGGCAAACAGGGCAGTGGAGATACCTGGATTTGAAAGTAAAGACAACTAAATGCATAGCTACAAAACAAAAGCATCTGAATGTTTATACTTTAAAAACAGGCATGAAAATAACCCATCTTTTAAAAAACATGCCGTTACTGCAAATAGGTATACACAGGTATGTCTACTGCATGTATTTTTGCATGTGCAAATATATCCCAAAGCCCACCTTTCATGAGTGTGCTTAGAGCTAAATGCATGTTAGTACTCTGCCAATAAATAATATCCAAAGCAAAAAGGAAAACATACAAAAGAAGTGAACTCCAATTCCAGCTCAATTTCCCATATCCACAAAAAACAAAACCCCAGACCCAAGAATAAGATGCACAATAGGGCGGAGCTCGGGTTAAACATAAGGACAACAGGTTTGCCTGTATATACCTTTTGACCCCACAATCATCCCTATTTACACAAAGACACACAGATTATTCACTTTCCTGGCCAGAAGGAGCTGAGGCAGGAAGTGAGGCACCTGGGCAAATACCAGTGTACATTATTGGTGCTTTTGTAACATTAAGTGTGCCTGCTTTGGGGGTATTTATGAATTAGGCTAGAAATTAACATGAAACTGTGTGCGCATAAAACCATCACCTGCTGTTCTTAACTTTCTTAACCAAATATTGTCAAATTAGCAACAACCACATTCCCACTAAGGGCTGTATATTTAAATGTTTCAAAATCAAAAGCTATTTTTGGATTTATGTGAACCAAAAAAAGAAGCTGGAGTTTTATTTCTTCAGGGAGGAAATAAACTCTATGCCCGTACATTTGCTGCCTCTGTCAAAAGTGGATGACTAGAATCTCATTTGAATTTATAGAGAATAATTTTAAAAGTAAGCACCTTGAGAAGTTACACAAACAACATCGGGACAAAGTTGCCTTCAAAAGATTAAAAAGAACTGAATGCACAGAGAGGGAGCAGACATTTCAGACACACAAACATTCTCTAAAAACCACTGACCAGATTGGACACACAAACTTACTAGGGAAAGCAGGCTTCAGTCTGAAGCCCTCTGCAGTGGAAAGGGTTTATTTACAAAAATGGAACATAGTGTTGTTTAGAGGATGGCTAGGAAGAAGAATAGAAGAAAAGAACTGTTCAACAATACATTAAATTGCAGCAGTCTTTAAAGCACAACATTAATACAGCCCTCTAGTAAGCAAAGGAATTAGCACAATTGTAAGCAGAATAGACTTGATGGTCCATTGGTCTCTTTCAGTACAGTAACTTGTGTTCTAGGATATTTACCATAATACATAAAAGCCAAAAAAGTTGTTACTTGGAGAGTGTGGAATTAAACAAAGACACAAAGCAGGTAAAATTCAGCCCACGTTAACCTGCCATTCCACAGGATAGCTGCACAGTTCAGGGCCACCAGCTCAGTCTTTCGGTTGGAACAGTAGCAGGTGTCCCTTCTGTACCTAGCATGCATGAGAAATTCCAGTAATGCAGGTTATTTATTAGCATTCCTATAATGTAACATGCTAGTGCCCTTGCGTTATTACAGTCTGTCTACAATTGGTATTAGGATATGAGTACATACATGTTGTTTTGCATAGATACTGCTTCTAACTCACCGAAAGGCTCCCCAGACAGCTTCCATAAATGGCATAAATTAACTTGAAAAATATATGCTTGCTTTACCATGACAGTAACTTGTTGCATATGCTTAGCTTCCTTTAGTAACAACACAGATGTAATTTATCTTTGCTTTTCCACTAAGTTTTGGTGCAAGGGAAACAAAGAATTTCAGACACATCCAAAAATCTAGCTCCTACAAGACTGAATACCACGATGTCAAAGAATTCTAAAATTGGCAAAAGACTTTTAATACACAGGTAACATATATAGGTACTTTTGCTGAGAATATTTATTAAAGGAAAGTGTACTATATATTTAGTTCTACAGTTTCATCCTAAATGAGAAAGGTTTTTTCTTATTTTGTCTGTCCATCTTAAATGACGTTTCGGAGTCACAAACTATTCAAGGACTGAAAATGACTGCCTGCTTAGTACTGATTAAAGTGATGCTGAAACTCTAAGATTCCAGTATCTATTCAAAAAAAGAAATCACAATGTGTGGATACAGTCTGTTAAGCAAGATTAATTTAACAAACTTTCTTAATGGCTAAAACCAGTTTATAATCTGGAAAAAAAAAAAAAACTACAATCAAGCTTGGTACACCAACATTAAACAAGCAGTAGCTTAAATTTACTAAACTGAAGTGATTTAATAAGAAAAACATGCATCTAGTAGAAGTACACCAATAACTACATTTGACTGCATAAACCTTTAAAAAGTTAATTGCTAAATGCAGAAAAGCTAAAAAAAAGCTTCAATCTCCTAAAACAATGACTGCTTAAAAGTACCCTTCAGGTTCTCACACAAACATTTTAATTGATTATAAGTTCTCCACTCGTATCCCAGTGAGCAATTACTCACATAAGTAGTCTCTATAGACTTCAGTGGGGTTACCCCTGAAAGTAACAGCTCAAAGTTCATAGATCTTTCCTTAAAACACTTAGAGAGAAATCCCAATAATATAATTAAGCACTTAGAATTATCAACCTTACTTACAAGTTCATATTTTTTCCCAATGTAACCTTTCTTATTTCTAAAAACAGAGGGGCCATAAAATTTTAGATAATACTAACTGTGAGCAATACAAGTGCATCAACAATATGAAATCCAAGGGAAGAAGAAAAAAACAAAAATCATTTAACAGGATCTAGGATGACAGCCCAAAATAGCTTCCCCCACCCCTAAAAAACACACATATACACATAGATAATTACTGCTTACTGATTTTGAGGAGGAGCTTATCCCCAGCAGTCACCCAACTAAGGGGAAAATAGTATAAATACTCGAGGGTGACACTTGAAATCATCAGCTTCTGCTCACTTACCAGTGGCAGAACTCCTCCTCAACAGAGGAGGATTCACTGCCCTACTTCTCTGCATTGCAGCTCCACAACATTCTGGTATGTGATTTTGTGATTTCATTTCAATCTCTTTGGTTTTGAAGGTAACTTCCACAGGATAGATGTCTTCTGGTGGGGGTGGAGGGGGAGAGGGGGTTGATACTTAAGGGCCAGTGACAGCATTCTTCCTGCCACCCGTGCTATTTGAAAGGCTACAAATACAAGCAATGGTTCCAAGCAAGGCAATGTGAGCTTTTTGCCACTGATGCTGAAGAGCAAGGACTTGATGCTTCACTTGCTGTAACATTAGACAGGGGCAATAAGGTGATGATACAGTGTCTATGTATTTCCACTAGACACTTTTCCTTGTTTCAGGAGTTTTGATGTATGCAATGCCTGAACTTACTTTTGGAGCCCTAGTGTAACTTAGAAAAAAATGACTGTTTCTGAAGACAGTAGTTTTAAATAGGCTGGCATCCATTTAAAATTATTATTTTCTAATGAGTGAGATTTCTAATGAGATGCCTCTAAGCCATCTATACAAGAGCTCTATCAAAAGTGATAGCAATAATTATTCCCTTTTTCTTAGAGGGTTTTTCACAAATAATGAAAGTTATTTGTGAAATAATGTTACTTTTAGTACCAATAGTTTAAGGAAACTCATTGAGCCACGCACAAGAAACAGATCTGAACAGCTTTGCTTTATAACAAACTTTTTCTCCCCCTTCTATCACAGAACAGATTTGGAAACATGTATTTGCAAATAACCTCACTGCTGCTGTTTTGTCTGAACATTGTCCATGGTAGCGATGGATATTTTTCTGAGCAATACCAGAAACAATCTAGCATTAAGGGGCCACATTTTCTACCATTCAATGTAAAGAGTCAAGGTAAGTTTACTATTTTTTTTATAATAAACTAACACGATTATTCCTAATAGGTCAATAGATGAACACAACCTCTATGTATATTTGATAGGCATTCAACTTTCACTAACAGCTCAAGTTTATTAAAATAATGTCATAATTGCAGAAAGAACTAGCAGTGGCTTTGGCAGTTGCCTTCTATTGACAAAGATACACACTTGCCACAGAAATATTTTTTTTTTTACACAATAATCACCAAAGGCATATAGAGCAGAAACAAAATCACAGCTACAGATGTGATTTTCAGTAGTGGGAATAATACAATATCATTGTGTACATAAATATGTACAACATGGTAATTATTCTCAAATTTATTGATTCAACATGAGGGTTTCTAACAACAGACCTGACACCTACAATATTCAGAAAGAACTTCTAAATACTCTATGTTATCTCTACTTAAAACAACCTTAGGTGTGAACTTAAATATATGTCTGATACAGCCAAATTAATCTAGAAAGACAGAATAAACATATATAGTAATAAAAATTACAAACCTCTACACAGTGTTTTAATAAGTGATTTGAGTCTGATAATTAAAGTATAAACTTATCTCTTTGCAATATAAAATCTATAGCTGTGTTATAAAACGTTCTCTTCATTTAATAAATCAGTCTTATTGTATCAGGCAGATTGTATAGGCAATATATAATTGCAATGCTATACCTTGTGACATCTTATTTCTGGGTATCCTTTCTGTCCTTATAATTCAAATGGGTGGCTATACTTAGTGTTTGAAACTGAGTTCTATTTTATTTTTCCATGCTTAGGCCAAAGCTTTTTTAATAACTTCATATCAAAGCTTCTGACTTCCTAGGTGCTGGTTTTATTTGATAACTTGTCCCCCAAAGGATGATCAGTAGTCTCTATCGAAAATCATCATCACTAAAATTAAGATAACTGAGTCTTCCTTGCAAACATCCCTCCCTGCCCTACCCCCCGAACATTATTTTCTTTCAGACACCAATGCACTATTCAGAATAGCTTTCACTTTTGCTGTATCCCAACAATAATCAGACTTGGGTAGAAATGACAAAGCTGAATGAGGGACTCAGAAAATAGGATTTTCAAATAAGCTTCACAGCAAAAAAAGGACATTTTAGGCTCTTTCTACATTAGAAAATATAGAACATGTAGAACATTAGAAAATGTAGCACAACAGAAGTTGATCTGGAGAGCAGAACAGTTGCTGCTCAGGACATAGAATCCACATTACCTTCATTTAGGTGGTTTTATTTCCAAATAGCTCTAGTCTGATCCTTTGGACTAGATTCTCATGAGCACCACATATTGAGTCCAAAGATCCAGCCCTGGTCTCAGCCCAACCAGCTTTTGCTCACATGTTCCAAGAAAACTCTGCAGTAAGAACCAAGTGAAAGCAGGATGGCTGGGAACTTATCCCCCAAAATGTTGTTCTGGGCTGTACCAAAATAGTCAGTTTCATAACATGCCTTCAGCACATGGACTTTCTGGAATCCTACCAGCACTCAGATTGAATTTAGGTGCATGCACTAACAGCTACTCTGAGGACTTACTAACCAGAATTCCCAGTGGATTGGGGTTGCATTTCCTCCCTCTCCCCTCATTAACTTTTCATAGTGTTTTTCCATTACTTCATTCAGAATCATTTACATATTTATATTATTTTTAAGGTGAAGTACAATAATTACTTAGTTATCCTCTGCCATCCTTCACTTAACTGCTCTTCTCATACTTGTTTTTTCACCCCTCTACAGAAAACATTTTGGAAGGGGGAAATCAACAGCAAACTAAGAAAAAGGAAGGAGTAGGGTAGACAGAAAATAGGATTAAAGGGGGAAAATGCATTATCCTGAACTAGGTCTTCACTTCATATACTAACACAGACTCTAATTTGTGTGAAACTTCGTATTTGGAATGAGAATGATAATGTGAGAATTGCAAAATCCTGTTTATTTAGGAAAGGTAACAGAGACTATATAACTAGACCTCAAAAGCAGGAACAGCCTACAGTTTTACAGACATGGGAATCCAGTAATTCAATATTGCTTGGCAAATCTTCATTGAGGAACAAGCATCAAAACAGAGGACTGGAAAACAACTGTTCTTCAGTCTGAAAAACAAGCATCCTATAGAGGGTTTTTAGAAGAGTTTAAAGAGGGTAGACTGTTAGAGATAATAATTTCTAGTCTGAGATAATAATGGAAAAATAAGACCGGACAACAGAGAACCAAATCCATCTAACTTGCCCAGTGAGTTCTTTCATATGCAAGTAGCTCAAATGACATATGGCAAGCTTTTCATTGTTCACTCTTCCTATTTGGTCACCAAGTACTGGCTTCTAAAGATCTAGTTAACAATAAATTATCTTTTTGTTTTGTACAGCTTTGTCAAAAAGTAGCCTGTACCTAAAACTTCAGTTCTGGGTCTAAACTGGTGACTCAGGACAACATGTAATCATACAATTTCCATTGGCAATTAAACCCTATTAAAACTTAAAATAATTTCACCAAATTAAATGAAGTTTTAAAAAATTTGTTCTTGACAGCTCTTCAGTCAGAATATGCTTTCCTTTTCTTTATGTATTTAGTGTCACAACCTTTTAAATATACTAAGATGTAATTTTTGAACTAGTAGGTCTTTGGCTTGAAATCTTTGACAAGTCCTAGTTGAGAATAATCATTGAATTAAGTCTTATCGTTCAGCAATGCTTAAATAAGCTGTTATAAATAAGCAAGTCTTCATACTTGATTCAATACATAAATAAGGTTTGACAGCACTCAGATAACAAACCAACTTTGCATCAAGATATGTGCCAAGACGTACAAAAGAGTAACCAGCAACAACTTCAATTTTCTTGGTAAAAATCCTACTTCATTCATGTGTTCAGCTGTCCTTTCCTCAGAGGACTTGCTGTTGTCTCTAGAAAGCACAATTACCAGACATTATAATCTAAAAGCAGCACAATTTTGAAACAATTTTGCTCCTCAAAGAAAATCTCTGTAACAACAGGAACACTGACAGCCTTTGGCATTTTATGCAAAAAAGCAGCACCCACCACTTTGGGAACCTAGGACTGATACGAAGGTGCATCTAAAACACGGTTAAAGAAGCAACTATTCTTATTTTTCCCCTAATGCTTTACAACTGAAACAGCATTAGCTCAGGAACATGTTTAGGTATTTGTATTGAGGCTTTGATCTGACCTGCCTGTGTTCTCTGATGTGAACAGAGTGTTTCTGAAGTTCTATCCATAGATAGAACCCATGAAATAAATTCAGTCTCCTCCAGTTGAGTACAAAGTTTTCTCTGATGGGAGCTCTTGTATCTGTGGTAAAAAGAAAATGTGTGATATGTAAAGAACATTTATATGCTGCTTCTGATGCTGGGTACATGTTAATATTGACAGGCTTAAGCCTTTTCCAATTTTTTTTTTTCATATCATGTAGTCATTACAATTTGCCATTTCACATATATCACCCATATAACAAGAAAACCAACTTGCAATTGCACCCTACTGAATCTGGGAGTTGAGCAGTAAGGACTCCAACATCACCAGTAAAATACCCAAGACTGCACCAGACTTGTCAGTGATAAAGATTTCACAATCTCCTTTGCTGCTGAGAAGGAAGTGTGTTTGCATTTTCAGTTTGTCAATAAATCAGACATCGCTTTCTTTCTATGTGTAGGACTTTAAAAATTATTTTCCTTTTAGTTGCCATAGGGAGGATGAGATAGGAAGGAGTGCAAAATAAGGCAATATGCATTTGTGCTGTTTTTATGCACCAGCAAAAAAGAAAATTCTCTCTCTAGAGCATCTTGGTAGACAAGAACAGTTTTCCTGGCAACACAAGAGGGCAACCAACCTTCCAGATCCAATATCAAACCAAAATAAAATGTATTTCATGTACATACTGTATTTAAAAAATAGATGTCTGCATAAAAATAGTTTTCTTACTCCATCTCATTTTTGGTTCCTCAAGACTAACCAAAGATTGTAAAAAGCAATTAACTATCTACGAGATAGCAGAACAATCACATAAACTTTCATATATATATATTACTCCTACACTCTGCTTTGTGAGAAACTGAAATGCAAACTTTAGCTGGTCCAATTGTTGATCTTACCAATCTTTTCTAAATAAGCATCAAACAGAATATGTTGCCATTACTAAAAACAGAATTAATGCTCTTCCTGTATCTCTCAGTTTTTATTTTTAAAATTACCTCTGAAGTTTACATTCATTGTAGCAAACTACTGAAGTGGCCTCACAATATTCATGTTAATATGTCTACAAATCATTTTAATTCCAAAAGGAAGATGCAACCTCCCCTAAAGTTCACAGAAAACTAAGCAGTGAGCTTGCTTATTTCTCTGTGACATTTGGTTAGGTGGCTCCACCTGCTGTTTTGATAACTAGGAAAATGAAGTATTAATAAAAAAATAAAACAATGCTAAAAATTCTGACTGCAGTAAGATCAGTTGTGACCTTGCCACTGTGAAATTTTTATGACAAACAAAAATCCTTAAGACAGTATTTGAAAGTACTTTATATGTTTACAAAAAAACCCAGAGCCATGGCACACTTTTGGAGGTGTGAGGGGGGAAAGAACAAAAATCTCACTACTTCCATGCAGTATCAAGTAGTTAAAGAAAAGCAGCTATACCTGCACAGGAAGCTCTCTCTGGTTTCATTCATCACCAAGATGCAAATCTGATAACCTGCTTAATCAGTTACCAGGTTGTTGTTTTTTGTTTTGTTTTTTTTTTCTTTCTTAATAGTTAACATCTACTTGCACAGCATCTTTTAAGCTCTCTGCTAACTCTAAGGGTATTGAAACAAAAATAAATTCTAGAGGCCTTGCAGCTCACAACACAACTCTAACATGCTTGCACTTGTTAATTTTCCATTTAAGAGCTCTGAGACACTTTTGCCCTCAACATCAGGTTCTCAGTGACCACAAATATAAGAAACTGGACTTCTATGAGGTTCCAATTAAGTTAACCCTTCACACATTTTCACCACCATGCTACAAGTCTGCAAATCTGTTGTGACTGCCCTGGTTGACTTGTTTTCCTCTCTCTTATAGGTGTGCAGGTAAGGGGTGAGCAAGGACCACCTGGCCCCCCAGGCCCTATTGGACCAAGAGGACAACCAGGTCCTGCAGGAAAGCCAGGGTTTGGAAGTCCTGGTCCCCAAGGCCCCCCTGGTCCCCCAGGGCCCCCTGGATTCTCTGCAGTTGGAAAGCCAGGCATGCCAGGTCTACCAGGAAAGCCAGGAGAGAGAGGACTAAATGGTGAGAAAGGAGAAGCTGGACCTGTTGGGCTCCCAGGAGCAAGAGGGCCACAAGGACCCCCCGGCACTCCTGGCCCTGCAGGACTGTCCGTTCCTGGGAAGCCAGGACCACAAGGCCCTCCAGGAGCTCAAGGGCCAAGAGGTCCCCCCGGCGAGAGGGGAGAGCCAGGTATCCCTGGTATAAATGGACAAAAGGGAGAAAATGGATTTGGCATTCCAGGTCGCCCAGGTAGCAGGGGTCTTCCAGGCCCGCAGGGGCCTCGGGGCCTCCCCGGTCCTGCTGGGATAGGGAAGCCTGGCGAAAATGGTCTTCCAGGGCAGCCAGGTATGAAAGGTGACAGAGGTTTACCAGGTGCACCTGGAGCGGCTGGGATGCCAGGTCCCCAGGGTCCCCCAGGAGAAACTGGAGAAGCTGGTGTTGGCAAGCCTGGGCCAATGGGACCACCAGGAGCAGCAGGCATCCCTGGAGCCAAGGGACACCCCGGACCTGCAGGCTTGCCTGGATCCCCAGGTCTCCCAGGATTTGGAAAGCCAGGATTGCCAGGAATGAAGGGCCACAGAGGGCCTGAAGGTCCTCCTGGCCTTCCAGGACCTAAAGGAGACCGAGGCTCAGCTGGTGTGCCAGGAGAACCAGGGCCTGCTGGGCCACCAGGGAACATGGGCCCTCAAGGACTCAAAGGCTTGCCTGGTGAGAATGGTCTACCCGGGCCCAAAGGAGACATGGGCCCTGCAGGCCCCCCAGGATTCCCAGGAGCCAAGGGTGAACGAGGCCTACCAGGATTAGAGGGAAAACCAGGATATCCAGGCGAGCAGGGTCTTGCTGGTCCTAAGGGACACCCAGGCTTCCCAGGGCCTAAAGGCGATGCCGGCCGTGCTGGGCTACCTGGCTTGCCTGGTCCAATGGGTCCACAAGGAGTTAAGGGACTGCCAGGGATCAATGGTGAGCCAGGCCCCAGAGGTCCTTCAGGAATACCTGGGACCAGAGGCCCCATTGGCCCCCCTGGCCTGCCAGGAGCCCCTGGTGCAAAAGGTGAGCCAGGAGCACCAGGACTGCCAGGCCCAGCAGGTATTTCTACAAAAGGCTTAAGCGGACCCATGGGACCACCTGGACCCCCAGGGCCCAAAGGCAACAATGGAGAGCCTGGCTTGCCAGGGCCCCCAGGCCCTCCTGGTCCCCCTGGCCAAGCCATAATCCCACAAATGCCTGAAGGCTATATTAAAGCAGGAGAGTCTCGGGAGCTATCAGGAATGTCTTTCATGAAAGGAGGAGTAAACCAAGCTCTTACAGGCATGCCTGTGTCGGCTTTCAGCGTCATCCTCTCAAAAGCCTACCCTGCGGCAACAGTCCCCATCAAATTTGATAAAATCTTGTACAATAGGCAGCAACACTATGACCCCAGAACAGGAATCTTCACCTGCAGGATCCCTGGACTGTACTATTTCTCCTACCATGTACATGCAAAAGGAACAAACATTTGGGTTGCACTTTACAAAAATGGTTCCCCACTCATGTACACATATGATGAGTACAAGAAAGGATACCTTGACCAGGCTTCTGGCAGTGCTGTCATCGATCTCATGGAGAATGATCAAGTATGGCTTCAACTGCCCAATTCAGAATCTAATGGTCTCTATTCCTCTGACTACGTTCACTCTTCTTTCTCAGGTTTCCTATTTGCTCATATCTAACAACATCCCACTTACACTATCCTGGCACTTTCTCCTTCAGACCATTTTAACAGGGCGCTGATCTGATTGATTGCTAGCAGGTCATGCAACTTCAATTTTGCAACGGAAATGGAGGAGAGAGTGAGAAGGTGGATAAGAGTGGTTCAAACCTAGTAGAATATTATATGTTTTAAGAGAGTTTTCATAAGAAATTTTTTCAAATTATGATAAATTGTCCAAATGAATGCAATATTAAAATTTTATGAATTAATATAATGCAGCAGTCTCTCTTTTTTCTTTTTAATTAAAAAAAAGGAAATTCAGGATTTCTAACTTTCACTTCTCATAACACATGATGTAGCTATTCCAGGACTCTTGATCATACTTCACTACACTTAAATTAACTGAAGTCTCAGATACAACATGGTCAAAACCAACAGATAATATACTTCAGTAATACTACTCTGCTGTCAGCTTCATTTTTAAGCTATCAAACAGGAGTCAAGAAAACAATTCTAATAAAGTGCATACCATGTCACAGTTTAATTTAGTTCCACTTCTCTTATTAAGGAATAACTATCCTGCAGAAAAGTAGATTTTCAAACTATTATGTGTTACTGAAGATCTAAAACTTCCACAATATGAAAAAGCAACCAGATTTGAAGCCTAGAAATCCACTCAGCTTTCTTTGATGCACATTTAAAATCTGCAGCAACAAGCTTGTTCAATATTTTATAAGCTCTTAACATTCTGTAAAACTAAAATGTTCAGAGCACAGTAAAACAACTATCACCAAATCCAGAAGAGTGTATCTTCACAAACATGGAGACATAAAATCACAACAGTTTTATGACCCCAAAATTGGACGTTCTTTGCACTGCTTTTCCCTGACCAGTTCATGCTTTTAAAACACAATAATCTTGGGCCTATATTTTACTTGAATGTAAAATGTATCGAATGATGACAGTAATCAGTTAGTAGACATAATTGTATTTACTACATACACTCATGTTGTCTCACAAACATTACTCTGTTACGTCACTACGAAAAGTTAATGGTATTAAGTAAGCTAGCTTAGTAAAATTAGTGCTTATAAAATATCACACCATGATAGTTTGATCACACACTTCTTCCAATGACCATTACCATTCACATGTTTTAAAAGTATCATATACATCAAAACCTTATCAACTCTTAAACTAATATTTTTAGCTTATTTTTTTAAACAGAAGTTAACAACTTGAACTAAAAGTATACAGGCTCATGTTTCAGTTTTTTGATATCATCATTTCTTCATGAAAGTAGAACTTGCAGCTTGCTATATTACATCCCTTTAAAATCAGCAGTTTCCCAAGTACTTGATAATACGTTGGGATTTATAAAAAAAGGGAGGACACTTAGGTTGATCCGTCATTAGCATAACTAATTAGCAGAACTACCAAGAAGGTAACATTGCAGCATTGTTTTCTCTCCTCTTAAGTGCTGCTGGATAAGGAAGCCTGTAGCTTAGACTACATTTTGGTAAAATAATAAATGCTTAAGTAAAGAGTGTAATGTGAGATCTGCTCCTTCTAGCAGCAAAGCAGACCTAGGCAAGCATGTGCTACTATTACAAACATTGCACACAAATGGACAGGAACACAATTAGTTTTCCTTTAAGCCAAAATAAAACCCAAGACACTTGAGTCTGAATTGTCTCCACTTTTCTACCTTTGTTTTAGGCCAAATATTGATTACAAATGTCATAGGAATTTTTCTGCACTAAAAATGTTTCCCTATACAGTCCCTTGCATTAGTTCAACAGCACTTTCCAGTATTTCAACATAGCACGTGCTGCTGCCAACACATTCAACCAAACTGGCAGTTTTGTTTCAGAAACAAATATAGGGACTGGGTATTGGAGCTGGACAATACTGCTCAGTAGTTGTAAAGTTTCTGGTTAATTGCTTTACATCTGAAACATATGCCAAAGTACATTTTTAAAATTGCTGGAGAAGCCTGGTGCTCAGCAGTATGTTACTGTTCTGTGATTCCAATGAACTAGTCTCTGCACAAAAAACTGGGTCTAGACAGTATTCTTACCGTTCACCCACTTTAAATCAGGTTTTGTGCTTTAACATCTTTGTTCCTTGAATGAACACATAGGACTTCAAATAAGTCTACAGCTTAGTAACTCAGGGCTGTCTTTTTGGAGGGTCTTCATAGTGTTCAGACAGTGGACCATTTAAGAAAGCATCACTTAACACTGAAAAGCTAAATTACACATGAAACTGTGGCACAAGCACAACTTTTCCCCTGATTTTACCTTTGGATTATCCATTTAGAGGGAACCTTGAGAAGATTTCTAGATTTGTTTTTTAATATTTTCTCCACATGAAGATCAGCAACCTACACAAAGATAAAGCTCTTCCAGAAATCACATTTTCTGGATCAGGAGCATTAAAGAAAATCCAAGATGAAAATAAAAATAAGAGCCTGTAATAGTACAAAACCTGCTTCAAAAATTATTTCTGAGACAAATTTCAGTAGTTCTTAAGTGTTCAAACACATGAAAGCACCCAGATAATCCCTTCTGTATTTAGCTACAAAGTCCACCAGAGAAGTGTGGCAAATTTCTTTGCTTCTATCTTTGTTGTCATTTTCACAGTTAAGACAAATAATGATCTCTCACCACTGGACTACATCAACATTAGGAATTTCTAATGTATTGCATAATTTTCAGAGGGTTCTCTTCTGGCCAGAAAAGCACCTTTGCTTTTTCTTTGTTGTATCTGAAGTTGCATATAAAGGATATAATGCATATATCACAGACATCTAGATCCAATACCTTCTGCCAAGACAGAGTAATAACATAAACTTGCAATTGAAAAACTGTGTATATGTACGTGTGTGTGTGTGTGTCCATGCATGTTTTTTTTAATGGAGTAGTTCAGAAAGATCCAAAGTTTTCCTTCTGAAAGTAACACTTCCCGTATATCAGCATGCCACTTCAGAATACCAATCAATCATATAAAAGACAAAATGCACATTACTAAAAAACACGTTTTAAGTCTAGCACTTTCTTTCTCTGGTAATTTTCTTTTTCATAAAAAATGGTCAATAACAAATTTCTTAAACGTGCCTCTGAAACCTAATAGGAGATCCCACCAAGACTTTTCATGGGCAATTTACAAAGTCTCTGCTACCGTATTAGCCATGATCTTTTTACTTCCAAAATGAAATATAATCTTATGAACTGATTGAAAATATTACAAATATATAATTTCACTATATTACCACAGATGCTACAGTTTTCACAAGTGTCAGAGAAATTATAGGGAAAGACAATCGTGGAAAACAGAGATAAAGCAACCTTTAAGAGAAGACATTTTGCTAAGTTTGTTTAAGAAGTTATATCAGGCAATATCCTCTGTCAAAAAATCACCAGATGTGAAATTTTCCATGTGGAAACTATTATACAGTACTTCATGCCCTCATTGCTCCTCATATTTATAGGGAGATTGTGGATGCCCACCCCCCCTGGAGGTGTGCAAGGCCAGGTTGGATGAGGCTTTGTGCATCCTGGTCTAGTGTGATGTGTCCCTGCTCATAGCAGGGAGGTTGAAACTAGATGATCTTTAAGGTCCTTCCAACCTTAACTATTCTATGATTCTGTGATTTACACAGTCTAAATACATTGCCACATGCCATTCCTTTAAAAATTTCTGTTTACTAATTTATATGGAATATGAACCAAATGAAAGACATACAAACTAATGCTAATCACTTTAAAGCTGCGAAATATTCCAGTAGTAAGTTAAAGATTTACAAAAATAATTTTCAACTTGGACATTAATTGCAGAAGGCATCCTTGCAGGTATTATTAGGTAAGAAATAACCATTTTGAAAATAAAAGTATCCGTGTTCATTGTTATCTGACATCACGCTTTGCTGATAGTGTTGTTTAATAGATTACTCCAAATTTTTTTTTTTTAGTTATTCTTCAGAAAGGAAGATCTGAATAGCACAAGGCTATTTTGGAACCCTCTTACTCTCCCCCTCTGCAAGCCCCAGTTCTTCACTTGTTTACAAACAGAAGGGGGGGTTAACACCCTTCATTAACCTAAGTCAGGACAATATGGCTATCAAAAAAAAAAATCATAGGGCAATTATCTAAGGCAATTACCATAGCTAAGACAATGAAAAGCAAAATCCACCAGACACCTGATTATGATCAAAGAAATCATGTGAAAAAGGGACATCGAGAAACAAGGGCATACTGTCAACAAACCAAAGTGACTTGCAAACACTCAGAGATTTCAAAAAATAAAATGGTCAGTCGTTCTGCTCCATCACTGACAATGGCACTACTAAGACGGCATTTCAACTTGGGAACTTTGTGTCTCCTCAACTGACCACTTAGTAAGTTTCCTTTAGAAATTTTACCTTGTCTAACTGTTAACGAGCACTGCTTTTCTCTGAAGGGTTAAACCCTCTGCAAGGCATCAAGGGCATGGAGTTAAGAGGCTGTGGTTTTCAGGCCAAGCTCTGGGCTAAGAAAGACAGTGGGGCTTCCTGGTATGTAGATGTTGGCCAGAAGCCAGGTTTAGGAGTTTCCTCAGGAAGTAATGTTAAGCTTGCAGCTAAGAAAAAAATCCCTTTGGCACGAACTTGTGACAGAAGATTAGTACTGTTATTCTTATTTCACAGGGGAACCTGAAGCAAAGAGATACCTCATGGGAATATCACATATCTCTATCAAGTGATACAGAAAGAAATTCCCCGGTTCTTCTGAACCCCTGTGTAATGCTTTATCCACAGGACCACATTATAAAATGGAAAATAAAATCACTATGAGGCCTTTCAAATTGCTGCATAACAGAGCATGGTACATTCATGTATTAAAATATTTAAGTAGGGGATACATTCTGCGTTCAAAAAAGATAATTTACTTCTGATTTTACAGAGCTTTATCTAAACTAATGCCTATCAGTTATTTCTTATACTTTTAACATTGTTGTGAACATGCCTCATGACTTATAACAGACATTAAAGTGTACTAAATTAAGTACCAATTCTGATAGCACTCAGAAAGGATTAAGTCACACCACACATCTGTTTGCATGCAGATTCCATGCTCTCATACACACACAGGTATCAAGTAGGTAGATATATGCATAAGTGTACACATGAACCCACAAGCAGACATTCATGGAAAAAAAGCTATGATTTCTGGTTTCAAAGATCAGACATTAACTTGTTTCATCTAATTAATTCACAAATGACACTTTTAAAAATTATTCTTTTTGCCTAGCACTGCACAATCCGCAACTTTTAAAACAAAGAGCTTTCATGATTTGAAAAAAGAATTAACAAAAACACTTTAAAAATAAAGAGTTGATTAGAATGGGTTTAATATCAACAGAAAACAAACTATACATTTATTTCATATACCAATGAGTCCCCAGAGGAATTCTCAACTACCAATCACACTCTGAGCTCCAATGGAAACACAGTAGCAACACCAAACAAACATTTTCGGGATATCTCACAGAATATACAACCTGACATCAACTTCTATTTTTGTCTGGAACCTCTCACAGACAATTTTGTTTGGAAGTAATAGGTAAAGTAGTACAGCTCTGGTGAACAAAACGTAAGTTTTAAGAAGGTCCAAACTACACCTGTCACTAACAAATGTTGCATTAACAGAGGCAATTCTATGAAAAAATACTATCAGCAAAATTATACAGAATTCTGAACTGATCTGCAGATAACCTTTTTACAAAAAACCCACAGTTAAAAATAATTTCAATTAATTGTGTGCACATGGAAGATTATCAACTTGTATTTTCAAGTTATTATTTTATATGCTTAATAAAAACTCAGAAGTTGAGTCGATGAAGAAGGAAATGGATTTCTAGTGGAAGGCTATCCGAGATGTTTTCCAACTTTGATTTATATTACATTATTATAAGGTTGACTTTGGGTGGAGGAAGGCTATTATTAAAAACACCAACCGTCTATAATTTCTAGTAAAATGATACAAGAATGACAGAACTTGAAAAAGTTTTAAGGAATAGGAAAACAATTTCCTCACCATTGTGTCAATTCTACATGAGGAATTCTAATTAAAACTACAGTGCTAAAGAAAATTATCAAATATTAGTTACTATTTTTTTTTCCCCCCAATGCATTTCTGATTTTCTTTAGGAGTACAACACCACAAGGGATAGAATAAAAATACAGTTCAAGCATGTCCATATTACCATACCAATCACAGGAAGAAACAATTTTTCCTCTATATTCAATGAAGTGGCATATCACAATTGTTTAAAAATAGCAAGAGTTCCAGCTAAACTATATAGAAATAGTAATGCTAAAGATGTTCTATTTCAGGATAAACATCTGTCTACCACATAGCTATTTGCAAGATTGAAAAGTAAAAGCTGTGTTGAGTAACCTACAGTGTAGTCGCAAATGTATTTGTTCTAGCAAGCACATGTAATATTTTCAGCTAGTACAGTAAGTTTTTAGTGAACTCACCTACCTTTAAAAGCTGATATTTTGTAATTGTGCTGGATAGCAGCCACCATGTCCTTCCAGAAGTCATATTTTTTCTGCCCATCATGCTGTAAGTGTCAAAAGGAACCGAGTCATTACATGAAGTATCAGCTATTTTGAGCTTTCGTATTGGAACAGTGACAGGAATGTCATTAATGAACAAAAGTATTTTGAAAATACAGTAAAACACTATTGGATGGTAAGATTCAGGAGATCAGGACTCAGTACCCAGCTTTACTGTGAACTTTGGGTAAATGCAGACAAGTTATCCAGTTACTTCAGAAGGAAATAGTAGGGCAAGGGGAAGAAAGAAAAAGGAGAGAGGATCCATATTTATGAGGAACTCTAACACATTACAAAAAGGGGGGCATTAGACAGAACAGCAACTTACTGACTGAGTCACCCCACTGACATTAGGGAAAAGTAAGGGCCTTCAAATACTGTAGTTAATTAGCAGGTTGACATTATCTATAGCCTGGTACTTGTATCACCTTCCACCCTCAGAACTGGCAAAGCCCTTTGCTATAATATAGAGGTAAATGCCTTTCTGTCAACAACTCCACCTCAAACACTGAACTAAATACTCCTATAGAAGCCAGGCTGAGCAGCACTGTGTTACACTGTACTCTGAAGACTGCCAAACCCCAGCTCTGGCAGGAGAGGGGAAGGTGATCTGCACTTGTGAACAGTCTCTCGCCATTCCTAGAAAATCACCCAGGCACAGAAGAGCTCCAACTGACCTTAACCACCCTTTCAGCACCTCACCAAGGGACAGGAAAAGCTTCTCAATCAACTGAGCCTCACAGCACTCTCAAACTCCACAAATTTTAAGGGCACTGAATTAAACACAGATATGGTTACACAGTCAGCCAATACTACAGAGAACAGGAGCTACAGAGCCTGTCAGAGGCGCCCACAGTTACAAGTTACTGGGCAGCAGCAAAGCAGGTGTTAGGGTCTCTTTCAGTTCATATACTGTGTAAAGCGTTACATAGTGTTATTATTACAGGCTTTCCACACCTGCACAAGGATACATTTTAATGGTTCTCTGTGCCTGACCACTGCACTGATAACCTCAATAATGACCCACTTTTTAAGCATAAAGCTTTTTTCTAGAGAGGAAAACATTCAGAAACTGAAAAAAACAACCAACCAACCAACCCCTTAACATCACCAACCAAAACCTGGTAGTTTATATATACTGAAGTAAACTGCTATTTCAGACAATCTGCTGTGGAGGTTTCCAGAAGAATGGTCTGCCCTTAATTTCACAACCAGCAAGTCACACAAACAAGGCCTTTTGTGCACAACTGACAAGCACTGTGGCAGTCTGCTTATCATCCACCAGCTCTATACATTAAGAGAAGGAAAGATACAATGCTGTGGCTTTCATCTTTTTTTCTGTTTGTTTTTTTTTAATCCATTCCTATAGCAAACTGACACAAATGCATAAAAGGACTAACAGAGAGAACCCCTTTCACGTATGACAAGCTTCCGTTAGCTGCTAACTGAGGTCATTATTCAAAGTTATGTTCAGGAGATGCTGGGGAGAGCTTATCTGCACTAGCCTATTGCCAGCAATAACCTTAGGACAGATGGATTCAACTGTCCACTCCCCTCATACTCCATGCAGCTGACTTGCTCTTCAGTTTGGCATTTCAGTTTTTTTGTTTGATTCTTTTAAAAAAATTAGTGCAATGAGCCAAAAGTTCCTCAAACTGCAGTTTTGAGGACAGATGTGGGTACACTTCCTTCAAAACACTTGACCTCAGAGGAGATGAAAATAACTGTCAAACTTATTCCTAGTAAATCTGTAGCTGTTGCATGAGATGTACAAGCTAACTGACTGTTTCCCAGAAAGCGGAGAGAAAACCGTGTGCGTGCCCATGCAGTTCACCAATATTTTGGTAGTGATTATCAAATGTGATTTCATTTGCTGATGTTTCAGACAATTTAGTCTTTTGTGTAGAGCTTCAACATGAAGACCCAAAACACTAAGAAGCTCCTCTGCTTTGTTTGAAAATACATACGAGTTCTGGCTCTGGACACAGCAAAACTGTGTTATCTACTTCCTTTCAGAAACGTGGAGAAAAAAATGTTGTGGTTTCTAACTCTTAGGATGCAGCATTTTGCAGGCCTAAGTGCTGGAGGCTTCATACTCCTGTTTTGCAACTTTCTCAGCTGGTTGATGGTAATATCCTAGGGAATTACTGTGGCACTCCCATTAAAACTGAACCAAAACATAGTAAAATATTTGATAGCTGCTAGCTGATAAAGAGGACGCATGACCCTCTTCTGGTAGCTCTCTGGAGAAATGGCACAGGTTGAACAACTCATCCTGGCTGAAGACAGCACTGACCCAAGGTCTGTGTCCCAGCTTGCAAACTAGTAACTGAATGTTCAATCTCATTACATGGATGCTAGACTATGCTTTTTCTCTCAAAAAGTCAGTGGTTTGTGCTGAGTCCAAATCAAATATAAAACAAAGTAATACAATAGAGGTGTCACATCTGAGTCAGGTTTCTAAGCTGCAATCAGTAGATGAAGGAGATTAATCATGCACATAACTAAGAGTCTTACAGTGCACCTGTCCTCAATGCTTCCTGATAAGCTAGCTTTAGCTAACTCTTCATGCAGCACTTGGACTTAGGCAGCAATCTACTCAGCATGCTATTCTGGAGCAGAAGCTAAAGCATTCAAGTCCGCTGGCATGCAAAGGGATCCCAGATACCCATCTCACAGCTCTGAATTTCACTCTGCGGACAAAGTTTAGTATTTGCAATTTTCAATGCTGCAGCACTTTGGCACCTTTAGCTAGAAGATTACATTGGTACCCTTTTGACACCAATATACTTACTGTAAGAGAACCCTCTCCTACTCCAAGCTGCACACAAGTTAAAGATTCAAGCCTTCTTTAAAACACAACCAAATCAACTAGCATCAAAATTCAGAGGCAAGATTTAGGACCTTCTGTCTTATCTAAAAAGCACTGAAAAAGGTTCAAGCAATTGTATTTTCCACCTTAAGAATTAAACTTGCTGTTTATCAGAGAAAAAGAACCCTGCATATTATTTAAGAGGTGAACGCACATCTGCACACAAAGATCAATATATTTAAGACAAAACCAAGTTTATAAAAAGGATGGAATTAAGCTTTCAACTCATGAACACCTTGCAAATTAGCCAACTCTGTTAATCACAGGCCTTACCTTAGATTTAATTCAAGTATCATAAAGTATAATTAAAGGTGATTTTAAGAACTATATTCTGTATATCACAGAGTAAACTTGAGAAAACAGTGCATTCCAATGCGTATTCTAGTTATTTGTGCCCTCTTGTGGAAGTACATTTATTTTGAACATGCCATGTAGCTCACAATTAGCTTCAGAGACAACTTTAATATACTAAGTCCTACATTAAAAATCCCAAACAAGAAAAAAGCTAAAGACCTTGATGTTGTTCTGTGCACTATTTGTATGCATTTAGTAATGCATGCAAGAAGAGTGGTGAGGGAAGAGAAAGATAATGCAATAGTTTCAAACAATCCAGATCTTACCTGATCCAAGCTGTCCACAACCCTTGCACACAAGAGAGCTCCTGGCAGGTCAAAGTAATTATCATACAAATAGTATTTAGCTGGAAAAAAATAATTAAAAAATCACTCTACTATAAAAATCCTTATAGTATGTCTTAAACACAAATTGAATAAATACATTTACATACTAGCACAAGCTCCCATTTGGATTTTACTTCCCAATCTTTGTTAACCCTTATTCCTATTTCTGACTCTGATAACTAGCAACTGAAAGTTGTTAATCTGTATCAAGGCAATGAGAGTTTAAAAATACATTTTAAGATTCTGGAAGTTAAGGTGAAAGATGTGAAGGAGAACCATAAGTTTTAAGAGTCAGGACAGTATCATTCAACTCTTCCAAAATATCTATTTCCCTAGCAGTGGAAACAAAGGGTATGAGAAGGTGTTTCAGAAACATTTGGACAGGTCTTACATATAGTCTTGTCCTTTGCACGCACATGCTGCAGACAGCGTCTTAGCCCAAGGGGAAGCATGCTCACATCATTATGTGAGCTCCTAAAACAGAACGAAATCAGGAGGGTCCAAATGTCCCCCAGACTGAGGTCATGTTCGACAACACTTTCTGAGGAGTGGAAGGACTTAACCAGTGGGGGTTTTTTTATTCATGATCTTGTCTGTGCTATTCGTTAATACACCTAAGAGACAAGTCAGCAAAAGAGGGATTAATATTCACAAGAGAGACCAAGTGCACTTTTCAATGAATAAGAAAGGCACATTTGCTGTATTACCAAAGAAAACCTCTTCATACTGCGAATGATTACACGCAGTTTAGAATAAGCACAAGTTTGTGTTAGCAAAATCTCAAGGAAAATCTCATTGCATGGGACAATGCAACTTAACTGAGCGCTTTATGTGTATTACTCACAATTGCCCGTATCAAGGTAAAACAGAGAGGAAGCACAGAGCAACAACACAAACCTAGTCACAGTTCCTTCAAAGTGACTCCCAGCTTAAAACCAAGAAACTTCAACTGAAGGAGAAGTTTTTTTCCAGATCCGCTCTGTTCTTTGCATCTGCACATAGGCCTCCAGTAACAGCACTGATGGTAACGAGTCGACAATTACAAATTTAAGATTTGACAAATATGTTCTAAATGAGATTGGCTGGTAATCTCAGTCTACTTCATCATGGAACAACGTACCCATCTCTATGACCAAAACACACCTACAAAGTCAGCTCATTTGACTTGTCACTAGTGGCCTAAATATAAGTTGAACTCTAGCGTAAGAAGTTGAAAATACAAAAAAATCAACTCTCCCCCAAAACATTTACCTATTCCAGTCATTCTCGGCTCAAGTATTTTTAAATTTTTGTGTCAAGAACTAATAATATATAAATATAACATTATGAGGCACTGAAGAGGCCAAAGCAATTTCAAAGAAGAGGATGTGCTAAAGTATAGCTACCTGAGCGGGAAACCATTCCACTGACTGTATTAAAATGCTTCCACTCCCTCCTTCCATATGTCTCCAGGATCTCTTCAGATGTCATGCTCTTTGTACCATGGCTTGCCCTATTTGAGGTATTAAGTTATTTATATAAGAAAAAGAAAAATAAAAGGTTGAAAACAGCCAAACTATTCCCTAGTGCACAGTAATGCACTGCAGCTGAACACAGAGGTCATGCAAGTTGATCAGAAGTAACTCTCTGTATAACTTTTAAGTTTTGCAGGACCTAAGCTTTTATCATATACACCACAGTCCTCAGTAAAAGCCCTACGACACAGAGGTTTGGCTGGCTGGGGGCACAGCTACTGTGCCTCACCTGCTAACACAATCACTCTGTATTGCTCGAATGTTCTCAATTGTGTGAGGACACACACACTCTCGCTATACTTGAACTTTCAATATACACTGCACAATAAAACAGCGTGGAAAGCCTATACATGATTCTGAAGCCTGGTAACATTCACAGAGTGCAGGGCAGAACTACAGATAAAAGTGCTAGTTTGAGCGCTGCAAGCAGCTGTGAAATACAGAAGTACGCACAAGCCTGTTTAGGAATTAAATATCAACTAGCTTGAACATCAAATTAGGCCACCGAAAGAATGCACAGGCTCCAGTTTTGAAGCAAATGCAGACAATGCTAGGAGAAGTAATCCTGTACCACTCTTCCTTTACTGTGATATATCCCTCCAGTCTTGAATTCTGCATTTAGCACTCCAAAATTCATGGTATTAAATCAATTTTGGGATGCACAGAAGAGACTCACAGGCGTATCTTCCCTTCTTTCAATGAGATCTGATTTTCCCTAGCATCTTCAAACTCCTCTCCCATATGCTATCAGAAAGAAAAAGTAGAGTCTATCTTAAGTACTAAATTACACAGATTTCCATTTTGGAAAAAAATTAAGAGGGAAATGGGACTGGAGTTGACATACTTTAGATAGAATTACTTTTCAGATTTGTGATTCAAAACAGTAGTTTTCTATGTTTAAAAAAAGAGGGTAAAAGAAGAACTAAGGATGTACTGAAATGACTGAAGGCAAAATCCAGCTTTTAAGAGGGAAAAAAACCAGCATTTTTGAAAGCGAATGTGTCAGTTTCTATCTTTCATTTACCTCAGGGTATTTAAATTATATATGTTTTAAGTCTACAGAATGTTGAATGTGTATCTTAAAAAGACACTAGTGCTCCCATCATTAGCACAAGTAATTAGCACTGACTGCCATGTTACTCACAATTCAAAGAAAAATCTTACCCTGTATCTTAGCAGAATGGGAGAAAGAGTACACTGGTAGCAATCAAAAAAGTTAATTTACTTTCAAGATCAGTATGCACTCAGTCTTACTTTTTACTAAAAATGAGATATTCTTTACTAGCAGCTAATGTCAAAATGTTACAAAAAGACTGCTACGTAACATTGAGAAACTGACCACCACAATACCAAAAAAGTATTTAAATTTTTACATCTAATAAAGGGATCTATGCTGAAATCAGTATTTTAAATATTTAATAAAACTGAGATGGCTTTCAGAAAGAGGATAAAGTTTTGGTGTTTAATGATAAAAACTTATAATGACAATATTACCTTAAAACTGTTCCATCTTCTGCAAGTTTCACGAAGTTTCCTTCTTCAATGTCCAACACCAAGCCTTTACAACTAAGAAAAATTTTATTTTAAGGAAGAAACAAAAATTAATGCTTTCAGAGGAATGGCTGGTTATATATCAGAATATTGAAATGCAGTTACAATGATGCTATACAATGATGCTACACAAAAGGTGCAAAACTACAACCCTCCAAATGCTTCCATGTTTGAACAATGTTTTATATATGCAAAATACATATTACTACAATGAGGACTGGATTTCACTTACATAGTGAATTCCTACTAAAGAAACCCAGTTTTTTTGTTCAGGGAGTTCAGTGACTGTTCATATAGATAAAGGATTAAGGTCCAAACATATACAACTAAGAAATGTGTTATCTTTCTTTAATAGGAGTGGCTTAAATATCTTTTTCTTGGAGACAACTCCTCTACTTCTTATTACTAGACTGATAACACAAATAATCAAGGGAGGGAGGGGTAGAATGTAGTTCTAAATGAGGCAACCAAATATCCAAGGAACACAAGAAGAAAAAGCATTGGTTGGACTCTGTGATCTCAGAGGTCCTTTCCAACCATGACTATTCTATGATTGCCATGCTAGCCAGCACTAACAAGGTGAAGAGCTGACAGCATAGGACAGACACTCAGCAAGAGCTCCTGACTCTGCTAGTAAATCTGTACCTTCCAAATAATCAAATCTACGTCTGCTTAGGTGGTTTGAAAAATTAATTCAGAGTTCAGTGGCTAGAGCAATAATGAATAAATTAGATTGAAAAAGTAACAGCACCTTCATCCTGTGTCATTGTACATCCACAGGAGAGGAGATAGGCCATGAAGGCTGCAAGTAAACTCCCGCCTTTCACAACTGACCCCTGAGTAAGTAGCACCAAGCCTGGGCTACGAGCATTGCGGGCTTACAGGACCACGTCAACAAACCTCCAGCTTCAATAAGAGACAGATATATAGATCTTAACACAGGATTTCTTGCATCAGAGGCCTCAAAATACGAGAAATACAGATACCATTGCTTGTCTCATGAAAGTTGGAATCGATCTCATTGGAAACTGTACAGACAAGTAATGAATTGTAAAACAACTGATCAAAACCTTTACACAATAATGCATGCATTATTTAAATAAACTCCTATGATTCTCCTAAAAAATTTAGTGATTACCTGGCCTTCAAGCACCCATGCCTGTGGCCTAGATAATAAACTATTAAAGTTGGAAGATCAGAGATTCAGGTTCAAGCTCCTGCTCAGAGACAACTGTGCTGAGACCAGGAACTTGCACTGCATTCTTTTGCATCTCAGCTTTGTGCTCGACGTGCCACCCAAGGGCTACCTCCTGGCACATCACCATTCCTCAGAAGGCTGTTGAGATTATTCTGCCTTACATAAACAAAGCCACATCTGTTGAGATAAAAATGACTAAGTTCTGATGGTTACTAGATTTACAAGTTGAATTGAAGGTAAGAGACAAAAAAGGTATATAAAATAAGTCAGACTAAAAGGCTTGTGTCTAGATAGCTAGAACCACAGACAAAGCGAACTTGGATGCCCAGTTCTTTCTTCAAAATACCACGCTAGAAGTATCTCATGACTACTTGTTTGAACAAGTATTTAAAACTGTAAATTTGGATTTATCTATTGAACTTGACACTCGTAACAACAACCACCTAATAAGACAAGCTGTTAAAGAAGTTACAGCATAAAGGAAGTTATGAAGAAAGTTTTTGTCATTTTCAACGTACTCACCAGAAGTCTAAGTTGTCCGGAGCTAGAGTCAGCAGGTCTTGGTCATAACCCTTCTCCGTAACCAGATACTGAGCAAAACTATCATATATCAGCTACAAATTAAAAAATATATGCATTAATTATATCAAGCAAGATCCAAGATACTGGTTCCCTGGAAAGTGTCAAGATGCAAATGTTAGTTCCTCCTAAGTGAAATCAAACCAGGGAGCTAGGAGCCCTGTCCCACATCCTCCACTACTAGGAATTGGTGCCCAAAGTTATCCGTGCCATGGCAGGAGAATAGCTCAAGATGCTCACAGAACAGCTGTGATGCAATCTGTTCGGCTTAAGCAAGTTTTCAGCCTTCTACTACATTGCCCTGTGCATCAAAACTGTTGGGAAACCAAGACAGTAAGTATTTAAGACTACATTGTTTTGGTTTGGTTTTTAAATGTCAATGTTAACAAGACTAAACAAGCGGCTTCCAAATCAATAAACAACTACCCTCAGGAGACATTTAAAAAACACTCAAAGCGACACATTTTGAAGGAAACAGTCAACTACTAGGTAAATTGTTACTATTTCTAGTGACTAGAAAGAACACCGTTAAAGCCTGGTACAACAGTCAGCAATTTATTAATGTAACGTGCTGGTGAAGTTGTACAAGAAAATCTATGTACACACTTGCCAGGTCCTTAAAGACCATCCAAAAATAGCAATTGCTCCCTTTTTCTCACAGTTCTTTCATTAAAGCTGTTGCCCAGCCTTTGTTTTTTAATTACAAAAACTGCTCTTGGAATGAATATGAATAATATCTGAGAAAGACTAAACTGAAGGCCAACACAGGAACAGTAAGAAGTAACTGCATCTTCAGTTGTGCCTGTCAGCATCTCTAAGTATCTTTTTATTTCCATTAGATAAGGATGGCATGTGTCAGTCTGACTGCTGTGAAAGAATGAAGAGTGAACTAAATTTAGTAAATGCTTTTGAGATTTTTATCCTTTTTCAATGTATTTCTTTTTTTTCTTTAACTCTCTAGTTATCAATTGTCTAATGTTTGCCTTCATGGGACAAAACTCTTATCAGGAAGAATGTGCCTGCGTAAGATGCAACATGTGTGGCATAACAGAAAGAAGATGGAAGGTAATCCTAGAGCTGCATAGTTTCCAGAAAAAACTTAAGAGCACATACATTTTCTAACTTGCTATTAATAAACCCTGCTTTGTAAGAAAGATGCCCCCCTACAGAAAGTCACTCACACCTAAAGGAAGTAATCCAATTTTTCAACACAGGACACACTGAACCAAGCCTGTTTATAGATGGGACACATCATAAACACTGTTTCTATATCAAATCATTAAGTATCTTTTTATTCATGTAGGAGTCCCCTGCAGTGCTAAATGTATTGTAGGTGAATGGAGGCAAATATAAAGGGGGAGGAGACACCATGAGCATCCATGACACAAGAGTTTCATGGCAAAGTCCTGCAATTAACAAGAACAACGAGTCAATGAAAGACTATCAGGGACTTTACTACGTGCCAGTCCGGGGGGGGGAAAAAAAAAAGTGTCAAGGGCGGGACGGCACAACACATGACAGCAGTTCCTCTCCGTAGGAGACAACAGGGCTAAGTCAGGGTGCTGAGCGCCCTTGAGCTCGGCGTTTTATTTTAAGCACCAGAAAGTTTGCAAAGGTCGCCGATCGAAAGCGCTGCGGACTTCTAACTCTGCCTGCAGCATCTCTAGATTTGGCGGGAGGGGGCTCTACCTTTTCCTCAGTGCCGCTACAGCTAGGAAGGCTCTCGAGAAGCACCGTTTGCAAGGAAGACGACATGGCTGTCCCCTTCGCTCGGGCAGAGGCCTGCTGAGGAAGCGGCCGGCGAGACATGCACTTTTGTTTCTCCATGGGGACTTGAGCCAGCAGGCTTAGAGCTCGCTGCCGCCGCAAAGGGGGTCCCCGGCGCCCCGCTCCCCAGCACTTTCGCTTGGGCGGGCGGCGGCGAGCGGGGCGGCCCCGGCCCGCGGCACCCAGGCCCTGCCGTGCCGGCCCGTACTCACCCGAGCGCTCAGCGGGAGGTGGTACCGGCAGAGCGTGTGGTCCAGGTCAAAGCCCATCACGTCGCAGTCGGCGAGGGAGAAGTGCGGCTGCATCGCTGAGACACCGCCGCGCGGAGGCGGGCGGAGAAAGAGGACACGGAGGAGGAGAAGGAGGAGAAAGGGGCACAGGCGGCGCTTCCTGCGGCGCGGGGCGGTGCGGTGCAGCCGGAGCACCTCCCGCCCTCGCTCCGCCCCAGCTGTGCCCGCTCCGGCGGGGCCGCCCTCACCTGCGCGGGGCCTGGGGACGCCCCAGGGGCCGAGCCTGGAGCACAGAACGAGCGCGTCGCCTCGGGCCCAACGAACCCCGGTGCTAGGGGGGCTCGGCGGTAGAGCCCCCGGCAGCGAACCCGAAACTTGGAGTTTAGGGGGACGAGCGCAAGGCGGTTTGCTAGAGGCGTGTTTAAACGCTCCGATTAAAAAAATGCATTTCCCGCCGAGGCTTGCGCGTGCTTGGGAGAAGGCGTGGAAACAGAGGAGCTCCTCCTGGGACCAGCCCCAGCTGCAGTTCATCGGGAGCGCGAGTGCAATGCTTCGCAAATGCCGGTCATTCGAGGGGCGCTTGCTGAGAGCTGGCCAGCGGGGAGCAGGTGGGAGGGAAAAGGAGCAGTTCACCTTGATTAGGGTGACGGCAGCTTGTCAGTGCTGCACTGTCAGGACCTTCCTGGAGAGAATCATAGAATCATATGGTTTGGGTAGAAAGAGACTTTAAAAATCATCTCGTTCCACACACCCTTCCCTGCCCCCCCCCCCCCGCACCGGCCAATTCCCTATCCTCTGGGTGGTCCATCCATATCTTTCCAATGTAGAGACCAGGATGTCATGCAGGACAGAGTCAAATGCTTTGCACAAATCCAGGTAAATTATGTCAGTTGCTCTTCCCTTATCCACCGACACTGTGACCCTATTGTAAAAGGCCCACCAAATTTGTCAGGGATGATTTGCCCTTGGTGAAGCCATGTTGGTTGCCACCAATCATCTCCACATTTTCCATGTGCCTTAGCAAAGCCTTCTTGTGTAAGTAGACAAACACTGCTGCTACTGTATTATCAAAGGCTTTGTAGGGTATAAGAAACACTACGAAGGAAGCAACACTGTACGTACATAGCTGTTAAAAAAACAAACACCACAAAACCAACCCAAAGGTTTGACTTCTTGGTGGCTTTGGTAATCAAAAAAAGAACAGTACAGTCTGCCTCCAGGTAACATAGTCAAATGGTATTTTGATAGGTATTGCTGCAGTGCAATTAGAAAGAAAGTGCTGTCTGAAAGGAAGCACCATGTTTGGAGAAAAGTAAACAGATAAGAGTTGCATTGACTTAATTCTGTTCTCTGTGGTTGAACTTGAATATAGTGTCTAGTTAAGGTCAGACTCAGGATGCTTGAATAGCTGGGCTTGACAGCTGTGTTTGCAGGACCTCCCCATTCCTCTTTGCGATTCTCTCTGTAGACCAGTGACACCATCGAAACTTCATTTTGATTCAGAAAAGATGGAAAAGCCTAGTTCAATTACTCTGCAAATATATCTCATTTTTAAAAATTATTTTATGACCATAAATAGAATAATATAACAAGTACTTTAATTGAGACCAATAGTCATGAAACATTTCATGCAAGTCATCTTTTCCAGCATGGCCTTCCTGTGCACAGCTGTAAGTGTTGTGCGTTGCAGGTGGGGAAGCTGGGGTGCATAACCATAGCAGCAGTGCAGAGCAGCAGTTTTTATTATATGAAAATAATTATGTTTTGATTATATAAAATTATGATTTGATTTTTGCAGTCTGGCTCAATGATGATTTGGTATTTCAGAGTTGAATGCTTTTGGGAATACAGTCAAATAGTTGAATGAGGTACAATATACTTCTATATTAAAATTCAGTTTGCTATACTCAGGGAAATAGAGATGAGAGAAATTTAAATAACATGACCTATCACATATGTTTAAAAATTCTACAGAGAAGTCTAGTATGAGATTATTGGCTGGATGGCTGCACGCAGAGAGTTGTGGCCAATGGTTCAGTGTCCAAATGGAGGCAAGTGATGAGTGGCGTTCTTCAGGGGTCAGTATTGGGACCAGAGCTGTTCAGCATCTTTGTTGGAGACATGGACAGTGGGATTGAGTGTATCCTCAGCAAGTTTGCTGATGATACCAAGCTGTGTGGAGTAGTTGGCACCCTAGAGGGAAGGGATGCCATCCAGAGGGACCTTGACAGGCTGGAGAGGTGGGCCAGTGCCAACCTCATGAAGTTCAACAAGGTCAAGTGCAAGGTCCTGCACCTGGGTCAGCACAACTCCAGGCACAAATACAGGCTGGGAGGAGAATGGCTAGAGAGCAGTCCTGAGGAAAAGGACTTGGGGGTGGTAGTAGATGAGAATCTCTACATGGGCAGCCAGTGTGTGCTTGTAGCCCAGAGGGCCAGCAGCATCCTGGGCTGCATCAATAGAACTGTGGCCAGCAGGGCCAGAAAGGTGATTCTGCCCCCATACTCTGCTCTGGTGAGACCACACCTGAAGTACTGCACACGGCCCTGGAGCCCTAAGCACAGGAAAGACATGGAGGTGTTGGAGAGGGTCTAGCAAAGGGCCATGAAGATGATCAGAGGGCTGGAGCACCTGTGCTATGAAGACAGGCTGAGAGAGTTGGGGCTATTCAGCCTGGAGAAGAGAAGTCTCCGGGAAGACCTTTTAGTGGTGTTCCAGTACCTGAAGGGGACCTACAGGAAAGCTGGGGAGGGGATTTTGACCAGAGAGGGTAGTGACAGGACAAGGGGTAATGGTTTTAAACTGGAAGAGGGTAGATTTAGGTTAGACATCAGGAAGAAATTCTTTATCATGAGGGTAGTAAGGCACTGGCATAGGTTGCCCAGGGAGGTTGTGGAAGCCCCAACCCTGGAGGTGTTTAAGGCCAGGTTGGATGAGGCTTTGTGAAGCCTGGTTTAGTGTGAGGTGTCCCAGCTCAAAGCAGGGAGGCTGGAACCTGATGATCTTTGAGGTCCTTCCAACCTTAACCATTCTATGACTCTATGATTCTGTGATTAGAAAATGGACTAGACAGGAAAATACATGCAAATTAGGAATAAAATTCACTAATGCTACTAGTAGGACAGGATGAGCACTTAAGGAGTCAGAGCAAGAAAGAAATGGATTGCATAGTTTTGCCTCAGACCATTGTATAGCAGCTTCTTTCAAAGCTCTCAGCATCTCCTGTGGATATTAATATACTTTCTAATGCTGTCCTGTATGTGTATATATATATGCACACCATATGTATGGTATACACAATACATTATATATACACCATAAATTAAATATATGTAATGATGCATACATATGTTTTAGACATATATTAAATAAACAGATAAATAAATAAATAAATACAGAAAGAGATTCATCCAAGGTCTGGAACACAACAGCGATCACAGCTATAAAAATGTGGCTGCAACCTGGGAGCCCTGAGCACAAGACATTTTATCTTCCTAAAGCTCCTCAATTAAGGAAACACAGACCAAATTCCTGCCCCACTGAAGTCAATGACCACAGTTTCAATTGATTGCAGGAGGTCCAAGGGTTCACCCATGGCTGCTGCTTCACACTATCCTCACATTAACTTAAAGTATATCTGACTTGCAGATAGTATCAGTATAGTTCTCTTTATTCCAGAATGACTTTTTTTTTTTTTTCACCCATACAGCTTCCAAAATTGTGTTTACAGCATTTGAAATTTATTACTTTGCTTGCTGTGCCTGTAAAACATTTTTTAGTGAAAAGTCTTCACGAAAAACAGCACAGTGCACTTCTGAACCCCCTAAATAGATACTGCAAATAATATTAATTGATAGAATCGTACAGTGGTTTGGGTTGGAAGGGACCTTTGAAGAGCATCTAGTCCAATGACCTCATCACTGAATTCACTGTCAATTGCATGTAGTCTTGAACATCCCGATTTTGTGAGTGTTGCACAATTATATTGCCAGTTATGACAAGCTATCTTAGAATTTACAAAATAAAGGAACTAATCATACCTAATCTTAAATCACTTTGTGTGAGGAACAACACTAATGAAGTGAGAGACTCAGCATAAATTTCAGGTGCATGAAGCTGAAGTTTAAATTAGAACTACAACAACAAGAAATATAAAAAAAACAAAGAAGAGAATTGGTTTTCAGTTCTGGGAAAAGAGAAAATAAACGAGAGAATATCTCCTTCATATTCAGTATTCAAAGCACAAATCCCAAAACAGGAAAGTCTCGGCAGTTTACTTGCAGCACAAAACCTTTGAAATCTGTTTCTTTTTCTCCTGTCTTAGATGTGTTGCTTAGTCTCTCCATTTCTTCCTTTTGGAGGAATCCTTTAAATATACTGACATCCCACTCTAGGGCTTTTCTCAGGAAAGAGCTGCCTTTCGTCAAAACCCCCGGTAACAACTGAACTACCTTAAATGTGCTAACAAAATCCTTTCAGATGACTTTTTCATCTCTGCCTTTGAAGCTTGATGGTACCATGAGTTACTCAGGGATGTCTACATAACTGAAGCTGACCTTTTGGGCTATCAGGTCCTAACTGATAATATTTTAAGTGTCCAAGACCAGGCAGAACAAGGCAGTGGGTGCTGCCTGCACTCGGTGCCCTCGTGTTTAGTGACCTGCAGGGAACACTTGGAAGTGCGAGATCTGAGTGTCAAAGTCTTTTATAGATGTGCAAAGGAGTGTTTTGTTTTTCATCCTGCCTTATGCCTGCTTTCCATGCAGAAGACTCCTACCACTATGTAGTTTTAGAGCATGGGAATGTACTAACATGCCCAGAGTGTGAAAGGAATGAAACAATCTGGTAATACATATCAAGGCATGAGAACCATGCCAAAATACCTTAAATAAATCAGTTGTCACACCGAAGTTGTAGGCCTCTGAGCAAGACAGGTACTCCAGCTCCTTGCTTTCTTTGTCCTTAAGAGGGCAGCATTACGATACAGTGGAGCATCCCTGCAAGTTAACTTTGAAACAGTGAAACCTTCCATCTATTCTACTTTGCTCAAACTTCGGTACTATTTTCCTAAGACTCTGTAAGTTGACTTTGTCAGTTGTGATTTTTCCTGACTGTGCAGTTGCAGCCATTTGCCTATTTAGGCAAAGGCTAAAGAGTAATTTAAAAAAGGAAAGGGCCCCTCATATTGCCACACAAGAGTATGCAATAGTGATATGTGAAAATAAAATAAGAATTTGGACAAACATGAAAAGTTTTCATTTTGAACAACCACCCTTAACAACTCCTGAAAAGCCACCACACGTCTTCTATCCTACAGGCAACTCCTGATCATGCACTACTACCCTTCTGCTTCCTCTCTTGCACCATGGATCAATAATCAGATTCAAATACAATGTGGTTGTTCTGGCGTAAGGGTGCTATCCCTATTTAACTCAAAGGGTGTAGGGAGCGTAAAGCTTGCTTCATCCCTGACCCTGCCATCACAACTTAAAACTTGCTGGTAGTTGGTGGTAGTCATACAGGTACAACACATGTTTCTGGGATTTTGCATGAAATGGTACTTTCAGCAGGATTCACATGTTTAGTTAAACAGGAGTGCAGGATTTTGTTCTGTGTTTTTAAGTTTAGGACACACAGAAGGAACCATCAGAGGAATAAACCAAGGCTATACAGAAGCAGGCCTCTGACTTATTACACAGTGATGTTTTAGTAGACATATATCTAACAACTCTAATTCACTTCAAGGATATCCTGGCTCTCTGTGAGAGAAGGAAAACTTTCAAGAATATATTTGCTTTGAAAAATGGTCACTAACACTTACTATTTCTTTAGTAGACCTTTAAAAATTTAGTACAATAATATTTAAATTTCAAGGCATCTCTCTGTAACACATGGTAGAGAAGCCCAGTGAACATATTTGACTATTGACCAGGATTTAAGATTTGATTAATTTCTAGCTACTTCAGAAGTTTAACTGTTTATTGGGTTGTTTATTAGCCTTTTTATATGGCAAAAAAAATGGACACATTAACTTCTTCAGCGGAATCACACACATATCAGTCATAGCATCCTGTTGGGAGTAGGACATCTGATTATATCTGGCACCTCAGTAATATATTGGTTACATTTGCTGTCTCACCAGCATAGAAATGAGACTCATGCTGCTAAAGAGACAAGATTCCCAAAACTAAATCCAGAGTTCATTAAAAGGTTAAACAGACAGTAATCCACCAGGTGCTCAAAATCTCTCAAAAACTTGCCTATTGTCCTTATCACCTCTCTCAGATCTTGTAATCTGACTCAAGCTGTTCCCACGCAACATGAAAGAAGGAAATGAAAATCGATGATTTTTGTCAGAGTGATTAATAGCCAAGACTGATTGCTGAACTCTGAGTGAGTATATATTTTAAGACTCTGAATAGTTGGTTAAAGGTATTATAAAAAGTATATTTAAAAGATTTTTCTTTTCAAGCTGGTTGTATGTTATGTTTGATCAAAAGAAATAGTACTGGAAACATGGACTTTTGGGCAAGCTGTACTTCCAAAGTAGGCCTGTATGTATTTTATGGTGAGAGAACTCTGCAGTTTCTATGATCTATAGGACACTGCCCTCTTTCTTCTGTTTTGGTTTTGGTTTGGTTTGGTTTGGTTTTGTTTTTTTGTTTTGTTTTGTTTTTAAACATATAATTATTTTATTTTTACAATTATAAGCATAAAATCCAGAGTATAACTCTTAAGTCCTCAGCCCTTATTTCCCATTCATTCATGGTGCAGTCATGTGCATATGACTTAATAACTTATGACTTCAATTTCTTCATGACTAAAATTGGAATTTGTCTAATTCAAATATTATGCAGATTTCTGAGTTGTTCAAGTAGGTTACAGGCCTGTATTTCAGGCCTGACACTTGCTGATAACTGCATAAAAGAGAAATCTGATGTATTTCAGTACACAGTCTGCACCAAGAACAGAGCTATCGAACAGCGGTGGGAAATGCCACAACTATAAAACTATGGCCTGGAAGATAACATAACTAGGAAAGAACTAAAGACAGTCACCTTCTTGCCCTGGGGCAGGATCAATCTGACTGCAAACGTCCCTAATAGTCAATTGCCTAACTTCTCAGAAGGACTGAAGAGCTACTGAGGCCATTTCTTGCAGTGTTTAGCAGTTCTCACACACAATACACTGAGTTTTCTCTTCCCTCCTCCATGTCAAAACAAAGTCTCTATTGTTCTAATGCATCCTTTTTCTTACATCTTGTCCTGTTCCTAGCAGATGTGAGAACAATGTCATTGCACCCTAGTCTTCTATTTGAAGGATGTTTTTAAGTTTTCCCACAATCTCTTTTTGTCTAGTCCTTTAAGGTCCTTCCTTAAAGGCTGAGGGGCTTTGAGCCCACTTAGTTTTCATTCTCAAACTGGATTATATTAATTCATTCCTCATCCATTATCAAGTTAGTCTGTAGATATACTTTTTTCCCTGGGTTGCAAGGTCAAAAACTGAACACATTGTTCCAGTTTTGGCCTTACTAGGGCTGAGTACAGAAATAATGAATATAATGCAGCAATCTGTGCTTTCAAAGTAACATAGAAGTTACTTAATTCATTAGCATCATCACTAGGGTTTTCAAGATAAAATTCTATCCTATTACTGTAATGAGTAGAGAGATAATTTTTTTTTCTTCTTTTTACAATGTTATGTTTCTTAAGAAGTGATTGATCTTAAGAAATACTTAAGAAGTATTTTATCCTGTATGTGTTCATTGTGGAGTATACTGGACACTAAGAGTGATATTCCCTAGAGCTGGAATAACAAAATGCTAATAGTAATGCTTATACATTTCAAATATAAGAGCTTATTTTGAATATAAATTGCATTTGATATTTACTGTTCTGTTTCTGCCTCTAGAGGGTATCTAGTAATGATCTGATGAAAGGATAAAAATGTATGCTGGATTTTGATAAGAAGGAAGTGATCTAGAAGAATATATTCTAAAATTCTAAGTATATACTAAGCCTCAAGAAGATTCCATCATGCTGATGTAACTCTTTAAAGATCTGTACTCTATTTCTGTGTAAGTCTGTGAAGAAGGTCAGAGCCACCTCTTCTATTTTTAGGAAAACAGTATGTTGTATTTACCTGTGTTGTTGTGTTGAGCCTCATGCTGTTCTCAGGGAGAGGAGGAACTCTGAGAAGGTTTAAAGCTGTGGAAACAAAGCCAGAGGAATTGGAATTTGGGGAAATTTTCTCAGAGAAGGAGAGTAAATTATTTTGTCTGCAACAACTGAAATCTATCGTAAGTGCTCACTGAAAGTGAATATTACTAAAGGTGCTTACTTCCTACACCCTTTCCTTAAGTATATAAAGACCATGTCTTGCATGTTGGGTGATGTTCTTTGTAGAGCATCTCACTGCATTCCTGTGAAAGGCAGATACAGCAGAAAGAAGGGAGGAAGTGGGAAACTACGTAAAAAATATACAAGGTGAGAGGGAGAACTAGTCTGGAAAGTGGATGGACAGTGCACAGGGTTTATATAATCACAGGAACTGATTATAGACCCAGCCCTTTTCCTACAGAGAGATTTTAGCTGTATGAAATTGTAGTGTGTGCCCAATTTACAGTAATGTGGAGGGATTTGTATAAATATAGTTTATCTAAAAGGAATAATAAAAGTAAAATGGAGTGGAGAGGGAGATGCTAATCTCTTCTCCCTGATACCCAGCAATAGGACACATGGGAATGGTACAAAGATGCACCAGAGGAAATTTATACTGGACGTTAGGAAGCATTTATTTACCAAGAGGGCGGTCAAACACTGGAACAGGCTTTTTAGAGTGGTGGTCGATGCCCCAAGCCTGTCATGGTTCAAGAGGCAATTTGGACAATGTCCTTAATAATGTGCTTTAACTTTTGGTCAGCCCCAAAGTGGTCAGGCTGTTGGACCAGATCATCACTGTAGGTCCCTTCCAATAGAAATGTTCTATTCCAGTGTAGTCTATTCTTATTCTAGTTTAAAATTAATAGCTAGTGTTTTTCTACTGTCTTTACATGTAATATTTCAGTAATTTAAAAGATGTGTTCCTTTACATCGCATTTCAATATATTCCAAGTTTTAGCTCCTTGTAAGATGCTACCTTTCCTACTTGCACAGGTTAGGAGACAGTACTGATTTTCTTTTGGAGGTAAAAACCCACTTTCATTCACAGGTGAAACAATGAGCACAATACTTTGATACACTATTCCTTTCCATCCATCCCTCTTTGGACTCCTCTGCTCCTGTTGATGCAATTCTGATGTCTGATGATGGTAAATCGTGTTTATAGGCCATCCATGGCATAGCATGCAGACTTTGATAGAGTTATGTAAGAAAAGATCTTGGCCCATCATAAAATCTTCATAAATACAGACATTTTGTAAATTTAAAAGCTATCCATAACAGGGTCAGTTTCAGAATACATTTTCTTAAAAGAATGACAAAATCATGTTGGCTGATAATTCTTTGTCATCCACTTACCGTATATTTTCCCACCCAGGGATAGATTCGATGAGGAGCATTTTTCATGCCTTAGAGAGCTACTGCATGATTTTATTCAGAGGGCTGCTTCATAGAAAGCAAATTAGCTTACAATTTTTAAGAGTGTGTGCTGTATATCATTTAGAATAATGTACAATAAAATGAAAAATAATGGCTGATGTCTGGTCCCACTGTAGATAATGGCAAACCTCACATTAAATTTAAGCAGAGTGAGATCTGATTGTTTGGACAAATAGAGAAAGTCTCTATTCTGTCACTCCTTGACAGAGCCTTATTCCTCTGTGTTCATTTGTTGTCAGACGTAGCATGTTTTAGGCCCAAATTCAGCTAATAAATAAGCAACCCTCATCACTGAAGCACTTGAAAATGTACTTTTAATGCTTTCCAGAGTAGAGATGGATTACTGGATCAGCCTTATGAAAATAAATACCCAGAGTTTTCTCATTACAAATGCAAAAGATTTAAAGTTGGAAAATGCCGAATCAAATACAATTTCATGTATTTGTGGATTTATGGTTTAAGATAATACACAAAACCAGAAGCATGATTAATCAATAAGAGTAAACAGTTTTGTCAAGAGTAAAATTATGCACATAATTTATTTTCATTGAAAAGAATGGCAGTTTGCAAATTACAGAAAGAAAATGGAAGTGCTGATTAAAAGGATTATAAAAAAAGCTACAAAGTGGTAGTAATGTGTTCCATTCTAATGTGCAAATGGAAAGAAATATAGCTGAAAAGACAGCTGTAATAAAAAGATCACTGTGCTTCATTTCAATTTGTTACCTTGACAAAAACACACAACTTTAAAATGTTTAATAATTTAAATTATATCCCAAGCACAGATTCAGAGCAGAATGCATTTGCTATCCTTCTCATTTCTTTAAAGATCATGTTAGTTGAATATTTTACTTTGCTGGAACATTCAACTTGCTTTATCATAATGCATTAAGAAGTTTTTCTAAGTGAGGACACTATATCAAATATTTAAATTAACATATATTAATGCAGCAGTATAACTACTGACTTGAAAGAGATTATACAATACAGAAAGTGATGCTACAGACAGCAGTTTCATACATTGTTTAATTACGATTCTTGTATTTTATATCTCAATTTCTTGCTTTCCCAGATGGAGCTTTTTTCCTGTTTGCAAAATTAGAAACAATTTCAGAGGAAAATGTTTGTTTCTGCTGTGATCTCATTGTTAAGAAAAAAACATTCTCTTTTTCAATTTTCCAGTTTGAAGTGACTCATATTTCTTAACAAAACTGTTGGTGGACATGGCCTTGGAATATTCTTTTTCCCCAGCAGAGTACCTTTCTGACTGTAATTTTTCTCTGCATGGCATAGGGGAATTGTTTCAACATCATGTATCATCCGTACCAAAGCCTGATGCTCAGTGATGTTCACTCCCTACCTCTGAAATATGGAGCTGCATATTTATGACATGGAGGAGGCTTCATTTTTTCTAAAGCGCTGAGGTTTTATGTAATTATACCAACAGTACCATACAGAGCACATACAAATCAATACACATAGGAAATATATGAAATGAAAACTCATACAAAAGCATTTTCAAAAGCATGGAATACAAATCAAAATTTATCAGAACAAGACTTTTAAAATATTATGGATTCAAGTCTTAGCTGCACTTATTTACTACGACTCAGTCTGGTACCTTGATTCATGCAGAGCAGTATCTCATTCCAAGACCACTTCAATTAATATCAGTGTTGCAGATTAGGTTTTCACTAGGCTTACTAAAACACATAATATTATCACATTATTTTTTTGTCCATTTAGGCGACTAAAAGAAGTAAGGGTTTTTTTGTAAAATAAGCAAGGCCTAAAGAATATTGACTTTAAGCCAATTAGAATTTTATTTAATGGATTTAGAGGACTTCAAATTAATCCTTTAAGCAAGGGTAAGGCTCCTTGCAAGAGTTTTACTTATAAAGGACTTTGTAAGCATCATATAGAATACAAGAAGTAACTTCAGATATCTGTCCTACTCAGACCTATAGCATCAGTATGGACTTTTTTCTACATGTAACAAGGAAATCTACTTGAAAAGCAATGGAGAATCACATAGTGTGAAAAGCGAAAGTACCGCTCGATTGAATAGATTTGTTTCCTTTTTTAAAATCAAAGTTTATATGATCCTGTCAGATGCAGATTGTAAATGATCCATCTTTGATTTAAGGTATTACATACTTCAATAAACTACTTGCGATGTTTTATTCTTTTTTTTTTTTTTTTTTTTTTTTTACAATGTAGCAACTAGAATACTAAATTAAAGTATCCATACTGTAAATGTGCCATTCTAGTCATAATAAATTCATCTTTCTTGCCAGCTATTGCTGGCTGTAAGAATGAGGTGAGACTCTTGTGTCCTTTTCAAAGCATTTTTGCTAATAAAATTCATCAATATATCGGATCAAGTCTTTCACAGTCACTTTACATCCTGCAGCTTATTTATTTGGACAATTTCGGGTTTGACACTCAGCCTCTAAAACAAATTAAGTAAAGATACAGAAGGCCAGTAAACCATACAGATCTCTTTGGCCTCCTTTTGCAAAAATAAAATGTAAAGGGATGCAAGGCAAAAGAACTAAATTAAGCCTGGCAATAGGTGCTGCAAAAATTATCCTGTTGAATTGTATATAATGCCAGTGCAGAGGACTCAGACAATAGTTTATATTGAAAAGCCCCTCAATATACAGTGATTATCTTCATTTGTTCCAAACTGTGATAATGAAAATTAGGATTATGGGGTTTATCAGGTTTTACTTTTTTCAATAAAACAGGCAAGAACACTTTTATTACAAGTTCATTTTTCTTGCCTGTGATAAAATTATACTGTCTCTAAAGTATAGAGAGTACTTCTTTATTTGCAGAAATGCAGAGAGTCCTCAAGAAAGTCACCAGGATGGGATGGAGGACCCTTACTTTGGCCACCACAGCTCAGCCATGGTCCTGCACCACACAGCCTTGGGAATCTGCTCAGTAGTTCTCAGCAGCTCCACTCTCTCCTCTTGAGGAAAATTTTGAATCTGGCTAATGAATCCCATGGCTGTTTGTTAAAGTCTACTTGTTTCAGAAATAGGACTGATCCCGAAAAGTTGGTTGGGAGGAAAGTAATCCAATTTATAGGTATTGATCACTCCAGCAAAAGTCTTCCTGGTCTTGTAAAGCCAAGCAGGGGCATAAATTGGGAGGGAAGATGAATTTAATGCCTGTGTTTATTTGAGATAGTATATTCCTGTACACAAATGTTTTTAGGCTTAACCTTCATTCTAGCTACCGCTGTAAATATTTATGTGAGTGCTGTCAGTGAATGCAGTGTGATTTCTAATGTGCATATTTATTGGTACCTGAGTGTAAAATGGATGTTGATCCTGAAAAGAGCTGGGTATGAGATTGATTCTGTGCGATGTAAGTGACTCCATTGTTATGATGAAACTACTCTGTGCAGTAAATGTCAATGCAAATATTCGCCAGAGTAATGCCCAAGTTGCCAGAACCACAAAACATTACATGGAAAGCCAATCAAATATGCAAACTGAAAAAAACCCCCGTCAACAGATTATTTAACACATCTTTTCTAATATTCTCTGGTTTCAGTAAATGTAGAGAATTCTTTAAACAGGACTAATGAAGATAGTTTCTTTTCCAGCACACGCCTTTCCTAATTTTAGATATCGTCCATCAGACCCAAGAAAATAAATATCTCTTGGATATCTGTGTTCTTATTGATGTGGTTAGTGATTCATAATTGCCGTGGGGAAAAATCATCTCCAGGGGTGCTTCAGAAACTAAATACGATTTTCATAATCTGCAAAATCAGGATGCCATTTTTTTCTCAGATCCAATGGGTTCACTACATGTTGTGAGGTTTAGTGATCACTTAAAGTGTATGGTACTTTCTCCCTTTTTTCAGTTTCTTTTGCAGCATTGCAAAAGAGGAGCAAGTAAGCAGTTGCCCTTTCCCTCTTTGGTGGAGATGTACCTGATACTTGTCCAGAGAGGACGAGGAGTAACGGTTTTAAACTGAAAGAAGAGAGATTTAGGTTAGAGATCAGGAGGAAATTCTTTAGTGTGAGGGTAGTGAGACACTGGAACAGGCTGCCCGGAGAAGTTGTGGAAGCTCCATCCCTGGAAGTGTTCAAAGCAAGGTTCAATGGGGCTCTGAGCAGCCTGGTCTAGTGGGAGGTGTCCCTGCCCATGCAGGGGGGTTGGAACTCGATAATCTTTAAGGTCCATTCCAACTCGAACCATTCTATGATTCTATATAGTGATACATTTTTAGTGGAGACTTCTTTCAGTCATCCCACAGTCCCTCTCCCATCAGTAGCCTTCTGCCTGTGCCACTGATCACCTCATTCAAAGGACTGATTGAGAGACAAGAAAAAAATGATGGCTTTGGTTTCTAAGGTGTTTAGTTGGGTTTTCTTTCTAGTAAAGTAAAGCAACAGAAGTCAGCCACTCTAAATGGACCTGAGAGACATATGTGAATGGGAATTTAGGAAAACAGTGGTTATTCCTGAGGAAAAAAGAAAAGAAAAAAAGGGAGCCAGTTTTCTCTCTCACCAGGAAGCTATGGGTGTTGATGACCTCTTATCTGTAAGAGTTTGTCTCTCACTGACATGCCACTGCATGGTGCAGACAGGCTATCCATCCCCTGTGCTTCCTGCTCCCACTCCAGGCATTACCTGCCCCCCAGGCTGTGGTGATTTCCAGCTATTATAAGGCTCCGGCTGCACTGCTGGGATGTGGCAGATGCTTCTTCAGGCTGCTTTGCCACAGCAGTATCTAGACAACCATACTTAATCTGTATGCCAGGTTATAGGTGCTTTAGAAATAGGAATACACTGGTCAAATTAATCGGCTTACTTGGTGACTGGAAGACAGACTTTTTTTAATATGTGAAATTATCTGACCACCTGTAGCAATTTTTTTGTGAGTGCATTTATTTCCTTAAAACGCAGAATAAGGAATGAATTAAAATCTGTTACTGTAAGATCAATATATGTATTTTTCCTTGTATTAGATCCCAAACTCAGCTCCACAAAAACCAAACCAAACCAAACCAAACAAGAAAAAACAAAAACAAAGTAAAGCAAAGCCAGAGGACTGGTTTGAAGGGGTGCCCGGGCATGACGGAGAGCAGAAGCTGCAGGTGTGCTCCAGGTGAGGGCGTCTGCCGGCCTCAGGCCAACAAAGACTTCCTGTCAGGAACTGAAACCCGCACAAACCAGGAAACAAAAAGAAATATTCAAGCTGTCCACGTCGGAGACTGGTAAGGAAACAGGCAGGTTAGCTTGGTTAATCATTACCAAGACTTTACAGACGTTCACTGCTGATCATATGACAGGACCTCATTTGAGATAAGAAAACACCCATCCCAAGCAGTAAGAGTTGAGAAGCCTCCCCTGCTTAGACGTTCTGACTTTATTGTTTTGCCGTGGGAGAAGAGCGTCCATGCTCCCTGGTTGCTCCCAGAGCACAGCACAGCTGTTGTGTTACTTTCCTGTTCTGAAGAGGAAGTAAGAAATTCCCTCCACATGTACTCCGGCACTTGGATACTCAGGTTTCACTCCCGATCCAGGAACAGCCTGTAATGAGCTCTCAGTGAAGCTCAGAGAGGAGCTTCCAGCTGTGCCAAGAGTTGTTTCATTATGTGCCAAAGAAGGAGGGGGAGAAAAAATCCTGCAAAAAGCTAAAATGTTGATGGTGCAAAAATTTGTCTAAGAGTATCACAACTGGGAAAAGCGAAAGAAAAGCAGAATCAGAAGAAGGCACAAGGAAACATGATGGGGAACTTTTGTCAGAAGTATTGTGCCTGTTTGGAGCCTTACATCCCCTGCTTATTCTCAGGGAGCGTTGGTGAGCAAGATGATAAATTTGACCATGTCTTCTCCAACCCTGCTGTGGTAAGGCCTGGCTTCCAAGAAGAACAGAAAGACAGAGACTGTAAGAAAAGACAGAAACCTTTACCTCCACTGCCTGGTCAGCATCTGGTTAATATTTGCAGATTTGTAGCACTCTTTGACTACGAGGCTCGCACTGAAGAGGACTTGAGCTTCCAAGCTGGGGATAAGCTTGAAGTGCTGGATGCATCCCACGAAGGCTGGTGGTATGCTAGGCTTGTCTCGCCAGCAGGGTCAGTCTGTCCTGGCCGCAAGCTCCAAGGCTACATCCCTGCCAACTACATAGCTGCTGACCAGAGCATCGAAGCTGAGCCGTGAGTAACCCATGTAACACACAGCGCTGTCTCTTTCCTGCTGGGTTAAAAGGGGTTGGGACAGGAGGCTATGGCCTTGTCTCTTGCCGAGTAGTCCCCTGCCACACTCAGCCTCCAGTGGTCCTGCTGGTGATAGTGCTACTTGATATGTGCAAGGAAAAGACACCACAGTCACAAGAAAATCAATCCCCAAAGGCAGAGTGTTGAGAGTTTTCTTTCAGTTTAAATAATTTCCCTCTCTGCTGTACCCTAGTCATCTGTTTAAGAAGCATCTGGGAATATCAGGTTGTTTACCACTGTCAGATGCTTCCCAGAAAGTGGAAGATATGACCCCTGCCCCAAACAGTATTCAGCTTAACCAGTTTCCAAGTTATCAATTAATTAGAATTTCAGGAAGCTACCTTTACATTTTTATATCATCTTACAAATAATGAGTGAGTCTCAAACAGGTAAATTTTTTAAGGTTTCCTCTAAATTATTTGTTTCTTCTCTGGAGGGAAGTCTCTACTGTCAGGACAAACTTAACCAGAGTAAGATCTACAAAGGGCAGGAGAGTGGATATAGCAATAGAATACAAATTGAATTTGTTAAACTTTCACAGAGTTTAGCTACGCAGCCCATGTTTTTCTGCCCTTTCAAAACGTGTCCAATTTAATATTCACAACTAGAGCAGAAATCACACAAAATCAGTTACTTGGCTCCCTAGTGAGAATGAGTAAGGTCTGAGTCAGCCTGGGAGGCAGAGTTACTTACATGTGTTGAAATCAGAGGCAGAGTTTGCTGAAATAGGTCTGACTGCAGTTCCCGAGTTATGTTTTGGCAAATCTGATCAGTGTGAAAAGAGACAGCAGAAATGGCACTTGTTATTAGTATCTGAATTAATTTTGACTTTAGAGGGATGATGTTGCAGCTTTTCAGTTATCTCATTTGGACCTGAAACATCATCTCTGATTTGATCTTCCCACCAGACTGCCAAAGGCTGGGAAAATTGGCTCAGCTATGATTATGCCAGTCTTTTATCAGCTGTAGGATTTGTGCTAGAGGCATCTTAGGGCAACTGTAAGATTCCTTTCTAACCTGAAGACCTTAATTTCCGGAGTCTGACCAGCTGTTTCTATTTCTGTATTCTGTCAGACAACCCATTCAATGGGCATGTTCAAAAGAATTCTTCCAATTGCTGAAATTAATCTGAAGGGAAGGCATTATCCGAACCACTAGAGAAATGGTGATAGGCTCTAATTCAACTCAGCTTGGCCTTTGCTCTCTTTCAAGAACTAGCTTTATTACAAGCCATCTAAAATTTCTGCTTGCTGTTAATACTTTGAAAGTAATTTCGCTCAGTTATACAACAAAATCTCAGCTCTTAAGGACCCTCCTATCTCTCTTTACTACAGCATCAAATACAGAGTTAACTTTGCCAAAATGCCATTGTTGCATAACATCTGGGTTTTGTTGTTATAGAATCAATTTTATTTTATTTTAGTCTTTTTATATACCTTTCTGTCTTTATTAATAAAGACTATGTTTTCACAAAAGTTTTTTTTTAATAGATTGTAAACAGTGAAAGGAAATTGAGAGCTTTTACAGCTCAAATGAAGTTCATCCAAAATGTTTGACAATTTTTTAGTTTTGTACCAACATTAATCTGTCTAAACATGTTGTCTTACCTCAGATTTCCTCTTAAGTTAGTTGGTTTTAGTGACCTTCAGCAAAAATAAGTATTCAAGTCTGCTGTCAGGCCCACACAGATATCCTTTCATATAACCATAGACTAGCTTGGGTTGGAAAGGACCTCTGTAGGACATTTGAACCAGTCATCCCAACTCAAACATGATGAAAATAAAGTTATAGCCATTTTCTTAGTGCCATTTCCCACTGGGCTTTTCACCTTCATTGTGAGGATTTTTTTTCCCTTGTATCCAATTGGAATATTCCTTGCTATGATTTCTTGCAAGACTTCCCTTTCACCCACCTTCTACGTTTCACACCATTATTACCTAACTGAAACAATAAAAACAACAGTAATGGTGGTGTTTTAAAGAACTAGACCTGTTTTTTTCCTACAGTAGAAGAATGAGAATGAAGAAAATTGTTTTAATGTCTCTTTAATTAAAATTCAGTGCTCTATTCATATTCTCTGCCTGAACTTTAAATTTAACTTCTTTCATCTTTCCATTTTGATTTTAATTAGCTGTCTCCTTTGGTGTTGGCCATGGCCATAATATAGACATTTGTGGAAACAGGAAAATTTTATTGCATCCTTCCATCCTTTATACCAGTCCTTTAGGGCTCCAGCACAGAACTGAAAAAGAACGGAAGATTTACAATCTCTATCACATATTCACCTTCCCAAATGCATATGTTGTTTATGCTTTGCCAGGCACAGCTGATCAGCAGTCTTTGAGCTAGTTGGAGGCATATTCCCTAGCACCAGCTGACTTCTCTATGTCTGCGGAGACAAGGGGAAATTTAGCTTATTTCTGGACTGTATTTCCATCTTATTAGAGCAAGACAAACTCTCTAAACTGTTCTGGGAAACAGAACTAAATCATAGCATGACTCTTAGGAAGCTTGGGAAGAAAACCAACTGGCCATAGCAGCTGATTTCAGTGTGATTGTATATAAACTTTTTTAAAAAAATTGACATTCATATGCATGCATAAATAAATTAAATAAAGGGATAAAGGGGCACGAAATATTCTAATGTCATGGGATGACTTAGAGATGACAGGGTCACTATGTAAGTTTACCCAATATATGCTTGAAAGCTGCATGCAGAGCAGGCAAATTACTTTTGCTAAGAATTTCAGTTTTGCCAGTAGCCTTCAAGATTACTAACAACAAAATATATCTGGGCCTTTTTTAATCAACATTTTTACGTGACCTGTATTGCAGAGCCAGTTATAGATCAGTAAGTTGTCTGGATCTGTGCTGCCTATTATTTCAGATTATAATGCTGGTTAATTGCTTGTTCTCTGGAAGTGCTGCAGCTGACCATTTTGTTCCCTCACTGAAGAGTCTGTGAATTTTTTCAGGGAAAAAGCCTTTTTTGAAATTTTCCATGGTAAGAAATAAAGTAAAGCAGGAAGGAAAATGAGAAACTTTTCTTCCTTGTCCTTACTTAGATAAGTTTTTCTTTGTGGAAGTCTCTTTGACCCCATACAATATGACTGAGGTAGTGCTGATAAGGTGGATCAATAACTGCATGAAAGAGCAGAAAGGATTTGCAATATCGCCAGTCTGAGGAAAACAAAATTTAAATACTATTTATAACAAAGGGAATTTCTGTGTATCCCTTGCTGTCAGAATGTTCAAGCAGAACTAAGAAAGAATGAGATTCCTTTACTGTGTTGCTTTCCTCAGACCAAAGTTTACTAGTAGAAATTGTATGCTAAAATTGAAGGGAGGCTTTGTTTATATAATATATTTCGCTAATATATTTATATTCTATGATGTAATTATATAATGTAACTAACTTATACCAAAAGTCAAACACTTCCCATATGTGCACGATATCTCAAAGTTTCTCTTGCTTCCTTCCACTGACTTGAGTGATCCCTTCCAGTCTGAATGACTTGGGTGAAATCAGTAACATTTGATGTGAATAGAAGAATGAGGGGGGAAAAAAAAGAAAGTAAATTCGTGGCTTCAGTTCTGCCTGTTGCAGCACTGTAATCTAAAAGTGCACTTCATAAGATTAAATACATCTGAGAAATGCACATCTGCTGCCTTGAAGGCTGTTTTGGACAGACTGAGGAAACAAGGCTCTTTATTTTTGTATTTACCAGTAAAGCATCTTCTCATTGTTGATGTTTTCTAGCACCTGCAGTGTGCCTTACACTAACAACAACCTGTCAGGGTGGAGGGATTGTGAAGGGATTGTGCCTAGTGTCTCTGGGGGTAGGTGTGTGGTCCTGGCCCTACCTGACATAGGTGGGACAAGGCAGCCGGGGGTGGAAGCATTTGTCTAGCAAACCATATTTGCACAGTGAACTTTCACTTCATGAGGAGTTAAATCTGCAACAACAAAAACATTATTTTACTTAATATCTGATGAAAAGCAGACGCAAACGATGCTAATGATAAATTAGCAACTGTAACAGCACTTGTTTTTTTCTTCTCTCTGCATTGCAGGTAGCCATCAAAATCACAAGCCAGGCAGATTATTCATTTCTGAGCAAGTTTGAGTGAGATTGTATCTGCCACATCCCATGACTCTGGAATGCTCTTCTTTCTGAGTTTAGACATGGAACATTTAGAAAAAGAGAGATGCAGTCACATGGAGACACAGTCACATAAGTTACCTTGCAAAGGGTGATTAGAAAGAGCAAGTCGACCAACACCAAAATCTCGATTAAAATACATAAATTTCCTTGGCAAGGAGTGTGACCTTCCTGTGTCTGTGATCTTTCTGTGCCTGTTATTCTGAGCTATAAACAGATACCATAGTAACACATCCACCTGCCTGTATTTTATTACTGCCAGTTGTTTTAACTAAACAAGAAAGTGACACAGTGCCAATTGTTATGGACAACAAATATAGCCCAGCTGTACAGTTAATTTTAATAAAGAAAAAAAAACCAAAAACAAACCACTGCTGGAATGGCATGAATTCTTTTATTCTAGAGGAAAGGTGGAGGTGTAGTTAGAGGGGGCTCTCGCCTGTCATCCTAATGGACATGTTGGCTGTTTATTGAAAGTCAACTTCCTTCTGTATGTTCATCACATTACTGACACAAGACTGCTGTGCTGATGGAAGTAAAGCCATGCAAATTCCTAGAAGTTTAGGTCAAAGAAGATCACAGCAATTACTTTTAACTTTTGCCAGTTTCAGAAACAATCCTTGTTTCAGTTTGCTTAGGTAGGTTATTTCCCAGCTGGTGAAAACCAAGCCTCAGACCTAATCAATGAAACTTCACCAGTCAATTCCACAATGAGCTTTTTAAACAACCCTTTGAAAGCAAAAGTGACTTGTAGGTTATTTTTTGTCAATCTCCATAATTCCTTCACCTTCTGTGACCTGACTCAGCTTTAACTATTTCATACATTGACTGAATCTGAGTTACTAGACATGAACAATAAAGCATTCCCTGGGCTGACCTGTTTCAGACTTTCTGCAAAGTCAAGCTTGTGGGATTTTTGGTTCCTGTGGGTTATTTTTCAAAGTGAAATTAGAGCCATAATGTCTAGAGGCTCTTTTTAAAGTGAAACCTTAGATTCTGCTGAACACCTCAGAAAACTGAATGTAATCCACTGTGGTTTCTGTGCTCTCCCTCTCTCTCACTCTCTTAATTCCTCCCTCTTACTGTGTAAAGTCTTGAGGACACCACTGCAATCAGCAGTAACCCTTGTACCAAATGAACTGGAAAAATGGTTCATAGCTAACATAACTACACAAAGTAGTAGTAGGTTGTTCTCACATTCTTGGAACCTGTTAAGTACAAAAGCTATTCTTATATAGTTCTGCTAGAAAAGACTTATCACCAAAATATATATTTATTATAAATTACTGATATATCTGTATAAGAACACATATAGATTTCACTCTTTTCTTTCAGTTAATCTACTGTATGTATGTACATGCATGTGCTTCATGTATGTGCTTTTGTGTGTGCATGCTAGAAAAAGACCATGAATTGAAGCACTTAACTTCTTTAGTAATGGATGAACATTCCAGTGCTGTCTTCAAGCACATCTCAAACTTTGTCTTAATTTCTGTGCATTTCTTAATTATGAAAAGCTACACTGAACACAAAAGGAGATGGTTTGTAGAACTATGAAATGTCAGATTTTGTCAAGTGTACACATCCATGTGTATACCCATGTCCTGAAAATGTGTGTCTCTGCTCAGAAAGGTGGAAGGAATTCTGACATTGTAGATGAGCGATCCAAGTTCATGCAAACTTGTTTAATTTGGGTCAGATATTTTCTGGCAATGTGGTTTTCTAAATATAGAACATTGTCTATTCAAACTATGAGAAATGAAGACATTTGTTCTTGTCTCATCTTTATTTGAAGTTAGTGTGCATGTTACATGTTATAATAATCATATACTGGTTTCTGTTACCCTGTTGTGACAGAATCATGTGAAGGCCAGAAACAATATCCTTAAAAACCTGCAAACATAGCCAGATGGGTTTTCTTACAGCACTGTGAAACCAAGGTGGCCTTTATGGTGCCTCATAGAAAAACAAAGACCATATACTGGTCAGAATAACTCAATAGTCCTCTTTCTTCAGACTCAGTAGGAATAAGCATTGTGTGTGCTAGCCTAGATTAGTTGGTTTTGAGCAATGTTGTTGGCAAAAACATTTGCCAAGTATTGTACAATGGTTATTGTTTCCTCAATAGTTGGCTTTGATGGCTGTCCGCAGAGCGCAATGCAGAGCTGTGCAGGGCTGAGTGATCTCTGAGCAGATTCACAACTTAAAAATTATAACCAACTGTTTAGCCAGGCTAAGAAGTCCTAAAGCTCAGCTGATTTGAAACAAATTAGGTCAGGTGTCTCTGTGAGAAATTATTTTGTAACATGTAAAAAGCTCTGTTGGTTGTAGAAGACTTTGGGGCTTTCTTTGTGTAGGAACATATCTGTACTGAAGAGATTAAGTCCTAAAAACATAAGAGATACCCTATAAGGTCAAACCAATGGCCCCTCTAGCCCCATTATTCTGTTTCAGAGAGGATTTTTTTTAAGGTGCACAGGCCCATCCACTTTCTTTGATGTATTCCCTTTGTACTTCACCAGAGGCTGGGACTGTTGTATAAGCAATGTCAGAGGGTACATCACTGCCATGTCTAATTACAGACCTATTGTCAAGTTTGTTTACCAAAGTATAGCTGTTGACACTGCACAATTCTTTATTTCTGTCTGTAGGCAAAGACCAAGCTATGAGGAAAAAGTAACCAAGTCACAAAACTCCCTTTTATCTCTGAGAAAGTTTTATATTTTTAAACAAGTGTTTGGCAGTGTTTTTTTTGGGGGGTGTTTGGTTTTTTGTTGGGTTTTTTTGTTTGTTTCTTTGCTTGGTTGGGGTTTTTTGTTTGTTTGTTTGTTTTTCCTGGATTAGTGATTGCTTAGTCATGAGAGACTCAAAAAACCCCATGCTCAAAATAAATAGTCACAAAAGGAAATGGTAGTGCTACACAGGTAGCTCTGAAATTCAGGGACTGGTCCTTTACAGACCACACCTGTTTGCCCCATCTTCCGTAAAGCACCCGAGTCAGCCTGGGCTGCAGATCTCAGTGCCTTTACCCTCACAGATTTACCCATGAATTCATTTTGCTTCCTACCAATGATGCAGCACTAAACCCTATCATTATCTTACAGATTGTCTTCTAACAGGAGGCTAGAGCAGAGATGCCTCATGCAAGCATTATAATAATGATGCAGCTTTCCAGTAGCCTGATTTAGACAACACGAAATTTACCTACACTTTAATTTTAAAACAGATTAGTAGATAAAATATGATTAATCAGGACTCAGATGTTCTTCTGTCATAAAATGTTTTGATTTTTCAAGTTATGCAAGCAACGTACACATAGCAAAGGAAGAATATAATTTATTGGGTGATATTTAAAAACAAAATGTTACTATACATTTACTACTGCAAATAAGAGGAAAAACAATTTTTGGTGACTTTTTAATAGTATTATGTGCGACATATTTGAAGACCCTTGTTGCTTTAGAACTTTAAGAGATGAAACTTCCTAGTTAAGAGGCTTATTCTTGGGAGTTTTCTTATATTTTGACATTCAGGTTTGCTCCTCCTAATGGCTTAAGAAAACTGTAAGAGTTACATGAAATGGAATGGAAATTTACACCTTGGCAGTTTTCAGCTCTCTGGACATGCCTAGAATTCATTTGGAAATAGCTTTTCTGAAAATCAAACAAAATATTGATCACAAATACATTCCTTTTCTTCCTCACTTAAACCAGACAGAAATACATACAGTTTTTCCATGCTAGTACACTAATCTTAATCAATGAAAACTGTAAAAACAAAGTGGTGAATTAAATAATAAGTGATGCTTCCAGAAAGAATTGCACTAATTGACGTTTTTATTACTTCCATGCAGACTACTCTATAATCTATAATATTTTACATTATAAATTTATCTCCGGTTGCGTTGGTAAATATTTCCCATAGTTTTCTCTCACTAAAGCAGATATATTGCTGGTTTTCTGAAAAATTAATCACATTTTTCTGTATTTATAGCACGAATGATTTTGTAGCACACCTTTTCAAACCTCACTGCAAAAGAAGAGAAAAAATATGAGATTCACACGTGGGGATGAATATGAATTTCAGGAAGGATGAGAACTCACAAAACTCAGTTTTCCTTTTGAAACTATTGATCTTTTTAGTTAGTGGAAGTCTCTGTAAGAGAATATGGAAGAGAATATGTAAGAGAATCTGCGCCTCCACGAGTATCTGGAATATATCGAGACCAACCTGAGGGACAGGTGAGAAGGGAGGTGATGATAAGGGCAAGTTTGCTCAGTCACACTCACTGATAAGGGTATGCAGAGTGTGTGAATGTTTATTTTTCAGTGAGATCATCTGACCAAGGACATTGCCAAAAAGGAAAAGGAAGGAGACAAATACAGAGACACCAAACCTGACTGTTTAACGTTAAGAAGGGCAATAATCAGAAACAATCCCAAACAGTTGCACTAATCAATGGGCTATCAAGAAATGGCAGGCAAACACGTAGTTTTGCAGCTGACAAGGATGCAAACCAGGGGGTCCAGGGGGCTTTGTCAAGTGATGAAGCAAGGTTTAGAGAAAAGAGGTTAGAAAAGTGTTAGTTAGGGTTTAGAGAAGTGGAGTTAGACAGAAAGGGGTATAAAAGAGGCTGTTGAAGTATGAAACAGGTCCAGTCTAATGCTTGTCTGGCTGAGCCCTGTGCCTGGTCACCAGACTGTCCTGTCTTCTAATTAAATCCTTTCTTGACTCTTTGCCTGTGTAACCTTACCCTCTGTCCAACGTGAGAGTGCGAGGACTAAGTGCCAGCTACTGGGGCACTGGTATGACTGGGTACTGGGCCAGCACCTGGGGTCAGAGCCAGGATTTGGGTGCCCCTGGCCTGTGGTGTCAGCTGCTGGAGTGAGTGGGGTCTCAGGGCCAGATGCTGGAGTGGGTGGGGGTTGTGGCCACCAGACACTGGGGTAACGTGTCATAACCGGATGCTGAGGGGACCAGCGTGTGTGAGGTGAGTGTGGGTAAGAAGAGCTGGGATCAGGGCAGGGTTGTGTGATGGAGAGATGAGCTGCACTAGCATTTGAGACGGGGATCCACACATGTGGATGTGCTTGTGACTTTAGAGAGGGGAGATGTGTGTGTGTGTGTGTGACCAGGAACCTCCTGGCTCTGCCAGCCAAAAAGGAGGAGGAGGAGACTGTGCTTGTGTTTTATGTGAGTCCTGTACATGGGTACTGTTGAAGGAAGAATTTTGTCTGTGGCATTCTGTGTGAACAGCTACATCAGTGTTCTCTCCACGTGTCTGTCTGTCTCTGAGACATGGGCTCAGGTTTACTGCTGGTTGAGCCTGCAAACAGGAAAGCAGCAGACACATCCCTCAGCATGGGCAGAGATTCTGTGTCCCTGGGCTAGGCTCCAGCAGCTGGGCAGCAGATTCCTGGGCTTCAGCAGCTGGAGGAGTTGGCCACGACTAAATCCTCTTTGCCTCTACTTCAAAAAGGAGAGTGTTGGCCTTCTGTTTCTTTTCTTGTATGCTTTTCCCGAACTCCCACAGATTTATGAATGTTTAGAAGTGTGTGTATATTCTCAGCCACTGACATGGATGAATCAGTATCATTTTTATCCATAGAAAGTCACCTGATGTTTTTTGCTGTTCCAGAATGACAACTTGATTAGCTTGGAGAGAACTATTATTTTTCTGAATACCTGCAGTGAAAGAAAAAAGAAAATGAGATCTCGTTCTTGTTACAGAACTAAAGTGTTTGAAAAATCACCCAGAAACTTCCTTTGGTGCTGGCATACCTTTCTGACATGGTGTTGTGATCTCTTACAAAAGAAAGCTTGGGTGTGGGTCTTGGGCTGATAATATACACATTGGTATGAAGTTTGGTGTGCTCCAGCTTCACTTCTGGAAGTCAAAGTTGTCTTTTGTGTGTCACTCTTCCCATCTGTCACCCTGAAAAGGTTACCCTGAAAACTGGGCGATCATCTGGTTAAGAAATTTGTCCCCATGTAAAAGAACCATTCTGTCCTTGGCTTACGGTCAGGAGGTGTCAGACTGCACAGTTGCTTTTTGAGTGACTCTGGAGACAGAATGACCTGGTTGTTCTCTACTGAAAGTTAACCTGAGAGAGGGCATAAGTCTGCTTAGTCTGCTGGCAATAAGATGAGGAGGTCTGTGCCCAAGTGAATGTCCAAGAGAGAGGTCTGCACAAAAAGGATGGAGAGATTTGCTCTGCTACCAGTGTCCTGTGCAGGCAAGGGGGGGTTTTAATCTCTGGGGGTTTCTGAATTACTTCTGGACTTGGGTGAGTTTCCTTGTTGGAAAATAAAATAATTTCTCAGGTGTTCTGAGGTGAGTTTCCTGGTGAGGAAAGAAAATAATGTTTCAGGAATGATTTTCTCAAGAAAATCAATTGAGTGCTTTTGGAAGCTGTAATGGTTTAAGTGAATGTATGATTGAACGTTTTCTTGTCCTTTTGAGTTTCCCTTAATGTTAAATTGATTGATATTATTAGTGTTCTCTGTACCGTGTTAACATTAAGGCTACTTCAAGGTTTCAACTTTGTTCCTCGCTTATTATGAATAGCAGAGTTATTGCTAGTTTTAGAGTATATTATGGGAGTATATCAGTACTTCTGGTCATGTATGTGTTAACAAATGCATACAGGTACCACTAACATTGACGCAAGATTTGACCATGTTCCTTGGAAGACTCTGGGTAGCAGAAATAAGGACTGAGAAACATATTTTAAGTTTTGTTTTGTTTTGTTTTGTTTTGTTTTTTTAAAAAGGTGATTATATGGATATATTTCATACCCAGTGTGCTAATGCAATGACCATTAAAGCCAATGGTAGCCTTTCACTGACTCCAAACAGAAGTTGTTTTGGATCAAATTTTTAATGCAATGTAGTCCTTTTCCAGGTACAAAACCAGTACTGGGAACAAACTTTGATGACTGACTCCAAAACTGGAGAAATACCAGGGACTTATGTAATTAAAACACCACAGAAATAGCAATATTATATCATTTTCATCTACCACTTATTTTCTCAGGTAGAAGAACTTCAGAGCAGGTTAAATAATGAAGCATGCAGGTGGCCAATATTGTGGAGAATTAATGGAAATACCGAAATTAATTATGCAGTAGTGAAGTGTGGGCTCACAGGATGAGATTTGTTTATGGAGATTTCTGCAAATTAATTCTATCAGATTGTGATTTGGTTGCTGGTTTATTAATTTTTGTTCCTATTGTGCCGTGGAACTAGTATTGAGTGAGCGACACTCATTTGCAGAACTCATGTGCTTGGCCTTGTAATACTATCTCTGCTGGAGAAATAATCACTTCCCAGTCATTACAGGGTGCAAGAGTAGCCAAAGGTGCAATGGTTTGTCATCCGGAAACAGACTCAGAGCAAATTCATTTCCATGTTTGCTGCACAGTCAACTGCTATTATCAACTATTGAAAAATTAATGTAGTATTATGCATAATCCCTTACAACAGAATCAGACGACAGTGCAGTTATGGCCTGCTGAAGTACTCACTAAAAAGGTTTATACACGATGTGTTGTGGACTTTTTGGACTAATGCCCAAGTAATCTTTGTGTTTACATTTACAAAGCAGTAAATTTGTTCTAGACGATAAGAGGAAGTGCCTACCTCTGTGGTTGATTTTACCACACACACTTACTGTTGAATGTTCCTTATCCAAACAATCCCACAGAGTTTCTTACTGTAAAAGTCCCTATAGCCCTGGCAAGCCCTTTCTTTAGGGCACAGCTTATTATTTCTAAGAAAAACAATAGAGTGACACAAAACAAAGCTCTTCTTAGACCAAAACAGATGTTAGATGCATCTGCTGCTCTCTTCTCATGTTCTGATAACCTCCTGCAGTTTCTTCAGCTGGGTTCCCCCAGTGATTTCTTAGTGCATGTGGGGCTCACTTTGGGTCTCAGTTATATACAAGGATCAGTCTGCTGGGTTAGGTGGGTGTCTCACATGTTTCCTACAGTTGACTGCAGTCATGGGGATTGCATGGAGGAAGCTGTGCTCAGTGTTACAGTCAAGTTTTTGGCAAGTAGTAAGATTAAAACTTTTTTAAATTTTTTTTTAAAGGCACTGAATAATACTGGTGTGGCAAATATAGTCCTTGAGTTTAGAATTAGAAAGCTTTATTTTTCTGCAGTTTCCTGTCTTGTTAAAAGAAATGGTAGCAAAGGTTCTGCCTGCTTTTGATGGTAGCTCATGTATGTTCAGTCCCAAAAGAATTACTTCTGTTTTACAGAAGTACAGTGGTAAGTTCCCCAAAGTGCTGTGTACCTAAGCATCTATGCACCTTGTGTATACCAGAAAAACAGTGACAATTATGTGTTAGGAAAATAGGCTTCAATTGCATCATTTTAACTAAAATTTCCCTGTTTGGTGGATGAATGTATCACTTGTGTCCTGATGCTTAAGTTTATGACCAAAAAAGTATGGGAAGAGAGAAAGGAAAAAATTGCTCTCCTCTTCTATAAGAAAGAAGCAGCAATGTTTCTTGGCTTTTTTCATTTAGCTTTATCTTTGCCAAAAAGAGAAGAGTCCTTCAGTTTAGTTTTGTATTAGATCAAAGCATTCAACCTGGCCTGAAACTGAATGAAGGGTATTTTTTGGTCCTATCTTGTTTTCAGAGAACTTAATCCTTTCTGAACAAAGTTTAAAGAAAAAAATGCTTCTATTTTGATGGAAACTCCATTTGAATACAGAAGTAAAAAAACCCTTTAATTTCTTATTTATTTATTTATTTATTTATTTACTTTCCAAATTGAGTACCTTCACAAGTTAGGCTATAATATTTTGTTTAGAAATGTATAGTGAACTATAATTTAATTTTCTTTCCCTTTTTTCTTCTTCTATGTCTCTTCAGTTATCTTCTCTTATAGTCTGCCATCTCACCAATAAAGCTCTCTTAAGTTTAACATAAATTTAGTATTTGTGGAAAATCTCCAGCCCGTCAGCTATAATCTATTGACAAGAACATTAGCAAAATTCTACGCAAAAGCAAAACAGGATCTGGTATTTTCCAAAATGGTGTGTTTATCATTGCAATGGTTATTTAAAGAACCAGTTGATCTCAAAATATGGAAAATACAGTGGAACTTAGAGTATGTTGCTACAGACAGTCACTTTCAAATATACAGACAGACTTCTACATACATACCTACAAAACATAAACTAATGCTACTCTGTTATTTTGATAGATCTCTGCTGCTTACATAGTGTAGAAATGAGCATTTAATTTTTTGCAACTATTCACACATTCTATGTTTTCCCCCATGGAAAGAAAAACAGATTTATTCCACCCACTGTCATTGTCAAAAGGCTCAAAAGCTCCAGGTCCCACTCACAGGGTACACGGATATTCTTAATTTAAGTTGTGATAAGTTACTAAACAACAAGGAGCTTAGCAATATGAATGACTCACATCTCTACGTATGAAGCAAATTCATTGTGATGAAAGGTCAAGTGTGCTGCCCTACTTAACTATCCCTGAAAACCTGAATTTCTAGTTTCACTTGGAGGAAACTATTTTCTGATTACAGTAAATAAGTAATCAGAACTAAGCTTTGTCACTCTATATGTACATTTTAAATTATTTTTTATTTCACGTATGGTACCAGTCAGGCACTTTTTGCAGTGTGTTAAGATTTTAACTTATATAGATATAAAAAACTAATGTTACCTAACCCTTTTTTAAAATACTTTGTCTGACTCACTTGTTGCCATGGTAGTTTGGTGAGTAAGGTTTAAACCCTTACATTTAGCAATGCCATCTAGTCAATAAATACATGATAAAAATTAATGTTGAAGCATTCTCTTGGTCAGAACAAACATGAGTGGTGTGAAGTAAGAAAGGGAAAGGGAAAAGATCTATGGAGAGCAATCCTTACAGTGAGAGTTAGTCTGTGAAATTGGTTCGTGAGATATTCCGTGAAATTGTTTCCTCAGGTAGGGTTGAAATCGCTGCCAAAGCCACATGCCCTGCAGGACCAGGAGGATAAGCTGGAAACCAGCATTTGGTGAGCAGGTGCAGCAGCTCAGACAGCAGCAGATTATAGCCCTTAGGCAATAAATGCAGTACTGGTTTTCATCTTGTATTTATTGTCTCTTAATCATTCCCCATTAACTTGGACTTTCTCCTTCTCTTCCTCCATCCATTTGATAATAATCTACAGTTGTCTCTGCTTTGAATTTTTACTATCCTGTTTCCTCCCTCCTTCCTGCAGTATCCTTTGCATTCCTTTATCATTAGCTTTAAATTCTTTCTTCTTAATTTTTGTCCTTGTCCCATGCATCTTTCAGTGTCTGATAAAAACTGAAAATGAGGGATAGGCAGAATAAAATACAATCCCAGGCAAGACTATAGAAGGAATCAAGGGGGCTGTGTTCTGTGTCTGAAGGAGCTGAAACCCAGTCTTTTTCAGCCTCTGCACAATGAAAGTCTGCAAGCCCTAGAGTAATCCTGGACCTTTCAGTACTATCTATGGCATAGTGTGTATGCTGTATCTGAGACAGCTTATATTTTTGAGCATGCTGAAGAAAGGAATCTTTTGCAAGTTTTTATCTTCATGGTTTAGCCTGATTACTTATTTTTCTGGGTTTTTGTTCTTGTTGTTTTTTCCAGTGCTGTCATCAGGTTCACTGTAGGCTATAAAGGGAAAAGTGAAGGAGCCAGTGTTTATCTCCCATGCTCTCCTTCACGCACGCAGTTCATAATTTGTAAAGGACATCTGTTTCTTTACTGTGTTATATCTGGAAGGCTTTCATCTTTGCACTGATATTTCCTAATTTATTGAAATGCCAGCTCTTGGAGAAATGATATTACTTCATTAGTCTTATAATTAAGGCAGCCTAATATTTTTCTGTCAGAAGAGCTTCTTTGATTGCTTGTAATTTTTCCAGGCTTTACCTGATTGGGTGTGAATTTTCCGGATTTGATACCAGGCATAGGCTGCCTCTTTCTCTCCCTGAAAGCAAAAAAATGTGGTTCTGTACCATATGAGAAATCCTTTGTGCAGGTACATTGGAGGAAGGGTTTAATATTTGGTAGGGAAGGTTGCTATATAAAAAAATGTGTTTTTTTGCTATCTAGGAAAACTTTGTTTCATACTAAAGAAGCGTTTGAAAATTAAATTTCATTTTATATGTGGTAAGCAAACAGATACACTAGAATTTGACAGCTGCATTCTATATTTTTGATATTTTGGGAAAACCCAGCAAGTGCTTGGAGCCTTCCTCTCAGCACAGAGAGGACGTGTTGGTGGCACCCTTGCTGTCCCTAATGGGATGAGATAGCAGGTAAGATATATATGGACAAATCAAGATTTATTGCATGTAACACTGGGGTCTTAACTCCTTAAGGTAGAAGGCACAAGCAGAGTCAAATTATAGGGAAATTGGGAGACCGGAACAAAAGTTGAAGTTTGAATGAAAAAGGTATCTTAACAATAAAATTTACTACTTGTAGTTAGATCAAACAATAAAGGTTAACCATTAAAATGATAGCAACTTACTTATCAAGTTTTGTACTAGGCCTAGAACACTAATCGTCAATTTTAAAGGATTGTATAATCTTTAAACTTAAAGATGAAAATCACTTACCATTAAGTATGCTAATAAAGACAATAAAAGAGTTAATATCTCTCACCCTTGACCAGCTGCAGCTGGGTATCCCTGGGTGGATCTTAATTCTCAATAATTAGTCCCTCTGGCAGGTGTCCCTGCTGGAGAGAAGGTTGAGCACACCTCCTGGGGAAGTGTACGGGAAGTTTGCTGATCAAAATGGGACCAGGCTTTTATAGAATAAAGTGGATTGACTGCTCTCATTTAACCATTTATCCATACCTCCAAAGTCTCTCATTGGAGAATAAAAGGAAAATAGTAGAAGAAACCATGAAGGCTGTGTTTCCACCAAGCAAACTCTTTTGTTTATCTGTTCATTCTTACTGTATCTCGGTTCTGGGCCTAGCTGTGGCTGGGCTGGGCTCTGTGTTCTTCAAAACCAGAGAGTAGCTCGTGCTATGTATGTCATCTTGGCCTCTGTTTGTACCTTTCAGGGTTGTTACCAGCACAGAGTTTGCTAGGCTGTTTCCTTTCTCATGGGAATTTTTCCACTCCAGGCCTGGGCCTGCAAAACAGAGACAAAAGCAGTTGAATAATAGAGTAAAACTGAGGCAGGCATATTGAGAGATGGAGCGTCCTGCTACACTTGGTAAACTTCTGTCCCTGCTTCTGCACTACTGTTTACCCACAGCAGACTGCAAACCTGGCATGTATTAAAAGCTGGTTCAGCAGCCCTCTTTGTCCTGCACGGATGATGGCAGTGAAGAGTGGTGCACACAAGCCTGTTCAGGTTTCCATGTGCTGAGTAAGGGCAGTGATCACAGGATGGTCAGATGATGAAAGTAATTGAATAAGAGCCTAGAGGATCTCTCTGTCTCACTTTCTTTGTCTCTTTGACTTTCCATGCATCTCTTCTTGTCTTCTGTGACCCAGAAGTTAGCAGCTATTGGTCTGCGAATAAACTACTGCCTACTGCACAATGCTAAATTTCCTGAAAGGTACGCCCTAGGCATTTCAAACTGGACATGCAAAAGTATTAGAAAATTCTTATAATAATGTCTTAGTGCCTTAGTCCCTTTCAGTGATGTTTCTCCACTGTAAAAACTATTTTACAAGCAGAAGTGATGTAGAAGAAATTAATGAATGTTCATAAAGCATTCACATATTATAGTCATGAACACTATAATAGAGGTTGCTAGGAAATTAGCCATTCATGTAATTTTATAACTTGTATTGAGAGCAGAGACTGAACAATGTACAGTAAATAAACTCTATCTACCCAATGACAAAACAAAATAGAGGGTAACTATTCAGTGAGCAGCATTCATATAAACACTGTAGGAAGCACTGGGTGTGTCCATTTAATTAAAGATGGTATCATACTGGATTTTCCTGAAAATAGCTGAATTGATGCCATGAAAGCAATATTACTATTGCCATCTCCTAACTTTGAAGTTAAACTTCATATACTGTTGAAGCTTTTCTTTATTTGATTCAGCTATTGCACAAGCTTTCTGCATTCCAGAAGAAGCTGGGATATATTTGGTTTCAATATATATAGTATCTATTTTTCATTGTCCTTACCAATACTTTTGCTCTAATTGAAGTAATTCTTTGCTCTTCTAAGTCTAAGAAATCTGTTACTCTCCTCAAAGCCTTGTACTACAGACATGGTTAGCACACTCCAGTTCATCTTCTGGAGGGAAGGTTTGTTCTGTGATGGAGAGATCTAGTTGGGAACCACAGGAATCTCAACAAACTCTCAAAGCTGCTGAAATTTAGTGGTCTCATGATATTTACCTTAGCAGGAGAGGGAAAATCCTGGTTGCAAGCACTTATGAAAAAGAAGAAGTGAGATGCCTTTATGTCACAAAGTGCTGATCCAGGGTAGGATCATGCTGTTCATGTTAACGTCTTCAGTTCGTTTTGAATATAAATTTCATGTGACTGATTTTCTGCCATTTCTTCTGTTACACCTCCACACTCTTTGAATGACCTTGCCATGTAGTCCTTCTCAGCAATTTTTGTCCTCTTTCCTCCCCTCCTCTTTCCTATGGTAATGATGATGGTTTCTATATGTGGCTGTACCTTAACAGCTGATGCATCCCTCAGGATTTTCCCTTTTAGTTGGACACTCACAAAATTCAGCCTATGTCACAGTCCTCTGCCTTTGGCCTTATCTTACCTCCAGCAACCTACAACTTAAATGAAAAACTGAAATAATCCCTCTTTATGCCAGCTATAGCTAGTTATTAAAACAAATTCAGTGACTTAAGATGGCACATTGTGGAGCTAATTCTGACTGTGCTCCTGTACATCTTAAATCTAAGTAAAGGCAGAGGATAAAAGTTGGAAGCTGTGCTTTGGTAAGCCCTAATAGGAATGGGTGAAATAGTCAGAACTTCCATGTAATTTTTCCTCATGATCTTCAGTGTAGATAACAAAAGGGCAATGAAAACCTACTGAAATTTCCAAGAATGCGAAAGATTGTAGCTGTTAATTCAGAGTGGTGTTTGGCTTGGTGATGAAGATCTTACCCGCATCTCAAAGAAGGTTGCACACAGAGTCTTTAATCCTGAGCTTAGAGTTTCTGTTGGAGTATGGCTGCAAAGGGGCTACTCAAGGAAAGGGCATGCTGTCAAAAAGTCTCTCCAGTAAGGAATTTTTCACCTGGACCATGGTTGGGGGTTTTTGGCTGTGGTACCTCCAATGCAAAGACAAGAGGTTGGGTTCAGAGGACAGAAGATAATAGAGCTGGAAGAAGGTGGCAAAGTGGCCATGCAAGAAAGGTTTGTCCCATTAGGCCTTTGTGTCTGGCCCATGCCAAGTGGTCCTCCTCCGTGGTGCTTGGCCCATGCCTTATTGCTTGTTCATTTGGCATGACTGAGGATCTTTGGCAGAGGTCAGCCCATGCCCAGAGTTAGGATTAGGAGAGAAATTAATACTGGAGTTCCAGTGGCACTACTAGCTTCTCAGGGACTGCCCAAGGAAGATCAAAGTTGTAGAAAACAGCTTTTAGTCCAAGATTCAAACCAGGTCTGGGATTAGTGTTAGGGCTTGGATTAGTTGTAGGGTTAGGAAAGATGACAAACCCTAGAGCTCCAGGTTGAATAAAGCTGCAAGGGTCTGCCCAAGAAAAGACTTGTCTCCCAAGAATTATTTTGTCTGGCTGGTGACTGGGGGGCTTTGGCTAAAGCTCTGCCCACACCTTGCATTAGAGTCAGGAGTTACTGTGTTAGGGGTTTAGGAGAGATTGAGCATAGAGCCCCAGTGTAAGGTGGGGGAGGGAACTGTAAAAAGGCTGTGCAAGGAATGGTAGGCTGCCAAAAAATGTTTTTCTGGGGAGCTTTTTCATCTGAACATGGCAAGGAATTCTTTTATTTGACTTTAACTTTAAATGTTCAGTAGAGTTAATTTCAGGAGAGAAAAGGAGCCTGTATTTCCCGCATTTGCTGAGCTCTTCTGTTAAGTCATCAGTCTCTATCTCGAATGAGTGCATTGCACTGATACCATCAGAAGGGGATATTGCATTAATGAGAGGCAACAGAGAGAAGAAAATTCATTTTGCATACTCTTTTTTTGGGTGGAGGTACTTATGTTCTTTCCACTGGGGTTTTGTCTTCTTCTAGGCATGTTGCCAGGCACTGGAAACTTCACCAGTGGTATAGCATTGCAGAACTTTGCCTCCTTATATTTCTTTGCTTTAGTGATTCTGTCAGCAGCTATCCAGAATATGATAACCCTTGGCCTATGTTACTCTTCCTTTCTCCTACTTTCCAAATTAAAAGTTCCTGCCTTATCTTCCTGCCGTAAGAAAAAATGTGCAGAAGCAGAAGTATCTATTTTTATTTTAGCTGATTTTTATGTAGCAAAACACAGGGAGATACAAAGCAAGACCAGGTAAATACGGCTTTGACATTTAGACAGGGATCGGCAGTGCATTGCCCTCTGGAGGACACAGGGCTTCTGAGCAAAGGTGGTGGAGCCAAGTGACACCATCAACTTCTGTTGAACTCATGACTCCATATTAATTCAAGCTGGACTGAGTGGGGAGACAGGATTGAGTGTAGGTGGCATGGTCTCTGCCCTTCAAGTATGAACACCAGCATTCAGTTTGAAGATATATCCTTTCATTTGCTGGAAGAAAAGGATCATAGGATAGGAGTGTGGGGTCTCAGCAGTGACACTGTCATGGTCAGGGAACATTCCATGACAAAGCCTGCTATGATCTATGATAATGATCCTGTGATCAAAAACCTGCCAGTCGAATTGATGGCCAATAGAGATGGGATTACTAAACTCTGAAAAACCACAACAACCCTTACTGGTATTCTCATAGTGGGCATCATCTGCACCAAGTAAGGACTCTCTTTGTTATGGACTTACATGAAGATCAGATTTTCTGTCCCCAGAGTCCTTCTATATATGGCTACCAGAAGTGATGTGAAAGTAGCCTGGAATTTTCAATGAGGGGGTTCCTGAGAGCTAACAAGGATGGTGGAAACAAGGGATTTTCAGGAAGCTGCTGGCATCCTACACTGGACGCAGTGCTGGGCAAGAAAGAACGTTCTTGGGTCTCGCTGACAGAAGAACTCTATTGCTTTGCCAACCAGACAGCTCCTGCTAGAAATGGAAACTTATGCCCAAGTCTGAATGCACTAGGTTGTGCCATACCTGGTAATCTACTTACTGATCCTGCATTGGCAATTGTGACCCAAAGGGATCTGGCTGCAACCTGAAGTTCGGGGCGAAATTGTGTATGAATTGCTAATTCAACCTTTTGCTGAACCATCTAGTGCCAAAACAGCACACTGAAGTCAGAGAAAGTGCTGGTTGAGTAACTTGTGCAATGGATAATGCTTGATGTCTTAGTTCTGTTTTTCCAAGCGTTCTGTTTCAAAACCTTCATCTGTCTTTGAGCTATAAAACACAAATAGATTTAGTACAGATTTGGTGTTGTTTTGGTTTGACCTTCCTGTCCCGCAGAACAATATATCATGGTGAGTGATTACTTTGATTCATTATTACTCTTTAGAGTGCTTTTCCCTCTAAAACACACACTTTGGGATGAAGTAAAATATTAAGCTTTTTGAAGCATAAGTTCAATTGCTAGAAATTGAAATAAGCCCTTCACGCTTTATAAAGTGAATTTAAACTCCTATTTATAATGAAAATAGGGCTTTAAATTCAGATGTGCTTTTGTTAAAAAAAAGTGAATAACAAATTAAATTATTTGCTTTGAGGTTTAGGGTTTAATTTTTTCACAAGCAGTATTGTTTTTGGTATGTATGATTATTATTGCAAACCCAATGACTTTGAACTATGAATCCCATATTCAAGTGCTATTAAAGTAATTTTCATTATGTTTTTCTGAAACATTTTAATCAGATCATATAAAGTCAGGTAAATGAGGTAGTATACAATATGTGTCCACTTTAAGCTCTCCATAATAATTGCTTCAGTTACACTTACCTTCTCAAATACTGTTGCTCTAATTATCCTAATTTGCAAGTCAGGATCTTTTTAACTGCTGAGTTTGTCTGAAGTCAGAACCTAAACATTACATATCCTCTATATAACCTATGATGGTAAATTCACATTGAATTAAATGAAGTTCTTCCAGCCTAATAAAAAATAAACATATAATTTGTAACATTTTGAAGTCAAATGCCTAAATGTAATATGCAGTTACAGTTGTGGTTTGTTTTCCAAAATCGCAGTCTATATTGTAGACATGATTTCACATCCACAAGTGCAATACTAATTTAAATGGTATTTCCCAAATAAACCAACAATTTCCTCTTCTTGCCTACATTGTATTACTGCTTGTGTTTTCAACTTTAGCTATTTGAGTTACTAGCAATTTATGTGCAAATACTGAGTCATGTAATGACTATACTTTTGACTATCCTGAAGGTAATATCCAAGCTTGCTAACAATCCATTGGAAGCTCTTTTGGCTTTGGTACAAAATTAAATCCTTTTGTGAGGATGCTATACTCTTAACCCATGAAGAAAGGAGACACAACATTAAAGACCTTTTCTTATATACTCTTATGAGAAGCAGTCACTTTGGACGTGACTGGTGTCTTATAGTTCAAGGAGAAAAATATCAGTACATTTAACATATAGTTATTAAGTTTTCAGCTGTTATTGTCAGAGCAGGTATGTTTAGATATTTCAGAAAGATTCTAATTCAGTTTTTAGGGCAGACAAATCTTATTTGGGACTTGAATAGAGTTGAACTTGTACTCTCTCCCCTCATTCCTTAGGCAAGAACCTCAGTCAAGAATTTTAACATTTATTGATTACTTAGCTTTCTAGAGTCTAATTAAGGAATTAATTTAATTAATTAGTTGAATTAATGAACACATTTAACTAATGAACACATTTAACTAATTAAAATTATTACTAACATATTCAGGCTTTCTAATGAGATTACTTTCCTTGCCAAATATGTATCAAGACCTATTTTATCCAAATCATCTTCAAGCTAGAGGACAGAACCACGGTCTGGAATATCTGTATTTCATTTTATTTTGTTAACAAAGCATTTTCATTGTAGCTTAGCACCATCTGTACTTGCCTCCTTTTATTTCCTCTTTTTTTCATACAAAGCCATTTTTCATTCCTCGTGATTGCTCAGCCAAGGTGTCACCCAATGCTCTCATTTATTTCTCTCATTTCCCATGATGATTGCAAGCATTGCAGATACTAAAGTAGTTTGTTGATGACTCCTTCTGTACTTTTCACTGGTAATTCACAAATCAAGTAGTTTAATAAATAGGCAACTTACGTGTGGTGCGATACATTGATTTATCTTAAAAGTTTGCATAATAGGTTTAGCTATGATTAATTTAAAATGAGTACTCCTATGAGTAGATTACATATTTCTGGTAATCATTCATCACCATTTGCTTCAAATAAGGGGTGGAGCTAATCTTGGAAAGAGCTTTGTATGTGTGTTGGATGGCTGCTGAATGCCGCCCCCGTTGAAAATGCTGAGTCATCTCAGTTGTGTTTCCATTTAATTTACACTCAGCATAAAGCAGCAAACGAGGTAAATAGAACCTTCAGAGGAGCAAACTAAAACTATTGCTTGAACAAGTCCTTGTAAACGACAGGATTTAGCAACAGAGGAAAAATAAAAGGCATAGATAGGAGTAGGTTTTTCACAGAACACGGATCTTGAGATGTCTGCAGTGACTTGAGGGACATATTGGTTTTGTTTGTCTAACAGCAGCAGAACTGAAAAATTGCCAGTAACTTACTGATGTGGCAGTGGAATGGGGAAGTCTGCAGGGTGGTTTACATCTTGGAACCTGAGAAGCTTTCAGCAGTTCCAGAGATATTTTGACTTTTAAGATGACGGGATGTTAGTATGTACCTGCACCTCTAAATAGGTCAAGTCACATCAGTAGATTGGTCAGCAATTTTTGCCACAGTAGCCTTGGCAGAATTTCTTGGGGAATTTTTCCTGGGACAAGACCAGTCTGTTACTTCTGAATTTTCATTCCCTTGAAATCAGTAGGACTTTTCATCAGCTGAAAAATCCAGATTTTCTCAAATGTGTAAGCAATATTTTCTAGCAATAAACTTGTTGTGTAGTTCTTGTTGGCTTTTTTTCCCCATGCTACGGGAATTTCATTAGCATAGCACAGATTATCTTTTAGTAAATATACAGCATGTTTATAAAAGCTGAATTGTTTTGCTGGTATGTTTCACTGACTGGTAAAATGAATGTTTTTTATTTGTTCAGATGGTTTTTTGGCCCAACCAAAAGAGCAGATGCTGAGAGACAACTGTCATACCCTGGAAACCAGGCAGGAGCCTTCCTAATCCGAGAAAGCGAAAGTCTAAAAGGCGAATATTCACTTTCAGGTATATTCGAGTTTTTCATTTTAAGCAATGTTTCAAAAATTTCTCAGGTGATCTGGACTTTTTTATTTCTGAGAATGATAAACTATGGACATGCAAATGAAATTAAGTTCATAACAATATTTCCCAGGAGACATGTAAAGAAAACTTGGCAAGAGTAATTTGAGTTTTTACTAACAGAAATTAACTTTCTTACACATAGTACTTCCAGTGTGCCAGCTGCCTTAAAACAGAAACTATGTTCATGATTAAAATGCCAAAAAATACATTACAGTTATACACTACTGTTCTGATTAGTACACAAAATAAAAATTAAACCATGTTGGCAGATACCTGCAGATATTTCTGCGAGAATACATCCTTATTTATTTTCAGGGGCAAAAGGATAGGAAGATCTTCAAAGCTGTACTTTAGAGTCAGACATATTTAGTTGAAAAAATTAGTTGTAAATATCAGTAAAAAGTTAGATTTATTGTGATGATGGGTTTTGAAATTTATTTGAAGTCCCTTATTTCAATCTGGAAGACTGTTACATAAGGACACTTATTGGATAATGATTTTGCTTACTCACATTTATGTACATGTAATCTTTTTCATGTCATAGATATTTTCCATTTTAGAGAGTAAACGTGATTGTGAGCATTTTCTAGAAAACTTGTCATAAAAGTATGAATCAAGAGTATAATGTTGTCCTTGAGACAACAGGGCTATACACTCAAATCTCCTGATGTGCTCTACCTGTATAACTCTATAGGCCACTAAAGGCTCTTGGTGTTTGTGAATAAACTGTAAGTTGTCAGTGAATAATTATGTCAGTAAAATGAGAGGCACCTTGTGCATAACCAGATTCTTTCACGCTGACGCTTCTTGTGTTGGATGTTTATTTGTCAGCCACCACCTTAGCATTACCAGAAACATGTTAAGCAGCTTAATGAACTTTTGACACATTCTTGGTTTCTCTTTCCAATCATAAGGAAAGGTTATGTACCTGCAATGCCTTGTGGAAATGGGAGGGTTGCTATTTATTGCCAAGGCAAAGAAACGTATGTTATCCATTGAGTAAAATACAGGGCAGTTTATGAAATAAGTTCGATAGTAATAGTTCTGGGAGAGTTCATTCCCATACTTCATCATAGTCTTCAGTTTTCCCTAAAGGAAATTAGTTCTTGCCATGATGCACGGATGGAAAGACTAACATCAGCGAGGAATTGGACAACTCCCCAGCTGTGACAGAACTGACCTCTGTGCATGCACCCTTTTATCCATAGACTGTTACAGCCACAGACCTTTCAAAATGCTTTCCCCCTACATGCCAACTTATTCCTGTCTTACATGGTTTCAGCTTCATTGAAGTGTTCATCCAGTAACTGATTTCATCCAAGGGCTGGGCTATGCTGATAACAGTATGGTGTTATGCAGGGATGGATAGATAAGTCTGTATTATCTGCTTAATGTTTGCACTTCAAAACATGACACCTTATGAAAACTCAATGAAAAATCTTGTGTTTTGTGCACCTAAGGGTGGAAATGCAATTTTCTTTTTATTATTCTGTAACTGTAGCCTCTTAGGAAAGATAAAAAATATTAATTTTTCATCCAACATCCTGACTAATTCTCTTTCAGGAAGGTAGCAGTACCTTATTTAAACTGTGAAGTACTGCAGAGAAAGAGCCAAGAGAATGAAAATAAATATTAGGCCAGCATTTGTGGTAGAATGAGATCATCCTTTGATGCTGCTGTTAAATTTTTTCCTGACAAATCATGGATAGAAACTATATTGTATCTGATTTAGAATATTTGATTCACTTATAAAAGCTTGTGGTAGGCAGTTTTCAGGTTTCTGTATAAGCTTATCTGGGACCAGGAGACTTGATGATGGGCTGATAATAGCAAGATATTAAACCATCAGTGTGGATTTCTTCCATGCTGGTTTGTTTGATGAAGAAAGGCAAGAGTGGCACTGAAGCACATAATATACACAGAAGCAAGGCTCCAGCTACAGGAGCCAGTCCCCTCCTTCATGCACAAACATGGGTTGTCCTCTGAGCATGTATGCATGTATATATGTGTCATCTCAGATTTATTAAACATTTGTGCTCTTTTAGGCAAAGAAAGAGAATAAACTCTTAAGCAGTCTGTAGACAGTGACTATTAATGACATAGTTTACCAGTGCTACTAGATTCTTCAGCAGCTCCCCCGACTTGAACATAACTGAGCCTCAACCCGCTACTTCATTCTGAAGACCTAAATATTATTTGCTGCTTACTAAATCAGCTTGACTGAATGGAGTCTGTTTGTGTTGTGCAAGCTTTTTTGCTTCCAACCTAATAGGATACATAATGATCTAGACATTTTATGTCCATAATCTGTTTACTTATGTCTAATTTTGGGAGAGCTAGTGCATTCTAAAGCAAACGATGCAGTGAATTGTACTGAGGGGAGTATTAATTAGAAGGAAGGTCGTTTAGTCCACCAGATAGTATGGAGAAGGTAATTTTTTTTCTGACTCACTCCTTATTGTTCCATCAGGAATTATGAGGCTCTCAAAGCTGAGGCAGAAAAGTGGTGTTTTCCTGAGGAACAGAGTTTCAGAACTATTTATTTTAAAAGGCCTTGGATGGCTTCTATCACCAAAGAAGCTGATACACTGGCAGGGGACCAGTCACAGCCTGATATTTTGGAATATGTGTCTAATTTCTGTTTCCAATTTTTTCAGTGCAGAAAGGACAGAACCCCAAACTTCCATCCTCTGTGGGCCTGGTTGGGTTCGCTCTACCTTCTGTTGCTGTTTTGCTTTCATTCCAGAGTAGATGATGATGGCTAGAAGAGTGACAACCAGGCTTTCAGAATTAATATCTTAAAGAAAATATTGTAATTCACTGTCAAGCCTAAACATTTAGCTCTAATAAAGCTAAAAAGGGAAACAAGTAGAAAAGGAAGGTTTTTACTCGAGCACCCATATACTGATGTTATGACTTTAATGCTTGATTTCATACTCATACGGACAATGTATAAGAGACTACCTGTTAATGAGGGAGATAAATCTATCTTCTTAGGGAAAAAAAAAAACAAAGAAAAAAATTCTACCTTTCATTAAAATCACATTTTTCACTTCTAACTTGTCTTGATGAGAAAACTTATGATTTTTAAGATTTAGATGAAAAATTACTATTTAAATTTAAACAAAAAGTCATGTTCAGAAAGGTTTTTTCTCAGCTATGAATGGTTAAATGGAAAGCTCATCAAACCATCTAGGCCACTGGGATGTGTTGTTATAATTTTAAAGTGTTTGACATTTTAAAAATAGGTTTTCCCATTTTAAAAAATGCACATGTTGTTGACAGATTTTTATGTTGATGACTCCAGCATCTGGTGTGAAATGTATTAGATTTTAAACATGTTGGTGCCATCTTAGACATTGCCTCTTTTTAATTAAAAGCCATAATTTAGATGTGCTCAGCTTAATTGAGTATCACTGCCAATGTTAGCAGGAGGCTCTCTACTTCCCCCCTCACTGAATAACAGTACCTGAAAGACTGATTGTTTTAAATGACAATGTAAATGGTTTGTGTTTTCTTCCATTTTCTTCCATGCTCCTAAAAAAGATTGTGTGGTTTCTTCTAGGCCAGATTGGCTTTCAGCATAGGAAAAATAGGTAATTGCCTAGGGCAGCAGACTGATAGGAGAGGCAAAATCATGGCCATAGCAGGAGAACAGTTTCGGATCATCCCCTGCACCTGTTCTGAGCTGGTGAGGGTGATCACATAAGCCACCCTCCTCCCACATCCACCCTGGGCATGGAGGCCAAGCACAGCTCCTGTCAGCAGCTCTGTACTGCCAGTGCTGGGGGAAGACTGCTGAGAGGGGAGGTGCTAGGGCATTGGTGGCAACGATACCTTACTTCCTCCATGATTCACTTGATGAAGACATTGACTCTGTTGGTGCCACCATAGATTTTGCTGCCCTGAGGAAGGAGTAATAAATTATCTTATTCTCATCCTTGGGATAGCAAAATCTACTTATGTGTGGCCCAGCATTATGAAGATGGGAATCAGGGAGAGGAGAATGCTTCTGTTGAACTGAAACCATGAAAAAAATCTAATGGGGAGCTGTAATTCTTTTGGGAAAGGCAAGTTGAGGAGAAAACCATTGCACTCTTCAAACCCAGGTGCTGTCAAGCTGTGTGAAGCTGAAGTTGCAATCTGTGTAGAACTCTGGGCTCCCCAGTTCAAGAGGGACAGGGATCTACTTGAGAGAGTCCAATAGAGGGCTACAAGGATGATTAAGGGACTGGAACACCTGCCTTATGAGGAAAGGCTAAGAGACCTGGGGCTTTTCAGTCTAGAGAGGAGAAGACTGAGGGGGGATCTAATTAATGTCTATAAGCACATGAGGCCTGGGCATCAAGAAGGCAGGGACAACTTCTATTCACTGGTGCCCAGTGATAGGACAAGGGGCAATGGATTAAAACTTGAGCACAGGAAGTTCCACCTCAACATGAGTGTCGCGGACCGAGATAGGTAAAGCCGCGACCACACCCCCACCTCGGGGAACCGAGGGCTGAGGACCGCTCCCCGTCACACTCACAAACAACGCTCAGGAATCAATAGATTGCCGGGGGGGGGGGGGGGGGGGGGGGGTACATTACCAGGACTGGTCAGTGAATGTCGCTGGATTAAAGGCCATTATAGAGTCTGTCTCTCACAATGAGGAAGAACTTCTTTACTCTGAGGGTTACAGAGCACTGGAACAGGCTTCCCAGAGAGATTGTGGAGTCTCCTTCTCTGGAAACTTTCAAGACCTGTCTGGTTGCCTTTCTGAGTGATCTGCCCTAGTTTTTGGTCCTGCTCTGGCAGGGGGGTTGGACTTGGTGATCTTCAGAGGTCCCTTCCAACCCCTGACATTCTGTGATTGTCCTGTTTAGCTTCCTGGTGTGGATGTAGGGATGACTGGAAGCACTGAGGGGATTATGGCTAGCTCTCCCTTGAGAGACATATGATCTCTGTTGGGTTGGGCAGAGGAGCTGTACCACAATGCAGTGCTGCCAGTGTGTGGGGCAGAACTTGTGCAGCCAGACACAGCCCTGGGATACAAGTAGACAGCCCCCTGTCAACTACTGCACTAATCTCAGCTGCTTATCATATGAAGAGATGGTATCAGCAATAATTTTTCTCCAGCTTCTCCACACACATCACTGTCTGACCTGGATGCTGCCAATCATAAGGCTTCATATGAGGCTCATTTAAGAAATTAGAGCATATCCTTCAAATCAACTCTTGCATTAACATGAGCTGCATCACAAGTAATAATTATAATACTGCCAATAAACAAAGCAGGTGGTCAAACTATTATAACTTGTGATATACAACTGAGACTGGATTCACACAGTTACCCTGCTGGCCTTTTATTCAATGCATCATAAATAGCAACTAATTTGGCCAGATGCACTTTCCTGGGAACTTTGGAAAAGTAATTAAATTTTCAGTCTGTTGCTAGTGGATTACTCTTCCCTTAACTTTGTTTCACCCCATTTCCAAATGATACATCATGAAAATATAAATTAATTTTATAAATAAAAAATACTGATCATGGGTGTTTAATTAAAAATAAATGACGTTTGAAAAGTGTGATGTAGTTATCTTTATACTCTGTAGTTATAGTTACGAATATTCTCATTTCTGACCCTCAAGCAGAACTGTTAAATTCTCAGGTCTCTAAAAATATTACCTGTGGCAGATAGAAACGCTCTTAATATTTTCAACAGCTCCTTTATGCCCTCTGGTGGCGTGCGATGAAAATCGCACGGTGCAGTAGAAAAAAGTAGAAAAAGATGAAAGAAACAATATTCTTAAAATTGTTATTTTCTTTATTAATGGTACAATAAATACTTTTTTTTTTTTTTTCCCCCACACCCCAAATGGATTGTCTTCTGCACTCCCTGTGTTGCACAAAGTCTCCTTTGGAGATCACTGCTTTAAGCCATATATGATGGAGATGTCAGAAATGGTAATTATAAGCCTGGTATTCCTTAGATAATGCACTAGGTGAGTGACAGTGGATTTTTTGTCCAGCTCTAGCCTTCTGCTGGTCCAGGTCTATCCCCAGCATGCAGTGGCCCGACCTTCTGTCTGACACCTCTAGAGAGTGCTCTGATGGTCCCAGGGAAGGACACTTAGGGTGTCATGAAGTGCAGGTAAATAACTTACACGAGGCGAGGAGAGAAAAGTCTTGTTGATTAGGAGACACTAGATTGGAATAGAACACATTTAAATGGAAACAGAGTCATCAGCTACTCAAAACAGAGCATTTTTGGCCTGGATTTTTACATATTCTAGACATGCAGAGAACTCAAAAAAATGCACGGAAGCTGTAAATGATTTTCAGAGAATTTTGGTGGTGTGAAGGGTATAAGTGTTTGCTGTAAAATGCCTGCCATCCCAGCAGCTGTTATTTGGAATGCTAGCATGGATAAATTAAATATTAAAAACTGATTAAATTATTACTGTGAAGTAGTAATTTAATCCTGGCTGGTTTTGTTTTCCCTACAGATGGAAACTATGAGCTGCCTCACAGAAGATATATGAATGTATTTTTGCATCAGTTCTTATAGTGCAAGCAAGAATCTCCAAACCTGAGTAGTTGAAAACTGATAGACTAGATATGTTAAGCTGTCTAAACTTTGGTTTGAAAGGGATTTCTTTACAGTAGTCATCTCTGAAACTAAAATAATTTATTTTAAGGCCCTCATAAATACATTTAGGAATTTTGTGATGGTTTGGCCTTAAGCTGTATTGTACCACAGCTGTAATTCCTGGAAACTTACTATATTTAACTGTTCTTAGTTTTTGATGGTGTGTCTGTGAAGCACTACAGGATCAGGAAGCTGGATGAAGGAGGCTTTTTCCTAACCAGAAGGAAAACTTTCAAAACTCTGAAGGAGTTTGTTGACTATTACAGTAAGAACAGTGATGGCCTCTGTGTGGTGCTTGGAAAGCCATGTTTAAAGGTAAGAGTGGATGCTACACTGTGCAACGTGGCTTTTATAAGTTAGTTCATCAGATGTCAGTCAGAAGGTTTTAACCCCATATCTGCCTCTATTTATTCAAAATGTTGATGATCTATTTATTTTCAGGAAGTTCAGGCTAGTGCTACAGTTTCATTCTCGAAGCTGGCATGTTAATAATAAAACGCCATGACATTTGGAACAAATCATCATGTGGCTGGAGGAGAAAGTATGCCAAATCATGATTAATGAATACCTTTTTATAAATGTATATGGAGATGAAAGCTCCAACTTCATAACTCTAGCTGTCCATAAGTAATTACTGAGACAAAACCACAAGGTTCAGGCAAGCAATACGTCACTGTTCAAAAAGCATGCTAGAGGGATGATTTCTAATTTTTACTTTTAATGGCAGAATATTTTCTTTAGAGTATTTCTTATTTCTAACAGAAAGTACCCAGGACATGGGCTGTAGTTTGTGTTCTCAGCTCACTTTGTCATGTGTGTATACTCTAAGGCAACATTATTTATATCAGTTGTGACTTTATATGACATAGTAAACAATGACTTGTTTATCCTGTCGGAAATATATTAGAAGTCTGAATTACTGTATTATTTATTTTCTTTTACCAGGTACAAATTCCTACTACTTTTGATTTGTCATATAAAACTGTTGATCAGTGGGAGATAGACCGTCAATCTCTGAAATTGTTGAAAAAATTAGGATCTGGTCAGTTTGGTGAGGTATGGGAAGGACTGTGGAATAATACCACCCCCGTGGCAATCAAAACATTAAAACCAGGTATGTGAATTCTTAAATGCTAATAATGTGAAATGTTAGCAAGAGTGCTCTTGTGTTTTTTGAATGCTACTGAAAAGAGAGCCTATTCATGTATGCATCCATTCTTAAAATCCATGCACTTAAACATGAAGATTAGTAAATCTCAAGGTCCAGATATTCTTTGCTATTTTGGATCACAATTTTCTAAAGTTTTCTCTTTCTATATTAGCTGAAGTAATCCTTATTCAACATCTATATTACATAAAAAAGCAATCCAGCAAAGCCATCTGTTTTGGACAGTATTGCTTGTATGGAATTGAATGACCACATTTCCTCTGTAGATAAAGTAATCAATTTACTATCTGTAGAATTTCTTCTAGTGATTTGATGTTATACTGGAATGATTCCTTTGGTAATATAGAAGAAGCACAGTATTAAGTTTGTATTTAAGAAGTGCTTTAATCTTAACATTGATTGAATAACATTTCTCGAAGTTTTTTATACACAACAGTAATATTTGCATATAAGATAGGCTTGTTACTAATACAGATTTAACATTTTTCTTAATTAATTTTCATTAACTTCAAGTAATTTGTGCATTCTAAATTGACAACATAAAATACCTTCCAGCAGATGGCAAGAACCACATAGATAAGAAGGGTAGCCTGGAAGATATACGTGTTTTTTAAAAGGAGATAACAATGTAATGACTTGTGGTTAATTGAAAAAGCTTGTGTTGAGCATTAATGAACATGTTTGAGGAAGCAGAGCAGATTCAGATCTTTGATTAAGAATAACAACAATATGCTTGTGTCCTGCTTGAATGGTCATCTGAACAGGGAGGAATTTCAGCATGTGTTTAAGGGCTATCTTGTATCAGGATAGTGTTTTTGTTTTGGGACTTGGAAATTGAAAGCAAATAAGCACCTTCTTTTCTCTGCTTAGCTGCAATTAGAAAAAACGCTTGGTCTAAAGGCCTTTGATAATTCATGTGAAAGACAGCATATTTTTTTGCAGTGAACTGAAATTTTAATTTCCCTTTCCTAAGGCAGTATCCACTAAGCCTATACCTTTTGTGACTATGATCCATATGCCTATTTTTATTGACTTCTGAAACCACAAGTTTGAAACCAATCTTTTTTTCCTTGTAATTGACCTGAATCTTTCATTCTGCAGTTCAGGCCCATTACCTCCTGTCTTACACACCATGACTAAAGAGTAATTTTTATTTTCTTCCTCTTTACAGCAGTGTTGTAGTTACTAGAAAACTATTACCAAGTTCCTCTTTTGTCTCCTCTTCTTTAGGTTAAACATATCAACAAGATTTTTATTGTAGCTCAGATGTTTTAGGTGTTCAATTGTTTTCAGATGATCTTTACTGGGCTATTTCAAGGTAGTAACCATATTTTTTCCAAGTATGATGCTAAAAGGAAGAACAAGTCTAGATGTGTAAAGAGGGGGATTTGTTTCACATTTCTGACATGCTAGACCTCTTTTTAAACAGCCCAGTATGATGCTTACCTTTCTTCTCCATAAGACAGGAACCTAATTTGTCCATCTGAGTTTACTTTCCTATAACGATTTAATGCAACATCTGAATGAGTCTGTTTTATTGAAGAAGACTGAAGGGTCTTTACTAAAATGTGAAATCCCTTAAACAATATTTAAAGAGGGAAATAAATGAAGTTGGAATGAAGAACAAGACTAAGATATGTTAACCTTTTTGTGATATGACGTTTTCTTTTAGAAATTGTCCTTTTCCTCTTTAAGAAAATATGTGGCAATTAGCACTCTAGGAAAAGGCTTGCTTCACATGAAATAAAATAATTAGATTTTGTACGAATTGCCATGCATACATTTCTACTTATTTTCTTTAACAGGAAAGTGAAGCTGACATTTATCTGGTCTTGCATATGCAAAAAATGGGAAGCCATCTTAATAATATTTCATCTCCTTCTCTTCATAACTCATTTCAAAACTCTAATTCCGCTTTTCCTTCTGTATAATGGGGACAGTACGTATTATCAGTTCGCTGTGAAACAAACTTCTATTTTAATAATGGATTGAATCAGAATTACGAGACTACCCAGAAATATGTGAAATGCTAGTAGCAAGTTCCAGCTGTAGTTTGCCTTTTTTTTTTTTCTTCTACTCCGCCTGAAGAAAAGGAAGAATTCATTAATTTTAAAACTGAAACTGATTTTAATTTTCCTAAGGCCAAACTAATCTGTGAAGATTCATTTTTTGACTGTTCAATTCAGTATCCTTTCAAAGTCTTGTTGATAAAGTACACAGGTAACACAGTGATCCTAGAGGTATGTAAGCAGGAAAAGACTTCTATTTTTCCATTGTTTTATAATAGGATATCCTAAGACTGCTCTTACAGAATACTATAAAACAATAAAAAAAAATCACATAAACTTCTTCAATAGGTTTGTTAGCTAAAAATTCATTTTTTCACTGGAATAAACAATATATTCACTGCAAAGTCATTATTACATACAGACTAGCATAGTATAGCAGAAGAAACCCCTTCAGCTGTGATACTTCTGTAGTATCTTAGTTCAGCTGGGAAAAAGGGCTTGATTTATCAAAACTTTTTCCATCTCTGTTTTTTTCACTCCAGTCTGACTCCTGTTAAGGTCAACAGTAGTAGTCTCATAGTTCTCACAATGGGTTATATTGAGTAAGAACAGATACAAGACCCACCTGGATGTGATGCTTGGATAACAGAGAGTTTGTGATCTAATACTGTGATAAGGAAGTCGTCCATTGCACTTAGTGATGCTCAGAATGAAGAAAGACTTTCATTCTCAAAGCCATCTTGATAAATTATATAGGTAATACTGAATCTCTTATCACTGTACTTTGTCAACTATCTCATTCCCAAATGGAAGCATCTAACCTTGCAGTGTACTTCTCTAGGGAATTATCCTCTTCTAAACAAAGTTATTCACCATTTGAAGTATCTTACTGTAATCAGTGCACTGGTTTTCCATAGCTTGTTCTCGTCGTTACTCATGAGAATAACATTTCAATAATTAAAGAAAAATCCCAATACTCTCACCCTAGTCTGAGAAATAAATTCTTATCTTGGTACTAATAAAATGATAGCAATAGTAATTTCATTCATCATAATATAAAGATGATAAGTAAATGGAAGACACAGTCATTCATGAGTGATCAAGAAATACATCATGGTTTATGTTGGTGGTTGAAGCTTCCAATATTCACAAAGGCAATATTTCAGGCTTCAGGTGTAACACACTGTAAAATAATCCTCTCTTACTGGTTAGCTCGAAGATCTAAATCAGTTATCTTTACACTGAGGGAGAAGGGTGCGTATTTTTATCAGTCTTTTTGCTAAGCTGCTTTACAGTGCAGACCCACTGGAAAAGAAAGTCATCGGAACAACAGAGAAGTGTGATAAACTGGATGGGATCTGGCAGGTAGAGAGGTTTGAGATAGAGAGAGTTCTGTTAAAATGGCTTTACCCCCAGAGAAGTTGTGCCATGGAACCATGACTTCATTTCCAGGCAAGAGTGGGTTAATCAAATAATATAATCACATAGCAAACAATATGGAAGAGCATAATGCAATCAGTACCTTATAGATTTATAGTCCTGAAGGCCAGAAGGGATTTCTGCTGGACTGAATTTCTCTGTGGAGCATTACTTTGCAGTGTGCATCTGTCCTAGATGATGTATAGTCTGAATATTTTGTTATTATATGCCATTACATGTCACCCCTCTGCTGGGAGAAAGTGTTTATATTTAGTCAAAACACAGCTTGCTCTTAACTAGATAATAAATAGAAGTCTTCTGGTCCTGACATAGAGGCACAGAGAGAAGTTGCCTCAGCTGTCTTTGACAGTTTGTGTCAATGGTGTATCACTATGCCTGTAAGAATGTGGGCCTCATTTCTCATCTGGATTTACATGTTGTCTTGTCTTTTACTCTTGTTATGTCTTCTTGTAATATAACAAAAACCTCCTTGTATGCATTATTTTTTCTTTCTGTTCTGGAGGTACATACAGAGAAAGTTAAACCAATTTTCACAGAATCACAGAATCACAGAATTACCAAGGCTGGAAAAGACGTTTAAGATCATCAAGTCCAGCCTATGACCAACACCACCACACAGTCTAGGCTATAGCACTAATTGCCACATCCAGCCTTTCCTTGAACACATTCAGGGATGGTGCCTCCACCACTTCCCTGGGAAGTCCATACCAATGTCTTGTTTTATGGTGCTTTCCTTATTTCTCAAATAGTTTTTCTCAACTTACACTAGTATCTAGCTATTGCTGTTGAAAGGCTTAAAATTATTGTGTTTAGGTACATGACCTTCCAACCTGTAGGAAAAGGTAAACTCCCAGAATTCCGGTGAGATGACAGTGATGGATTTTTCTCAGAGCTAGTTCTCACTTGATGCAAATGTGTGATTCCTGACTTGTGAGTAATGAGGGTATTCAGAAATCTGTTTCCATTCCAGTTTGGAGCAAGAGCCAATTTTTCAGATATTACACATGAACTGGAAATTTCACAACTGTTTCTTTCTGAAACATTGATATGTACCATACTACCCTCATTTTTCCTATTTTTAGGCATCTAACGGCTTAGATATATCAGGCTTTTTAAATAATTACTGGGAAGAAATAAGCACTTACATGTCAGATAAATCATACTATAGATTAGAGGTGTACTTTCAATGAGAAAATTAGCATGATATTAAAACATGTTTCTTTCTATTGATTGTAAAATCTGGACAACTACATCAAATCTAGGTGCCAGAATGATTCTCTACAGTTGGAGGAGGTGAATTCAGCTACCAGCAGTGTTCTTTAATTCCACAAAATTTACAACACAAACAAAATTGAGGAAAATGTCAAGCTGGTGGAGCCTATGAGATCTTAAACTGGTCAGCCTGGGAGTCCTCTGGCAAAGAACTGCACAAGGATTGCGGTTCCTCAGACCACATGAAATACCCATCTTCTGACAAACCTGGTGGGGTGGCACCTCCCACCTTAATGATTATGGAGGATCTAGTTTAACCAGCTTCAGATTTTGGGGTTAGCAGTCCACTGGCTACAGACAAAAAGGCTCCACACATGACCCTTACAGACTGTAAGGGAGATTTTACAGGAAAAATAACTCACGTAGAGATGTTTTCAGATTTAATGAAGCATCTTTTTAAATTTAATTATTGTTTCTGCTAGCAGTTTGTTGTCCATCTCTAAACAGGAAGTTCAATAGTTCACTATCAAAAACATCAGAAGATGAAATCTATTGATTTGGAACATTTTTTTTTTTCCTCTGATTCTCTGGAGACTTTTTTAAGAGCCAGTGGTGGATTATTAAGACCTTCAAAATGTCAGAATGTGATCTTTAAACAAGATTTCTATGAACCTTGCAGAAAAATTCACAAGACTCATAATTAGAGTCTTTTGGTGTGGTGGGTTGACCCCAGCTGGGCATCAGGTGCTCACCAAAGCCACTCTGTCACTCCCCTCCTCAGCTGGACAAGGGAGAGAAAATATAATGAAAGGCTTGTGGGTCGAGATAAGGAAGGGGGGTGGGACCACTCACCAATCACCTTCATGGGCATTATGTAGCACACGACATAACAGACCAATGCTGGAGCTGTTTGTTCCTAAAGGACTGCAACCAGTGGAAGGGAGCCATGCTGGAGCAGTTTGTGAAGAACTGTAGCCCATGGGGTGACTTCCATTGGAGCAGTTCATGGAGGACTGTCTCCCGTGGGAGGGACCCCACTCTGGAGCCAGGGAAGAGTGTGAGGAGTCCTTCCCCTGAGGAGCAAGGAGAGGCAGAAAACAACATGTGAATAACTCATTGCAACTCCCATTCCCAGTCCCTCTGTGCCACCGGAGTGGAGGAGACAGAGACATCGGAAGTGCAGTTAAGCCTGGGAAGAAGGGTGAGGGGAAGGTTTTGTAAGATTTAATTTTTCTTTCTCATTATCCTCCTCTGAGTTGATTGGTAATAAAATTAAATTAATTTCCCCAAGTCAAGTATGTTTTGCCTTTGACGGTAATTGCTGAATGTTCCCTCCCTGTCCTGATCTTGACCCACAGCCTTTCATTATATTTTCTTTCCCCCATCCAGCTGAGGAGGGGGGTGATAGAAGAGCTTTGGTGGGCGCCTGGTGTCCAGCCTGGGTCAACACACCACATTTTCTTACTGTAATACCAAGTCTTGTAAAAGATCTTTAATATATTTCATTCATACAACAATATTTAGAACTTTTTATTATCCTAAACTTAATTTGTGAGTGTGAGACAGGCTGTCATTATACTATAAATCATAAATCTTGATACTTTCATTAGTACCAGCTTTCTGTGTCATCTCACCATTCTTGGTATACTCAGATGTTCCACTGTAGCATTTTATCTCCCGGGACAGTACCCTCCATTGCAGAGGATACAGATGGTAGTCATGTTCTTCTGTCTCCTACTCAGCTTTGTTTCCTCTTTTCCTTTCCCTGCTGTTCCTCTCTTCCCCTTCTCCCCTCATTGTGTCTGGCAATTCTAGTTCACTGTCTTCTTGTTCCTCCCACAAACATCCACAGGAGAACAGCACGGGAAGAGAAAACCCCAGCATCAGTAAGACTGCCTGTCAGTCATGATCACTTCTACATCCCCCCTTCAATAATCATAACTGTCCAACGATTTGAGTTTCCCTCTTCCTTGATCATCTATCCAATTGTTCACACTGTGCTCCCTTCTACTTCCAAAGTAGGACCTGGTCCAGATGAAAAATGTCAGTGGAGCAGGAGGTGCTTTTTTTGTGCTGCAGAGAAGCTGAAGAGTTCCTGCTTTCCTACTGTGTCTGTCTGGTGCTCCTTAGGTTTCCCATGATTGATTTCCTTTTCTTGCTTGACCTCGCATTATGCTGCCTGGTTTTAATACTCTGCTATATGCTGTCCCAAATTAGTGTTTACATTAAAAATTATACTCCTTCAGTGTAGAATCTCATTAATGCATTTTTCAGATGCTTATAAAACCCTTTATCTAATGCAGTAACCCTAACATCAAAGGAAACATAAGTTCCCAGCTTTATAGGCCCATGACTGAGTACACAATTACTTTAGGAAACAGGTGAAAAAATTAAGCTGTGTGGGTTTGTTACTGTGTCCATTGCACTATGAAAGCCAGTTTTTCCGCAGGAAATAGGTACATAATCATGAGCCATCCATCCTGTGTTGAAGAACTGCAGTGCATGATCCAATGGCAGCCTTCTTCAAACTTCTGGCAGTGAGTTGTTTAAATATTTCAGCAGTGCATTGAAGACACTCCAGCTGGGTTTGAAAGTTAAATGCACATTAGCATTTCTAGGCCACAGTGGTTTAAATGTATGGCTCCTAGGCTACAAGGTGCAGAACTATGGAATTTGTTGAAACAATCTGTTTAGCCCTGTGACAATGATAAAAAAGAAGTAGTAATGTGATGTCTTTATTCAGATAATTCTCTTATTTGTTCACTGTTGTTTGAGTTTGCTTTGGAAATATCTGTGACATTTTACCAGCCAAAAAAAAAGTGAGGGATGTCTGAATGACAAAAAAACAAACATAAGAATATCTTTGCCTTAAGGAACATCTCTGAATTTTGAGTTGTTGACCCACAGTCATCAAAGAGGTGTAGGGATCAGCATGTAGGAAAATGGCCTAGATGCCAGCAATTCCTGTTTCTGTTCTTGGCTCTACACAACACTGTCTTGCTGTAGATCCCTGAACATGTAATTCCACATTTCTGTTTTTATTTCCTCACTGAGGCTTTGCTGTTTTTCTATTTAAGTGGAAATCATTACAGCAGGGATTTGCACTTTCTCCTGTGCTGAGTGTGATGGATTGTCTAGAACCTCTTGTCTGGGCTAGCTTGCCTCTCCAACTGTCAGTATATAAAGCAAACATCTATCATCACCAATTAATCTTATATGAGAAAGATCCTTATTCCTGTTCAAGTTGACAGATGCATTTGTCATTATCATATTGCAAAATATCTCCCAACCTTTTCTCTTCACATGGAAGCTGCCCAAGCATGATTTTTTTTTTTTTTTTTTTTTTTTTTTGAGGTGGCTTTCTCAAAATAGTTTCTGGGTTGGTTCTGTTAGCAGAGGTTTTAATAATATTTTCAGTTCTTCAATATGTCATCTCTTTTGTGCATATGCAGTGTAAAAAGCTTTGCACTGAGGAAAGTCTCCAAGTTTCCCTGAACAAAGTAATTATTTTATTCCATTTAATTCAGTAGAGAACGTTACTCTAACTTGTAAGTTCACTTCTGTATGGTGAGAAAGCTGCTTGAGGATTGTCAGATACCTGTCTCTCCTGTTGATGTGAATAGTTTACACTCAGTCTCATGTGTTGCAAAAAACTTGGTCTTCCTGATGTTATTTCTTTATTACACATAAATATATTCAGAAGATCACAGTATGTGTTCGATGTACTCTATACACAAGTTCATTTTGTATAAACTTATTCAGAAGACAAGGTTGCACTGAAGTACAAGGTTACTTTGAAATCATTTGGGAAGTTTTATTGAAAGTTGCAAACAAAGGGTCTCTGGAGGAGCTAGTAAAATATTTAAGGACCACTTAGAACAGTGGGAACTACATAAATATAACTGACCTTTCTCTCTCGTTCATTTCCAAATTATCAGTGTTTATCTCATGATGTGAAGCTCCCTCAATACCGGAACAAAATATTTTCAGAACATAATCAGAGCTGATAGACCTGCTTTAAGTAGGCTTAAATTAAAGGTGATTTCTGGCAAAGCAGCACATCATAGAACACACCTCAAAGAAACATATTCCAACATTTTCTTCTTAAGAAGGACTTTAACATCTACAAAAATAGATTTCATTCAAAAAACAAATTATCAGGACAGTATTTTCTTTGAGTAGTGATCAATCTCCTTTTAAACTGATGAATTACATGAGGGATACTTGTTTTAGAAAAGGCTGTTAACTAGTTGTTTTATGATCAAATGGTTTCTACTTACAGTAATCTGCCCTTCATTTAAAACACACATAATTCAACTACAAAAAAAATCCCAAATCGTTATTTGAAACTCCATGTGGCATATATTTTATGTATTTCATTTATATAAACTTCCTCAAATATATGTATTCTAACTTGTTTGCCGCTGTTGTGACAGGCTTTAAATAACTAATTTGTAACAAGCATGCTTGCTTGTTTTTAGAGGCAGTTTTTACTTTGCTTATCTAGTTGCTAAAACCTAATCTTAGACAAAACACTGATAAAGACACTGTTTCATTTTTTTAGTTAGCATCCAATCCACTAGCATCCAATCCACTTATAAACTGCAGTATAAGAGCTAAAAGGATCCGAGATGGAGGCTGGGGGTTGGGCACTATCTGCTACTTTTACTATTTAAAGATATAAACTAAGTAAAACTGAAGGTTACATATGCTCTTCAGTATATGTAGGAAATACTTACTGATCTTTGTCTTTGGTTTGATATAGTTGTTTAGTACTTTCATAGTGTAAAGGAGGATTTGATGCTATTCAGCTAATAGAATACTTTTATCCTGATCAATTTACTGAAAGTTGTCATATATGAAAAACGTGTTGCTTTATTTTAGTTTGTTGAAGGAAGTTTATAGCATGATTAAACTGAGAGATTCCTTATAGGCAAACTTTGATAATGGGAACAAATCAGACTGTCATTTTCGATGATGTGAAGAAATCCTGTATAACAATCCATAGAGAGCAGGTGATTTGGTAGACAGCAACTTAGCAAATACTTAATCCTTTTTAGGATCAACTTGTCAAATTTTGGCACCAATGCTAAATCACCACTCATGCTTATGCATTTATCTTTAGAGGAAGAATACTTCACAGCATGCAGCTTCTCTGTAGGCGTGAGGATGATTTCTACAATAAATGTATATCTCTTGAAAAGAGTAAGCAAATGGACCACAGTATTAAACTAGTATCAAAATGAGTTCAAACCCTATAAAGAATATAAATAATGAGTTCGACCTGAGGCTTTTGTTTTTGTTTTTTTTTTTTTTTTAATTTAGGATTGGTGGAAAGTTCAAATAAAGCTGTAATGATTGCGCTGCTTTAAACAGGAAAAAAACATAGCGTTTCAGATATTTGGGTTTTTCCACCTGTCATCTCTGTTTTATCCAGACCTAGTATGAGTTACTTACTTTACAAGCAGGTCCCTACTTTATTCTGACAGTGACAAAAGGAAATGGGTATAGCCTGTACCTGTTCAGGATATGCATTATTGGATGCCATCCATTTATTGATCTCATGGAAATCCATTAACTTTGCTATCCCCTCCTAATGGCCTCCTACTGTCAAATTGTATCCCATGGGATTGCCAAGGAAAGTATGAGGACATGGGGGAGAGGAACACCTGTCCATTGCAATAATCTTTGCTTCCACAAGTTGCAATGTCAAGTGGCTCTTTTTTCACAAAGTCTATGTCAGAAGTATTTCTGAGTCATACCTCTTGCATTAATGCAAGGATATGAAATCACACATTATTGCTGCTTTGGGAAGTAGGCTGAAGCACTTTTCAGAAGGTGGCATTCAGGGTAGGTGTCGGATGAAGGTGGCCCAGGCTGATTTGCCAGTTCATTCTGTAGCACAGATTTTTTGTTGGAGTTTTATTGCTGAGCCATTTAGTATCCACCCAGTATTTTGCTTCATTTAAACATCCATGTTTGGAACAGAGCCAAACTCCCAAATGAACCTTGTTGATTACCTAATGTTAAAAAACACCATAAAGACTTACTCTTGCAGCCTTGGCTTCTCAAATGACACAGTCTGCTTACACTAAGAGAAGAATTTGGTTTTAAACATGGCATAGAGCAGACTAAACTTGGGTAGACTTTTCCCTTCCCCCCCCAAATCTTCAGTGTAATTTTTTATTAGTGAAACTATTTTGGTTTGGGAGGAAGAAAACATTTGAGTAGCTGGATAATTTCACATTTGTTTGTGTAAATATTATAAAATAGGTGTTATTTACCATCTTCCTCAAACATCTGAGACTATCTGATCACTACTGGATCATTCAATAAGAAGCTTTTCTTCTTTATTTGTGCATGTTTTTTCTAATCAATCCCCTATTCAGGACATATGAATTCTAATCATAAATTTGTCACTAACTTTAGCTCGTTGTGCCATTTCTGTATTGTTTCCTTGTCATAGTTTGTGCTTTGACTCACTGTGTATATTAATAGAACTAGAGATATTACGACCTTATGTAAAAGTTTAAAAAGTTGGGATGATTAGCTGTTAAGATACTTCTGCATTTAAGAGAGTGTAGGATTACTGTTACATCTGTGCATACATTAGTATTTCTGATAAGGTTGCTATTGTATGAACATTATAAACAGTTATTTGTATTTCTGTATATAAAATGCACATATCTACTCCTAATATGCTAAAGTGATTTCAATGCTTTCAGGCTGTGATTGCTGAAGCTGAAAAAATAGTGCAACAAATTCTTACTGCAGCATCATTTTTCTGTCCAAAATTTTACATTCATTCCCTTGGCACTCTTGCCTCAGTTTCTGGTCACTTTGTTAACCAGTTGCAACATAGTTGTTTCTTTAGATTATATCAGCTAAAATTCTAGCCTCACTCTTTTTTTCTGTTTGGGGGAGGCCTGGGGGTGGTTAATTTTAGCCTTTATATTTCTGGTAGCTGGAACATGTACGTTCTCTGCCCTTGCGCAACTGCCACATTTCACTCATTAACTGTTTATTTCAGCTGCACTGTCTGTTTTCCATGGCAGCTGTGAAGATTTGAGATGCTAATGCACTTTGAAAGACAGAAAACAATATCTCAGTTATTCCCTTAAGACTGTCAGGCTGGTAGGAAGGCCTTTAATAACCACAGCTTATGTTTTGTTATATTCTGTTGTTTCAGGTTCAATGGATCCAAAGGACTTTCTGAGGGAAGCACAAATAATGAAGAATTTGAGACATCCAAAGCTTATACAGCTTTATGCTGTCTGTACTTTGGAGGACCCAATTTATATTATTACTGAGCTGATGAAATATGGGAGTCTTCTAGAATACCTTCAAAGTAAGCAAATGACTATAAACTCATTTCAAGGGGTGCCACATCTGTCAGTTTAGTAAATACCACTAACATTAAAGATAGAAGTACAACACTCTGGTTTAATAGAAAAGCTACAGTATTTGTCATGCATGGGGACGCAAAAAGAGGAAAGAAAGAGGTTTATGAATTTTTGACGTGCCAAAGTATTTGAGAAGTAAGAGAGAATCACATTCACAGTTTGATTCTTGCCTTATAATATCCCACATTTTTCCACCCAGTTCTAGGAGTAGATGGGAACATACACTGACAGTATAAAAATACAAGCATCCAGAAGGATAGGTCATCATATTCGACATGAAATAGAGGCACTTCCACAAAATGTACTTAACAGCTTTGAAATCTATTACTAGGCAGGAATAGCCTTTCACTGTGAATTTGTCCTTGCCTATCGCATCACGGCTTTTATCTTAGCAGCACTTCAAAGTGTTCTATTGAAGGCAAATAATAATTAAAAATAAAGTTGTATAGTGTGGAACAGACTAGCATAATGATTGCAGCCCTGCTCTTGAGAAACGCTTGATTCTAGTGTTGTTATCCATTTTCAGTTTGGCAGATGTCTCTGCGATGCTAAATTTCTGTAAAGCTGTAATGATCTCTTGAAGACAAAATATTTGCTGTGATCATCTTCCTAAATTTCTTCTCTTTCTCCAGCCCATAAGACAAAGCTCTGTGAAATACTCAGGCAGTATTCACCATGGCATGTGCTTTCCCCCATTTTCTCTGTGGAACCATTTTTTTAAGTGAGGCTCAGTCCAGGGAGAATTACAGCTAAAGAAATGTCTGGTAGAGTGACAGCCCCACCAGGATCTGTGCAGAGGGGGACTGCAACGAGTTTGGGCCACATCACCCACAGTTTTGTTGGTATTTAGTGACCAGGGGTAGCGAGGCAAAAATTTCCTTTAAATTCTCATCTTTGGTGCCTTTGTGTGCAGATTGCTGCGTATCTGATTGAAAGAGCCTGGAACATCAGGCAATGATTGCTGTGCATGAAAACATTTATTACACTGGATAAATAGCTTTGAAAAAGCCAGGATGAGTCACAGCTATTGCAGAGGTGAAAATTGGCCTGTTTGTTCATGGAGTACAACATGTCCAGGACACATCAGCACTGCAGCCTGTGTGTAGACCTCAGAGAGACTGTGAAAGTCAGTTGGTTTCCAGGCAGCCGTCGCAGTAACTAAAAAAAGGCCAGTTGAAACCCAGCCTAGTGGTATCTCTTCTTGTCTGATGGCCTATGCACAGGGGGATAAATAAACGGAACTAAGAGGTGGAAGTAGTGATCCTTTGACAGGTATTAGTCAGAGAAAAAGTCGTTCCTGTCTATGAGAGTGAGTGCTGTCAGCTCTGTGACTGGAAGCGATCTGTATTGGTTGGCAGTTAGTGCACAGCCCCTGATAAGCTTGCTTGAGACTCTGCCACTGCAGGAACCAGGAAAACATTTCCAGAAGGCTGCTGTCTCTGTGTGCACTGTAGGTAAATATGGCAAACTGGCACGGAGGGGAGGTCTAGAGATCATTCTTTGGTTAAGTTTCCCCTCCCAGAAATGCATGATGTGTTTTTCTGGCTTTAAAAAGCCCGGATATTTCATGCATAGTGACTATGGCATTCCACCATAATGACAGCTACTTAAAAATGATGGGCATGTGAATTCCCTGTGCACCCTGTGAATGTACTTCTTGTTGAACACTGCTATGCAGAGTTGTTGAGCTGCCACCGGTGTGAGAAAAAAGCTACTGAAAAGCTACTGCAAATTTTGTTATTGGATGTGAATGAAATTGTCATAAATGTGTGAGTGTTGTTATCAATTCTGATAGACCTGGGGCTTGGCCTGGCAGGTACACAGTCTTGAAGTTCGGTGAATTATTACAGACGCAATGCTCTCAACTGGGGAAAGTGCTGCTTGCTTATTTATTCATTTATTTATTTATTGTCAGGCATCTGTCAATGAAAATATTTTCCTGTCTTTCCTATATGAGATATTGTGACTGATTCCTTAGAACAGGGTGCAGACCCCAAGCCTTCTTTAATATTTTCTTTAATAAATTTTTCATATCAGGGTGATAGTTTTGTAAAAAAAAAATATTAATGAAAAAGGATGTGGAGGCACTACATTTCTTTATAGGAGAAAGAATAAGCCATAGGAAGGTTTTATAAATTCCCCTGTAGTGCCTTGTTTGGAGTGCAGAAGTTATATTAACTTTGGATTTTTTGTTGTATTTCTTCCTTCTTCAAAACACTTTAAAACAAACTAAAGTACATTTATACCCATATGAATACAGAGGTGAACTCTTCCGACCTGCTCTGAACCAGCCAGATGGCATCTGGATCTGGTCTGGAAACCTCTATAGTTGTACTGATGCAGTACTGTGCTTGAACCTGTGTACTTTGGCTGGCCCAGCCTGGGGTTTTGGTATAGTCAGACATCTCTATGAGACAACCATACATGATTTGCACATCAGATACCAAAGAGATCTGTACTTTCATCCTCCGTCTTTGTGCACAGTTTTCAGCTCCTGATCAGCTGAGGAATTTTAAACTGAATTACATAAGCTAGTTTCCAAAACCCAGGCACTCATGCAAGGTGCTTGTACAGATTTAGGGTTTTTTTATTAAATACAACATAAGTGTCATTTCTGGATTTACATCTTTGCCCAGCAAGCTGAATAATAAATGTTGAGGTCTGCCTGTTATCAGAACTGCAAAACTTCAGAGTGTTATATTATTCTGTGGTCTGATGATGGATTTTCTTGATGGTTAAGTCATAGAATTTCACACAGACTGATTTTTCTCCCTCTCTCTTTTAAAGGTCAAGGCAGCTATTAAACATATGTGTAGGAGAGGAAAGACTTTCTGAGTCAACAACAGAAGTAAATAATCTTAGTGCTGGATTATCATGACAATGAGTTTAATCTTGAAAAGGAAGTAGGACAATACACATACAGGGTAAATGTAATAATTTAAAATTAGTTTATTTTACCTGTTCATCTCAGAACATCCAAATTAACAGGAAATTCAGGGCCTGGAGACTGCAGAATAGATTAGTAAAAAATAGAATTTCACACCCTTCACAAGGAATGATTGCAAGGTCAGGAGGTGATCCTGCCCCTCTACTCCGCACTTGTGAGACCCCACCTGGAGTACTGTGTCCAATTCTGGAGCCCTCAACGCAGGAAGGATGTAGAGCTCTTGCAGTGAGTCCAGAGGAGGGCCACGAGGGCTGGAGCACCTCTCCTATGAAGACAGGCTGAGAGAGTTGGGGCTGTTCAGCCTGGAGAAGAGAAGGCTCCAAGGAGACTTCATAGCAGCCTTCCAGTACCTGAAGGGGCCTACAGGAAAGCTGGGGAGGGACTTTTCGCCAGAGAGGGTAGTGATAGGACAAGGGGTAATGGTTTTAAACTGGAAGAGGGTAGATTTAGGTTAGACGTCAGGAAGTAATTCTTTACTGTTAGGGTGGTGAGGCATTGGAACAGGTTGCCCAGGGAGGTTGTGGATGCCTCCTCCCTGGAGGCATTCAAGGCTATGTTGGACAGGGCTTTGCACAACCTGGTCTAGTGGAAGGTGTCCCTGCCCTTGCAGGGGGGTTGAAACTAGATGATCTTTAAGGTCCCTTCCAACCCATATCATTCTGTGATTCTATAAAAATGCCAGAACCGGAGGAGGCTGTGACAAAGCTAAGACACACTTTCACTGTGAATCAATTTAAAATCAGAAACTGCCAGCTACAAATGTTTTATTTCTTTGACACAGAGGCAGTAAGGAAGACTCACCATCGTCAGTGGGAAAGGAGAACTGCTGATGAACATAGCAGCAAACACTAAGCTTTTGATATTGTTACATTCTGAAGCAGGAGGTTCAAACACAGTGCTGCAGTGTTTGGGTTTTGAATTGTTGTACCCTAATGGCTTTTTGGTTTGTTTTTTTTTTTGTGGGTGGCGTGGGGGCACCTGTCTTACTATTTTTGGCTGCAGTTTTTCATGGTAAGGCTCTTTCCTTCATGTGTGGAGGCAAGTTGCTGTGCTCAAAGTTCTACTACTTTGTTGGAACAACAGATCTTTGATTGCCAAATCTCTATTTCTGGGACTTGCTGATCTTACAGTGGTGGGAATGGCATGCACGTTGCTTCAGAATGTTCTATGAGGGAAGCAGATAGATTGAAAGCTGCTCAAGGAGTCCTACTGTTGAGTAGCAGCGACAGAGACAGCAACATGAAGCAATTCAACTGAAGTGGACTGGAAAGTGAAAAGTTACACTTGACAGCAGATGGTATATTTCGTAGTAAGAATCCTTGGAGAACAGCAAACAAGGCTAATTTTGTGCTTTTCCATCTTTATTCAGCTTTGGCTGCACCCAGTGAATACTGACATTAACTCTTACTCACAGTTTGGAATGGGTTATGTACCTGTTGGAAAGGCAAACATCTGCTTTACTAGCAGTACATAACTGTCCTTTTCTTTGGACTTTGTCAGCAGCTCCTTCTGGCCTAGATCAGCTGCTGCATTTAGTATCCACTCTTTCAGAGAAGATGGAACAGGCATTGTTACTCAGTTATGATGACATTAGCTGCATGACTTGGAGTAGTGTCATTCACTAACCTCTGTCACTGGTTATGTTGTTCCATTATTGTATCACATGGCATTGTTGATTTGTGTTGGCTGTTTGAACCAGTCAGCTGTTATGTTATTTATATCTGAATACCATAAATATTATGTTATCTTTGTCATCTTCTTTTTAAACAGAAGATGCAGGTTCCCAAATCTTCTTGCCACATCAAGTAGACATGGCTGCTCAGGTGGCTTCTGGGATGGCTTACCTGGAATCCCAGAACTATATCCATCGGGATCTGGCAGCCAGGAATGTTCTTGTTGGTGAACACAATGTTTACAAAGTGGCAGACTTTGGACTTGCGAGAGTTTTTAAGGTAAGTTGTGAGAAGGTGAATTGGCTCTACTTTAACTCTGGGGAGCAAGGTGGAAGATGTCAACTAAAGGATTAACTGTAGCCTCTGAATTGCTGGATTCAGTCAAAAGGCATGCATGGGGAGAAAAGGACACCTAACTTGTTCACTTGCATCCTCTACCTGCATTATCCCATGCAATGTTAGAAGCTGGCCTGTACTTCATGTCAGTCTGGAGATGACATCCAGTTATCTGCTTCCCACTCAGCCACCAAGGAAGGAGCCTGGCAAGAAATACCCTTTGCTGCACAACTTTTATCTACAACACTAGTGTCTGCCATATGGAGAGAGATCACAGGAATGATGGCAATTATCTTCCTGAGCCTGTAAGGCAAGGCATATAAAAATGTATTGACAGCTATTTTCTCCTTATTCACTTCCCCACTGCCTCTGTGATGCTTATGAGTGTAGGTAGTAATCATAAAAGAACCTTATTCTCTCCACGACGAATACCAGAGTTCATAAAGTGAGCTCCCAGAGCTTTAAATCTGACACAGTTTCAAGTTCTTTGCCATTGTGCTGCTTTTTTTTCTCTAGCCCTCAAGGATGTAGAATGCCGAATAAGGCTGACCAAGATAACCCTAGGAAAGAGCTGTGGTTTAGAAATGAGTTTTCTTACCTCTGGAAATTATTTTATTAGATTTGGAAAGACTTGATTTGCCATATTTTATGGATTTCAATACGTAATCCATAATTTCTGAGGTCTTACTGTTTTTATTGATTTATGCTCTTGCACTGAGAAGGAAAAGAGAGAAAAAAAGCCTTTTGCTTCTCGTTTGTTTTTTTTTCCATTCAAGCAGCAGAAATTGAAGTTCATGACAGAGCTGGATTTATTACGTGCTGAAGTATAGAATAATGGCTTGACAATGGCATCAAGGGACTTTGCAAGTGCTTTTTGCTTAATTTTTATTCTTCTAGCTATGCATAAGTTCAGATTGCACCTTTCTTTAACATGAAAAAAAAATATTTTTAAATGAACAATACTTACAATGGATATTTCTCCTCTGTCCTCACTAGAGAGGGTAATAATTTACAACTGTTGACATTTCTTGTTAAAACTGAACTTTACTAAAATACTCTGTCATAGAGTCATCTTGGCAGACTTTCTTAGGAATATTCTGTCTTCTAAGCCTAAGCACTAACATGGTCACATGCAAAGATCGCAAAGGAGTAGGTGTGAGAAATTAAATCTGTATTTCTGTATGCATCGATTAGCATAATGAAAGACTTCATTGTTGCTAGAGTTGAGTGTTATGTGCAAGATGCAAACTGTATCAATAATGTAGATACAAAACAGTAACAACCAGTCTTTTCAAAGCTATAGGGCATTACAGCTGGGAAATGTACCTTCTGTATTGAAAGCAATTAAACAAATAAAATCTTGTACACATTCACCTGGATTTGCATGTGAAAAGCCTGACCAAGGCTTAGATATGACTGATGCACACCAAATTACATTTAGGAATTCAAGAGAGAATAAATGTTCACAAAGATCAGATGTCTGGGTTGTAAAGCCCAGGACATATTTCTACAATTCTGCAAGTAAATAATTTTCCTCTTTCTATGTGTCTTTCATCTTCACTTTCCACGAATTAATTTGACCCACTGTATGCTAATATATTAATTGAATCACTTGGAGTTTGTTCTTTGGTCCCCAAAACCTGCTTAAGTGATTGTTATCAAAGACAATGGCCCTTCAACACTGCAATAAATCACAGAAGAAAGGTTCCAAAATTCATTAGCTCTTGCTCTTGTCTTCTCTGTTTACTGAAGACCAGACTTGAAGCCATTTGGTCTCTAGTTTCAGCAGCATGCTTACACTGCTACTCCAGACAGACTTTTGAAATCTTGCATGCCAGGTCCAGAAATCACAGTAGCAGGTCGTAATTAATCACAAGCCACTCCAACAATGCATGGTCAGTTGAAATGATAAATGCTTTAGGAAAGTCTTTGATGAAAGGTAGCATTTCTCAACTGTGAAGCCCAGTTCAACAATAGACTGCAGTAAGCGTGTGCTTTAATACCATGAAAGGCAAGTGCTAGGCTAGAAGAGGATAAGATTGAACACATGCTTAGCTTTTTCAGGTGCTTAATGCTTTGCTGAAGCAGATCTGAAACCAGACTTGTTTTGTTTTACCTGTGACAGGTAGAAAATGAAAATGTATATGAATCTAGAGCTGAAACAAAACTCCCACTGAAATGGACAGCCCCGGAGGCAATCCACTACAACAAATTCAGCGTTAAGTCAGATGTCTGGTCATTTGGAATACTTCTGTTTGAAATAATCACCTATGGGAAGATGCCTTATGCTGGTAAGTGCTTTTACTGAAAGAATGATGGCTCATGTTTTGTGGCTTTAAGAATGACATAAAAGAAGAAGATGAATGTCTGATGCCTGTCCTATGGGCATGTTAAAGGGTTAAAACTGTAAATACAGAAAGAAGACTCTTCAGATGAGGCCTGTTTAGTGGCTCAAACCTTCTGGCTGCCCCAGCTTCCCTGGAAGCTTTCCAAAGGCTGTGATTAGAAGCCATTCAAGCTTCCTCTCTCTGGAGTCAACCTGCATTACATGGGCACTTAAGCCAACTAGCTCTTTCCCTCCAACATCAGATCAAAGATGCCGATTCCTGGAATGTGGAAAAAGGGAAGGTTTTTCTGTCCCTTACACCACCCTTGTGTTTTTTTCAAATTTATTTTTTTGAGGACATCTCATGGAAAAGCAGATTATTGTGAAGTGCTACACATGCACTTCAGGAAGAAGATGTCTGAAACATGAATCAGGGTGTTTATACCACCTTCCTTCATGTTTTACTATTACAGTGGAGAGTCTTCATAAAGAGAAGGATTGGATCACAAGAATTAGGAATAAAATGTCACTAACCTCATAAGTGGATTTAATGGTATGTGAGCAGCTATTATTCCTAAGAATATGAGAAATGCTCAAGGAACCATGACTTCAATAACACAAGACATCAGTAAAATTATAGACTGTGACTTGTTTTGTGATGGTGAGGAGAACACAAGGAAAGAACTAAAGCAAAAAAAAAAAAAAAAAGTTATGTTGGATCCATACAAGCCTGAGGGCGAGGGTGTTTGCCATGTGCTACATCTCACAGGGTCCCAAACTGATATTTCCTGCAAAAGGAAAAATTGATTCTGCTTTCTGATTCCCACTCTTAACTTCCTTTGAAACCCTTTTGGAAAAAAATAATAAAAAAAATCCTCAACTCTTTCTTCTATAAATCACAGGTGTGTGCCCATTCACACACACACAAATAAACTATTCCAATATAAATGATATGTAACACCACGATTCTTGGTATTGTCTGAAAATATGTTCAGCATTATCTCTTTGCAAAGGCAGAGTTTACCTGTAACTTAACAGTAGAAAATGTTGGGGTTTTTTTCCATGGCTATGTGCTTACTTGGTATTGCTTTCAGGAGATTGTCCTCAGTAATCAGGTAGGAGAAGAGATTATGTTGATCCATGGCGGCAATGGGTAATATGCAGAGGAAACTTCATTCAGAGATCTAGGAAAAAGAAGTAAAGATTATGCAATTCAAGATTTAATTTAAAGAGTAGAAAATTGAAAGGGAAGCCGGCAATAGTCTTGATAGATAAAGGTATAGCAAAGGTAGGGGATTGGTTTCTTCTCCATGACCTGTGGTGACAGAGCAGGCAGAATGCAGTTGTATAGCTGCACCAGAGGAAACTTAATGCTGACATTAGGGAAAACTTTCTAAACATCAGGAAAATTCAGCAGTAGGAAAGATTTTCTTGGGAGATTTTGGAGTTACTGAGACTAGAGGGATTTAGTTTAAGTGAAATAGATTTCAGAATAATTTCAGCAAACCCGGGGTGGTGGAGGAAAAGCCTCACACCCAGACAAACCCATTAGCTCTGCCTCTTAGATGGCGCAGTTGGGGTGAGGGAGTTGGGAAGCACTGGAAGTGGTTTTTAACTGCTGGTTTGGGATCCTCCAGTGGCTCTCCTGACCTGCTGCCATTGAAGGGTACCTGCCAAGGCCAGCTCTGCCCTCAGCGTGCATGTCTGCCTCATGGGAGGGCACCCACTTGCCTCATCTAGGTAAGAGATCAGGATATGTGGAGTCACTAAATAGATGCTGAGTAAATCAGATAACTCCTTTTGGCTTGCAGGTATGCCAGGACAACAGGTGATCCAGATGCTGGATAAGGGGTACAGACTCCCTCAGCCGGAGACCTGCCCTGCGCCGTTCTACCAGCTGATGCTGCAGTGCTGGAGCGCAGAAGCGGGTGGCCGGCCCACCTTCGAGGCCCTCTGTGGGCAGCTGGAGTCCTACTTCGAGTCTGACTCCTCCTCTTATGCCTAGGCCCAGGCTGTGGTGAAGTGAACCCCCAGTCTGGGGCTGAGGGACAGACACTAGCCAACATGGCTGAAGCAGAGCCTCTGAAATTGGCCTAACCTCAGTCACAGAGGTTGTTAGGGGGTGTTGAGGAATTGTACCTTGAGATCCCTGCACTGATACTCAATGACACTTAAAATTCTTGCTGCTGGCAAGTAATTTGCAAGACTAAGCATCAAGAAGCTGGAGGGGTGGAGTCTTCTTAAAGATAAAATGTCTTCTATTTATTTTTTAAGTAACAGATTGCAAGAATGAAATGAGTGTTGCTCAATAACCATTGTAGTGTTTTGTAGTTTCTTTATTGGAAAAATTATTTTCTCTTCCTTAGATTTTTTTTGTTCCTACCAGGTTGTTCTCATGAAGGAATATGAAGGCTCTGCACAGCAGGATCTGTGCTTCCAGAGTCCTCTCATTGAAAATAAATACATAAATAAATAATCCTGTGACTGTGATGATGGCAGAATCCAGGTTAATTGCCTTGCTTAGACTTGAAGTACATGTGCTTTTGCTATACTGGAAAATAAAACAGATTTTCACAGGAGTAAAGGAATTATTTTGTTTTGTGGATGCAGAGTGATCTTTTTTAGTTTGTCTACTGTTCCTCTTTTACCAGAATAAAACCACTTATTATTAGATTATTGAAGCTGTTTGTTCTTAATGCTGTTAAATAGTGCCGTGGAACCAATGAGTTATTGTCCATTGAATTATAGAATCATAGAATGTTTTGAGTCGGAAGGGACCTTAAAGATCATCTAGTTCCAACCACTCTGCCATGGGCAGGGGCACCTTCCAGTAGACCAGGTTGCTCAAAGTCCCATCCAACCTGACCTTGAAGTGTAAGTATTTGTTTTATGGTTCATTGTTTTAGGGATATTGAAGGGAAAGATTTGTTAACATGAAATCAAGACTGCCTTAGCCTTTCAGAGTGACACCCTTTCCTATCCTGCTGTCCAAATAACAGACTCTCTCCAACAAGATGAGGTCCAGGACAGGTCTAGGTTTTTTGCAGAGGAACTAGCGATCTATATTTTCATCTTCTCCAGAAGTAACTTTAATATAGGAGATTTAAATAATAGATGACCCACTTTATTTTGTTGCATGGGGAAATGGAGCCCAGGTGCTTCTGCTAGCAGTCTTTACAACTACAGGTTTTAGATTTTTTTTCAGTTCTTCTGATTAACTACAATATCAGTTCTGCTAAAATCTGATATCACTGTGACAGTTTTATGTTCTCAGTTGTGAGGCTTAGAGAACCAAGTTTTAATTTTTTACTGATGATTCATCAGTTAATTATTTAACAGCATAATCCAGGAATTAAGCTGTACTGTGTTAACGTTGTGTGAGCTCGGTATAAGTGTGCTACCATTTTCCTCTAATATCAAAAAAGGTATAAATAAATGAAAAGATTCATTACTTTAAAGGCTGGGTGGCTTTTATTATGTTTTAAAAAATTTCTTTTCTTCTCTTTATACTTCAAATCCATTCTTCTCAGTGCCTTGCTTCTAATTTTTAATTTCCTTTTCCCCTCCTCTACTTTTGGATGGCAGCACACCTTTTTTTTTCTTTCATACACATCCCTTATGTAATCAATATTCAAAACTCCTTTCGTTATTTATTGTTTTTCTCCCCTTTTTATCTTACTACATGTAGAGTCTTTGTAACATTCTGTTTCTGTTCACCTTCATTTTCTGTGCAGTGTTTCTCCCTACTAACTCTCTTTATACTAATTACATGTGTGAAGCACAAAACAGTGAAAATTAATTAGCTGTCATAGCATCCATGCAACTTTGGGAAGTAATCATCCATTCTGAAAGAAAAAGAGGTTAAGTGAATTTCCCAAACCCATCCTGACAAGAATTGGCATTGAAGGAACTGGGAGACTACCTGGTAAAGTCTCTTGCTGTCCTCTGTCCATGCTTGTTTTGAGACTCATACTGGCTACTGGCTCATGGCCCCAAAAAGATGTTATTTATGATTATCAAACCTCCACCAATCCATGGGGCTCTCGTCTGACTTGGAGCTGCATTTGATGCTGTTGCAGTCTGAGGTTAACAAGTCCCACAGAGTAGGTCTAGGTAATAAGAATAGGAATGCTGTTATTTGGAAAGACCTCAGCATCAAACTTTCAATCTTGATGTTCAAGCCCTATTTCTAACATGATTTTTCAGACTTCAAATATTAAGAATGTCACAAATAAAAGCTGTGTTTTCCCAACTCAAAAAATCTGTTGATAAAAGTAATATGATAATAAAAATCACAGACCTCTAGAGTCCAGAGGAGATGAGTTGCCAGGAAAAAGAAAAAAAAAAAAAATCAACAGCAGGGATATAGCAAAATTTTCAGAATTCCAGTTCATGCCAAATGGTCCAAGCTGTCCCATGTTGGCCTCTGCCTCAGGTGGAAGTCAGCAGGATTCTATGGGACTCCACTGAAGTAAACACACCTGTACAATAAATATCTTCCTAAACGAACATAAAGGGAATATAAGGTCTGTTTGTTCTGCTAAGGTGGATATTTTGTCTCCCTAATTTCTCCCATAGTAAAAGGAGAGAGAGGTGAATGAGACAGTGAATCAGTGCACCAAAATTTCATTTCTGCTCTGAAGCTTCCCTGGTGGGCTTCTTTCTTTTTGTTGCTGTAAAGATATACCAACTGTGACCTCATGAACCACCTGTAGCTGAGAGGAGCAGAAGCTGCAAGTGAGTTGCACCCTGCTGAGCTGTATGAGGAGAGGGCACCCATGTGTGATGGCCTCCAGGAGATACAGCCTGGCATGCTGGTGTGCTGCTGGCAGGTGCACTCACCTGCTGCTGCATCCTGCCATTTTCACTCTTGTGCTTTTTCTTTGCATGCTTGCACAGCTGCAGCTAGTTACTGGAGTTTGGACCTTCCAGCTGCTTCTAGTATGCACTGGCCCAGGGTGGTAGACAAGCAGCAGCACTGGCTGAAAGCAGGCAGTAGGTTCACTTTGGTGCATCTCATTATAGGCACTGCATCAAATAAATGTATTTTGTATTCATCTTTGGGGCAGCCTGTGCATGTTTGGTCTACCCAAGGTGATGCACTGTAGGTGAAGATGTGGAATCAGTCTTCCAAACCTGAACACCGTTTCCACCCCAGTGGTGTGTGCCCTGTGACCAGTTCACCCTCTTTTCTTAGGAGAAGTGGAAAGCAAGGAAAGGCAGGAAGGCAGGTACAGGACCAGGATGCTAATTTTTGTCTTGCACGGGGTTGCTCTGAGAAAGTCTGGTGGCTGGTAAAGCTCCTTTGGCACTATCAACAGTCCAGCTGAGGCCAAACTGGGAAATCCCAGATGCTGCTATGAGATCAAGTGGTTCTTCCTTCTGGCTTAAATCCATGCACTTGCACTTAGTCCCTTATTTTGCCTGTCCATAAGCTCCTGTAATACCAGTGAAATGCTGCCTCTCTACTATGAGCTCTAACTCTGCATCTCTTTTTTCTTGGGCTGACAGGGGAATAAACAAGAGGAAGAGCAGCAATGAAATGGAATCAGAAAAGCTCTGGAAAGAAGGAGCAATGTGGAAAATTAATCATTTGTTTTCAGCTCTTTCTCCCCATGTTTTTGCAGTCAAATGGTTCCATTACTAAGAAAGACTGGAAGAAGAAGGTAGCAAAGGGTGATAAACCTTTGCAGAGTTCAATTTGCTTACAGGGAACGCAACAAGCAAAATGATACCTTTCCAAGTCCAATTCCATTTTATAATAATCTTATTTATATGGCAGATAATAATTATAGCCAGAAGTCTTTGCTATGACTTGATTTAAATTAAACATCAAGGTTATCATTTCTGGCTACAGTGCACAGTGAGATGGGTTTAACTTATCTCATTCTACTCTTGAGGCCTTTTATGTTCAAGGTTCTGCTAGCACTATCTATTGCATTTGTTTTTACCTGATGGATCATGGAGGGAAAATAATAGATTCAGTTATGAGAAACAGTAATCGATTTTTTTGAACTCACATAAATTTATATGTTTGGCTAGAATAAAAGGATCAGGAAGAGATAAGTTGAATTTTCTACAATAGACCCGTTCTTGTGAAATTCACTTCACATAAATTGCACTGCGATGTCTTTTATGTAATGTTTTATTTATGTAATTCAGTTATTCATTGAGAACTAAATCCTTTTATGTGGTCTTACAAAAGATAACTTAAAAATGTCCAACCAGAACGAACCTCTATTTTTCTTACACTCTGCATTCTTCAGGAAGTTACAGAACAATACAATTGAACTGCAAGTATTAGGGAGTCCCTAGTGGGGTTTTTTTTGGCTCCTATTAGAGAACCTTTGCTCACCTAATCTGCATTGAAGAATTAAACATATGATAGGGCAACAGGAAATCTTCTATCACTTGTAATGCTTTCTTTTTTTTTTTTTTTTTTTGTCCTTTTATCCTGTACTTGTTGTCTGAATGTCTTGACTATGAGCAGCAACTTTCTTTGTGTAGATATGTAACTTACAACATGCAAGGAACTGATCCAGCAGAGTGCATAATTTTATTGTGGAAAATTTCAGTGCATAGAAAGGACTCATTCTAGTGGTTGTTTTTTACACTCTCCTACATGCTTCTGTTTCACTATAAAAAGTGCTGTAGTATCATGTCAACCCATGGTCACTGTGGCTCACTGGTCAGCCATTTGCAGTGTGTAGATCTTGGAGCAGATAAAAATGCTACACATAAGAGTTGTGCCATTGTGCTCAAAGAGAGACAGATGTGTACAGAAAGCTTTGTGGCTTCTGTTCTGTTCCAACAACATCTGGGCCAGATGTGTTCTCCAGTGTGTGACAGACCCCTACCACAGTCACCTGCTGCAAAATTTTGCCCAGATGAACACTGCATATGCTCAAACAAAATACTGAACTGGGGTCTTTGAAAAAGACTTCATTCTATCCATGCTTACTATTGGCATGTTCATGTAATTTGTTTTTTTCAGTCTCAGGCTTCTCAGGAATGACTAATACAGAAGAAAATAATCAATAAGAGAAATGACATGTATAAGCAAGCTGGGAAATCAGGGAAAAGTACTTTGGCATTTTAATCTTCACAACTGCATTGTGCTGAAGAATTCAGTCTTTCCTTATTTTGGTAGAGAGAAAATTAAAATGTACATTTGAAGCATTCAGTATGCAGGAAATGAATCTTAGTCAATTCCTGGATCTAAATACCACTAGAATTGAAAAACTTGCTACAAATTGTACTTGGTTCCCACCACTATTTTCAGCAAAATAAATTCTTCTAAAATTAGGCAGATATGTGAGAAGACAGATATACAACTTCTTCATTTCTTCCCCCTCCCCCCAGTTCTTAACCAATATTATTACAGGAGGATTATAGTGCCCACAGAGTAAAAAGATGTCAGTTACTTCTTAGCTAAAGGTTTTTCTGTTCTTTTTCTAACATTAACAAAAAATGTTGAGTCTTGAAGATTATTCCCAAAACTACCCTTAAAAACAACAAAAAAAGAGTGTTTATCATACTTTTACAAGTGTTATGGTCTTTAGAAAAGACAACAGTAATATATTTCAGAGCAAACAGAAAGTTACTGCTGAATTTATATTAAAAAAACCACCTTTGGATAAGCTGGTTGTGCTATTTACACTATTAAAGAAAAGTATATTGCACTGCATTACTTTCTCTAATTGATATAAATATCTGAGTATACTGATTGGACTTCTGTGTTTTAAGATACCAGAGAATTCAAATATATATACAGCAATATTAAAACAGTTTCATTTTTATCTCCTGTCTCTAAACATGCTGAAGTTTTTGTTGGTCATGTGTGGTTTTCAGCGTTGTTTTTTCTCTCACTATTTTTATTTCTGTTTTTGATATTTAAAAAAAAAAAATTACTTGGATGTTTTTATACTGTGATTAGTTTGTTTACATTTGCAAAAAGGAAAACCTGTTCATATTCCAAAGTGCTCCATTACTCTGCCAAATATTTAAAATGACCAAAAACAGAACACAAGGCATTCAGTGTTCTTTTTTTTCTATGAGGCAGCTTTTTATAAACAAATGCTTGTCCACTCTGTGCCATCACAAGCATCTCAATTTCACATCCCTTTCAGAAGGCAGAAGAATCAAAACTGAGCTTACATGTTCTAGAACTCCTTGGCTCTGGGTTATTTTGCACCAAAATCAAAAGTGTGTATTTCATGGTTCCTTTTAGTTCATCTTCTACATGTAGGCACCAATTCTCCAAGGTCAGCAATGTCACCTGAAGCCACAGTTATTATCACAACATTTAGATAATAACTATCTCTCCTGTTCCAGTTGTTCCACCATCAGCATTGCCTGTTTACTCAGCAAGCTGGCTCTCATCCATACTCTCATCCCTGCCAGATACCAGATCAGTTATGGAAAGAGAGACATGCAGTAAGAAGTTAGAAGCCCACAAGTCTTCTCTGATTTATTTAACTGTCTCTCTGCCACACACACACACATTGAATTAAGATAGATTCCTGTTGTGGTTTAACCCCAGCTGGTAGCTAAGCCCCACACAGCTGCTCTTTCACTCCTCCCCCGTGGGATGGCGGGGAGAACTGGAAGAGTAAAAGTGAGAAAATTCATAGCTGTGTGTGCAAAAAAAAAACAAACCAAGGAATCTGTTCACTCCTTCCCATCTGCGGGCAGGTGTTCAGCCATCTCCAGGACAGCAGGGCTCCATCACGCGTAATGGGTAGTTGGGGAGACAAATGCCGTCACTTTGAACATCCCACCCTTCCTTCCTCTTCCCCCAGCTTTATATGCTGAGCGTGACATCACATGGTATGGAATATCGCCTTGGTCAGCTGGGGTCAGCTGTCCCAGCTGTGTCCCCTCACAGCTTCTTGTGCAGCCTCAGCCTGATTGCTGGTGGAGAGGTGTGAGGAGTAGAAAAGGCCCTGATCCCGTGTAGGCACTGCTCAGCAATAGCTAAAACATCTCTGCATTATCAACACTTTCAGCACAAATCCAAACCGTAGCCCCATATCAGTGATGGATGATGATGAAAAAAAATGCTATCCCAGCCAAAAGCAGCACATTCTCCACCCCTTATTTCATACCATTTATGTCATGCTCAGGTCCCACACTATCCGATACATCATTAATCCCCACCACCCTTCCCATCCTTTGATACAGTACACAGATATCATTCCCTTACTCTATGGACCATCCCTTTAAAATATCTGTAAAATATCTGCAAATGCCCCTGAAATGTCCATTGAGTTCATTTAGTCCATGACCATGGGCTCCATCTGTTATGGTGGTCTCTCAGGACAGGAGAGGTGGTTTGTTGCATGCAGTTACTGGACAACAAAACCAGGTCAAGTCACTGCTGCACTTGCACTGCTGCTTGTAAGGCTGGTCCTCCATTGGTTCAGGTGGTTCCTGCCACAGTAATTCCTGCAACATGCAACTCAAATCCCAAGTTCCGACAAAATATGTAGACCCATTCCTAGTGCCATTGACTTTATGTGTTAGCAGAAGCAGGTAAAGGACTTGGGTGAATCAACACAATTTATCATGATGGAATGATGACGGAAGCAGAGAATTTAGAGCAATAAATGATTTTTTTTTAATCAGTTATCCATTTACATCTTTGGATTTGTATGGATGCTTCGTTTTACTCTTTTCCACTATGAAATTTATTAAGCTTCTTTTGGCCTCACAGGAAAACCTAGTCCTAACCAAAGCCATTACTAATGTTTAGAAAATTTGAGCTAATTTTAATTTAGCTTAGCAAGGGTAAATTTTGGTGTCAAACTAGCCGAATTAGCCAAAAGCTGAAAGCATTCCTACACCAAGCTCATTTCCCATCGTGTTTGTATCTTTAGCCCTGTGTAGCCCTGTAATGCCACAGATTGCTATGTTGGGTCAGCAGTAGGGTGAAACAGTTTCAGGGTGATCCAATAGCTCTCCCCATCCTGGCAGTACAGTGGTACATGGTCGTATTACTGTGTGTCTGGCTCTGAAAAAGACCTGCTTCATTTAAGGAGCAAGCAATGTAGCTTTGACTTTCCTCTAATCAACTGACACACTAATAAAGGAAGTGTATTGGCTACTCCTTGCCTCATTCAGTGATAAGATATTTCACTATATTTGTGGTTTCTGGAGTCTCATAAGTGCATATCATATCCTCTTACAGGTTCCAAAGCTCTAAAATAATTTTGCAAAGTTTTTCGTATTCACTCTTGAGATGAGAGATGTGGCTCCAGCAATCAATTATCATGTGAAATTATTCTTAAGGGCAGAGATAAAACATTCAGAGTATTAGACAATAACCATAATTTATTTCTTTAATTCTTCACATAACTAAATTGTGAGTTAAAATGAGATATTACATAAGATTTATTTAGGATGGATTTTGGAACTTGATTGCGGGAAACATACTTACAGTTATAAATCGTTTATTAAATTATCTCTTCTTTAGCCTGATCTGTGGAATAACTGTATTCTCAGCAGTGAATTCTTAATGTACTTTACAGCAACTTAATTTAAATATAGTGCAAGTGTCAAATATTGATTTGGAGTTGATTTATGACTGATATCTAAATCATAATGGTGCTGTTTCTTAAGGCTAAAAACATCTGACCCTTAACTTTATTATCTTTTATATTTTATGAGCAAAATTAAACTTCTGGCCTTCTAAAATTGAAATTTACAGTTGCATACTCTCAACATGAATATATTTCTGTGGCTATGAAGGCAGTTAGGAAACCTTTTGGTACTTCAAATAGGCTTTTTGAAATTAGGAAACAGCAATTTTCTTTGTGGTATTTCCATGCTCTAGGCAAATGTGTGACTTTGTTGAAATAACAGAGAAAGCTTTAGGATATACAAGATAACTCGGGTACCCCAACCAAAGAGTTGTAGGAAACTAGAATCTATTACCAGCCTCACAGAGAAAGCAGAAGAGAAATGGAGTTAGCCTCTGCAGTTTTGTGATGTTTTGGCCTCACTGTTAGCAAACCCTGCACTAGCTGGTAAAGATACATTAGGTAGGCTAGCATAAGTTTCAACAACTCAACAAAGATGTGTATTCTCTGTACTTTTGAGAAACTGATGAGGAGAATGTTAAATTGCCCAGTTATCCAAGTTCTGTATTTAGCGTTCAAAAGACAAAGTTTAATAAATAGTCTCCTGAGTGTCATTTTGGGCTAGCTTTTAAAATGTGATTGTTTCTTACCATCACAGGTAACTCAGTTCAGTGCACAGCAAATGTTCAGCTGAAAGCCTTTACCCTGTGTAACTGTGGATACACTGTTACCAGGTTGTTAATAGACGAGGAACTGCCGGTACAAACTGCAGACTGCCTTTTGATTTGCAGTGTAAAGCACTGAAAATAATTTATCTGCCTTAAGTGGATGAAGGTGAGAGGAAAAGACAGGCAAAGAGGGAGAATGCCTGTGGGGATAAAGCGTTCTGGTCTAAAGACCAGCATTGCAGTCAAGAACATATGACAGCTAAATAGCTGGAGCCCTCCAGATGTGTCCAAGATAATGAGTCTAGACAGCTGGGTCTCCTTGTGACACCACCTGAGCCCAGTAGAATTTAGATGTTATTTGTTGATTTTGGCTGGAAAAAAAATATTCAAAGAAACCCATCAAGATTTTTTTTCAAAGACACAAATTTCTTTGGCTGCCTGACTACCGTTCCTTGTGTGGCATAAGAGATAGTAGGACTGGTATAAACTTTACAGAAGGCTATTTCAAGGTTCACATGGTGCATGAGGTAAGCAAGGCTTAGGTACACCAGTGGCTGTAGTGAGAACAGCAATCACAGAATCACAGAATCACCAAGGCTGGAAAAGACCTTTAAGATCAGCAAGTCCAGCCTATGACCTAACATCACTACATCAGCTAGACCACGGCAATAAGTGCCACATCCAGCCTTTCCTTAAACACATCCAGGGATGGTGCCTCCACCACTTTCCTGGGAAGTCCATTCCAATGTCTAATCACCCTCTCCAGAAGGAAGTGCTTTCTAATATCCAACCTAAGCCTCCCCTAGTGCAGCTTCAGGCTGTGCCCTCTTATCTTGTCACTAGTTGCCTGGGAGAAGAGCCCAGCCCCCACCTGACTACAACCTCCCTTCAGGTAGTTGTAGAGTGATAAGATAAGTTCCCCCCTGAGTCTCCTCTTCTCCAGGCTAAACAACCTCAGCTCCCTTACCCTATCCTTATAAGATAGGGATATTCCCCTATTCCCTCTAGTCCTTTCACCAGCCTCGTTGCTCTCCTCTGGACCAGGTGCAGCACCTGAATATCATTCTTGAAGTGAGGGGCCCAGAACTGGACACAGTACTCGAGGTGAGGCCTCACCAGTGCTGAGTACCGGGGAAGAATCACACCCCTACTCCTGCTGGCCACACTATTCCTGATACAAGCCAGGATGCCATTGGCCTTCCAGGCCACCTGGGCACACTGCTGGCTCATGCTCAACCGGTTGTCAACCAGCACTCCCAGGTCCCTCTCTGCTGGGCCGCTCTCCAGCCACTCTTCCCCCAGCCTGTAGCGCTGCCTGGGGTTATTGTGGCCAAAGTGCAGGACCCTGCACTTGGTCTTGTTGAATTTCATGCCGTTGGCCTCAGCCCATGGACCCAGCTTGTCCAGGTACCCCTGCAGCTTCTTCCTACTCTCCAGCAGATTAACACTTCCCCCCAGCTTGGTGTCATCTTCGAACTTCCTAGGGGTGGACTCAATCCCCACATCCAGGTGGTCAATAAAGATATTGAATAGGAATGGGCCTATTGCTGATCCCTGGGGGACACCGCTGGTCACCAGACGCCAGCTGGATGCAGCTCCATTCACCATCACTCTCTGGGCCTGGTCATCCAACCAGTTTTTAACCCAGGAAAGGGTGCACCTGTCCAAGCCATGGACTGATAGCTTTCCCAGGAGGATGGTGTGGGAGACTGTGTCAAAGGCCTTGCTGAAGTCAAGGTAGACCACATCCATAGCCTTCCCCTCGTCCACTAGGTGGGTCACCCAGTTATAGAAGGAGATGAGATTGGTCAGGCAGGACCTTCCCATCCTAAACCCATGTTGGCTGGACCTGATCCCCTGGTTGTCTTCCACATGCCACGGGATGGCACTCAGGATGATCTGTTCCATAACCTTGCCAGGCGCTGAGGTCAGGCTGACAGGCCTATAGTTCCCCGGATCCTCCTTCCGGCCATTCTTGTGGATGAGCGTCACATTGGCCAACCTCCAGTCATCTGGGATGTCATCTCCAGTCAATGTGCCCTTTGTGACATTAGAAACAGCCACCTCTGTCTCCCAGCTTTGAACAACCAGGCTCTGGCACGGGACAGAGCTGGGGATGCAGACCCACATCTCCAGGCACCTAATGGCTTACGCTACTACTTGGTTTCTACTGTAACAAATAGGAAGCTATGAAATAATAATATAGCTCAAGTTTTCCTATCTATATTAGGAAGCCTGACTGAGAAGCTCATTCCTTTGGAGCAGTTAGTCATAAACACAAAATGCCAACACCAGATAGCTTGTCCTTAGCACACGCTGGCGAGCCTTGCAGAAACGCGTGGCAGAAGCCGGCCAGTCACTGTGAACTGGAGTTTTTGCACCCCCAGGGTGAAGGGAATAAGCAGGGGCAAACACTGGCCCTGGCCAGGAGAGGCCCTCGATGCCACCTTTGCAGCAGGCAGCAGGCTGGAGGTGGGACAGCACTTGTGGGGAGTTCTGGGCTGCCCTTGGTGTCAGTCATCTCTCCGTGAAGGGAGACATGTGCTTTCTCTGGAGGGCTGGTAGCTGGAGGAGGGAGCAATTACCCCACCAGCAGTGGCTGCTGAGGGTTTTCCAGCCTGACTCCCACACCTGGGCCTCCCCTGACCCCTTCTCATGGTCTATTTCAGCTTAAAGGGACACTCCAGTATTCCTGCAGCCTTTGCAGGTTATATTAATCTTGGTTTGTGGTGTTTGTTTTTTTTTTTTCTTGGGGGGGAGATCATGGTGGTTTTTGTATGTACGTGGTTTTGATTTGTTTTGTTTTGTTTTGAAATTTGCTTCAGCAAAGCTGTAAATGCCTTAAGTTAAGGAACGGCTTGGAAGACAATGTAAGACCCTGTGTGGAGACCCCTGAGTGGTCAAACTCCCTCTTTACCATATATTTTACTAAACATCTCTCAGTTACAATACTAAGCACAATACTGACAAACAGGTGTTTGCTCACCTTGATTTTACCTGCTGCGATCCACGTAGCTGTTATTGGAAAGCTCTGCTAGTCTTGAACTTGAATTCAGCCTTTGACATTTCTGAGAGAAAAATTTCCCTGCTTATCTTTCCAGACAGAGAGGATGATGGAGGCCAAACACTGGATGCAGAGGCATATACGTGCTAGCATTTGTGTATTTGATTCCTATTCCCTCTCCTTCACAGAAGCTTACAAATGTCCAGGAAAAAATAGAGCAGAAACTTACTGGTATAAATTATTCAAGGATGCTGCTGATTCTACAAAGAAGCCAGGAGGAATCTGCCTCTGAAGCATTAATGTGACAGTTTTGAGTTGTGGCAGGTGGGTTGGGAGAAGAAAGCTTAAAAATGAACAGAACACTGTTCTATGGAAACACACATTTTTTAAAACAACAAGCAAGCCTGCTTTATCACTGGCTTGCACACAGGTTGCCAGTGATTATGAGTTTGGGAAAAAGGGAGATGGGGGTGGAGGAGAGGATATTAAAATCTTAGCAAGTCTTGTCAATACGATACAATAGATCTGTTCAGTGCTGCTATGGGAAACCAGAAAGAGGGACAGAGTCAGAATCCAGTGGGGTTTCTTTGCTACTCCACTCCCTTGGTTAAAATTGGGGAATGATCTGCTTGCCCTACTTAAAATGTTGAAAACTTTTGCTTCTGATTGACAATTTGGAATCTTAACTCAGTCGTGATCTGCCTGATTTCCCTGGAGACTCTGAAGTACAAAAGGTGCAAAGAAGGTATATTTTTTTATTAAACTTCAGTAGATAGTACCAATACAAGGATGCCAAATTCCCTCATCCAATAGAGCATTTTTCGATTGGGAAGCCCTATGGCAATGTCAGAAGGCCTCTATTTAATGACACCCCTGTATCTTAGAACTAAAATACTATTTTGGACAGACCTAACACAGGTTTCTAAGTGAATAAGACATTTCCCAGGACAGCGAACAAAGTCTTATGCTGAAGGGAACAACTATATTGAATTTATGAATTTGTCACTGTATTTTTTGGCTTTGTACCTTTAGTTCAATATTTCAAATCTTTGATTCCTGTAATTTAGCCTTGTGGCTTTTTTCTTTTTCCCCATAGGAGATTCAAGTTTTCTTTTCCTAATGCATGGTTTGCTGCAAAAGCAAGGTCTGCTACCTATATAGAAGCTAAGGATAAAAGTGATGTTCACAAAAGGCTGTCCTACAGAAGCAGATTTCCCTTTTCTCTTTTTCTTTCTATATGTAATTTGTATATAGTACTATTTCCTTTCCCAGCTGAATTTCATTCTTTTTTGGTTTTTCCCTCTTGGGTTGATTTTTTGTGCTCCTCTCTGTCCTGCAGTGTATGATTTTCTTTTTATCTGCTCAATGCTCCTTTTTCCCCAGATGCAAAATGCCAATAACATTTGAGTCATTTTTTTTAACAGATTAATATATTTTAATTGACTTTGTGTCAGGAAAATAACACCATTGCATTGTTAGCCAAAGGTAGGAAACAGAACTACATCTTTGATTGAGTTTTCATCAAATAGAATCTGCTAAAATGGAAATACCTTGTGTGGTGTAGATTTGTTTCAGCTCCCTCTTGTTATTGAATGCATGGCAGAAATGCCTGGGTTAATGCTTTAAAAAAAAATCCCGAAGAAGGAGACTTCTGGCTTCCAGTCCTGCTCACAGTACAGAGGGGCAAATTTGGAGCACTGAATATCCCTCCTGAAAATGGCAGTCAGGCATTCCCCTGCAGACCAGGTCCCTGTTCCTACTTAGCCAGGCCCATGATCTCCTGTAAAAGCAAATATCCTTTTTAGGGGGTGGGAGGGTTATTAATTTAAAGAAAACGAACAGCCGTATCTGCCAGTCCACAGAATTCTAAGCAAAGAAGTAGTCTCTTGTGTAAACTGCTCATGTTTGTAACAGATTAGAAGATACCATTCAGGCTCTGTGTTTGGTTTCCACGCAGTTTTGTTTCTTTCTTGTCCTCCAAGGTATCTGCTCCTGCAGCCATCCACACATGCAGGTGACGGCTGAGAGTGCAGCTCAGCAGGTCACGCTGGCACTGTGTACCATTTGCTGTGCAGCTTCACGCCAAAACTCTGCTGCTGGAGTGCTCCAACTGCTCACTCTCCATTTTTGTCTTGGCTCAAGGAACTGCCACCTCCTGCCACGTCTGCTACTAGAGAGCAAAAACTAGATTCTCACCGTTATCACCGTTCACCAGCCAACTCCTACTACTTCTACCAACTGCAGAAGGGGCATGAGCAATCACATTTATTCAGTGTGTTTGCTTCCCACATGTTAACCCAGACGTGCCTTTGGCTTACCATTCACTTGCTACTGTGCCATTAGAATAATACATGTAACACTCCTCTGTCTTTTGGATGGAGAGGAGACTGACTTGATCTCACCTGTAAACCACATGCTTGGCTTGACAAGCCAGAAGGGTTTGCTCTCTGAATTAAAAATGCCAATTCAAAGTGCCAGACAAAATCCCCTTTATACATTAAGTTTGGCATGATGCTTAGAGGTGGTGGGCTGAGTAGCCATGTGGGAAATCTGTGAGAGGCTTTAGGCTTTTCCTTCCCCAAGGACTGGATGAGAAGAAAAGCACAGCTTTCATGTGCTGAGTCTTTGGCGTGAGTGAGCCAGGCAAAGCGGCAAATGATTCTTCACTCTCAGCTGCTGGTTGATTGATGAGAACTGAATTGGTGATAACTCTGGAGGGAGATGTTTGCCCTGTCTTCCATCTGGAGCTGCTGTGTTATGACTCACGGAGATGGCTATTGAGCAGGATGGGCTGGCAGACCTTCTCCAGCAAGTCAGACTGGAGGCTGGGGAAATAAGCAAGTTATCCAGGGGTGCTTGGAGTGAACAGACTTTGATGTATCTAATGCTGATAGCTTTCATAAAAACACAAAGTACTAGGAAATTGCAGAGAGTAAAGGGGAAACTGAGTGTCTCTCTGTCTTGAAGACAAGGAAACAATCGCAGGTGGCAGCTTACATTTCTCAAAACTCTTCCTCCCTCAGGGCCATATTCTGCCCTTGGATCTGCTTGATACATCAATGTAAAATGCTCTAATTTAGCTTGTAAGGGGATGCCAGTTGCCAAAGTTTAAATTAAAGCCAGAGACTAACTCGTCTTTCCTTGAGGCTAGTGTTCTGTGCCTGAGACTCACTGTAAGGTTCTGAACCAAACAGGTCATCGCAACACGATGTTGTCAGGCACTTGAGCAGGCTACCCAGGGAAGTGGTGGAGTCATCATCCTTGCAGGTATTTAAAAGATGTGTAGATGTGGTGCTTAGGGACATGGTTTAATGGTGCACTTAGCAGGGCTAGGTTAATGGTTGGACTTGATGGTCTTAAAGGTCTTTTCCAACCTAAATAATTTTAAGATTCATAAAACTGAAGAAAATACTTGGGAGAGTTACCCAGGGCTTGGAACATTTACACCTCAAATATACCAAAACTGGTTTATGTACCAAATTTCTACTGCAATTCTGGGTATAAAAATGGAGAAAAAAAATCTTTTAACTCTATTCACAGAGACAAATCCCCACATGCAGACCACTGATGACATGAGGTCAGACTAGGATAGCTATTCAGTTGCTTCAGTCCTGAGCGAAGTATTGGTCCATGTAATATTAGAAGAAGAAAGAAAACAATGTAATGCCTGGTTTTGGGCTATTTTAGCCAGAGGTGGGGTTTTTTGTTTGTAGGGTTTTGTTTTGATTTTTAAATTTTTATTTTTACTTTGTAAGCTACAAACAAATGTCTGAAAGAATACCAATTTCCACAATATTTTCTATGTGTTAAAGAAATATCACTTTCTGTAATGATTGCTTTTACAGTTCAATAGATACTTATGTAGCACTGGACAAATAGTTTTCCTTTTTAAATTTTCTCTAAATCTTTAATTATTTCTTCTTTCTCACTCAATCTTTCATTTCAAACTCTCATTTTGATGCTTATTATTTTTCTTTCTTCCACCTTTATTTTAGACCATGGTTTACATATGCATAGTATGTAGTCATTCAAATACATGCAAGTTCACTCCTTTCATATCAAATTTTCATTGTAACATTTTGTGTGAGTTACATTTTGTGAAAAAAATTTAAAAAGGGGTCTTCCTGAAAAAAAAACACTTGCACTGTAATTAGTTTTCATTTCATAGAACAGAATGGCCCTTAAAAAAACCAAATGAAAGGCAACATATTGGAGGTAAAGGAAGTGCTTAACTGAAAGCTCATCTAAACCAAAGGTTTATAACTTTTGGCATCTATCCAGAAGTGTCACCTCTAAGCTCTTACACATTCAAAGCAAAGAGCCGTGCACACAGAGAAGAAACATGCTGAGAGAAATTATTGCTGCTCATTTCTTGTCTCTTTAATATTGTTGGAATTCCTCAACTGCCTGTGGAGTATTCTGTCCTTCATGTTCTTGAATAAACACAAAATGACATTTTCTCATCTCTGATAGGCACAAGTTTGCTGAGTGGGTTGTAGATAAACCTGAAGAGTTTAGCAGGCTTCTGAAGTTGAGAATCTCAAGTGACTTTTTCCTTCCTCCAGTGTCAGCTACTGGGCTGGCAAACATGTAACACCAATAGCATTTTAATTACCGCGTGTTAACCTTTAAGACATTTTCTGTACAATCTGAAGAAGCAATCTATGCAATTTTAAAACAGATATATTAGAGTGAATAGGAATTCTAAACACCATTTTCCTTTACAGTCCTCCCTTCTGCTCCAAATGGTTAAGGTAGAAAAGCTATCACCAGTGAAGATACTTGTTATGGAACACAACATTTATCCTTGTCCAGTGTAAAAAGATAATGTGAGGTTCTATTTGTACCTAGTAGTTACTTAACAGAACTGTTCAAAATTTCTGCACCCCACACCCCCACACAACTCCAAAAAATTTGGAGTATATGTTATTATGAAAAAAGACACCAGAAAATGTCAGTTCTGGTATTTTTTCATTTTTTTTTAATTAAGCTAATCAGAAGAATTTTAAAAACGTTAGACCAAATAAAAATGTTTTGTCTTAGAATGCCAATATGATTTGTTAATGATATTGTGAAATCCAGAGTCTAAAATCTCTTCAGATGTTAAAAAGTTTTCTTTCACTAGAAATAGAAACATCTTTCACTTATTTTTATGCTAATGATTTTGGAATTTGCTCTGAACAAAGAGAGCACTTCTGCTTTTCATTTTAATTATAGGCCAACTGGAAAATCTTAAAATCTTTACAGAAAGAGAATGACATTTTCCTTTAAACAACATAATTCACACAGCTAGTCTCTAAGAGATTTTCTGACTCTGCTAAAGAAACTAGAACTGTGAAGAGAATGTTTAGACAACTAAAAATTTCATTTTCATAGTGTTGGAATCCCAACACTGTTTGGTATTGCTGTCAAATAAATTATTTCTAACATATACAACCCCTGAACTGCCAAATGTTATATTACTTTAGGGCAATGAATTATGGCATTCCAATTAATGCTATTTTAAAAAATAGTAACTTTAGAATTACAGTTAAAGATTTAGAAATTCCTCAACAAAACTAGATAGTTAACATGAAAATACAGCAACAATGACAGACAAGTTCTGCATTAAACTGCAGTGAAAACCTACTGAAACTTTTAAGTAAAAAAAAGAAACTTAATATAGTTTCATTTATCCCAAAACAAAATATGTCTTATTTGTCAACTTTTAAAGAGCACAAAAGAAAAATACTGAATTAAATGTTGAAATGAAGTTTTGTGCAACAAGAGAAAAAGGAAAGATATGATTTTTGACAGAAATTAGGAAATATATTGACTTTTTACCATAATTTGTTTTCTATTAAAAACCCCCACAAAATCAAACAATTAAATAAAATGTACACATATTTATAAAATATGTTGCTGAACATGTATTTATTTTTTTCCTCCCTACTTTTCAGCCAGGAATACCTACAAACAAACTTAGATACCACTTGAACGTAACCACGTTTTTAGTTAGGCATCTAGTTTGGAAAGAGAAATCACTGCTTTCAAGTTGTGTTTGTAGTCATACTTTGGATGTTGTTTTGGTTTGAGCCAGACTGAAGCTTTTTGCTGATTTTTTTTTTTTCTTTCAGTGAACTTTTTAGCAGCGCCAGTGGACTGATAATAACCCAGGTCACTTCTGCAGCCTCCCCCCCTATGGGGGAGCAGATTAGACTGAAGGCAGGATCAGCAAACCAGAATATTCACTTCTCATAATATTTTCTCTGTTTGGCTTTCGGTATAGGTTAATACATCACAGAAGTCAAGCCTTTCATTTTCTTTTTCTCTCTTTTCTGCTTACTGTCGCTTCTATCACCCTCTCTTTGGCTCTCTCTTTTTTTTTTTTTTTCCATTTTTCTTCACAGTCAACACCTGAGGGCCCCGTCCCTTGTGCCCGGACACTCCCCCCTTCAGCTGGGAGTCACCAAGGAGAAGAGTTGCTGTGAGAGTCGCTGGGGGAGGAGGGAGGGGATCGGGTGTTGCACATCCCTTTACAAAGATATATATTCCCTTATCACTAAATATTAAAATCAATCTGTTTCACTGTTCAACCCAGAAAGCCTCTCTTTCTCATTTTTTCTCCCTCCTTCCCTACCTTAGGGGAGGAGGGGGAGGGGGGTGAATCGAGTGTTCCAACTCGGTGCCAAACCGTGACAGATGCATTCATTTGGAAACTAAAATTATTTTGTCCAGCCTCTGTGAGTATTTTGGCAATAGTTCACCCAAACAAGTGAATTTGGTACTTCTTTAACTGTTTGGCTTTGAAGTACTGTGGGAACTTTTTCAAGTAGTTTTACAAGGATATTAAAATGTACCTACAATTTGTTTTAGGGTTTTGTTATTAGATGTACATATGCAAAGTGGGATACAATCTATGGATGCAGACATTGCTTTTTATTATACTAGCTAATATACTGGAAAAAGATAAAGAGAATTTGGATTTAAATACCTTTGTAATGGCTTGAGAAATGGCTTATGTACTTTGTTTATTTTTCTACAGCTGTAGTAATTCTAATTACTCCATCAATAAATCTTAATTGGCTATGCCTTGATACTATTTGTTCCAAAGTGGTCAAAACTGATTACAGCAAAACTAGCAGTAAACAACCCAAAATCTTATGATACATAGCATTATAGCAGAATTTGCATTGCCCATCACCTCCAGACTGAAACCCCATGTTTAAATGTTAGATAATTTCCCATCTACTTGTTTCAAACATAGTCTAGTCTTTCTCATTTCTTCGTCTCTTTTAAATCAGTATGCAGGAGCTCAGGTTTGGCCAGCTATTGCTAATCAGTTGACCCCAGAGCCCAGAGTGGAGTTGAACTCTTCTGTCAGCTCCAATCCACAGCTGGGCAGTCAAGCTATCCTTTCCCAGCTGGCCTGCATGCCTAACCATGGTTTGCAATACAGCAGGCCAAAGCCTGGGGCTTGGATTTTGGCTTGAACACACATTGTATGCATATTTTTGCCAGTTCAAGTTTTCTTGCAGAGGACAAGGTATGCAAAAGGAGGTGGGTTAAAGAGGCAAGAAGTCAAAGGCTTATGTTCCTCATTCCCCTTCCAAAATTCCAGCCTGAAGTTCTTGGCAATCTTTCTACTGTCTATATATGAAAGCTGTCCAAATTGCCTTAAAAGCTGTAGGAAAAATGTCATTGTCTTCTTTGGGGATCTGACTGGCTCATCCCTTAATGCATCTTTGACAATGAGGCACAGAGCAGCTCTTTACGGAAGAAATGTGAACTCATGTAGATTGCTCTACAGTCACTGCACAGCAATCATTACCAGGTGAACTAATTTGGTCCAGACTTATTATTTGCAAGTCACAAAATTCACAAGAAGCAGTAACCAAATCCTGAGCTCCCCAGTGCATATGCTTAAAACTATGGCTACCATTTCATTTCTGCAATACACAAGCTGTGATATTTGTGTTCTATAACTGCCTGGTTAGGCCCCTCATTTCTCTTAATGTTTAATGCCCTTTTATGTATGGATATTAAGTGCTATGCATCTTCAGAATCATCTAATGGAAAACCAGTGTATGTAAGCACAGACATGATGAAGGGCTCTCAGAGGATTATATTGTGAAAATGGAGTGAGGATTACTGTTTGCCTGCCTAGATAAAATATGGCTGTTTTCCTGCTTTCATCCTTTTGTATTTTTCCCTTGGTGGTGGAAGTACTAATTTTATTTCTAGCATGAGCCCAGATAAAATCTATTCTGCAATAGTAATAATAATCATAAACTACAGATTTGCATAAGTGTCCCTGTTATTTTAGCCACTCTTCAAAACATATTTAGAAATATAACTTTGGAAACAAAGAAAACCTGGGGTGAACCCACTGTTTACTATAATGAAGTCAGGATGATACACCCTAAAAAAAGATTTGCCCATTATGACACATCAAGAAGGAAGGGAGATGTTCAACTGTTACACTTCTCAGTTTTTTAAAAAAATGTTTTACTAATGGCTCAGTTTTAGTTCTATACAAAATGGAAGAATTGCACCCAGTTATCAAAGGCAAGAAACCCATCAGAGTGAGGTCTGTTAACAACCAAACAGCATTAAGATACTTTAAACATAATTTAATCATGATAGGATTATTTTTGCTCGGTGAAACCCAGGTCAGAAATGATGAGACTTTCCCTATTTTTCACAGCTATCTTCCCCTCACTCCAAGAAGTAACTAAAACTCGAGTGATCACGTCATCTACCTGGCTTGATGAAGATATGGTTTTCTTCAAAAAGATTAAAATGGGAGACTTGTGTCTTCAATATTTAAGAGGAGTGCCTTAGTTCACTGGTGACTATCTGCTAGATTTTAGTTTTCTTCTTCCTTCCCTCCCTCTGGTTTTGACCCGATTTACATGATGAAAAGACCTGTCCTATCAATAACTAAATTAAAAGTGGGATATTTCAATGAGAAATTTTGATTTTTAAAGCAGATATTGTCCAAATAAAAAAAATAATAAAAAATTTGGAAATTGCCTATCCGCTGCAGTCTGCACTTTTCTACTTAGTGTAGGTTCCGTGTGAATCAGCTCTCAGTTCAATGTGATTTCTTCTCTTCCTTGCACACTAACCCATCTCCTCAAGCCTTTGCAACTTTTTTTTCCTCCCCTGATGTTCCTCCCACAGGCTCACTAATTCAGTGAAAACAAGTCAATCTTCTCTTGAAGTTTGGTAGTGGTAACTGGCTGCCTCACTGTTACGTGATTTATTAGCTAACAAACATTTGTGTTGACTTAAGAACAACACTGTTGCTCTTCAGTGCAGTGTTGGGATAATGTGTCTTCTGAGACAGTCCTGCTGCCAAAACAGAGAATATTCTGGAGTATCCCACCTCTCCAGTAGAGTCAGTTCTAGATTTTTGGTGGTAGCTTATACCATCTGAAATCAGTAATCCCGTTTACTATGAGCCAGCCATAGAAACTGCATTGCCAGAAGCAGAAAGATATGTTCCTGGCATTGTAATGTATTCTAATAGAGTTATAAAAAATCTCTACAAAATAAAATTCTATTATACCTATTTAAGTATTCTCTTGTACCTATGTTAAACAATGACAAATTAATTACTGACATTCAAATCACTTAGTGCTCCGATTACTTAATATTCTAAAGCTCATGCTTTGATTTCCAAACTCAGATCAGAGGATACCTGTAGGCCTGGATCCAGGCCAGGTAAGAGAGTCTACCTCAGCCTTCTCCCATTCTTGCTGTACTTCATTGTGTTACTTGGTGAATATATAATGAGAAAGTTTTGTTGGAAGGGGATAAAAAAGATGTAACGCCTCCATTAGCATTTATAGATTGCCTTCAGATCCAGCCTTTTATTTGTTGTGCCTGTGCTACGTTAAAAGGAGGCATGCTATGAAAAAAACAATACTTACCTGGTGCAGAAACACAGTAATGTAGAAACAAAATATAAATTTTGATTATTAATACCATATATATGCATAATGTTACTATATATTATGGTGTATAAATATATAAGTATTTCAAAGGAAGTTTATTTGGTGTGACTGGACTGGAAATGTTCAGTGAGGAAAGTTAACCTGGTAAGAAGTGAATTCAGTGAGTATTTTGTCTTTGGTGTCTGACTGACTGAAACCAGATGAGAAAAGAAAATGACACTCCCCTTGGTGAGTCATCTGCAATAATAATGATGACATTATTACTTGAGATGAAATACTTCTCTTCACTTGAGTACTGCAAAGGTCTTCATAATGAATAAGTCTCATAATCACCTTTGTACAAATGAAGAAATGGGAGCACAACAGAGGGAGTGAATTATGAAAGAACACCCAATACTTTTCTGGTAGAATTGTGAACCAAATTCCTTTGTGTACACATACCAACTTTTGATGTGGATTTCAGGTCATCTGTCTTTAGATAACTCAGTGTCTACATTTTGACTACTCATTGCATCTCTTTCTGTAGTTATTGGAGAGAAATGGGAAGGAAGTTTTAGACTGTACTTTGTGTGATTACATAGTTTGGCTGGTTTTCTCAGGATAGGATGGAACTCTCCCTAAATATGCTTTCTTTCCTATAGATATAAAGAGAGCCTGGCGCAACTAACCTGAATGTATAGATCTACATCTGCTGACATTTGCATTTATTAAAATGAATCCCACAATTAATTGCATCCACACATTAATTACTAAATATGTTTCCTGTAGGATGCCATGTGAATCATGTTATGCCAAGCAGAAATGGCAGCTAATCTACCTTCTGAACAGCAGAAGCACCTTCATTGCTCCTGTACTTTCTCTTTCATCTAAGTACATAGTGCTGAAGAATGTCTCAAAAAAAGAATCAGTGATTCTACTTCTCCTGCATAAAAATCTGCAAGAAATATTAATTTATTTATGTTTAATTGAGTACATGGTATTTTAATAATACTATTTATTACTGATATTATTCAGAGGTTATATTGGGGAGAATTATAACAAGGCATGTAGTGATTTTCTTCCAAAGCTTCCAAATCTCTATCACGACCTGCATGAATATACCTTTGAAAAAAATCTCATGTAGCAAAGTGCTAAGAGCAGATAAGTGGAGGCAGAAAATCATGTGACTTGCACAAAACCATAGCAAGCTAATGCAAAAGAACCAGAGTCAGGCTGGATGCTGAATACTTCAGCCATGTTTCAATCTGTTAACTACAGTTGTCACTATTCTAAAATACTGTAAAGTTAAAATAATTCTAGTTCAGCTTTGACAGCGTAAAAAAACCCCAAAACAAAATAGTCTGTGTACCCTGGTTGATTTTCTTATCGTAAAATGCAGGTGTGCCTTTTCATTCACAGCCAGGTGGTGCAGGTGTAGCCATCAAAGGCACTGCAGTCTTTTGTAACTCAACGTGTTTGTTTTAAAACAGGTGTGTTTTCATTACTAAGCTTCGAAACGTGATATATCCAAGAAATGTCTTCCTTCTTGCAGTGTTGTCTGAAGGACACATGATGGAGCCAGTAAGTTCACAAATACTAGTTTCTTTCTGCAGAGGATCTGCAGTAAAAACCGGGTAAGGCATGCTGGCTTCTCTGAAATGTGTCCAGGGACAGAGGTGTCAAAGTGCTTCATCACCAGTGGCCTTTGGTGAATCTCCACAAGCTCACGCAGCAAACACAAGTAAATGCTGAAGTGTATTTGACAGAGCCTAATGTTTCAGTACATTTATTTGGCAGAAATACCTACACAGGGAAAGGTGACTGAATTCCTAAGATATCAAGTCAGAAGATTGGGCCCTTCCCTGCCCCAAGAAAGGTGGATTTGAGCCTATGTCCTCAGAGTATAGGCTCTGCTAGGTACATGTTTTGAAGCTTTGCAATACCTTCTTTGTGAGGTTTCCACGGGGAGAATTTGAACAAATTATAATGATGTTGGGTAAATGCCGATTTGTGAAAGGAAGAGACAAAACCTGGGATTGCTTCTCTGTAAGTCTGTGATAGTAACAGTGTCCAGGAAAAGTTGAGACACTTTTCTTCTCTCCTTCTCTGCCTGTCAGTCTTCTTCAGATGTTTGAAGCAACCTGAATGGCAGATGCAGAAGTAAACCAGCTAGGAACTGAAACAAATCTTTAACCCTTACTTCTACTCCCCTGGTGCTCATGGATAAGCCATTGGTTTGCACAATCAGAAGAAGTGGTTAAGCAGTGCTGCATTTGCCTGGGTCACTTCTCACTTTTTCCCAAACTGAAGCGTAATTTTCCCTTTCAAGTTTACACTGCAGTAAATCCATAATAGCATCTGTATTTGCCATGAAATGACCAATGCAAGTTTGAAATATGATTACATAAAAATGTCCCTCCTAGAGCGGTAGAACTTTTCACTCTCCTTTTCTCCTTCACCTTCAATCCACAAAGCAGTGGAAGGTCAAGCAATTGATTTGAACAGTAGATGGGACACTGCAGCCAGCAATGTTTTTCAGAGAGCATTTCTGAGGTGATAGAAATTGTGACAAGTTGTCTTAACATATATTTTTCTCCTATAATTTTGGAAATTGTGTGATCTTTCTGAGGAGGTTCAGTTTTTAACTTGAATCTTGATCTAGCAATTTAAGTATCAGTGTGCCTTGAAAGCAACTCATGAAATACCTGCCTGTTTTTGAAGGCCTGTCTGGGTATATTCAGAGTCAGATTGAATTTCCACACTAAAAAAAAATAATATTTTTTTTTTTTCTTTTTCTCAGAACATCTTTGCAGGTGCAAGGTGCTTCAGATAAAGTGAACTGGTTCCTTTTATTTCTGTTGCTCCATTAGTCAAATTTTATCACGGGGACAAATTCTACTCTAACCAGTAAAATAAATTAATTCCAGTCCTGCAGCCGTCACCTACAGTAGATGATCTAAAATGCTCAGAATTGGAAGGTTCAACGCTCTTTTGAATGCATTAAGATAATAGATAAAGGCTCACTCTCATTTGTAATCTTCAAGTTAAGAACATATTATTCTGAACAAAACATTAAAGCTTAAATAAAACTATGGGTTGAATGCCAAGGATATCCAACCAGTGGAACCACTTATAGGCAGCAGATCAGACTATCGTATTGCTTCAGTTCCATCTCCCTCAAAAAGGTTTGAAAAGAAGGGAAAAAGAAAAAAAAAAGAAAAAAAAAGGAATAAAAACAGAAATGCAGAAACCTAGGAGCCCAGGCAGTAGGAATCTTATTTTTCTTTCTTTTCTTTTTTTTTCCTGTGTGTGTGTGTGAGCACGTGCCTGCATCTGTCTTGATAAGAGAAGTATACAGAGTTTTTCAAGCAAAGTTTGTAAAAGAATGCTCTGGCATATACAGATATTGCTGAGGTGTTTGCTGTGAGGGACATTCTTAATTAAGAAAAAGCACAAGTATCCATAAGAACATAGGAATAAATTATGCTTATTAGAGAATTTCTCCCACAGTCCTAGTACTTTGCTGCTCAGCCTGGAAAACCTCTAACCATCTAGTGGTTGACTTCTAACCTGGGCACTTCCTTTCCCATTTGAACAACCTCCCCTCCCTGGTTTCTTTCCCAGGGGAATCAGGGCATGAACATAGGAAACATTGTGTTCCATCAGTACCTGCAAAAACACAGTTTAGATGCTTAGTTATACATTAACAGAATCTGGAGCTAGGAGATAATCTCTGGCTAAAGAGAAGTAAACCAGAGCATATCTGTGTCTCTTAATGATGCTCCAGATAGAGCTGGTGCTGCACAGACGCTCTCTGAATTGTGAATTGAGTAAGTGCAGCACTGAACCTGAGTAAATGGTCACAGTTTTCAGGGTCTGAGCAAATATTGCTATGAGCATGGCACTCACAGTGCTCTGTTGAAAGATCAACACAGTCAGAGCAGGGTGATGGACCAGGAGAAAGATGTTGCTTTTGAAGTATTCACCCTGGCTTTAATTGTTGGAGGTTAGGATGATATGGAAAGTTACTTGAGTCAATACAGGGAGACTGATGGGAGTTGTTAAAGGTACACCTACGGCTGTGTGATAACTGAGGTGAAAAGTCAGCAATATGAGGAACAATAGCAAGAAGTTAGAACAAAAAGATCAGGCCTAACAAACATCGCCAATAAACGATAGTCGTGAAGAAGAGATTTAGGGGGAGCTGCTACTATCCTATTCAATCATTTCCCTCAAAAAAACTCCACAGTAGTCTGATTATCAAAGCAGGACTTTATTATCAAGGTATATTTCTGAGATCCATTATGTGAAAAGAGAAAGGAGAGAATTAGCTTATCAGCTGGAGGTGCAGCAAAATCAAAACCAGAAACAAACACAGAGAAAAATTAGTTACGTCTAGCAACATGAGAATTCAGCTGATAAATTAATAAATTCAGGTTTTGAGGGAAAGGAGTGATTGAGGTCGTACTGCAGTGATACTGAAAAAGCAAAGGTTTAGTACTGCACTATTGAATAAACATAATTAACAAGTTCTGTTAATTTGCTTGCTCTTACACTATGCAGACTGAGATTGTAAGAGATTATACATTCCTATTGCATAGCACGGGTCAGAATTCAAATGTCTGTTTTTCTGAGTTGAAATGCACCCTCATGAAATTTATCATCAGGGTCAGCAGGCAATGACGTGTTATCTGAAAGAATATAATAAGGAAACTAACCCCTTCAAAAGAAGCAGAGTATCAAAGCAGATCAGAATATATTACGGGCATAATAGCACTTCTATACTATTTGGAGCAAAAATAGAATGTTGTCCTTTTATGCACATTCCTGTGCTTTAATTCCTACTCATAGGGAGACTGACTTGGCATTCTTGAATGAGTTTCAGTCTTCAAACACAGCAGGATTAGATCCAATGATACTTGCTATCAGAAGATGCCAAAATGCAGACACTTAGATTTATTTATCCACTTATTTCTGATCAAAATGTATGAGAAACTTCTGAGTCAAAGAGCTTGATCTAGTAAATCAAAAGCCTATATATTTATAGAGCTCAGACTCAGCTATGCAGAAGTTTCTCTGTATTCTGTAGTTGCAGTAATTTGTCCCTGTGATTAAGAATTCAGTGAGAAAGATTGGAGGATAGAGCAACAAGAACAGATAAACCATGGCTGATGCAGGATGACAGGAATATATGGGATGATTTAGTCAAGACAGAAGGAAAAAACAGAAGGATTTGTAAGAGATGGCAATGATATGGAAAGCAATAATCTCTTCCATGCTCTGTTTGTAGGATGAGGAGGGTTTAATTAGAGCAGTCTTAATCTAAGACTTATATTAGACATTGATAAAAAGAATTATCATGGTTAAGAATAGAAGTAGGCTGCTGAGAAGTTGAGGGCTTCACATTTCTGGATGTTTTTGAAAACAAATGGGGGAAGATTTTGTGAGGAATGACATCGATATAGGTGATCCCACCTTTGAGCAGAGGGTAAATGAAGCAACCTTTGAATGCTTCTTTCTAGTCTTACTATCTATAATTGCAATGATTTATGAGGCATAGAGCAGACCAGCTCACATTTGTGCCAATTTGCATAGCTGAGAAGTTGGCTTACTGTGTGCCCAATTCTTTACTGGCCATTAATTTGTAGTTAATTATCCTACTGTTCTAACATGTTAGATTGATTTGCTATATAGCATGGTCTGCATATCCATTCTGAACAACATTAGTGGTGTGCTTGCAATCTCCTTCCTACTTATTTTCATTATACTTCAACATGATGTAGAGTTTGTCAGACTGGGCTTTAGTCTTTGTGTGTATGTGTGTCTCCTAAAAAGAATTTGATTTACGTAAGTTCCGCAGTTATTCTTTTCTGCTGTTTAAGAAGGGAAGAATATAATTGGTATTTTGAATGTCTTTACCTTAATTAACTTCTCTAACAAAAGATTATATTAAAAATAATGGATTTTTTTCAAGCTCTTAGTAACCAGATTAATCTCTTTTGGTGTAACAACAAAATATTGTTGAAATCGTAGAATTTTTAATGTCCAAAGTGTCATTTTTTTTGACACATACTATAGCTCTGTCAGATTCCATAATTCTTTGGAGCGTAGGCTGCATTTTGTATTTTACACTGTTGAGGAACATTTGTCAGGAGATTTACATTAGAATTGGTTCTTGAACCTGCTACCACATCACTGTTCTGCAAGGATGTAGATAAGATTACTACATAATTTATGGTATCCTTAAACCATATGTCTCAGCAGATACAGCATTGTCAATGAGTGATAAAATCCCAGCAGTGGTTGGTGTAAATGGAAGAACTGGGACAACTCAGATCGAGCCCCAGAAGGAATGAAAGTTAATAGTTCAGTTCAAATTGAGGTGGGTTTGAAGGTTCCCTTGTCCTTTTATATGACTGCAGGTTTTAGTCTAGTTTTGGTGCACCAATCCAATGCCCTAGAGTACTCTGTGTAATATTAAAGTAGTACAATTCTCCAGATCTATGTTTCAGCTAATAAGAGTTTTGTCAGAGAAATTTCAACAGAGCATTGAGGGCTTTCTTAATCTTTAATTTTGGTAGGTAAAAGTTAGAGACTATTCTAAGTTTGGTGCCAGAGATTAATAACCCAGAGGAAGAGGTTATATCTCTCAGCAGTGATTACTGGGGGAGTCTGGATGCCTAACTTAGTTTTTGTTTGTTTGTTTTCCTTTTTCTTAAGATAGACACACCTTGCATCTGTAGGGCCGCATTGTAAGATTAGCACGATTACCTTTAGTTCTGGGAGCAGAGTTGAAAGAAGGTAAAAAAGACTGAAGAACACATCCAGTTAGCTCAGTGACAGAAACTTCCACTTGGGAAGTGTGTAAACCGTGAAGTGAACCCCCTGAGTATCAGTAGGCCTTTCATTCAGTGGAGATCTCCAGCTCTCTGGGCTCTATATCCACTCTAAACTATTCACTTGTTTGGCCAAGATTATTACAAGGAGACCCCAGACCACCAGTCACTAAGTGCATCTACTTTTTAATCACACTCCTAGGGCTATGCCTCATCCCTAAATTAATCTTAAAATCCTCTCTATCTTCCCTGAGACTGGTATTTAATAACACATTTCAGGGACAAGACACAGAGGACATTACATACCTTGAACATGAAGATGGAAGAAGTGGTTCACCAACATCCCCAACATCAAAAAGAGATTATAATGATGGCAGATTCTTCTTTACAATACTGGTATAATTACAGCTCTCTGATATTTTGAGGGCTAAGGGAGGGTATTCCCTGTTTTTATATTACTTGTTTTCCTCTTCCAGAAAGTCACAAGAAAGCCTGTATGTAAATGATTTTAGATAGTTCCGGGAATGGAGGACCATCTCATGCCTCTGAAAAGATTATGGCTAAACTGAGTTTGCCCTCTTAAAATAAGGTGGCCAACATGATAGTATCCTCCATACTTAGGCTCCAATTGGTCTCAGCAGGCATGAAGGAAATATGGCCTTTTCATTCTAAGAGAACAAAAAGACCTGTAAAAAATAGGCTTCAAACTGGAGTTCAATGTCTCTTCCTTCCTAAAAGCCTTTTAATGTGCAGACACCATTTCTGCTTTCTGTTGACAACAGGAAAGTGTTTTCTTAGTAATGAAAACAGTAATTTTCTTTTACAGTGGATAATATGTATCTGTTAGCTTAAATCGATACCTGTGAAGCCTGCAGAAATTATTCTCCCAACAGCACCATTAGATGGACCTGGCTGCAGCTTCTTGTGAGTAGATGGCAGGGTTCACATGGAAGAAGGATGTAAGATAGGGCAGTAACACATGACTCACTAGTGGAGTGGGAAGGGAAGTGATATAAGGAATTTTCTAGGCAGACAGTAGTCATGGCACAACTATTTTGTGTTACGAGGTGATACCAGAGTGTCAAACAGTTGGCAGAAGAAGTATTATTAAGACCTTAGAAAGGTCTTTTTTCCTTCCCATTGTGAAGAGAGTCGGCTTCCGTCAGAGAAAGACAGAAATGTGTCTTGGGTAGAAACTGATGGAAGGCAGAAGTAGAATGTGAAAACACCTTCTTTGTACAGTTGTTAGATCCTTGTCTTTTGGGTGCACTTCAGTGCTCTGTATGTTGTGACTGCAAGCGTTCTCTCTGTGGGTGCCAAGAGAAAGCAATTATCTCCAGGGTCAAGCAAGCCTTTCCTCTGCTCAGCAAGATGAAGCATGAACTCTTGCTCATATTATCCCTATAGTACAGGGAAAGATATACCAGAACTCTGAATTATGAGGGTGTCCTGGCCTTGCCCTTGGCCTCTAAAACTGGTCTAACTTTACATTAAATACTTGTAATGTGATTTTTTTTTTTTAGGTCAGAATATAATCAAAGAGTACTTTCAAACCTCCCCAACAGATACTGGATCAGAATATTGTAGCAGAACTCTGGTGTAATTGACTTTCCTGCTTGAGAGATGTGCTGTTCTTAGGATGCCACAGATGACAAACGGACGTAGACCAAGTAGCAAAAGATTCTGTACATCCCACAGCAATGGACTTGCTGATACAATCGTTGCTTCACAGGTTCTGTTCATATCTGATATAAATCTCTTCCAAAAGATAGTGCCCGATCATTTCTAGACTGAGTTTAGATCTAGAAATAGAACTGCTGCAATCAGTCTCCCTTTATTTCAGAAGGCTGTGAAAATGGCTTTTTGTCTCTGGACATTTGTAGCCTGCTGTAGCTGTGAGTCTGGAATTGTCAAGTTACAACCCACCGAGATGTGATTTCCCACAATGGTGCCATTGTGCAGAAATACAGATTAGTGCACAGAGGACAAGGCACAAGGCTGGTAAAGTGGTCAGATAACTACATGGTTATTTGCACAGCACCATGTAGCTGTGTGGGCACGAGTTTCTTGCTTATTTCTCCTACTGTATCTAATATCTTTCCCCAGTGTTGCTAATATTGCAAAGCTGAGCCTGCTGATGCATCAGTGTCAGGATGGATGCTGGGGTGCAGCAGACTCCTGATACAGTGAAGGATGTTGCAAAGTACAGCATGATACAGATGAGCTCAGATGTACACAATTATTCAAAGGACTCAAATGTTAGATAATGTCTGTCATTGACCATGTCTGGGCTTGGGGGACTAGAGTTATCCCTGAAATCTCTAATCTGTGTATGTAAATCCCATAAGGGAAGTAGGCATGGAATATCCTAGAGCTACATTGTGAATGCAGACCACTGCCTTGGACTGAGTCTCCATCACACTGCTGTCTCAGGAATGCTCTAAAAAGATCAACAGGAATGTGTTCATACAGGCTGTGGCTTGTCAAAATGCACGTGTGTGGATGTTCGGCTTAAGAGGAGCACGTGTTAAACTCCTATTGGCTTAAAATGAGTTAGACAGGTGCTTAAGCATTTAGTATAATCAGAACCTTAAGCTCTTTCCTACCACATATAAAATGTGAGTTCAAAAATGAATTTCCTAAGATTACCCTTAGCTCAATGTTTAATAACCTTCCTTCCCATCTCATTGCACCATTGGATTTTTTTTTTTTTTTTTGAGAAAAATAAGTATGTACTCTAGTTTTGATATGCTTTTGTGTATATCATGCATAATTGCACCAGAGAGTCAATATAATTTGTTGAAAATATTGCTGAACTGGTCCCTTTTAAAAATAAAGATCAGATAATAGTGTAAGGCTTAAGTGCTTTTATCATGATTCGTATTTTTGCACATATGGATCACTTAACATCCTCTTTACCAATACTGTATTGAATGCATCACATCTTAGTTTAATACTGGTACTGCCCAAAAGAAAGATGCAATATTTTTTATCTAAATGTCAAGTTTTATTTTGGAAGGAGAATGTGTTGTGAATTATCTGTGGAAAACCCATTGTTGTAGCAATGCAAGCAATTAAAAGGGTTCATATTCATATCCTAACATAAACTCATCAGACTCATTTTTTGCTTGTATGTAAGGGTAATAATGGCATATGTTGCTGTTTATAAAACCATTATGAGTGAACTCATGCTGTTATTAAAAATGATTGATTTTTATTCGTTTTTTGGTTGATGACAAAATAATGATTGATTTTGTTTATATTATTTGCTTTTTCCTCTGTGGAAAATAGTGGTTGTACTATATTATCTTAATTATAAACAAAATAAGAGTTAATCTTAGCATAATCCTTTCTTAAAGTTGGTATTTTTAATTACTGTGACTGCCTTTGTCTTTGGGATAAAAGCAACATGAGCTGCAATTCATGACACTGAGACATTCCAATTTCTTAAGCATCTCTGAAAATGTTGTAAATAAATGCTGATAACAAATGCTTTATCAGTACCATGTAATAAACTTTGTTGTAAAAAAAAAAGGAAATCTATTTGTGGTGTTGGATTTTAAGCACCAGGACTGTTAGCCTTGAAAAGTATGGTAAGAAAACCAGATCCCTTTCTTTGTAAATAAGCTACTGATTATGGTTAAGCTTTTTAAAGGCATCTATACTCAACTGTCTTCAGGCTGGAAATATCATAAAGGCTACTTCAAGCCTGGGTGGAACCCATCCTCAGCCTAGCCATTGGTGACTGACCCCTGAAGCAGCCTCTGCTGTCATGTCAACTGACATGGACGACTCATTGCACGCATGATTTTCAGCATTTGTACATAATAACTTCCTCCCTCAAGTGGCTGGGTTCTGTAGTTGACAGATGGGCAACCCCAGTGGGTGTATCATTCCTTGCTATCACCGGTGAACAACAATACTTACCTCCTACAGTTATTTTTCATCTTTGCATAAATCTAATATATTTAGATAAGGAATCAAATCCAGCATATGTTCTACATAACAGTGTAGGATGTTACCCATTCAAAGAACATAAGTATGATTTTAGAGAGGTATTCTAGTCCTTTCATCATATTCATGGTTCTTTGCTGGGCTTTTTCTAGTAGCTCCATATCTCTCTCTTACTTAGGAGCCCAGAACCGGACACAGTATTCCAGGTGTGGCCTCACCAGCACTGAATGGAGGGGAAAGATCACCTCCCTTGACCTGCTGGTAATACTTTGTCTAATGCGACCCAGGATACCATTATCCTTTTTTTGCAGCAAGGTCACTTTTCTGGCTCATGGTCAGCTTGGTGCCTGTCAGGATGCCCAGGTCTTTTTCTGCCAAGCTGCTTGCTAGCAGGTTTATGGCCCAGTATATACTGGTGCCTGGCGATGTTTGTCCTCAGGAGCAAGACTTAGCACTTCTCCTTGTTGAACTGCATGAGATTTCTGTCAGCATATTTCTGAAGCCTGTTGAGGTCCTTCTGAATGGCTGGGTAACCCTCTGGCATATCAGCCATTCCTCCCAGTTTTGTATTATCATCAAACCTGCCGAATGGGCCCATCATTAATAAAGATATTAAAGGGTACTGAAGTTGTTATAGTATTGACACCTGGGGTGCATGAGTTGTTACTGGCCTCCAACTAGAAGTGAGGTTGAAGAGCCTGTACTTCCCTGGGTCCTCCTTCTTGAAGACAGGAGTGACATTTTCTTTCCTTCAGTCCTCAGGCACCTCTCCGAATTACAATGATTGATCAAAGATTACCAAGAGTGGCATCACAGGGACATAATCCAGATGCCTCAGGACTCATGGTTGAATCCCATCAGGGCCCATGGCCTTGCATAGCATTCAGGGTTCTTAAAAGGAACTATAAATACTATCTACCTACCTATCTGTCTATCATCTCCTCTTAGTTTTACTAGCAAATGTAAAATTAACCATCCTGCATTACTGTTTATGTAATTTTTTCTATCCTCTAAAACCAGAAGCTTCCTGGAATTATACTGTGTATTCTCACAGGCTAAAGCTCACCATGAATTAAAAAACATAATCAGAGTAGTGTAAACTATAAAGTTCTACTGCTTTATCAGCATTAGAGACTCCTAACAATTTCTAAATGCAACTTTTTAAAGAAAGCATATAAAGCAGCCTGCTTTGGTTGTTGTACTTTAAATTTTCCACTTCCCCTTCCCCCAGCTACTAAGAGTTTAGTATTTCACCTTAATGTTCCCATTGCTTACCATAAGTAAGGATAATGCAGTTGACCTTACTCGAAGAAGATTTCAATAACGTTGTGATTCATCAGCCTGTTTTAGTGATTAAATATATTTTTAATTATTGCTATACAAAAATCTTTCACGGTAAAGGCCACTTTCCCTCTAGCTCTGATCTCTGCCTCTTTTAGCATTTTTCATATGTGGGTAAAAACTACAAGTACAGAAATATAGCTGTTTTCCACTTTTAGATTCATTTAAACCATTAAAAAAATGTCTGAGTTCATCCACAATCTCCTAATGTTATCCAGTGATTTATAGTTTTTATATTGCTGTGGCTCAACATGCTGTTCTTATTACCCAATACAGTAAACAATGTAGCCTGGCAAGCACAAAAGCTGAAAGATCAGAGAGAAAAATGTCAATTATTAGAAAGACAGAATCTTTGGCTCCAATAAGTGACTCCCCAGCATAACATCCAGAGAGCAAAGCATCTGTGTGATTAACTCAAATCCTTGTCTTCAGACAGTGAGATGGATGAGTATTGGCTGTAAACTCAACAACTCTCTCTGCTGCAGAGATTTGGGTCCAGTGGAGACAGAGCCACCAGAAACATACTCTCTGTGCTGATCAATCCAGTAGCCTCATCTTCCAAAGGACTCTCCATTAATGTGTAAATGCATGTCCAAATTATCTGAGGCAGCCAGTGCTCAGGCTACAGCTCTAGACAGAGTAGCAGGATGGTTGAGGTTGGAAGGGGCCTCTGGAAGTCATCTTTCCAATTCCCCAGCTCAGACAGGATTGACCCTATGGGTTCACACCTTGTTCTGAGCTTTGCACACTTGAATGACTGGGTGCTTCAGCAAACACTCGGTGCCTTCACAAAAGCTCAGCCATGAAGCCCATGCTCACGGTCAGAGGCACAGGATAACAACTCATTTGAATCACTGTAGCAGCAAAGACAGAATTTCACAGGTTACCAGGACATTTGGTAAACCAAATGAAGAAATAAAAGCATATGTCTACTTTCAACTGTTTTGTCTTGACTATGTGTATGTTCTCTGTCACCTTACTTGCTACATTATCCATACTATTGTTGTTATATTAATAATAATGAATCAATTGAGCTAAGAGTAAGCATGCAGTACTGATTTACTCATTATTAATAATGTATTGTCCCTGGAGAGCAATATTGCTTGTCTTTTGCTTCTGTCTCTGACCTTCTCAACCGATTCTCATTCATGGGCCTATTGTGATTGTGATTTCCCTGTAGCAAGAATCTTGCCTTTTTATTTACCTGGAGAGTGCTGCAGCAATGATACTACACATGTGATAAAAACGGTGTAACACTAAAGATAAGATGATACAGCCCCTTTCATAACCAAAGGTGCTTTATTTATGATCCTACATGGCTGTGCTCCCACTAGTGTGATTTTTCATCTTTCTTCACTTCGAATCCATGCAAATTATGGATGATCAACTGTACCAGAGTCTTTGTGAAGTAAAGTCATAGAAACATCTTAGAGCTGCCTATAGGCTAGATTTTCAATGTAAAAGCATGGGTAGAGCCAACCTTAACATTTCCCTTTGTATAGATTCTCAGGTATATCAGAAATTTGTTTACTACTTATCCTGAAATTTAGTTATGGAGTAACATTGTGCTCATTTCTAAAAAGCATTTATTTTATTATTATTTTTTAAAATCTATACTCTTTAAAAAATGAGATTTCAAAATACAGGACCTTCATCTTTGATTGTGTGGAAGAGAATTTTTTTAGGAACAGACCATTCTCAATAAAACTGGTCTTTCTCTTGTACTATTAACTACTGTTTATTATTTATTTATCAAAGTAAACCAATCATCAATAAATAGTGAATTGGATGCAACTAAGGCTGATCTTGACTTTTGTGTGTTTGTTCCTTGTAGCAGTAAATCCCTTAGGGAAGAAACTGGCTCTGGTGCATAGTTTTGTGCAATGTAAGTTATTGTGGCAAAAGTAAATAAAATGCTAGCACTTCTCTGGCATTGATATCACATGATGCTTACCTTGTAGCTCAATGTATGTCCCATTCTATGCTATAAGTTAGAAATCAGAAAAAAAAAACAATAAAAATTGAAAGCCTGTACTTCTTAAAGATATGTCACTCCTGTTGCTGAGAAATTTCTGTTTCCACTCTTCTCTTGGTCAGATGTGTGTTTTGTCCATACTGACCTACATACATACCAACTCCATGACTGTCAGTCAGACCAGCAGTAAAAAAACAACATTCACCATATCCCCCGTGCTGAGGAAGACCATTGATGTATGGGAGCGTGTCACGCTCCACACTCTCTTGATAAGAGAAAATGCTATGGTGGCTCTTTGTACATTCAAAAATAGAAAGTCCAGCATGACAGCAGCTCCCTGCTTCATCAGTGTGCTTAGAAACAAGCACTTTAAGGGAGTTGGGAGGGCCTGATAACATCTCTAATTAGCTTGAGGGAATTGAAATGCAGTTCAAGGCTGGATGCTCTCCAGTTCTTATTGGACAAAGCAGCTGGGTGATCCATATGATTGGGAGGATGGATACCATGATAAGTGGTGCTGGTGAGGAAAACATTGCAGCACAACCCATTAAGCCTTTGGGATAAATTTATATTTGTGCAGAATGTTTTTGTGACAGTGGGGCATGTGCCCTAACTGTTATTGCAATAGTTAACATGTAACTTGGCTACATGGCGCAAGAACGCTGCTGTTGCCACACAGAAAACATTAACAGTATTTAGAAGGTCACCTGTAAATATTTAATGTGCTTTTGGGTCTTTTTCTTAAAAACCAACACAAAATCCCCCAAACCTCAAACCAGTGCAACACTCAAACCAACCAAACCCTGTATTTCTCATAGTTCAATTTAGTTCATGGCTTTCTAGCTCTCAGGAGTAATCCGTAACAGCTGGGCATCTAGGCAGGATGAAAAAAAAAAACAAACAAAGAGAAGAACAAGAAAGGGTAAGAGTAATGTTACTTGTAGATAGTTTTCTTCAATAATTGATTATTTTCTGTAGTTTCTGCAGATGTGTTGGATATTTGACCGGCATGGTGTGCCTGTTGCCATAATAAGCTAATTGAGCAGTTGGATGGCAATGGCCCACGGCTATGCATAGTATGGCAAGTTTCACCACCTGGGCTGCCATCAGATTTCACAATGCTCTTATGGGAATTTTGAGGCTGCTCAAACTCCTTTCATCTGTGACCTTCTTTATAGATTTTTGGCATGTGTGATACTTGCCCCAGGGGAGACAGTTCGCTTCAGAAACTTGTCCTGTAGGTAAAAGCAATAGGCCATCCATTACCCTCTTCCTTCCACTCTCAGGTTAATGACTACATTAAATATTAAACGGGGTTCCATCTCCAGAGTGCCTGTATAAGTGATTTTACATTATCTCATTCAGCCCTTCTCTGATTTCTTATAAAGTGTGTTTCTTCTTTCTAGCATAACTCAGTGAAAACCATGATCGATTTGACAACCATTAACACAATGTTTAATATTAAACTTCCTCATCAGTGAGTGAAGAAGATGGTGAAAATGGAAGGAAGACAACAGGGATATGAATGTGATGTTGATTTCCCCTATTTAAAATTGTATTCTTATACATCTTATGCAGGTTATTATTACCTAGGAGACATGGCTGTAGGCTCACTGGAGGGATGACTGAGAAATAAATGGAACCTTTTGTACCAATTGTAATTAAATTCATAAACAAAAGGTTGAGGTTAACAAGTGACATAGTCCCTGTTATCACCCATGCTGTTCCTCTAAATCACCAATGCATTTATTTGTTATTGCATGTTTTGCTGTGTGCTGCACGTCACATTTGAACTGAAACAATTCTGGGTTGTTGATGTCCATAGAACACCCTCTGTTGCATTAGTCAAGGTGAAACATAAAATGAGATAGTAGCAGAGAGGGTCAATTCCACTAAGACATAAGGTTATCCTGAAAATACACTTTACAGATTAATAAAGAGTTACACTCAAAAAGATTATAAAATTATGTGAGGAGAAGCAGCAGCTACACAGTGGCAAAAAGTATATAGCTTTATTTAGTACAGAATTTTTTGTGAAGGTGCAAAGTACAAAGAGGAAGGAAAAATATTCCTGAGGATTAGTGTTTTATCACTCACGTCCTGCAAATGAAAGCTCAGCTGGAGAGAGCAAGACAGACATGCAAATGTAAGCAGAGAGAAGATTTCCGTGTAATAAATACACAAAGCAGATTGTATACCTTTATTAATATGATTTTGAGGGAGCATTGAAGTCCTTGGTTTGGGACTGGCTAAATGATCTTTCCTTTCTTATTTAGAAACCAGAATAAATGGAATACAGAGACATATTGCCATTTGGAAGTGACTTGAAAAGCCTAAAAAGAAGAAAGTACAGACCTTGATTTGAAGATTTGTCTTAGCTGTTCTGTAAGGTATTTTGATGTCCTAGGGCAGTATATCAGTTTGGACCATGCTCTTACCCTCCACATCCACTGGTGAGCAGTCTCACTCCAAGCTGAAGCCAGTTTTAGGACAGTGAAGGCAGAAAGTAGCAATCACACTGAAGTTTTCTGAAAGCTCCCACTTTGTCCATTTGGCACATCCCTTGTACCTTGGCATTTCTACAACTTTGTCTCTGCTTATATGACATGAAAAGTGGTGTGAGGTGCTTATTCTAACTACAGTTTCCTTATTCAAGTACTGATTACTACCTAGTTTGGACCAGAGTGTAAATGAAACTAGTCTCAAGATGATGCATCTTTTGTGCTGCTAACCTAGGATTTGACCAAATGCCAGGAAAAGCTGCAGTGTAATTAGCCCAGCCTCTCAGAAAGAGCCTTAGAAACTCCCATCACAGAATCAGCACTCATTTTGACTTAGGTTGGGAGTTACTACGTAACTAGTGGTACTGTAGAGATATTATTATTTATGGGGATCCTGATTTTAATATTAAGAACTTATTTGTTTGGCATCCAATCCGTGAAGAAGGGATTTTCAGTTCTGCTCTAAAAGGTATCTTCTAAATATTTCTAAAGAATTCATTGAAGATAATAAAAAGAAAGCCTACTATCAGTAGCTGCAGGACACTATGGAAGACCTCCACTTTCACTAGGAATATTTTATTGGGGTAGCAATCAGAAAATGAGGAGTTCAGTGGTGTTGTTCTTAATTTATTATAGTGTTAGGAAAAGGTGAACCAAGAGGGCTGCATTAGAAGTGCACTAAAACTAAGAGTTGGAGCAAATGGTCTGCTTACCAGAAACCAGGCACCAGTATATCACTGTGTCACCAGCAGTATAATGTTAGCTGTTTGAGGCTTTTTTGTCTTAGTCCCTGGCAGAAACCAGATAGTTCTACTCTTCTTTCTGTGACGAGAAGTTAATGCATCTTTTTGCTGTTTCCATCTTCTGTCTGGTTTAAACAGGTGCAGTGAGCACAGCTCTAACACACAGATCCAGCTTGCACAGTTGCAACCCCAATAAAGGACTGGAGGTTGAACAAGACCCTGACTTCAGACAGCAAAAAATAAGACAATACTTCAGTCAGACATCTGTGGGGGATCCAGTGTGAAACAAGTTCCTTTGATTTCCTCACTTCACTCTGCTGCTGCTCACCAGTTCCCACCACTGCCCTCAACAGCAGTTTATCTCAGAACTGGCTGAATCTAAAATGTCTGTGTGGCTCCTGGCATGCTCTGCTGTAGGTTGAACACCACAGGTTAGGAATGAGGTGCACTGATGGGACGGCTGAACACAAAACTCTGTGACGGACCTTCACTGCTTTAAACCTAATAAAACAATCACCACAGAGGAAGTTTAATTTTCAGCTTCCTTTCAGCTTTCACAATCTAGTTGTATTTAAGTCTAAATGTGTCATATATAGCTTTTATTTGTAATCTAGTGTCTATTCTCTGTGGATATAATGTAATAATTTTTTTTCTACTCCTCATTCTTTTCATTTCACTTCTGGTTTAGTCTACCCACTATTACTTCTGTAGTCAACCATCCTTACTGAACAATCTAACTGAATTATTCTCTGAGTGTTAGAAGAAAACAATCTGAAATGATGATTTAAGGGAATGATGCTTACATGGGTCAAGTAAAACACATACAACCTAAGGAGGTATTTTCATACTTTCTTTAACACCACTCAAATTACATTCCTCTTTGCCACCCTCTTTATCATTTCTGTCACCTTTCACTGACAAATCACTGGCAATTAACACTAAGGTAAAACGTTGAGATAACATTTACTATGTCATTGTCATTATTCTGCACTTGATACACAAGAAATCACAAGCACGTGACCAAATGGGCTAAGAAGATTAGAATTTAATGTCCAATAAGTATATATATAAAGGATAATAAAATAACAGGTATTTGGTAAAACCTTGTAAATAGGGCTGCTTGTTCTATAGAGGCAGCAAAGAGTTTTGCTTGGTATTTATCTTCATTTGTTGTTAACTGGAACAGGCTGTGAAAATCACAAAGGACACACACTGTCTATATAAATTTAAAAAGCCATTTTTCCCCTTAAAATCTAAACACAAGTTCAAAAGAGTAAATCGGAACAGATTTAATTGGTATTTACACACACCAAAATCAGCTATTAGTAAAGCAACAGCAGGGGAAGAAGAACAATTACTGCACACAGTCTAATTGGTCTTTTTGGTGAAATTAAAAAAAAGTAAAATTTAACCAGCTGTTCGTAGAACGAATTTTTCTTTATTTTCATGTACATGTTTATTTGAATGAAATTAATGCTCATTGGCAGTAGGGCAAGATTAAGAGTTTTTTTTTTCCTATTAGTCAGTGTATCTTGTTGGGGAATATCAGATATTGTGAACATTAACAGCTTGCCTACTTGGCTTAATGATCATCCAAGTATGATAAAGGATGACAGATTATAGCATTTTTACTCATGAAAAATAGCAATTATCCACAGGTTTTCTTAGTATGGATTTCCACCTAGCTACTTTAAGAGATTAGGATAAAGAGCTGAATTGCCTCCTCCCTCCTTTCCCTTTAAGACATTATTAGCAAAAGAGTAAGAGATTTTTGAAAATGGAGACCCCTTTGATCCTTACTTATGAAAGTCAGCGCAACATACAGAGAGTTTATCTTGCAAATATGCAAATCTTTCCTAGTTGAGAAGGTGAAAAGTAGGAAACTTTGAATTAGTTTTATTACCCCTGCATCTCAACTACTTTGACCAGGGAGGTTTTGTCCTTCAAAGACTGTGACTGATGAGAGATGCTGGACATATTTTGTGAGAATATTACAAGCTGATGCCCATTGCTGAGTTTACAGTTCTAGGTACTCTAGTGATGGATAGCAGACTTGCCACTGTAAGAGCCAGTGCCACACAATGTGATTTGGGCTTCATTCTGAGAAGTCTTTATAGAGTTTATCAGAGTTTAGAACACTAAGTTCATCTTTGCCTAATTTTTTTCCTTGAATATTTTATTTGATTATACTCACAACATTTATTTCAGGATTTTTTTTTTTTTCATGTGATAAGTTTAAATAAGGAAATCTTAAATGTGCTAAGGAAACACTTAGTTCTAAGGAAACACTTATTCACACCAAAATATCATGTTATCTTCACAGAAAAGATTGATTCATCAGAGTGATCTAAATATAGACTTCATAGGCAGACATGGATCTAAGACATCCCTGAAATTAATGTTATGGCCTGTAATTTGGAAACAAAAGGTTATATTCAGTGTCATTTTTTGAGCAAACTCTGATGGCTAATCCAGAGCATAATTTTAATATCACTGGAAACTTTCTGCATTTTTTATCTCAGAGAATTTTAGAAAAGGGATGCAGAGTGTGTCTATGGTATTATTTGTCTTAGAAATGAATCAATCATGTGTCCAAAACTACCATGTGCTACAGATTCAACCAACAAGGAGAACACATGAAACATCTGCTCCAGTTTTCTTAAGACGGAAGAGCAGCCACAATGGGAGGAGACATATGAGGAGGTACGTGAAGAGATAAATTGACAGAAATATGAAGAGACAATTTTGGATGCACACATATAGAGGGACACTGCTGAGGAAACATGTAGCTAGGGGTGTACTCTTGGAAGTAGACTCTCTAACTGAAGAGGATGTGGCCCACTGGTGGACTGCTGGTGGACCCAAAATAGGGCAAGCACACGCCTGACTGCTGTTGCACATGGAGAAATACTAAAAGGCACAAGTGAGTGGAGAAAATCCAGTAAGGAGCATGGAGGAGCAGAGGAAATACTCCAGGAAATGAAAAGCAGCAGAAAGAAACCATTACACTTGACTCCAGCATCCTGTGCTGCCTCTTGCCTCATTGAAGCATTTGGGAGGGACTGGCTATGAAGTGTGCCAAAACAATGGCCATCAAGACCAGGAAGATGCAAGAAGAGAATGAAGCCTTGGGAAGTTGTTTGCCTAAGTGTTTATTTTTTAATGTTTTCTATTTCTTAATACTGGAATCAGTGATTAAAAGTGTGTGTTTATTGGGAGGAAATTAAATTAAGTAAAAATTCCCTGAGTTGAGACTGTTTTGCTTGCTACTGTTTATAGGACTTTTGAAGCTGTGTGTGTGACAGCTGGCTTCTTGGCTGACGGCATGGAACTGAACCAGAGCTCCAAGAATATGCTGATTACAGTGACTTACATACTTTTGCATGAGTTTTATCCATTTGTAAGCACTCTCCAAATTTCCTCAGGTTCACAATGGAACCTGTAGTCAAAAAGTTACAGAAATCTTCTGGAAGAAGGAGAATGCTACAAGAAGATATGAACCTCTTTGGAAGAGTACTGAGCCATGTATGCAATACTCTCACTTTGCATGTCAGGTCGGCAACTTTGTTGAATTCATGCCTTGGCGAGAGAATATTCGATGCTCCAGAGTATGGTGCTACCTTTCACTTGGGTCTACAGAATGGCCTTCTGAACTAAAAATACAAGGTGTTAACTAATTGCTAAGGCTTTGTAGCAGGAGCAGCAAAGTCATACCCTCCACAGGTATAGAAAGAACTATGGTGAGAGAAGTTGAAAGAATGCTCACTGTGGACACAGGCACTGTGTGTGTGTCTCTCCGTGGAGGCTGCTGTGGAGCCGTGGGGTGTCTTTCCTGTGGTTCTTGGTCGTGTGAACTCACCAAACGGACTGCTCGCCTGGAGTTGAGAACAGAGAAGGAGGGTCCCGACCAGGGATCAGCTTCGGCCACACCCCGGTGGTGAGGATTGCGAACTTGTATACATTCTTACATTTCCTACTGACTCTTATACACATTCATATACAACATACACCATAATTCACAATTCTATGATATTTCCTACAGGCTCTCTCCAAGCTTTTTCCCTCTTATCCCTATCCAGGAACTGGGGGGGGGGGGGGGGCGGGGCGGGGAGAAGGAGGCGGGATACTCTTGTTGTCTTGATATCTAATATAGAAATAGCTTTGCCATAACCTCAGTGCCTGTAATAAACTTAGTAATTCCTTTCTGGTCTGGATACTTGTTTGTGAGTGTGATAGGGTGTAGTCCTCGGCCCTCGATCCCCTTTAGAAAGGGAGTGGGTCGCGGTCTTGCCAGTATCGGTCCGTGACACTTGCCCTCTACAGTGCATATTTGGAGCTGTAGTGCACTGGAACTCCAGAGTGTCTTATACTTGAATCGATGGCTTTGTCTTAATTTGGATGAATGATAACAGATCATAAGTGACTTTGTTCACCTTGAAGGGAATAGAAAGAACTACGGTGAGAGAAGTTTAAAGAGTGATAAAAGCGTAATGAGTTTTTGAAAACTTCAAAAGAAAAGGTTAAGTTAAATTGATAAAGTATACATGAAAGAGTAAATAGCAAGGAATTATGAAAAAACCCAACAACAACAAAAAAAAAAGCCAAAAAAAGCAAAAAAAAACCACCTACCTGAGAAACAGGGAGAATGAGCGTCTTGCAGAACTGTGCCAGGACCTGAAATGTAAAAAAATGGCATGATATTCAGAGGTGATGAAGTGCGAGTATTTAGTATCTCTGAAAACCAAGTCAAAGACTCCTGCTCAAGGGAGATTTCTATTGTGTGTTTCTGTTCTATAACAAAGCTAGCCAGAGAAATTTAAGGGAAGAAAAATACATGAAAAGAAGTTTTCCAACAGAAACACATCTAATGTGATTGATTCAAAATGGAACAAAGTATGACAATAAAAGAGAAGAAATGAGGGTCACTGTGTGAAAGAAATGTGAATAAGTAGCTAGGAAGAGCTATTGCTATTGGGTTCAAGTAAAGATAAGATTAAAAGATGGGTTGAGCTTCATGGAATGCTTTTTTCTTTCAGAAACTTGTTTCTCTTCTGTGCTCCTACCAGGAAAAACTGGGTCGCTTGTGCAGAATTGTTCTGTTTGCAAAAACCAGATAGAGCAACTCTGTTTTATTTTAAATTTTTGTTCTTTTTTAATAAAATCCAGACTTTTGAGCGTGGTCATTCTAAATTTGCCTCTTTCTTCTAAGCATTTCTTTTCCATTCTTTTCAGCACCTCAAGCAGCTGTGTTGCTTGAGTGGGATCTGAGGACTGCTACCACAATTGATTCATGGAGGCAGGGAAGCAAGGTGATGGTGTCAGGGTGTATTCAAGAAGAACTACAGAGATGAGGGACTTCCAATGATTGATTATTAATACAATCAATATCTCAGAGTGATGTAGGATTTAACAGTTCATTAACACAATGTGCATGACAAGGAGGAGAAAACTGGTTAATTGCTCATTTTTAGTGTCTCTCTTAAAAAAAGCAGGTTCTCAGCATCAGCACCAAACAGAGCTCACAGTTTGCCTTCCTTTTGTCTGCGTTGTTGATGTGCGGTCTCGCTTGGAGTGGTGTGAAAAGGAAAAGCAAAACATCTATTGTCCTTTGGGCAGTATTTCTCTCAGCTCCAAGCCTGAATTTGCAAATAAGCAGTGCTTTCTATCTAAAAATTTCTCCTCCACCGGTAGCGGGTAGGAAGTGGTAGTGAGGATGATTATGAGATGGGGAGGAGAAAGAATACTAAACCCACAGACAAGGAAGTAAATACAAGCATAACCATTTTTAGTATAGAAATTAATGAATTTACACTAATTATTATGTAAAAGTTCACTGTATATTTCTTAGTATTGTGGTGGGTTGACCTTGGCTGGATGCGAGGTGTCCACCAAGCTGCTCTATCACTCCCCTCTTTAACTGGACAGGGGGAAAGAAAATGTAACAAAGGGCCTGAGGGTCAAGATCAGGTTAGGGAGACTACTCAGCAAGAACCATCACAGGGAAAACAAACTTGACTGGGGAAAACTAATTTAATTTATTGGCAATTAAACCCTGAGTAGGGTAATAAGAAATAAAAACAAATCTTAAAACACCTCCCTCACACTCCTTCCTCCTCCCAGGCTCAACTTCACTCCCGAATTCACTAACTCTGCTCCTGCAGCAGTGCAGGGGAACAGGGAATAGGGGTTGTGGTCAGTTCATTATATGTAGTCTCTGCTGCTCCTTCCTCCTCACACTCTTACCCTGCTTCAGTGTGGGATCCCATCCATGGGAGGCAGTTCTCCAATGTAACTTCTCCAACATGGGTCCTTCCCAAGGTCTGAAGTTCTTCATGAACTGCTTCAGCATGGGTCCTTTCCACAGACTGTAGTTCTTGAGGAATTAATTGCTCCAGTGTGGGTGCCCCCCAGGGCTGCAAGTCCTGGCACAAAACCTGCTCCAGCATAGGCTACCCTCCATAGGGTCACAGCCTCCTTTGGGTGCATTCACCTATTCCCAAGTAGAGTCCTCCATTGGTCACAGTTGGATGTCTGCTCCGCCGTGGAACTCCATAGACTGCAGGGGACAGCTTACTGTTTGATTAATGGTACTATAGCAACTGTATTTAAAAAAAAGAAAAAAAAAGAAGGTTTTAACCTCTGATTTTGAGAAGAGTACCTGACAGTGTACAGGCACTTGAAAAAAGGTTTTAGCTGTAACATAGTAGGTTAAGCAAGAAAGTGAAATGGGCAAGAGGCAGAGGTAAAAGGTCTGAGTTTAGTGTGTTATGCAGGAATCTTTTTCTTTATTCTCTTGTTTGCTTTATTTTCTAATTTTCTTCTCTTTCTGCTTCCTTTAAGTAATCTTTCCTGAAAAATAGATTGTTTTACTACCCTCAAAATTGAAGTAACTTACTCTTATATAAAGATTATGAAAGACACAAAAATAGGTTGAACAGTCAGTAAAGCAATGGATTTTGACTAAAATTCTGTGTTTCTTCTGGCTACAGCTTAGTTTATGAGTGTTGTTTCCTAAGACAGACAGTTTTGTCATATCCTTTACTACAATAGATGGTCATGTATTCTTTAGCAAAAGTAACTGCTCAGTAGTTGGTAGGTCTGAAAGTAGCTACTGTGGAATTTTACATTGCTTCCCTCTCCAAAGAGTTCAGTACAGTCTTCTTTATCATGAATGGGTAGGAGAGGAGAGCTTTGCAGCTTGTGCTTGCCCTGTCCCTTCCTCCAATTTTGGAGACAGAGGAGCCTCCTTTTTTCCACTCTGACTCTTTAATTTCATTTATTCAGCAAGTTATTTCAGAACAGATCTCAGGTAGCCTTGCCTAGTAAGGAACATGAAACATGTCAATGTCTGTACCAATACAGACAAAAAGGAAATCTAGATGATAAATGCTTAAGCCAGCTAAATTCTTTTGCTCTTGAGGACGAAATCAACCTCTCAGCAAGTCTGTAGTCATTCACTATCCCTTTCCACCTGTGTGTTTTGGAATTGCAGGTATAAACCAAGCCTGGGAGAGAAGCCCAATGTTTTTGAATTTCACAGTGGGAACCATGGTGAGCTGGTCTGAAGGGAATGTATCAGTGAATGATGGTTTCTTCCTGGCATGAACAGGACATTGACAGGTCTGAGAGAAGTCATTAGGATTCACAAAAAAACCTGATTCTATCAAACAATCCGTTGAAAGAACTGATGTATTAGAGGAACAATGTAAAGCTTGCTCTTCCCCCAATTATTATATTCACTGTAAAGAATCTGCACTACCTCATTTAAATCTCTGCTGGAGTGGATCACACAGGGAATGTGATTGATAAGGTGTTGGAAAGTTGAATTTTACGGCTGAGCACCAGACCTCTATCAGCTGTGGGAAGGGAGGTGTGCCACAAATAGAGCTGTCACTGCTGAAACCCCGCTATTACATCTTTAAAAGTGGCAGATTTACAGTCTGGAAGAAGGGGCAAGGGCTGATCCACTCATAGGGAGTGAATAGGGAAGGAGAATAATTTGAAACTGCAGTGAGTTGTTGGCAGGAGACTTGAACTCTAGTGAACAAACTTATCTAAGCTCAGTTGGGAAAAGTGTGTAGTTGTGCTGCCTTTCATCAGTTCAATGACAGGCTGAAAAGCCTGCTAAATCTTCTAGTACAGAAGCATTAAATTCAGTCTTTTTCCTCTTTTTTTTTTTTTTTTGAGCACATGAAACCATGAGAACAAAAAGAACAGATGTAAGCTTCTTCTTTTGTGCCAAAAAAAGAGAAAAAAGTAAAAAGAAGAAAAAAATAAGAAAGGAAAAACTGCATTGAGAAGAAAGACCCATGCACATGCAATACAGTAAAGAGGAGTACTGCCTTCATGCATCTCATGGCCTCATATTTGCAAGTGGAGCAGGAACCTTTGTTAAGGAAAACTCGTGGGGGTTGAGGTGTTGTGAAACTATTACCTGCTTTGAAGAAATCTCTTAAATCTGCTGGACACTCAAAGGATGAGGCAATTGTACAGGTATGACTAAGGGACATTGTGATTATCAACAGATGTCATCAGTCTAGAATGATTTCAAATATGTTGATTTTTGGGGCAAGGCTGTAACTATAGCTCTGCTGCCAATGCAATTCAATTTAACCAGCATAAAAGTAAAAGCTACATCTGTTCAAGGAAGAATTAAGAGACTATGAATTCTGGTAATATGCAAAGTGTAACTCATACTTGTGTTTTCAATTAATTAGCATAGAAGTAGCCTGTGTATATAGACTGGGTCTTGTGCCGTGTTTAGTGCTGCCAGTGTTAGTTATTGGATTGTATTTTTACAGCAGTGTGTGGGAGAAAAGGTATGCATCAAATTATAAGTTCATAAACTAATAGGCTTATTGAATCCCTCTGCTAAACTGTTTTGGTTTTTTTGCTCATTTTCGTTTGTTCTTTTAATCAGGACAAGTATTCACTATTCTTATCTACCTGACCTGTAGACTGATGCTGTCTCAAATTTGGATGAAAATTTAAACACTCGTGGCTTAAATTGTAGGAAACACAGTGGAACAAGAAAAAAAATCCTTCACAGTATTGTAGAGTTTGACAGAGTAAAATAAACATGTGGGGATTTATGGAAAATTAGCATGGGATTTATAGAAAATTAATATACCTGAATTAAAACAGCAGTGTTGCAGGTGCTGCTGACCAAATTGTCAGGTGCCCTGAAGAAAACTGTGGGATCAATAAACAAGCTGCTGTCTCACAGGCTGGTACCCCACAGGCCGCTGTCCCACAGGACCAGTAAACAGCAAGTGTCCTACAAGTAGGTATCCCAAAGTTGTTATCTCATGAAGTAGTGAGAAAAGAATGTTGTAGCAAGAATTGAGAGGCACCGGCTGGGAAGCGAAAAGCCCTGGGTCATCGTGACATGGACAGCAAGCGAGAAGACACATAGCCAATCATATATGAACTGTGTATGTATGTAACCAACGGGGTTTGTACTGGGGTGGAACATCTGGAGTCAGAGGGGTATAAATTGCTGCCATTTTTAATAATAAAAGTCTTCAGTTATAACTCTTATAGAGTTGTGTGAAGTCCATACGCTGCCTCGACATAAACATAACTGAAATTCTACAGGATTTTGTATATGCCACTGACATAAACAATAAGAACTGTAGTACACATTTCTGATATACTAGAGGAGATTTATGTTGTAAAACTAATCTCTCTGAATTAAAGCTTCTTTATAGGAAAGTACCAGTTAAAAGGATAAGAGTGTGATTTGTATACAGATGATTGCCAGGTAGTTAGGAAGCAAGCTGAAGGAGAGATGTCCAGTTGGTTATGTTGAAAAGAGAACTCATGTCTGGATAGATAACAAGTGTTCTTATCTTACATAATATTTCTATTAAAGGCTTTGACACACAAGTAGGTGTGTACTAATGAAATTTGATAATGACATGTGGGTAGGTGGCTGGCATTAATTTTTTTAGTACTGAAGCTAGAATCTATGACTTTCATTTTATCCCTCTGGGGTACATGGAGAAGTATATGTGGGCCCTAGAGAAAGGTTTTCTTTGTCTTTTTTTCTTTTTTTTCCCCTCTCTCTTCTTAATACAATTGGGAGACAGAATGATTGAGCTTGGCTGTTGATCTTGTGCACCAACATACCTAAAGAATATATTCTTACCATAATACAACATTTCTTAATTTACAGTGCTAATTCAGCCTATCTGAGAGCTTGTTATTTAAAGTAACATACAGGCTTTTTTTTTTTTTTTTTTGTTAGAGTTTTATTGTGATGGTATATTTAACTAATGGTGCTCTATGACGGAACTCATTGGAGGCAGAAATGAGCTTTGCTTGAATACAAAATTAATTCATCATCCTCCATGCTAATAAAAGCTCCCTATCAAATGGATTCATAATGGGACCACTTAATGTGCAACTTTTTTCTCCTTAATTGTATTCAGAGGTGAGAGACGTGTTGCAAATCCAAGCAATATTGAAAATAGCCTGTTGTTTGTGCAGGAGAGGATTTCAAGAGTGAAATACACAGACATATACCTAAACACAATCATGCACATGGCTATGGGACTGATTCTAGGCTGATGTAAGACAGCAATAACACTATTAACTCCTGCTCTGTGCTGATGATCTATCTTTGAGGAAGTTTTAGAAATGCAACAGAGCTGTATGAAGGGCACACCACTCAGGGTGCACTCTCATGGTCTTACACATAATCATCTAAGTTTATGTCCATATGAAAATGGGAATCCTGACTCATGCGATCCTGGCCACTTGCTTCGACCCGCGAGTTTTCTCTTCGTAGTGATTGTTATAGTGTGACTCAGAAAACAGCCACCGAAAATCCTTTTAAATTAGACCAGAGAATTTGCTGAATGCACCCCAAAGGAACACTGTCCAGAGGCAGTCCAAAAGGAGGAGTGGGAACCCATGTCTGAGGATGGACAAATAAGCAAGACCATTTCTTATCTCCACAACTCACAGTTAGATCTGCTAAAGCTGTCTGTAAAATCTCAAGGTCTAAAGCATGGGAAGCATCTTTGCAAATGCCACATCACTTAAGTTTGTGGGTTCTCTTTTAGGACTTCATCCTCCCATTGCCAGTTTGTTTTGTTTTTTCTCCCTGTCCCTTGTTGAATCATTTACACCTTAACGAACTGAATTGCAATTGTCTCCTTTCCTTAAAACTCACGTTTTCATAGAGTCATAGAATGGGCTGGGCTGGAAGGCAACTTGAAGATCTAGTTCCAACCCGCCTGCATGGGCAGGAACACCTCCCACTGAGACCAGGATACTGAAGGCTCCATCCAATCTCTCCTTTAACGCTTCCGGGGGGGGAGGCATCCGCAAAATCTCTGGGCAACCTGTGCCGGTGTCTCACCACCCTCTCCCTAAAGATTTTTTTTCCTAATGTCTAACCTAAATCTCCTCTATTCCAGTTTTAATCCATTACCCCTTGTGTTACCACCACAAGCCCTTGTAAAAAGTCCCTCCCCAGCCTTCCTGTAGGTCCCCTTGAGATACTGAAAGGCAGCTACAAAATCTTTCCAGAGTCTTCTCTTCTCCAAGCTGAACAGCCCTAACTCTCTCAGCCTGTCTTCATAGGAGAGGTGCTCCAGCCCTCTGATCATCTTCACGGCCCTCCTCTGGACTCGTTCCAAGAGCTCAGTGTCCTTCTTTTGTTGGGGCTCCAGAACTGGATACAGTACTCCAGGTGGGGTCTCAAGAAAGCCGAGTGGAGGGGTAGAATCACTTCCCTTGACCTTCTGGCCACGCTTCTTTTGATGCAGCCCAGATACAGTTGGCTTTCTGGGCTGCAAATTTTGCATTCTGCATTCTCATAATTCTAAGAATAGGGAACTGAATCAAGTTGATTTTTAAATGAAGTCATTAGCTAAGTCTCACTGAAAATGAGTCTGATCTCAAGTCAGTATTAGTATAATTACACTCAAGTAACTAGATATGGTATAAGGGATATTTTTCTTTGTTGCTCAATTTTTATCTTAAATTTGGATATAGTGGAAAAACGAGACATGAGAAAGATATTTTAAACTGGTTTTAATTTATATATTTTTTTGCTTTACGATCTCTCAGAAGGTCAATTTGTGATCAAAATTTTATTTTCTAGAAATGAACGGGACTTGGGATTTTGGGATATTTAGACATTCATACACCAAACACTTTTCACTCAAAGGAAAGAAGGACATGATCCTTATAGCATACTTTTCTCAGCTACAGGTCTTTCATGCAAATTTCCATTTGTCTACAGACTAGAACAAAGTCTGCTTTGATTCCATACCCCAAATGAATCAGGAACTCAGAAGAAAACCTCTTTTGTTTATCTTCTTACCTTTACTTGGTATTGAACTCACTTTGGAAAGTAAATATAACTGAGATTAAATATTTGTCTTCTGCAATTATTTCTGTTTAGTAAAAAGCTCAGCTAAGTGTGTGGGAGCTTGAGGACATAGCGTGTCCTTTTAGATAACTATAATTCATGTTGAGAGAGGTATTAGGTATAAACAAGCTAATACTCATCCTATTTTCTGGTTTGTGACCACAAGTATGTCTGTTTCTGATGAACTCCTGCAGTGCATTACCCAAAGTATTCTGACATGTGTCAGTTCTGTTGATGGGCCACTGTCATGCAGGCTCTTGCCAGGGAAGGACCATGAGTTGGAGCACTGTAAAATGCTGGCAACTTTAAGAAGCCATTTCCCAGGATAAGTGCTGAACATTGCACCCAGTGAAAAAGTTAAAAACATTTAATCCTGGTGCCATTTTTCTTAAAGAAAGCTCCTTAGGATCCAAATTATTTCTATCTTCTACTCTAGGTTTCCTAGAGGAAAGGATTTAGGGCTAATGATGCCTATTTTCCTATCTTTTTGCTTACAGAAGGGTCAGCCTTAGTTTCTTTCTCTGATGGAGATGAAACATGGAACAAATTTGGAACTGCTGGGGAGCAGCAACAGAGAAGTGCTTCTCAGCTCTAGGAAAGCACCAACTGAAAGGGAGCAATTCTAGGGTTAAAAACCTGACCTGGTGTCAAAAGAGCAGAGTCTGAAAAGACTGGAACTGGTAGTGGAAAACTGGAAATTGGTGTGGCAACATGGCTATCTGGGGCCTTGCCAACCCTGGCTGGAGATGAGCTGGGGCTTTGGGGAACTGAATCAGGGGGCTCATGGCAGGGCCAGGCAGGGCTGTGGGAGCTTGGGATGGGCCATGTCACATTGTCAGACGTGCAGGGGCCGATAGCCCTGGGGGCTGACATGGGGTCCTGGGCTATGCGTCGGCCTGGGGATGTCCCCAGGGCCTAAATTTTTTTTGTTGTGACTATGAATTGAGTCTGGCATTACTGCATACTGACCTGTGGGCTCTTTACCTTCCCCCTGTGTAAAGGATGAGAAAATAGTAAATTTACTGGAATCTTACTGCTACTGAAAACACCATAATTTCTAATGGAGAGACAGTGACCATGTAGAAATGCCTTAAAAATCATGAAAAGGCTCAGGAAACAGTGTAAATTCCATAATAAAGACACATTCGCAAAGTGTTCAGTGTTGCCTCAGTTTTGGTCTGGTGTTCTGTTAGTTAGCTTGTTTGTGTTTTTTTGGAGGGGATTGTTTAGTTTTGGTTTTTTTTTCAGATGACTTTTGATTACAATCCGAGTGGTATTAGGTTAAAGTCAGTCCTAATAGATTTGAGAAGGTTTGGGATCCTCAGTTCTTCCCCTTATACTGATGTCGCTTCAGTTCTGACATCCAGGGTTTTCTGGAAGAAACTGACTCTGCAGCTTCTCAGTCTGCAGCTGATTAGCCCTAATTTTTTTCTTTGTTGTAGTAGTAGGTGAGTAGAAGTTTGGGAAGTTACCTCATTGACTTTATTTCTCAAGCAGATAATAAGATAGTCTTTATTTTGCTTGGGAAACTCAATGGGGCTTTATTTCAATTAGTTTTGTAGTTCTGCTGAGGCAGCTCTGAGGAATTGTGGAAATCTGGGCAACATTTTCTTTAGCCTTCTTGGAAGACAAGTCCAATACTTTTGTAAGAATATTTATTTGAGAAAAAGATACATACTACATATGGCTTTTGCAGCTTCTAGAACTGATAATTAAAATGTTAAAAAATTAAATTAGGACAATCTGTATGTTAGCAAGCTCTGAAACCTAGCCTGTGTAAAATGCAAAAGTCAGGCTTCGTGAGGTCTTAAATTAATTAATTAAAGCATGTTTTGGTGTGTCACCTGCCCTCCAGAGTATGCCTTTTTTTAGTTTTGTTTGTGTATCTTCAGATAGCCATTTCTTCAGGACTCCTGTTGCCATCAGTGGTGTCTGGACCTGATGCCAGTGTATAACATATCCTGGACAGCCCTCAGAGCATGCAAGGGGATGCAATGTGCCCACAGGAGGAAGGTTTCAGCAGCATGGGAGGTGTTGCAGAGCTGGAGAGACCAATGTTCTGCTTCTGAAAACTGCCTGAGCCTTGGCACAAGGTGTACTTTTGTGCCAGGATGCTATTTGGAAATGTCAAACTCAGAGCAGTAGTGTCTACTTCCAATACCAGAAAATGTCGAGTGGCATTTTTAGCAGCATTTTATCCTTGTAGTTTTACCTCTGGATTTTTAAGCCATATAATAATACTGCCAAATGATCATTAGTACTGAGTAAGCCTAATCACCATTTAAATGGAAACAAGTAGTGTGAGTAAACGAGGGATATGAAGTTCATTATTTCACTTTGCAAATCAGTAACTCTGGGGAAATTTCCATTTTAATTTGCTGTTTGTTTTAACATAATGACTAAAGGTTAAGATCACATACATCCTGTGGATAATGTAAACAAGTGTTTCTTTGAGCTTCTTTTGTTATCTGAACAGGAGCTCATAGGCTGAGAGGTAAATTTATTTATTTATTTATTACATACTTACTTTGCCAAGCACTTTGATATTTGTCATCCTACTGCACTTTCTTCTACTGTCTGTATTCTTAATTCTTGCTGAAAATATGTGGTAATGATGGTGGCACATTTCAATATGTTGTTTTAATGCAGAGAAAAGAGGTGGTAGAATATGACCTTACCTTTTGTCCTCTATTTTACAGAAACCTGTATTTTCTCGTTGCAGTCCGAGTTCGATTTGGGCTGGAAAACTTGTATCGAGTCACAGATTGCGCCTTCTCTTCTCCTCAATTAGAGGAGGACTAGCCCCTAATTGGCTGGTTTTAATTTCCCAGTGGGTCTGTCCCTAGCTTGGGACCGGCTGGCTACACCGGGTATTTCTATAGAACACAAACCCTGCCCAGATGCGCCCCTGCACCGGCACAAACACAGAGACTATGTGCTTAAAATACCACTTTACTGGAACAGCTTTGGAGCAGAGGGAGTGTGTGTGGGGGAGAGGATATGCAAATGTGGTTACAGGAGACAAACTTGGGGTGTGTAACTTGTGATAGGTAAAGAGAAAGAAAGAAACACCATTATAGTTGGGGGTAGGGTGCCCGGCGAGTTTCCCGTATTATGTAGATGAGGTGTGTGAATGTGGCCAATTACTTTTGTCCAGGGAAAAGAAAGAAAAGATTTCTCGGTCAGTAGGTCTCTGTTACAGGCTCAGAAGCACTGACAGGTTGGGCGGCGTCTGTGGCTTTAAGAGCGGGCTTTTGGTGAGCACAGTTTTCGGCGAGGCTGGCTTCGGCAGATGGCCTCGGCAGCCTGGCTGCAGCGAGCGGCTTGAGCTGCAGCGGGACACGGCAACGAGCGGCTACAGCTGGAGCTCCTGTGCAGGCGGCACCAGCACGTTCTGGCAGCGGCCCGTGGCGGCTGCCTTGGCTTGTGCAGCAGCGGCTGCGATGCCGGCTGGAGCTGGGCTGGGGCTGCGGCGGCGTCACGCGGCTGTGGCAAACGGCTACAACCGGCTGGAGCTGCACCGACCGTCCTGGGAGCACTGATGACAGGGGGCTTGGGGAGTGAGCGGTGATTCCAGCCCTTTTAGCTTTTTTAGTGTGCTCTAGCTTTCTTCTCTGTTTCTTCAGCTCCTTTCCCGCAGCTCCTCGGCAAGCAGGCTCCGCAAGAAGAGGCAGGGGGGCAGGCAAGCAGGAAGCAGGGAATAGCAGCAGTCCCGGAGTGCAGGGAAGCAGGAGTAAAAGAATGCATGAGTTATAGCAGGAGTCCGACCCAGCCACCGAAGGTTCTGTTTTATCTCCTATTCCCTTTTTTTTCCTTTCTCCTCTCTCCTTTCTGTCAGCAGCAGCGAACAATGGGCACCAACGGCCAATAATGACCCATAATGGCCGTCCTATTTACATGCTTATGCAGGCTGGTCTGGCCTTTAGTCTGCTCAGTCCTCAGCTCCTACCTGTGGCTCCTGTAACAATTTTGCCATGCTCCAGCCAAAGGCTGGGTCCTGGCTGCAAACATAGCAGGGAGGCAGGGGTCTCTGCCCTTCATTGTGTAAGTCCCTGCTGCTCCCCCACCCACCCCCCCCGGGATGTCACCGCTTTGTGTTTGTTTTGTTTTGTTTTTTTTCTTTTTTCGACTTTTACATCTCTCTAATGCAATCAGTTTGTGTGAGAGACATACCTTTTGTGGAGACCAGACCCTCCACATCTCTGGACATATGCTATTTATTACAGTATTAAATTTACATCAAAACGTTAGTAACCATGCTCAGGTATCAGGAAATACATCAGCCTCTGAAGTTCAGAGGTGCTTTGTATGATATGCAAGAGTCCATTTTACTTTATCATCTCACCCTGTTATTTGCCAATGGCTATTGCAATGATGTTAAATTATTTAGAGAAAGTGTATGCTGGATCTTGTACAATTCCCCAAAAGAATCTACTCTTTATATTTTCCTAGCCTTTTTCCCCCCTTGTGTTTTACTGCTCCAGAGTAGAATTACAGTAATTTAGCAATGTTGGAAGGAATGGGGATTGTACTAGTTTAGAAAACATCTTCCATGCTTATAAATAAATAAAGAGATAAATAAATAAACTAAGTAAGTAAAAAGATTATCTGTGGCAGTGGCACATTGATTTAGCAGAGAGCTGTGAGTTTTACTTATCTTAATGGTCTTCATTAGGGAATTAGAGCATCCTGCTAAGACATGCCTTTTGCTCTGCCAGTGTCAGGCTGCACTATAAACATGCTAGTGCCTGAATTGTGAATTGCTTGCCACACAGATGAACGTTTGTCACAGTCTCTGGGAGATAGATGTCACAGCCTACTAAAGTCCTGCTTATCATTCATGTGGTCACTTCTATTACCTCTGCTCGGACTGTGCTGACCTGCTATTAGTGACTCTAATTTAATTTCCCCCACCAGTGTCATGGGTTATTTCTTCCATTACTTTAGAGATTTAATTTACAGGGTAAACTCCATCACTTGAAAGAAAGAATTTTTCATGACATGAAGAATAAGTTCTTTTTGAAGACTAACATGGTGCTGGCTATTTCTCATCTTTAAGGCATGAGGCTTAAACACCAGTGAATGCTAACATATTCATATGTTGGTGCTATTGCCAACAGACATGAAGTATTGTATGTTGTCTCATTTCAGCTATACCACAACATCTAAAAATGATTCTGTGCGCAGTGTTGTGAAAGGCCAGTTATGCTGTCCTCACAGTTATAAATGAGTAATAAGTAATTGGCTGGATGGCTGCACCCAGGGAGTTGTGGTCAATGGTTCAGTGTCCAAGTGGAGGCAAGTGATGAGTGGTGTTCCTCAGGGGTCAGTGTTGGGACCAGAACTGTTCAACATCTTTCTTGGAGACCTGGGCAGTGGGATTGAGTATATCCTCAGCAGGTTTGCTGATGATACCAAGCTGTGTGGTTGACACCCTAGAGGAAAGGGATGCCATCCAGAGGGACCTTGACAGGTTGAAGAGGTGGGCCAGTGCCAACCTCATGAAGTTCAACAAGGCCAAGTGCAAGGTCCTGCATCTGGGTCAGCGCAACCCCAGGCACCAAGATAGGCTGGGGGCAGAATGGTTAGAGAGCAGTCCCAAGGAAAACGACTTGGGGGTAGTAGTAAATGAGAAGCTCACATGATCTGCCAGTGTGCGTTCCCAGCCCAGAGGGCCAACTGCATCCTGGGCTGCATCAAAAGAAATGTGGCCAGCAAGGCCAGGGAGGTGATTCTGCCCCTCTGCTGTGGTGAGACCCCACCTGGAATACTGTGTACAGCACTGGAGCCCTCAGCACAGCTAAGACATCGAGCTGTTGGAGAGGGTCCAGAGAAGGGCCATGAAGATGATAAAAGGGCTGGAGCGCCTCTGCTGTGAAGACAGGCTGAGAGAGTTGGGGCTATTCAACTTGGAGAAGAGAAGGCTCTGGGAAGACCTTTTAGTGGTGTTCCAGTACCTGAAGGGGGCCTACAGGAAAGCTGGGGAAGGGCTTTTCACCAGAAAGGGTAGTGATAGGACAAAGGGTAATGATTTTAAACTGAAAGAGGGTAGATTTAGATTAGACATCAGGAATAAATTCTTCACCATGAGGTAGTAAGGTACTGGCATAGGTTGCCCAGGGAGGTTGTTGATTTACCCTCCCCAGAAACATTCAAGGCCAGGTTGGATGGGGTTTTGTGCAACCTGGTCTAGTGGGAGGTGTTCCAGCTCATAGGAGGGGGGTTGGAACTACCTGATCTTTAAGGTCCCTTCCAACCTTTACCATTCTATGATTGTAAATAAGCTTGTGTGGAGTTGAGCTTGGTCTCACATTGAAAAGACTGACACATAGATGTTCTGGTTTAAATATTAAAGGTAAACCCCAAAGAAACCAGAGGACAGAATTGCTCCCCCTCCACCCTCCCAAGGGAAGATAGAAAGGGGAATAAGAAAGAGAGACTTAAACTTTGGAAATTGAAACTAGAAACAAGTTTACTATAACACAAGGAAAAAGGGTAAAACATGGGGTGGGGGTAAATAGGTAAATATTTATATACAAATATACAAAACCGATCTCAATGATGTCAGGGATATGGGAAATGCAGGGCCGCTCCAGGAGGAGTCCACGGCTCCTCACAGCACCCGATGTAGCTGGATTCTGGAGCGAGCATGTGGGAAGCTGAAGGAACCCAGCAGCACACTTGGCAGGGGGAAAGGAGTAGGAGGAAGGAGAAAGAGGCTTCCGGCTCTCCTGGCTTTTATAGATTGTGACAGGAAGTGGGGGGGAATGCTGGCCCCTTCCAGTCTTTCAGGGTGCTAAGGACCCTCTATGATAGGCGTCCAACACCATGCCTGGGTCTCCCAAACCATAACAATAGATAAGACAGTGACTGTAATGGACAAATACATTAGCACTTGTATCCTAGTTTTCCCACATTGTATTTGAACAATGGGAAGAAACAATCATAAATATCTGAATATCAATTTCATCTCATTACTATAATAATATGCATTGTCTAGAATAAAAGATCTTGTAGTCACTAATGGATTTCTCAGTGTGTTCAAATTCATATGCATGCGTCTCCTGGAAAAGAGAAACCTTGACTGCTTATTGAAAAAAACAATTATTTCCTTATAGAATCATAACTGTAACTATCATACCTTAATATAATTGTATGTGTCACTGGAATAGTTTTGTGTGCCAGAGGTTTATTTTCTTGGGTGCCTAGGATGTTCTCCAGAAAAACATTTGCCAGTCTTTTAGTGTTGCTTTTTCAAAAATGCTACCTGAATTAATTTCTGCCATCTTGGGGAATTTCTACACTTCTATAGCCTCCAGCGTGAGGGTGCAACTGAGACCCATGAAAATATGTCTTGGTCAATGAACGGGTCAACAGAGAAGACAGCAGCACAGGGAAAAGGCACTTGTGAATAGTTTGACTTGCAAAGATAAGGGGCAGTATGGGTAGGTATACGTGAAGGAATTAAGTTATGCCATATCATTTGGAAAATGGCCACAGTTTCAGCTGAATCTGCCCAGACTTACTTAGCACAGTGCAACTGCCTATAAAGCGTGAATGAAATGATCTTGCCCTTGAACTGCACGCACTCTCTGCCAGTCTGTCTCACATCAGTTTTCACAGAACAGAGAAGCAGAAGCTACAGTGTAGAAGTCTAGGTTTTCCAATTACTAAATTGTGAGACATTCTTATACATTTATATGTATTCAAGCATATATGTAATGTGTGTGTGAGTGTGTGTTCTATTTATGTGCTTTAAAGACAGGCAAATGACTACTAATTTTCTTCATTCTGACTGACAATAAACTTATACGTAGAGTTTATGTCTTCATTGAAGAGTTCCTTGAGAGTATCTGTTATTCAGACTGTTTTGACTAGCAAAGTAGGTCATGGTGCTATTTCTGTTCACATGAAGCACAGAGAGAATCAGGTTTTCTGTGTGAAGACATGTGATTATTAATTTATAATTTACTTTCTGCAACTGCTCTGCATTATTCAGTTAGAATTAAGGCTGACTTTCAAATATCTTACTCGGAAGCTTAAAAAAGAATTTCGGTGTTTAACTGCCTCCTCCATTTCTCTGTATGTTAGTGCCACCTCTTGAAGTTTGGTTCTGATTCAGCCAACAGGGGTTCTAACATTGGTTAGAGCAGTAAAAAATACAATGCAATCTTTATTGTTAGATATTTTTTCTATCAATGATCCTTGCTTATGGTCTTGTTTATGTTGTCATACACTTGTCATAATTGAAGAGGAACATTTAAGCAAGAAACATATAGGAGGAAGATACTGAATTGTAAAGAAAGAAAAGCTCCAATTTTTATGGAAATGAAATTGTTTACATCAAAGTAGAAGGAAAAAAAAAGTATCCACAGACAGACTCTGTTCAGTGTTATACATCTACACACAGAAATGCAAGTGAAGATTTCAGGAAGCTATTTTTATTTAGGATCAGGTTCTACTGCTTGCCTTGAGGCATATAAACCACTGGAGACCAGGCAGAAAGGAAAGAAAGAAATTTTCCATGTCCCAGGATTCCTCCCTTACCTTCACATGTGCAATGCAGCTTCTTTGATTTCAGAAATGAAGTACTTGGTCTGGAAGGGACTTCTGGGTTCTGAATGGTATTAAAGAATACAACTCCAATTAGATAATCTGGTCCATGAAGTATAATGTACTTTTAACTATTCAAAAAATATTTTTCAACCTCTTCAACTAGTTCCTGCATGTATTTAATTGCAGAAATCACTAATAACTGTACATTCACTTAAAAAAAAATGCACAATCCCTCTACTAAAATGGCTAGTCAAATGCTTCAACAAACAGTTCTAATTTGAAGTAAATCTGCAAGTAATTTAGCACAATGAAATAGGTACTACTTTTTTTGTTTTCTTGCTGCAACTGTTCAGGGAGTGACATATTTCTTGTTGATATTTCTCTTGCTTTCAAGTGCCTCTAGAAAAGAAGTCATGGCAAAAGCCATACATGTAAAGTAAAAACCAAACTATCAAAACTAACATTTCCTTTTTCGAGTGCACAGCACTTGAGCATCAACTTGGTGTTTCAAGGTAGTCAGTGCCCCAGATTCAAAACATAAGTGAGATCTTTTCCTCCGGTTTCTGCTGACAGAGCACTCCAAAGGAATGCTGACTGTGACAAGCCGCTGAGCCTTAGGCACGGCTGAAGCTCTCTTGACAAGATTCACTTACTAAACCCAATGTGCATGATGAGACCCTGTCACAGTGGAGTGTGACAATAATGCAGAGTGGTGGAGAAATAGGAAAGGCAGCTGAGTCACTATATTTACAAGTCACTAATCCACTCTGGATATAATCACTTAAACAGCCTATGGATTTAGACAAAATAGTTGTGAGTGTATTTTTTAAGGGTAGCTTTTTGAACCAATCTTCCTGACTTAATAGTGTCTGCTAAACAGACATTGAGTTTTATAATAAAAAATGCCAGAGGAGGAAGGGAAGAGGTTTATTTTATGGTGTGGAAAAAATTTAGAGCTAACTGGGTTAGCTGTTATTGACAAAGAGCTCAGAGGAATTTATAGCTGCATAGAATGTATCCAGTATATTGCTCATAGATGTATCTTCTAGTACTGACAAAAAATACCTCACAAAAACCAAGCACATAAACCTAAGGTTTTGTTAAAAAAATACAGACAATTTTCAAAGACGTGTTTTAAAGTGCATACTTCTATGAGTTTTTAATGTAAAATGAGGTACAAAAAATGTCTGGAGACCTTTAAGATTTTCCAGATTTGCATGAGTTTAAAATAACTATAGATCAGTTTGTGGGTTTTTTTGGACACGTCGTCTTCTTCAGCTATTGGAGTCCTGGCTGTAGCTGCCCTGGATTCCTTGTTAGAAGAGTCTACTTGATGTTCCTGCTAGAAATGTTTGGATTCTGCAAGAAAGGCCACAGAAGACTGTGAGCTTCACTTCAGCTGTTACTAGGATCTTGGCATCAAAGTGGTGAGCGGGAGGTTAGAAGTGAATTGCTGGGGAGCCAAGCCTGAACACAGTAGCAGAAGGAAGGAGAAAGTTCAACATACATATATGGGGCTTTGTGCATAGTTTTTTAGTAAAAAATAAATTTAGGTCCCCCTGCCCCCTCATTTTAATATTCTGAGGAGTCATAAGGTTAAGGGTGCTTAGAAGATTTGAAAGGAAACGTATGAATAAGGGGCTTGCTGATTCTCTGGAGATGTCAGGGATCTGGAGAGCCAATGTGAAGAGTTATATAGTTCACTGGGTGAGATGACTGGGTGTTTTATGGCCAGGGTGTGGCCAGCGGTGACTGCTCTGACTGAGCAAAACAGCAGATCTGAGGAAGAACAAATGGGAATCTGGAGCTCTCCATTTCAGGTTAGGGATGCCGAGAGCTGCCCTACCCCTATTTGTGTCCTCTTTGCTGTTAGAAATGTGGTAGTCCAACATGGCCTAGAGGCTACATGAAATTCAGTAATGACAACATTTGAATGGAGAATTCAGAATCCAGAGAAGATAACCCACTGGGCTGTGAAGGGAAAAAATATCAAAGGAAAAATGTTTCCTTGAGCTCTGAAACAGATCATATTTGTCAGCACTGTGAACTTTTAGGCATAAAGCAGTCTCTGAGAACAGGGAATGCACCAGTGTCTTGCATAATAGATCACAGAATTGTGAACCAAAAAGAACAAAAAAAACCAACTCCAAACAAACGAACCACACACCCCACCAAAAACACCCACAACAAACCCCAAACCTCAGCCACTAAAGCATGCCCTGAAGTTTCACATCTACATGTTTCTTGAATACCTCCAAGGATGGTGACTCAGCCACCTTTCTGGGCAGGCTGTCCAGTGCCTGACCACTCTTTCAGTATAGAAATTCTTCTTAATATCCTATCTAAACTCCCCTGCAGCAACTTCAGGCCATTTCCTCAGGGCCTATTGTTATTTACTTGGGAGAAGAGGCCAACACCCACCTCCCTACAATCTCCTTTCAGGTAGTTGTAGAGGGTGATGAGGTTGCCCCTCAGCTTCTTTCAGACTAGACAACTCCAGTTCCCTCAGCCACTTCTCGTATTACTTGTTCTCTAGACCCTTCACCAGCTTGGTAACTCTCCTCTGGACATGCTCCAGCACCTCAAGGTCCTTCTCATAGTGAGGGGCCCAGAACTGAACAGAGTACTTGAGGTGCAGCCTCATCAATGCTGAGTACAGGGACACAATCTCCACCCTGCTCCTTCTGGCCACATTATTTCTGATGCAGGCCAGGATGCTATTGGCCTTCTTGGTCATGTGGGCACACTGCTGGCTCATGTTCAGCCGGCTGTCAACCAGCACCCCAAGGTCCTTTTCTGCTGGGCAGCTTTTCAGCCACTCTTCCCCAAGCTTGTAGCGTTGACTGGGGTTGTTGTGACCAAAATGCAGGACCCAGCACTTGGCCTTATTGAACCTCATACATTTGGCCTCAGATCCAGCCTGTCCAGGTCCCCCTGCAGAGCCTTCCTACCATCAAGGAGATCAATGCTCCCACCCAATTCAGTGTCATCTGCAAACTTACTGAGGGTGCCCTCAATCCCCTTATCCAGATCATTGATAAAGATACTGAACAAGACACCAAAACTGTGCCTTGAGGGACACCACTGGTGACCAGCCACCAGCTAGATTTGACTCCATTTACCACAACTCTCTGGGCCCAGCCATCCAGCCAGTTTTTTACCCAGTGAAGAGTACACTTGTCTATGCCATAGTTCTTCAGCTTCTCCAGGAGAATGCTGTGAGAAACAGTGTCAAAGGCCTTACCGAAGTCTAGGCAGACAACGTCCACAGACTTCTCCTCATCCAATAGGTGGGTCACATGGCCATAGAAAGAGATCAGGTTGGTCAAGGAAGACCTCCCTTTCATCAACCCATGCTGGCTGGCCCTGATCCCCTGGCTGTCCTGCACTTGCCATGTGAGCTCACTCAAGATGAGCCTCTCCATGATCTTTCCCAGTACCAAGGTCAGGCTGACAGGCCTGTTGTTCCCCGGATCCTCCTTCCAGCCCTTCCTGTAGATGGGCATCACATCATCCACCCTCCAGTCATCTGGGACCTCCCTTGTTGACAGTTGTTGATAAATAATGGAGAGAGGGTTAGCGAGTTCCCCCACCAGCTCCCTCAGCACTCTAGGGTGGATCACATCCATCCCCATAAACTTGTGCATGTCCAGGTGCAGAGGCAGATCATTAACTACTTCCTCCTGGATTATGGATGGGTTGTTCTTCTCCCCATCCTTATCTTCCAGCTCAGGAGGCGGAACACCCTGACGGAAGCTGGTCTGACTATTAAAGACAGAGGCAAAGAAGGCATTAAGTATCCCAGCCTTTTCCTCATCCTTGGTTGCAATGTTCCCCCTGGCATCCAGTAAGGGATGGACATTCTCCCTGGCTTTTTTATTGTTGATGTATTTATAAAAACTTTTTTTGTTGTCCCTTATTTCAGTGGCCAAACTGAGCTCTAGATCAACTCCTAAAATGCCTTCTTAAGGAAGACTTACATAATTAAAGTACAGTCTTACACAAAGACGGAAACATTCTAGATATAAACATGTGAACAATAATTGTAAAATCAGGATTTTGTAAAAAAGATATAATTAAGAGTAATTTCAATTATATATTTTATATTCTCCTTCTAACTGGCATTGAATTTGGAGGACACTATCAAAGAGAGAGCAAACAGAAAATTAAATTACAGTGAGATAGGAAACCGAGGTACATATTCTGGAGAAAGATGATAACAGCTAGACAGTTAACTTGGAAAATGCTGTTTTCCAGATGCAGGGCAGAGTTACACATCTACTTAGCCCAGGCTGAAAATAGAGAGGTGAAAAGACTAAATCTTACTTCAGAAAGTTCCCAATAGAAATGAAGACAGCAATGGAACAACTAACAGGAGCACCTGGAGGGCAATGTTTGGAAGAAGTAGCAATGCAGTCTGCTTCTCTCAGCCAAAAGCTGAATGTAAGTAGGCTGAATGGGAATTACTGAGCATGCAAGGAAAGTGTGGGCTGCAGAAGGAAAATATACAAATAGCCTATGTTTTACTTGATTTCTGTGCATGTTACACACTGTTGGTTAAATTGCTACTTTGTTCTGAAGTGATTGCCTTTGGTCATTTTCAGTCAGCCACTTCGCAGTGTCAAGGAAGAAAAGGGGTCACTTAGATTAAGAAGTGCAATAAGGTTTACGGGCATGAGGGGAGCTGCCACCTGGAGATCTAGTCCTTGTGCACCTGGTCTGAGACATTCAACTTTAAAAGAAGTGCTGAGTGCTGAGGACCAGGACTCTCACCAGACTGAAAGGGATTGAACTATCTTCTTGACCCGTAAGTCTGAGAGAAGTTGTCTGGAAGTAGCACATGAACTGTCTGTGTGTTGTAATTGATAAAGATTTTCTCCACCCCTACTGGCAGGAGAGAAGTGGTAATGCACTGGTAATAGCCCTGGGTATGTTTGTCTTTGCCTCATTAGAGGGAGGTAAAAGTCTCCCCTCTGAAGGTATTGGATTCAGAATCCCTGGTATCAGATTCGAATACTACATGTAGCTTCATCTCAAATATTGATAGAGGACTGTGATGGTTTGTACAATCTTTATCATGTTTGTACTCTGTCCTCTCAGTTTTTAGATCTACTTATGGAATAGAAAACCCATTTTTCCCATAGCAGTCATTGGCCTTCTCTTTGGGGTGTTGATAAACTGCCAACATTTATTTATTTCAGTCCATTGTTAATTGTGGATTCTGCCAGCTGCATGTAGAATTTTAAACTCATATATATTTCTTTAACAAGGAGATTTGGGGTTGTTACTGGGTGTCCCTATCTCTTTGTTTTCTTGGGACAGGGTAAGCATATTATTTTACAATGAAGTATTTAATTTCTCTGCAATACTGAGAAACTGGTGTTAATACTGCTTTGATGCCAGAGACTGGACAAAACAATCGGAATTGGCACCTGTAATGAGACACTGTGCTTGCCAAATGTGACACAATGCAACAATTGGGCATTATTAGATCACAGGCTTCCTGGCACTGGAGGTAACAGCTATGGCCAAAAGTGTCTGGTACATTTGGTTAAAAGAAGATGATGTTCCCTCTTACAATTGGACACCACCACTGCTATCTGTGAAATTCCTTGTTAAATTATTCTAATTTCTTCTCTGGGGGCTGCATGTTCAGACTGTTTCTAAAGAAACCTAATCTTCACAACTGCTGTTTGATAGTATTAGCACATCTATCATTCACAGAATATTTAGTAGTGGTGTCATGTAACATATGCGTGTTACCCTTTTGAAAAATGCTTTCCTCTTTAAATCAAATCTGTTAATTTTCTGAGGATGTTGTGTTTGAGGACAATCAACTGGATTGCGAACTCTGTTCTTCTAGTGCTGATTTGTTAATCTGGGTAGTGGCAAAGTTTATCATCTTAAGACTGAGGATAAATGAAATGTGAAGCTAAGCATATTAATTTTAATATCATAAAGTGCTTGTAATACAAATAACCTGTCATATTATGATAGAAATATATAGATGGAAAAAATTTCAGTGGAAACAATTTTTATTTCATACAGCCTGATCTCCCCCATCCATTCTGATAGCCAGCTATGTACTGCCACCCAAATAACCATGACAAGACCTATCTGTGTGCTTAAATTTAAATATGCATATATATGAATTAGATTCTGACAAAATTTCAGCATGCTTTTTGACTGAGGACAGTCCCATTGACTTCTAACTGGGTACTTCCAGAGGCCAACATTTAACATATGCTTCAATCCTTGCACTTCCTTATGTCTTCTACTGAATAATCTACTAATAGATTCTTAGATGGAATTTCAGATTAAGGCACTGAACTATGAGAACAGTCAGCTATTTCAGCTTGTCAACTTTTGTGCATATAAATTTATTCTGTGCATCATCTATACAAGAAGGGAGTTTGACAAGAAATAAAAGATTAATTAGGAAAAGAGCTTTTAAGACTTTCTAGTAAGAGGAGTGTCTCAGATGCAGTAGGCTATGCAGAGAGTTTGCATGATGCAACAATGAAATTATTTTATCTCATATTATAGGGGAGAAAAATTATTTAATACCGTAGCTAGGCAAAAGAAGAATGTCATGAAAAGAAGCAGTTGCAGGTTGCAAATATAATGTAATCCGATATTATTACATGAAGAAGATGTTATCATTAAGGTTGCACATAAAATCTAAGAAAAATAAAATTCTGAGGCCATCATTTTAATATTTTGGCAACTAATTATCATGAACACAAGGCTCAGCACTGTAGTAGAGGTGGGAGAACAAGGCCAGCAGTGCAGTAGCCTCACTGATGCTGGAGCAGTCAAGGGAGGTAAGCACCCAAGCCTGGGGGAGCAGGGCAGGTCCACGCACGCTGTCTGGGGCTACAGAAGCGTTCAGGTCACCAGACAAGTCCACTGTGCCAAATCAGGCCTCAAGTCAAGCTGGAAAGTTGCGTCACTAGGTCAGGGTCAGGATCAAGGATACAAGGCCAGATGCCTGCAGTGCAGCTCAGACAAGGGCCAAGGGTGAGATGCGCAGCCCCTGAGTGATGGGGAACCCAGTGGAACTGCTGGTAGGTCACCATCCCCCAGCTCCTTCTCAGCAGCCAGACCTCACAGCCACACAGCAGCAGAGCTGGCTGGGGGGTATGGGTGGCCAGACCTGCAGGGAAGGGGGGCAACAGCCTCTCAGGCTGCCTGGGTCCCTGAATTAAATGGGCTCACAGAGCAAAGCAAAGACTTTACTGAAAAAGTCTCTGAAGAGTTTGCTTTATGTGTAAATTCTTGCTGTCACACAATTGTCCAACTTTTTATTTTATGATTGTTACTTTGTTTATCATGTATTGAACTGGTCCAGTTATGAGTTTATTTTACATGAAATAGTGTTTTCCCTAAAATAAACTTATTTTAGATCAATGACTGAAATCAGTATTTAAATACTTCAAAGGTAGATCAATGTTTGGATTAAATAGTTGTGAAAACTTTCTCAGTTTCCCAAGGCTGTGTCTGTGAAAAAAAGAAGCAAAGATGAAACTTCACATTAGTCCTTACCTAGTCAGATCCTGAGAGACTTTTAAAGATATTGTCACAGCATTTGGCTTCTGATTGACTCACCACTTCAACCTCATATATCTCAAAAATTTACCTGGAAGAGAAAAAAAAAGAAATAAAGATACTTAATGATAAAAATTGCTTCTATTTTTCAGCTCTTCATCAGCTAACAGATGAACAGAGTGTGAGAAAGAGCTGGGATCTGACCCTCAGGTATATTCATCACAGAGCAGATCTCCTTGTCTCCTGGTCCCTTTGTCTTGGAGAAGTTAAGGACTCAGAGGAAGGATGCCCTCTCCCAGGGCTGTCCCAGGAGAGCCTTAGCCATTGAGTCTTGGTGTCATGCGGATCAGGATGACTGGGATCCAGGGGCAGCTACTGGGCAGACTGATGTTCAAGCTCAGCTATCACAAGAATTCAAACTATACATCTCTCTCTCTTAATTTCTATATCTCCAAATAATCCTGATCAGTCAGAGAGGGGAATAGGATGATGGTCGTGTTGTGCTGTTGCTGGTGCTGTTGTGTTTTCATGACTGTTGAGTCCTGGCTGAGGGAAGGAAACTAAAATGATGTACTTTCCTTTCAATGCTATGATACAACAACACTTTCCATTCACTAAAATCCTTTATTCACAAGTAGTCAAGGTGGCATTCTGGATTTCTGTGGAGAAGGAGAAGATTTTCGTTCTACATTTTTCTCTTATTATTGAAAGCACATTCCTTTCTTGGGAATTTCCCCTCATTTCACAGTAGAGGAGAATAAATCCATTAGTAAGGTTGGCATTAAATTGTAGGAAAGTAGTGTAATTCGTGCCATAGGAGTTTAACATTTCATAGGTGTTTTTCCTTCAGTTTAACTCATGTTTAAGCACAAATTCAATACTGCAACTGGGCATTCAGTCATACAGTGTGCTTACTGTGTAATGATTTTCAATTCAAGTCCCACTGACTTCATACTCACAGTGATATTATTTATTTCCATATTTTAAAAATAATCCTTGGATGTATTTGTGTAATAGTGAAATTACAGCATAGTTGAACTTGATTTTCAAAGAACTGCTGTACAACTATATACAGCATTTGTCCTTTTGGTGACCTTTTCTTTTTGTGATTGCAATTTTGACAGGTGCTTTTGCTTCAGGCCACTCAGAGACTTTACACTATTAACTGTGGTGACATTTTTCTCTCTTGAATTGTTCCAGGGAAAAAAAACTGATGAGAGAGTTCGGCCTTCCTTTTGTTTCTTTGTGTGTCTTAAGGGTTTAATGTTAGTACCATGGAGACAACAAAAAAAACATTCACTCCTAATTTCTTCAGAAGTATATCCTTCCTGGCACAGATTATTTCAATGAGTTGTGAAAAATACGTGGAAATTACCAATAATAAACAGGGACCAACAGTGAAATGGAATCATGGTTGGTCACTATTAAGATCCTGACCTAGACCTATAACCCAAATAAGTAAGTTATCTTCTGTTGGTTTCAAGGGACTCTGAATCAGATTTTTAGGCTATGATTAAAGAAATCTAGAGGACTTAGGTAATGGTCTCACTGCAAATTTAGGATCATTTAATAAAGAAACCTTAAAAACCATTGCTTATTTATTTTATCAGACATGACACTTGCTTTAGTGGCTTAGGCAACATTTTGAGGGAGACCTTTACTTTTACTATATATATAATTTTACCATTTCTTTTCTGATTTATTGCTGGTTTTTTTGTTCGTTTGGTTTGGTTTTGTTATGCTGAACAGGTTCACAACACTGGAATTACTATACATGAAAATGTTTGTCTCTGTCACATTTAGTTGCACCAGATAGGCCATAAAACTTTTTATAGTTGTTGAAAGGAGAGAAAGCTATTGCCCATTGAAAGGTTGATATACTCTGGAGCTCAGTATCAAAAATTTTTATTATTCTTTTAATGCTACAGGATTGAGAGAGATTTCACTCACATGAATAAATGAATTCACTGGGTATTAAAACAAACCCTCAACAGAACAACACACAAGCATTCCTCTTCATTCAAGTTACATGAAGATTCAAATCAACAAACATGAAATTTATTAATATTTTCTGGCCTGTTGTTGTGGGGCTAAATCTTACTCTACATGTACCTTTTTTGCATTAATATCTTGAAAGTATTAGTTACTTTTGTATTTAACACTATTTTTTTTGATCAAGCACACCTTTATCTTCTTCCGTGTGCCTACATGTGTGTATATATATGTATAGCTATATAAATTTGTATATATACTATTTTGTCGTATTTGTATCATTATCAGGCATCAGACACTGTTGGTTCTGAATAGTTTTTATTTTTATGCTAGAATGATTCTGGCACTGAAAATAAGTAGCTTGAAACTTCTCTATGGAAAACAGATAATGTGGAGAGAGAGTGTCTAGTCCAATGCTTATCTCATTAATCTGGCTCCAAGGAGACCTGGATATGATTCTTTGCTGCACCACAGGTATCTATTTGACCCTTAGCAAATTGCTATGTCTCTGTATCTCCATTCTTCAAGCTGCCAAATGATTGAGGATGTGTGTTTATCTCTCACACAGAGAGGGGGCAGGGCAGGTAGAGAATAGGAACAAAGAGGAAGGTTTTGAAGATGAACATTCAAACATTAAAGTAATAGGATTATGCAATCTTCCTGCCCACTCCAAAAAAAAAAAAAAAAAAAAAAAGAAAAAAAAAAAAAAGAAGAAATCTATGTGAAATTAGCTGGGCTGCTATTTTTGCAGGCTGATGCTCCACTCTTGCGTGCCTTGTACTGTTAGTGATGCTACTATAACTGTGAACACAATGCTATCACTCCATTCATGCGGGAATACCATATTGGCAAAGAGAGTATAAAAATGAAAATATTTATTCTTAGTCTGTTTTAGATTCTATAACTTCATGACTTCAGGGTGAACCTCATTAAAAATGTTGGCTTTATGCTTCCTGTGCCGATGATACATTCAGTTGCCTTCCTGATATTTTATTTGAGTGGGATGTCCTGTAGTGCTATGAATCACTCATCATTTCTGTGTTAAATGGGTACGTCTGGACGTAGTGAACCAGTCTCCTCCTGAAAATCATAGGGGGTTGATAGCCTTGTTAAGCAGTCCTAAGGACAGAAAAAGTATGGTGCATATAGGTCACTGGCAGGAGGTTTATCATCATATTAAATTTATTTTCTGTACCCTTTATATAGACACTGTTGAGAAGCAATCTTCATCTATCAAAACATATGACAAAAGGGGCAGGAGGTGGTGTTTTAAATGAGTCTTCCTCTGACAATAAAGGTAGATACTTCAAGCTTATATTACACTATACTAAAGCAGTATATCACTAGTTAATATATGTATAATCCATTATACCTTGCTTTATGTAATTCAGGTAACGCTTTCCTCCATACTGAACAAAACTTCAACAGCATTATGAGCTCATGGTCAGAATGCCTCTGTAAGATCTCAGAGAATGTAGCCAGTCACTTAACATGACAGAACAATGTTTTATTTAAACCAGCATTTGAAAAAATCTATGCCCAACAAAAAGTTCCTAGATCCATATTTAAGCACTTAAACAAATGAGGCCTTGTTTACAGACATACCAATAATCTATTCTATGCAACAGAGCTGTGCTGTTCATATATATGAAGGACTTTGTTACTCTTATTAAAGTGTTAGACAAAGACAAGGCAGAGAAAAAATCTAAGATGACAAACACCTTTTGAAAATTTTCTTTTTGATGCTTCCTGTGTCTGGCTTTTCTTTCCAGATGTAGTCTATGTCTGACAGCTATTTTCCTTTTCATCTGATAATGCTCATCAAAATAACAATTTATTTCCATCAAAACATACAAAGAAGGAAATAATTTTCCGTTTTATTCTAACACCTGAAACTTCTTTTTAAAAGTAAGCTCTTCTCATATAAGGCTGTTTTTTTATATGCAGATTCTACATCTGAAGTATAATGACAGAAATGTCATTTACAGCAAGAAGGAAAAAACAATGTTGTAACTTAAGTAGACCTTAAATTAAAGATCAATAACTTAAGAAGGAAATTATTAAACTTACCTGTGTCACCCTTGCCTTTCTCTCTGGAAGAACTGGCTTTACATCAATGCAATAATAAAATTGGTAGGCTAATAACAAGAAAACTGGCAAGTTCTTATAATGAAAGGTAAAAATTATTAAGATATTAGGCTCTTGGATATTAAAGAGATTAATAGGCTTTTTAATGGCTGTTTGAATTAATTTGCATGAATGATACCTGGAACTTGGAGATGAATGAAAAGCTCTTTCTGCCAGCATAAATGATCTGTATTCTCTTAGATGATCATGCATTGAAAAACAAAAGGGAAAATCCTTTGATGCAAATGTCACCTTTACCGAAATTCCCAAGTTCATAGCAGGTCTAATTAAGGTGCTGGCCAAGACAACACTGCTAATGATTTTCTAAAAGGTCTCATCATTCTTTGAGTGATTACAGGATGATTAAGCAAGGTTATTTTAAAACAAATAGTCATTCTTCTGTTTTTGTACTTGATTCTGGTGCCACTGTGATTGCTAATTATAAAGACACCGTTGCATCTTGAAAACATGTAAGACCTTTGACATCATAGCATTTAGCTTTTCCCAGGTTATGTAGATATCTTATTCAGTTTGTGCTCAAAGCTCACCCCATATTTTTGTCACGGTAAAGCACCTACTTCATTGATTCAGTTGTAAAGAATATTGACCCCTTCAGAGTTTCAAGGATCAAGGATTCAAGGATCTCTTTGTACTTTCAGTTACCTAGTAAGATGTTATGATAATATTGTGATCCACAGGAGGTCTTATTCAACATAATCTTCACTCATCAGAAGAACAGAGATGTCGTGAAGTCTGTGTCACCTGAATACAAGGGTCTCTCTCCCTGCTTCCTCTTCTTGTTGAGAAGAGGTTCATACCCCTGAGTCACTGGACAGACCTACTTAGGATGTGCCACATGATCTACACATGAGCAGGAGGCCAGGAACTATGTGTGTAAAGTAATTCAACATCATATGCATGCTGACTCTGTGATAAATAAATTGTATAGAACAGAGGAGAAAACTCCATAAGCAATGGGGGCTAAAATGAGGAAAAAAGATTCAAAATAAATTATTTCTTAGCAATTGCATTTCCTTTCAGGTTTACTTCTGTTAAGTGGGTTTCATCTGCACAGGTACACCAGAGCCAGGTAAGTTACAAAGTGGCTTTTCTTTTCTACTGTTTTGATCCCAGGCCACAGGGATGCAAGTCTAATTCTAGATAGATTAGAGCAGTGCTGAGAGCCAGAAAAGGTCTTTGCAGTATGAGCAAAACTCTTCTGTATAGTGGCATCTTTGCTTTTGCTCTTTCCTGTAAGTTGTGCAGGTGACACCCACAGACGAAGATGGAAATTGTAAATAGGATCATGGTAGCAACTTTATCCACTTGCAGATTTTCTTAAACTGCTGAATGACTCCAAGCTTGGCTAAGCTTTTCTGAGGCAGGTAGAGTGTCAAAAAAAGTCTTAGAACCTGCTATAAACTTGAAGAACATAATTCCAAAACAGGATTTTACAAATTTTCAAAAATTATTGCATTGGAAATTAAAAAAAAAAAAAATATATAAGAGAACTAGTTTAAAACCTAAAAAAAAAAAATTATAAGAGAACTAGTTTAAAACCTAGTTTCATAGGACTTGGATGAATATGGGTCTTGATTTAGCCTAGGGAGAATAAGGTGGGAAGGGAATGGGAAGAGTATTAAATGAGATTCACTGCACCCAGGACTCTCAGTGGAAGAGACATATTACCTGGCCTAAGACAAAAGGGAACTGGAGATAAGCAGTTAATCACTTCAAAGTAGGAGTCATCTCACCTCATGGTAGATGCTTGGAAGATAGGAAATCAACCTGTTTTTTCAGACAACAGTCTGTGGAGTAAGAAAACAAGTTCCAAAGGCAGATTTGTCCCAGCTTAAATTTAATCTTTCGAACAGGTGATTCTTCAAAGTAGCACCCAGTCTCAGAATTCTCTCTGAATCTCCACATGGAGATCTCTTGCCATGGAGGTCCAGAGTGAGCTACTATACTATTTGATTATTCCTGTAGGTTTCAGTGGGGTAAACATACTGAAAGACCTCAAAGGAACCACGCTACTGTCAACAGAAGTCAGATATGTTCAGGTATAATATTATACAGGACAAAATGACAACTTTATGAAGCAAAATTTGTACTGAAGGAATATGACAGAGATTGGTTTGAAATAGGATTGACTCAAAAATGAGTAAAGATGTCAGAAGTTAACTCATTAGCAGTATTACTATTCAGACAGGTATGAGGTCTGATTATACTATTTTTTTTTTCCTGAATTTTATAGCAGGATCAGATTTCCAGCGCACATCTCTACTATGACATAAAACCTGACAATAAATCTCAAGAACTGCAGGCTAAAATTGCAATAGGCACTGCAAACTTTTACAACCACAAATATCCTATGAAATAAAAGGTTTAGTTAAAGTGAATATTGTGTACCTAAACACAGGGCTGACACAGGTTGTCACGATGAAAACATTTTAATTTTTCATATTTTAGTGGGTTTGAACCAATATTAAATCAATGGGAAAAACAGTTTTATGTTTTCAACTGCCAAGCTTGTTACCATAAATTTTTTTTTAACCAGTTCATATTTGGCAGTTTGTCTCACTTTGTGCAATATGACCTTGAGAATCCCATTCTTTCAACATCAAGTTTTTAATGCTATGACTGGTTTATAGCTCTTCATCAGATGAGCTTTTTTTCTTTTTTGTTTTTAGAATTCCAGCTATCAGAAAAAAAGCAGAGTTCTGACTTTTTCTTGAAAACACTGAACTCATTTAAACTGAATATTTTAATTTCTGCTAAAAATGAACAGGCAGAAAAAGATCTGTTGCCATTCTGAACATAGTTGCATGACACACTAAACTGGGAGGAGTGGCTGACACACCAGAAGGCTGTGCTGCCATTCAGTGAGACCTGGACAGGTTGGAGAGTTGGGCGGGGAGAAACTTGATGAAATTCAACAAGGGGAAGTGTAGAGTCTTGCATCTGGGGAAGAACAACCCCATGTGCCAGTACAGGTTGGGGGCTGACCTGCTGGAGAGCAGTGTAGGAGAAAGGGACCTGGAGGTCCTGGTGGACAGGAGGATGACCATGAGCCAGCAATGTGCCCTTGTGGCCAAGAAGGCCAATGGCATTCTGGGGTGCATTAGAAAGGGTGTGGTTAGTAGATTGAGAGGTTCTTCTCCCCCTCTATTCTGCCTTGGTGAGGCCGCATCTGGAGTATTGTGTCCAGTTCTGGGCCCCACAGTTCAAGAAGGACAGGGATCTGCTTGAAAGAGTCCAGCGCAGAGCCACAAAGATGATTAAGGGAATGGAACATCTCCCTTATGAGGAAAGGCTGAGGGAGCTGGGCCTCTTTAGCTTGGAGAAGAGGAGACTGAGGGGCAACCTCATCAAAGTTTACAAATATGTTAAGGGGGAGTGTCAGGATGATGGAGCCAGGCTTTTTTCAGTGACATCCAGTGATAGGACAAGGGGCAATGGGTACAAACTGGAGCATAGGAGGTTCCATGTAAATATCAGAAAAAAACTTCTTTACTGTGAGAGTGACAGAGCACTGGAACAGGCTGCCCAGGGAGGTTGTGGAGTCTCCTTTGCTGGAGACATTCAAAACCTGCCTGGATGCGTTCCTGTGTGATGTGCTCTAGGTGACCCTGCCTGGCAGGGGGGTTGGACTAGATGATCTTTTGAGGTTCCTTCCAACCCCTAGGATTCTGTGATTCTGTGAAATGCAGCTCAGTGACTTGTGTTGCCCTTTGCCTTGCTGGCCAGACTTCCCAAATAGAGTTCTTAATCACCGCTTCTTTCTGATGAAGAGAGATGCCAAGACCAGAGAATTTTAAGAAAATTAGCAAGAACAATCTTAATCTCAATCTCGAAGAAATCTAGTAGTAGCATTTGAAAATAAAAATGTGATATTTGGGTTGGATTATTGCAGTTTATTTTGGACCTAAAAGCATTCAATTTTCTGCAAAATTATGCCCGATATTCAGTGTTATTAATATTTCTGTGTTATGAAATACCACTTCTCAGGCAGATCTCAGGTGAGCTTGTTTTAAACCTTGTTGCCAGTACTTATCTGCTTGTGACCTAACAATTATTTTTTGCAAGTTAAGCTTTATCATTTAAATGGTTGTGAAAAAAAAAACCCAACAAGAATATTTGTCTTTTTCCAATGCTTTTTTGTTTTTTCTTCTATGAATGCTCATAAAATACCCAATCACTTTTTTTCCAGTAGACAGATTACAGTATTAAAATTTTTTGTTCATGAATTGTATAAATTTATGAATCTTAAAATTAAACCAATGAGTTTAAGAAGATTTAAACCAGGCTTTATAATTAAAGAGGATTGTTATAGATGAATAATTATACTTCTCTACATTGCCTCCTTACTTGTTGAATTCAAGCATCTCTGACTCTGACTGGATGTCCAAGGCATAAGTCTGAAAATTCACTAATTTACTTAGTGCCCTTCCCTTAGGATACTTTTCTAGGTCATAAGACTGATAAAATAGCCTTTTTTGCCAGTATCTACCCATCTCTTATTTTATTAGACTGTGTTGTAGCAGCAGATATATTAATGAAATTCAAATACAGTCGACACAGATTGAGCTAACAGACTCATAAAAGGCACACTTATAATATGCTGATATCTGACCCAGTGTTATATAAAGGTCAGGCAAACTGGATAGCTTTTATGGAGCTCATTATTTAATCTTAATATTAAAGAGAACCTAGCATAGAAGACCCTAATCAGGGTTTGTAATTAAGTTGGAACATCATTCATAACCTGATTATAATTGCAAGGTTTTATAGCACTTTTTCAGAAAGCAGCCTCTTGCACTGTGTATATATTAATGCAATGGGTTTTATCCAGAGCATGTCTTAGACTGTTTGCAAATCAGTTATTAAATGCATTAAATGATTTTTTTAATCTATAGTAGTATTTATAAAATTGTGCCTTACTGACAAAATGTTAAGTACTTCCCAAAGTACGGTTTAAAGCAGTAGAAAAAAGAATAAAGCAAAAGTCAAAGTAGTAATTGAGTTAAATTATAGGTGGCTCATACTCAGATTTTAGCCTCCTGTCACGTGATTTTAACTAAAAAATACAAAGTATGTAACCATCCATGCTTATATACTGAAAGTCTCCTTTTAAATACCTTCACAGTATTCCAAATTAATTTTATGTGAAGGGAGTTCAAGTATCATATTAGCTCCAGTATAAGTCACTCTTTCCAGTAGAATGGCCCTGAAGCTGATTAATCTGAATGCTCTTTTTAGCAAACTAGATCATAATAGCTCCCTTGGTACCATTAATATCTAACATTTCCAAGATCATGATATCTCAAAGATATTTGGGTTTTGGATTATACATCCATTAGGCTGAAACATTTCTACTAATGGATTGTGGTCATACATTTATCATTATTCCACCAAACAGAATATGGTTCAGAGTTCATCCTGAATCTGACCAATTGCAAAAGAAACAGGTTTCCTTACAGATCAGTTGAAATTAGTTAATGCTAAAATGAAAGTTGTAATAGTTCCAGATTTTTTCTCAATATTTTGCATTAACTACTTCACCGTCAGTGGCAGCTTTAGCTTGTTTACTTCATATTGCAATTCACTCAGCATACACGGAGGGCTACAAGGATGATTAAGGGACTGGAACACGTGTCATACGAGGAAAGGCTAAGACACCTGGGGCTGTTCAGTCTTGAGAAGACTAAGAGGGGACCTTATTAATGTCTATAAATATCTGAAGGGTGGATGTCAAGAATGGTCTAGTCTCTTAAGTGGTGCCCTGTGATAGGATGAGGGGAAACAGCACCAGCTACAACACAGGGAGTTCCACCTCAACATGAAGAAAAACTTCTTTACTGTGAGGGTGATGGAGCACTGGAACAGGCTGCCCAGAGAGGTTGTGGAGACGTCTTCTCTGGAGGCTGTCAAGACCCATCTGGTTGCATTCCTGTGTGATCTGCCCTAGGTGTTCCCGCTGCAGCAGGGGGGTTGGACTCTTCAGAGGTCCCTTCCAACCCCTATGATTCTATGGTTCTATGATACAGGAGAGACCTTTTTGCACGTATTTGTCAGCGCATGAGGCAATGAATGTACTTTACACGATCGGATTTTCACTGGTTTTGATCAGAGAGAGGAATGGGATTAAGCCATTGGTGACGTTTGTGTTCTTGTGAGTGCTGAATATCTCAGTTTTTGTGTGAGACTGGATGTTTCTGTGTGTATTTATGTATTGTGTGCATGCGTGCACCAGGGCCTGTTGGGAATACAAGTTCAGCATTGCTGCTGACTGGGCCTGGGGACATGGAGCTGTGGCAACCTCACCTCTTTCAGGCTACTGGATTTGGCAATCCCAAACAAAAAGAAAGTGAATAATTATTCTCCTCTATTCCAACTTGTCAAGGTTTGCCTCAGAATCGAAAAATAAACCAGAGACAAACAATGCTCTCGATCCCCTCCCCCTCCCACCCAGGTAGGGAATGAGAGAGAGAATTAGGAGAGAGATTTTGCTGTATTGAAAACTAAATTAGACAGCTTTAATTATATGTACAATTATATACAAGTATGTTCAGGAATGTGCAAAAGCCTCTTGCCTCCCCCCACCCCCAGCAGCTCTCCCAGCACTCTCCTTAGCTGTGAGCAGTCCCGAAATGTCTCGGACTGCTGTCTGAGATAACAGCAGAGCAGACAGGGCTGTGGGGAGAGTTATGAGGGTCAGGGCTGAGCCTGGGGTCGACGGTGATGGATGGATGGAGTCCTCCCCGGACACCAGCCATGGACAGAAGAGAAGGGAAGAAGAAGCAGGAAGGAAGTTGTCTTCTGTGATCTCTGACCTCCCTCGGAGCTTACGTAGATATATGGAATGGAATACCTTTGGTCAGTTCTGCTGTCTTTCTAGTCCAGCTCCCCTATGGGGGGTCATAGATACAACTCTCCTGCCCTGGTAGCCTCTGTAGCAGCAGAGCTAAGAAGTGACCTTGGAGTCTCAGCAGAAACATAAACATTCCAGTGTTATCAGCCCACTAGCTGGAACACTTGCTGCTAGTTAAAAGAGAGCTTACTGAAGGAAAACCAAAATAGTAAAAGGAAAATTAGCTTAATCCTGGCTCAAACCAGGACACAACTTAACCAAACAAATTTGGAGAAGGCTGAACTTTTAAAAGTTTTTGTGATTTTTAGATGTAGCAATGCTAACACCATGATAATGGATAAGTGGTGCTTCTTAACATAACATTGGGTCCCCAATGAAACTATAAATCACTTTTATGAGAGTTTAGAAGTACGTTTAAAACATAATCCTACCATGACTGAAAGGTTAAATTGGAAGATTACAAACATTCTGCAAGAACAGCCAAGATTTACAGTTCCAGATATCCACAGTAACTTTGAAGCCTTGTGACAATGACCTGAAAACTCAAGGCACTCTGCAAGCTTCCTGGTCTTTATCAACTGTTATTCCATTAGAGAAGCATGACATTATATATAAAAAAAATAAAGAAAAAAAACAGAATATGGTAATATACAATGTATGCAACACAAAAAAGTAATAGCATACCTTGGAAGCTCAACAGCAGGTTAAAAAGGTTTTGACTTATAGTGCTAACAAAGTGGAATGTGGTTTGCACTTCCTTTGTCTTTTGTGCCAACAGCTTGAAGCATGTTTCAGAAAAAACAAACAAACACAGCAGTTCAGCAAAAGAAGACAGAAAGGAAAGATGATCACCAAGCCAGATTTTTTTTAAGTGCTTACAAAATCAATATTAAAATGTAGTAAGTGAAAGATGAATATAACTAATCTTTAATAATAATCAGAATCTACATCCTTCTGCTAAGTGTCATAAAATATTAACAGAAACATCTTATAAAGAGAGACTTGTATGAAGACTGTTGTTTTAAATTGAAGTAGCGAGTAGAAATCAAGTCTTTGTTGAACCCTCCAAACGTTAAAATGAAGCTCCTTTAACCTTGAAAATTGGCAGCTGGGAGGAATCCTAAAAGTCAGTAGTGTCACCTAAAGATTGTATTAAAAGCCGTGTCAGAGTTTTGCCCAATGTAACATTAATGCCTGTGATAGAGCTGATCTTTGTCTTAAAAACTTCTGACAAGTCTGAATCTGAAATACTAGCCTTTATTAATAAAATTGTATTATACAAGAAGAGCAAGTACCACCACTTGCAAATAGTTAAAATTTATCATTGCTGAAAAGCTGAAACAAAACAGCATCTGTAAGAGTCTCTAGATAACTATGCTAATCTTCTTAGTCTCTGTTACATAACAGCCAATTTTTAAATCTAGTATCATTATTCAAAAATGTAAATGAAAAATAAAAAAATGAGATACTTTTCTTTTACTTACAACAATAATAATGTTCTTAACTGGTGATCCTGATGGCCTCTTTGCTGATGAACTCAAAATCCTTTCCCTGGCCAGTCCCCACTGTGAGAGCTTGTTGCCAGATTTCAGTGATGTGTGTTTAGCCTTGCCATGTGGTTTCAAGCATCCAGGTTTGTAATTGCATGTAGAGAGATTGCAGGGGAACAGGGAGCAGGAAAGTTGGTGAGCATGCCTAAGGGAACATGCCCCATGTCTTTTGGTACAGTGATCATTACTGGTACCAAGGCTCAAACACCAGAGCTGAGAGAGGAGACTGTATCATGATCAGAGCTGTATCCAATCTGCAAAAAAGAGGAGACCCGGGGGGGCAGGTGGCACTGCTGAGCTCTGCCAGGCTCTTTCCCCATTCCAGAACTCTGGGGATGAGGAGCTGAGTGTTCTGTAACGGTGTATGGAAGGTGAGAGCATCCAATTCATTAAGGTTATCCAGTCAAGGAAAATCAGTTAAATGTAAAGGTGATAAAGGGGAAATGATAAACAAAAATGTACAGTGATACAAACCTGATAGACAAGGGATAAGAGAATGCCAAAGATCTGAAGTCTCCAGGCACAGCTGATGGGCTGTTACGAAACACCAGGCACAGCTTTGTAGAGGGCCAGCCTGAGCTCTGTAACTCCAAAGCTACCTTTTGTAAAGTGGAAAGGAGATCAGCATAAGGATCTGGGGTATTCATGGGTGCCTGTGAAAAGAGTGTATCAGTTCTGTGTGTTTCCAGTGGGAACTGAGCTGGTCGAGCTGGTGAGCCAGGGACCTGGATCTGTGGGGTAGGTAAGAGGGGCTGGCATCAGGGCAAAGTTGCTGGGTGGACAGAGGAACCATCCTGGGAGTCTGTGGATGTGCATGTGCCTGTGAACCTGGTGAGTGCTGTGCGTATGCCTGTGCTAGTGACCTTCAGTCTCTGGCAGCTGAAGAGGAGGAGGAGACTGGGCTGCCTGTGCTTGTGTTTTATGTGAGTCTTGTACATGGATGCTGGTGAAAGCAGAACCTTCTCTGGCAGTCTTTGTGATCAGCCATGCATGACAGTAGCCTCTGTCTGTATGTGTCTTTAAGGCAAGTGCCCAGCTTTGCTACTGGTTGAACCTTCCACCAGCACTCTGCAGCAGCTTGATTGGGAAAGAGCATTTAGGAGAATTTCAAGGCTTTGTTTCGAATCTAATCAGATTCGCACCATGGAAGAGACTGTCTCCTAAAACAAATAAAGTAGGTGCCATTATTTAAAGTATTACAAGTTACTAAAAAAATCCTCGACCCATGCCTTTAAATCTAACAACCCACATGCTATTTTTTCCTCTAGACCACTCTTACCCTTTCTCATTTTTCCATTATCATGTTCTTACACTTTTCAAGTGACACTTACACCAACTGATCTTCATGCCACAAACTATGTCTACTTCATATTTTTGGATATGAAGTCCTAGGTGTACTTCTTAAATGCTGTCTAAAACCAAAAAAGTTTTCATATCAAATAATAAATTTTAATAATTTTATTTCAAAATAAATGTAAAAAATTTTTAAAAATACACTTAAATTTTGTATTATAAAAATTATATAATTTCACTGTTAACTGTTGGCCAGTTTCTAGGTTCAAGGCATTTGAGCCAATTTGTCACAGAAATATTCTTCATAGCTTGATGGGAATCCCTCCAAGATGTAAGAGCTCTTTGGGACCTTCATCCATAAGAAAGAGAAGTAGTATTTATAGCTCCTAAAACAGGTTATTAGGTTAGTTGTCAGAATAACCAGGAGTAACCAGAGACTAGATCAGTCATGCACAGGCCTTGCCTCCGTACAAGGCACTTTCCTTTCCAAAACCTTCATGTATTACATCAACTTTGTAGCTTATATATGATTCTTTTAGCTCTAAGAAATTCCACTTTTACTTCAGAGCAGCTAAGAATCCTTATTCTTTATTTTTTACTTTACTAGCTTTATTTACTCACAAAAACCTTTCACCACTAAACTTGTTTATTGTACTGTTTGTCAGGCCTTGGAGAGACAAAATGAGCAAAAGTGTGAAGATATAGAAATCAATCTCTGTTATAATATTAATGATGTTAACCATTTCTTTTTTTCTTTTTGCCAGACTGGTGAGGAGACCAGAATAACATTATTTTAATGATTTGGATAAAGCATTTATTAAAATCTGCCTTTAAAGTCCTCTGTGGGACAGTCACTCCTACTGTCCAATTTTTATGATTAGCATTTGCAATTAGAAAGATTTTATCACATGAAAGGTGTTTACCTTGATCAAAGAGTTAATTGTTGTAGAAGCTTAGACTCTTCAGCTGATAAACGACCAACAATCAAATCTCTCTACCATCTGCATTCTCAATATTCCTTTCCTGTGTTTTTCTCAAATGTAAATGAGCAACAGTGACCTAGAAAAGAACATGGCATTCTAAAAAGAAAGGCTGCTGTAAGAGTTTTGATTTTGGACAGCATAGTTCATGAAAGGAATGAAGTGTTTGCCATATGTATTATTTGCTCTCTCCTTACAACACAGTTTTGTTCTGTGTTCAGATGCTCCTTTTCCTCCTGGCGTTTCCTTCCTTTATAGAGTTTGAGATAAGAATAATTTCCTATTTATATAGACTATTAGACATTTTGGATCTACTTTTATTTAAGAAGTTAAACTCTTACTTAGATCTGCACAGGGAGAAACAACTATTGCAGCCACAAAGGTGGAACTTAGCTGCAACATTTTACTCTTTCCCTAACTTTTCATTTATTCCCCTCTTTTTCTTATCAAATACTGATGTGTGAATTTGAAACCACTATGGAAACTGTACAGTGAGCTTAGTTCAGTTAGTGCCTGTAACACTGTGTTGTTTGAGTGCTGTACAAAAAAGGTCCTGTCTACATTAGTAACCTGGGTGGTGCAGTACAAAAGGATCTGAAGGCAAATCCACTGCTGTTGAGAGCCTGACACCCATGTTACTCGGGGCTTTGCTGCAGATTTTCTCTAATCTGAGACTCTGCATTAAGTATCTATTATTAACTGCACTCTTGGGAGTAAGCTTCCTAGTTAGTTTCATCCAAAACTAAACGAATTTGTGAACAAATTATTAAAAAAATTCTTCAATACTCAATCCCTGATCTTCTATCTTGCTGTAAATTAAATCTATTAAATCTATTAAATTTATTAAATCAGATCTTTGGTCCAGGATTTTGCTCTCATTGTTTCATTACATTGTCTTCAATGGTCATCTAAGAAATTCCACTCTCACCTCTCTACCAACCATTCTCCTTGTTCCAAAGGTAGTTTTAAAAAACACAAATATGGAACTGGAGTTGGCGTGACTAGTAAGGAACAGTAGTGGTGATTTATCTCTTTATTAAGATGGAATTATGCTTCTTAACTATACATTGATGAAGACCCACTAATCCAGAACATACATGAAAAGCTGGGCTCTACCATCCACTCCACTATATCCACAATAAAGTTGTATGATTGGAATCCCTTCAGAGAATGAATGTGCAAAGGAAGAGCATTTAAGTAGAGTCATTTAGAAAAAAACAAATTAGTCTGTTCTTGACCTTCATTTAACAAGAAAGGAACTGTGTCACAGCAGCAATTTAGTACAGTAGTTTCTTGCAGGAACTAACACACATTATGGCAAAACATAATTCCAAATGAGAAAACATGTAACAGGACAGAATTATTCAGTATTAGATGGCAATTGATGCATGACTTGCAGGAAGGGAGAGAGAGCCAAGTTAATGAAGTGCCCTGGAAGAATTTCTAAAAGTAAAAGCTCAGGAGACAGTATTCTTTTAAAAGGTTGCTCCAGGATAGGGTGTTTAAGAAAATGTAGTAGGGTTTCCATACCTTCTAAGAGGAGAGAGTAATTTTCTCTGTGTAGACTTTGAGTTGACTTAGATGTTACATCTCTGCTTCTAGTGGTTCAAGAAGTTACTTGTAGGGCTTGCAGGAAATCCCTTCTTCCTTGTTCCCTCTGGGGAAAAAAGGAAAGAAGAAAAAGTTTAAATTACTTTTTTTTTCCTTTTTGTAAGTAAGTATGTTGTTACTTTTGTTCCTTCAGCTAGTGAAAACAACTGAGACTAAAGTGAAGAAAAGGAATAAAATGGGGTGCCAGACAAATTGACTGGCTGTGTCTTCCTTCAAAGAAGTTATCAGATCCCAGCTGGAGGATGAATATCAGTCAGTCAGATACTTGCCAAGCAGTATTTATCTCACATAATCATACCATTTTTTGTGCTGTTCTAAAAGATTAATAGCTTTTAGTCCCCTCTCTTTAAGCTGTGTAGCTAAAATGTATAATTAAGGTTAAGTTGGGTGGGCACCCTGAGTATGAAGGCTGGCAGAATGGTTAATATCTGGGCAACTTCCTGAGATAAAACACTGATGTGAAGTGGTTTTCTTCCTCTGTTGTACAATGTTTGGAAAAGAAACATTTTTCATGCTACTTTTCCATGTTTGGAAAATGAAAGTTTTTAATCTATTCAGGAACAGCTCTGTTAGGTTACTGGCAGACAGTTGCTTCACCTTTTTCTGTTGTTGTCGAGCATTCTGGGCCATTGGTGTGAAAAGAAGTTTTTAATTTCTGCAGTTTTGTCATTTTCCCAAGAAAGAGGGGGAATTGTTCACCCTAGGCCCATTGCTTTGACATGGCAACTTAGGCTGTGGAAACACCACGTATCCTCATAGGTGGGCTGCCCAAGAGGATGTTTAAAAGGAGGCTTACAGCATGCTGTTGTTCTTCTACAGTTCTGTGCTATGGAGAGGTATGTGGATTATGTGAGGAGCAGCTGAAGGCAAAGATGAAGTCTGACAGCCCCTGCAGCACCTGGGCATGTGGCAGTGGCTCTTGGGAGAGATGTTCCTGCAGACACTCTTAGCCCAAGTGCTTCTGGATGATAAAGCCCTTGCACAGGGAAGGCCAGCTACTAAATTTTTAAAGTGCGCAACAAAACACCATCAAGGGCCTCATTCAGTTCACTCACCTCTTATCCCAGACTAATCACACTGTGTGCTATTTTTTTCATATTTAGTGTCTGCAGTAGCTTTCAACTTGCTTTAGAATTGCATCTACTTCACCGTTGGTAAATTCAGAAAATATCTTAATTGGGTTTGTTCTCTCAGCTTCTGCAGCTGACTGTGTTTCAGAAAACAACCTGGTTCTGGAGAGTATTTCAAAAAAGCTGTTTTGTGAGAATGACTGGTAATAAAAGTGCAGTGGATATGAGAAGGCACTATAAATCACAGATGTGCAAATAATAAACTGCTGTACTGAGCAATCAGCTCCCTAAGATCTTAATATTCCCACTTTACACTGTGAGAGTAAAATCAATGAAATATTAAGTCCTTGAAATATGAGTTTGTGTTTTCTTCTTTCCTACAATATATCTGAGTTGAATCTAACAGCAGGTGACATGGGTTAACATGACTATTTCTTAGGATGGAAGACCAAACCACACTACAAGAAAAAAATGAAAGAGGTTAAAACAAAGCCAACACAGAGATTTTGATTGATAGGGAAATTGCCAAGTGGTGATGGCGAATGGAGGAGATGATGGGCATGAGAAAAGGCTCTAAGGAAAATTTATAAATATGAAAACCACACACTTATTTGTCATCAAATCTGTCATTGCTCTAGTTTTGTTCTGTTTTTTCTACATTCCCTGTTACAAACACTGCTGTGATGACTCAATCAGGCTCTCATTGGAATCTCTCCCTGACACCATCAGCAGCACTCCTTAGGTGAAGCCATACACTGTGGAGTCCAAATCTCAAACATGGGTCACACAGGCGACAGAGTGTAGCACTTATGCTAGAAACAATTCTGTGAGAAACCAACATTCTGAAATGTTATATTGTATTTCCACAGTATAACACCACAGTATAAAAAATATATATTCCTGCATTGTCCGTTTCAATACAGAAAAATACTAAAGGCTAGAATGCAGTGTAATTTAATTGTATAATTGAGAGGGAAACATGCAGCACATGGTATGCAAAATTACTAAAGTATTTCAGAAATTATTTTAAAAATTATTTTTGAAGTTAATAGAAAGATTACTCTGGATTTTCACAGAGCTGCATGTGTAAATTTCTCAGATAATCTGCCAGAAATTCCATCCATTCTATAAATTACCCAGTGCATCTTATATCTTTTTGCTGTTTTTCCATTTGGCTACTGCTGTTCCTTCTACTTCTGATGAGTTACCATTACAATTTTCACACTTGCTTGACCTTTTCGACATTGTTTAAAGAATTGCAAAATCATATCATATTATCCCAAAAAGGATTGAATTTCATATTCCTCTATGTGAAACATTTACATTTAACACATCCAGGAATGCCTTCACCACCTGAAAATGTAAGAAAAATGAAATGGAACAATTCGAAGTGCACCTGCTGTACAGGCAATTTGCCTTTAAAATGATCTCTCATGTCAGTGTAGCTACTGTAGCAGTAGCCTTTTTCCAGTGAGAAGACAGTAAAAGCCATTTGCTCAGTAGCAAAGGTGCCTGGGAGATGGGTGTGATAGTTTCAGGCCTACACTAATTAAATAGAAATCATGGTTAATATAATGTTTTAGATATTTTAAAGTCAGCATACTGAATGCCTTAACAATAGCTTGCCTGTTTCCACTGTCCATTACCCTTGTATGATGAAGAATTTTCATTAGGTGACATTAATAATTGCAGGATTACATTGTAGCCCAAATGTCTCTGTCATGCTCAAGGCTGTATATTCCAGAAAAGATGGCCAGAGAAGTAGAAAAGTACTGAGGTGCTTAATTCCCCTTGTTTTTTCCTTCTCATTTCTTACATTGACAGTATGTTTTTGACAGCAAAAACACAGTTTTGGCCTGTTCAGGCTGACTGATGCCTTTTTGTGTAAAAGTCCATGTTTAGTTTGTTTCAACTTTGCTGATGGAAATCTGGGCTTAAATTCTTCATAGAATCACAGAATGGTTTGGGTTGGAAGGGGTCTTTAAGGCCCCTTCCAACCCAACCCCTTCTAAGATTCCATGATTAGTGTCAGTTCAGAACAGTTTTTTTTAAGCAGTTCCACAAAAACCAAAGGTTTTTTTTGAAGTATGATTAGAAAAGTGTATGTTGCTTTCCTATTAAATTATGTACTTGTTTCACTGAAAATCTTCAGGGCTTTCAATGTCTTTGGATTTGGCAGAGGAAATTGGATGACTTAGATTCTTGGATGAGGTTTCTGCTGTGTTGGTGAAAATATACCTGCATATGACTTACATTACAATCTGCACAGGCAAGAATTCTCAACATTTTTAAGTCAAGCTCTTAAGAGACACCATTTGCATGAAGACCACATCATCTTTCCACCACATCTACCCAAGGGACAAACTCAGTGCGCCCGTGTGCAAATGCCATCCTCCTCACAGAGGTACCTTGGTGCCCTTCTGAAACTGAAAGGGGTCTTCCTGCTGGTGCTACCACTGTGCTGGGCACAAGGAATGAGGTTGGGAGATGGTCTCACAATTGGCCTCCTTATCCTTCCCATGGACTCAATAAGGTCAAAATCAGGCAAAGGCTGTGTCTTTAGATTATAAAGTTTAGAACTTTGCATCATAAAGATGGTATTTTGAACAGAGTGAATATCAGTCTTCTTCTGTTTATTACTTTTCCAGAGTTGCTTATAATCCTTTTACCTGTATTAGTTTTGGTGCAGTATGTCTTCACACAATGGCCATGATATGAGGTAGACTTCTGCTCAGACAGGGCCTCTCTGCTATCAGGGAGGAAGTCTATATCTAATAGATTATTATAGGACTTGAGTTCAGATTTAAATATGCAATTATGTTGTTGTGACAGACCTGAGAAATATTAAAAACAGGGCAGAGAACTCATCACAAGCCCAGAAGCCATATAAGCTAATGTCACGGTCCGAGGCTCCTAGGTGAGTGTGACGCGGTGTTGGATGGATGTATGGCAATGTGTTTCGCAAGGTACGGTGTTAGTGTGATGTTTTATCAGGATTCATGAACACTCGTGTCACTTTACACACTGATTGCAGGCACCCCCCCTCACACGCTGTCCTTGCACGCCTTACGCTTCGTCTGTCGCTGGCCGCTTCCCTCGCGGGAGAGCGGAACCGCAGCTCGAGACTCCGCACTCGCTTCGCGGTATTTACCGCGTCTCAGCCACACACTCACTCACTCTGTTGTGTGAATAGGGAGACCCTGAACTGTGCGTGGGAGCCCGAGCAGCCAAAGGATCCCGCGTTTATACTCCCAAACAGCACCCCCCCTCAGGTATTTAGTATACCGGCCATGAAAATGAGCACAGACACTTGGGCAATTTAAAGTTATGTGTTTTTACTTTATAATTAAGGAAACATAAACCGTACGACAATATAAAAGGAACTAGCAACCACCAATTGAAACCAATAAAGGGGACATAAAACACCCACGCCAAAAGGGGAAGGGTTGGAAAAAAGGGAAGGTATTAGAGGAAGGTTCCCACAATTCCCCCCACCCTTCTCCCAGGGAAATTTAGGATTAGGGAAACGTGGTAAGTTTTAGGGAATACAAGGTTTTGGGGAGCAGTCCTTACACTTCTCTGCTAGTTGGAGTCAGGGACCAGCCCTGGCTCCTGATGGCCAACGTTGCCGGATGTCACAGGGGTGAGCATACGGGGTTTCAGCTCGTAGCCTTTAAAAAGGCTCTTTTACCTGGCTCTAGCTCCTGACTTATGGCAGCTGGCTAGCACACAGTCCAAAAAGGCGGCAGGCAGTAAGATGGCGGTGGCGGGCAGCTTGTACAGTGGGCGATGTTCCCTCAGCTCTGTCCTCATTACCAGATCCACGGCACTCAGGCAGTCTGCGGGGTGCTTCTTTATAGGAATCGTCTCAGTGCACCGTGATGTCCGATTGGTGCACTTTTGAATCTGGCCCAGGATTGGTCAGAACTGGCCAATCATGTTCTTGGGTGGCCTTAAGGTTTCTTCGGCCTTAAGTTTCTTTCCTGCCTCTGGCTGCAATAGTCCTCACTCAGGTCCGCCCATGTTATTTTATTATTTATTTATTTATTTCTTCATAGTATCTTCTACTTTAATCCCTTTAGCTATGAGAACCATTAACTAATGTTTGTGAGGGGCTCGTCCCTTACAGCTACATGGAGGAGTTTTTTTCTGACATTTTTTACACTTCTTTCTCTATGTCTATTTTACACTTCGAAGCATGTATTACTTCTATTAATTTTTAATTATTATGCCTGTATCTGTCTATTCCTGGTAACAATTCTACACTGAAATGACTTTTATAATTCTTTTGTTGTCCTGTTGGTGCTTATTTCTGTGTTTGACATGAATGAAATCAGAAACGAGAAAGTTAACATGAGCTGCTTAGTTTTTTTCAGTCTAGCTAAATTATTTTAGATTGTGACCAGAAGTTAGAGTGTACCTTGATGTGTTCAATGGCATAATGTAGATTTATTTGATTTTTTAAAAAATACTCTTCTTTTGTAGTAGTATTCTGCAAAATTCATAATAAAGTCTTTTGAGCATTACTGGAACAAATTTTTAGAGAAATTCCTGTACTGGCTTCAAGTTGTCATTCTTGAGCTGCGATATCCAATATGAATTCTTATAAGACCTTCTGGAAACATCATCTATATGTAACTGTGGCCTTAGACCAAACAAAAGCAGCCTTTGTCCTTTTTCTTCTGGAAGGGTCACTTCTGTAATAAAAAAATGTGGTTTGGTTTACCCTGGGTAGGTTAAAGTATTTAGAGCTTCCTCTCTATAACTAGCCCACTCTTGAAGATTCAAGTATAACATATTGATGATGCACTCTGCTTTCTTTAAGAAAATGTTTCTACCTGGAGAAATGCCTAGTTGAAATAGCTTCATAGGACATGGCTGTGTTATGTGACATACGATAGAGAATTCTGAGAGCATGTTTATGCCATGCAATATATATTAGGGCATGAAACCAGCAAGCTTTCTCCAGAGAAAAAGGGAGAAATTCCAGGGCTGTGTGGGATGGATCATATTGAAGCCATTGCTCTCTTTCTTCTCTGTTCCACTTTTCCATGTGTTTTTTTCAAGTACCATCTACAGAGTCTTCTTCTAGCCCTTGCCAGCACCTATCAGCTGATCCTAATAGGCAAGTGGCAAGCCATAGTGAAATCTCTACATTGTTTCCACAGTGACATCTGTCCCAGCAGTTGGCAACTGATTCACTCCTAGTGTATATAGTGAACTGAAAAGACTCCCACATCAGCATTTCTCACCCTGCTTCTAGCTCATGAGGAGCGTGGAAGGAGTAAGATGTCTCTCTCTTGTTGTTGGTGGTGTTTTGTTTTAATTTCATACTTTTTCTAATGCCAGGCAATTCCTCTAGGTATGCCAACCAGTGATTTCTTTGAAATCAAATTTCTTCATTCTCTCCTAAGCTTGTAAAATATTTTGTATTGAAGTGTCAAGAACTGTCACATAGAATATGCCCCTCGATTTTGAACAATTTTTAGATAATTGGAAAGTAAGGAGATTATTGAACATTTGAAGAAGCTTTGCTTTCATTCTGCTGCACAACCTGCAACTCTTTCTCCACCCTGCAGGAGATGGAAGCAGAAAAGACCAGCTCTTCTCAATAGGAAACCCTCAAAAGTATTATGTCTACTGCACAACACGACATCCATCTTTGTTTACTGCTTTTAAAGAATGAACTTCACATGATGCACACATTACAGAAGAAATGCTATATACATACATCAGTATAGATAAATAAACTTGGACTCTGACTCCTGGTGCAAATTTGTAATTCAAGCAGAGGCTTCAAATATTTTATTTTTATTTCTTGAAAAGGACACAATAAAAAACAAATAACTCTTACAAATGGGAGGATATATTTTTACAGTAGGCCCCTGGAGCTTGCTGAAGTCAGCTGCTACTTACAGTACAAGGCTTTTTAAAATTTTTATTGCAGTAGCAACAGCTCCATGCATAATGGTGGTTTACACTTGAATAAAGAATAATTGCAGATAATGGGTCTGTCAGCATGAACGGATTAGGGGTCTCAGCAGTGGTTCCATCATTGCAGCGAAAATACTAATTTTAAATCCCATTTCCTTTCCTTTGACCTTATGCCTCATTACTTTAATGGTGTTAAGAGTTAATTTCTGGCAGAGTTATTTATTTATTTATTTATTTATTTATTGTTTTACTTTGCTTGGTATATAACATTGCATTCTTTGTAAAGGAGGTTTATCTCTCTTATGGTATTTGGCATTTTATGGTTTATTTCTAGGAAAGCTGCCTGCTTTTTAGCAGTTTGAGGGCTGGCAATGAGCAGATGGTGGAAGATTTGAGTAATCACTTGAAATGAGAGGGGAATACAAGGCCTGAGGTCAAACCAGCCTCTTTGCAGGAAGGCAAAGAGGGGAGATTCCTAATCTCACCATTTCATAGTTTGCATCTTTGACAGGAACACATTGTGAAATGAGCTTTTCTAGTGACTATTCCACTATGTATTCAAATATATTATTTATAAATATAGTGTGCATATTGTCTCATAGCAATTGAGTAGAATTATATTTTTTCACTTGCAGTCTTCTATTTAAAAATGAACTACCAATCATAGTTCTAGTTTTACTTGTGGTTGCCATTTGAAAACTGTTTTGCATCGAAATTATGAAATTAAAGTACACTCACAGGAATAGGATATTCCACATCATGTCCTGTTGCGTTTGTACAATGAGTCTCTGTAGAGGAGAGGAAAGTTCAAGGAATTTTTTTACACTCTGCTGAGGAAAACACTTGGCATTTCCTGTTTTGCCTCAGCTGTCTCCCTCTATTTTGCTTTCCTCACAGTTTCACATGACTGAGTACTGCACATGAAGGATCTCTGCCTCCAAGTAAAGGAGCTGTGGGAGGAGGTCAGCACACTACAGTATCAGAGATGACAAGAAAGAGAGTGGCTGGATCTCCTCTGAGACCCTGCAGCTTCAGGAGTCTGAACCCCCTCAACTGTACTGAAGGAGAAGAAGATAGTCTGTGCTTATTGGGTTGGGAAATGGAGAGTACCATGATGGTGAAGGCTGGAAACTGGTGGTCCCAGGAGAATGTCTCCCGCTTCACCTGCAGATTTACAAATGTGGAATAGGAAAAGACAGGGATCTGGCAGCTGTGTCCAGTGAAGCATCAAAGCCAGATGAGAAGGAGCCCTGCAGCAGCACCTTGATCCTATTGTAAGATTTAATCTTAGTTAACTTAAATAGATTGTTCATAAAAACAAATTTCTGATACTTTTCTGACATACAGAAGCTTCAGAAAAATTAATCAGAGTACAAAATAACTAAATGAATATTAAATTAAAAAACAGCTTTTTTTTTTAAATTTTGGTTCTTATCTTTAAATTTAATTTCCTAATAATAAGAAAATATGGTTTAAGTTTAGAGAGGTTTTCAGATGAGTATAAACTAAAATGTAATGAGTGAAATCTAAAATGAGTCAAAGTGAATACATATCTAACTCCCTCCTTGTAATATAAGATAATGGGCAAAACCGAACAAAGAAATAAAAAAAATCCTTAAAAAAAATCCTACATTGTATAGAATAATTTAATGGTTTATCTGCTTTTAAAGTTAGGAAGTAAGAAATTTCATTGAAAGAAATTTCTCTATGGCTCTTAATTCTTTCCTGTGCCCAGGCAGTATTTGTGTCTGTCTCTTAGAGGTCCTATCCAAACAAAGAACTGCTTCTTAATCCACTACTCTCTCTACTGCCAGTAGGAGAGAAGAGAGACAGAAAAACAGCAACTAAAGGCAGCAGTAAAGGATTGTAGGAATGAAAGAAGCCAGGCCAGGGCAGAAAAATTGAATCAAATTTCCAGTGAATGAAATGAAATGGAAGAGACAGAAAGGAAAAGTGAATAACCACAGGCGAAATTGCACTGCCCTTGGTGAAGTCAACCAAAGCTGCTTCTGAGAACATGATGAATGCTTAAGAACTGCAGGAATCAGTCCACAGATCGTCAGAACAGTTGAAACAAAGCTCATAGAGAGAAGAGAAAGAAAAAAACTAAAGGAGATTGAAAAAAAGCCTGAGGAAAACTTGAGGAAAGATATGTCTAGAGAGAGAATCAGTAAAAGACAAAACCAGAAGGAAACAGGCCAGTTTCTCAGAAAAGGCTGACAATCTCACCCATTTTAGGGCTGTTCTGTCAGGGCTGTGTGTAGAACAGTGGTAAATAAATTACAGAATCATGACAAATGGTAAAAGATGATGTATTTAGCATCAATCGCAGGGTAAAATCTATAAAACTGATCCAGAAGATTATTTCATGCCTTTTTTTTTTTAGAGGAATTACAATTAGTTTCTGGTATAAAGAACATAACAGGTCGGTATTTTAAATTTGTTTGCTTTGTATTAATGAATAGATTTACTGTAAAAGTGTCAGAAACCCCCCCCCAAATGGGATATTGGTTTTAAAAATTTATTTCTGATTTACATCTATGGTTTCAGTCCTCTTTACATGGAATTTCTATCATATATTTTATTATATGATAATTTGCAAATGCCACATACACTGATGTTCTTTTTGTAAACATTGTATTTTTCATCAGTTGTTTGTTAAGATTAGGTAGACATATAAATTACAGTTCAATGGTATAAACAAGTATAATTTTACTAAATCAATGGATACACACGGATTCATTTTATACGTATCATTCCAAGGATGATGCATGTTAAAGGTTATTTGATTAGTAAGTTTTCTGGAGAGAAAAATATATTAATAAGACTTTCTGTAGTAGTAGCCGAGAAAGAGAAAAAATATTGTAAAGAAATGATTATCTGTTGCAACTTTTAATAGGATTATGGAAAAAATAATTTAACACTATTTAAAGTATCCTTAAAGACAGGTTCAAATATGATTCTGCAATCCAAGTTAATTTTAGTTATGACATCAAATTGCAGAGTGATTTGAATTCCATTGAAATGAATCATAAAATTATCATCCAATCATTTAGATGCTTTGCATTAAGCATTTTTGCTTAGGTACTAATTAGCTATAACTTTTAGAATCCTAGAACCTCTGAAAGTCAGTCGCTTACCTAGGCAGGAATAAATATGGATTATTGCATCTAACTTCAGGCACTCAGACGTGACAATGATGCTATCACTTACTGTGTCGAAGGTTTGCTGCTACTCATCTCTGTCTCCTACTAAGTATTCTTGGCTTTTGCCAACAGCTTTGAACTGAATCTGGGAACTTAACCTACCAGAAGTAACTGAACTAATTTTCGTGTCAGAGACCGAGACTTAATTTATCAGTTAGTTAGGATAAATTATCTGCAAGTGGCTCATGTTCATGAAGAAATATTCCATGTTTTCTGTGTGTATATGTGTGTGTTATTCATGCAGAGGTTGTTGCATGATAAATGTTATGGTAGCGTAGTAGCTTGGTTGTTAGGTTGACATTCATGTGACAGTACTGAGGTTTCAATTATCTACTTGCATCAATCAATCTTCTAGTTGCCAACACTGTTGCCTGCAGTAATGTCACAGTTTTTCTGTCAGACAGGAGAACTTTGTGGGAAATGTTATTCATTACAGCTGCAAATCTGTCACTGCGCCTGGCATGGTTTGTTAATGACAACATTTATTTCAAAGAGTCGTGTTTCACTTTGTTGCTGGAGAGTTGACTCCGAGATCGTAAAATATAATGAAATGCCAAGAAGATGAAGTGAATGAAGTTTGCCAAAAATACCGCTAAAGTGATTCAGATCTACAAAAAAAAAAATACACGCACACAAATACACACTTTATATTTTGGCAAAAACATTTAATCACTTAGTAGGAGTATTGAACATGGGCAGAAGAAAAATGTTGGTTAGAATACAGTATGCAGAGTGGCATGCACAAACAGAAACTTAGAGCTTCATTTAGTTTCTTCAATCCATAGTACTGAAAAGGAAAAGACTTTTCAATCAATCTTTTAAAACAAATAAACATAGACAGCATCCATCTCTTGTGCTACTAATATTGAGATGTCATCTTTCTCCCCCACCCCTTCTTAAAGGACTAGAATACCTTTCATATGAGAGACAGACAGCTGGGAGTGTTCAGCCTGGAAAGGAGAAGGCTCATGGGGAGGGAAAGGATATAAGTTCCTGACAGAAGAGAGTGGAGAAAAGAGAGCCAGATACCTCTTTGTAGTGCACACTGACAGGAAAAGAGGCAACAGGTACAAATAAAAAAAATCCCAGGAAACTCCATCTGAACACAAGAAAACACAAGAAAACACTTATTTACTGTGAGGCCAGTCAAACACTGGAGCAGGTTGCCTGGAGAAGTCATGGTGTCTCCACCTGTGGTCAAACTCAACCTTGCCTAGCTGACCCTGCCCTGAGCATGGGGGTTGGACCAGATGACAACGAGAGGTCCATTCCAGTCTCAACTGTTCTGTGATTCATGCAGGTCTGCAGTTTTCTGGGGGACTTGTAAGAATGGAAGCAGATTCTGGGAGGGAAAGAAGTTTATGTATATTTTTTCCCCATGGAAGCGGAAATAGTGCCCATTACATACATCCTAAGGATCCAGCTTCCTTGGAGCAGGAATAACATTCAGATTATGCCAGATTGGATGAGGCCTAGTGGGAGGTGTCCCTGCCCATGCAGTGGGGTTGGAACTAGATGATCTTTAAGGTCCCTTTCAACCCTAGCCATTCTATGATTCTATGATTCTATGATTATGATGGGATTTATGAGCCCATGACATTCCTGCTACTGCTGTGAAATTGCCACCACTACCGGAGATATTGGATCAGTTATCTCTGCTTTTCACTTCAAGCACTGCACCGACTACTCCACAGGTACATGCTTAGACTCCAAACACCACAGGTTATCTTTAATTCACCTCATAAAATGCTGCTGTTTATTTGTCTAATACAAATAAAACACCACTAGCTATTATATTCTAATTCTTGAGAGATATGTTGTGTTAGCATCAAGAAAAAGCCAATCAAAGCAGGGAACACTAGACATGGGCACAGTATCACCTTTGATCTTAGCAGAAATATAGTCAGGTTAGATGTCAAGAAATATTTGTGTTGCTCTTTAATTTACTGATGTTGCTACACTTACCAATTGCTTGTTTTCTTCTCCAGTGGAACATGTTTTTTGTTTTGTTTTGGTTTTGGTTGGTTTTTTTTTTCCTTGGACTGGCAGGTCCTTATGCTGAAAATCCAAATCTCTTTCATGTTCTGGAAACTTCAGTTTCTCCACAGATTGAAAATGACAGCCACCTCTCTGTCCTTGTAGTGGATGTGGCTGGGATGGAGTTAAATTCCTTCATAGAAGCCTGTATGGTGCTGTGCCTTGCATTCATGGCTAAAACAGTGTTGATAACACAACAGTGTTTTGGCTGTTGCTGAAAAATACTTGCACTTCATTGGGTCATTCTCTCTTACCTGCTGTTCCACCAAAGCAAGTAGTCTGGGAGTGGTCAAGGAGCTGGGAGGAGACACAGCTGGGACAGTTGAACCCAACTGATCAAAGGGATATTCCATACTGTATTACACGGTGCTCAGCAATGAAAGCTCAGGGAAAGAAGAAGGAAGGGGGGTTATTCATGGTTATGGTGTTTGTCTTCTCAAGCAACCCAGGGAAGTTGTAGATTCCTCAACACCGGACACTTTTGAGACTCAGCTTGACAGGGTGCTGGAACATCTCATCTAAACCATGCTCCTACCTAGAAGGTTTGGACCAGATGATCCTTGAAGTCCCTTCCAACCTGGCATTCCATGATTACATAATTCTGTGATGATGCATGCTGAGGCTCTGCTCCTCACAATGTGTCTTGACATGTGCCTGCCAATGGGAAGCAGTGAATGAATTTCTTTTTTCCTTTGCTTGTGTGCATAGCTTTTGTCTTCCGTATGAAACTATCATTATTTTGATTGACAAGTCTTCCTGCCTTTCTTTTATTATCTCTCTATCCTGTGGGAGAAGACAATAAGCCTAGGTGTTTGGCTATTGTCCAAGGTCAACCCACCACCGAAAGGGTTTCCCTAACCAGAATGAAGAATCAAAGTCCTTGCGTTGTATCATTGTTCTTTAAGTTAAAACTTAAACTGACTTTAAAAACTATTAACTGCTGTCCTTTGAAATATTGTTTGCACTCAAAAACAAGCTAGCCACTTACAATTTCATAAACCAGGACACTGGAAGGCATTTCTGTTCTGGACTGTCTTTCAGTATCACTGCTGTTCTAGGTCCTCAGTTGATCTGTGTTTGTCACCAACTGCTTTTTCTGAGCAGAAGCCCTGCAAATCCTAACCAAAACTGAAGTGTTAAACTTGGTTTTTCCCTTTTCAGGTCTATGGATCCACATTCAGGGAATTAACACCCTCAGGTAGTGTTCTGGTTTTGGCTGGGATAGAGTTAATTTTCTTCATAGTAGCTGGTATGATGCTATGTTTTGGATTTGTGCTGAAAACAGTGTTGATTATTTAGGGATGTTTTGGCTATTGCAGAGCAGTGCTCACGCAGAGCCAAGGCCTTTTCTGCTTCTCACCCCATCCCACCAGCGAGAAGCCTGAGAGTGCATGAGAAGCTGGGAGGGGACACAGTCAGGACAGCTGACCTCAACTGACAAAAGGGATATTCCACACCATAGGATACCGTGATCAGCATATGAAGCTGCGGGAAGAAGAAGGGTATTTGGAGGAGGGTGTTTGTCTTCCCAAGTAACTGTTACACGTGATGGAGTCCTGCTGTCCTGGAGATGGCTGAACACCTGCCTGCTGATGGGAAGAAGCAAAAGAATCCCTTGTTTCACTTTGCTTGTACACGCAGCTTTTGCTTTACCTATTAAAATGTCTCCATCTCCACCCATGAGTTATTTCACTTTACCCTTCCTATTCTCTCCCCCATCCCACATGAGGGGAGAGGGAGTGAGCAGCTGCATGGGGTTTAGTTGCCAGCTGGGATTAAACTGCAACATACAGGAAAGTGACTTCCTAAAAACAAAACATAGTCACACCATAGGGTTAAATTTTTATCAACAGTAGAAGGGAAATATACAAATTAAAAACACATGCAAACACTAGTGCATTTGCCCTATTTGCAGACACCCAATGGATGAACACACATTTAGTGTTTAGACTTTGTAGCTCAGTACTATTAGCAATGATTGTGGGTGTGATAGAGGTCTAAAGTTCCATGTGAATGTAAGATTTTTTTTTTTTAATTTCCAAGTATCCTCTCTGAAACACTTTCAGGGACTTTCAGTCCTTGTTAGTAAAAACTGGAAGTGACATAAAAAGAAAAAAAAACACAAAACAAAACAAAAAGAAAAGAAGTCTACCTCACAAACAAATAACTCTGTATTAGCCAGAAGGAAAATACGAATGTTAGCTATTCACATACTGTGTTTCAGAACACAGATTAATGTAGGGTCGATACATGTTACTTGTGAAACAATACACCAGCAGAGCATGGAGATAGAGACATTAATTAACTGAATGAGGAAGAGGGAATTATCAGCAAATTCATGATTAGATAGGTTTTATGTCCTAGTGCTATAGCAAGGGCATACCACCTGCTATTCCTCACACTGCTCTCTTCATATTCTCTCCATTGGAATAGATGAAAGGACATTTCTCAGGACACAGAAACTTGTTCAAGTACTCTTAGTGCAAAATTTGGACTTAAATACTGAACATGTGATCTTGTTCTTTGGGTTTATTTTTTTGAATTTATGTCTGTTCATCTATTGTATATTCCCAAACCAGGAGAGAAAAAGATGTGAAAAATGAAATGCCCACAGATTTTGCTAAAAAAAATTTAAAAAAATCAAGGACAAAGTTTTAGCTATAAACAAATATGAATTGCTTTGGAATTTTTTCTCAGCATTGTGATGTTCATGAAGGTTCAATAAGAAGTAAATTATCCAAGATTTACAATATAAGACAGTTAGCAAAATCTCAAGATATGAGTAACTGCTAGAGGTTTTGATTCTGATTCTTCGTCATAACCAGTAAAATAAGCCATTTGACTTAAGAAATAAACATTCTGTTTGATTATATTAGGTTGGACTCATCCTATATCTTTGTGCAAAGCTGCTGTGTGGAGAACAATCAATAAAATATAACTGGAATTTATGCTAGGCTTTGCCCTATGACTTTGCAGGAAAGTGAAAGGGCACCATAGATAATAAATTCAATAAATACATGAGTACAAGAAATATGGAAATATTTTTATTCTCTGTACATAGAATTGAATTCCTTAAATGTTTTGTACACTTGATAAGAGAATCAAATGCAATCAAAACAAGAAAAACTCCTATTAATTACCTCATTGGTTGATTTCTTTCCTCTCTGGGATACATCAAAGCAATTTAGCTTGTAGTACTATTGATCTATTCGTCATCTGAGAATGCTATCTTGTGAGCTTTTGAGATTTTGAGCTCTCAAAGCATTATTGGTTAAATAAATAAATATATATTGAAAATGGACAAGCTGAATAATTGTTGCTTGCTAGTTTTTCTAGGAGATAAACATGAACTTTGTCTAGACATGCTGGTTGTAATCCATCAAGCAATGATTAAAGAGTAATAATTTTCATTATTCAGGGAGAATATTAAAGGCATCCTTGAATTAGAATTAGAACTCTTGAGACCCAAATCATAAAGAGATGTAATTTTTCACATCTTGTATCTGAAATAAAAGTTTTGTGGGAAGTCTTAGGTTAGAGATATACAAGTGGGTAACATTTTGTAGTCTGTCTCAGAATTCAGCAAACACATAACTTAAACAATGCAGTTAACATATTGCTCATCACATAAATAAATATAGTCTACACCAAAAAGAAATTTAAGTATAATATTAATGAAGATATAAAGCAAACTTTTTTTGTGAATGAGGCAGCAAAAACTATGCCTATTTTCCAGCAGACGAAATAGGGAATGCTTCTACATGCAATATTGTCTTTGAGTAGTTTTATATTTACATCTGGGCACACCATTAATTTTGCAAAGTCTATTTGAGAAGCACTCTTGTTTCTGATTCCTAATTATTTAAGGGTCAAACAGATATCAGACTATACAGTACTTAATCTTAAACGAGAAACTGCATAATCAAGATGACTAAAATGTTAAACAGATCAGCTGGAAACACTGGAATTTATTTTTGTCGTAACTGTCATTTTGTTTCCACTGGAAAGTTCAGTTTAATATGGAGTTATTTAAAGTGTTGTAAATAGATATTACACAATCCTTATATTTGAGTAGCAACATTGTTTCATACTCCCTGAAAATTTTTTTCATTGCATTTCTGAGTGGCAGCTGACCGGTGACCATAAATTAAGCCCCTGTCAAACTAGTGACAAAGTCCTGTGCTTTAAGGTTCCTCTCATAAACTTAATGAAGGAAACTTCTTGCATAGTAAAGTAAAACATTTAGACAATTAACAAATACACCACTGCAATTCATGGATATCACTGAATTATGTGGTCTGAAAATCAGGGAAGGTGGAGAAAGAGCATGCAGGTAATATCAGTGTTGTTGAATAAGGTCCATAAAATCCTCTAATTTAATTGAATACCTGTAGGCCAGACTGCCAGCCAGCCTTCCCAGGGGACAAAGACAGACAATTACCATGCCAGCCACCTTGGAAATGAACATTCTTGTCCATCTTTTGCCAGCTTTAGATTCTGTTTCCTTATACTAAATAACCAAAGAACTTCAACATATTGGCTGTTGCCTTTTCTTCTTTTTCCTACTGTCCTTTACTTCAAGCTATTTCCCATGGAACAGGCAGGATTGATCCTGCTTTGGATTTTTCAAATGCTCTTCTTAACAAGTTAGTGTTTTGTGCCCTTTAGAAAATTGCCATTTCTCTAGGAAATTTATTACAAATTGATTTCACATCTTGAGCCTGAGTTTGCCCCCTTGTTCAAAGCTGAATCACTGCTCAAATAAGCTCTCCCATTTGCTACTTGAAAATGCTAAAGGCATACTGATAAATTCTTGGTTGACTTAGACACTTCAGTATAAAGTGCTTTTCTAGGTTATCTTTGTCGACCTGTTCTTCTTCCCTTAAAAAGGAAGAGATCCGTTCTTGGAGGATTGTTTCTGTTTGCAGATCTATGAACCAATGAAAATTTATTTTGCAGAAATTAAAAAATAATCCAGCACATCACCTTCACTCTGACTTGCAGTGCTGCCAACCTGAGTGTCATTTCCTCTCTTGTAGTTTGTTAAAATCCCCATCAGAAAACTCATACTTATCTCTGTGACTGCACAGAGCATATTTAGTCAGCTGAGAAACAACTTTCCTGTTTCCAACACAAATGCATGTGAATAAATAATCTGCTGGCTTGCTACCAATTTTGATTCCTATTCCTAAGAAATATATCAAAATGACAAATCTGTTTCTAGTTATTCTATTTCTAGTGTATGCAGTTTTCTTTTTTGACATATTAACCCAAGAAAATACATGTCCTGAGGAGACACTTTTTGTCCCAACCTGACTTTGTAGATGGCATAAACATGACAGCATGGTTAATTTTCCACTGTGAGGAAATGAGCTACTCCAAGCAATTGAAAGTCCAGAGAAAATGAAAAGGAAAGAAAAAGGCACACAGTTTACACACATCATCTTGGGCTGCCTGTGCTTGTTATGTCTACAAAAGATAAGCAGACCCTATGAATGTGTTCACGTATATCTCTGTTTTAGAAGCTCTGCTCTTAAACTACTTCTCTCCAGGCTACTGCAGGTGACCTGTACAGCTCAGTCCCCAGTATGTTTTGTCATGCACTTCTTTGTTCCTCTGTCCCTCGATCACCCTTCTTCCCCACATATCATTTTTACAGCCTGGAAGAGTCCCCAGACTATTTTTTTTTAGGATGCTGGCTGCCTGGCAAATACAGTCTATGTCATCTTTCTACCTCAGTAACATAACCCTGTAGAAGAAAAATGTTGTTATTTACCTATATGCAGGAACTTCAGGTGTCAACACCCTGCTGGGAGTGTCCTACCTGAGGGTCAGCTGCTCTGCCACAGCCTCGCAAGGTAACAGAATCCCTGCTCAACCCAAGATACTACTAATTAATATGCTTGTCTTGAAGACTCTCACAGAGTTTTATTCTAAAGAGTGAACAAGCACACAGTCTTCAGCTGGTGCAATTAGTGGAGAAGTCCTCAAATTTGTTGCCCCATTCAGTGACTCTACTTTTACACTATCTAGCCATCTGTACAGACTGATTGGCTGGGTGGGTTTTCCAGGATCACACACAACTGCATCACTATTTTGGTTATAGATTATGTTATGCATGATCATGTTATATCAAATGTTTTATTATGCACTGACTGTGTTACGGATCACGCATTTAGCTTGTTATTAGCGTCCTTTATCTAGACTAGCAAACGTGATTGATGTGACAAGATAGTAGCTATGATCCTGGTTTCTGTGCATTGCAGCTTTCCATTTCTGAGTGTTTGTTGTCTTCACTATGTTTTGAACCACATTAAACACAGCAGAAAGTCTCAGAAACAAACAAAAAAAATATGAGAGCTAAATTAGAATAACTTGAGCGAAAAAGAATAGCTGCTGCTTGGAAATGGAGAGTTTATTAGGAATTCTCATCATAAAAATGAGGTCAAAATAGCCCTAGAATTAGCCATGGAAAAGCAAAAGAAATGCTGTGTTGTTCATAGGTGTACAATGTGCTTTTTCCAAATGGTTAGATCATATCCTCATTCTCCAGAAAAATGGACTTGCTATTGGAAAATGTTTTTTACTATAAGAAACAATCTTAAGTCTAGTAAGGTTTTTTCATACCCTGAAACTGCTTATGCATAAGAAGCCTACTTAAATCTCTTGAGCATTACTAAAAGTGCAAGGCAATGAAAGATCGATATGAATAAAGCCACCTTCCTGAATTTTTGTATAGAGTAATAGATTTTAATGGCAAACCATTAAGTTCCTTGCCCATGTTTTCATTAATATCATCCAGATCACTGAAGTTGCTTGAATTAATCTTCCTAAAAGACTTCATATATTTTATATATTCAAAAACCCTGGTTTGAATAAATAATACTAATACATGAAAACATTCCTCTTTTAACCCCATGCTTCCAACCCTTAACAATTTCTTACTGTTTTAGAAAAAAATTTGGGCCTTGTTTCCAGTCTGGATTAATCTTATCACAATTTGTGGTTGTGAAATGTTTATATACCAGATATGGTAAGCAGGAGAAGTAGGTGACAGTGAGTCCCCTCCCTATCTGTATACATGAAGTCATAAAATCAACTGTTAACTTAGTATTTGAGAAATTTAAGTTATGACTAGTTTCCAGTAATTATGTAATTAATTTAATGCAATTAATTAGTAATTTCTCTAAAACTCCATTTAAAAAACACACATCTTTAGCTGTGGACACCAAATTCAAAGGTAATCAAAACACAAGACACAATGTCAAAAATGGAAGTTGTGTAACTTTATTTCTCTGGTTTATGATTTTATTTACATGTTGAAATGTTGCATTAATCTTTCAAATTTTATTATTGAAGTTATTTGGTCTGTTGATGAGAAATATTGACATTTCCCAGGCATTTCCAGAAACCTTTAGATACAGTTAGCAATCTTAGTCCTAAGTATATGACCCTGCATTTGATTATATTGATACATAAACTTAGTAAGAAATTTATTGACAAACATGTTGTTCAGTACCAGTGGCCTGATCTTATTTTTTACTACCATAATTCTTATTATTTGACAACTTTACCTTAAAAAAATGTATAGTTTGTCTCAGATGGCTATAAAAAAAATATAATATGGATTAATCTTTTCTTAAAAGTTACAAAGTTTCTTTTCTCTGCAGTTATTTTTAGGGATGTGTTGGCCTGTTTTTAATTCATTTACCATGTAATCCATGCCCCATTAATTTTATATTATAATAATTTTGGGTAGCAAGTAAAATTACATAGTTGCTCTGCTATATTAAATTAAAACTAGCGCTTTTATCTGTCACTTAAAAAAATTCTAAAAAAAGGTCCCATATTATGTTATTTTGACAAGATCTGACTGATACCAATTAAATTATTATCCTACTTTAGTTTTTTAATTAATTGAGCTTCATACCAATTGTTCCGTCCTTCTGCATATAAGTGATGCTATGACAGGATTATAATTACTTGAGTCACTATGTAGCCTTTTAAAATATTGGAAGAAAATTAGCTTACTTCAACTCCTCTGGAATTTCCTCAGTATTCCACGATTTATTAAGAATGAACATTACCTTCCAAAGATCTTCTCTTTCAGCTCTTTAAAACTCTTACTTATAAAAGTTCAAGTTAATTATCTACTATTTGGGGATGGAGAAGCACAGCTGCCCTAGGGAGTCCTTCAACTTTCCAAGAGTTCTTGTATTTCAAAAATCCTGTGCATTAGTTTTATATTTTTCCATTGGGGCTTTATTTTTAGAACTATTTCCATAATACTGGTGGTTAGCAAATGATTTTCTCATAAATTAGCCTTGCCTTTTAATTTCCGATTTTCTCCTTAATTTAGAATTTCTACTTAATTTAGTACAGATCTTAGCCATAAATCAGGGTGTTGGTGAATAATTTAGCTGTAATGTACCACATTGTTCACAGGGCCTTGACTGCTATGACGAGTGCCCCTACCGAGTGAATAGCAATAAGCTTACAAACTGAGGCTGAGAGCTTTGTGGGGTCTGCTTATCAAACTTCACCAAATGCCCCAGCAGTCTGCTACAGGTCTTCTTCCGTTTCCTTCATTACCCCACACAGCTGAAAAACACGTTGAACCTCTAAGGCTGTCATTGGTTGTCCTGGTATGTCCATAGAAAAGAATTTCCCACAAGAAGGAATTGGTATTTTCATTGCCACTTTTTTCTTTTCTCTTCTTAGTCCTTTTCTCAGTAATGGACCAGCATGATTCCCAAAAGAGGAGTGTGTGTGTGCCTAGCTAAATATTCCATGGGGTAACTACATTGTCTGTACATCAGGAAAAGTAAGTGAGCTGTACAAAGTGATCAACTCCAGCAGAAAAATTTTTGGTTGAACATAACTGATAATTACGGTGTTGGTCAAAAGCTGCCCAGGGTTTAATTTTAAGAATATGTAAAGAGAAACAAATCAGAAAACAATTATTTTCTTGTAAATAAAAGAGAACCATAACAAATGTGTTCTATAACATTATACTAAAGAATGAAACAATGTAAAAAGAATTAGCAGTACTTTTTTGGTTAGTACATAGCTGGTAAGATTTTAAATTTTATTCTATGCATTTGTTGATATGTGCTTTTTGAAAACTGAATTTATGTTTTTCCTTTTTAATTTAGACAATGTGAAATGCTTCCAGCAAATGTATAACTTAAAAAAAATGTTGTCAACATATGAAATATTTCCACCATATCATGCAGAATGACTTGGACTGCTAAGATTATATGCTGTAAATGTGGCCATGATAGAATAATACTATGGTCTTAATAATCAAATTTTAAATTCCTCTAAAGCATTAGTTCAAGAAAGCTTTCATTTCCACAATGTTATTTTCAAAGCTATCTTTGATGTAAGATAAAATGATGGAATATCCCAACTGATACACATATCTTTCATTTTTCTTGTTCCTGGCTATATATGTGCAAATCCTGAAATTTCTATTGTGCATAGCATATGCCCTTACTAATTTCTTTTTAAGCAGTAATATTTTACCTTTTAAGGTTAGTATATAACAGAGTTCATCAGTCCAAGAAAAAGATTGTCTAACAAAGCTCTGTTGAGGCTCAGGTGGTGCTTTCTTGGCAGCATATCCAATTGCTGCTGTATTTGATGATCTTCCAGGCTTATGGAGCACCTGATGCTCTCACTACAAGGTACATATCCTCCCTCATGCGTCATATCAAATAAACAGGGTGGCAAAAAAATGGTCCTGCATGACTCCTAGTGTCACACTGCACTCTAAGTGATGAAGTGCCCGCTAGATCAACTGGACTGTGATGTTAATGTCTCTGGTACAGTGGAAGGGACTTGTAGATAACTTAACACTACCCTGGACCCTTCCCCTCCATCATCTTGCCCTCTTCAAAACTTCAGTGTAAACCTTCAATTTAGAGAACATCGGTCCCTACAGAGAATGTTGCAAATTTCACTGTTGGTTGTTTGAAATTATATTCAGCTTCCTTTTTTTTTTTTTTTTCTTTTTTTTCTTTTTTTTTTTTAATCTAGTGGATATGAAACATTTATTATTTTCTTGGGACAGGAAATGATTGTATGACTTGTTTGGCACAGATATGAATAGTCTGTCAGGTATTTTCAATGTCTGAATTGAGTGTTCTTGGAGATACAATAGATATTAAGAAGACAGTAATTTTTTATAACTACTGGGCAATAGTGAGAAGAAATGGGACAAGACTTGACATTAAACATTTTGGTTGTGGGTAATGAGAAATGTTCCTGTGTAATACACTGGGAGGTGAGGGATGCCCAAACAAGAGAGTAAAAAAGGTATGTAAAGGTAGACTTTATTTTTCTGTTCCTGTTTAAGACCACTACATGTTATGCAACTAATAATTCTTGCTTTGTTTTGAAAAAAAAACACACTTTTTTTTTTTTTTTCTCAGAATAGGGGAGATGTGGGCTTCTTGCCTTGAATGTAGGCATCTGAGATGTGTCACTATGCATAGAACAGAGGGCATATCAAACACCCTATGCATTTGTGCTTTGCCTCTGAAAAGGACGTAACAATTGTCACTCTCAGGCCAGAGGCAGAACACAGCTATCGTACCCTAGGGGGGTTCTCTGGAGGACAAACTCGCTGTACATTGATTTTATTGCCTGGTGTCACAATCCCTTTGGCCAGAGGTAAATGAAAGACCTGGGGCCTGATCCAAAGAAAGCACACCCAGCTTGATGGAAAGACTCCCCACGGGCTTTGAAGCAAACCTTTCATCTCCAGAATGATATGTAGGCTCTATTTAGCAGTACTAAGTGCATTTTGAAAAAGAAAATAAATGTTTGTTTTCATCAGGTAAGGATAACATTCTGGTATTGTCTTGACCTTGACAGCTCGGTGGTGCCAAATGGGGCTATACTGATGTATCACATTCCCCTTGGCTTGAATTAGACACATGAGTGAAGCAAGTAAGGTGTGATTAGTAGCATTGCCAGAAAAAATCAATTCCTGTCAAGCACTGACTGGTCTTTTTTAGATTTTGGGGGATTTTTTTCCTTTCTTTTGTTGTTTTTTGTTGTTTTTTTAGTTTGTTTTCTTTTTTCCTAATGCAGGGAAGTAACAAAGCTCATACATTGATCTGATAATTTAATGTTTAAAAATGAAAGCCAGGAATTTTACTTGGTCTATTCTATTTATATGTTTAGAACTAAGGAAACACCATTAAAATTGAAACAGCTGGAATCCTGTTATTTCTTTGAAATTGTGAGGCCCAATTTTCTTTGAAGCCTTGAAATTAAAGATTGTAATTTCTCAAATTGCCAGAAGAAAAAGAGAACAGGATCTTATTCATTGTGAAGTTGTCAATATGCTTGTTTTTCTCATTTTAATTTTTATTCTCATTATAGCAATTACATTCACAATGTATAATACTCACTTTCTTGACTTGTGCTGAGGGAACTATTTGACTGCCTAATGAGTTTTGAGAAAACCTAAACTTCTAAGGATTTTTTTTTCCTATATGAGCCTTTATACTTTCATTAGTGTCTCTTAGGTACAATGGTTTAACATAATCACAAACCTTTCTAAAGATTAATTTTCTGAAGAAAGTTGATCTGTCTAAAGTAATATGCTGCTGTCAGTCTGATTCTGTTTATTTGTTTAATAATAATTACACTATTTATTGTACTTTTTGTGGATGAAAATAGAATCTTTTTTGAAGAAAAATGAACTCCAAGTTATCTTGGCAGGAAGATTTTGTATGTAGATTTAATGATATTCTTTATTGGTCAAGAAGCAATCTCTTGAAGTAAGAAGTAATTATGGTGTTTCAGTGCAGCCACAGTTATGAGAGAAAAGGATGACCCAATGAATGGATAGTGAAGGCAAGCAACAGACACAGAACCTTGTGCTTTGACAATGTGCATAGCTACAGAGGTAAAAGGTGATCTAATATAAAAGGAAGAACCAATTGCCATCCAAGCACAAGGCAAAATTGTCCATTCTAGAGGCATCTACCTGACTGTGCATTGGCCCTGCGTATCTCCCAGTGAAGGATTAGCAAAGAAATAATGGAGTGCTTCTTATGGGCAAGTGCATTATGTACATGTAAGAGGACAAGGTGGAATATAAATTAAGTATATTTCTTCTCCCCATCCATCTGCTGTCAGCAAAAAAATTTGGCAAAAGGGATGTTTACTGTGATTTAGCAGCATCAGGAAGTAGGGATTGACCTGATTACAGCAGCAACTCTCAGTCCTCAGCACTTTTATTAATCATGTAGAAGCCTAAAGATGACTGGGGAACTAAAATTTAAGCTTCAGGGTTCGAAAGCTCTGACTGGGGACTATTTTAGCTGCAGACTGGGAGTGAGCATGCAAGCTAAGGAGGCACAAGCACCAGACCTACTATTTAGAGTAAAGACAGACAAAACAGGACTGGGAAAATGAGCAGTGGTGAGGCAAGTGTGCGATGCAGAGCTGAGCTTCATGCCTGGGCTTGTGACAGCATCAGGTGCGACTGTTGAGCTGCCTTCTTGCTGGGGCTGGGATACCTCCTGATCCTGCCAACTGCTTGCCCACCCAAGCCTCTTCCTCATCAAAGCAGCAGCCCTGCCGTGCAAGCTCCTGTGAAAGTTTGCTGCTCAAATGAAGCAACTTCTAATAACTGGGTATCCATTTCACCTCTTTGCCTTTCTTTTTCTTTCCAGTTACATAGACCAGAAATTAAACAATCTTAACTTTTTTTTTTTTTTCAGGCTGATATTCATGTATACACTGCTATATAATCATATTTCCTCAAATGTTCCTCTTAACATTCATGTAATTATTGCATTCTCAGGTAGGTGTTACTAGGGGGTATAAACAGGAGAAAAAAAACTGAGAAAAAGATGGCTTAAACATAGGTCTGCCTGTGCTGAGGTGGAACTGAGCTAATCACTGCTCAACACTATTTTGTGCAGTGCTTGTACAACAAAGCATCAGCTTATCTCAGAGCTTAAGATGTGCTTATGACATTAGTAATGTACAATTACACTACAGTAGGAGCATAATTTTCATAATGGCTTTTAACCTTTGATTTCATTTAAGAATTTCCAAAATGCTTTTTCCATACACAACCTCCACATTGAATTTTATATACTGGGAACAAGGTATTTTCAGGGAAAGGCTCTTGGAGTAATTTTCTCCCTGTTCAGACAGGGAGAGACATTTGTTAACCATTTGAGCATTTAAACATCTATCAAGTTATCAGATGAACTTGGAATATTTGTTATTTGCTTGAAAGGGAACTAATTAATTTTTCTACTAAAAGGAGTTTCCAGTTAATCACTTTTGCTGATCTACACCCTAATCTAGCAAGGCTTCTAACTTGTTTAGTCCTTCTCACCTGAGCAGAATATTGTACAAGTAATTATTGTCCATGTGATAAAAATTACCAATTTTAAGCATTTTTGAACTATCATATAGAGATTACAGTAATTCAGTCCTGTGTGACAGCTGCCACCCACCTGAGATGGGAAGTCTCTATTTCTGAACAAGTCAGCCCTGTGCTCCTATAATGGCTGGGAAAGGGTCTGTGATATTTATCTGGCATCCGAGGCAAGCAATGTTTTTATAGGGAATATTCTGTAATTCTCAGGTTCATAGCATCCAAAATTTTCAGCAATTCATATAGTGCTTTTCTGTCTCAATGTATTCTAATCTGAAGGGATAATCTTTCATTTGTTATCTGTAAGAGAAAACATGACTGAATTATGGAATTTTAGTGTTATATTATGGGTGTATATTGAAAGTCTTGCAAAAAATGCAATCCAGAAAAATCATTAGTGTCTCTAATGTTAAAAAAGCATAATTACTGAATAATATTATTTCCATCCTTTTTTTTTTCTATGTATTGCAACTATGCATGTTTTTAAAGGCATGGATAGACTAATTTTTCCACATGACTGAATACTCAGAGTTACGTGAAAATAACCTGGCAGCTTGCCATAGCTATGAAGTGACTGTAGCCCTGACATTTCATTGCACCTGCTTTTAGCATTCTGCTTATAGAAAACTATAAACTTGTACAAAAAGAAGGGGAAGCTGACAGACTCTCACAGTTATAGCTCTAAAAAAAAAAAAAAAAAAAAAAAAAATTACCTCAGGAAAGCCATTTTGGAAAACCATTTCAAAGGAACAGAGGAGGCACACAAAATGATAACTTTCTGCTCTGTGCTTTACAGTGAAACTGCCTACTATTTCGTTTTGTCTGATTCTGTTGGTTTGTTTGTGTATTTCTTAGATGGAGCCTATTTGTTCAATATGAAGCATCAAGCAAGGAAAAACGGCAAAAGAGTAAGTATAAATAGATGAATGCTCCACCTTTAAAGAGCTGCCTTCTTTATGGGAATTTATTTGTAGTCCTTTATGGAGAAGAGAGCTAAAGGACACAGCTCCATACTGCAGCTGAAATAGGAGCTGAAATGAATCATTACTACTGAAAATTACTGTTCAGTAAGGTATCTCTCCACATAATTCAAATTAGGTATTACGATGCCTCCCTTCTAATCAGGAACTTTACTAAAGGCACACTTATTGTTTTATTTTTCTTTTCCTAATGCGAGTTGCATTATTTTTTCTCTCTTTTTTTTTTTTTTTTTTGTCTTTCTATGGGTGTAAATTGGAGCATAGGAGGTTCAAGGTGAATATCTGAAAAAATTTTTTTACTGTAAGAGTGACAGAGCACTGGAACAGGCTGCCCAGAGAGGTAGTGGAGTCTCCTTCACTGGAGACATTCAAAACCCGCCTGGATGCGTTCCTATGTGATGTGCTCTAGGTGACCCTGCTCTGGCAGGGGGGGTTGGACTAGATGATCTTTCGAGGTCCCTTCCAACCCCTAGGATTCTATGATTCTATGATTCTTTCTCTTTCTGTCCCTCTCTCTCTCTGTGTATGTGTCCACAAAGACTCATACAGAGTCTTCTGAAAGAATGCTAGAGCACTGAAGTTATGCCTATTTATTACTTTTGCAATAATAGCATTCACAGATCTATCAAAATACCTGAACATATAGTGCCATTTGCTTTAGAATCAGAAAAAAATGCCTCCCAGACCTTACAATGTAAGTAAATAACTTGTGAGTGACATATACTGTTCTCTGCTGAAAACAGCTGTGTGTGACAGAACACTTTGGACAATGCTCTTCCAGCCCTTTTGGCTGAAATTTATATTTAAGGTAGCTTTTCCAACAAAAAATCCCAATCGTCCAGATTGTAGGATTAAATTTGAAAGATCATCTATGACCAGTTAAAATGGAATAACTGGAAAACTGTAATGGGAATTAAATATGAAGTTTATATTAAGACATCTTCCATATATTTTTAAGGAAGAGGTGGTTACTGGCAGCTGTTGAAACTATAGACATGTAGCCTAGGTTTGGCTGAGAATTAAAACATGTATAAACTAGGTCAGGGAGTGATGAAACCCCTGGAAAGCCTCAACTACATTTTGTAGTGTTACAGGATGCGCAGCACCCACCAGTGCTAATGAAGGATTAAGGACTACATAGCCTCCCTTGCAAACCAGTTCCTGTGTAATATAAGATTAGAACTAGCTATTATTTAGGAAATGAACTGTAATTTTAAGAGTAGCTCATGAAAATCATGACAGGATTTTGAATGGGTCATGGAGAACATTCAGAGGTTTCACATGAAGATGAAAAAGCAGTACCAGAGGGTATAATATTCTAGCTAATCATAATTTAACTTCTGATGTATTTAAATAAGATTGGAAGAGGTATAATCAGATAAAATAAGGAATTATTGATTGACAGCACTTCTTAGAAGAATACATTTTTTTCCTCATAATATGCCTAACGCTATACCCCACACCGCTGCTTTGTTTATACTTTCCTAGAAGATCCCAGATACTGAACAAAACACTTCTTTTCTGTGGTTGCATGTTTAGAAATCCACACTGTCTGACCCTGCCTAAGACATTCTGCTTTAACAACACCTTATTTTCTCCCTCTGATCTAAAGGCATTGTACAAGATCAAAAGAGAAGATCAACTACTTGATGCTAGCCTGTGCCTCTGGATGTTCGACTTGCCTCCCTGGCAGCCCTCAATGTTCAGAGCTCAAGGAATGCAGCAGTGAGTGATACAGAAATGGAACTGACTGATCCAGGAGATAGAGAAGATGCTCATAATGTTATCAAGGTATAAAGAAGAGACAGTGGCAAATTTGTCCCTGGTTATATTTCCAGCTAACTCAGCCTAAGTCATGTCTTAAGGGAGAAGCTGTGAGACTGCATCTCTTTCATAACTGCATGTCTTTCATAACATAATTTTATATTCTACTCCAGATTAAGTAAAAGAAGCACCAGATATTAGACAATAATCTTTAAATAATCCCTGAATAATACATCCCTATTTTGAGACTTACATTAAAAAATATACATATTTTAAGCCCTTTTGGTGTGTTTAATTAAAAAAAGATTGTTCTCCTTTTAGCTAAGCATTATTCAGAAAGATGCACACTGAAAAGCAAAGAGCAGAATCCTTAGGAAATATATTTCACCTTGAATACTGAATTTTTCACACTGATTTTTGAAGTGGCAAACACTTCATATTGTGCTTCAACAGTACACAAAGCCATTTCTGTTGCATTCAAGAATGCACATACTACTCCAAAGCCAAACATGAATACACCTGACAGCAAATTCAAATCTATCATGACAGCATGTTTAATTTCTAAATACTCTTCAAATATTACTATGTTCTAAGTAAATATTTAAATCATATAATTAGTGCTTTGTATTCCAGGAAACATTCTCCATGGAATCAAATTAAGAGCAGAATTGGTAAAATATTTGGTTTTGTTTAGTCACAAAGAGAATATTTTCACAAATCTGTGTCAACAGTCTCCAAATCCTCTTTCTATGCCTGCAAAGGCAAAATAAAATGGAGACAGTTAAATTTATGCTTTGTTTGTTTGTTTTCTCTCAAGGAATTGTATTTAAAATAATTAAATAGGTAAAGTGTATCTTGTTTTTCAAATCTGGTCACTTTATGTCTATTTTCTAGATTTTCATGAAAGTGAATGCAGCAATGTAGGCAGTCTCCCTCCACTTGTTGAATGTAGATACGTCTGAACGTTTTCCTTATACCTGTTGAATACAAATAAGTCATATGAATTCCTTCTCTTGTGATGAAGGTAACCCTGACAGTAGTTAAATCTTCTTTGGTTATTCCCACTCTGTGCAATAACCCAATAATTTGAGTTATCAGACTTTTTAGATGAACAGAATGTATACTCCGGAGTCCATTGACTTCAAATAGAACCTTGCAAATTGAGCCTGAGACATAATGATGTATTCAGAAAGAATATAAATAGTAGGTTAGTCACTCCTCAGTGAATACCGTGAATAATTTAACTTGTGCCTTTACTATTCACTACAGTCGATTTGACCCATATATTATCTCTGAGGAACCAATCAGAAAGAAAAATGTTGCTTTCATTAAATTTCATTATAGGCACTGTCATTCTATTTCTGACTCCATATTAGAGGAGTAACCCAAAGCAGACTAAGAGATGTTAAAAGTTGCCACTTATTTATCAATATCACATTTTCACTTTTTTACCAGCTGCAAACTGAAGAGTCAGGAACAGTAAGGCATACTGGAAAAAAATTTCCAGGTGATATCTGAACACACACATTATGTTTATAATGTTTTTTCCTTTAAAAAAATATGACACCTTTTGTAACCTTTTAAGAATATGGCACCTACTTCACATTTGCTTTTTCTTAATGAACATTCCTCTTGGTTTTGAGGAAATCTCAGTTGAGTAAGCTAATTTGTAGCTTATCCATTACATTTTTAATTCTGGACATTTGTAAACATGAACCCATAAGATTTTACTTGCCTCGAAATGAAGAGAGAATTCTGGAATGCGAAGCTGTTAACAAGAAAAGGGGAACAATTCATGCTTTGATTTATTGTTATTACAATTCTAACAACAGTGTTGGAAAGTGCATCTTGAGTAGATACTAATAGAAAGGTAAATTTGTAGTGAAAATGAATATGGCATATTAATTATTATCCAGAAGTTTAATCTTAAGAGATATACACTGATAGGAAAACTAGGAAGATATTATTGCTTTTTTTGAAGATTCAAAACTTTATTCTGTGCTTTTATTGTGAATTAATACAACACTATAATGAACTAAAAGTATAATATGAGCAGACTTGCAATAATAATAATAGCAATAGCAAATAGCAATAGCAATAGCAATAGCAATAGCAATAGTAATGATGTGATCCCAGATATTTCCAGAAACCAAACAAGTTTTAGGAAATATTTTCAAGGATGTTTTAACAGTACCTTCACATATATATTTCATTATTTATATGTTAGGTTCCTGTTTATATATATTTTTTTTTTAATTTAGACTCTTCATGAATAAGGCCACAGGACCTTGTCTGCTCTTACTCAGAACAATAGTATAACATTTTGCAGAACTGGGGCTTCTAAAACACTTGTCCTGGTTTGAGCCAGGATTAAGCCAATTTTCCTTTTACTGATTTTTTTTTCCTTCAGAAAGCTCTCTTTTAACTAGCAACAAGTGTTCCAACTCGTGGACTCATAACACTGGAATGTTTGTCTTACTGCTGAGATGCGAAGTTCAGTTGGTTCTACCCAGTGAATTTGCCACTACAGAGGCTACTGGGTCAGGAGAATTGTATCTATGATCCCCCCGTAGGAGGCTGGACTAGACAGACAGCAGAACTGACCAAAGGTATTCCATTCCATATATCTATGTAAGCTCAGAGGAGGGTCCGAGATCACAGAAGACAACTTCCTTCCTGCTTCTTCTTCCCTTTTCTTCCATCCATAGCTGGTGTCCGGGGAGGACTCCATCCATCCATCCATCCATCCATCCATCCATCCATCCATCCATCCATCGCCATCGACCCCAGGCTCAGGCATCTCTGACCTCATAACTCTCCCCTCAGCCCCTGTCTGCTCTGCCTTATCTCCTGCCTGCGGGCTGAGACATTTCAGGACTGCTCACAGCTCAGGAGAGTGCCAGGGGAGTTGCTGGGGGTGGGGGGAGGCAAGAGGCTTTTGCACATTCCTGAACATACTTGTATATAATTGCACATATAATTAAAGCTGTCTAGTTTAGTTTTCAATGCAGCAAAGTTTCTCTCCTAATTCTCTTTCTCATTCCCTACCTGGGTGGGAGGGGGAGGGGATAGAGAGCATTGTTGTCTCTGGTTTATTTTTCGATCCTGAGTCAAACCGTGACAACACTGTGGAAAAATAAACAAGTAGATAAATCTCCTAGGAGACATTTTTTAAAGGTCAGGACCTAAGAAACATTAAAACTACTAATTTATGTTTTGGTTTGTGTTTTTTTTTTTTTTTTTTTCTCAGAGTAGTTCCCTTGCTCTTTTGTTCTCTTTGCAGGCTCAGTTTCTGAGAGCTGGCTCTTGTGGTGAGAAAAGGTGGTCAAAACTAAGAATATATCACAGTTCAGTAAATAGAAAAACGCTTGCTAATGATATTAGAATGTTTCTAAAGCTGCTACCTTCAATCACCACAGAGGTTTTGTTTTTTGTTTTTTATCTGCAGCAGGGGAAGATAGTTCAGAAGCATTTTAGTAAACTGGACACAAAAGTCCACAATCACAGCTTCTTCTTGGGTTGCGCAGATAGAATTAAGTGCAATGAACACAAGGTGCAACAGAGAAATTCTGATGAGGTGTGAGGAAATGTCTTTCACCACGAGTGCGATCAAACACTAGAACAAATTGCCCAAAGATGCTGAGGAATCTCCAATCTCCATCCCTGGATATACTCAAGACTTCACTGGACTAAGCCTTGTTTTGAGCCTTATTTTGAGCAGGGGACTGGACCAGCTGACCTCTAGACATCAAAAATAAGTCTGTGTCTCTAAGAATCTGTGATTAACATTTTATTTAACTGACTGCTTAGGTTTGAGTATGTTGCAGATAAGTAGATAATAGTTTGGCATATACCTGTATGAAAAGACTACAGCAGAACTGGAATAATCCTACTCATTTTATGAAAGTTACATTGCTCCATCACATGCTATTATATTGCAATCAATCACATATTTGCTATCACAATGATATGTTTGCTTGTCAAACACACACATTGTCCTAAAGTGGTATCTTAATTCAGTGAATTACATTTTTGTAATCTAGTTAGCTCTAAATAAGTCTTTAATTGTATAATTTCAGACTATAAATTTCTCATATTTGGCAATACTACATTTTTGTAGGGTTTGATTTTGTTGTTGTTGTTATTCAGCACCTTTGGGGAACAATCCTTACAAGAAACAGCTCAGAACCTGAAGAAGCCTAGAATACTGTATAAAATTCCCTGAGGCAGATTCTGAAAAACGTAAGAGTGAAAGAAGAAGAGTAGCATATTGCAACTTTCTCCTGCTGGTAATAAGAATACCTAGTAAAAGAGCAAGAGACATGGGAAAATAAATCTTTCAGAAATACAGAGTAAGCCAGACATGTTCAGTGAACAGGGATCTATCTGCCTCTCAGGAACAGATGCAACTTTCTCAGATCAGAGGAGGGAGCAATGAGCGCTGTACGACTATTTTTACTGTAGATTAACAGCATGGGCTGAATCAACAGATCATAACATGTGATCACCTGCATTGAAGAGTCAATTTTCATTACACTGACTTTTATCCCCTCTTTAGAACTGGCATAAAGAAAGCTACGCAGTGGAAAGAAAGGTTCTCTTCCTTTCGCAGTTCCTGAAATAGGAATGCTGGGATAGATGAGAAATCTCCAGAAGAGGAAGGTGAAGGCACTGACAGAGGAGTCTAGTGGGATGCTTATCATGGAGCGCTTGTCACCATTCAATTTTCACTATTCAGCTGTTGTAGTTTTTTTTATCTCTAGCTGGCCAGGGTTGATAATCTTGCTCAGGGCTTTTGCCAGTGCAATTTATTGGCCACAGTAGACAGGAAAAAGGCATCCATGTTCCCTATTGGTAGGTAAGGAGAAACATTAGCTCCATATTCCCCTTTCTTTTCTCTCTTCTTGCAGCCCTAGGATACACCCTTTCTCCTCTGTTCATCCCATTTATATTGTGAAGAACCATCACAAGTGGAGTCAGAAGCATTCTGGAAACAAACCATAAAAATCCAACACAATTCATACTAAAATGAAAGGTGAGGCTGCTACTTACGCAGAGTATCAACAGATTTACTTTATATCTAGAGAATGATTAACCTGAATACAAGGACCCCCTGGGGCCACAGATGCTTGTATCGACCAGAGCAAATACGGTCCTGGTCAGACCAGTGAAAAGATATTCAGAAACCTTCACCTGATACAATCCAGTATGCTTTCAGCTTCAGTGAACACTAGTATTTCATAACACTCAGATTGTTTTCCTGAAGGCTATGGTTTTAAAAGAAGGAGGTAAAGAGAGAAAGATTAATCTGACATAAACATATAGAAAGTCTGTGGCCTGAAAGTAAACTTGTTGCTCATTACTAAGCTTACCACAGCAAAAGAAAGAATTTCAAAGGTGGAGTTGATATGTGGTGGCAGTGAAGTTTCTAGAAATTTTCCACTGCTACCAGATATTTCAAAGGGTGGTTTGATTCACTGTTACAGAAACTATGCAATGGGTTAAAACTTCACCTAGAAATATTCTTGCATCCTTTCATGTTAAGACACACCTTTGAAAGTCAAATAAAGTGAGAAAGCCAAATTTAAGAGGCCAGAAGTTTAACACGGAGTACCTTAGAAGCCTGATTAAAGAAGTCCTGGAGGTTTTATAAATCTGTTAGCAATATCCTACAGGGCCATTAACTTTCAATAAAAGATACAAAAGATGTACTGGGTCTCTGGAGATTGGTAATGGGATGTATAGCATTCACCTCTAGCTTGTCAGGTCAAATCCAATCCACGCTGAAAGGAGAACTCTCTGATGCTGATGTCAAAGTTGGTGGGTCAACTACAGTTCTTTTCTAACTCATGCAACTACCTAGGCCTTATGCCATGAGCAGTTTCTGCACACAATTATGTGATTCTCTTGTAGGTCATGAGACATTTACTGTGATTACATCATTTGGCTTTGTACTTATCCAGAGAGTTAGATGGATATTACCATTCAACATAACGCTTCTAAAACAGAATTTCATAGAATCATAGAATCATAGGATGTTTTGAGTAGGAAGGAACCTTAAACATAATCTAGTTCCAACCCCCCTGCATGCTCTGGGACACCTGCCACTAGATCAGGTTGCTCAGAGCCCCGTCCAACCTGGCCTTGAACACTTCCAGGGATGGGGCTTCCACGACTTCCCTGGGCAACCTGTGCCAGCGTCTCACCTCCCTCACACTGAAGAATTTCCTCCTAATGTCTAACATAAATCTCCCCTCTTCCAGTTTTGATCCATCAACTCTTGTCCTCTCACTACAAGCCCTTGTAAAAAGTCCCTCCCCTACTTTCCTGTAGGCCCCCTTCAGGCACTGTAAGGCCACTGTAAAGTCCCCCCAGAACCTTATCTTGTCCAAACTGAGCAACCCTAACTCTCTTCGCCTCTCCTCATAAGAGAGGTGCTCCAGCCCTCGGATCATCTTTGTGATCCTTCTCTGAAATTTCTTCATGAGCTCCATGTCCTTCTTTTGTTTAGGGCTCCAGAAATGAACACAGTACTCCAGGTGGGGTCTCACAAAAGCCAAGTAAAGGGGGAGAATCACCTCCCTTGAGCTATTGGCTATGCTTCTTTTGATGCAGCCCAGGACACAGTTGGCTTTCTGGGCTGCAAGTGCACATTGCTGGCTCATGTTGAGCTTCTCATCCACCATCACTCCCAAGTCCTTCTCCTCCAGACTGTTTTTGATCCATTCTCCACACAGCCTGTATTTGTTCCTGGGGTTGCCCTGACCCAGGTGCAGGACATTGCACTTGGCCTTGTTGAACTTCATGCAGTTTACACGAGCCCATCTCTCAAGCCTGTCAAGGTCCCTCAGGATGGCCTTCCTTGCCTCCTGCGTGTCAACCTCACCACACACTTTGGTGTCATCAGCAAACTTGCTGGGGGTGCACTCAATGTCACTGTCCATGTTGCTGACAAAGATGTTAAACAGCACGGGTCCAAGTAATGACCCTTGGGGAACACCACTCATCACAGGTCTCCATCTGGACATCGAGCTGTTGATCAACACTCTTTGAGTGTGACCATCCAGCCAGTTCCTTACCCAATGAGCCGTCCATCCATCAAATTCGTATTTAGAAGTAAAAGTTTTTGCTAAAAATGAAACAAACCTCGCAGTTATTTAGCAAATATCGATTCATTTTCTAAAAAACTAACATTTGTTCAGACTTTCTATAGACCTCAGCTCGTTCAACTTAACACTTGACTTACAACCCCCTTTTCCCTACTTTCCTGTGGAACATCTCATTTAAAAGCTCCTCACTCTTATTCAGTATCTTCCCCAGGGCCAACTCACTCTTCACCTCTTTATAGCCTTTTGATTTTCTGTTTTCTCCTGTGGCTCTGTAGTTACCCCATGAGTGTTTGTTTGGACACTATTGTGGCCACAGTGTTACTTCACGGCTTGCTTTCACCAGCCATCACCCTGTTAGCCAAGATCAATATATTAATAAGAAAAAATCCAGCAGTCCAATATAGGAATGAATTACTGTCTCGTTGACCATCTCACTCACAGTGTTTAACAAAGTATTACAAATGTGTATCCCTAGATAATTGCACAACATCTCCCCCTTATTTTCTGTGGTGTGCCTGGTTGGCTTTAGGATAGTTCCCAGAGACTAAGAGATGTCTTCCTTACAAAGTGCAACACCAGGCAGCCATCATTGCTACTAATAGCAAAGAATGCTTCAGTAACTTCTCACTTCTGAAGTGATTACATCTTAAATCCTAGCAGAAAAATGGAAGACAGATAAACTCAGTTACCACCCTCTGTGATGTTTGTCATCAGTGGCCTTCAGGTTCAAGGCCTACGATCTACAAACTGTTATTGTACTAATCACTCAGATAAATGTAACACATAACAGTAAAAAATAAACAGAAAAGCTATTTCTGAGCTTATACTGATAAGGACTCAATAATTAAATAACATCAAGATTAAAAATGTCTGTACCTAATTTGCATCCAAACTCTTCTTTGTGCAAATACTTTATCTTACTGTCTTTAATTACATGGTGATAGGCTGTTCTTCTGCAAGACTTTCATTAAGTGGAAATCTGATAAGCTGAGGAATCTTGCTTGTTTAGCAAACTTTATTTAAGCAGAAAATATCCACAAATCCAAACAAACAAATTTTGAGAGTTTTCTATTATAAGAGTAGTTAAATCCTGCAGATGGTTCCTGGGGGGGGAGTGTTGATCTGCCAGAGGGTAGGAAGAGGCTGCAGGAGGACCTGGACAGGCTGGATCGATGGGCCAAGGCCAACGGCATGAAATTCAACAAGACCAAGTGCAGGGTCCTGCACTTTGGCCACAATAACCCCAGGCAGCGCTACAGGCTGGGGCAAGAGTGGCTGGAGAGCAGCCTGGCAGAGAGGGACCTGGGAGTGCTGGTGGACAGCCAGTTGAACATGAGCCAGCAGTGTGCCCAGGTGGCCTGGAAGGCCAATGGCATCCTGGCTTGTATCAGGAATAGTGTGGCCAGCAGGAGTAGGGATGTAATTCTCCCCCTGTACACAGCACTGGTGAGGCCTCACCTTGAGTACTGTGTCCAGTTCTGGGCCCCTCACTTCAAGAAGGACGTTGAGGTGCTGGAGTGGGTCCAGAGGAGAGCAACAAGGCTGGTGAAAGGATTAGAGGGAAAGTCTTATAGGGAGAGGTTGAGAATGTTGGGGTTGTTTAGCCTGGAGAAGAGGAGACTCAGGGGGGACCTCATCACTCTCTTCAACTACCTGAAGGGAGGTTGGAGTCAGGGGGGGGCTGGGCTCCTGGGCTCTTCTACCAGCCAACTAGTGACAGGACAAGAGGACACAGCCTGAAGTTGCTCCAAGGGAGGTTTAGGTTGGATATTAGGAAGCACTTCCTCATGGAGAGGGTGATTAGACATTGGAATAGACTTCCCAGGGAAGTGGTGGAGGCACCGTCCCTTGATGTGTTCAAGGAAAGGCTGGATGTGGCACTTAGTGCCATAGTCTTGAAGGTGTGGTGGTGTTGGTCATAGGCTGGACTTGATGATCTTAAAGGTCTTTTCCAGCCTTGGTAGTTCTGTGATTCTGTTATTCTGTGATTCTGTGATTCTAAGTCCATGAAGGTTTCAAGGGAAAGAAAAAGAAAACAATTTTAAATCAACATAATTACAGTTATCTCGATACCAGTCCAGAAGAAGGAGTGGTTTCAGTGTGTTTCTGAATGAAAATTTTTTCACAGGTGAGCCTGGCAAACATGGTCTCCAGTTGCTGAAAAGCTTATTTTCCTTGTAGAAAGATAACTTCTTCATAATTTTTCTCAGTACTTAACTATGTAACAAATGTTTTAATTTAGGAGAATGAATTCAAGAGAATGTCTCATTCATATTTAAAGTGATACTATTTGTACTAAAAAACCGAAAGCCCAGATCAGTCTCCCACTCACTTCACAGAACCTTGATGTTCATCAAGGGTGTGGTAGAAAACATGAGCCATGTGCATTTAGCAGCCATCTTCCTTAGGAGTTAAACTGGGTCTTGGGAGGATCTGGCTTTTGGCTGCGGGTTTTTTTGTTTTGTTTTGCTTTGTGGATTTTTTTTTTGTTTGTTTTGTTTTGTTTTTGTTTGTTTGTTTGGTTTTGGTTTTTATTTGTTTTTTTTGTGTTTTTTTCTTTTCTTTTTTATTTTTTTTTTCTCATGGAGGTACTCTAGTGTGTTTTATCCTTTCAATTCTTTATAGGCAGCTGGAATAATTAGTGTTATATTTTTCTAGAAAAATTACCATATTCAACAGTAAGCTATGAAACCCCATGAGCTTTTTAAAGTCTTAAAAATAAGTTTCAAAATGCCATAATACATTCTGCTCTTGTAAAAGTTTATTTGTTTTAAAAGTTGTGTACATATTCCTTTGCTCAAAAAGTAAAAACTCCCCTTAGGAGATCCTAGGGCAAAAAATAAACTGATGGAGTCTGATGGTGAAACATTCAGGTCCAAATCCAGCTGAATTAATGGACAATTTTCAGATCAGGAGAGCCACATTTTGGCATAATCACTGGTATATTTCTGTAAGCAAAACCAATTTAAAAATATGTGTCTGTTTAGGGAAATAGATTTTTCTTCTTTAATCAACAGCATGAATCAATATTGCATTTAAAATGTCAGATCAAAATGAAAATTTCATTTTGGCATCTAAAATTACTGTTTGAACTGAAATATAAGTTTTACAGATATTTTGTTCAATAGAATTATTTTTATATTATTTAAAACCATCTGTATGAAAGTATTTTACATTCCAGCATTTTGTTTCGATTCAGCCTAGTTTTTGAGACATAAAAAATTGACACAATAAGAAAATTTTCTATCTTATTTATAACACAGATGCAAGACTTTTTTTGGTCATTTCTCTATAAATAAGTAGCATGTCTAATTTTTCAAATGTTTCCAAACATACACAAATTTTAAGCAAGATTAATATGTCAGTGAATACCTGCAAAGAAAATTCTTACTCTTCTGTTGTGGTTTCACATCTTCAACTGACATGACACCAGTACTCAGTTGTCAACATTAGTTACTATATCACCTCTGGCTCCAGCAAATCTGACAATTATTCTGACAGTTTCCACACGATTGTTATTCAGACCACCTCATTGATCAAGGAAATTTTTCCCCCTTGCTTGAGAAAACCTAATAAATGTTGGAGAAAGAGAAATCTTTAAATGTTTGCCAGTATATATATTTCATCTCATAAATTCCTTCCAGAAAAGCTCTTACTTTTTGCTACCAATACATGGGATTCTTCCACCATGGAAGAAGCTGGTGACACTGCAAAAATGAAGCTTCTCCATGGGTTTTTGGTGACATCAGGTTAAGAGATCACTCAGTTACACTTAAGGAAAAGAATCAGTGCAGTCCAGTGAAATCAGCTGCTGGAAACTCATGCAGAGTAGAAGCTTTGATTTCTGGTTGCCTTGTCTGTTATTCTTTGTGTGAGTCTGTTAGCAACCAGTAATTGAAAAGAAGGTGGTTTGAAAAACCTTTGTAAGTTTTGATCCCACAAAGTGGCTCTTTTTGTCATGTGTTTAGATACCATTGAGAAAAGGGGTGTGCTTTATCATCTACACTGATTTTGTATTTCAAGGCCAGTGGTGCTCACCCAAGGTTGTTAAATACACCTTGCAAATACTTTAAAGAGGTTATAGATGTATAACCAATTCTAAGGACAATTAACAACCACAAGTGCAATTGCCCATAGAATCTGCATCTGGCAGCCTCCTGAGTACTGGAGGTGCTCTGCCAACTCTGTGAGACTGACTTAGGTTAAGAAATTTTAGGTTGTCTACAGTCCTTGGGCAGAAAAAAAAGGCTATGGGGATATTTTTGTTCGCTTGTTTTGGTTTATTTTGGTTGGTTGGAGGTTTTTTTGGGTTGTTTTTGTTTGTTTGTTTGTTTGCTCGTTTGTTCATTTGTTTGGTTTTGGGTTTTATTTGGTTGGTTGGTTTTAATTGTTGGGGTTTTTTTTCATGTGTTTGTGTTTTGGTTTTTGGATTTTCTTAACTGGTAAACTAACTCTGTCAAAAGTAGTAATATTACTCCATCATAGGTTAAAGTTTAAAACAATCTGTTGAAGAGTTGAGAACAGGAGCCTAGTATGAGTGTTTTCTTGTTTTCTATGCACAGAACTGTAAAACACTATTAAATAACTACAGCAAAAAGGATGTTAATGGCCGTTGAACTGAAAAGATTTGAAAGAGCCCAAAATGCAGAGCTGTACCATGTACGTGTCATGAATGGATCTGTTTCTTCTGTTCCAGAGGTGTGTAGTCTGTTGGAAATTCTTTTTTCCCTTATCACCCAGGGAAGGAAGGAATTCTGAACAATCCACGAATGGAATGGAAATTATGTTTGCTGTATGGTCTGGAAAAAAAAAAAAATATTTACAGCATGTAGAGGTAGTATATAACTTGTTTGCTTGCTTGTTTGGGGTTTTTTGGTCATTCTTTAACATAATGGGTACTTCCACTCACTTTGCATAGTTTCTTTTTCCCAGAATTCAAATACTCTTTTGTTTGTTCTTTCACAAGAATACCATAAATTTCTTCTTTTTTTCCCCTCTTACTCTGTCTCCTGAATATAATACTAATAACTCCATTCATCCTTATGCAGGCTGGTTTTTTTTGACATCTGGAGAAGCCATTGTTGCGTATCTCTGTCTAGATATAAATAATTACAATGTTTGTTAATTCTGTAAAGTTAAGCCCTCAAAAGTTAGAACATGGAAATTTACACTTGCATCTTGAAATGGTGATTTGCAGTCTTGTACATGTACATGTTACAAAAGAAATTTACTCTGACCCTGCTTTTTTAATAAGACTAAATCAATTAACAAATGAAATTAATATTCTTCTTTATGTAGTATAAAGTTTTTAATATTAACTCAAATTCATTCAATATAGAATTACTAATTTCTCACTGGATTAATTAATTGGGCTTTCATCAGAATAAAGGATATCCTGAGCTTTCTTAGACATTAAAGTATGTATTTTCATGATGGAAATACAAGATCAATTGGGATTGATTCTACACAGGGGCCTAGGCAGAAGAAGTACAGCACAAGATACTCGCTTATTTTGTATGCCATACTTGAAACGTCTGAGTCATGACTTTCCAGAACACTTAGCAATTACATCTTGCTGAGCAAATTTTGTGACCATTATCTCCTGTTTACTACCTGAAAATGTGAAGGATAGAAATACTACTGAGCAAACACAATGTGAAATACTTTGAAAGGCATAATCTATATTAAAATGTCAGAGTTTTATGGGAGTTGTTTCATAGTGGTGGTTAAAGATTCTGGTCAAATTCAAGCCAGTGCACAAATGTACAATCATGCCAGAGCACCTAAGAAGAAATAATAAAAACAAAATAAATAAATTATAGAAGTGAAATCTTTCTTATTCTACTTTTTATATGGCAAAACCATTCAAATTATAAATTAAAATCAAAACCAACTCACATCTTTCAGTAAAAACAGCACAACCCTAGATCATCCAAGAAGGAAAAGAAAAAAATGGCAGCACAAAACGAACATTTGAAGATGTATGGCTTGAAAAATTACATCTGATCAATTGAAGCCTGACAAAGTAATGAGTGACAAAAATCAAGATGTTATAAGGGCAAGCACTGGTTTAACTTTGTTATTGCATGGTATAAAAAGTCACTAAAAGAGCACATTTTACTTTGTGTTGCCATACAAAAGAATTTTACAATTTCCAAATGAACTGATGAAGATGCAAAAATGTGCCAATGCTTCTGTGCTATGTGCAGTTTGAGGAAGGGATAAAGAATTTTTAATTCCTTCTAAGGATTAATTATTTCTCCCAGCCTGGAAAATTAGGGTTACATGGCATTCATTCTTGGCGCACTCTATATCTGAAAAGAAGGACCACAGATAATATATAAAATATTGTGGTTCCAACTTAAATCCCACTGTGCATCCACTTAATGTCTGTAAAACTTTGCTATACTTCTGGCAATTGTGCTTTGCAGAGGGTGAATTAATCATTCTCCTTTGGATGGGGGGTGGGCTGAGGGGGTGACGTATAGCAAATATCACAGATATTTCTAATTTCTAAATGATTTAAATTCTCTTTATTTGTGGTGTTCTGTCACATTCCAGCCAACTTGCTAGTGCTCAGTGGGTCAACAATTATTTTTAGAAATATTCACTATTGACATTTGAATAGATAAAAACTAGTAAGCCTGTTAACCCACAGAGCTTTGCCAATAAATTTGGATTTCACAGGAACATCTTGCTCTGATTCTAGCTTTGATATAATGCTTCCATCTACATTTTTTTTTCTTTTTTTGTGTCTACAGCTGAACATTTTGTAAAAGGCTTTCTACAGGCTTACTTCTTGAGAAACGATTGCTTCTACATGCAGTGTCAATTAATTAGATTCAATGAAGACTCAAGCAGCAACGAGACACTGTCAAGGCAATAGAGACACTGTGGCTACTGTGAGTTAGCTATTTTTTATTCTCTGTTAGTTTATGCTCAGGAGGTTTGGAAACCTGTGGACAACCTCCTTCAGAGTACAGAACATGGTCATTGAACCAAGGCTAATACCAGATAATCTGAAAGTTTTACAGTGTAAAGGAATGGAGAACCACAGAAATAATTTACTTCCTTCCCCCTTTGGAGTTCGGGTGGAGAGCAATCCATATGGGCTTTGTTTGCTTTTCATTCTCATCACATTTCATAAGCTTTGGAAAATGAGGTAAATAACCAGCTGGTGAGGAAAGGAGAGGAGAGATGGTAAAGTGTATCTCTGCTTGCTATATGGCTATTACCGACAGGTGAGATAATTCCAGCACTACATTTTGATGTTAAAATTCAGAAGCACTCTAAATGTGTTGTCTTTTTTGGCTGTTCATGTGGTGAATGAAGAAAACAGTTGGTATGGAAGCAAACTTACTGTAACATTCTGTGTATCCCTGAATAATTTAGAGTGTAGATAAAAACATGTATGTTCAGGGGTGACTATTGATCTCCCAGTAAGTCCTCTTAAGTGGACTTAAGTGTGTATGGGTCTGTCTGTCTCTGCTAAAATAACAGCTCCTACTTCTCTAGCAGGGAAAAAAAGTACATCTCAACAAAGGCTTGGCCTCTGATAGTTGAAACCATGGAGTAGAGACAACATTGAGGAGAAAAAATTGTTATTGTTGGAAGAAGATGAGAAATGCCAGCAAGTCATTTGAGATATGATTTTTGTAGTTTAAAGGAAAAATAGGATCTACAAAACCTTGACTTTGCAAGGAGGCTCTAGATCTACATTTGCCAAGGCCCAAATAAAAGGAAAACAGAACAGGTCAAGGAGTCACAGAGTAACAAATCCTTTGGCATGTATATGCCTCCAAAGCAGAACTGATGTCTGCGTATGTGTAGCAGCTTGGTTTGGAGCTCATTCTGAGAGTCAGATTTTAATCTTACTCTCATCCATTTAATACATGGTCTGTAAGCAAACCTGATGTTTGACATAGGCTGTGTCTGTACTAGCAAAATAAACAGTGCCAGGGAATGTTCTTGGCCACTGCAAATTATATTTTGTATAGTTGAATTGTTAGGGTGATCTGTGGCACATTTTTGGCTTCAGCAGCTAGCACTTTCACAGGCCTTTCCTGTACAATATTTGGGAATTGGTGCAGGCCAGAGACCATTATTGCTAAGCAGTGTGCATGTGGCCACCATCTGGTGCAGACTCAGAAAGGTTGATATTATGAATGTAGATGATTCTGTGCCAGCTTGTCTCTGTGCTGGAGAACAGCCCCAGGCGTATTGTATTGACAAATTTAATAGAATTGATAAACAAAGCCGTTGAGATACTGTTCAGAGTCTTGAGACACGGTGACTTACACTGTTCAGTAACTTTGTGAAGGTCCAAGAAACTGCCTTTATTGTCTACCTTGTAACCTGACTTTCTCTGAAATTATATCTATGAATCTAAAGCAAGGAAAAAACATCAGGAAGATACATTTCCTTGCCCGTTTTTTTATCAGGGTTTCAGCATGTCAGTATCATCATCTTCGAAACAGAAGATCTTAAATTGTCATAGACACAATCTGCAAGGTTGACTCAGTGGAGAACTGCTGTCAGACACCAATCACAGAACACAACTGTATTGTAGCTCAGTAATTACTGTATTTTTACTGTAGTTACTTAAAGGTACCAAAAAATCTAGTACTGACTCTGCTGTGTCACCCAGCCACATGCTTAATGTGGTATCTATCTTCTGTACTTGAACTTCAAAGAAAGACCTCAACTACTTTTTAGAATTTTTAAATATTTATTTTAATGTGAAAGATACGCCTATTCATTATGTGTTTAAGAACACTATAGGCCTTATTAAACCTGTCTAATCATTAATGGGAATATAGTTTCTTATTAGTGTAATAAATATGACAGAGTCTTTCCTATTGCAGAGTAACTGTTTCTTCATATAAAAAGCTCTACAGGCTTTGAGACAGGAACAGTTCCAATGAGTTACCAGGGCTGCCCTATTCCTGAGGAATCCTGCAGTTACCTTCTTAAGAGCATTCCTGGCCACGTTCCTGGCCATGTACATGGATAAGCTTGTAGAAAGAGAAGTCCAGAAAAGATAACTCTGTCCCATTTTGAATAATGAATAGTTTTTGTGGGGTTTTTTTGGTTGGTTGGTTGGGGTTTTATTGTTTGTTTTGTGTGTTTTGTTGTTGGGGTTTTTTTTGTTTGTTTGTTTTTTGTTTGTTTTTGTTTGGTTTTTTTTTATATGACCCTTTTCTTTACAGGAGAAGATGTTAATCTCCATGGTCTTTGTGAAAGACATAGAGTATAAAAATCTTCTGAAGTATCAGGGAACATTCAACCCTTCTTACTCTCACAGGTAACCAGGATCACTTTTGTGTCACATTTAGCTACGTGAAAAAAAGCTAAAATACAAAATAGTAAGGACCTTAGCAAGCTACTTTACTTCTTAAATCACTGAATTTTTCTGCAGCTTAACAAAAAGTTTGGAAATTTTAACAAAAGGTTTGTCATAGAAAAGACAATAATTTTCAGTTGAGCAGAGGTAGAGACTGGGATATAATCACTTGTTTAGCTAGCATACCTGGCTCACCATCATAGTTTTTATGCATAGTTACAATATGAATAGAGGTCCCATTTCTATTTGCATTAATTAGTTTCAATTTTGAAGAATTCTGAAAAATGTATAGTTTTCACAGGAGCCTGAGACAGACAAACAGATGATCAAGATAAAGTTCAGCAAAAATGCTGATTAGAATCACAGAATCATAGAAAGTTTTGGGTTGGAAAGGACGTTAAAGATCATCTAGTTCCAATTCCCCAACCATGGGCAGGGACACCTTCCACTTGATCAGGCTCAAAGCTCAAAGCTCCATCCAGCCTGGCCTTGAACACTTCCGGTGGTGGGGCAGCCACAACTTCTCTGGGCAACCTGTTCCACTTTCTCACCACCCTCACAGTAAAGAATTTCCTTCTAATGGCTAACTTAAATCTACCCCCTTTCAGTTTGAAACCATCCCCCACTTGTCCTATCACTACATGCCCTTGTAAAAAGTCTTTCCCCAGCTTTCCTGTAGGCTTCTCTCAGGTACTGGAAGGTACTATAAGGTCTTTATAGAGCCTTCTCTTCTCCAGGCGAACAACCCCAACTCTCTCAGCCTGTCTTCACAGGAGAGGTGCTCCAGCCCTCGAATCACCTTTGTGGCCCTCCTCTGGATTCAATCCAACAGCTCCAAGTTGTTCTTTTGTTGGGGGCCTCTGAACTGAACACAGTACTCCTGGTGGAATCTCACAAGAATGAAGTACAGGAGGACAATCATCTCCTTGGACATGCTGGCCATACTTCTGTTGGTGCAACCCTGGATACGGTTGGCTTTCTGGGCTGCAAGCACACATTGCTGGCTCATGTTGAGCTTCTCATCAACCATCACCCCCAAGTCCTTTTCCTCAGGGCTGCTCTAAATCTACTCTCTGCCCAGCCTCTGTTTGTGGTTGGCATTGCCTCGACCAAGGTGCAGGACCTTGCACTTGGCCTTCTTGAACTTAACATAGCTTGCATGGGCCCACCTCTCAAGACTGTAAAGGTCTTAGTATATGAGGTACTAGATGTTGCTGCAGTAAATTTAAGAGACTAAGGCATGATCTCAGTGTCTTTGTAATGTCTGCAATGTTAATAGTTGATCGATTTGCTTCCCAAAAGGGACACAGGAAATATATGACATAGACTCCTTTATCAGTTAGCTGATTCAGATTTCATGTCTAACAATTAAACCTGATCTCATTAAACTGCAATTCTGATTGGAAAAGTGACAGTAAAAAGAACACCACAGGGATCCATGTTCATAGTCTCTCAGTTATTCCACAGGAGATCTGTTCCCTTTATCCTAATTGCTAGTTCTACTGAACATCCCACTGAGATCTGAAATTCAAGCTCTTTCTATCCACCATTACCAGAAATACAGAAATTGTGCACCTAGAAAATACTTAAACTAACATGCGTGAGAGAGGAGCCTTTCTATTTTACTGGTGTGGATTCCTACTAACAATAAATGGTAGCTGTGCAGAGTTATTTAGCAATAAAGAAATGCAGTGATGCATATCTTAATATATAAATATACTTGGAAATTGTCTTTGTTAAAACTCTGTCAACAGCAAAATTATCACAGATGCTGAGTCTAGTCTCTGGTGGAGTTTTATAGAGCAGTTTGATTTTCATTTAGTGAATACTTACACAGTCCTTTTAGTAAGCTCAGCAGAACTTCTTCTGGGGTTGGTGCTGGAGCTGAGTGTAGAGATGTCAATGACTCATAATGAAGCAAGAGAAAGATGTCCTCAAGCCACCATTTACTAAGCTGATAAATCTGTACAGACTATTACAGTACTCTGAAGATGTCCCTGACAATTTAGCATCATCTACCACCCTCTTCCTCCTCTCTGTGTTTGTTCTTTCCTCTTCCCCAACCTCATAAGATAGTCACTATTGAAAAAGCATCCAGAAGAGCAGTAAACCTACCTTTTCTTTACTCTGGAAAGGGGGACCATTACATCGTTGCTGTTCTGACAGATGGTTGCTCTAGACAATTGCCTATTTTGCTTATGGCTTTATGTACATAAGTCCTGCTGAGATGGCACCAGAGAAGCTTTTAGAGACCCACGAGATCTTCCCTTTGTCCCCCCGACACTATTGGTTGGTTAAGCACAGAGTCTGTATATTTGCTTAAGGAGAATATACTTTATTCCTGCTCCTATGTTATCTAGAGACATTAATAGATAGCACCTGTGTACAATCATGGGTTTAGTTCCTCTCTTCTCCTAGCCTGTCATTTTAGTTCCACTTGTACAATAGAACTTCATATACTCAAAGGTAAGAAGTACATTCATCAGGAGAAGGAGGAAAATGTGTTTATTCTTTTCAGCTTGAAACTGTTACTGTTCTGTTCCTAAGAATGTGTTTATGGCATAAAACACCATACACCATACCTACAAAAACTGCTATTCTCATTTTCCTCCACAAAGAGGAAATAACTGTTTTTTTTATAATAAAAATGTTTTGATCTCCCAGACTTCAGAAGTATACTGATTCTAGCTCAGTCTGTAGGAAACTGGTTGTGTGAGGAAGACTCACTGACTACTTTGCCAAGCTGGGGATTTTCTTTGGTGACCAAAAAGATTTTGATATACCTGCTGATGGTGATTTTGCTCTGAAATTTCTGAAATTAAACATTAGTCTCACATTTCTCTCATTATCTTTCTGTATATTCCTGTTCCAATCATAAGTACTGGATAGACTGTCAGTGCTGGCTGGATCTCTTTGAGCCATGGCTTATCCTGACATTGTGTCTAGTCTAAGACAAAAACTCTCTCTAGGGATTTTGATAAAATAGTAGTTTATTCTCCATTTATGCTCCTCTTCTTTATTTTGGCCATAATTTCCATTACAACATATGCAATTTCTTCATGGTGCTTTCATATGCAGGAATTTTATAGGAGAAAATGGAATAAGGAACTAAAGGCTAATACATAATTCTCTGTTGTTTGAAAACCAGTTCTTTCTGACTTAATAGCAAGCAGGTGGTTAACTTCCCTTTCACTGTTTTATTTTCTTGTACATGCTTATGTCCTACTATATGTTATAAGTCAAGAGCTGGATGTTTACTCTCTCTGCAGAACAGAATGACAGAGTGGATATTGGTGCATGGTATCTTGCTTTATTCTAATATCATCTGACTTCTTTCTAATTTTATCCCATTTGATTATTTTTAATTAGTTTCTCTGCATTTAATTGCCAGTTCTGCTATGTTTCATTGCTCTGTGAACACAGAGCTAGGTCTTATGAATCCAGTGGTGAAATGATTCCTAACTTTAATAATGCAAGGTCAAGGCAGTGTTAGTGTCTGTTATTAGAATATTTAGTGTACCATGAGACTCAGCAAAAATTCTCTCCAAACAGATTTTCTCACTTGTCGTTTCTTAGTAGGTTTTGCAGCATTTTAGGCAGCAAAACTAGCTAGCTAATTTTTGAAAAATGGTGATCCTCTGTGGATTTTGATGATTGCAACATCTACCTTACTGAGGACAACACAAAACTCTGACTCCTTCGTTTAGGAAGCCCAATAACATCTTTGGAAAATCTGACTGATGTTTAAAATTATAAGTTTTGTTAACTTATCACAGCTAGCTTAATTTTATGTTTTTCTTATTATTTTTTATTGATATTATACAGTAAATTCTGGAAAACCGCATGTCACCTAAAGGTAGACATCTTACTTTTCAGTACCTCTTCACCTTCACTTTCTTGTCCTGGTTTAGAGCTCACTTAAGGTTTCATGCAGGAAGTTTTGTTATCTGTTTCTTTACTTAATGAAGAGGTGCATTATAAAGAAGAACAGACTCTGATGTGTAAACTGATACAAACATGATTGCACATCTTTCACCCTCATTACTGGTGCTCTTTTAGTGTTGAAACTTAACATGATGATAACCATCCTGACTTCACACAATTTTCTTCTGTTTTCCTCACAATACCATGGAATTTCTTTCCCCTTAATATGAATTGCTGCTGGGATTACCTTCTGTCTGCTCACTGGCTGCACCCAGTATATGTTTTATAGTGTCTGAAATCAGCTGTATTTTTACTGTCCTAACATCTTGCTACTGAGTTCACCAAAAGTGTGTTAAGATCTACTTAAAACATTGAAGTTACTGTAACTGTGATTGCTGTCTCACAGCTGGAAAGAAGTACAGAATTTTCAAAAACTCATATCTTTGACTGTCCTGGTTTGAGCCAGGATGAAGCTAATTTTCCTTTTACTGATCTTTTTTTTTTTCCTTCAGTAAGCTCTCTTTTAACTAGCAACAAGTGTTCCAGCTAGTGGACTGATAACACTGGAATGTTTATGTTACTGCTGAGACTCCAAGGTCGCTTCTCAGCTCTGCTGCTACAGAGGCTACTGGGGCAGGAGAATTGTATCTGTGATCCCCCCGTAGGGGAGCTGGACTGACAGACAGAAGAACTGACCAAAGGTATTCCATTCCATTCCATATATCTACGTAAGCTCCGAGGAAGGTCAGAGATCACAGAAGACAACTTCCTTCCTGCTTCTTCTTCCCTTCTCTTCCGTCCATGGCCGGTGTCCAGGGAGGACTCCATCCACCCATCACCGTCGACCCCTAGGCTCTGACCTCATAACCCTCATAACCCAGCCCCTGTCTGCTCTGCCTTATCTCCTGCCTGCAGGCTGAGACATTTCAGGACTTCTCACAGCAAAGGAGAGTGCCAGGGGAGTTGCTGGGGGTGGGGGGACGCAAAAGGCTTTTGCACATTCCTGAACATACTTGTATAGAATTGTACATATAATTAAAGCTGTCTAGTTTTCAACCCAGCAAAGTCTCTCTCCTTAATTCTCTCTCTCCTTCCCTACCTGGGTGGGAGGTAGAGGGGACCGAGGGCATTGTTGTCTCTGGTTTCATTGCCGATCCTGAGTCAAACCGTAACTGTGATTGCTGTCTCACAGCTGAAAAGAAGTACAGAATTTTCAAATACTCATATCTTTGACATACCAAAATCTCTTCTATATTCCCTCATTCTATGCCTCTTCTTTACCCTAGCATTTCATAATCAGGCAAAGTGTAAATTCTTGATGGAGACATAATGTAACGGTTGCTGAATTGTTGATAAGTGTTTAAATAAATAAATAATGTTTTTTATGATCACTGTGTTTTTGTCTGGGCAGCCTTCACTCTGTCTACTTATAGCAAAATTAAACTACTGCTAGGATTCTGCTCAAAATTTTTGGATTATTTTTTAATATAGACCAATAAGGATAATCTAGCCAGCAAATATCTTTTATAACATTACACGTCTGTATGTGATTACTGGATCTGAGCTCAGCACAGATAATGCCAAGGAATGATAATTTGTTGGAGAACATATTCAAATTGAACATACATTTTGCTATGCTGAAGACTGATTAAAACTAATAATGGATTTCTTCCACTCCTTTTCAGGAGATTTAAATGGATGACCCCTCCAGCAACATTAGTCATAATTACATGCATAAATCCTCTCAGTACTGAATTAGTCTTTCATTGAAGTAAAGCAGTTTACTTTTATTTAGTTTAAAAATGTGTGATAGTGGTTTGAGGAATTGTTTCCAAATGTTATCACACAAAAATTATGGGTCAGTTGGGGGTGCTGATAAGCAAAGCTGTCAACTTTCATGTTTCAAATCTACAACATTAGATTTTACCTTATCAGGGAGAATATTTCTACCAAAATTCAAACAACTCTGGATGACGACTTCGGTTTTGTTTTGCTTTAAAAATATGTCTTTCTTTTCCAGAATGTCTGTTATTATATGTTTTTTTAAACCAGTATGTGACAAATAATTGTCAGATTTCTGTAGCAAAATGATAGCTCTACTTTAAGTGAGAGAGATTTTTCCTGAAAGAGAAGAAAGATTGACATTTTAGTAACAAGAGATAAAAATGTGAATTATAGGGGTCTAATAAAAAAGTTATATGATACAATAATTATTTAAATGGTTAACATACTTACCAAACATCCATTCAACAGCTATTTCTTACACAGAAAATTGAATCAAACAACAGTATTTAACAGAACATGACTGGAAAATGTTGAATCTTAATGGCAATCGTGTATCGATTATCTACATAATTTACCAATTCCTGATGCTATAAGCAGATTCCACAGACCTCTTACATGGAACAAAAAATATTTAGGTAATCATGGTGGGGTGAGGATTTGAGATGTGCTGCATCATCCAGCACATGAAGCTCTGGCATACAAGCAGCTGAAAAACATTCAAAACAGAGAGAGTTTAAGGTTCCTATTATTCTAAATGGAAATTATTATTTAAATTCCTTCCCACCCTGTACCTCAGAGGGAAAGTATAAAATGCTGCTATTTAAATGTCTTCACACTCACTTTACAATATGCTTTTAACAAGGAAAACCCACAGGTCATGTTTCCCAAGTGAAGATGTCTACAAATGGGGCTGGTCTGCCAGCAGGTCATGGGCAGTCTTAACCAGTCTGTGACTGTGTTCTCAACTGACTGAAAGCTGCAGAGCCAATCTCCAAATTTGCAGGTTCCAAGATCCCAGTGTGTCCTGATCACTGTAGAATTCATGAGTGGAGGACCCAGGCCATACTAGCCCTGTGTTGTTCCCTAGAAAATGAGTCATTATCATCCAAGTCAGGGTAAGTGCCCCCAGACTTGCCTGCTGTTACTCTCCATTTGTTGTAGCAGGAACTGCAGTGTCCATGGAAAGATGGATTTTGCAAGGAAAGATATATTTTCTTAAAGAAAATGAAATACATATTTTTGGATGTGAGTTGTGTTAATAATTTAGTTTTAAAGGCAGCAATGATTAGTGAGGAATCCAGCACATTTTACATGGTGCTGAGAAAATTTTTAATGGCTTTTAGGAGTGGCACAATTTTGAATTACATATTTCTATGATGCCTAGTATGATACAAGCCAACTTGTGTCAGAGACATTGTAAATACCACAGTATTAATAAAACTAAATTGAATATTGATGTTTGATGCATTTAAGAGTAATAGCCATTTCCCTTGCAGAAGCATATGACTTTTCTTTCTGCTCTGCAAGAGGACAGTAATACATTTCTCTGGTCCTGTGAAAGCCAGAGTAATAGTATATACATATCTGCATGAGCACATGCACTGAAGCCTACTTCTAAACAATATAGCTTTTATTAAAAAGTCAGTTAATAGCTGAACAACTTGGTTGCACAACCATAAAATGACAATCAATATTTTCTGCAGAGCATGGCTATGAGTTTCAGTAACGCGACATTGAAAGACTACTTCTTCATGAAGGAAGTCCAGATGACTTCCTAGGTCACAAGGAAAACTGAAGAAAGTGCTTGAAATCGTTGACAACCTACACTGGATAAAATACACATAGGGGAAAAAAGATACACCTAGTAAGCTGTTATGTTATTTGGCATTTGTAGATGGAAAATTTAGGCAATGGCAGAAAATTAAAGCTCTGAACATAGGAACTGGAAATAGAGAAACTAAAAGTTTTAATGGGAGTGGTGTCACACATTTGTGTCTGTGTCTATACAAATGATCTGGAGGTGAAAAGGCAGCATGGAGTAGTGGGATGCTATTCCTCTTGTCTCCCCTCCTTGTCCTTTCCTTCACTCTTTTCTGATCATACTAATTTCATGTTGTCTGCAACAGAAACTGTAAACACCTCAGACTATGTTTGTATGGCATCTATGGTCCATGGCATCTTTGTCTTCCCTTCATCTGCAAATGCCACAGAAAACAACCAAGGTCAGTGCAATAGTGACCTTATTTATTTATTTGTGTCCTTTCCCAGGACAAATCAATCTGTTCAGCCTCCTATTGTTCCTTATTGGCTTTTGTGTGCAAATACGGCCTACTTCATTCACAGCACAGCCTGAAAGATGATTCTCTTATGGAATGTCATTAACATTGGCGTATTAGTTTTCCACATGATGCCGTGTGAAAATTCACTCCAAGAAAAGGATCATGCTTGCCTATATCATCTTTGTTGTGAGCTAGGATATATACTTTTCACAAACAGAGTTATAGATGTTATAAGTGTAAACTTGTAAGAATGAGAATAGACTGAGAACGTCTGTCTCCTCTCTTATTCCATAAATGTGAATTGTAATTGACATTTTTTGAAGTAAGAGACTTAATCTGTCTAGTAAAGCTCCTTTCCCACTATTCCTTTTCATAGGCAGAAATAATTTAATTCAAAAGGAATTCTGAACTTTTGACATCTACAGTGGAAAAATTAAGTGGCAATTATTTTTCTGACATGTAGATTGTTAGTCATGTCAAAAGAGAGCTGGAAACACAGCAAGTTAATACAACTAAACCTCCTTCCAGGAGGTGACATAGAAGGGGATTCATGCCTTCAGTCCTTCCCATTCATCTTATTAGGTATTCATTCCTTGTTTTTTTCACTATGTTGGCACTTCAAAAATATCTCTCTTATATTCAGAAATCTCTCCTGCATTAAGAGGTCATCAAGTTTAGGCAGGGTTTCAGTGACTTTTTCAGCATGGTGAGGTTCTCTAGAGCTCTATTCTATTAGCCATAACATTTACCTGTGATCATTAACCTCAGAGGAAAAGAAAAGCTGCTAATCCAGGCTGCTGATGCTATCAGATGAGCTGTCTGAAGTTCTCCATGTAACTGAATTATTAGAAGAGACAGAAAGAAGGAAAAGTTACAATTCTAATTTGTGCCTTGCAATGACTTCTTCAAAGAACTGTTCACTCGAGCATCTGTTCAGTATTCAGTGAAAAACATTATCCAGAAATTTTTGAAACAACTTGAGGCCTTTGAAAAAGTAATTTCAGTATGGTTCACTGCATAAAAACAAAACAGCACAATCTCTAGATATGAGAGGTAATACTTTAAATTAATAAAACTTATATTAAAAATACTCCAGGTTTTCTAGTCCAGCATCTTTACCATCTGTGAATTCAGAGATAGCAGGTGTTTGCACTTAATATATCATGTTATGCACAGGATTTCCTGCAGGAGAGAACAGTGATTCATTGATTTTTGTAAGAAATTCCTTTGTAACAAAGCTCTAGACTTTGAACTACTTTTGAATAAACTTTTTCAGTAAGTTATAAACTCTAAATGGTCCACAATTTAAATTACTCACTATGACAGTCATGTTTGATTAGGTACCTACATAGACTGACAATGTCCTGGTAGCAGGATGGTCATTCTGTCATTTAATTTCTATAATGCATTGATTGTGCCTCCCCTGTTAGGGAAACCATTTAGAGCTTTCTGAAAGGGACCTGCTGATATTCTGTTCAAGTATTGTATGGAATATGAATGTGAACATATGGATGATGCCTGCTAAATTTCACTACAAGTCATGTGGAAGAGAAGGCAACGTATGTTTGAGTAAATACAGAATTTGGTTGGCAGCCTACTGTCATTCCAAATCCTAGGCCGTCTGGTGTCTGAGAAGCAGTGAAAGAGGCACTTCCCCTGAGTTTAGGAGAACACCTTAACCAAACAACGCAGAATTATGCTTCGTATGTAGCTCCAGATTGGTGAAAGACAGCTTGTTTGACATTCAGGGGGATGAAATAGCATCAAGAAGAGCTTTCTTGAGCTGCTTTCATCTTTGCCAGCTTGCAGTGTCATCATGTATTTCTGGCAAATAGAGTTTGCATCAGTTCAGTTGACAGGTCCTCATGAATTTTAATATCTAAGCTTCATATTCATGTTAGTAGCATTAATGTTCCCTGAAGCCTTTTTTTTTCAGGAAGAATATGAATATTTCAGAAATTACTTTCCATGTGTTCATGTATGTTTCTGTATGCATGTGCACGGGTATAACATTGCAGATACATAAATTGTTTTACAAAAGTTTAAAATTATTGTTGAACTCACAGAAGTAAAGCAGAGGCACTAATTTGGGTCTCCCATACTCCAAGTGGATGCTACATCTGGGTTTTTTTTAGAGGACTTGGGTTTTTCCTTAGTGTGGAAGAGATAAAAAAATTTGTGGATGTGTCATATTTGGTTCAGGTTACCAATCTGAGGGGTAATCCCCAACTGGGATGAAATTACAAAGCTCCAGTGGAGCAGGGAGAATGATGTTGGACTAACATGTACAGAGAATGCATCCTTTTCAAGTGGAAACAATTTATACAGAGGCAGCAAAACTGACAAACTCAATGAAGTAAAAGTTGTTTTCAATGATCTTTGAGGATAGAAGCACTGTGGAAGACTGGAGAAAACATCCATGCTCAGTAATAGAAGATTAAATCCCCCAAACCAACAACCCACTAATTTTGGGAACTGCCTATTCAGCTCATTTTTTTACTGAAGAAGAATAAGATAAGAATTACTAATAAAGTGAAGGGTATGGGTAAATGGTTTTTAATGAAACATTTCACTAGACAAGAAGTATACAGTGGCTGCAGAGTAAGAGTTTAATCAAATGGTTAAAGCTGGATTTTCCCCACCTGACCACCATTGCAGTCAATTTTCCCCTTCCAGCTCTGGAGACATTACTGCAGAGACCCTCTTGGAAGGGTGAGAGATGAGCAGCCCAGAACTTTAAAAGCACCATCTCCTGGGCCCCTGCCCTCTCACCAGACCTGCCTATGTAAAACCTATGGAAACCTAAACCAGTTGGAAAGAGATTTTATTATTAACATGGAAGAAGTATCTTCAGCACATATTAGCCTGAAAAATTAATGCAAAGACAGAATTCTATTGCCCCTGGCATGCAATTTGAGTGAGCTGGTTTAAGCTATCTTGCAATATTCCTGTAAAAGAAATAAAGACCTCAAAACTGTGTTCCTTACAAACATATATTCAAATAAGAAGCTTAGCTCAAAAACATTTATGAGCAACTTCTGATTATGTCATATTTTCAATGAAAGCTGTGATACATTTCTGAGTTCTGAATATACATGCCTTTGGGGGGGGGGGGAAGCAAAATCCAGATACCTCTATATGCTACTAAACTGACATTAAAATCTGAGTTGTGAACAAAAGAATTATTGAAAAATGTAGATGAGAAAATCAAATGTTAAATACCTTTCCAAATAGTTTTTTACATTGTGCTGGGTTGACCTTGGGTCACTGCCAGGTGTGTTATCAACATCATTCTATCTATAAATAAAAGGCAAAGTATTATGAGAAACGCCAGGGGGAAAGTTAACTCCATCCCAGCCAGATCCAATACATACATAAATAATATGAATTAAGCTGAAATTCAAACATAGACCAAGATGTATGCTGAGCTATAGGCTCCGTCCAAACATAAACTTTAAAAGTCACTTGTCCTCTCTTCCATTTTGTATTTTCTCAGCTGTCCCATTTATCTAAGTCCTCTTAAATGTGATGCATTGTGCCCAGATATTCAAACCTTTAATATAAAACCACTTGGAGCAAACATCTCAGTGACGTATCTCTCTTAATATTGCTATGTTTATAGAAGTCTCCTATTTTACAATCAAAAGCTTAAAAAGAAGGTGTAATCTACTATAAAAATCTGTTGTGTTGTAGATAGAGCTCATTAAAAAACAGGTTTCACTGTCCAAATTCTAGTTTGCTCTAAATCAGTATCTTTAAATATGCAAAGTTTACCCGTAACAGTAATTTTGGGAAAGAGAAGGTGCCCCTTTGATATAATAGGGTGTAGCTGTGGAATTCCATATTTGGGTAAGATTCAACTCCTATGTAGTATACTAACATTTTTTCCCTGCCTTAATCTTAATCTATTTTTTATCAAGCTGTCAGTAATGGGAATCAAGTGGAGATGAGCATTAATATAAATGATCTAAATCAATCCCCCGCCCAGATCAAACTGAACATGAATTTCAGGGGAAGTGGGGGCTGATCTAATTGAAGTTCTCAGGTTCCTTGTTGTGTGAAAGCCTGTCTGTGACAGTAGCAGTGAAATTCCATGTTAGATGCAAAAATGAAAAACAAGCACAAATGTCATGCAACAGTAAATTCCCCACAATTTATTGATTAACAGCCTGTCAAGTTCTGCAGAATATACAGGGAAGGCACTATAAATAAGATACAAACTGAAGATCCTACATTTGCCTTCACTGCCTTTTACTTGTTATTTAACCATCATTCCTCATTTATGGCATCTTTTAGTCAGTTATGTTACTATTCGATTGAAATAGTGACCTTTCTCAACAATGAGGAAGTTAAGAAGGTGAAGATAGAAGGAAAAATGAGATAAAATCACCACTATAATAAACGTGCCATTCCTGGCATGTCAAGTGTGACTAGTGCTCAGAAAAAGAAAAGATTAAACGCAATGAACGAGTTCATATTCCAACATGTGCTATTAGTAGCTTTGTAAGCATACTACAGTTAACAGAAATGAACCTTTTATTTTCAAATTTTTAGAATTAGATTTGGCTTCTGAGATGACTACCTCCATCTGCTGTGGAGGCACGGTGGAAGAAATGAATAACAGCTCTCAGCCTTTTTGGGAACCATGCTTAGATATCTGGCATTGATTAAGATGTTCTGATATATTGGTAGCTCCAGGCAGTTAGTATCCCACATTGATAAAGAATATCATGTTCATCTAGGTGTTCCAAACAAAGTGTCTAGTTAAGCCAGCTCGGCTTTCTCAACAGTTACTTAGAGAGTGATTGACACTTTTAGAAGGTGATTTTTCCCTTCTGCCTTAGCTAGCTTTGTTACAATGGGATAAGTCATGCCCTAGAAGTCTTTGCTGTCTAGATAAATAGGTTAGACTGGATAGCTGTGTATGGAGAGATGTATGATACACTATAGGAAACTATTTTCCAAGCACTCAATGTTTTAATATTGTCATTAAATCAAGTAAGCGAGGAGAATTATGAGACTTACATAAATCTCAAGCACACAGGTGCAAACCACATACAGACACAGCAAGTGTGTAAGGAAGCAAAAAGTAAGATTTTTTTAGAAAAAAAATACCAGATACATCTCTCTGAAGGAGAGAGAATTAAAGCACAAGCAGAGCATGAGCAGCATGAACTGCACAGAATATGAAGTACTTATCAACACAGTTAAGCATATTTTTGGCCTGTCAACTTAGAAGTTGTATATATTGTGTTGACTTGAAGCTGCACATCTCCAACTTCAAGGGACTCCCTACAACAGCAAAGCACTGCTATAGTTTATTCACAGGTAGAATTTTTGAATGCCCATTGTCAGCGAAGGACAATTTCTGCTCATATTTTTCTGAATAAACATGGAGTTGAGTACTTTGTCTTTCCCTAATGAGATAGGACAAAAGCAGTACTACAGAGCAGAGTAGTTCAATAAGCCTGTGGCATGTAAGAATGCCACAGTGCTAAATTCTATAGCAATTTCCATCTACTGTAAATATGTGTGTTACAAGCCTGAAGTTTATAAATCATTACTTAATTTCAAAGTAATTATTCTTCCATGCTATTAACAGCAGGAAGTCTGGATAATTGTATTTTAGAATGAAATGTCTGGGAAAAGACTTTTCTGTTTTTACGACAATTATGTTTATGATTAATGATAGAAATGGCAACATGCAATATAAATACAAACTGGCAAAAATTAACTGTATCCACTATGAATGACAGTGTTAAAACTACAGTGAATCAGTAATCATATGTAAAAAAGAGCTTGATAGTCTTGTTTTGTTTCATATTGGAATATCCTCATGTTTTTCCCTTACTTTGAGATGTAAGGCTTCCAACTGCTTCATACCATGAATTCTAGAGGCAATTAGATGGAAAATCATAGAATCATAGAATGGTCTGAGTTGGAAGGGACCTTAAACATCATCCAGTTCCAACCCACCTGCATGGGCAGGGACACCTTTCACTAGATCAGGTTTCCTAATGTGCCATCCAACCTTCCCTTCAACACTTCCAGGGATGGGGCTTCCACAACTTCCCTGGGCAACCTGTTCCAGTGTTTTGCTTCCCTCACACTAAAGAATTTCCTTCTAATGTCTAACATAAATCTCCCCTCTTTCAGTTTAGGTCCATTACCCCTTGTCCTCTCACTACAAGCCCTTGTAAAAGTTCCTCCACAGCTTTTCTGTAGGCCCCCTTCAGGTACTGGAAGGCAGCTATGAGGCCCCCCCAAATCCCTCTCATTACCAGGCTGAACAGCCCCAACTCTCTCAGCCTGTCCTCATAAGAGAAGTGCTCCAGCCCTTGGATAGTGTTCATGGCCCTTCTCTGGACTTTCTTCAGGAGCTCCATGTCCTTCTTTTGTTGGGGGCTCCAGAAATGAATGCAGTACTCCAGGTGGGATCTCACAAGAGCCGAGTAAAGGGGGATAATCACTTCTCTTGACCTGCTGGCCGTGCTTCTTTTGATGCAGCCCAGGACACAGTTGGCTTTCTGGACTGCAAGTGCACATTGCCAGCTTATGTTGAGCTTCTTGTCCACCATCACTCCTAAGTCCTTCTCCTCCAGACTGTTTTTGATCCATTCTCCATGAAGTTATACAGTCAAAACTGTTTGTTGGAGTGCTAGAGTGTTATGTCGATGGGGTCAGTGGTGTCATTCAAAGACATCTGTAGAGCAACACCATGACTCTGTTTTATTAACACAATAGTTAACAAAGTAAATTCACTTTTCTCTGGGCTAATAAATAGTAAAGTATCTTAAGTAATATAAAAATCCTTACAAAGCAGGTGAAACTGCTTTTGGAGTTGACCTGAATTTGATTCTAGATACTTCTGCAGTCCCAGTTCTAGTAAAAATTACTTGCTTATGTATTGCTTCATGTGAACTGCTTCTGTGACTAAACAGCACCATACCTCCATGTCTGAGCCAAACCAAACTCTACGAGCTGACAATTTGGGAGTATTGCAGTGGAAAGCCTCCTGAGTTGTACTGTGAGGGGTCTGTTGTCAGGGCTAGCAGGACTGCATCAATGCTGTACCTGATGAGTCACATCAGACAAGGCATGACTGAAAAAGTCTGTCTTTGTAAAAAACCTATCCCATAACAAACTATAGACCATATCACAGGACGTGAAGACCAGTCGCATTCCAGATGAGTAGCTTGCACTCTGCTCTCTCCTCCTTCTGCCACATCAATAGAAAATTATGGTGGAGTCAGACATAATTCTCTTCTCTTCTCTCCTGTATACCTTCATTGACAGTGTGGGATATTTGCATACAATATTGGGTGCTGCAGTGAGAAGGCATGGGTCCATTCAGCTAACTTCATCAGTGTAATTAAAGCTAAACTGACTAAGATACTTATGGGATTATGAATAGAGGAAACTGACATTCTCATCCATCAAAAGTTGGAAGTTTTATAACTAAACTTTTGAAATGTCTGAAGATGTTTTTTCAATCTTACACCACAACAGACCCTTTCAAAATAGAGGTTCTCAACAGGATGCCTTTTGATTGCTTCTGACACTGAAGTTTCCTAGTGGTATTCAACATCTTAACATACTGCACTGATTTTATTTTTCTTTGTTTAACTGGTTGATCCCTTTCATTTGTGACTTTACAGGCAGGTACTGGGCACTCTGTGTCATGAAAAAAATGGAACTCTGATTTACCTGGTTCCTCTTGCTGCAACAAATTTGCTTGTTCTTTTTGTTTGTTTAGGGAACACTTTATTGAAATATATTGTCTGTCCCTCCTTGTGTTTTGGTCTTATTCTTAATACCTTCATAAACCTGCCTATTATCACATAGGTACTGCTCTGTTAGACCTGTGTATCTTTATTAGTCAGTTTATCAATGTAAACTTCTCAAGGAGAAGGAAAAAACACAAGAGCTCTGGCAAAAAACAGAAGTTCTACAGAAAGATGAAAACTATCCCATAGGTTTTTCTTGGTAGTTTCCAAATAAATAAATGTATTTTGAAGCATGTGCACAGTACTTAAGAGCGGAGAATGAGAATAAACGTCTGAGGTTCTCCCTTTTATTGCTGAATTTATTAGTAACTTTTATCTCAGGTTTTTGGAGAAAATTTTTTGTAGTCAGCTTCAGTTAAGAAGCCTGGGTTGTACAGAACTGTTTTCTGAAGTCCCTTGAGTCCTTTACTACTTCTAACTCTCCCTTTCCCTGAGATTCCTTCCAACCAGCATATTCTCAGCACTGCCTTCCTAAAACCTTGGTTCCTTCCTGTGTCTTCCCACTTCCATCTGAGCAAAAGGCACCAAGCACTGTGGCAGCACACACAATGATTAGTTGGCAGGCCACTCAGACAGCAGAGACGACTGTTAATTCTATTCTGCAATTTTGAAATCATACTGTAAACTTATACAGGACTTATTAATTTTGGACTCTTCAGGAGTCACACGTGCAGATGTTTCTGAAAATCATGGAAATGTGGTATCTTTGATGCCTCTGTCTCTTTTCCAGTGTGGCCATGGTCAGTGAGCTTATGAAGTGGGGAAGTGTCAAACAACAGAAGGGCACATGAACTATGAAAATAAATTAAAAGTATTATGCACATGGGATTAAGTCCTCTTCTACACTTATAATTTCTGATACTGTTGAGTGTGGCTCCAATTCCAACTGACCATTTTGGTTTTGAAAAAACATCTAAGGAGATTGATTGCAGGAACACAAAAGGTAAGACCTTGTAGACATTCAGAGAAAAACCTGTTGTTCAGTGAACGTGTCTGCATTCTGCAGATGTTCAATAAATAATGAATAGCCTTAAGTGCCTACACTGCGATTGGGCACTGTAAGAGAAAATAACTATTCATGAACATTTTGTAATTATTTTCTCTGCAAGAGTCCTGGCTTGTTCTGTTTGTCAGTCATAACACCTTTTGTAGCACCTATCACTCAAAGATCTCCATACTCGGCTAGCTACAAATATATTCTTTGCCTGTGGGGCTTCCCTTCAATCATATATTGAAAAAAATGGCTGCACCTTCCATGAATACTCACATTCTGTTGCTCAATGATGAATATAGGTTTCTCCTATTTGCCTTGAAACCATTCCTCTTTGTTTATGCAACAGAGATGCAGAAATAATGTTGACTTTACTTGGTAAAAGGGTACTGCCCTACTGTGCTTCAATTAAACTTATCAGCAATAAAATAAAGGAAAGAAACAGTGTGGTGCCTAATGAGGCCATGTCTCAGAACCCAAACAAATAACTTGCTTAAAGAAAATCTTTAAAGGCAAATAGTACTCCTTGCTTTAACAGCAAATAAACAAACAAATCCTTTTTTTTTTTTTTTTTTTTTTAAAGCAGCTTTTCTGCAAACCCAGGGATTCCGGCTGAACATTAAAAGTGGTGATGGAAGGGACGTGGGTCAAGCCTTAGATGGGAGAGATGGTAAAAATATCACCCCAAAGCCAAATTGTGCACTCTTGCTGTCAGAGAAAAAAAGTAAACCTATATGGCCATAGGCATTGCCTGCTGGATTCCTATGTGAGACTTTAATGAATTCTGCACATAGAATCTTTACCAGTAGAAATTTCTGTTAACAATTTCTTCTCCTGTTTCACACATGCTAAATGATATAACTGGCTTATATAATATCTTACGGAATGCAATTGAATTTTTTTTGCTATTGAAACGTTTTAGCAATTGCTAAACTTGTTTTGAATATGCGCTACGTTTAAGTAATGGTTTTGTGCTCATTTTGTTTGATTAAGCAGTATCTTAGAAAAAGACAGTAACTTTTGAGTTGATGGCACAGTTTTAGACCTAGAGAAAGAATCTTATCTACACATGCAAGTAAATGAACAGGGTCGTACACAGGACCAACAAATGTAGAGTACATCATCTTCACAGAAAGGATAAATAAGGAATGTAAACCTGTGCTCAGACTCATGTCTCTCTATCACTGCTCCTGCTCAATAACTAACTTAAGTGGAATTCGATGTTAAATATAGAAATAATCATGGGAACACCAATTTTTATGTGAAGATCTCACAAGACAAGATGTAATTACTTCCAACTCAACTTTGTGGAAGTTTTCTAGCTTTTCAGGTTTCTAGCAGTCATTGCATTTTAATTTTAATTTCTGTTTTCTGGTAATGACCTGCCATGTGACTGACAGTTAACCTGAAAAAGCATCTCCCAGAACAGAAGGGAAGAAAATGGTAAAACAAAACAGGACAAAATCTTGTGAAAAGGTGAAGGTAAATCTGAACTTTTAGCAGATCAATATTGCTATGTAGTATTCTATTAACACAATAAATCCTTTACAATTATAAGAAGGTTAAAGCGAACACTATCTTAATAAATTTGTTGTCTTCTGAAAGAAAGATTATTGTAACGGTGAGGGGAAATAAATCCAAAAATCACACCATCAAGAGAAGAAAGTAAACTTGCAGCCTACACACAAGAGTTTAAATTTTCACAGTTCAGTTTTGGCCCAATGCCTATATGCAATCCTGCTTCACTTCTGATTTTCACTTTAAAATCTGTAGTTTGCTGTCATGTAAAAATAGGACAAAAATTCCTTGCTGCATTCTCATATGCATACTGTATATTTTAGCACTCACTTTGGAGATACTTGTTCCTTGGGGTACAACATCAAAGACATTCAAGCTAATGTTGTTTAATAGAGAATGACTAATTAGAAAGAAAAAAAAAAAGATAAAATTGTTAACTAATGGAAATTACTAGCTGCATGGTCTTAGAAAATAAAATCTGCTACACAGCAGAAATTGTTCTTCTTTACACCCATAACTTCAAGACTTAGGGTTGTGGTCCTCCATGCAATTTCCCTAGACTCTTTCCATTCTTTCGAAAAAAATTTCATAGAGACAGCTCCAGCTGTCATGCGTAAAATATTTTTTTCATAAACAAATAATGATCAAGAATCAGACTATCAAGGAAAAAATCCCAATGCTTTGATGGAGCTAAAATTGTGATTTTTTTTTTGGAGTACAGGTCTGTTTAGCATTCAGTACAGTCTGGAAAGTACTTGTATAGAATTAGAAAAGCCCAATAGTTTAGAAATGCAGTTAGAATATATAATAGAGACCTTATGACAACTGTAATGTGAAAAACATTCCCAAATAAATGTAAACATTTCAGATATTATCTTTTGCAGAATTTTATGTACAAGGTAAGAAAAAAAAATTTTTTAGAATGTATGGTGATGTTTAGAATTGCATTACTACAAAATACAGGCTTGTGAGGTGCTATGGAAATTGTAGCTAAATTCAGATACATGGATTTTGCCAAAATCTAGGAGAACTGTAGTACACGTATTACAAAGTGCAAGATTAGCACTAATTTTTAAAAACTTCTTTTGTGTCTCTACATGAATCTGACTGCGCCTTACATATTATCCTTTATGTGGGTATATATTTATATACATACATACGTACATATATTTTTTTTAATCACTCTAAGTATGTAAAAAGTAGAAAAATGAAAATAAAATGTGCTGATGTTATTCTGCAGTTAATTATTTGTGTTTATTCCTGTCTATATCCTGTCTTTCTAATTCCCCGTATCCACAAATCCATGTAAGTCTACTTTTGTTACATTCATGACCTTTGTGGACTATGTTTATATGGACATAATTTAATTGTACCATCATTTATTATCATTTAATTGTAAGTGTTTCAGTAGGCTTACTTCTAAATTTCAAAATCGTTAAGACATTTCTCTCTTTTGTTGGTCAATGACCCTGATACTCTTTGCAGTCCCAAATGCTCTTTGTGCAGTCTGTGCAGTCCCAAAACTTCCCCACGATTCTCCATTTTTCTGGTTTTTCTCTTTCTAAAGAAATAAATTCAATGGTCAGATGCAACAACTCATAGCTTATTATGGTGATCAGCACTGAAACATTTTTATTTACATCTATGAAACTATCTACCCATCCTCCTATTTATTTTATCTACATGTAGTTTCCTGTCTTCACTTGTGACTATACACACAAGCAGGTTATGGTGAGATGGCCAGCCTGTGGACTATTGCACTTTTCAGCATCTGCAACTGTACATTCTTCTCATTCAACTTTATTCAGAGATTCCTGAAGAACTGTTGACATGCAAAAAACCAGATATTAAGCTGTCCCAAGATATCTTGCTCATGAAGTAACATGTGAAAACTGGGATCTCTTTAAGGTATGGATTTTTTGTTTGCTCAATATTTTTCCATATGTAACAAGAGCCTGGTCCAGTTGGTCTCCTGAATGACCTGGAGTAGCAATAACCAGTCTCACAATCATTTAGACTGTGTTATCATGTTCATATACTAATGGCCATTTCAAACCAGTAGTTTGGACAAGACTGTATCACTTTAAAGGAGGAGAGGCTAAAGTGCAAGCAGCTTCTAAGCTAGAAAATGGTGCACAGCCAGTTTCCTGTGTTTCCTTTGATGATGCTGCATTACAAGTAATAATTTTGTAGGCCTAATACCCAATCACTTTTATTTCTGTCTCTCTGTATGCAACATGATAACCATGGATCCCATAATTTTTCAAATCCAAAAATTCACAGGAAGTTGAGAGAACCTCTGAGAACACTGTTACTTTGAATGAAAAGGAAAATATATTAATTCTGGAATGACCTGTAGATAGAACAATTAGTTCAGAATCTACATTTGAACATTAGTTCATCATCTATCTTTGCAACAACAGGTAATTCTCAGTTCTGCTAAACCTCCTTACAGTATCAGGGGATGGAGGGACTGGAGGGAATGGGAATGGAGACTGATGACCCACACAGAATCCATCATAGAATTATGACTGTGCCTTAGGGAAAAGGAGATAGGTACAAATGGCAAGAGTGAATGGCAGTGTAAATGGAAAGTGAGCATTACAATCTTAACACAGGCCATTAATGTCTGACTGATAGGAAAATGATTGTAGCTTGTCTGAGCTGAGTGCTGAGCTGAGTCCTCCTTAGATGGTATTTGAGAGCCAAGTATTTGATTGTTTTATGTAAAAATACAGAAAAATCATTTAATGTATACTTTAAGGTTATATATTTTCAAAGGTGCTGGTTTCTGCCAGACAGGCCCTTAGTACCTCATCCCAGTGTTGCAGGCTTTTGAGAGAGTAAATCACTGGTATTTGTGAAAAATCAAGAAACTATCAAGCTTACACAGACTATAGTGCACAACAGACAAGAGAACATTCTGAGTGGCTGAGAATCTCTCAACTCCAGAAGCCATTCATCCAATCAGAAAGACACATGGCATCTTACCAACCAAAAATGTATTCCTTGTTTTCAATGTTACTATAACCTGGGTTTGAAGTCCTGAGGAGTGGTCTCCCAGGAAAGCTACTGTGATCCCAGATTGGGCCATCTTGACTTTGCCCTGAGTGACCTCAGTAAGAGGAGGCCCATAACAGAAAACTCTTCTGAAATAACCTAGAGGTGTGGAGAGCTGCCCACTGTCCCACTAGCACCATGCTTGGGTGTAGCATGAGAGTGCTGTCTGTGGAAAATAGTCTGCTGCTGTGCCAAAGACTCTGCTAGCAGATTTTTTACCTTCATGGAAAACAAGGTTAAGCCTAAAGCAACTTCAGGTTACCCTATGAGACTCTGTACAGGGTTATTTCAGTGCTACAATGAATCTCCTGTTGTAAACTGACCACTGTTTATACTGTATTTTATAACTTCAGAAAGTCATAAAAGCAATGTTAAAGATGGTTAATTTGTCTTCTCAAAAAAAATACCTTATGAATTGACAGTTCTCTGTATTAATAGATACTTGCTTCAATCAGTTAACTCTCACAAAGTTCAGAGACTGCCAGATGAGCAAAGCAAAAAATAGTGTATCCTTCTCTTTAATTATTTGTGAAAGCCCTTTGGCTTTGACCGTGTAATTTTTTAAGATAGTTCTCACTTCCTAATCTGTTCTTGACCACAGCTGCTCTGACCATTGTTCCTCATACCCAAACTAATGCAATGAGATTCCTTACCTTATTCAAGATTATACTGGCTTTCCGCCAGCCCTTATTTTCTTTCCGTTTTCTGGTCTCACCTCAAAGTGTTCAAGGCCAGGCTGGATGGGGCTCTGAGCAACCTGATCTAGTAGGGTGTCCCTGCCCATGCAGGGAGGTTGGAACTAGATGATCTTTAAGGTACCCTCCAACTCAAACCATTCTAGGATTCTATGGTTCTTTCTAACTTTCATCTGGCATTCATTCATGTTCTTACTTTCCTCACAACTGTCCACAGCCTATAACACGTAATAAATCTACGTGATCCAACTTTTATTTCCCCCAGCACCTTCCTCTATCTGTAGCCTCATTCCATTTTCATTTATTTCTTGGATGTTCCTTCAGGTTCCCTTATCTCTGGTAAGACTCTCACCTGGGTACTGCGTCCAGTCCTCAGCATAGGAAAGACATAGGCCTGTTGGAGCAGGTCCAGAGGAGGACCACAAAAATGATCAGAGGGCTGGAGCACCTCTCCTATGAAGACAGGCTGAGAGAGCTGGAGTTGTTCAGCCTGGAGAAGAGAATGCTCTGGGGAGACCTTATAGAGGCCTTTCAATACTTACAAGGGGTCTATAAGAAAGATGGCAACAAACTTTTTAGCAGAGCCTGTTGTGATAGGACAAGGGGTAATGATTTTAAACTAAAAGAAGGTAGATTTACACTAGAAATAAGGAAGAAATTTTTTACTATGAGGGTGGTGAAACACTGGAAAAGTCTGCCCAGAGAGGCTGTAGATGCCTCATACCTGGAAACATTCAAGGTCAGGCCTTCAAGGGCCCTGAGCAACCAGATGTAGTTGAAGATGTCCCTGCTCACTGCAGGGGGCTTGGACTAAAAGACCTTTAAAGGTCCTTTCCAACCCAAATCATTCTATGATTGCCAGAACACAATCAATTCCGTAGCTTTCCCTTCCCCTCCATGTTTTTTTATGATTAAAAACAATGTACCGTTATACAGGAAGAAAAATAAAAACACACACTCACAAATTCAGTCACAAGAGAAGCCATAGGCAAGCTAAAAAAAATGAAAGGACTCCTGTTGGCCAAAATATTTGCTATACAAGAACATTGTGATTAACATAATTTAAAAAACATATTAAGAAAATGATAGTTAAAATAATCATTGCATGTCTCCACACTCTGTAACTAGTGAGGTAAAGGACAAGATAAAATAAAAGGTCTAAAGGTCTTTCAACACTTACTGGCTTGAATGAAAGTTCTTTTTCCTCAACTGTGCAATCAAATTGATATAATACTGTGTCGTACATTCCCCTGCTTTTAATACTGATATTGATGCTTCCCAGTTCAGTGCAGTGCTTGCTCTTATCAACTTCTTGGGACTCAGATAGGTACTGCAGCTGCTCAGTCCCTTGTAAAATGGTATTTCAAATTGGCAGAGGAATTAATGAATATTCATATCTATTGTCCTATGATCCAGCTTGGATATAATGAGAAAGCTACTCGCTATGTGTGTTCTTGAACAAGAGAATGTCATCAGTTACTGAAACCTCTTGCAAATACAAAGGGCATTGGTTGTAAATGCATTTAAATGTAAATTGTTACAGAGCCAATTGTTTCCCTGTATGTTTCTTTTTCTACTCAGAATTTGAATGCTCAGAATTTTTAATTAAAAAAAAAGTTTCCCAAGTACTCATGGAGACATGGTGTTAAAATGAAGCATGCTTGTTTATTCATGAAGAAAATGAGAGAAACTATTCTTATTCAGAAAAAAAAAAAGTCTGAGACCATTTTCTGTCATTTCAAAGGAGTCTTTGCAAAGCACCTGCTCACAGTCAGGTACCTCTGCTACTCACTTCCTTAACTCATAATTACTGCACTTCGGTGTCTATGTTGGCTAAGTGCAAACCATTCTTGATATCTACCATCCATGTAGATATCAAGCTACTTTTAAGTTCAGGAAGTGTCATAGTAAAGATTAAATACAGTATTTTTTAAGCTATCAGTTCAATCACTTTGTATACCAAATACATACACACAGGCACAACCTTAAGGCAACCGTGTTATGCAGAAAGCTGTCATCACAGACATTCACTCCCCTGCTCCGTGCTGCTGTGTCAGACCCATTTGTGCTCACACAAGGCTTTCCAGCCCTTTCTGTGGGGAGCTGCACTGTCATGATGGATAAGAACACCACGCTTTATTTACAAGGACAGCCTTTCTCCTTTAATGCAAGCAAGTGGCTTTCCTAATGGTCTGAAACACAAGCAGAATACAAGCTGATACTCTCCTTATTAACCCATTAATAACCATAATGCAAATGTGACTGCAGCTTTGCTTCAAGCTGGGATTTCCTATCCCAAATCTGCTGAAGCTTGGCTCACTCTCCTTATTGAGTTCCAAAATCTGAGTAGATTAACCACCTGTTTTGTGATCACTGCTTATTAAGGCTGGGGGAAAAGCCTGTTGAACTGTACTTGCAAACTGTAAATATATATGTCACCAATTCTGACTTCTTAAACTTCCTTTCATGCCTTTCTGGTTGGCTCTAGTGTCTGCACTAGAACCACCTAGAACTAGAACTGCAAAAATCCAGATAGAATACATTCACATCACTGCTAGTTAAGCTGAGTGTGTTGTCTCATTTGGGGAAACATCTCTGTTTTACGAGGGTCAGGAACTCCAGAAATGAAAGGTAAATTTAATTGTAGTCATTATGAAGACTTCTATAGCTTTCTCATGTCTTATTAATTATCTATTTTACATTTATTGATTTGTGAGTGGAAAAAATCAGTTTAATTTATATATATGAATGTTAGGGAATATAGGACTGTAACATTGTACTATGGTTTTGAAAAGAGGAAGCACAATTTCACAACACTATCCTCCTGATCGGATCAGAATATACTTACATATTTTTAGGATTCAGATAGAATAACAGAATACAAAGAAAAAGTTTGAGCTAAGAGTTTTGATAAATAGCATTTTGGCACAATGCCTAGCCATAGGTAGGCATCTATTACTGTTTACAAGGAAGTCCTGGCTGCCTTCCTATTTCTTCTATAGGATATGGGAACATACATACATGTGTCACAAGGTCAGTTAATTCCCTTCAGGTGTCTTGCATACCCTATGGTGTTTCAGTATCCCTTTATGTGTCCATATTTAGACAACCAGCCATGCTTTTCCTTTTTAAACTAGAACAAATTACTCCAGTAAAGCTTTGCCAGGTATTCTGAAGAATTCTCTCTCTAGATGTATATTTTTAAATATGCAACAAAGCATACAAAAGTACTTACAAAACCACTTTTCTAGTTTTGAAATACCAGGTATTGAAATTACTTGATAATGGAAAATTCTTTTCCCCTCATTTTCTACTGGTAAAGTGAGAAGAGAAAAGAGAAGTTGAGATGTGAGAAAATAGCACATCAATTTGTAAGTGCTCGTGTTGGAAGAGTAACACTTAAAAGGAACAGTAGTGCTTTTTCACATTTGCAGCTGCCCTTTTTAGTCAGAAATCGATATGAACTATCACTCCGAGGAGGGTGTCTGTGCAAACCTTAAAGTTCTGCAGAAAGTATGAGCTAATTCAGCATTTAGTGATCTCACCCCCTCTGAGTCTGTTCTGAATTGTTTTGGAAGCAGGAGAGGTGCCCAGTGCAACTCCCAGACAGAGTCAGACACTGATCTAAAACTGCAAATGACCTGAAACGCTATGAGCTACCTCTGAAAAAAAAACCAGCTTTCCTTGTCATATCCTGAAGAAAAGGCTGAAAAGGTGCTCTGCAAGAGCAGTTTTAAAGCTCTTTTCTATAGATATGTGGTTGTTAAGGTTACTTTATGGTAATGAGTGTCACATAATGAGACTATGATTTCAATTTTTTACATAAGAACAAAACTCCAGGTGTTTTAGAAAATGTCCCTTGAAATTAAAGCCATTCAGAATAAAAATTGAACAATCTTTTACTGATGTAATTCTCAATGTTTCTGATTTTCTCCATTCTTTGAAATCAAGATGTCTTTCTATCACTAACAGAGTAAGGAAATTCTGTCTGTTTCTGACAAGAAATCTAGAGTGTTTTTCTTTTTTCTTCAGCTTTATTTGGGATGAAAACCAGCATTTTTGTAAAGGAAAACCAATATGGCAGCAACAACAAAACTAGGATTCTCATTGCGACACTGTAAATTTTGACAGATTTTTGTTCTGAGAGCAGTGAAATATTGATATTGTCCAGGCTGCTGAAACACTGGGAACATTTCAGAGTTTCCAAAAGAAATATGCTCCCAGACCTCAGGCATTGCAGACTCCAGTGAAAGAGCTTGATTTCTGTCACACCAGGTAACCCCCATCCCAGCTGGAGAGCTTGTGGAGCAGTCAGTTGGAGAGCCTGGAAGGCCAGCAGCTCACCAGGTGAACAGCTGGGAAATCAGATGTCCTGGGAAGACTGGCAGTCTACTCATCAGGCAGCTAGCTATCAGGAAATCTGCCCAGGAGGCAGAGTAGTTGGTCTCGCCAACCTATTTCCCTGCATGATTTCCATCAGCATTAACAAAAATAAATAATGGGGTTGACAGCATTCCATCAGAATATATACACACATTATATGGTCTTTAATTCAAAGGTTTCTGCCTTGCCCCTTCATCCCATCTGTCCCTGAATCTTAATGCTTAACAAGCCCATTATTTGAATATATGGAATTTTGTCAACATTATTACACCTAAGGGGATGGACAAGCATCTCACACGGCTGTCATATTTCATTATTCTTTCTTTCATTCCTCCTCTTCTTTCTCTTCTCTTCATTTCTTTTTCTCTGTGCCTTATTTGTCTCTTACCAGGAAATCCTCTTTGTCTTGGGTAACTAGCTATTCCCCTGCTCTTGCAGAATCTGAGTTTGGTCTAATTCTTTTTAAGCCACATTTGAGATGTATAGAGGTGAGGCCTGCATGTGTCTTCCCATATCCCCATTAACCATCAGTATAAGCAAAATAAAGCCAGCTGAAAATTCATGCTATTTGTCCGTAATATTATAAAAATATTTCATAGCCCCTCCTCACAATTGTCAAAAAATTTCTTGCTATTTAGAAACTTGCTTTTCATGCATCATTTTTCTAGCTGAAATTTAAAATAAATTTAATAAGGAGCTTCAGAATTGTATTTGATATCACAGTCAATAACACTACAGGGAAATGAAATGGTTTAATATATTTTCTTGGGTTTTAACAGTAAAAAATAGGTAGGAAATACTGTTTAAGAATAATTTTGACCTTGACAATTTTAAGACTGACTCTTGGGTTATGGAATCTATGTATGAATTTGAAACACAGTATCTCTGCCAAAGGTAATAAAAAATTTTGGAACATTAGTCTTCAGGCTGTGGTTAGAAACTAGGTAAAATATATCATCCCTTGTTACATGGAGAAAAAAGATTTTACAAGAAATCTAAGCTTTAGTTTTAAAATCAGAAGTAGAAGCTTAACGTCTATTGTTTTGCTATTACCTCAATTAGCAGAGAACCTCTTACAGTAGTATTTCCATTGTTGAGAATTTTAATGGTTGAAGGGTTGTAATGGTTTACCTGCCAAATGCACACTTGAACCTCTTTGTGCAAGATGTATTTTTAAATTTCTCTGTGTAAAAAAATATGTGCAACCACATTATAAAAGACAAAAATAATAACTAACTCAAAAAAGTGTTGGAACTTTGTTTCACTTGGACAACCAGAAATTTTGTCAGTGAAGAAAACTGAGGCTATAATAAACCCAGCTATTCAGGCTTACTTCCACTAGCATACCCAAATTTGATTTTTTACCCATTTCGGGGTAACGTACAAGCAATTCCACAGAAAGTTTCTCCATGCTGCCTGCCATCTGTCAACAAACTCAATTCTGACAGGAGTAGCCAGTATCTCAAGGGTGCTAATCAATTTAGTGTCAGTGTTGGATGTGTTCCAATGCATTTCCTCAGCACAGATGAAAGAAACTGTGTCAACTGAACTGTGTTGCATATGTTTTTATCTGCTGTTGGCTGGTGATTGAGCTAAAAACTTCCAAGTTCATTTCATATAAAATCTCAGATTTTATCTGGTACTCTATGTGTAGCATGTAGCATACAGGGGAAGGAAATCAATAACATCGATGGGCAGTTATGAAATAAAGAGACCCAGGCATATATGGTTGGAACTGATGTAGAATATAACTGTGAGTGGGCTGTGATAGTGAAGAAAAACACAATGTGAATAAAGGCAGGTAAATTCAAAGTTCATACCTCCCACAATTTTTCTGAGCTGTAAGTTGCTTTGTAAACTAAGACTGCCTCTACAAGAACAAAGCATTCCTTGCTCTAAGGAGCAATGAACTCTTTTAATAAAGCAATCCACCCATATCCACCTATGACCATTCATTTCATAAAACACAAGGTATATCAAATGCCCCATTCCTATGAACCTCATTTACAGCAGATGAATAGAATAATTGATGGCAACAGTTCAGAGCCCATGAATTTGGCCTCTGTTTTACCTGAGCAATTAGAGATAATAAAGGGCAAGCAGAAACTTTCCAAACATAAATTATTGATGCCTCTTTTGATAAGGGCAATTTAATGATCTAAGTAAGAGTTTGGAGACATGAGCATGTTAATCCTTGTAAATCACACTGCCACTGTTTCATAAAACTGTAAATTCTGACAGTTATCCACATGTGAAAAAGCAAGTCAGCTCCACCCCTAAAGAGGTTATGTGTAATGGGTGAGTGGGGGTCATATTTGTTACTTTTGAATATTGAGCTTTCTGTATACAATCTAATATTTTTTTCACAATTTGACATGTACACCGAGCTCATTTGTATTTTGCTGCTTCTGTGACTTGCCCTAGGGTTATCTTAATCTCAGTTTTCCGTTCACATTTTCATAGATTAATACAAAAAATTGCAGGGCCAGTTTGTGAGAACCTTATCCTCACTTCTAGCAAACTTATTGCTAGCCACAGAAAATGTTTTCCTTGTCTTAATGTTAGATCCTGAAGAAAATTTAAGAAAAAAGGAGAGAAAGTAAAAATTATGCATATGATTTGTGATTTGCTGTTGACAAATTCCTTAGTGCTTTTTAATGGGATGTTGACCAGAACACAATACAGAGAGAGCCCTTACTACAACACTGAAACAGTATGCAATCAACAAATACATGCACCTTGCTTGGAAGATGTCACAGTGGGCAAGGAATCTTATAATCAAAGAATCATAGAATTGTTTCGGTTGGAAGAGACCTTTGAAGAGCATCTAGTCCTAATCCTCTGCTATGGACTGGGACATTTCCCAGGTTGCTCAAAGCCTCATCCAGCCTAGCCTTGAACACTTCCAATGATGAGGCATCCACAATTTGTCTGGGCAACCTGTTCCAGTGTCTCAGCACCCTCATTGTCAATAAATTTCTTCCTTCTCTCCAACCTAAATCTACCCTCTTTCAGTTTTAAACTGTTGCCTCTTGTTTTGTCACTACAGGTCTTGGTAAAAAGTCTTTCTCCGTTTCTCATATAAGCCTCACAGTGAGGTCTTCCTGGAGCCTTCTCTCCTCAGGCTGAACAGTCCCACCTCTCCCACTCTTTTTTCACAGGAGAGGTGTTCCATTCCTCTGACCATTTTTATGGCCCTCCTCTAGACCTGCTCCAACAGGTCCGTGTCTTTGTTGTGCTGGGGATCCCAGAGAGGGGATGCAGTGCTCCAGCCAGGGTCTCACCAGAGTAGACCAGAGGGAAAAATCATCTCCCTCAACCTGCTGACAACCCTCTTTTTTATGCAGCCCAGATTCTATGATTCTGTGATATGATTGCCTTTCCAAAAGGATCCTCTGAAATGGTTTGCATGGATCCATGAGAGCGGCTATGAGTTACTGTGCTTATATACCCACCAAAACTTAGCCTTCGTAATTCCAAAAGAATCTCTCCTTCTCTAACCTAATTTGCTGTATCTCCAGTGTGTTCACCTCTGTACTATTTGAACATTTATCAAGAGTTCCTTTAATGACATATCTAATAGTGTCACAAATTTCTTTCTCATTCTCTCTCCAAGGGTAGAAAACGGTAGTGAAATACTTTATTTCCTAAAGATTTAGGTGGCGGTTGTTTGTCTGGTTGGGTTTTTTCTACTATTTATGTAAATGTCCACATTTCTTTTCAGGAAGATGGCAATGGCAAACTCTGTTTTGGTAATATAAACTGTTGTGGTTTGTAATGCCTGTTCCAGCAGTCATTTCAGAAATAACCTGTTGGTCCATATTGTGCAGAGCAGCACTGCCTCAGAGTAGTGTATATGTCATATTTTGTCTCTGGTCAAAACCAGCAAAAGGACAAATGCAATGACACTGGCTGGAGGTGTGAGACCATCCTCTAATTTTCCTGTCCCATAAATATCTGAGGTGGAGTTTTTCTAAGGTATCAGTCTAGGCTGGAGAACTCACAGCTGCAAAAGGCAAGAATAACCACAGTCTGAAACCCTTGCTTGTTTACAAAATTCTTCCCTTTTGTTCACTTTCACTCAGTGAAGTTTTAAGAACATGCAGAACAGTTCAGCTGATTAATCTTCAAGTGGGAGAGGAAAGGAAGAGTGGGATGTTGTTATTTCTATTTTTCAATACTCGGCTGTTGTGGTTAATAGTTGCCTAAGAAAATAAATAAATTAATAAGAGATTAGATAAGAATAAATGGAAGAAACACTTCACATAGCACACTGCCAGCTTATGAAATTAAATACCTCTGGGTATAACGTACTCAAATATTGTGTAGAGGAATAAAAGGGAACCAGATAATAATGACCCAGAACTTATCTGTTAAGATAACCAGATCCTGTACTTTTGGATGCATACTGAGCACTCCACCGCAGATATTATTTTCTTTCTCTAATGCATAATATATTACAGAATATTCTATGTGGATTTATTGTATTTTTCATATAGCTTTTAAATATTATAACTGGAGGAGAACGTGATACATTAATGCAAAATCCTAAAAATATAACCTAAAAATATAGGTGACATTTGGAACAATGTTTACCAGAATTTAAAAGAATGTAAAGAGGTATCCCAGAAAACTGGTGCATGTACTCTTTCTCAGTACTTTTGGACTCACATAATGTAAGATACTTCACAAAAATCTAAAAAAATAATTCAGAATAGAATAAATACAAGCACAATAATGATAATAATTTGTGTCTGGCTTCTGAGTACTGTCTTCTCAGCAGAAGGAAAGATGAATTCCAACATTAATGATCATGACTGTGGATAAAAAAAAACAGCACCAAGCAAGCTCTATTTACATGCTCTTGAGGGAAAATAAGATATTTAGGCTTACCACTGTCTGCTAAGGAATGAGCATGACCAAATGGGCAAAAAATGGACTTTTGTGGTGAGGTAGCTTACAGAAAAAGAATCTTCTTGCTGTGTAAAACTACATTTTCAGTTTAGCCATTGCCTAGTTATGGAATAGTGACAGGTGTGATTCTGTCATCTTCATTAGAGAGTAAGGGCTTTGGTGATATCTAAAAAGATATATAGCTGGAGCACTCATGATCTATGTTTCTTGCTCTATGAGACCAATATGACATAAAAATTTTATAAATGTTTCAAACACCATCTTCAAATAATGTGGAGTTGTTTCTCCACTCTTCATATTAGAAGATAATTGCAGACCACCACTTTCCTGTGTGAAAGAAACTCTGATTTCCAGTTCATAAATGTGTCTCTTTCCCTTTAGTGTCAAACCATAAATATATACGTGTGTGTGTATATATATATACACACATAATAGATACATATTTCATCTCTGGAGATTACTTCTCAAGATAGTTATAGAGAACAATAATATCTTCAAACTTACCTTTCTCTAACTTTAATCACTATTTTCATGTCTGGAATACTCATTACAGTAAAAGCCAATCAGTTCCTTTTACATTCCACCATATTCTACAAGTAGAAACATTTGCTGCTGTCAATAGTACAGAAGGATCTGTAGTACTGCAATCTCAGCATCCAGTTTCCTCCACTGCACAGTTTTGAACTTCTTGTGGTGCTCTGACTCATTGGACAAGCTGCTGTTCTCCAGAACCTGAAACTTAAGCTGAGAGTTGCTAACAGCTCCAAGGTTTTTCCTGAGCCATTTGAAGCTTCTCTTCTTATCACTACCGCTCAGCTGCAGAGTTGGTAGGATCTTGTGGAGCTGCAATAATGCAAGCTAAGCAAGGTTACTTTTAGCTTCGTTATGTTTATGCCTTCTTAAAAAGGGGGAATGCAAAGTTGTTCAAAGTCCAAAGCATTGTATTGTCATGGTCTATAAGTGTGTTTGCTGGCTGCATACTGTACTTTCTTTATCTGACCTTGCTCATTCAAAGTTGCACTTGTTATAGTATGTCAGTCACTAATGAGGCCTAAAGTAATTGAGCCTGATTGAACTGGCAAGATGCTGCCTAATTAAAATGATAAATGGAATTGGCTGATCAGCTATGGAGGGTGAATGGCATGGAGAACACTAAAACAAGGTCACTCTGTGAAGGAGAACCTTTTTTTTTTTTTAATTATTTCCTCCCTTTCCCACAGTCCTTCAAATGTAGACTCTTCATCTGACTATATAGTCCGGTACTCAGTGTTTAACTGTAATGGGACTGCTTAGGACAATGGCACTGTAGACCAGCCCAGCAGTGGTCACCTCCTTCCCCTAACTATACTTCAAAATGCATATGAAAAATATTAAACAACACGTGATGGAAAGGTTAACAGATCTTATAGGTCCATAAATACTGGACAGTATCATCTACACTCATTGTCCCAGAGAGAAAAGGTTACTGGCTCTGAACTTGATAAATGAGTTCTAATTTATTTTTTTAAGAAGCCCTTCGGTAATCTCACCAACTCTTTATATTCTTTGATTCTCTTTAAATCCGTTACTAGCACCAGAATGAAACTCTCATGGATCTCTGAGGAAAAGCCCCATTTGGTAAAGTGGGGTATTGCCAATTCATTTCAGGAAGAAGGAGCTACAGTTCAAACTGATTTTGAGAGCAAATTTTGTGTTCCACGAGCTGATAGATATTGAGGTGACCTATTATTAACTATAAGGAGGACAAGGAGATAGATGGAAAGACCTGGCATAAATTTATCATGAGAAGGTTGTGCCTCACCTATCTGACTGCCTTCTGTAATTAGATTAATCTCTCTGTGGACCGGGGAGATCAGTGGATTTTGTAAACTGAGCCTTTGAACTGATACCTTTGAAAGGTATCCAGCAATTTCTTCATAGCCAAGTTGATGAGATATGGATCAGAGAAGACTGAGGTGGGTGGAGAATGGGATGGACTGCAAGGCTGAAAATGTTGTAAGTAGGGGCAGAAAATCCAGCTGCTCTCTGATTACTAGTGGTGTCCTTCAGGCATCAATTTGGGATCAGTACTATTTGCTGTAGTTGTACCCGTCTTCATCCATTTATCTGGCTGTGTTTCCACAGATGAACCTCAGACCTACTTAACAGCTTTGTTTCAAGTAATATATTTGACAATGTCTCCTGGATGGACCATGGATCTGGTTCATCACTCACTGTGTTGGAAGCTGACAATAAACCCTATTAGCAGCAACTGGGTCTGTTCACTCTTTCCAGACCCAGTGAGATGATGCAACTGGTGAGGGCATAGACTGAGTTAGGGTTACTCTCATCTTCCAGACTGTCCTCCCTCACAGAACATACCTGCTTCCACTGCCTCCTGGCAGACAGGAGTCTTGTTAAGTTTGACAAAAGAAAACTCCTTCGCTGGGGACAGAATAATGCCCTGCAATGGCAGAGACTCAATGAGCAGAAAGCAGTATTACAGATAAGGACCTTGGTGGCCTGATGGACAAGCTGTGTGTAAGTCAGCTGAGTGCCCTTGCAGCAAAGAAGCTCAACTAAATACTGAACTGTACTAACAAGAGCCAGAAAGTTGAGTCAAGTCATCCTTCCCCTCTAATGCATTTGTGAGACTACCACTAGGGCAGTGCATCCAGTTTGGGCACGCCACAACCAAGAGACAATGAAAATGTAGAATAAATACAGGCGAAAGTCATCAAGATGGTCTGGCAACTGGAGCACATGATGAATGAGAAGAGAAAAGTTTGTTCAGCCTGAAAAGGAGAAGGTTTATGGGAGATCTTATTGCTGGCTCCTACTGTCTCATGGCAGATGCATAGTGATAGAATGAGGATCAAAAATTTGCATAATGGGTATTCTGATTAGGTATTAGGAAAAGGAAGAAAACACTGAGTGGTTGGCTAAACCCTGGAAGGTGCTGACTGGAGCTTTTGTGGAAAAGTCCAAAACTTCACTTGATGTGGCCTTGAGCAAGCTGATTTGGGTTGGCTTGTCTTTAAGAAGAGATTGCGTTAGGTGACCTTCTGAGGTACATTCCATCCTACATTATTCTGTAAATCAGTAGTGTTCTGTAGTGGTGATCAGCATGCAGAAGTACCAGTCAACCAGTCACTATAGATTCTAGATCCAAGAGAGAGGGAAAGATTATGAGTGTCTCTCAGACTGTGTATTTGCACAAGGGCCAGAACCATGGCACCTCTAGAGGTACACCTCCACATTCACTTGGATGCATCTCTGCTAATCCAGAAACGTCATTGGATATACATATGAACAGCTAATTGAAAAAAAAAAAATCACTTGCAAAAATAATCCATTTTACATGGAAAGAATGGCAGGTGGAAGAGTTGTACTCTCCTTTCAATATGCCCCTCCCCCACAGCTCTTTACAATGTAGTTGTAAAAGATTGGACAAACGGTTGATGTATGTTTCTTACAAAAATTGAGAAAGGTTACATAGAAGAGCCAGAAAGCCAGAGTAAAGTCACCAATTACTGTTTTGAAATCTTCCCCTTGAAGTTTTGTGTGCTAAGTAAACTCAAGGAACAGGGCAGAAAATCATGTCAGTGGCTGTAGGGGGTTACTTAAGTGAAGATCATTGAAGTTGAAATTCAAAAATTCTAAGGTTTAATTACTCTCTATGGGTAGGTTTATCTTATAATTGCAGATCATATTTAGAAGAACAGGACTAATTAAAATGGATTTATAATTAGGCTTAATTGAAAGTAAGATTTTCCGGTGTTAGTTTCAAGATGACTGCACTAGTATTAGGAGCTTCATTTTAAATAGATGTTGTATAGAACTAAAACCTGACATCCATGTATCTTTTTTCTGTGTTAGCCTCCCTGTTGCTTTTTATTCTATTAGACATTAAAATCCATTCTAAACAATCAATGGTTTGAGGCATTTGATTTTCACAAATAATGCAAAGCACTAAGCTTAGAAATTAATTTGTAAATATTTTATTTCAGAAATCCTTTTCTTACAAATAATAAAGATAATAAATAAAATGGCTAAATTCCCCAGAGATCATATAGTTTTTTGAATGGCTATACTTGTTAGCCAAATGTTTGTCATCTGTTACAGCTACAATATATGTAAGCTTTCAAGCTTTTAAATTATTACAGATGTGAATATGAATAATATTAAGAGGTACTCTCTATTATGAATTAAGTTTCTAATTATTATTCATAAATTCTGGGATTTTTCATTAGTATTATGGACTTTTGATTTACATAGTAATGTTATTATGTCTCATAATTAGACAGCACATAAACACTGTTCACAACTGATGATAAGAATGGTTCACTACCTCCTTATTGCTGAATTTCAGGGAGATTAATAATGTGCAGTTTTTATAATCTGGGAGACTTCCACACAGCCAATAACTTCATGGGTGTAACTAAGCTCTGCTTGCTAAGTTTCGAAGGGTTTGAAGAACTTACCTCAATACTATTTCACTATTTTTTTTACTGGAAAGCAACACTTACTTTTATGGAGCTGCATCTTGTTTGTCTTTGCTGACTAGTGAAAATGGGGAAGAGAAAGAAAGATTGTGGAATATATTCAGAAGATAAACCAGATTTCTTTGATTAGAGTGTAAGGTTATGAGTACCATACGTCACCAAAGAAAGATAATAGGTCAGTAATAAATGTTGAACACTGTCATTTCAGAGCTGGGATGTAAAAGTATGGGAAGTAAAAAATTCATAACCGTTTGGAAGTAAAGCAGCCTGTCGTAGAAGTTTCCAAGAATAAATCAAAATAACATGGCTGATTTAATAATTCACTTTTTAAATGTGTAGGACTCATATGTATGCAGCTACCTGATCAAGCAGCCAACCATTCATTTGTTCAATGAAATTCATTTGTTCCATGAAATTCATTCATGGCTGTCCATGAAAAGGAGGTATACCTGCATAGTACATTTTTCATAAGATGTTAAAGAAAAAGTCTGGGTCATCTGGAGCACTTTGACCACATACCTTGTTAGCATATTTTGTAGACTTGGATGTAAAGGATGACTTAAACTCTTCAGGTGTAAGACACATAAATTGAAGTGTCTACATGGAAGTAACTATACTTTGAGTAGACATCTAAGATTGGATTATGATCACTAGAGGATTTTGCAATACATCTAAAGCTCATTTATTCTGATAAGCAACTTCTAATGCTCCATTCATGCTAATAAATTAAATCTCTCTAGACAGGTTCTGGGCACTGAGATCACCTGGCAGAGACTGGTATGTGTTTATGCCAGTTGAGTGTCCAGTGTTTTAACCTACAAATATTCTATTGTAATGGTCCCTGCACCATTTTAATAGTTAGACTATGCCATGAATTGTCCAAGAATAATGATGGCTGGAATGAATCAAAGGAATAGCAGGAAATAGTCTAAGAGTTTGCTGTTACAGATACTTGCTTTCCACTGCCAGGACCATATAAAAACCTGGCTGTATCAAGATAAATACTACTGTCACTTGAGGTGCTTGGGGTGTCCCACCTGCCCTTCACCTGCTACTCTAGAAGTGGAATGCTCCACCATGGCTCCTATATCATGTTCTTCAGCCTTGTGTGGATATCTTTCATATCCAAGAAAATCTCAGATTACACTAGACAGCTGAATATGGGCAAGGGAAAAGAACTTCAGGTGAACTGAATTGCCCTATGGAGTCCTTTAGCCTTTACATGTTAGAGCTCCATTGCCTTTAATTGGGGTTTAGTAACTGAGATGACATGCAGATCCCTAATCTGGTTTTGAAACCTACCCTAGATGCTGTGAATTTTCCATTTTTTTGTGGGAATAAAACGATCCTTTAAAATTTAATTAAAGCTATTTATTATTGCTTGTCAGTAAGACTGTATTATATATCGAATGCTTCATTGTTACATAGTTTTAGTTTCATCTGTTACAGAAATTTTAATGTTGATAAATTGTCTGCTTTAGAAATGTGGACTATGCCAAAGAGCAATAAATTTGGGCAGTTCATTAGACAAAATACTGAAATGAGTTAATGAAAGGAGAAAAAAAGTGTTTGGGATTAAATACATGTACATGTATAAATACACAGCATATATATCTGTTTTGGGATGAGTTTAAATTTCCAATAAGAATTGCTGTTCCTGAGGAAAAAAAACCAGGAACAAAGAGAACATCTCACTCATGGCTTTTAGCAAAAAAGAATGTGGAATAAAGATTAGTTAGAAACAGAAAGAAACCTCAATCCAGGAACTGATAGATATGGCTTGACTGCTAGGTCTCTGTAGAGCCCTATCAGAGTTAATAGAGCTCCATGTAGCCAAAACAATCTGACTGAAAATGATCAATTTCTGGGTTATGGCTTGAAAGGGGACTATTATATGTTATTTCAAGAGATAGGGATAAGTAAGTATGTGGTGAGGGAGAAGAAATACTGATTGAGAGAAGCCATTCCGAAAAAATACAGAAAAGATTAACCCTAAAAACACAATAGGTATTAATCAATATTAGACATTCACAGAGAACTAAAAACTATGTAACTGAGAAGATACAGCTGTGCCTGCAGAAGCAGGAAAAAACCAAACCAAACCAAACAAAACAAAAAACTGAGGGAGAAAAAAACCTAATTGTTTTGGTAAGTAACGCTTCATTGTTAGTGTTTTAAATTCATCCCATGTAATTTTTTCCATGTTTGTGGTAAACACAGTAAGAAAATGTTCTCACTACCCATTACTTCTTTCAACGTTATTAGCAGCTTCCAAGAAACTTTGAAGAAAACTGCTTATAATGAAGTTAATAATACTTATATTTTATCAGGAAAGGTTACATGTGTCTAGTATTTAATTTGGCCACTTCTTATTAATGTGGTGGTTAGAATTACGATAAAAACCTTTTGGTCAGGTGGAATGATTCATCCATTACAGCCTAGAGAAAAGTCAATATTGACACTCCCAATAATCTCACATGCACCTTTCATGTATAATTGGTGGATGCTTTTGTGATCAAGTTTTCCAGGGCAGAAATTCCTGTAAAGCTAAGTTCAATAATGCTCACAAGAAATTACGATTGGAGTACCTGAGTATTCTTGATACAGTTTATATTAAGAGATGAGATTAAATTTAAGAACAAGATGTGAGCAATGATTAAAAGAACATTATGAAGAGATCGTACTGTGGTTTCACTAATGTGTCATCTTTTCAACAGTTTAGATTTCTATAACGAGCCTTGGATGCTTACTTCAGCTATTCTGGGCACAAAAAGCCCCAGTGTCAAAAACTTCCTCATAATGAAGTTAATGTTTTCAGTTCTTCAAATATTTATTTTCTAAACTAGCATTAACATTTTTGCAAAACAGCTGTGAAGCTGAGTGCTCTGCATCCAGTTCCACATGTAGTGTTTTGCTCTTACTTTATCCTCTCTCTTTTTGTGGTAATATGATGTATATGACATGGTGAAGTTCATGATCCTGAGAAGAGTGAGGAAGGCAAGAAGCAGAGTATAGACCCTGGACTTTACTAGAACCTAGAACAGACTTTGGCTTGCTCAGAAATGGTAGATAGCATCCTGTGTGATGCAGCTGTGAAGGCAGAAGACAACTGGCAGATCTTTGAGAGCAACCTCTGCCAAGTGCAGGAATGATTTATCCTCACACTTAGGGAAACAAGCAGACCTATGAGGAAACCATCATGAATAAACCAGTGTGCTCATTATTAAGCTCCAGAAAAAGAAAGACATACAGAACAAGTCAAAACAAGGACTGAATATAGTGGAGGAATACAGAAACCTTGCCTGGGCATGCAGAAATGCTGGTGGAAGAGTCAAAGCTCTGCTGCAGTTAGAATTGGCAATGATGTTGCGTTAACAAGAAGAGCTCCCGTGACTACACTGACACTAAAAGAACCATCAAGGAAAATGCTGACCCACTGTTGAAGGAGATGAGCAATCTAGTGACAGTGAATAAAAGATGCAGGTGAGATACTCAATGCCTTCATTATTTTGGTTTTTCACCAACAAAGTCTCCCAGGCCTCTGTGTGAGGTGAGCTTGCAGAAGGAGAGAAACTAAGGTGCTAAACCTGTGAATCCTGGCAATGGGAAACTACCATTGGTTTTCTAACAGTTGATTTAAAATAAACTTTCTTAATATTACATGACTGCAATCTATATGATTAGCAATACTTATAGAAAGCATATAAAAGAAATGTGTTCTAGTAATGGATGTTAAAAAAGCCTGAAATAAACCACTTCACCACAAAGTATGCAGACAAATACGTATCTGTCTGTTCATCATTCCATGAAATGGTCACGTCTTTGGCTTCTTCACTAGCAGATTCTCACTAGAGATGTACAAAGTATTTTTGTACAGGTATTGTGTAGACATTCTCCTTCTACTTCTTTCCCTGAATTGAGATCATACTTGCAATAATTACAGATTTTATGCTCAGTGAGATTTATAGACTGAAGATATGGGTTTAATTCTCTGATTCATCCTGCTTTGCTGGCCTCCTTGTCTTATTCTTACATCACCCTCAACATCTACAACTTTTTTTATTGAAAAAGTTAACTGCCCAGAATTCTGGGTCAGTGATCTCATTTTTTAATGGGTTTACACATGTAGCAAAAAAAAATAAATCACCCAGAGGTCCATAATAAGATCTGCTAAACACCACACCATGGGCTAGTTTGCCTCTTCTCACGGAACAACTGCAGTAGCTCAGAGCTCACCATGCACAACTAAAACAGAACATCTCAAAAAATCCTGCCAGAGCCTACCTAATAGTTTCTTGGTAATGGGGAACAAATTTACAGTTATCTACATGACCTGTATTTGCTGCTAGCATAGTTCTGTAAGATGTATTAACGGTCTTATTGCTTAGATGGATTATTTATTTTTTATTATCACAGGCTATAAAATAAATTTTATGGCATTAAAAGAAATAGTAGTGGTTTGCACAATACAAAAAAGGTAAATGGAAGCTATGTTGATGAAACCAGTTTTCTAAGGGCAAGTGTCCTACTGAAACATGCCTTTTTTTCTCCTGACTCTTCTTTTATAACTGTATTTGCAGAAAAAAAAAAAAAAAAAAGAAAAAAAAGACACTGCTAGATAAAAAATGAGCAATTTGCATTATAGCTTTGGCACTGTCAAGCTGGTCAGTACACAAATAGTGATCATGCTACTGCCTAGGTCAGACATTTTTGGATTACAGAAAGTTGACTTGAGGCCTACTACATGTTAGAACAGATTTAAAAGATTGAAATTGTTAGCCCTTTTGCTTGCATGTAATCACTGGAATATTGTGTGGTGTGGCAGTGTTCTTGTTAGTCTTACTTCCCATCAGTGCGTTCCTGACTGTCACGACCTGAGTCGGGCAACTCAGGGAGATTCAGATTGGACCCTCTTGCTTTCTAAACTCCTTCTCAGAGAGGAGCCTGGGTGTGGCTGGATCCAACCTTTGTCTCAGACCTGGCCCTTCCAGGGAGAGTGATTAAAATGTCCCGGTCCGAGGAAATGCTCAACTGTCTGATACCCCGTGATCAGATTAAGGTGAAACGACACTCAAGGTCTGTATTTGAATATTAGGTTTAATTAAAACTATAGAAGGAATACGGATACTTCAATTATTAGCTTAGGTTGCACGATCATAAAGGCTGACAATTAGATCACAAGAGTACAATACATGCATGTTTAAGCTGCACAACCTGAGAAAAAAATCGTGGTTAGGCCTTGCATTACTTAATGATGTTAGGAAGGAAGAGAGAGAGTGAGAGTAGGAGAAGACAACTTTAGAGAGATAAGTAACACAAAATCACCAGTCCTGGATCCAGCGTTGGGCCAGCCAAAGGGGGAAAGTTGGTATCAGTGAGGCTCCCCAAGCCCAGCAGTGCAGCCCCCTGTTCTATAGGCCTAGTTTCCTTCTTTTGCAAGGATGAGCAAGCGTGCTTGAGTCATAAGCCTGAGCAGCTGGAGTGGACCCCCTCCCCCTCTGCCCCTCGATCATTATCTGAATTGCTGTACATGCAGGCCGCAGGCCATAGGCAGCCATCAGCGCTGTCTCCATCCTCTCAGTCAGGCCTTTTGGGATGCAAATGAGACTCTGTTTAGGGGTTACAATGGGGTTTCCAGCAACTATAGGTCCTGAGGGCTGGTCCCTCACACTGACCTGGAGGCAGAAGAACAGAAGAAAGTAGTAGAGAACTAAACAAATAGATTTCTACCCTGGAGGGATCCCCTTGTGTCAAAAAAATCTGCCCTGGAATACATCTTAAATGGATGAGATTTCTTTGTCTTCCTACCAAAAGAACAAAAAGGAGAAAGCTGGCCTGTGTGAAGAAACAGAGGCATGTTTATGTCTCAGGTGTCCAAGTAATTAGGTGTCAGAGCTTCTTGCTGGCCTGGGCATCTGTGGAGGCTCATATTCCTACAATCAGAGAGGGACAAGAGTTTCAGATTTCATGTTCTCATGTCAAATATATTTAAGACCAAAGTTGCAGCTGGTAACCTCTGAATTTTACTGCACAGAAACTTCAGAATAGAGGGTTTAATCTGGAAGGGTGGCTGTTGTCTTTCACCTCTGAAGAAGGACTTTTCTAATTCATTAACTTCTACAGTTTTCAGTGGCGACATTTTTACAGCTCTGAGAAAAATACAGGTCATTAATTCAGTACATGAGGGATATCAGATACTCTGGTTCCTTGCAAGTATCATTGCAACAGACACCAGTTCTGATACAGATTGTATCCCCTGAAGGGTTTAATACAGAGTTTGACCATACACAGGATAAAAGAATAGAGGGGAGGAAGGGAAGAGAAGGAAAGGGAAGGGAAATCAAAATCATCAATGTCCTCAGAAAGTGAACAGCTGATTCTGGACAGATTTCCTGGAGGAATATGGTTGCAGATAAAATGCAATCATTCTGAAATGGATTTGTGGTGACTGATCTCATGATGGTCCAATCTACTGTGAATAAGAATTGCAGGATTACTTTACAGAAGGGGTTGGAGGGGGATGTCACCACCTAAAATACGCTGTTAGCGCCCAAACATACACACTTACTGCAGAAACAGAACAGTTGGTTTGGCATTTTTCGTGGCTACCTGCTCATTACTATACCTTGTAGTTAAGGAGGAACTTCTGTGGCATTACACTACCAGTTTCTTTACATATAATTTCCTACATGACTTTGCTCTGATATAAAAGCTGACTAAAAAATGTTGATAACTTTACTACTGAATAAATATGGAAAAAGTAAGGGGTAAAAATGGAAGATTTCCATTGCCTGGTATGACAAAATGCAGAAAGATTTTTCTTACAGAGAAAGCTTTTCTAGGTATGACTTTTACAAATTTTAGTATATATAAATCCATGCTTATGAGTCTTCTCAGACCATGCTTCAGTAATAGAGTAAATAGTAAATATTAAAATACTTATCTTAGTGTGGGGTCAGAAAAACTGCATAGACCCCCTACCACAGAGTGAAACAAGCCTGCATTTATTTTCAGCTTTGTTCAAAAAACTTTGGTGGCTAATCTGCTCTTGCAACTTTGTGGCTGGGTCAATATTTGTCTCTCCACACTATTCTGACTTTGTCCTGACTCAAGTGTTTTCTGACAAGTGCCAGTGGTGAAAAGTATGCACCCTGAGGGGTGATCTGCATCACGTGTTCTGGCTAATTCTCTAAAAATGTCATTCTGTGTCCGTGTCTGATCTAAACCAGGTTAGTAGTGCTGGGTAACAGGACAGTACAGAAACTTGGTATTGGTGACTGTGGAAGCACAGCATCCTTGTTGCATATTTGGTACGACTTCTCAGACTCACATCTGAATTCACCCATTAATTCATCTTTTGCAGCAGAGATGAGTGGGCTTCCACTTGCAAAGTACACAGCTGAATTAATTCAGAAGTTTTGTAATGCAAGTTATGTACAAGGAGTAGACTACACATGAACTTTTAGTTGCAAAGCTATAGAAATTCATCTAACATGGCACAATAAAAAATTTTCAATATACTGAGAAAGCCAATACCCTGGGTTTTTAAGAACCCAGAAAAAAGGTTTGAGAGGTTATGCAGTTTGCCAGTGTTTTTTTTTCCCAGCACAAGTACTCCAAGGTACAAATAATGCTTTATGAACATTTGCTTTTTGACACATTAAGGCTGTTAATGTTTTGTTAAAACTTGAAATGATAATAATGATCAGTGTTCTATATGTAGCCTCAGACAGAAAGGGCATGTAGGCATGTGGAATGAGTAATTAGAATCCTTGAAAGTGGAGACTGCTTTAATTTACAGTAGAAACAAGTATAAGTATGGCCTAGGGTATGACATGTGGATGTCGGTCCCTTCTCCCAAGTAACAAGCAATATAACAAGAGGAAATGGCCACAAGTTATGCCAGGGGAGGTTTAAATTGGATAGTAGAAAAAATTTCTTCACTGAAAGGATTAGCAAACATTGGAACAGGCTTCCCAGAGAAGTGGTGGAGTCACCATCCCTGGAGGTATTTAAAAGATGTGTAGATGTAGCAATTAGGGACATGATTTAGTGGTGGACTTGGTAGGTCCTTTCCAACCAAAATTATTCCATTATTCTATGTGCAGATTTACTTACTCAGTAAGTAGAGGAAGGAGAAACACACATCCCTTCTGTGTGAGGCTGAGGGAGCTTTCACTGCCTAGTTTTCATTATTTTCTACATCAATGCTTACAGGTTCCACCCTTCCACAGTTTGCATGGGTGCAATTTGCTCCGCAGTGCCAATGGCAGCAGAATTTATGTAAGTGTTGGTGTAGACAAGTTTTGGTGCCATTACCAAACAGTTTGCAATAGACAAAATAATTTGTTTAGGTAGTGTGTGAGAAGGAGGGTTAAAGGCTTCTATATTTTACTGTGCCAAGTAATTTTTTGGTGACAACAAAAAATCTTCCCCGAAAAATTTCCTTTTAGTACAAAAGGAAAAAATAGCAAGAAGGTAGTAAGTCACCTGAGTAAAGTGGGAATACTGAAGATCAGAGCTAGTTTTACTTCATCTCTCATCTTTTTTGCCTTTGAAATTTCTTTCCTGTCATCTGAAAAAGCAGACAGACATAGAGAGGGAAAGAAAAAAAGCAAAGCCCCAAAGCTTTAATAAAGTGTTATATTTGACAGAGCAGACAGACAACCAGTGAAGAGAGGAGACGTATTTGGCAAAGTGACATTGAGATCTTTCAGAGATGCTTGCTGTGTTCATACTGGAGAAATCCTTTATGTGTGCAATAATCTACAGCCATTGCCTTGAAGGTTTCTTTCTATATCACCTCTCCCCTCCCTGCCACCTTAGTTCTCAACATATATGAAAATCAGAAAAGTGAGCTGGAAATCTCTCAGCTGTTTTTCATGCTATCTAGTGATTAGGTAGACGAATAAACATATTTTGGGTTTTTTTGTTCTTTTTGTTCTGTATTTTCTGCCTTTATGTGGCTTTTAGTATTCAGTTGGTTAGGTTTTGCTTGTTTCGAAGAAAAAGCTGTTTTACACCTTCAGAGTGCTGTTAGCACCAGTGAGCATCACTTCATGTATAATTCATGTAATCAAAACTTTGCAACTGTGCAACACTGTGTACCCCACATCCTGTGCCTCCAAATCGGCTTCCATAAACTGTCAGAAGTTACAGCACTGGCTCACTGAGTGGCCATAAACTGAAGCACTAATGAAGCTGCCTGAACAGCACCACAGAGAGTCATTTAATCAGCCTCTGGTTTTAATTTTGATCGGCTGACAGGTGGCCAAAAGTACTGAAACACTAAAAGGAAAAAAGAAAACCTGATCCAGTAATCACTAAACAGGATAGGGAAAACACAAAGAGATTTTAATCAAGGCTTTACTTCTGATGGCCAAAATAAAAGAGCACTTTGAAAACACCTAAGCATTTGTAGTATTAAATATTGAAAATACACTATCCAGCTTCATAATTATGGGAATAGATATGAATTAGTGAAGTAAATGTGTTCCAGGCATTGTGACCTGGGAAGTGTGTTATCTCGCATTTACATATGTCTTAGAGTTTTTTAATAAGATTTTAAAAGAGCATCAACTTCTCAGCTCCCCAGATTATACTTGTGCTCCTTTTCTTTCTTCCTCTACCCATTTACAGTGACTTGATCTAATCAATCGCTTCCCGAATTTAGGCAGTACCAACTGTGCTGCCTCAAGAGACAAGATTAGGAGGAGAGATTGTGAAATCCAAATCCATTCCATTTTATTAAATGTATCAAGTGAAAACTCACCTGCTGAAGTCAATGAATGTTTATTTTTGCCATTAAGCCCAGTGATTGTGGAACCTCCCCCGTGAGCTGAGTTCAAGCACAATAAAATATTGTAAGGAATAATTTTACTGTTCTGTCCACAACCGGTAATAGGTGGCTTACCTCCATAAAATCTGAGCATCCCTTTAGTTTTTAGAACATTCTCTACAACCTGATGACAAATATGTATGCTGTCCACATACATCCATTATTTCTGCTTCTTCCTTTCTAAATTCCTGATACCAATATTACCCAGGAGTATGGGAAGTTAATTATGTTTCTGTAAAAACACATCTGATTTTATCATTTTGAGGTGTGTCAGCATTCAGTGTTGTCAAGTTTTCTCCTTCTATCATGTCCTCCCTTATTTGTTCAAACCTATAAAGTCTCTGGTTTTTCAGTCTCACAGCTTGCACAGCTTGCTCTGTGCCTGCATCATCCATGATACTAAAAGGAGCCCCTCCAATTCATTTTATCAGAAATTATGTTGCTCTGAAGCTACTTCGCATGGGAAATTTAATATAAACTAAAATTCTACAAATACTCTGCATTCAGATTGCATTGTATTCTGGAGTGTGTTACATTAACTATCCTGCAAAAAAAAAAAGTGTGAAATCTACTTAACCAAGAGTGAACTATGTCCACAGAGGAGTTTAGTAGTTTAACTTAACTTCTTTAAAAATGGATGAGAACAGTTTCCTTGGTACCCTTGCACATGTTCATGTACCTTATTGGTGTCCCATATCTTCAGCAACATTCATGTCTTAACAGATGGATAGTTGTATTTCCACTTAACTTCAGCTTCTGAGTAGAAGCAGTGTACAGACCCCGTGGAGAGAAGATAGAAAAGCCAAAGTAGTAACAATATACAGGATGGTAGTATATTTGGGATCAGAAAAAAATCCAAACATAAACTTCTACTCAGAAGTACATGAAAAAGCATTTTCTGCCCACAGCTGCTGTTTGAACTTTTCAGAACATTCCTAGATATAGCAAAATCCCATTGTAAATCTAAGGCAGAAATGGCAGATGCTAAGCTTGCAATTCTGCATCTGAAGCTCGTATCGTTGGTGCCAACTTTTAACTACCCTTTCTCTTTCCTCATTGCCATGAATGAAGTCAGTGAGGCTTTGTTCAGTCTCTGATTTATGCACTGGGTTATTCATACTTCTAAGGTTGCTGCATCTGATTCAAGTGGCCTATAGAACAGTCAGCTTTATTTCTAGTATGTTTTATCTTAGGAACATTCTTAGCAACATTCTAGACTCAATGGAAAAAGACGAGATCAATCGTGGCAATATTAGTGTGCATAAATCAGCTGAGCACACTGGACCAAAATACCATTTAGAAGGGTATAAACAGGAACAAGTCAGGAGCAAGAGCAACTCTTTAACTTCTGTTAGTGACAGTTGACACAATGAAAAAACATGCAGTGCAAAAAGCAAGCCCCTCAAAATTTATACTTAACTTTGTTCATCTCTTTCTAAAAAGATCAATATGCCTCTCATGCAGTTCCTGCTTTGAAATATAGTGGCTCAGAGCCTAGAAAATACTGAGCATCCCATAAATTGCTCTTCCACCTTTTAATAGACTGCTGCATTAATTACAAATGACAGGAAACAACGGTTTTGTGTGAGCCAGTGTGCAGATAGTATTTGTCTTGGTGTGTGTGCTACATGGAGGAATTTCTGTCAGACACTACACTTTTTTTTTTCCTCCCAGTTTATTAGGTCCTGACTTTACTGAAATGAAAAAGATTAAAGAAAATTCTAACAATCATAAGTACAGACAAAACATAGCAAATGTACAAAAATTCCATTGCAGACATAGCTTTGAATTTTCACACATGTTCTTTGACACTTCAGTCTTCAGCTTTGTCTTGTCAATTAAAATTACTGTTAGACAAAGGCTGTGTCTACAGTGATAGAACTAGGAGAAGTTCCAGGATATATCAGCACCAGAACCAGAAGTACACTGACAGCCCTGCACCTTGCTTCTGTGTGAAGAGTTAGAGCAGAAAGGAGCTGTGAAGATGAGCTTCTTCCTCATACAGTTTGGTGTCAGGCTGTCACTTGACTGAGATGCGATTGAGACAAGATGAAACATCTTGAAGACATCTAGCACAGGAAAGGAAAAGCAACATTCAGTTAAGAATTGTCCTCCAAGAAAAGTCTGTATTTCATAATTTGAATCCATGGAATCATTTTATTTGTAGAAATAATAGAAAATGAGTGCCTGGAAGTTACCAAACTGAAGAAAACCACCCTGTATATTATGAGCTATCCTGCAGATCTTGTGTTCCCAGTGCTTCTGCAGGTTCAAGAGGTGGCAGCAATAATAATATGTAGCTCCTATGTCCTTGGTGAGTAAGCCAGATAGACTGAAGCAATACATGGAATCCATGATAGACTATAAAGCCCATGATGCCCGACTCCACTTCCACTGCCTGTATAGTTCCATCTTGCCTTTCAGTTTGACCATCAGGTCTCAACACATCCATGCTGGTCTCTTGCCTTCCTTGACCAATTTCCTACACCTGGGGATTGAGATCTCTTGCATTCCATGGACAGCATCCTTAAAAATCTGCCAGCTCTGTTCTGCTCCCTTGTCTCTGAGTGTAGAATTACAATGTTTCAAACAAAATTTTACTTTCACTCTCCATTTCCATTTTGGCAGTGTAAGAGTTGCACGCAGTAGGATCTTCTTGAATGGGTCCTCCTGACACCTGAGCATTGAGAGATTCCCCTTATCACCAACAATTATCCTTTTCTGTACTGAATAACTAGAAGCAGACTTGTTATGTTTGCAAGGCTAAATATTCTTGCCCTTCTTGGTTCTGCAATGCAATTAACTGTGATTTCCCATTATTATATTAATGTTTATTTTCTCTGTAACTTCATTCCGTCCTAAGTTTTTACTTCAGATAAAATGAGCTTATGTTTTTCACATGTCTTTACATTTTGTATTTCAATTTCAAGTCCTCCAACTGCTGGAGACAGCTATGTTGATACTGCAGGGACAATGTTCTCATTCACTGATCACTCTAACCATGTAGTAGTCCAGGTAAAACCACTAGATTTTTGGTTTGTTTTTTTTTCTTTATTTTGACAGCCAGAGTGAATTTGGGATTCAAATCCAACCACAATAGTTATGACACATTAAGGCTACATTGTAGAATGTTTCAAATTATGCTCATATACCTATGACTTCCTGTGTGTCTAATATTTAATTTCCTGTTCTGTAAATTGCCCTTTGGCTACTCAATATATAAAAAGGCATTAAATGAAACCAAATCCAGACCCAAGAACCTATGTGGTATTTTTACATGCATACACAGCTACTGATTTTAAGAGACACATATAGTTGCTGCATATCTGAAAGCAGATCTGGTTTCTGTAGTGCTTAGAAATAAAAAAAATCCCATGCAGTTTCCAAAACTGTGCTTTCTTTCGCCTTTTATGTGTGAGCTGGTGAAGTATTTTCTATCACACCATAAGAATTAAGGTTGCAAAAGTCAATAATATATGCCTGAACCCCATAAGTCTCTCAGATGCCACTTCATGTTTTATGCAAATTAGTTTTTTTCTTTATTTTCTATTGCTAGAATATATCGAGCCTTAATGGACCCAGACAAGAATTGGACTGCAAAAAATTAGAGCTACTGTCATAGTCTTTATGGATAAATGAAGGAAAGAGTGGGAAAAAAGTACACAGGGTGAAGGGTGGCGGGATTAGAGGAGGAGAAATTTTGTAAGATACTTTATAACATATGTTCTGAAAATTGTGATGTGTTATGCAATGAGATCTTAAATTATGTCCAGTGGAATGTATATTTTAACCATGAATACAGCAAGAATTCCTACATAAATGTTATTATCACAGCTCAGGCAAATGCTACAAAAATTTTCGGTTCCTCCAGGTTAGTCTAACTTATTCTTTCTGTTCATACTTAATGCCCATTTACTCAAAAATATAAATTCAGCTAGAGATATCTACTAAGTATGTGTGTGCAGACAACATCAAGTTGGGTGGGAGTGTTGATCTGTTTGAGGGCAGGAAAGCTCTGCAGAGGGATATGGACAGTCTGGATGGATGGGCCAGCTCTATGAGGTTCAACAAGGCCAAGTGTTGGGTCCTGTACTTGAGTCACAACAACCCCAGGCTATGCTACAGGCTTGGGGAAGAGTGGCTGGCAAGCTGACTGGCTGAAAAGGACCTGGGGGTATTGGTGGACAGGTGGTTTAATATGAGCCATCAGTGTGCCCATGTGGCCAAGAAGGCCAATAGCATCCTGGCCTGCATCAGGAATAGTGTGGCCAGCAGCACTAGGGAAGTGATTGTTGCGCTGTACCCAGCACTGGTGAGGCTGCACCTCAAATCATGTGTTCAGTTTTGGGCCCCTCACTACAAGGACATTGAGGTGCTGGAGTGTGTCCAAAGAAGGGCAACAAATTTGGTGAAGGGTCTAGAGCACAAGTCTTATGAGGAGCATCTGAGGGAACTGGGGTTGTTTAGTCTGGAGAAAAGGAGGCTGAGGGGAGACCTTATTGCTCTCTACAACCACCTGAAAGAAGGTTGTAGCGAGGTGGGGGTTGGTGTCTTCTCCCAAGCAACAAGAAATAGAACGAGAGGAAATGGCCACAAGTTGTGCCAGGGGATGGTTGCATTGAATATTATGAAAAATTTCTTCACCAAAAGGGTTATCAAGCTTTGGAACAAGCTGCCCATGGAAGCAGTGGAGTCACCATGCCTGGAGGTAAAGACGTGAAGATGTAGCACTTACCGACATGGTTAATGGGGACTTAGCAGTGTTGGGGTAATGGTTAGACTTGATGATCTTAAAGGTCTTTTCCAAGCAAATTAATTCTATGATTCTGTGATCAAACAAAGCACCTAATAATTATTTGGAAATGTAAAGGAAGAAGATGAAGTATTAAGAACTGTGAAGATGTACATAACTGTGAAATGTCTCACTAGGGACTTTATTCCTATCTCATTAAACTCTCTGGGAACTTTGCATTTATCCCTAGTGGGCATAATAGATTAATTCCTCATCTCATAAAGACACTGCATATTTACTGAATAGTGTGAATGCCTTTGCTGGATTGAGGATTTTAAGGTCACTTGATGAGTCCTCATTCTTTAAATTAGTACATAGAATTTCTCCCATTATCTGTCCTTCCTAGGAATGGTCCTTCTGAGAAGAAAAAGATGCTTGTTTGTTGTGTTGCAGTTTGTTTTTTCATTCACTGAAAGGATTAGTTAATAACAATAAAGTGAGAAAGAACAAGAGCTACATCTGCATGAAAGTGCATATTGCGTATTTATATTCCTCTTCATCTGATGCTTTCAGCATTCAAAAGATTTCTATAAAGTAACTCTCCAGCAGGAAACTGACCACTTACCTCAATATATGTATACCACAAAAGAAACAAAGCAATAAAATTCCAGCTGGAGTCTTGGTGAATATTTGAATATTTTACCCATTTGTATTGAAATCAGTGACTCATTCCTAATTATGAAACATTGTTTTCCAGTGTCTAATTGTTGTTGATTGAAAGGTTTTGTAATGCAATTATAACTCCAAAAGAAACAAAAGTATCAGTAAACACATTCCTTAAGAAAAATCATGAAAAACTGAGGAATTTTGTTCACCTTGTGATTCATGTCCTCCCATGGCAAACAGCTCTGAAAAGTTAATATCAGTTTACAAAGACTAGTAGAGGTGTCTGGCTAAATGTTTCATTGTTGGTTTAATTGTTTTTTTAGAATGCTTCCAAAGTTTACTTTCCCAACAGTTCCAGTTGCACTGGGCTGAAGTGAGTCTCAACACATGAAAACAACTTGAGTTGACTCAGAAATTACTTGGAGTTGAGCTGTGCAAAATCAATGAACAAAACAGTTGGAACTGTGGGAGTTAAATATATTAGCTACATGCTTGGGTGTATGTTTTAGTCCTTGCTTGAAAGTCACCTTGACCCCTCATGCTACTACATATCAAGAGCCTTATCACATAAGAACTTGGAGGAAAGTCATACAAGAAAAACTTAAAGTTTGTGAAAATTGGTGTTTTGTTACCAGATTCTGTTTTCCCTAGTGGCTGATGTGAGGGTCATCCCACCACACCTTTGACATTTTAAGAAGAATCTGTTGAAATACAACATCCCTGGAACAACCTGGGGCAGACCTGTTACTGCAGAAGAGCTCATGTTAGCAGATGGAAATAACTTTGACTTCCTCCAAAGCTCTTTCAACTTTGCACTAAAATGGTAACTCCAAGATTTTTGCTGTGAAAGACTAATTTTGCAACTACATGCTCTGATTTGCAATTTAATTTTAAATCACTGAAATACCTGACTATCTAAGGTGTGGGGTTTTTCATGTGATTTCTCTAAATGAAAATGAAAAGCAGGGTCCTGGATACCTGTGAATCATTACATTTGAAAAATACTCTATGCAAAATTAACATTATAGAATGTGATTTATTCTGTCTATCAGTGTCCTCTAATTTCAGTTAGAAATGATGTTACTTCGTGTTTGCAGATCCAAACAACTTATAGTGTTGCTGTTTTAAATATTCACAATGCTTCAACCTGAGATGTTCTACATAAGGCATGTCATTTTAGTATTGTGCTTGGGTGCCTCAGGCTGAAAACAGCAAGTATACGATAGTAAATGAAGGATTTTAATTCCTTCTACATAATCTCCATCTAGTATTCAGAGCTATCCTGAGGTATCCTTTTTCTGTAAATTATTGCTTTACATTACTCTTATAACAAGGGGTAGCTCTGATTAGCAAAATCAGTTTTCATTTGTTGGATTACTAAAACACTAGAGTATTTATGCCATCAAATATGTGTATTTAAGAATTATGTTCTGTGAAAAAAAAAGTGTTTAACATAGTTTATGAAGTAAAATATGGAAAATCTTATTTACATTCCCATTAAAAATATATTAGGTTGATTTTTTTCATGAGGCAACATTTTCATGCCAGAAAGATATCTTGGACTGAGTATATGTATTACCTGTGTCATGCTATAATAAAATAAACATCAATAATTTTGATTACTAATGGGAAATCATACCATGAGCCTCCTCCATCATTTCTGGATGAGCTGTGTCTTGAGAAATCAGCAAGCCTGTAAATGATATCACAGTGCAGTGGGAACACAAGTAATTTTATAATAACCTGCTTAACTTAGGTAAGAGGATGCAATAGGTACCAATTAGCCATATATCTGAATTTGTTTCTAAGGAGTAAGAACAATGTACTTTCCTACTATAATTCCAATGAAGAAAGATAAAGGCATGTTACATAGACATAAGTAGAAAAAGCTATTAGAAGGACTCAGTGATGTTTATGAACAGCAAAAAGTGCTCTTTGTACAGCTTTCCCATTAAAAAAAAATTAAATACATATCCTACTGTCACTATTATTTATCTTAATATTAAGCATTGCAAAAGTGTTTTTAAAAATATGGAGTTTAGAGCAAAGTAGAGTATTTCATAGTCAAATTAATAATAGGAAATGATGGTTCATTTAACAAGTCCAGAGAAAATGTCTACCCTTGATTATTTTATTTCATTAATACAACACATAGAAAATTCCATCTCCTTTATTACCTATTTAGATGTAAATATTTTAATTTCATACACCTATTAGTACACACATAAGGGTATTGATATATAATCACACCATTTTTGTACATCTTAGCAAAATTCTTGATTGTAGTAAACAGATATGTTGTGAATGACATTACTTGTACATTAAATTTTTTAATCTTAAAAATAACATGACATTTTGCTATCAGAATGATATAAAAAGAACACATGATAACAAAATAAAAATAAGTTTTTTAACTAATGCTGGATTAGTGATGTTTCCCTTTTAATTTTGTAGAGGTTACATTTCAAAACTTTATCATTATTGTTTTCACTGAATTATTCTTTATCATCTGCTTATCTATGGAGTAATACAAAGATTATATTCAGCTCCTACTGAAGTCAGTAAAAAATCCTGACTCACACATTAAATAAATAGCTCCAGTAGAGTGTGACATAAAGGACAAGAGATGAAAGATTATACTGTATAAAATATTGTCACCAAGGCGGGGAAAGTAGAATAGAGGAGTTTGAAAGGATCTTTAATATCTGAAAGGCCACTTTAATGGTATAAAATACAGTAAGATGCTAGCAAATGCTCCTGAGCCTACAAAACAATGTAAAGGTGCTCTACTAACATTTTTCTAGTTGTGGGGAACGGTTGGTCTTCTCCCCCCCAAATAAGACTAAATAAAATGCCTTTTAAGCCAGCAGAGGTGACTTTTGCTGATTAGTCAAGGACCTTGAACAGGCCTGCCTGTTCTACTGAGAGGGCCAAAGGCAAGTAAAGGAATACAAACGTGGTGATACAAAGGCAGCAAAATGGACAAAAGGTTATAGACTGCCCTGACAGTGCCCGCCTTGGCTTTGGACCCATGAATGCTAATTGGCTTTGGGCCTTATTAATATGCTAATAAGAAGAATGCATTGCGGCACTCACTTGAACAGTGACACTGAGAGTAGGCCGCACGGGACCAGCAAAAGTTGTCACGTTTTATATTCCAGGGACCCCCGTTTAACTTAGTGTGGCCAGGAGGGCCAGAGAGGTGATTCTGCACCTCTGCTCTGGTGAGACCCCACCTGGAGTACTGTGTACAGCTCTGGAGCCCTCAGCACAGGAAATACATGGAGGTGTTGGAGATGGTCCAAAGAAGGGCCACAAAGATGATCAGAGAGCTGGAGCACCTGTGCTATGAAGACAGGCTGAGGGAGTTGGGGCTGTTCAGCCTGGAGAAGAGTAGTCTTCAGGGAGACCATATAGCAGCCTTCCAATACATAAAGTCAGCCTGCAGGAAAGATGGGGAGGGGCTTTTCACCAGACGGGGCAGTGATAGGGCAAGGGGTAATGGTTTTAAACTGGAAGAGGATAGATTTAGACTAGATATTAGGAAGAAATTCTTCACCATGAGGGTAGTAAGGCACTGGAATAGCTTGCCCAGAGAGGTTGTGGATGCCCCCTCCCTGGAGGTGTTCAAGGCCAGGGCTGGATGAGGCTTTTGCAGCCTGGTTTAGGTTCCAACCTCCCTGCTATGAGCAGGGACACCTCTAACCTGGTGATCTTTAAGGTCCTTTCCAACCTTAACCATTCTATGATTCTCTAAGGAACAAAAAATAAATTGAAACTTTACGTGCTCCAGCATGGAGTCCTTCCCATGGGATACAGTCTTTCATTAACTATTCTGTGGTTCCTTTCCACAGGCTGCAGTTCTTTAAGAACTGCTCCATTGTGGGCCCCTTCCATGGGATGCAGTCCTTCAAGGGTAGACTGCTACAGTGTGAGTCCCTCTGGACTGCAGCTCTTGCCAGAAAACCTGCTCCTATATGGGCTCCTCCCTCCACAGGACCTAAGGTCCTGCAGGCAGCCTGCTCCAGTTTGGGCTCTCTATGGAACTCACCTTCTTTCAGGGCACGTCAACCTGCTCTGTCAACCTGCTCTGATGTAGGGTCCTTTGTGGGCTGCAGGTGGATGTCTTTTCCATTGTGGTCCTCCGTGGGCTGCAAGGGTACAACCTGCATTACTTCAGTCTTCTCCACAGGCTGCAGGGGAGTCTCCTCCAGCAAGTGGAGCACCTCCTTCCCCTCCTTCTTCACTAATTTTGGTGTCTGCAGGGCTTCTTCTCTCACTCTTTTCTCACTGCTCTCTCTCACAGCTGCTCCACAGTATTTTTACTCTTGCTTGAATATGTTATCTCAGAGATGACACCATCATCACTGATAGTCTCATATTTGGGTTCATTTTGGAGCTGTTTGGAATTGGTTGTGGAGGCCAGAGAGCGACACCCAACCTCCTCTTCCAGAGGCTACATCCACAGCCCTCCTGCTACTAAAACCTTGCCACACCAATCAGTCATCACAGTGCAACATGTTGTGGCATGTAGCCTTTTGGGGGGTTTAGCTCGAGGTCCTAATTTTATCCTATTTACCACTATGCTCTGCAACTTCAACTAAAAGTAAGTTAGAAGGATGTGAAACTACTGTCATTACTTATACAGGTAGGCCTAGGGTCACTGGGGAGATTAGAGATGATCATTACATCCCGAGAAGAGAAATATTTTTCAGTCTTGCAAAGCTTCTTTTTTTTTTTTTTTTTTTTTTTTCCCTACACAAAACTTCTTGATAAAGGATCAAAACATCAAGTCCCCAAAGGAAAAACTGAAAAAAAGGGTTATTGCAGATTATATACTACATGCTATGACACTGTTTAATTTCTGGTTTTTTATATATGCTTCTTTTTACATAGTATTAGTTTTTCATTTGAAAATAAAGTATATTATTTATGTATTTACATTAAATTATATAAAATGATAAAATTATGCTGCATATAATGAACTCACCTCCAGTTATGCATAATAGTAGAGTCTCACAGAGAATAAATTATGATCCAACTGATTAGCTATGGGTGAAATATTGCATTGGTAACAGGCTCTGAATAATTTTTCAACCAATGAACTTCAGCTAACTCCTTACCACATGTTTTTTAATAACCTGTATGTCTTTTTGATAGGCAAGCTCCACATGACAAATACTCATCTGCTAGTGGAAATACAACTCAAATAATTCAGCTCCACTTTGTTTTATCCTAGTGTAAACATACTCAGATTTCTTGTCTCTACATGTGTTCTTATAGCCAAAAAAGGGTGGTTAGAGCTAATTCAATTTCTGTTTGATCACTATCACATAAGAATGACAATAGGCTTCCATAGTTGCATATTTCAGTTCTTTCAATATTTCACAGCTGCAATTACAGAACTGCTATGCCCCACTCTTTCCCATTTGTTCCTAAAGAATGGAGCACAGAATTGATAGGCACCTTATTACCTAAAAAAGCTCTAAAACCTGCCATCCTGTGTCCTTTAGAACTTCACAGTTTAAACTCATTTTCAGGAGGAAAGAAACTGCTGTTATCTTCAGAATAAGAGAGGATCTCATTGATTGTTTACCTTGAATATAAAGCATTTCCAAAAAAATTAGCAGAATATAAAAAGTAGTATAAGAAAAAAAAATCAATGACTCTGTTGGAAATAAGCTGGCTTATTTTTAAACTTTGCCTCTGTTAAATCTCACAAGTAGAATGTGAGGAGAATGAAGACATTAAACTTTTAAGAATTTTACTTCACTTAAAATATGTGATTTTTAATTAGCAAATTAATTTGTTGCTTTTTTAAAATGCAGTATCTACAGGGAGGAGTATCTGGGTAATTAAACAAAAGTATTAGTATGATTTAAATTGTACTTCACTAATTTTTCATGCTAAGTAATGTCTTCATGTAGCAAGTTACTTCACCTAGATAATGTGTTGTCTACCATAAATAGCTTTTCTTTCCTCACTGTGATATTTAGTTCACGTTCCGAAGTTGAAAGATGGATTAAAGTAGAGATTAAAAAAAAATAAAAGAAAAAAGAAAAAAGAAAAAAAATTAAAGAATGTGGTTCAACTCTTGATTAAGAAATGTACATGCATGCATATGGGTTTCTATAGATCTGCTAGTGATCTATAGAACAAGAGAGACCTTGGACTCAACTGTGTTCCTCCAGAGAGTTGACTGTTGTGCTTTAAGACATTCTCAGGTATTGGAGGCATGGGTGGCAGCTATTTGCAGGACCTATGAGGTTTCTGCAACTTCCTGACTTACACCTACAGTCAATGCAGTCAGTATAATTTAACTGCCCAGCTGTGAGAGGATCAATAATATGCAAGCTTTCCTAAGACGTAGTTCCTCTAGGAACTTCCTGGTTTCCAGCTCTCTCTCCCAAAATGTACAGATTTTCCACAGGTCCTGTGCTATGTCTGCGAGCTCTGAATGGCAGAAATAAATACATTAAGTAACTCAAACAGTATTAGAAACCAGTGTGTATGCAACTGAATCCTGCCCAAAATATCTTTATTGGCAGGAGCTGAATGACAGGCTCCACTGATAGCTCTGACTAGATCTCTGTAGATTGTATTAGGACCTTACACACATAATGTTCATGTAGACGCTTCCATTTAGAAACTGAAATTTAGGTGATAATTCTGAAGTGAATTCAGGCCCTTCAGTGAGATTAATGCCATTCTGCATTACTCGCCAAAACTGAAAAGAAAAATGAATGTTTAACTATACTGCTTCCCTTTTTTCATTCAATGTGTTTTCAAGCCACCATTAAGGATCTGAACAGAGACTTCTGCAGCTTTTTATTTTGAATTATTTGTGTTTTGAAAAAACTCTAATAGTTTCCACACTTCATCATTTTATATATTCTTGAGTTTTACAGAGTTGAAAAATAAAGACCTTGGATCAATTTAGGAATATCTTTACTGGAATTTTCTGTATGAAATCTCCCAGTAAAGCACCCTCTGCAGAAACTCTTCACAAAATCTGATAGTCAGCTTCTCCATTGTATGTGATCATTATAAGCACTATAAGCACAAATTGGGAACTAACACAGTTGCAATTTTCTACTCTACTCCTCTCTAGTGAGGTCTTCAACAAGTTGGGCTAAATTAAGAATTTATTAGCCATGTCTGTAAAAAAGCAGGTTTCATTCCTATGCACTTGTGATCGAGTTCTGACTAACAAGCGTGGGCATCTAATTTATCTGTCACAAAACCAATAATGCTTAAGACCAAGGCTTGACTACATGGAAGACTGCAACGGAGAAAGTGATTTTGATATCTAAAATCTGTTCCCTTCAGCTGTTCTGCTCAGTTTAGGTGTTTAGTGACTTTTCTCACTTCTGATGGTGTAAGAAGTCAATTCTGGCAGCCACAGACCAGAGAAGAATATTTTGCTCACAGTAGTCACCATGGCTAGATTAGGCACGTGGAAAAGCTACTCAGATACGGCTTTCAGACAAATATAAAAAAGAAATGGAGTAAACTAATGGTAGTTTCTTATACCAATAAGGTATTCAGTGATCCTTAAAAAAATAAATGAAGAAAGACTTTAAAATCCAAATCCTTGACCGTTAACATCCAAGAATATTTTTTGGTTTTGGTAGTAGAGGCTGTGAGACAAAAATCAGTCGTGTTGAAAAAGAAGGGGTGTTACAGTGGACACAGAGATGAAAATGAGCCACTCCTGGGGCTCACTCCTGAGACCCTTGCTGTTAAGGTGTACTGGGCTGTAGCAGGATGCTGAGCTGTCTGGTGCTGGGCTTCTGAGTTCAAGAAGGATGAAAAAAAACTAAAGCAATTTTTAGACAAGGGCTGTCAAGTCAGTTTGAGGCCTCAGCCACAGCCATTAAGGAGAGTTTGAGAACATTAGGTTTAATTTGATGAAGAGGAAGCTAAATCGTAGCTGCCTTCAGCACCGGCATGGGGAAATATAAAGAAGACAATGCCAAACCATATTCAGCAGTGCTAGAAGCTGTCAGAGGGGGCACAGGCTACAGGCTGTGATTAAGGGGGTTTAGGTCCGTCATTGAGAAAAACTTTTTTCTTGGGAGGATAGTGTGGCACTGGAACTGATTACTCAAAGGAGGTGAGATCTCTTGAAGTTTTGCTGGCCTGGGCTAGAAACAGCAAAGGAGTGGTGTGCGTGATAGTCCTGCTTTGAGTGGGAGGACTTGACAACTTCAGAAGGTCGCTTCCAAACAACGCTTCTATGATTGCATGAAAACATTGGCATTTTTTTTATCCTACTCCATTTCCAGTTGTTTAAATGTTATACTTCTATGCTTTAGTATTTGTTTTCAAAATTTCTATTTGAATAAAATAAAAAATAGTGATTAACGGTTATTTTATTAATCTATTTTCCACAAATGCGGAATCTACTTTTTACAGAACAAAAGAATCCTAAGAATATTATATTTGCCAAAACCAAAATATGTCAACATTTCTGAATGAAAATAATTTAGTTTGTAAATCTAAAACAACGGATTGTTTTGCTGTTACTTGCCACGAAAGTAAGTCTAGAAAGCTTATATAAACAAGGAAATCTACTTTTTTAAAAAAGACTGGAATGAATGGCTGTGGCATTCAGAATATATAGTGCTTGTCTCGAACAATCCAAGAGATAAGTGATGGACTCTGGCACTCAGGATATCTGTTGTCTGTCCTGTGGCATCTGAGAGTTAAACAACAGCTGTTGATGAACTAAAGAGATGTCTCAGCAACCCACCCACCCCTCTTGCAGCAAGTAACTGGGGACTTTAGTGTGGGACATGCTGAGCTTGGAGAAGAAGATCTACAGCTGGCTCTGGGAGCAGGATATCCAGTGATAACCAGACCTTGATATCTCATGAAAGCCACCAACTTAGCAGGACAAGATAAAGAGTGCCACCTCCTAGGACCAAAACCACTGCAATAAACTAAGCCTGTGGTGCCAGTTGTCTCGACCTCCTTTTTGTATGCAGAGATCTCCAAACAAAGACTATCTGCAGGACTTAGCCCAGACCTACCCCCCCCCTCCTATCTCAGAGGACTGAGAAGATAGGAGTTTTTCCCTGACGCAGGGAGAAAAGTGGGGGTGCAGTGGGCAAGAACTGTATAAAAATCTGGGACTCCGTGGGTGCATTTGAAGCACTTCCCCACCAGGAACCACTTCCCCACCGACGACATCGCTGGACCGTGGGTGGTAACTATTCTCTCGCTTGCTGTCCTCTTATCTCTCTGCTTTCTCCTTTCTTTTCTGTCTCTGTTTTCCTGCCTGTCCTATCCGCTCTAGGGACCTTTGCTGTGTTGCTCTAATAAAATTTTGTTGTGTGTGTGACATCTGACCTCGTTTGCGTCTTAATTTCACCATTGGGGATCACCTTTAAAAAAAATGGCCACGTATCCGAATACCGGATCGTGACAATGGCACAAGTTCCAAGTCCAAAGACAGCGAGCCTGGAGGTGGAGATTACCCTTCAGCTGGTACAAAGATGAATGTTTGATTCAGTCTGGCAATTTGAAGGATTTTGATTCACAACAAACCAATGCAAGTGCAAATACTTCATTTTTAAGACACGGAAAACCAAAGCATTTCTTCTGGAAAACTCAGAGCGTTACAGAAAAGAATGGAATATTGGAAATAAGTAAAATACAATCATATTAGAAAATATATCAGTACTGTCACAATTATATATATTCTTTTCAGAGTCTTATGTCTCTGCTATTTGTAGAGCGTTTTCTGAGCACAAAGCAAATTTCTCAGAAATGAGTTATTAACTCCTCAATAAAGGACTTCACAAGTTTCACCTAGCAGGAGAAATGTGTCAGAAATTATTAAATAACTATTAAAATATTGGCCATGCACTTTTATATGCTGCCTAGTTATAGTGTTCTTTTGTTATGTATGGATGGCAGATTTTTAATGTTGTGATATATCCCAAAATCTACTTTTCCTTTGCTTGTACCTTTCAAATTTTATAATCTTTCCATGGGAAGAAGGGAAGTGTGCTCCCTTGTTAAAGCCAATATGAATACACTTTTTAATAAAAAGAAGTGTTGCTTTAGTGGCCAAGACAGTTAAAATTTCATACATAGGAAGGTCTCACTTTCTCACTTATTTTAAGTCACAGGATAAGACAGGGCAGGCCTACATATCCCAGATGCTCTCCATGCCACAGCAATCTTCTGATTCTTCACATTGTAGGTCTGTGTAGCCAGTGAGAAACTGCCTTGAGAACATGAGGCATCAATACCAGCAATAACCTTTTCACTTCTTAAGTAACCTACAATTGGCAATAAAAATAGGCTCAATGACTTTGTGTCTGATGATCTGCCTGATACGTTACACCAGCATTTACATCATCTTCACAGCAATGGTGTCAGAGGACCTCATCTTGTTTTATTTTCTGTTTTGATAGATATGTCAAAAGAATAACAAATAGTTGAATTATCTAGGCTTAGTAATGTATGTCTATTAACTATGCCCTGTAACTGAGGCATGCAGCTCTTGCAATAGTAGGCTAAAAAATGTATGAGCTCAAAGTATTGTAATGCTAAATTGTCATGTGTGTTTCGTACATGGCAACAGCTAGAAATTTCACATCTATAAAATCTATCTGATGAAATTGAAAATAAAAGCTATTTTATAGAGATTTGACCCTTCTGAATATGCAATTGTTGTTTCCTCTGTCCAGCAACAGCCATATTTCTTTACAGACATGGGCAACTAAATTGTCATAGGAGTTGTTTTGGATTTTCTACAAACAAGGGAGGGAGTTTTGTAGCTCTGTTGATACATGGCAACTCATTAAACCATGTTAAATTAATTGTTTCCAATAATCTCATTTTAATAACGTGCTGCTTTTCATGAACAGAATTTTATGTGTAGTTTATGTGTATCAGAAAGCAGAATTAAAAGTTAATCCCTTGAAGAAGTATGCTCAAACTCATTTCACTCATTTCCAAATACACACATACACAAATACACAAATACACGTGGCCAGTGTAAGGAAAAAAACCCAACACTTATCACATATGGGTAGTCAAACACTGGAATAGGTACCGAGACAGACTGTAGAATCTCCATGCTTGGAAGTATTCAAAACTCAACTGGGCATGGGCCTGAAAAACCTCATCTCAATTGGCTCTACTTTGAGCAGCAGCTTGTACCAGAGACCTCCATAGGTGCTGTCTAAAACACATCATTCCATGTTCCAGTGATTCAATATAGATTTAATTACTAATTTCTAATCAATTCTCCTTTTTTTTTTTTTTTTTTTTAATGTTTCCTTCTTTTACATTTTCTATATTTTTAGCTTAGATTTTAATCCGGGGAGGGGTTTCTTAACTTTACTATCAGCGAATCATAGAATGGTTTGGGTTGGAAAGGACCTTAAAGATCATCTAGTTCCACCCCCCCTGCATGGGCACGGACACATTCCACTAGATCAGGTTGCTCAGAGCCCCATCCAACCTGGCCTTAACACTTCCAGGGAGGGGATATCCACAACTTCCATGGGCAACCTGTGCCAGTGTCTCACCACCCTCACACTTAAGAATTTCCTCCTAATGTTTAACCTAAATCTCCCCTCTATGTTTACTATGTTTGCAACAGCTAATTAAAAAAAAGATGTTTGACAAAACCATTTACTTTTATAATATTCACCCTAAGATGTCAAAATAAGTAAACATTCATGGTTATCAATTAAATTATGTTCCAATTAGAGCTGACTGACAGGTTGTGGCCTGTTAGGATCTATAGAAGTTAAGATAACAAAATTAACGTTGTATGCAGTGATGCTCACTGCCTCCCACTTATTGCTGAATTCCAAAATCAGTGTTTCTCCACTGTCCTTAGCTGATGTGTTTCCACAGTTTGCGTGAATATTTCTAACTGGTTGATTATATTGTAGCTGGTCTGTTGATTCTGGTTAAGATACTATTCCTTGTTTGCCTTTGCTAGCTTTTTCATTTTCAACTGAAAGTGCAAGGCTTAGTTTTTATTAGCCATTTTATGGCCACTGGTGCAAAAGACCATAATTTAAGTTGTTTAATGGCACCACGTCTCTTGCGTTTCTGTCACGTGAGATATCTAAGACTTGCCACTGTGTCAAAACTAATTTTCGGCTTCTCAAGAAATCAAGCATTGAAGAAAATAAAACAATACAAATAAAAATAAAAAGCAAAACGAACAAACCCCAAAAACCAAAAACAAACCCCCAGACATTCCTACAATTCATTTGCATTTTGATAAATTATTATATTACAGAACTAGGAGACTACTAGTGGGTATGAGAGATTCAAAGTGCAGGGACTCACATAAACGATTTGCAATTAAAAGCATAGCAACAATTTTTGTTATTATTTAATGTACCAGTCCAAATATTCTAGCAACGCTGTACAATCAAGGGCATCACTTTCTCTTTTCTTTTGCAACAACAGCAGAAATTTAATTCGCAGTCATTAGCAATGTCTTGTTTACACAAAGATTATTGTTCAAATCAGTTTCGGAAAAGTAATTATGCGCTTAACACTTGGAAGAAATCCTCATCATCCTGGAAACTGCAGTGATGCAATCCTTTCAGTAGGATCAGGTTTAATAATCCACTGCCACTTGCACAGCACCTCCCTCTTCCTCCCTTTTCCATAGTAATAAGGGTGTTTGGCAGCCCGAGAGGGGGTACTGCGTGATGACCTGGCTCTGTGTTTAATGGAAGAGAGGGGCTGGTGCTGCTGCAAAACCCAGGGGGGGAATTCAGCTGGGGATAAGTTGTATCTTTGCATGTAAAAGCTCCATGCTGTTCAATCCCACCACTTCTTCAATTAAAGAATGATTCTGTTAGGATTTTGCCAGTGGCAATGAGACAGCTGGCGAATGTCTGTTACCCCTGAGTGCTTCCAAATATTGTATCTTCCAGCCCATGGGATATAGCAAAATGTGTGGTTTGATATCATGTCTCAAAATACAGGCTCTGAAAGATGCTAGTGCTGGGACTATATAAAAATGTCAGGCAATTAGGTTTTTCTGTTATGTGTGCAGAATAAGTCCCTTAAGTACCAAAAGATGTACTGAAGAAAAACAGGGCTAGCACCCATGTGGCTGTGGCTAACAAATTACTTACCCTTCCTCTCTTTGTTATTGTGGTAACTCGAATAAAACTCATCCGGCTGGTCGAAATTGAAACACACGTGAAGAAGAACATATGTATTGTTGTGCTGTGGCTTTCTGCACACATTACCAAGCACACATTACATTACTATCATCAATCATTTTAATCTGGTTCTTGAATAACTGGCCATTGGCTCTGCCTCTTTGAATTTACAGATTTAATTTCCTAAGGAAAACGACTCCTTTAGGAACTTTAAACCTGAAAAACAATACCTATATTCTCTAATAAAGTATTCTCAGAAACATTTGTGTAAAAGTCTGATTTCCTCTGTGTACCTCCTCTATACCATTAGAAAGAGTCTTACAAGAGTTTTAAGTATACTTAGTTTTTACTAAAGACCTTCTAAGATCTTTATTGGTGGATCTGCCTGATATAATACTTCATATATCCAGACTCTGACTCCATTGGATAACTACTCAGGCTGTCCTGAAAGTAGACATGTGTCACTTTTTATCCCCCCAACACTGCAATGGCTGCATTCTTGCTAATTCAAACGCAAACAAGAGACAAATCTGTTCACATAATGTCTGGGTCATTGTTCTGCAAAGGCAAACCTTTACTTTTGCTGTTTTATGAGAGTCGTACTGAGACTATTAGCCTCTACAGTCAAGTACCTGGCCTCTGAACATGTCATGTAAAACCTCATTCTTCAAAGTGACTGTGTAATACTCCGACATAAGTGGAATATACCTCTTCATCACAGAGCCTTTCCCTTACCTCCTGACATGCATGAATGAAACTACTTTTATAATAAACCTGCTTTTTATGTGTTGTGGTTTAACTCACTAAGCCCCACACAGCTGCTTGCTCACTCCCCCATGGTGGGATGGGGGAGAGAACTGGAAGGGTAAAAGTGAGAAAACTCGTGGTTGAGATAAAAAACTGTTGCATAGGTAAAGCAAAAGCCACATGTGCAAGTGAAGCAAAGCCAGGAATTCATTCACTCATTGCCATTGGTGGGCAGGTGTTCAGCCATCTCCAGAAAAGCTGAGCTCCATCATGCATAACGGTTACTTAGGTAGACAAATGCCATCACTCTGAACATCCCCTCTTCATTCTTCTTCTCCCAGCTTTATATACTAATCAGAATGTCATATAGTAGAGAATATCCCTTTGGTCAGTTGGAGTCAGCTGTTCCAGCAGTGTCTTTTCCCAGCTCCTTGTGCAACCCCAGCCTACTTGTGGGTGGTTTGAGGAGCAGAAAAGGCCCTGACCCTGTGTAGGCACTGCTAAGCAACAACTGAAACATCTCTGCATTATCAACACTGTTTTCAGCACAAATACAAAACACAGCCCCATACCAGCTACTATGAAGAAAATTAACTCTATTCCAACCAAACCCAGCACATTATTTTATATTATTTCATTATTTGGATCAGTGTCAAAACCATTTCAGTTCTGCTACTCTGATTGCCTCAGTCTTGACTAATGATTTTCACTGATGTAGGCCATTTACACAATATGCTGAGCATTCTGTCTTTTTGATATTTAGTAGCAGGCTACTATTGAACTCAGAGAGTCCTCTTAACCCTGTAATCCAGTGCACTGTAAACACAAGAGCTTTGTTTTCCAAAGTGAAGGTACTAAGTGGTACTAATGTAACCTTACCAGAGAGCAAAGCGCAGGCCACACATTTTCTTGCATCTTGTCCCTAGTCACTGGCAGAAGCGGAGAGAAGAGCCCTTGGTTTTCAAAAGGAAGTGGGTGAGGCTGATAAAGAACTGGGAAAAGTCACAAGTTGGAACATAAAGTAACAAAACAACTAAATGCCAGACTGTGTTTTAGCTACCCCACTGTACATTTATGCAAAGTTCATTACAGTGTGGCATACCCTGCCTGAAGAGACATTTGCAAATTATTATATCAAGCTACAGTAAGTTGTTGAACATTGCAGCTGGGAAGTGGGAAAAGATCTGATGACTCTTCCCCTCATACCAAGTAACAAAGATAGGAAGTGTGACCAGCTGCTGAATAGCAAAGATTTGCTCTTTGAAATGAGCATCCACATTTGATTTCATAAACCCAATAGAGCTGACAAAGATTAAACTGTAAAAGACTCTGATCAGAAAAATTGGATAGAAAGTAAATTTCCAGAGACTTCCATTTCAGTTATATTATTACATTATGAACTACTGCAAAGACTAATGGGGGCTAAGCACAACAAACAAAGTGATCTTTTTGTACTATACTGGTTACTTATAGATTTTTTACACCATAACCATTGAGATAGTTTCATATGATGCCCATATTTCTATGTCTTATAAAGAAATCACAGTTAATGAATCTCTACATGGAAAAACTGGATTGTTTCACATTTGAAGGCAATCAGATAAAATGGTTGCTTATTAAAGTAAAAATCTGTAACTGGTGGCAGTAGGGAGGATAAAGCTGTTTCAAATCAAAAGTTTGTGGCTAGTCCAGTTCTAAAGCACCTAAATTTGGTTTAAGCAACCTAATTTTTGACAAGCACAGTGATTCTGCACTAGTGCAGAGACATCGACAAGCAGCAAATAAGAATCTGAAAATACTATAAAGTGTCAAGTCTCTTCTACAACAGGAGTCAAAGGAGGATTAATCATAGAGTTGTACAGGAACTGGAGCAGACATATTTATAAAAAGTTATTGTGCTTGTATGGAAGTGCTATGGGAGAAGCTTATTTGAATAAACAATCCATCCTTCATTTTCTAATGTGACAACTAGAAATACAGGGAGCAATGAAAGATGCAGGTAGAGTTTCTTTAGCTGGAATCACTCCACAGACTCATGGCAATACAAAGGTATAAAACTATAAATTATTAATTAAGTTATCTGGCAGAACACTCGGATCCATAGTTCATTCATAAAATGCCATTTATCTCTGATGATTCTTTTGTTTCAATGAAAAGATAACATAAATGTGGAGAACATTATAACAAAACCACCTTTGTTGATTTTTTTGGAGCTGCTACTAATTTGTATTCAGAGACAGCTTAATATAACATACTAAAAGTTTCTTCTAATGATTGCCAGCTACCAGACACCTTTGATCTCCAAACCAAAAAGGTTGGCCACCATTACTTTACTGTTACAAATTACCTATGCAGTGAGAATCCACCTTGGATCCCTCCATCTTCAGCTCCTTTTTGACACACACATACGGTCAGAAACTTTGCTGATCTAGCAGAGCTTGCCGACAGGTGACCCAACTTGCTCATTGTTGCACTACAGATCTTGTGTTAAATGAAGACTAGATCCAAAGTTCAGTGTGCTGTCTCTTTTGTACTTATTCCTCCTTTTAGCTGTGTTTTAAAAAATACGAGTAGCAGATACAACTATGGCATTCATTTCCTCAAGCTCTTCTATCAAGTGTAATCATCCCTGGTAATCATAAATGAAGGCTGGACAACAATCTCCAATATACCAGATCCTGTACAGTCTAGGTCTATTGGAAAGGACAGTTAGAAAGTAGGCAAGACAGTGATAATAGGAAGAATCTCTACTGATATGAAAGATTTTGAGTTAAAAGCCTGAGTTTTCTACCTCACTACAAATTGCATACCTGTGGTATGTCAGTATAATTTGAATTAAAAGGCATATTCCTAGAGGTCGTTGTCAATGTGTGATAAGTTTAAAATGCTTGAGTTACATCATAAAGTACCAATAGAGGTAATACAACAATAATTATGGGAGTTAATTAAGAATAGAATTTGATTAAGATCTCCAGAGTACAAAAATATTGTTATCACCAGCCTCCCTTCCTCTGCAACCTGTCAGATTTCTAGTTTTCGCTTTCAAAGTTAAAAACACTCAGCATAGATCAAAGGAAGGAGCTGCATATTGAAATGTACCTCTTTGAGATTTTCACATCTCAGAGTGATTTTCCTATAGCCTTTATCACAACATGGAATTAAGCCAGTCCAAACACATTAAAAGAAGAAACCTTGCACCCAGCTAGGCTGAAAAGAACCTAGAGTCTGTCAGAGGATTAATAAAAAAAAAAAAAGTTGACTACATGGGGTTTGGGCTATTCCATTTGCAAATAAGGATATTTTTACCAGATGTCTCAAACATTGTTTTGCACCTCTGCAAATATGATAAAAGTAACACCTCTTTTCCCTCAATTGCCCTCAAAAACTCTCAATGAGCAGTTAATTTTTCTGAATTCATGTCTAGCTTCAGATTTGACACTAAAAAATACAGCTCATATATACAATAGAAAGCAAAATTGTTTTCTTTTTAAAAGACAAGCCACATGAAACAAAAAATACTAACAAAAACCACATTGGAGGAGCTCTGGGAACAAAATTCATATTTGATCAAAGTATGATTGCTGGGAAGGATTAGCCAGCTCTGGGAAAACAACAGGAAAAGAATACACGCTTCTTGTTGTAGCTCCCTCTTAAAGGACAGTGAGCCAAATAGTTTAGAAATGCAGTAAGTGTCACTAAGCTTTGAGCATATCTTTAGCTTAATGATACATACCATCTCGTAATATATGTGAACTGTAACCTTTTGCTGTATTTATGAAGCTAACAGAAAGATGCTTTCTTCAGAAAGGAAACTTCTTTCTTGCTTCCTGCCCTTTCCTCCCACTGCTTCTTGCCACACAGCTGAGAAATGTAACATTCGTTCTTTTCGTGTGTTTTCATGATAACTTCTCACAAAGCTAAGTAACAGTAGCAGAGAAATTGGCCTAGCCTGTGTTGTCTCTGCCAGAGAGTGAAAAATAAAGAGTAAACAATCCTTGTCTCGAGGCAGTGGTTATTTAGAGTTTCAATTCAGACAGAGGCCTCTTACTATCTGACCTTGCCAGAAAGGGCTGTTAGTAAGTGGATGCTAGAGATCATTTCACTCAGACCGACAGTAGCTTTAAAGCTCTAACAAGATTTACCAGAAACTCTATGATAAATGCACTTGAAAAAGGTCAAGAAAACACTGACAGTTTTATTGTTTTGTCTTATTACTTCTTATTTCATCTGCTCTTTTATCTACATATGGTGACCTTTCACAGAAGTCTAAAACATATTAAAAAAAAGAAAAAAAAAAAAGAAAAAAAGCCTATTTTGAATTTAAACGTAAAACTTCCGTAGGCCTCAAACTCATTTTCCCTTGATTATTAAAACCTATTACCAAAATGCTTTGCATATTTTTCTTCCCCTTTTTTTATCTTTTTCTTTATTTTTTTAAAGCTAAAACATAGCTCAGTCAGAGAGATAAGGTAGAAACTAATTGACATTTAGAGGGGGAAATTGTTTGATTGTCTTGGCATTGAGAAAAGTTACGAAAATTAGAGTTTCAGTATACTTATGAACCTGTTTTATGCAAACAACTTAGAAACTGAAATTTTCTTGACTGTAGAAATACGCCCATGCAGATAAACAAAAATACTAAAAAAGAAATATAATTTGTATCATCTGCACTGAAAATTCTTTTGTCATAATTAAAGCACGTTCCCCTCATGAGAAGATTCATTGTTCAAAGGTGCGTTTAAGTGTCCCCAGAGCACAAGGGTTTTTGCTTCTTGCATCAGCTTGCTTTCTTTGTGTCTGGGGAAGAGACTACACCTCCCTTCCAGGCACGGCTGTTTCAATAAGACCATCAATGTGATTTATCTCTGGCCTCATAACTCTAGTCATTCTATTGCTGCACAGTGAAATATCACTCCTAGAAACTCTTCTAGCCACACTCTTCAGGTCGGTGGAATTTTAAGAGCTGATGAGGGATGGTATTATTTGGTCTCCATGCTGCCTGTTTGCCAGATGTGTCTCCTTGTTGAAGTTCCCTTGGTATCCCTCTGGTCAAGGAAGACTGTTAATTCTTTTAGCTTGGTCAAATTCCAGTTCAGGGAGCTCTATTCTATCTATATAACCTCCCTTCCCCCACTTCAATAAGAGTATCTGAGGGTTTTGTTAGTTTGTTTTTCTGATCCTCATATAAACAGTCCCATAGTGTTCTTTCATATTGTGATATTTTGTAATTCATTTGAAAATACACCATATCATAATAAGGTAAGGAAAAAATACTGGTATAAGTCAGTTCAAATTCAAGACTTCAATGTCCCTAAATTATCAGTTTTTAAATATGTAGAGATTGAAAACACCATGTAAACACGGGGTCATTTTCACACTTTATTCAGAAGAAAAAAAAAGTGGGAATTGCTTCACTAGATCCATTCATATGAGCTGTTAATCGAAATACAGAACATTTTCCAACATATGTAAGATGAAAATTGAATAATATACTCACAAGTATGACCCCATGCTATTGTGCAAAGAGGATGCATAGATCATAAAATTAGGTGAAACAACAGCAACCTGGAGAGTAGTAATGTTAAGAAGGCATGAACAAATGAGCGTGGATATAAAACAGCAAATCATATTTAGATATTTCTTCTGAACAGTTGTAGTTTGCTTTTTTATTTTAAACAAAATAGATTTCATTTTTCTAGGAATATTTTCAGAATCCAGAGAATTCTGACTCTGTTCAACCTTTGTTTTTTTGTCTTTTGTGCAATGGTTTTGTTTCAGTTTACACAAATTCTGCCCACTATTTTTCTTTTTCTTATTTCTTTTCCTAGGGAATTTACAAGGATCTCACACAACCTAATGTGATTTTTGTAATTCTACAATCATGAGTGGCTACTGTCATGTATTCAAAGATATTTAACAATTCCAACGTTGCATTTATTGATTCTTACATTTAATATTGTTATGACTGATAAAGTTAATTCATGCCTTTCTTTAACATCTGAGTCAATTATATAATGGATTTTGTTATCAAGGAAACAGTTCAGGAGTGGGTCTCGGTGTTTGGGGGGGGGAAGGCCTAGTGAAGGATTATTTGCCTGTAATTGGGAACTTCATAATTGCTCTACATTTACAGTATAAAGTTCACAATGTCTTGATTTATATAGCTTCAACTTCTATAGAAAACAATACTAGCAGTTCTGAAGAAAATGCTGACAATACCTAAACTCACTGATGTTGAGTTTCAGCTCGTGTACTTTTGCTTCAAGTTTGCAAATTAAGCCCTTCCAGAGTAGAGGACTTGCATCTTGTGCTTATTCAAAACAGCAGAAGGCAGGGCATGGAACTGGTATAAAGCCTCTTCTCCATATATCTTAATGTAAGCACTGCATATTCTTTAAAGGGAGGCTTGGGAATGGTACTAGTTAAAGCACACTGAAACAGAAAAGGGTGAATGCATCACATAACTAATGAGAAATTGTAGCTTGGAGACAACCTTGTCCACTCAAAGGAGAAAGAGGAGCAAGAACTCTTCCACAATTTTCCATAAAAATATCTAAAACCGCTCACATAAACCTCTGGTCACTGTTGTCACTAAGGAGTCTTGATCAGTTTTTCTCAAAGGCTCATCTGCCATAGGCTGAGCCCAGAATTCATGATGAATGAACAGCACCGTATTTGCTTCCAGACTTTTTCACAAACTCCTTTTTAAATTCAAATATACTTACCCACATTTTCCTTTTGGTAAACAGCTTTCACTTTACCAGATGTCTTGCCCGTGAAACCCAGTTGGTAAAAATGACCTCCAGGGAAGCAATACTAGCTGAAGCAAATAACTTCTCAGAATTCCTAAAGCTTTTTCAAGCACCCTCACTAAACCTCATTTATATCAGTCTTTCTTGAAAATGGAACAGCGTTACTGTTTGTCCTCTTTTTTCCATACTTACTGATGTTATATGAATGACAAAGATGAAGATGAGCATCTTCCAGTCAGTATATAATGCCATCAGTCTGACAGATAAACTTGACCACAGTGTAATTATGTTTTTAATCTTGGTATTCAAATATTAGAGAAAGCCATAAAATTGAAGTTCTTTATTTTAGCAAAGTCCATATGTCTGTCTTAAAGACTAAAATATCCTCCCTTCAGCATTTACAATGTGGACACACCTTATACACCAACGCAACATCTCTTTGTCCTAATTTTTTTGTATGAATGCCCACGAGAATGGAAAAAACTTTTCAGGAGTATTGAATTTGTGGGCTAGAAGAAGAAGATGGGAAAAAGAAGAGATTAAAAGTAGCAACAAAGCTAAGACAATTTTCGTCACACTTACTTTTTTCTGTTCTCCCATATGATTATATAAACCTTCCAACAAAAACCAGGTAAGTACACAGCAAGAGACCTTTTAATAGATTTTTTCTTTTTTTTAATCTCTTTTTTTTTTTTCATTAGAATGAATGTAAGTCTAAGATCCCATCTCTTAACTCAAACTCATAGGTAGACTGCAACTGTTTACCAGGTAGAAGATACCTGATTACATTTTTTTCTTTCACACTGAATCCTTATCTTATAGGAATATACAATGGACAAATACAGTTGACTTTGCAGCTTGTAACTCTGGGATTTCATCCCCTATCTGCTGGAGACACATTTACACTCAAAGGTTTAATCAAATGAAGCAGTCTAACACCAGTTTGGCTATAGAAATATTGACAGTGATTCAAGACTTTGGTTACTCATATTGCTATAAAATTCCCTTTCCTGCTTTACATTTGAATGACTTACTCAATTGGCTTATGCTGCTTTTCTCTAGTCCAGTAACTTAGACAATTAGTTTTATAGTTCAAATAACCTTTATGTAAAGAAACAGTACCTTAATTTCATACAAGGTTCTTAAATTTCTTAACATAAATCCATGAATTAATATTTGGGGACAGCTGACAGTGTTAGCAGACGAATTTCTTTTACTTTATGTCACGGTTAGAAATAAAAGAATGCAGTCTGTCCCACTGAGTATCCTTTAAAATTTGCTTCAGTCTTCCACAGAGGGGAAAAAAGATGAATATTTTAATGGAAAAGATTGAACCCTGCTACACACTGCAGCCTCAGTAGCCTTTGCAGGAGACTAGCAGATAAGGATTTGTTATTTCATTTTACTCCTTTAATATTAAAGGGTGTAGTTTTGCAAATCTTAGGCTTATGTTTTCCTTATTATACATGTAGACTCACAATTTCATTAGGAATTAAGGGGATCAGTAAAGTACTACCAGGAGCAAGTCCACTTTTATACAGAAAAGTTTAAAAAAAAAAAAAAAAAAAAAAAGGGCTAGTCTTTAAAACATACTGTTTTTAAACAATATCGTTACTGAATTTTTATAAGCTTCTGGCTAAATATTTAAGTTGATGACTTTTTAGGGTTTTGGTTTTGGGTTGTTTGGTTTTGTTGGGTTTTGGTTTTGTTTGGTTTGTTTGTTACTGTTTTGTTTTTTTAAAAACAAGTAATGTTTAAAATGTGGAACAAAAAAATGAAGGAACACAGGGTTGTTGTTACTTGTTTAATAAGAACTAATAAATGAAATACCATTTCTTTCTCCAAACACTTAAGTATCTCTCCTTTCACATGATTCTGCTTCCCATAATTTCTTGAATGTTTGCATAGATGCGAATGAAAATGCAATAAGTTTTCAATGACAAGCACAAAGCATTTCCCTAACATAGTCTGATGCTACCCACACCTTACCTGCAGAAAATGAACATGCTAAGGTATGAAGTAAAAAAAAAACAAACAGCCAGTGAGGTTCTACTTTACACGAGCAGGTTCACCAGGTAACATGCAAGGGGATACCTATATCCAATAAGCAGTGCAGTGGGTTACCCTGAACTTTCAGCATTTTTGTAAACCTCATGAAGTATCCTGGCGGAAAATGGACCATATTAGTTGAGAGGGTAAGCCAGCTTTATGGAGAAGTTAAGATATGGAACACAAACATCTTAATAACAATAGGTAAACCAGAAAGACAGTCTAAGGGACTAATATGATAGCTTAGTAGTGTGGAAAATACCTTACACACAGTGAAATAGATATAATGGGGAAAGTGGAGAGGCACAGAAAACATTCTTCTCTGAAGTTGAAGGCAATTAGGCATAAAGATTTTTGTGTCACACAGCAGATTTTTTTACTGTCAGGCAGCAGATTTTTCGATATACAACTTCCGTTTGTTAGGAGTGGCAGTGGTCTCAACTGCTGAGGACCCTTCTAGCTCTGGAGAAAGACTTGGACTTGCTGGAGCGTTTACGGAGGAGGGCCACGAAAATGATCCAAGGGCTGGATCACCTCTCTTATGAAGAAAGGCTGAGGAAGTTGGGGTTGTTCAGCCTGAAGAAGATAAGGGTCCAGGGGGACCTCATAGTGGCCTTCCAGTACCTGGAGAGGGCCTACAGAAAGGCTGGGGAGGAGCTTTTTACAAGAGCACATAGTGATAGGGCAAGGGTTAATGGTTTGAAACTGAAGGAGGAGAGATTTAGGTTAGAGATCAGAAGGAAATTCTTGAGTGTGAGGGTAGTGAGACACTGGAACAGGTTGCCCAGATAAGTCGTGGAGGCTCCATCCGTGGGGGCGTTCAAGCTCAGGTTGGATGGGGCTCTGAGCAACCTGGTCTAGTGGGAGGTGTCCATGCCCATGCAGGGGAGTTGGAACTCGATGAGCTTTAAGGTCCCTGCCAACTCTAACCATTCTATGGTTCTATGATTCCCTATCTTGGCTGAACAGGTGTCACTGTTGGACTCAGAATCGAAAAATAAACCAGAGACAACAAGCTCTCGATCCCCTCCCCCTCCCACCCAGGTAGGGAAGGAGAGAGAGAATTAGGAGAGAGACTTAGCTGGATTGAAAACTAAATTAGACAGCTTTAATTATATGTACAATTATATACAAGTATGTTCAGGAATGTGCAAAAGCCTCTTGGCTCCTCCCACCCCCAGCAACCCCCCCCAGTGCTCTCCTGAGCTGTGAGCAGTCCTGAAAAGTCTCGGACTGCTGTCTGAGATAACAGCAGAGCAGACAGGGGTTGAGGGGAGAGTTATGAGGGTCAGGGCTGAGCCTAGGGTCGACGGTGATGGATGGATGGAGTCCTCCCCAGGGGTGCCAGCCATGGATGGAAGAGAAGGGAAGAAGAAGCAGGAAGGAAGTTGTCTTCTGTGATCTCTGACCCTCCTCTGAGCTTATGTAGATATATGGAATGGAATACCTTTGGTCAGTTCTGCTGTCTGTCTAGTCCAGCTCCCCTCTGGAGGGGTCATAGATATGACTCCCCTGCTCTCAGTAGAATCCGCAGTGGCTGATTCACTGAGTAGAACAAACTGACCTTTGTGTCTCAACAGAAACATAAACATTCAGTGTTATCAGTCCACTAGCTGCAACATTTGCTAGTTAAAAGCGAGCTTACTGAAGGAAAAAAAAAAAAAAATCAGTAAAAGGAAAATTAGCTTCATCGTGGCTCAACTGAGGGCAACAGGTTAGTTCCTGAGGACAAAACCTCAGAGGTGTTACTACAGTTCTTTTACATCTTGGTGTAACACAGAAATATCCTAGGTACTGAAAGTAAATTTTTGTAAACTCACAGAAGGACCAATTAGCTTCCTGGTATAGATAATTAACATTAAAATTTATTCATTTGAAGTGAAATCCTGAAGTCTTTAAAATAACTGGTGACTTCCACTGGTGTTAGCTGAGTCAGGTCTTCAAGCTTCTTAGGACAAATTCCTGGGCCAAGCTTTCACTTTGGGTATGATCTTTCACTGTACTCCTTTCTATAAATGAGCCTTGGTGCACAAATTCTGCACAGTGAAAAACAAAACATAGATATGCTGTGGACTAACACGGCTTAAAATCTTCCCGTTCCTCACTCTCATCAAAGTATAGCAGCATTTTATTTCTCTCTGGAACAATACCTCTAGAAGTAATGGTGACTGGGCATTTCTAGCAAGTCAATTGAGGTCTTGTTTTTTTTACCATTTAAAAAAATTGACTGGAGTTCTCTTAGGATAGGCCCATGCAATCTTACTAGCATAAACATTGACTGATAACCCTGGGCCCTCTTTCCAAAATCCTGAGATTTAAACTTCCTTCCTCATTCTCTAGACTAGAGGAATGTTATTATTTACTCTCTCCTGCTCTCTCTCTGTCTCCACATGACCAGCTAGTGTGGTAGAGAAGATGGACTTGCTATGATGATTAATTTATATTATATTATACTTGGGTAACAGATGAAAACAATTTTCTTGGAAATAAATGAGAATATTTCACCACATTCCCTAACTAGTCTAATTTAATCTCCAGGGATCTTGGATTGTATACCCTTTGCCTCCATTTATTTATTTATTTATCATTTCAGAAAGCCCTTGTAATATTCACAGAAACATTTAATTGCCAAGTCTGACTTATGATCTGTACCTGCAGTACAGACTTCTAAATCCTGTGTCAGTTCCAAAACAGATGGCTCACTCTTTTCACTCTTACTCCTTCCAACATTTACTTATTCATTTACTTGAATATGAGCCCTCTATAGTTCTTCTTAAGGCTTAATTCTCCCCAGCTGTAGATTTTTAAGTTTAATGAAGAGATTGATCATAGTCAAGATAGATCCAGTTAGGAAGCTGCTAACTTTTTTCATCTGTTGCAATAAGTTGAAAAACCTATGATTCAGCAAGGGCAATTTTAGATGGAGAAAAAAAATATTCTGGGTGGAGAAAAAAATTTGAAGTAAACAGGTAAATGGTTCTTATGATGGTTCAGTTGTTTTCTATATCTCTTATCTGCTTTTTCAACAGCCTTCAAGTGTAATATTTATTCATGCTTTACTACTAGCTTATTTTTGTATTTATCCAAATAAAAATCTTTGCTAGATGTCAGCAATTATAAATTCAGATTTTGGACTTATTTATATTATTGGTACATATGAGAAAAATGACATAAAGGTTTGTTGATGATTATTCTTAAGGATTGATAATTGTTTTATAGAAATTCTTGTCTTAAATACATGTAGTCAGTTACATTCTATCTTCAGGCGTAACTAAATAACTCTGACTAGCCAGTGACTGTAGTCAAAAGGGATGCATGAATGATAGCAAAGAAAACATCTAGTCCTGAGAAAAGAGAAAGAAAAAGAGGTCATGGAAACACATATGATAAATTATCTGCATTTTGACTTCCAGACCTTTGTGAAGAAAAGGTTTCATTTTCTGAAATGCAGAGCTTTTCAACTGTATTTACATGAACTATGTTGACAACAAGTTATCATCTGGGTTAATAATTTCATATTGTTTAATGTCATGTTGTATCATACACAAATGTGACAAGCAAATGATAAAACAATGTTGAACTGCTTACAAGAGAACTCCTAGAAATGCACTAAGACAGTGGAGCTAGTATAAATACAGAAGAGAAGCTTAGATAAGCCTGGAGAAAGAATATGAACTATTTTCACAGGGTATTAGCTCTCATTTTAAATGGTTCTGTTCTATCCAAACTTGCAGCTTCACTTCTACTCGTTACAAGCTTTTGAAGTCTTGCAACAAGAACTTACAAAAAGCAGACTTCCAGAAAATAAGTATGGATTACACTGTTTCCACTGAGACTGGGAATGAGAGCGTTACAATCATTCAGTATTTGCAAAAACCTTTGCAACACTGAGACTTCAAATATTGACACCAAATATTCTTGTCTTCTTGATCTTCCAATCAAGAAACAGAAAAAATTGTTGAAATAAACAGTAAACACTTCTACATTTACTTCTATCATTCCCTCCTGTAGAACTCAAAATGGAAAAGGAATTATCTTGCAGCCATTCAAATAGTATTTTTAGGAAACCATGATCTACTTGCTGATATGATGTTAGCCTAAAAATGGGTTACACTGTCAAATGAATTATTCATTGTAATTTACTCAGTTACCTCTGCAGATGGCAAAAGCAATACCGAATTCAAGAGGACATGCTTTTCCAAATGCATCAACAGTTCAAAACATACACAAACCCTAGAGTCTATGCTGCATTCCTCTTGACTCCCGATCAGGAGTCATTAATGCTAGGTCAAAAATGGTAAATAAGACTGGCAAAATTATAGGTTTAATAATAAGTATGATATTATTGTGGGTGATTTTTATCTTAATTGCATTTGAAAATTAATTGGGTGGCAACAAAAGCTGGCAAAAAAGCATTTCATTTAAATCAAACAATTAAAAGTCCCAGAAGACTTGTGGCTGATAATATTAATCAATGTTTAAAAGATTAAATTTTAGTTTCAGAAGCTGAATAATTTTGTAATATGCAGGTGAATCATTATCTTCTGCTAGAAGCAAGCCTACTGCACACTGTCAATAGGTGATCTGATGTTCATCCTTTTTACTAATTTATCTGTTTTAAATGATATTCTTTTTTGTAAGCTTGGTGCACTATTTCACATTATAGCTATCATTATGAAAAGAAAAAAAAAGACAGCATAACAAATATATGATTTTAGCATTCAGTATTTTGTCTAGGGCGTAAGGAAGTGTTATTTTCACATAAGATCTTATAAACCATTATAAACCATTTCTACTTTTTTCCGAGTTTGACATTTTGGAGAAAGATTTTTCAGAATACCAATGAAGGACTGATTTCCTTTATTTTTAAAGCTTTGTATTTATAACAGGTTTTGTATTAGTCATTGTGGAAATGTAGTTTGTTGTCAGCTTTATGCATTTTCAGTGATGTATATTACCTGAAAGTGATGGTTGTCACTGGTTTTTGAACTCTGAGGCCATTCTTATCAGTAAGTATTCAGTTGTCAGGTTTGTGGCAGCAGATGCGCTGCAGCGCTCATCATAGAGAGTCTCACAAAGGTAACACTGAGTAGTCTGTAATCAAGTAGTGTTCAAACCCAAGTAAGCAGAGCCTTCTCAGAAGATGGAGGAAATAGTACATACTACTTTTTTGTCTCACAATTTACTGGACATCCCCTATCACAGCTGTACTCACTGACATCCTGAATAGAAAACACCATTCTGCAGTCTTGTGCATTGGTATCCATAGCAAACCTGGAAGTGCATGCACATTGCCTGAGTTAGAACACAGATGAAGTTTACATATGTGTAAGCAATACAACAAAAAAGGCTCCTAGGTTTGTTGCAGCAGTTAAGGAAAGCATGCTCAGAGGATCCACTTTTATAGAAGTAGAGAATTATTATGAACTGGTGCAGGTATTTCTCTCTGTTTCCAGGATTTGATCTAGTGACCACATGGAAAACCAAGAGGACTGGAGTAGTAAAAAGTATAGACATGGGTATCGGATACTTTTTCTCAGGAGCTCTGTAAGGAGAAGCTATGGCCAACATTTGTGTGTCTGCCACTACCATATCCATATGAGAGGACAAAGTGTTCCCTAACCTCTTCAGAGTCTGAAGAAACTTGAATCCATGACTTGCATATCAAAAAGATTGCTTTAGTGCTCATGTATTCTTGAGCAGATTCTTGAGTAGAGATTCTTGAGTAGAGCTCTTATCCATCACAGTAAAGCAAGGTCATGATATAGCCAAGGAGGCAAGAATCAATGGAGTTCAAAGGCAGCAGAAGAGGAAGCCAAAACAGTTGGAAATATCTGTCCTGTAAAACTCTCCACACCCCACACCTTTCAACCCCTATTCACCCTCCCAATCATTTATTATGTACTTCATATGATGCCATGACAACATAAGCCTTGAACATACAGGCAGAAGATGGCACCAAGGTTATAAAAACAGATCAGAAAAGGCTCTTATTGGTCACTGAAGGAATACAACTTAATGTACAGGGTAAAACTGGCTTTAGGGCATAAGAAAGACTGAAATAATCTATTCAGCATACATAAATCTTCCTATATGTAGTGAAAACACAAAGGAGTTAATAAGACATATAAAAGACAGCTACAGTCCCAACAAAAATGATAACAAAGGAAAAATAGACAGAGACAAATTACTCTGCCTTTTCTCCCCTGGTTAAGGATGCCACCTCTAACTAACGCCATTATTTATCTGCTGGGTCCACTCTTATATCTTACATAGCTCTCCTTTTTCACTTGTCATTCACCACATTTGCTACTGCAAACTCAGCTTCCACATGTTAAGGATTATCTTTTACTGTATCATTGTATCATTTGATTATGCAAGCTGGAATTTTCAAGAGTGTGTCTGTGTGTTTCAAGACCCAGCCGTCCAATATCACAAGGTGATCAATAATGCAGCAATGAGTCAGAGCAAATAACAGAGCAGGAGATAACTGCTGCATAAAGACAGACAGTCCTGAGGAATGGAATATATACTTAAAAAAATTACCTCTACACCCTTCCATAAGTGTTGTCCTGCAGTCCCTTGAGGCTACTGCAAAAGCTGACTAAGTCAGAGAAGTAAGTCCTCTATCAGTAAACTCATGTTTTTATTAATGGATAAGCATCATTAAAAGATTTAGAAAACCAAAAATGAAAAAATCTGAAACCACTGAACTGGGCTGCATTAAATTTTGCACTATTCAGTGGACCTCCCAGTGGACTATCCTACAACGTAATTGGTGGGGCACAAACAAACAGACAAAACAACACAAACAAAAAAAAAAACCCAAACAACAAACCACAAAAAAAACACCCCAACCCTACCAGATACAAGGCTATTATTAATTTTGCCCCAGTTAATGATCTTTCTTCAAGACTGGATTGGTATGTCTCAAAATCCTTTGGTTGTTCACTTTATTGCTTGAAAAAGCATAAACAGAACAGAATAAATGGCTTCAATTTTGCCTTCAATTATAGAATTTGTTCTAATATATTTTAAATGTTTAAAACTCAGGTTGCATATATCTAACTGCATAATTTATGACAGAATTTTAAAATCTACAAACTTATCCCTTAACAAACAGTCTTTCTTCTAAAGGCACAGTTTGCATAGTTTATATATATAGAAAGTATAAAAGGAGTCCTTTTTACCCCTATTTCTGAAAGAAGCAAAAGAAACCCAAATAATGAAGAAAGAAAGAAAGAAAAAATAGATGTGAAAAAGAAAGATTTTGTATTTCAGTAAGGTTTCTAAGTTTTGAGTTCAGTGTAGGTCTGAGAAATATCATAATGGCCAAGCTTTTATGAATTCACTGAGTGCTTGTTTTCAAACCTCCACAGACTTTCAGTGAAATCTATGACAAGCTCTCTGTGTCTTCGGAAGCTTAAAACCATTCTGAGATTCCCTGAGCAGACCACAGATCTCATCAAAAGATATTGATGCAGTATGTAGAGAGTCTGAAGAATTATGCTTAACAGTTTTTTGTTGGCTCTGCTTTTTAGCTTTTTTTGGGGTTTTGTTGTTGGTGGTTGGTTGGTTGGTTTTGTTTTGTTTGCTGTTTTGGAGGGGGTTTTGGGGGGTTAGGTTAGCTTGTTTTGGTGGGCTTTGGGGTTTTTTTTGGTTGGTTTTGTTTTGTTTTATTTTTTCCTTCCAGAATTTGCAGCCTCCATCTTTCTCTGTCTCCCATTATCAAATAAGGTTTGGTCTTATCTGCTTTTGGGCCAGGCAATTTCTGAGATTATTCCAGTTTATCCTGCTGCAAAATATTCTTCAAAAAGGTGATTTACTTCTGCATTCCTCTTGAGCAATATCTGAACCTTTGTGGTGCATCCAGAATAACTGAGACTACAGAAGAGGAAAAAAATCCCTAGAATGGCTCTGGTGTTGTTTGCATGCCCAGAAGGATATGGAAAAATATGTCAGGAAAGAAGAAATTATACGAATTTTTAATACTTCTGGTTCATTTACTAGCCATATGGATTGATCTGGCTATTTTATTTTGTTCAAGTGGCCGATTGCATCAATCTTGCTTTTTCGACTTTTTTTTTTTTTTTTTTTTTTTTTTTTTTTTTTTTTTTGCAACCGGCTTCCCAGCGAGGCGCCCGGAACCGGTTTTAATCAGCACCATGGACAGAACTCCCCTAACTCCCCTATTAACGGTTTCCTCCAGCGGTTTCGCGGGCGGTGGAGCCGACATGGCTGGTTCCCCAACACCACGGTGCTTCTCTTACTAGGAGGTGAAGTTGCACTTCTTTATCCAGGCACAAGTTCTCAAGTAACCTGAAGAAAACAAAGTTTCTTTGATACTCCTCTGTCAAAGCTGCCAGCAGGTTAAAAAGCAGGCATAGACGGGCAACAGAGCACTCAGGATTGTCAGATTTGGAAGGGACCTCTAGAGATCATCTAGTCCAACTCCCCCACTAAAGCAGGATTGCCACATTACACAGGACTGCATCCAGGCAGGTTTTGAATATCTGCAGAGAAGGGGACTCCACAATCTCTCTGAGCAGCTTGGTCCACTGCTTTGTCACCCTCACAGCAAAGAAGTTTTTTCTCGTATTTAAATGGAACTTCCTATGTTCCAGCTTGTGCCTGTTGCCCCTCGTCCTATCACTGGGAATGGCTGGGAAGACTCCATCCTCCTTGAACCCACCCTTTAGATATAGGGATGAATAAGGTCTCCCCTCAGCCTTCTCTTCTCCAGGCCAAAGAGTCCCAGCTCTCTCAGCCTTTCCCTGTAAGAGAGATGCTCCAATCCCCCAATCATCTTTGTTGCCCTCTGATAGACTCTCTCTAGTAGGTCCCTGTCTCTCTTGAACTGGGAAGCCCAGAACTGGACATAGTATTCCAGATGTGGCCTCACCAGGGCAGAGTAGAGAGGGAGGATGACCTCCCATGACCTACTGGCCACACTCTTCCTTATGCACCCCAGGATTCCATTGGCCTTCTTGGTAACAAGGGCACATTGCTGGCTTATGGATAGTTTATTATCTACCAGGACTCCCAGATCCTTCTCCTTAAAACTGCTTTCCAGCAAGTCCACCCCTAACCTATAGAGGTGCATACAATTCTTCCTCCCCAGGGGCAGGATCCTACACTTGCCCTTGTTGAACCTCATTAGATTCTTCTCTTCCCAGCTCTCCAGCCTGTCCAGGTCATGCTGGATGACAGCACAGCCCTCTGGAGTGTCAGGCACCCCTCCCAGTTTGTATCATCAGCGAATTTGCTGAGGATACACTCTGTCTCCTCATTTGTCCATTCATCCCACACATGCAGTGCAAGACAATAACTTGGTTGGTGGAGGTTTATTTCCTTAAGAAACTTTAGAACTTCATTTTTAGAAACACAAAATGTTACCACTATAATAATAATTTTTAAAAATAACCCAGGAAGTGAATGAATGGGAGTTATGAAGCTTCTTAGTTTTTCTGTCAAAGAATTAATTAGTAACAGAATAGTCAAGCAGTTTACCCAGTTCATGCTGATTCCTGCTGTGAAAAAGACAGAGGAGGAAGTCAAAGCTGGGTCACTCACTGCCCAGCTAAATTGAATCTGTTTCTAGTTTAAGGGAAAAAAAATAGTAATAAAAGGACTTTCAAAGATTTGTGGATCAATATATGACTGAACTTCTCAGTCATGTCTGATTGAGGTAGAACATGAACTTGAATGTCACCATTTATTCTTGGATCTATAAATACCTATTATGAGTAACACTATGACCATATTCCTAATTTTTCTAAAATCTTTTTTCAAAAGATGTAATGAAAAAACCTGAACCAACCCAAATGTTAAAAGAATGGTGAAAAAGTGAAAAAAACAAACCAACCCACCAACACTTTGTATTCAAAGAAAAATACCCTTGGCCACATCATTGTATTACCTTGCTATACCTTCCACAAATATGGATGCATTTGTGTACACAGATGCACACAGCTCTGCACATTTAGGTGATTCTAGCATGAAAGTAATGAACATTGCTCACATATTCCTGAGGCCACTTTCTGCTCTGTCTTTTTCTGAAAAGTGTATATGAAAGGCTCAAATAGGTTTCTTCCTAAAGATTAGCTAGACAGTAGATAATTTAGAGTAGAGGAAACTGAGAATGAATAGAAGAGACATAATGAAAAAATATTCTTCCACTTTGCCCTGTCTGCTGTGTCTTGTCTTCCAGGCTTATTTGAAGTCTGGTACATCCAAGCTGCAATAAGCCCCACACCATCTCTTCTGTGTCCTATGAAAAACCTTGCTCTTTTTGTCATCTCTCAGGCCTGGCCTTCCATGTGTCTTTTACCTTCACTGCTGTGTTTCACTGACTTCTTCCTGGCCTATGCTTTGATTTTCCAGGAAATTCCTGCTTCCAGGTAACATCAGTCCGAGTTGTCATCCCACTTCCCTCCTTGCCCAGGAATTCATCAGCTAGCAGAAGGCAAACAATAACCTTCTTTCCTACAAACCACCCACAAATTTTTAAGGACCATAGTACAGGTAAGAGATAAGTAAAACCAAAATCTGTCCATCGTATATCTTCTCATTTTTATCTTTTCACAAATCAGATTTTGCACACATTGCTGTGACTGCATAGACCTTGTTGTGCAACTTGTACATATTAAGTTTGGAGTGTCATTCTATTTTTTTCCTCTAATTTCTACCCAATTAATTTAAGAAGACATAAAAAAGAACAGAATGTAATTCAAAACGCCTCATATTTAATGGGGAATTTCAAGCTATATGCAAATTAAACGTTATTGTTCTCCAATTGCTGTCAAAATATGTTAGCCTAATATGATCCATGGTGGTAAAAACGTTGACAGCTTCTTTAAGGATTTCCCTGGAAAGTGATGAAAACTGTATTCAGTATTTCATCATAAGTTAAAGATAAGTCAAGTGCAAAATATCTTTCATTTAATCATCTTTCCTGCATTAGTAAAATTACATGTCTGCTTACACCTTCACCATGCTACTGATCACAGAATCACCAAGGCTGGAAAAGACCTTTAAGATCATCAAGTCCAGCCTATGACCTAACACCACCACATCAGCTAGACCATGGCACTAAGTGCCACATACAGCCTTTCCTTGAACACATCCAGGGATGGTGCCTCTACCACTTCACTGGGAAGTCCATTCCAATGTCTAATCACCATCTCCATGAGGAAGTGCTTCCTAATATCCAACCTAAACCTCCCCTGGAGCAGCTTCAGGCTGTGCCCTCTCATATTCTTACTAGTTGCCTGGGAGAAGAGCCCAGGCCCCACCTGACTACAACCTCCCTTCAGGTAGCTATAGAGTGTGATAAGGTCCCCCCTGAGTCTCCTTTTCTCCAGGCTAACACATCTAATTTATGTTTTAATTATTAGTGAAATGCCTCTATATACCTCTATAAATGCAGAGCATGAGAAATGGTAATGATATTTTTTCCATGTGTGCATGCAGGTATGTATACAATTTAGGCAAAATCAGAAAGGAAAAAAATGCAGGGAATTGCCAGGAATAACCCATGTTCAAGGCCTCAATTGTTGAATTCTGTAGCAGAGAAGATACTTTAACTTACCAGGCTTTGCCAGAGTTAGGCCAGTTGCACAAGATGCCCAATCTGTACTAAATTTTCACATTTTAGAAGCCTTGCTTAGCCCTGGGTCAAATGATATTTCCAGGGTTGACAGAATCAACTCAGAAGTCTTTCTGAGCTGGAGGGGAAGCCAGGAGACAATCAAAGCCAGAAAGCTTACATCTAAACCAGAGAGTTAGGTCTAGCTACTTTTTCCATCTCTAAGAGAAAGATTCATACCCATCTGACAGTTGCTTCAAATAACTACCACTGTGTCACTTTTTACATGCCTCTTGAAGTGAAGTTGGAGATGACAGCCCTCCTCCTCCCACTCAAGCTGTTGGAAAGGTTGGCCATACTATAATCAGCTGGACGAGATGAGACCAGATGGAAAATAGAGCAGATGGAAAGTACCTTGGACACCAGGTAGGTAATACAAACTACTTTTATTATATTTATCAATATTCTAATGTAATAAATAAAAAAGAAAATGCACCTTCAATAACTCTCTGACAAATTTTCTTTCTCCCGTGACAAAAACTGTCATCTGTTGTCTCCAAATACTTCTCAGTAGAAAAAGAAAGTATAAAGAAGAGTGCTTTTGTGAATGACCTTGAGAACAGTTTTCAAAATCAATTACTCGGCTGTGTTATTCTTAAACAAATAAAAAGTTACCCCATATGTTTTGGTTTCCTGAAATCAGTTTAGAGAGAGCAGCTCTCTGGGAATTAAAAGTGTAAGTATTAAAATAAAATGGTTTCTGGGCTCAGTACTGAAGGCTAGATCCAGCCTGTATGCAGTATACATTTTGTGGTGGGTTTCTGTAATCAGGAAAATTAAAAAAAAAATGAAAAAAAAATAAAAATTGTTGTGGATACCCTATTGTTTTGCTAATGCTAAATAAGGTTTTGGAATTATTTCAGAAGTGAATATGGAGGACTGTGTCACAAAATTGTCAGATATTGTTTCTGGTTGACTAAGTTATCAGATGGAACAGCAGTAGTGTAACTGAAAAGTTCTAAAACTATTTATTGAAAAGGCATTCTCAATCCTTATTTAGACATTACTTTTCTTACAAAGTGGTTTTATTACCTCTTTGATTACACATTTATGGTTTCCATAAATGCCAGCAAATCAGGTCATACAAACAGAGGTACTTATTCAAAAGCTTCTGACGCAATTCGATTTCTGAAGCCAAAACAGTTTTCTAACATAAAAATTCCTGAATCTTCTTCCTAGCACAACAAATTAACCAACTAAGTCTTAAAGTCTTAATTTCTAAATTTAAGTGCTGCAAAATATCCTGGTAATCATTTGGCAATTTAATAAAAGAATGACTGTGCACTGGCATCCTTCTGAAAAGCACATAAAAATAAATCCCTGTGAATGCATTCTTTGTTTTAATGGTTAGTTCATGCAAATTTAACTGTCCTAGATGACATGTTTTAATTTCTTCTTCTGCCTCTGGACTAACATAAATGCTAAATGCAGTTTTACTGACAGCATCTCAAACGCTGTATACAACATGAGGATTTAGCAGACCTCAGCATTTTTGTGAAGAATGAAAACATGCAGCATTGCAGATATTTTCTTAACCCTATTCTTCAGGTTTTGATTTTTCCTTTAACATGAAGTACAATCTTAGGAAAGAATGAGGGCATTATTTTTTGTTTCTTGTCCATTGATTTTCTATGAGTAATGGACCAGGTGTGTGGAAGAAAAACAAACATATCTTTCTCATTGTTGTCTCCCTCCAACACTGTATGGTTCTTTCTCCTTCGAGCTTCTGTAGGTCCTTACACTTCTCTCAGATCTCTTCGATACACCAACTTTTTTAGGTCACAAACAGACTGACCTCATCTCCTCTCTTCCTCCTAAATCAGTGTTTTTATTCATATATTTACAGCTGAGCATGTCTTTAGTACTTGGTTAATTAAAGGGCTTTTCATCTTGCAGAGCTGAGTCGAAAAATGCAGGAGCTGGCTGGTATTTCCAGGCAAAGCTGTGTCTCTGCAGTGTTTTGGGGACCAGAGTCTGTCTTCAATTATAAGGATTTGCACAAAGAAGAATTCTGCATTTCTAAGCATTTTTACTTGTAACCTATGATCTCCAATGAGTGAATGAGGAACATATTTTTTTTAAATGTAAATTAATCTCTATGATGGTGAAATAAACAGTAAACATTAATGTCCCTAGGTGGTATAATAGTCCAATGGGGAGCTGTCTGCTTGCGTACAGATCTACACATCTTTGAAATAAATAATGGATTCAGATGCAAAATCAAGAATATTAAGAACATCATGTGGATTTGAAACTACCTCCTGGGAGAACTAGGATCCATAATCTAATGAATGGATTAGACCCATCTATCTAAGATTCCTTCCATAAATGTGGGAAGAGGTTTGACTCCAAATGAAAACAAAACCATCTGCAGTAATTTGTGACATATGAGTGCAGAGGCAGAGCTGACTGCTAGGCTATTTTTCTGAAGGTTCCTGAGGATTGTGTTACATACACACCATTGAATGCAGATCATACTCATGTACATATCATGTTATTTTCTCTCTGATCATCAGAATGGCTTAAATTATCTAAGTATGAACTGCTAATGCAGTTCAACTTTTTCATCAGTTTAATGAACTATTCCCAAACAGTATCCATGAGTGGAAGTTCCTTCTAAAACATGAGAGAAAGGCCAGAGCACCACTTATTGAGCAAAATGCCTTTTAAAGCTACTCTTTGCTGCTCATATTGGCTCTGCTTCAAACTACCTAAACCACCTCTAAGCAAGTTCAGTGGGATACTAGGTGTGACCTAGTCAATGGGCCTTGTGCCTGTGCAAAAGCTGAGTTAATAGCCCCAAACACTTTTTTTTTCCTTGAATGCAGCTATACTACACTGCATCCTACTGCAGGGGCACATTAGGGAGCTGTGTGATATCATTTGTTTTTCATTGCACATTGACCTATGTACTGTATTTCATTAAAATATCACAGAGCTTCATTTTTCTTTTCCTGTGAGAAACCCTTTGATTAAATTCATCGAACAATGAAAAGTCATCAGTTTTTGTAGTGCTTGAGGACTTACTGAATTCTTGGAAAGTAATGTTTGTTTATTTCATTGAACTGAAAGAGTACTTAGCTTTTGGTACTCTTTTTAACACTATGCTAAGGAAGGACGAATTTTTCAACCTTTTTGAAACCTTAGCAAAGTGCATTCCCAAAGTTTAGCTTTGTGTTCTGAAACAGGTCAAACCTAACAAAAATTGAACAACCTTCTGCGTAGAAGTTTTTACTATACTTTCAGAAATGTAGTTCTGCATTACTTGTGAAGTGTATAGAAAAATAATTCTTATCAAAGATTTTTATCCTAAACAATGCAAAATTTAAGTATCAGCTGCTTACGAGGAATAAATTCTATTAAAAAGTACTAGTGGAAATCATTTGGGAAATATATTTACTTCAACAATGAACAACAGTTGCAACTGACTTCCTGTGACCAATTCAGCAAAAAGACCAGTTGGTTACATTTTTGATCTCAAGGACCTTTTTTTTTTTTTCTTTGAGGTATTTGATGTTCAGTTAAAGCCTTGGTCTATTAACATCGATACACTAAAAAACATACTTATTTCAGAAACTTGCATTTCCAGCCACTGGTAGAAAGAAAGATGGAGGGACAATGTGTAGAATTATGCACTGCACACAGAGTAGCAAATCACACTCTGTACTGTATCACAACATATTTAATCTGCACATCAAATTTTGACCTGAATCTGCTAATATTTTTAGCTTACTTATAGTCAATGAGGGGGGATAGGTATGGAGATACAGGTACCATATAATTTAATGCAAGCTCTCCATCCTCTGTGAATGGGAAACTTCCTGAATATAAATTGAGTATACTGGGAAAAATATCCATATTTTCTTTTTAGATAGTGACATTTAGTGTTACTAGAAATTAGGTGGCTGTATAAAACCAGAATATTCTTTAACTTTCCAGAGGTTACAGTCTTGAAGCACCAAATGTGGAATTCAGTTGGCCAAGCACATGTTTTTAAGAGCCATTTTAGATCCCCAGCAGCATCCAAAACATCCATGCAGGACCCAGTCACTAGGCCAGAAAAAAACCTTCTGGAATGAAACCTGGAGGCAAGGGGGGAAATGTTGAGAATAAATGCTAAAAACCTAAAGGTTTGTAGTTGAATACTGCTCATAACAGTCTGTTTTTCCAGTACCTTTTTGAAGACCAGGGAATCACCAGAGAAAATAGACATGGAAAACCTGTAGAAGGAAGTATGTCTTCCTTTATACTCCACGTTATTAGGCTGTGATATTCATGGCCACAGTGAAATGAGAAAGGAAGGTGATGGAGATGAAATTTTCAGAAGGGCTGGATAATTTTATGGCAAATAATAACGTGTAGTTATCCATGTAAAAACAAAGGCAATCAAGTATTATGCTTCAGAAAATAAGATGGTGTTACTTACTTTGTGAAATGTATCATATTGTTTTGTCTTTTTCTAAAGCAACAGTATGGCGATCTGTTTCCATACAGTAACTCTCACATGCTCGTGTTTCTTAATTTGAAATGTATATTTGCAGGTTTAAGGTCGTTAGTGATTTGTCTTTCATTTTAAGAAATTTTTGAAGCAAAATAACCACGGCTTATATAAAAATAGTATCATGTTGTTATTAGTGCAGAAAGCACTGTGTATTTGTCTTGAAAAACTATGCTGAAAGAACCCTTACTTATTCTTGACTTAAAAGAAAAAATTTCCTCACTGTCATCTCATTTATATTATTATGGTTCCAAAAGGCTATAAACGATAAATGTTTAATCAAGTATGGGTCTGTTCAGAGCTAAACTTGTAATTCCACTAACAGAAGGTTGATAATAGCCTTGAAGTGCAACAACACTTTCTGCCCACACACAGTAATGACCTGCAGGGGATAAATGTGCCAAAAGGGAAATCCATGCACTGTTTGATTTACAATCTCATTTTTAATGATGGAACAAAGAAATAGCAACAGAATGCACTTGTAAATCCTTCTGTTTTTCAGACTCAGGTTTCAACAGGAGAATATGATCAGATAATTTAAAGCTGCTTGTGTCAAATGGAGAGTAGCTGTGTAGACTGTGTTTTTACAAATGAGCGGAGCCTTTTTTAATACACTACTTGCAGGTTAACTGCAGTAAGAGAGTGAAGAAGGTTTCTGCTTCAAAACTGAAATTCAGAACTTGTTAGGATCTGGCTATTTACTCTTCCTGTAACCAGTGCACTAAAGTAAAAAACAGCTGATGAATACACCTTTCAGAGAGTCCAACAGTTTTGTGTGATCTATTTTTTGGGCCATAGACTCACATACTTTTCTACTGTCAGAACAAGGAATGAGTAGCTGTAATCAAAGATTAAATACTGGAATCTTCGTTGTCTGACTGCTGCTGAAACTAATATTTCACTGGTTTCTTTGTGTCTTGGTGTTTTTTTCCTGGTTCTGTTTAAGATTATGGAAGTCCCCTTGCTTTCCTAGCCAAGTATGTCCTTAGGGTAACACTTCATCTTGGAGCAAGGAACAAAAGATTTTTAGCCAACTTAATGCCTGTGGCCCCTTTTGAAGTTCAAGAAAGTAAAACCAAGTAAAAACAGCTTATGTACACTTTCACATTAACTTGAAAGGAAATACCTATTCCCCACTAGCTCCCTGTGTATGAGCTCTAAACCATATAGAGTATGAGCCCACAAGGAGCCCACTGGGGCAGGAAGTAGCACAGAGACACTGACTTATGAAGCAGGACCGTCTACCATAGGAGCTGCATAATATAGACAAAAACCATCAGTCTCTGTTCAGTACCTTTTTATGCAGGGTATCATCCCCAATGAATACCAACTGCAGTCATCCTGGGGTTTTGCTGCTGTTATTACCCCTAGTACTTCACTTGAAACTACCACAGGTATTTCTGGAGATGCTGCAATCATATCTCTGCTGGCCCTACCCTGGTAAAAGTGCAGATGCATGGCATCAAAAAAAGACCCAGGTAGTATTCTTTTTGCAGCAGTTGATGGTAGCTGTCTGCCTGGAAAGAATAAAAAAATACTAGAATTGTAAAATAATTCAGGAGAAATATGATTGCTATAGCAGAACTACATTCCATAGTATTTGTAAAGGCATAAGGCAAAATTCAACTCTTCCCTTATGTAGGTTGTTTCAGTGGAGTTCCTCTGCATTTATGCAGGGAAAGGTAAGAAAACATTTGCTGTAAATAAAGGCCTTTGACAAAAGGAAACATGTTTCTTACTTTTTCTACCTCAGATATACCTTATACCCTATCTATACAGAGTGTGTGTTCTTATGTGTGTGTACATCTAGAACACACAACTTCACTTATATAGACATATATTAACACTCAACATATGCATTTAAAGAAATTATACACATGCATGTAAACATAGATGACCAGTTCTGATTAGTTCATGCTATTAAGTATTAAGCATTTACTGGGAAAATAAACCCAGAAAAGAAAAGAGCTTCTTTTAAAGAGAAGTTTAAGATGATCAGAGCTGTTTTTTAGAAAGAGCATTTAGTTAAATTTTTAGGTACTGAGGTTATGTTTAATGTATTGATAACTAACTTCATGTTTAGTTTATAGAAAATGCAGGTTATGTTGCCATTTTTACTCATGATTGGTGAACCATATTCCATATCCAGGTTTTTAGCAAAGGAAATCAGGTCCTTCTTAAATCAAATCCCAAGCTGTAAACATAAAAAAGGGAAAAAAAAATCCCTTCATGCACTATCAGCCCATTAAATTTTGACACATTTCAAAACCGTACATATACATGCTAATCTAGAAAAGCCTATTAAGTGATACAGTTTGTTGTGAAAACAACATATTTAATGAAAGCTACTTAGGGAAAAAAAATTACTTTTTTTTTTTTTTTAAATTAAAATAATGGGAAATTTTATTATCTCAACTTTCTGTTTTTGAAAAGCAAGCAGAACTTCACAACAGTTAGAAAGTGGAAATTAATCACAATGCACAATAGGCTTGGATAATCCCAAAGGAAAAAAATCCAAACAAACCCACAAACCAAATCAAACCTACAAAAAAAACCCCAACCACTTTAATTAAGATGTGAAAATGATTTTATTTCTTGTAAAATAGCATGTAGAAATAGTTCTGCAAAAAAAGTAAATATTAAAATAGTGTATGGCATGCAGGACAGCTATCTTAGAGCTGCTATATAAACAGTTCATAGGAGCAGATAATGGTTATCCTTGGTGTTAGAAAATAGAATAATAATTCTACAGAAAAAAATGCATTTATAGTGTAACATATTTCTACCACATGTATAAAAATTTCATGCATTGTGATATGTAGCATAAATCAATCATAGACACTTTCCATTATCCCCAAGCTCTATAAATGCTTGTAGGTTTTGAGCTCCAGGCAGCAAGAGGTATATATTAACAATGAGTGTTATTGTTCAATCTCCAGCATTCACTAGACCTTTTGGACTGCCATTTAGCATGAAGAATTGTGGAAGCATTTCTATTGTGGAAATTGCATTGTTCATTTCATCTGTTATGGGCACATGGGACCTTACACCAAATGAAAAGAAATTGTCTTTGCCTGCAGGAGCTCACAAACTGCAGGTAAACCACCGACTAAGTAGATGGGGGATAATAATTTAGAAGCATGCTACTGCTAAGTATAAGTGATAATGACAGTATATGATGTAGAAGTTAAAAATATACATTTCAATGTCAAATGGATGAATAGCAGCATATCTTTTGGATGATTAATTATGTGGCAATCTGATTGAAAATAAAAGGAGTGGGGTTTCCAAAGTTTAATAGTGAAAGTCTTTGAAAAGTCTAAAAGCCAAGATGTGATGAGATGTAAGTTTCCAGTAAATTCAGAGGGCAACAACCAGAGACATAATTTTGCTAAACTTGTTATTGAAATATGTTTCATTTAAACTTGGTCAGTCAAAAGAAGAACACATCTGACAGTGGTGACAATATGGAATACTACCTCCAATAGATCTACTTAAGCAGTTACAGAAAACACCAATGAAAGAAAACAGGTTCTAATCCAAAGTTATCATTGTCATTGACTAGTAATGCTAAGTGGAATTAGTCTATCTGACTAAAGAAGATAAGTAAGCTTAAATCTTATACAGCTTACACCCATTTTTCTAAGTTATAACTCATAATAGTCTACTATGTCACCAGCTGTGAACAATTATGTAAGAAATTATGAAAATAATAGGGAATACTTGAATTCATGCTCACTATCTCAAGGGCCACCAGCCTGGAAGATTTTTATTAGATCAATAAATACAGCAGTAGTTACAAAACCATTCTGCTGTTAACATCAAGCATAAAGATAGGTGTTTCGGTTTACAGCCAGACTTTGCAAACTGATTATCATGAATCATACATCGTCTTGTAGAAGATCATCACATTATTTATATCATCACATATATAGAAAAAATTCTAAGGCCTAGTGATGTGTTTACTGTAGAAGGGAATATATGCTGTTCTGAAGAGAGAAAAATTCAAATCTCATGCATTTTCCATCTGGGAGATTTCTAATATACCTTTCAGTCCTGTAAAAGCAGCTTCACCATCAGCCCATTCAGGAAAGCAATTTAATTTGCCTTAATAGGTACTTTGATTTTAAGCATTCCAGTATGCAGTTTCTTTGCTTCACATTAACAAAATGCTGTTTGTGATTTGAAAGGAAAGCCAATCCTAGTACTATCCCAGTATTCACAGAAGCAATAGCTTTTATTTCTTTCAAACATTAACTGAGCTAGATCCAAGTAGATACAGAAAATTGTAACAGTGTTTTTGTCTTCACTCTCAACGTTCTTTCTCCTACAGTAAATATACGCCATAAATTAAAGTTTAAATTTTGATGGTCTAACTAGAATAAATTGGGAAATGTGATAAGGCTCCCACCTATGAAAATACAAAGCTTTGTATAACTCATTTTAACCTGCCTTCAGTCTGGCCTGGTTCAAGTATTTATACATTACAGTTTGAACCAGAAAGTGTACATGTATATTTAAATTCCTCTGGTCATTACATTCATAGAATCATAGAATCATAGAATCATAGAATGGTTTGAGTTGGAAGGAACCTTAAAGATCATCTAGTTCCAACCCACCTGCTTGGGCAGGGACACCTTTCACTAGATCAGGTTTCCTAATGTGCTATCCAACCTTCCCTTGAACGCTTCCAGTGGTGGGGCTTCCACAGCTTCCCTGGGCAACCTGTTCCAGTGTCTTACCACCCTAACACTAAGAATTTCTTCCTAATGTCTAACATAAATCTCCCCTCCTCCAGTTTTAATCCATTACCCCTTGTCCTCTCACTACAAGCCCTTGTAAAAAGTCCCTCCCCAGCTTTCCTGTAGGCCCCTTCAGGCACTGGAAGACCACTATGAGGTTTCGCTGAAGCCTTCTCTTCTCCAGGCTGAACAACCCCAACTCTCTCAGCCTGTTTTTATAGCAGAGGTGCTCCAGCCCTCTGATCATCTTTGTGGCCCTCCTCTGAAATTTCTCCAGGATCTCCATATCCTTCTTATGTTGGAGGCTCCAGAACTGGACACAGTGCTCCAGGTGGGGTCTCACAAGAGCCAAGTAAAAGGTAAGAATCACCTCCCTTGACCTGCTGGCTACGTTTTCTTTGATGCAGCCCAGGACAATGTTGAATTTCTGGGTTGCAAGTGCACATTGCCAGCTCATGTTGAGCTTCTCCTTCACCATCACCCCCAAGTCCTTCTCCTCTGGACTGTTTTCAATCCATCCTCCACCCATCCTGTATTTGTGCCTGGGGTTTCCCTGACCCAGGTGCAGGACATTGTACTTGGCCTTGTTGAACTTCATGCAGTTTGCACGAGTCCACTTCTCAAGCATTTCAAGATGACAGGTGTTGACCATTATTGTAGCAATGAATGAAAAATAATGGTCTTTCTATCTTTTTTCTTGCTTTTAAATAGTTATATATATTTTTTCTGGTTTTATGCAGTTAATAATTTAAAGTAATTTATGAGGTAAGACCCTGTACTAGCTGAAGCAAGCACAAGTTGTCAAGCTGACTACTAAGTATTTGTTAAGTAAATGAAAGTGATGGCAAATCAATGATCCAGAGCAGAGAGCTTAGAACTTTGTAAACCAGAATTGATTGATGTCCTTCCAATAGGGAAACTTCTGCTTTCCCTTTCATCTTTAAGCAAGTTAGGATAGTTATATCTGTGTGTGCCTTCTGAAAATAGATTTTGTCCTCTCATGTAAATGTGATAAAAAACATTACAGGGAGAGGAAGGAAGTTTTCAATGGTTCGTATCTAACAGGGTCACTTGGCTTCCTTAGCTTCATTTCTGAACTTCACCCCACTAAATAGATGACAGATACAAAACATGAAGTATCTAGATGTTCAAATCAGTTGAATGTCCTATATCTGATTACAAACAGTCTCCTCCCCCTCTACTCTGCCCTAGGGAGACTGCATCTGGAGTATTGCGTCCAGTTCTGGGCTCCCCAGTTCAACAGGGACAGGGATTTACTTGAGAGAGTCCAACAGAGGGCTATGAGGATGATTAAGGGACTGGAACACCTGTCTTATGAGGAATGGCTGAGAGACCTGGGGCTGTATAGTCTAGAGAAAAGAAGACTGAGAGAGGACCTCGTTAATGTATATAAATATCTGAAAGGTGGGTGTCAAGAAGGAGGGGCCAATCTCTTTTCAGTTGTGCCCTGTGATAAGACAAGGGGCAATGGATTCAAACTCAAGCACAGGAAGTTCCACCTCAACATGAGGAAAAGCTTCTTTATTGTAAGGGTTACCGAGCACTGGAACAGGCTGCGCAGAGAGGTTGTGGAGTCTCCGTCTGTGGAGACGTTCAAGACCCATCTGGTTGCGTTTTTGTGTGACCTGCCCTAGTTGGGCCTGCTCTGGCAGGGGGATTGGACTCGATGATTTCCAGAGGTCCTTTCCAACCCCTAACATTCTATGATTCTAGTTTAGGTTCAGTTTTCATAGGTGGAAGGTATCCTATTTCTGAGTGATGTTTCTGCACTGAGAATCTTATCTCCAAGATGTGGTGCCATAAGATGAGAAATGGTTGTAGCCTGTTAAAGCTCACAGTATGCAACAAACAATTATTTCTTAGTTTTTCAGTAATGAGAATTCAGGCAGAGACCTTTTGGTGAATTTTTGAGACTGTTCTGCTTTGCTCTACATTTTTCTTCACTAGCCTTTCTTCCCTATTCCCTGCAGTGCCCCTGCACTCCTAGAACAGGTGTCTCTAGTGCCCATGCTGCAATAAAATAAAAGCCAATGCCATGATGCAAGAGTAGAAGATAGAAGAAGTCGAGCCTTTTCCCTGTGCTTTCTGCTTGGGCTTTGTGCCTGGAATAACCATTTGCACCTTGACCTAGGGCAGATGTCTATATTCAGGCTTACCAAGCAGAGCCTGACCATGTAGGAGATTGGGACCCACCAGGATCTTTGCTCTAGAGAGACATGGCCCACCTCAGTTCAGTTCATGTATCGTAAGTCCAGGCTCTATCTGTTCCTATTGACAGGAGTACTTGCTGCCGAATGAATGGCAAAAGACGAAAACCATCGATTCAGTTTAAAAAGAAAGGAAAACAAGAAGGGTGATTTTGAAGCTGAAAAGTTCTGGAGGAGCCTGCATCTGGAGGATGCAATTTACTTTGCATCAGATACCTTTGTAATTTTCTATCCCCCATGACGAGAGCCACACGGAGCAGAGGTCTAGGAGTATAACAGAAAATTTGCTGACATACAGGTAAATGCCTTTGGCTGCTGCCATCTAGCACACTGTCACAGTTATCTGATACCCACCCCATAAGAGAAATGAGTAGAGAGAAGTTGTGACCCTATCCTGATACATCTTCCGATCTCCAGGACTGCTGAGCCAGAGCTTGTGAAAGTCTTTAAAAGATTCTGTTCCTGCATCTCCAAGATTTGGTGATTTTTTCTAGCTCATTTTACTGGTCATTAACCTATCCTAAAAGGACCCTAGGAGGAATAGGAATGTCTTTCCAAGGCTTTAATTTTCCTCTCCTATGTGAAGGAACATTATCATTTAATCTGGCAACACAGTATGCAAACCACCAGAAACTACATTTTCACTAGTGAAAGATGAATCTCAAAAGCCTGGAAATTCCTTTCACTCAATGTCTAAATGGTAGTATTGTAATTTAAATACCTTCAGTCCATACATTTGTAATGGAAATTTCTGTACTTTACGTTATTCAGTCTTACAAGATTTCCAGGTCCAATTTTTAAGCTTCAGTTTTCACATCAGTGTACTTAATCCTTATTTTTAACTTCCGTATTTTTTTTAGCCTGGAAATAAAATCTTGCAAATCAAAACTACAACAGAAATCCAGAAATTTAAGTTAGTTAAAAAAATGGATATTTAATATCTTTTAAAAGCTATTTTTCTGCTGTTTGTAGTAGTTGTCTGTGTAGCTGAATAATGAAAGTGTGTGACTTGAAGTAAAATATGGTCTTTCATCAACTTCCTTGGAGCTGGCGGAGGTCATTGCTAGGCCACTCTCCATCATCTTCAGTAAGTCATGGGTAACGGGAGAGGTGCCTGAGGACTGGAGGACAGCAAATGACATTACAGGACACTTTTCCAGCAGTTTCTGATGTTCTCCTGTTACTTGTTGATCATGGCCTGTAGCCCGCATCAGGTCTCTTTACACTCAGTTCTTGTTTGCATTGTTTATTGACTCTCTGTCAATTCAGGACCATGATGCCCCAATATTAAAGAAAAGCTCCCTCAGCACCCTTGGATGCATTCCATCTGGACCCATCGATTTATGGATGTCCAGATTACTCAACTGATCCCTAACCCAATCCTCATCTACTATGCCAACCCCTATGATTCTATGATTCTATGATTCTATGATTGTGGACTGATGGGATTGTCATCTGACTATTAGAAACACTTGCTGTGAAAACTGGGAAGAACACCACTACTTGGGTGTCTGACACCACGTAGGAGCAGAAGGCCTGAGGTGGCAACTTTTTGCTTCAGCTGCCACCAGAGCCTGAGAGTGGTCAGAGAGGTGTTGCATCTCACCTGGTTCGATTGCACCCTCTCACCAGAGAGGCGCCCATGGTAAGTCTCAGCTGCCATCTGTGAGTAAGTGAATGAAAAGCTTTCCCTGTCACAGTATCATTCACTTGGCCTGCTTAATAGGTTAAACCTGATAGCATCATACTGTTTAGGTCTTTTTCCTGCTCTGCTATCTCTTGAGTTACTGCTCATATTCTAGGGACAGAAAAATTCAGCATATGAATATGCCAAAGACCACACAGGTATCTGTCTTATGATTTGGCATTCTGGCTTTTTCAAGAAAATAAAATGAGCTTCAGCAGTTAATAAGCATTTTCCTAAACAGACTTTTCCTTGACACATATGATAAAAAATGACATTTTGCAAATATTTAAATTAAACCTATACTTCACCTGTACATAGTCTACTAAGCATCTTTTCATAAAGCATCATAAGCATCTTTTCTCAGCTGTTTCCACCCCCCCTTCCCCTTTGTCTTTTTCTCAAGAAGAAATGCTTGTTTCTGTGCACTGATGGTCTAGTTAGCTTCTTGAGTAAAATTCCAGAAAGAACTTTGAACTGAACTATAAAATTCCAAGTATCTTCAGAAAGTTTCTCTAACAATGGAGTTGTCCCAAACACTGCTAATGGTTGCATCCAAACTTTAGGCGGGACCTTTTTACTTGCCACCACTTCTGTGATGCCCATATCTGAAAGTTTCCTCTCACAGAACTTTTCGTATGACACTGAAGCTGGATTTTACATGGTGCTATATCTACATTTAAGGACACAGCTCACAAATCAAAGCAGTATTTTTTGCATATTGGCCAGCTGCCCAGTGGACAGATTTTCACTTAATCACCAAGCTGTCACAAAGTGGAGCTTTGTGACTGACCATTTTCTGATGCAGGTTCCTATTTCTGGTTCTTACCAAAGTCCCTCCTCCCTCTTCACAGGCACAAGGCAGTGTTCTGTCATGCATCTCAACCTGAAACTAATGAACAGCAAGAAATCAGAAACCAGCCTCAGTTACTCCTATTGATCCTTGAGTCTCAGTGACAGCAGCTCCAGCACAGAGGGCACAATATTACTGATATTTTCTGTGATGTTCTTATAACAACGACAGACTAGTGAGGGAAGAAACAGCCAGGCTGTAGCAAGTGCCAAAGTATCAATGTAATCCGGATGCAAACCAGAACCTAGATCTCAAAATACTAATGGCAGTGACGGATGATTTCTTGATGGTGTAGGGTGGAGCGCAGACATCACTTTTCATCTTTGTTGACCTCTTTGCAACATTTGATGCAGACAGTGATCATGAGAGATTACTGGAGGAAATGGCAAGGCTGCATAATGAGTATATCAGAATGGTCTAATGTCTCTCTAGGTGTATATAGCTCTAATAAGGTGACAGGAAATGTCATGTTTGCTCTCTGACTTCATAACTAAAATTTCTCTCTTTGAACCTATTCAACATCTACAGAGAGATACTAGAAATGGCGGTCTCATAATGAACTTAGTGCAGCAGCTACACAGCTCTCATCATGCTTATCTTCATCAGAGAGAGCAAGATGGTGTCAAATGTTGGCCAAGAACAGCTAATGGATGAAGACTACTTGTGCCTGAATGAAAAACAGTGAGACCACACAAGGCAGAGATAGTGCTGAGGTGAATGAAAACAAACCAACAATTAAAAGAACTTGTGGGAGTCTGCAGCCTCATATCTGGAAATGTCTTTTAGTGAATGCAGTTCACTCTAGCAAAGAAATATAAAAGTGATTTGGAAAAGACTGAATCTGTCTGTGACTCAGTTTTTCCACAAGTTCCTGGTTAATGATGAAGTAGTGAAGAGTAGCTCACAAACTGCTTCCTATATTTCGAGTTCTTAGTTTTTAGTATTGAAAATCCTGTTACTGTGATTTGAGCATATTGGAGCAGAGGAAGAAGAAAGCAGACAAACAATTTTTTTTTAAGTTTTTGTCAAAAGCGAATGAATAAAACATCTCCATGAGCCACTACCTGGCTTAGAGTATTCAGAGGTCCTGCCATTAACTAATTGTCCTGGTTTGAGAGCACCAGGATAAAAATTTCCCTGGGGCACACTGACCTGAGACTTGTATCCCCTTGAAAATCATCTTGCTATGTTGGGATTGAAGTTCAGTGCCTGCAGGGAGTGAGTGAGAAAGGTGAGCCAGAGCTTTGGTTCTGTAGCTCAGCACATAACTCAGTGCCTGGGAACAGGCAGTTCAACCTTCAACAGTTGAAAATCACTTGGCAGTTGAGAAAGGACATACTTGTGAGCACCTGTACTTTAAAATAAGCTATTATTATTATATGGAGACATTCAAAACCTGTCTGGATGTGTTCCTGTGCAAAGTACTCTAGGGGATCCTGCTCTGGCAGGGGGGTTGGGCTAGATGATCTTTCGAGGTCCCTTCCAACCCCTAACATTAGAAAAGAAAAAAAAAATCAAACACAGTGGAAATTTGCAAAGTTGGAGATATTGTTCAAGGGCCATTAAAAGAAAAAAATTAATTCTTCTTTGAAATTACCTTCCCTCTTCATTCTGTTTTCTTCTTTCCCACTTAGCTTATCAGAAGCTACAGAGATGCAGATGCATTTTTTCCAAACAACAGATGGTAAGCCTTTGATCCAAAGCACAAATGCCCCAAACTATGGTCATGAAATAATTGTTTTAAGCATAGTAAAAGAAATTTTGGGTTGTTTGTTTTTTCAAAATAGGCTTTGTTTGTCTATGTGAAAACCAAAATATGAGCCTGAGATTGTCTGGGAAAAGTAAGGCATACAACAGTGATTAGTGACTGAAAATTATTAGCTGTTTGGCAACCTTATATAGAAATGATGCTATCACAATATTAATAACATGGCTAAACAGGAATGAAAGAAGTGCAAGAAAAAAAGTATTGTAACAAGGTATCAAATATTAGTATCTTTCATGGTAGCTTTCATTAGTAGTAAAACAAGTAAAATAACATAGCATGTATGACTTTAATTACCTATTGCTGGATCTTATTTCTGCTCAGAATGTATTACTCCAGAAGTAAATGTAAAGCAGATTTTTATCATAAGTACACAAAGTAGTCTAAAACTTTGAGTCACAAAGTGAATAAATGTTTGAAAATAACCATAGCTTTTTTTTTTTCTCTTGTGAACAGCAAATTAGGCCAGATCAGGCAAATTAAATCAGGTTACAGAGAAACAAACCTTTTAGTTATGCTGCATTTATGTAAAATAGCATTGTCTAATAATGTAATCAATTAGAAGCGATGAAAGGTCTTTATCCAAATTAACACCAGTAGCTATATTACTTAGTAAGCATGAGTTCAACTTTTCATCATAGAATACCCTTTCTGAATATTTTATCATATGGATTTCTATTTATTTTGATGGAAGTTTTTAAGTGACATTCTGTCTTCACGGTAAATGCCAAATAACGTCACTTGACTTTAATTCCAAATCACCAATACAGTTAGCAGCACAAAATGCCCCAAATGAAATGGGAATGCATAACAGATGTGACAAGATATCTTTGCTAAAGAAATGTTGCAGATTAGCAAGTAAATAATACACAAACAAATGGGAGCACCAGAATAAGATGGCATAGTATGCAAACCAATGCATGTGGCAGTCTTATAGAAGACATTAATGCCAAACTATCTAAGAAAGAAGCCTGTGGGAAAGTGAAGCTTGATAAATGCTTTTTTAATTACCAGTTTAAAGAATAGTCTAAAGGTTAATTTAAATAAAAAAGTAGAGTATGCTTTGACATAGCAACTGAAAATAATGTGTTATAGTGCTCTGCCTACATTTAAAATAACTCTTCAAACCAGTGAAGAAAATCAAAGCTGTACAGAGGACAGTGCTCTGTAGTCTTCTGTACAGAAAAAAAATTAGCCTTTCTTTGACATCAAAATGAGGAAAAAATGTCATGGGAAAAATTATTTGTGGTCCTGACAGACAACGATGTACTGTGGCACGCATATGATTACACATAGAAAAGCTATGCTTCAAAATGTGCAAAAACAATCATGTATTTTTTTCCTCTCTAAAGAGAAAACAATTGGGAGGGGGGAAAAAAAGCCCCAAATAACAACAAAGGCCAGTGTGAAGAAATTTTTGATATAGAAAATTGAGAAAGTAAAAAATTAATAGAAATTTTTGTTCTTCTTTTGTGTTTATTTTTAGATTCCACGTACTGGACCCTTAAAAAGAAAAATCATTCAGAGTAAATAAAGTGAAGCCATTACACCTCAAGAGATATTATGCCTCAGATCTACGGCTCCCTCAGGCCATACTCCTTTTGAGTCACACCCCTCCCCACCTCAAGCATCCTTGTGTAATCAATCCATATTCCACTGAAATGGCTGCAGTCTATGGGGGAAGAAGTACTGTTCTCAGGAGGGTGCAACGGCTGCAGTGTGCATTGCACTGTGAGCAGGTCTGACTGTGAGAGCAGCAGGTGTGATTTCCCCAGAAAATGCTGCAACCAAAGGTGGAACACTTTCTACAGAAATCAGGATGGGAGAGGTTGCGTATCATGTCAGTTCTCCAACTTCTAGCACAGTCAATGAGCGCAGCAGTTACATGGTATCTTCTGTAGCCATGCAGCCAAACAGCTGTCCTGAGAAACTGCCAACTGTGGCAACTGACTCAAATGTAAACAGCAACTCCTTTGCATTCAAGTGATGAATTTACTCCTTTTCTTCAAGTTTCCTCATTTAATTAACTTTTCCAGATGAAAGTTACTTAATTTTCAGAGAAGAACTGGGGAAATGACATGACGGAATGAATTTCGTAGGGGTAACTTTGGCTCAAAAGCCAAAAAATCTTCTGTAATATTTCAGACAGAACATTTCAGGTACCTGTCCACCTCCCTGGAAGTAATAAGGACTGCTGCCAGCCCCTACTGGAGCCATTTCCCCCCAGGCTAAGGCAGCCCCATCCCTCAGCCTCTCATCACAGGATAACTGCTTCAGCCCCAACCAGCTTGGACACCTTTTGCTGAACTCACACCAGTTTGTCTGTGTCTCTGAAACCCTGTGTACTCTCCTCACTGACGATTGTCACCAGCACACTGTATTCTGACCATTTCAGTTTCAAACAATTCCTATGCCATAAAAACATTTCAATGACACAACTCTCCTGCGGAGACTGAATCTTGTTTCTTCACTTCAGTGCTTGAATAAAAGGAGAAAAATTTTAATCTTAACTATATTCATTATTCCGATGAATTCCAAACCAACCTGAAGTCTTTGTGAATACTAAGTAACTTACATTTATTTCAATATTTAAGATCATAGCATTGCAACCTAAGTGTGCTCTGATCCAGAAGTTGTTCTTTTCCTCTATTACCCATAATTACATATTACTTTGCATTCAGAGCACATTTCAATAAGAATATTTTCGCAAACTAAGATGAAGATTAAAGCATGTAAATACTATTCTCCCAGAGAGAAAACACCACACAAATCAGTAAATAGAGGTTAGTACCTTCCAGCCAGTAAACTGTGAGATAAATTCACTGAAGTTTGGCAAAAGGCTCTGAGATCTTGGAAAAGGAAGTGTTATTTCTGCTTAGTTTTATTTATGCCATTTTATCAATAAATACCATCACTGAATGTGACAACAAACACCTTAAAAGCAGCAAAAAAACTCCCTACACATTTCATGGCTGGAAATTCAGTCACGTCACATCTACGCTGGAAACTTTACTTAGCTGTGTATAAACTCTCAGGCTGTATAGTCTGAAAACTTAGACAAGAGAAAACTCTCCTGCTAGGAACAAGATCTTGCAAACTTTACCAGGAAGAAAGCAGGAAAGGAATCAGTAGCAGCAGGCAAGATGGGAGTCTCTGAAGTCCTGCTCACTGGTTAGAGGAAGTGGAGGGCTTTTAATGGTTGCTAATGTACTCCCAGTACACAGGCTGCAGGGAGGCCAAGCCTTTGGTGCTTCAGGACAGAAAAGCACTTCCTAAAATTCAAAGTTAAAATTGAATGGAAGGTCTTGCAGGGTTGAGACCAGCAGTGAACCAAGTGGCGCTCTATCTGTCACTCTGTGGCATCTCATCAACTGCACTGAAATCCTGGAAGGAAAAGTTGCAGGCTTTCTGAAGGCATTGTCCTGGAGCCATCACACCAATTTTTGTGTGACTGAGCAACAGTTGCAGTAAGATGATGATGTATTGCCAATTTGCTAAAATTTTGAGTGATTTAAGAGGATTTAATAAAAATAAAAAATAAACCAAGCATGAACTTAAAAGTAGGCCACTGTTATTCACAATCACATCGTATTGTCTGTAGAAACCCTCCAAAAATATTTCCCTAAACCACAAATTTTAGGTTTACAGGATATCAGACAATAGAGAAAATCAATACGTAAAAGTCAAATATCTTCCCTATTTTTTTGAATTATACATTTATTTTTATGTAAAGACACTCACATGTGGAAAGCTTTAATAATCATTGTCTGTTGTTTTTCTTTTAAATTGAATTGCATTATTTTCCATTTCTTTATTAATGTGCAATATAAAAAATTCTAATAATAGTACAGTATAAATCTATTCCAGCTGAATTTATGTAGGTTAACAATGACAATTTTGATTGTATTCTTCTTTTAGAATTGTAATAGAGTGTTTAGAAAGACAGGTCTGCTATCTAATGTATTCTACTGCTTTGTTATGTTTTGTTTTGTTTTGTTTCATTTTGTTGTGGTTTTTTTTTTAAACCTGGGCACCCCAGAGAGCTATCAGAAAATATTATGACATTTGAAATAATGTTTGCAAGGGAAAGAAATTCCTATGGGACAGATATTAAATACGTTGTGAATATTGGGACGAAAAGCATTCAGTACATGTGTTACTCAAAGTGAAGTTCTTGTTGGGCAATGCATATTACTACTGTACTTGGGTTAAATGATACAGGTGGACTTATGTCATTTATCAGTAGAACATTGTAAAATTACTTGCTTTTAAGAGTCTGGAAAGTGTCTAAGCAGGGGGGATAAAAAGCTAGTCTGATAAAATCATAAATGCTTTCTCCATCATTGCTGCAACTCTAATCTTCTTGCTTATTGCTTGAGTTGATAAAACAAATAAAAGAAGGAATCTCGGAGAGATTTCTTTAATATGCAAAATGAATTTCAGTGTTCTCTCCTGCTGGTATTTTTATGGAAAACCTGACTAGATGCTACACATGGAACAGAAAAATCTGCATTTAGATGGAAATATTATGAAATGCATGATATGGTACAAAGTAAGCCTTTTAATGGAGATAGTAAAGTGTTGCATTATATGGTTGAGTGGAAAGACAGCATGCATATATGCTTTTATGTCCAGGTGCTCTGATTTGCCCAAGAAAGCTCACTTTATTTGAGTTTGAACCTAATATGGGAGTGAAAAGTTCCACAAAAAATCAGCAGAGAAATTATTATTCTTTTACCAAATAAAATATTAAGACCTGTGAGAGTCACCACTGTAAACAATGATGTTTTGGACTTGCGTGCCATTTTTTCAAAGGCTCTTGAAGTGTTTTACAATTAAGAATTAATTAAGTCTGTCTCTGTTATATAAGTGGTGTAACCATGATTGACTTTACACCCATAGATTTTAACAACTATTTTAAAGTCACTGCAGAACCTGATTCAGTTTTAACATGTCCCTAGAGACATAATTTGCCACAATTTCTTTTTGTTCGCTTTTGTTAAAATAAATGCAGTAAAGAATGTAAAATCATTGGGCAAACTGGTGATTTATAAGTATGACTCATTAAAAGCAAATCAAATCATAAAAAAAAAGTCACAGTACATACTACAACAAGTTAAAATTCTTGTTGTGGACAGTAGATAAAATATTTCTCATTCAAAGAAATTGGGAATTCTATCCTGAATATTTAGAGTATTTTACTGAGTAAAACTAATGGGAAGTGATTGTTATCGGAGATCACATTGTACTTAAGAAACCAGTATTTTTAAGATCTCACATTACATCACTGTTGTCATGGTATGGAATAAAAATTCTAACTCATGTCAACAGATGGAGATCCTTGATCTAATAAAAAAATTTTGTCCACAATTATATCTGCTTCAAGAAAATGTTAAGAGGACATACAAAACCAGAACACCAATAAATAAAGCAATAAATTGAAAGCATTGGACAACGTTGACAACAAGGAATTTTTATTTGAAAATTTATTTTAGGCAGCACTTTTGCATGTGGATGTGCACAAGTTACTTGGGTGTTTTAACAAAACAGAAGAATTTGGTTCTTATACTGAAAGAGTTTCTGTATCCTAGGTTGTGACTTGTTTTGTGATGCTAAAACAGCTTCCACAACAGGACTCTGCTCCTGATCGTGCTGTGTGGTCTGTAGCATGATGATGCTGGTTGTAGTGACTGTGGAGGAGTACACTCTTACTAGCTTACTAATGCTTTCTTAAAAACATTTTTCTGCTGGGAAGGGAAGGTAAAAAAACCAGGAAGATAGTTATGAAGTATAGAGGGTTTTTACTTTTAAGGCAATCTTTGTATGTAACTTTCAGTCTTTACTTTCTCTACAAATTACATGTGCTTTTTAATCATAAATTCTTCAAAATGAAGGAAAAGTCCAATTTTATCCTTCTTAACCACAAGAATATCACCCAACCTTTACTAGAAATCTGGAGTTCTCATACAACAAAAACCTTAATTAGGAGAACTAGTATTATCAATAAACCAGTGTGGAATAATTTCTAATTGTTGTGGGGTTTTTTTTTGGAGGAAGGGGTGAGTAGTAAAATCCCCTCATTTTTGCAGAAAAGTGTAAATACTAGCTCTTTCTGACAAATACAGAAGTTTTGGTGTTTTTTCCATAGCCCTTCTTCCAGTATTATTGATGCTTAACCCATGAATGCCCTTGCATACTTATGCCAGATTCCTCCCTTGTGTTACCATGCTACCAACTGCAATAACATTGCAAAGGGGATACATTTTCTCCCATAACTTATATTGAAATGGCAAGGAGTGACCTTAGGATGCTTCTGTATGTCCTAGTGTTCTTTCTATAACATTTAAAATAATGGGTACACACTAAGTGGCATGGCCTCAGCCACGCTGAGGGAGTTTTAACTCTCTGGGGGTTAATGGATAACTGTTTTAGTTGAGTAATCAAATATAATACTGTATTGCAGAACTCCTATACAGGCACATATATGCAGACTAATGGCTATTACTCTAATATGCTTTCAACCTTGAAGACACTTTAAAGACATTGCTTTTCATTTCAATGGTGCATTGTTGCAGTCTAAGAAATACATTTCACTATTCCTTTTCATGGTTGGTGAAACACAGAACAATTGTGATTTTTTTATCTGATTCAAACAAAGAACGTATCCTAATCAAAGCTTCAAATGCAGTGCTGCTGTCAAAAAAAGGCACAACATCAGTAACCAGAAGTATAACCTCAAAAATCACACTGACACTAAAATGAAAGGCAATACAAATAGTTTTTTGTGGGTTTTTTGTGTGGTTTTTTTTTAAATACTATTTGCTATATTTATCACAGGCTGTGAAATAAATTAATCTGCATTTTTTCATTTGGTTCCTGTTGAAATAGTTAAGCTAGGTTCCAGGTAGGCATTTCTTGAAGATGAAGCTAGGAGGAGAGGGGTGGAAGGAAAACATCAGAATTTTTAGATCTATTTTGAAATCTCCAAAGAAGAGACTCAGATAGGGAATGTAGATTCTGCAGCTTCCATCTGACTCCCTTTACCACAGGGCTACAGGAACACAGGTCTTTTACTATTTTTAATTTAAGTAATGTTGTGGTTGTAATTTATTTTCCTTCTTTTTTCATAATTAAATGTTCTCTAAAAAAAAAAAATTATCTGCTTTTTAATGTTTCAGTACTTTCTCTATAACAAATCACTGAAGTCCTTTAATCCAGCAAGCTGTATTTAGCAAAACATGACTGACCAGGTTTCTCTTTGTTCTTAACTGTAAGTTCTTAAAGTGCATCAATGCAGTGATAACTAAACATCTAAAGGTATCAGCTCCTCTACAGATGCACGGAGCATGGCTAGCACAGCTGGGACCCACAGCACAACTCTGTGAGCTCCTACCTCTGTGAGCTCCTACCTCATTCACAGTTAACCCAAGCACCTCTTACATGTGGAAGCATTGCATGACATACAAATGCCTTATGCTTCACTTTGGGCAGTAAGTCCCTTTATGGTAATCTTATGCCAATTTAACCTGAGCTGGATTACATCCCTACTTAATCCATAGATCTTGTGCTGATTTGGTGTACCTCTATCTCATTACAAGATGGATGGGAAAGTAGTTTGGATGTAGTTCCAGCGTGGTGCCACGCTGCAATGTGCTACATGAGCTATTGGTATAGAAAGAGTCAAGGAGAGGGTTAAAGCTAGGCAGATTAAGTTTTACCAGCAATATAAATATGACTATGTGACAGCCAAAATAAATCATAGAATGAAATAATCAATCATAGACTCATAGAATCACAGACTGTTTTGGGCAGGAGGGACCTTAAACATCATCTAGTTCCAACCCCCCTGCATGGGCAGGAACACCTGCCACTAGATCAGGTTGCTCAAAGCACCATCCAACCTGGCTTTGAGCACTTCCAGGGATGAGGCATCCACAACTGCCCTGGGCAACCTGTTTCAGTGTCTCACCATCCTCACAGTGAAGAATTTATTCCTAATGTATAATCACTACTACATGCCCCTGTAAAAAGTCCCTCCCCAGCTTTCCTGTAGGCTCACTTCAGGTACTGGAAGGCTGCTCTATGGTGTCCCTGGAACCTTCTCCTCTCCAGGCGGAACAACCTTAAGTCTCTCTGCTTGTCTTCATAGGAGAGGTGCTCCAGCTCTCTGATCATCTTCATGGCCCTCCTATGGATTTGCTCCTACAGCTCCATGTCCTTCCTGTGTTGGGAACCCCAGACCTTAACATAGTACTCTAGGTGTAGTCTCATGAGAATGAAGTAGAGGAGGACAATCACCTCTCTTGACCTGCTGGCCACTCTTCTCTTGATGCAGTCTAGGATATGGTTGGCTTTCTGGACTGCAAGAGCACATTGCTGGCTCATATTGACCTCGTCAACCAATAGCCCCAATTCTTTTCTTCAGGGCTGTTCTCAGCCTGTAATTGTGCTTGGCATCACCTTGGCCCATGTGCAGGACACTGCCCTTGGCCTTGTTGAACTTAATTAAGTTGCTATGGGCCCACCTCTCAAGCCTGTCAAAGTCCCTCTGGATGGCAACTCTTCTGTTCCACATGTTGACTACACCACCCAGCTTGGTGTCATCAGCAAACTTGCTGAGGGTACACTCAATTCCACTGTCCATGTCACCAGCAAAGGTGTTAAACAGTACTGACCCCTGAGCAACACCACGCATCATGGGTCTCCATAAAGACATTGCACCACTGACCACAACACTTTGCGTGTGACCAGACAGCCAGTTCCTTATCCACTGAGTGGTTGAATCCATGTCTTTCCAATTTAGAAATCAAGATGCCATGCGGGACAGGGTCAAAGTCCAGGTACATGATGTCAGTAGCTCTCCCCTTGTCCAATGACATGTTGACCCCATCTTAAAAGGCCACTACACTAGTCAGGCAGGATTTGCTCTTGGTTGTCACCAAAAATGTCCTCATTTTCTATGTGCCTTAGCAGAGCCTTCAGGAGGATCTGCTCCATGATTTTGCCAGGCATAGAGGCTAGAATACTGGCCTCTATTTCCCTGGGTCTTCCTTTTTTCCCTTTTTGAAAATGGGGGTTATGTTTCCCCTTTTCCAGTCGGTGGGAACTTCACCAGACTGCCATAACTTTTTAAGAAAGTGGCTTTGCAACTTCAGCCACCAGTTCCCTCAGCAGCTGAGGATGGATCTCATACAGTCCTAAGGACTTGTGCATTTTCAGGTTCTTTAGATGGTCTCAGACCTGCTCTTCTGCTACAGCGGACAGATCTTCCTCCTTGCAGTCCCCACCTTTGCCTTCTGCAACTTTGGTGGTGTGGCCAGAGCCCTTGCCAGTGAAGACTGAGGCAAAAAAGTCATTGAGTACCTTAGCCTTTTCCATATCCCATGTCTCCTGTTTCCTTCTGGAAAGGGCCCACATTTTCCCTAGTCTTCCTTTTATAAGATAGTTCTTTTGCTAGAAGAAGGCTGGAAATATTTTTCTGTGACTCTCATCAGTAATATAAACATATATATGTATATGTAAATTTACAGGACAGCCATAGTTCAACTTGTTGTAGTTACTGAAGTTAGAAAAGAATCACTTGTCTTTTAGCAATTCAGTGCCAAAGATACTTTTAGGCTCTTGTCAAAGGATGAAATGCATACATAGAATATGTGTACACATAGACACAGAAATCACACACACACGCACACACACACATGTTGACTCTAGAGGTGAAAAATGAAAGATGTGAGCAGTGAAACTGATGGGCTGTCTTTAATAATATAGGCATTTTCAGCAAGGTGGTCTGCTTCCCTATTTACTCTTCTGAAGCTTTATTCATGCTGCAGATTATATAATCCAGATCAATAATTTCAAACTTTTGCTGCTTCTTCATGTAATCTATCACCCTAAGAACAGAAGGAATGATTCAAATCTTGTTTTAGTTAAAGGAAACCAAAGGAGGACTTTCAGTGGTTTTGGAGCAAGAATCCAAGATGAATAGGGCTTTTGGTTGTGTCGTTTGCCATATATGATTTATGATACTTCTCCTGAATGAACGGGTGTTCATTAACTCAGAAACTTAAGATGTTCAAAGCTGTAAAAGATTTTCAAAAATCACACAAGACTTATTCGCTTCCAGGACAAAAAAGAACTATGATTAAACTACTAGAATCAGGTCCATTATATTGAGACCTTGGGGGTATCTTTCTTTATCTTTGTGATCTAATATGGAATAACTCTTTTAAATCTTCAGGTTTATTGGTGATGAAGGAAGCTTTTTTGGTATAACAACATAGTAGATGCTTCATTAAACTCCATCACTAAACCTACTTCATTATATTTCCTATTCCTCTAAACAGAGAAATTCAATAATAATTGAGACTCAGAAACTTAGCATTCTTTGATGGATTAATGATTGATAATGTTTCATGTTAATATTGGCAGTCCAAGTCTACAGGAATACATTACTATTATTCATTTTCACAATCTGTCATCATAAACCTAAGCAAACTTGTTTTCATTTCTTCTGTTTAATAGGCTGTAAGGTATTGACCAGGACTTACAGCCTGCTCATTTCCATGACTGATGTATTTCTGCTAAATAGCATACATTCATTCTGCAGCCAATGTTGCAGTTTTGAATGCTTTGGAAGGAGTCTTGACATTCCATAAATCCATCATCTGAATTCCTGGATCGAATTAATATGCCAGAAACCACAGGCATGATAAAGGGAAATAAAATGTGCTTACAGAACAAAATTTAGGGTTTTTTTAATGCCAATAATTGAAATTAAAGATTTATTTTAAAGTTTTTATTGTAATGAAATATTACCAATATCCAAAACTATTAAACCAACTTGTTTACTGTAAATGAATGCATGGAAAAGCATAGTAGACTTAAATAAGGTTGTAGTCACATTGTCATAGGTTTTTTAAAATATCTTGCAAAATGTTTAGTTACTACTGTAAATACAAGCTTCTGTGAAATCAAATGATGATGTATTTCCACACATACTTGTGAACATTTACCTTTTTTTTTACTATAAATACAAAAAATTATAGTCCATTGTTGTCTTCTAAAGTATTTGAAATAACTTCTGAATATAAAGACATTTGATTGCACTTGGTTATTGCCTTGATTAATAAATGGTAGTTCATATAGTTTGATTAGTTAGCTTTTCAAAAGAATTATAAAAAAATTAAATCTCTTTTTCCTTGTCAAAATGGTTATGAGTGTAAAAAAAGTTTATCTAACCTCTTCATTAGATTCTTCTATAGATTCTCCTAGACCTGAAAAATTTAAAGATATTCTCTCCGTGTACATATTTCGTTTATAGGATAATGCAGTAAAACTTGGCTTTCACCTTGTGAAATAAAGTAAAATTCTGTCAAAATACTGAAGCATTGTACATAAGTGTGTACTAGTATGTGTATGTATATGTGCAAGTTTATGTGTTAAGTTCTATTAAAATAATAATTTTAAAGCTCTTGTGAGGGAGGGGTTTGTTGGGTGTTTTTTAATGTATCACTTGCTTAAATGGGGAAATAACATATTTGGATTAGCAAAAATTCAAAATCTCCATGGTAACTGGTCTTTAACCTCAAATATTGACTCACGTTAATGAAAAAAGCCTACTACTGAAATGTGGCTTTGAAAAAAGAATATACATAAAAGCGACCATAGCACTTTTTTCTCCTTATTCCTGTTTTTCACTAATTCCTGGTTCAATATTGAACAAGCAATTTTAACTTACTAGAGTTGACTGATTTAAATAAAGTAAGTAAAACAATAGTGAGTATATTCTACTATGTCAGAGTGAATATTTGCATTCTATCTGAGTACTTTTATGCATTATACTTCTTCCCTTCACTAGTCTACAATGACAATAATGATGATGCAGTGGCATCCTATTTATTTCAAAGGTATTTTGTGTTCCTTTATTCCTTCAAATATCGTGTGTTATTAGCATCCTAACAATGTGTTTACAAGGTGTAGGAAAGATTTCTCAGAAATGTGCTCGGGCCTATTAACACTAACAAAACTTCATATGGCCAAGATAGGAGTATTACAAGAGCCACAGAATTAAAATAATTTTCCAGTACAGAACAGACCAGTATGTGGGATACCATTAAATATATAAGAATAAAATGTGTACTCATAGATCTATCATGTGCCACCAACGTAGTGCATAACTCAGGCTTTTCATAAGTCCTCCAAGGTTTTGGAAATTCTTAAACTAAAGATTGCTACATAGATTTTAAAGTGTGCTGTGTGTTCTTTTGTTTGCTTTTTTGTTCTGTTTTGGTTTGGGTTTGGTTTTTTTTTTTTGTTGGTTTGTTTTGGGTTTTTGTTTGGGTTTTTTTTGGGGGGAGGGGTTGGTAGTGAAAATCTGTTCATTGTTTATTTTTAAATAAAATATTATATTTTTCTAAATATTTTTAAAATATGAAATGCAGTTGTTTGTTGGAAGAGTGGAGCTCAACAGTACCATATTAGCTAAGCACTGTAAAGAATTGAATGTTATATCCCCATTTCTTATCCTCTTTCTCACAAATTTTTATTTATTAAAGCTGTAAAAAATGCATACACATTTCAGTCATATTTAATTAGTCATCTTGCACTCTTTTCAGGTAATTTAAATGCATATTCTTCATCTCTGGCCCTCTTAAAAGAAACAAAAAATCCCCAATGTTTCTTCGCTTTAGATGAATGAATACTTTAGAAGATTGTGAGTTTCATTCCTTTAGCAAAATAAAGATAAAACCCATATAATTTGGCATATAATTAAGTACTTCACTAACTCACTTCCTCAACTATTAAAAAAATGGACCTTCAATGTGAACTTGAAAACTGCACATACATCAGTTCCCTGTGTAAGCTTTTTTTTGCAGCACAAATCTAATTTAAACCCAATTTGTATCAGATGTGATCAAACACAGATCTAATTTCTCCCACCTCATTTTAATTGGAATCTTTCTCAGTCCACTCTGCGGACAGAAAATAAAGATTTAGAGTTGTGCTCGTTTGTTTGCTTTTAAGTTTGCTTGTCTATTTATTTTTAAGGAATTTTTTACACAGCGTACTATGTCTGCTTCTGGTTCAGGTAACAAGGTGTAAACTCGCCAACGGTCACTTGCTGAGGAGATCAGCTCCAGTGTTGGTAAGTCCCCACTGAGGAAGCAGATTCACAGTGAAAGGGGCTGGCAAAGGGCCCCTTTTGGGGCTTTTTGAAGCCCAGAAAGCAGCTAGCTTGTGTTGGGGGACTGGCAGCTTGTGGGTGGGCTGCTGAGGCAGCATGGATGGAGCCAGTACCACCCCCACTAAAGGTTGCCCCGAGGAGCTCCAGCGAGCAGACAAGCAGGGAGTGGCACAGCAGTTTGCACAGGCAGTTTGCACAGGCAGGGTGCGTGGTGAGGGGGCTGACACTCAGCCAGGGAGCAATGGTGTCCACATGGCAGAAAACCATAGTGTCCCTAAGCTCGGCACCCACCAAGACAGATGCAGCTTCCCAGACAGAGCTCCAGTGGGAACATGCTGCCACTCAGGTGTCAGGCTGCAGGGAGTGCCCTACGCTCTCAACAGCATCTGGTGACAGCAGTGAGCACACCTGTGGGAAGTGTGCCCAAGTAGAGGAGCTTCTCCGCTTGGTGGTTGAGCTCTGGGAAGACGTGGGTAGGCTAAGCACCATCAGGGAGTGTGAGAGTGAGACAGATTTTTGGTGCCATGACTTTACCTGACTTAAACATGCCCAACAGTCAGGCAGGGCTCATGGTATGGAGTGCTCCATGTACTCTCTCTACCTGGCTGAATGTGATGACCCACAGGATAGTGACCGATGGCAACATGTTCCTTGATTCCATGGAGTCCAGCTGGTTGTTGATGTAGAGGGCAACACTGCCACCTTTTCTCCCCTGCCTGTCATTCCTAAAGAGCTTATACTCATCCATTCCCCCACTTCAGTCATAGGAGTCATCCCACTACATCTCAGTGATGCCAATAACATCATAGCCCTGCAGGCATGCACGTTTGTAACTCCTCCTGCGTATTTCCCATGCTGCATACATTTGCATAGAGGCATTTAAGTTGGGCCCCATTGAAGCTGCCTCACTGCTTGGGATTCCACTTTTCTTCATTTCAGGTATTCTCCTGCTGGCCTATGACCCTATTTCAGACCCAGGGCATCTCTTATTGGAATTTGCTTCAAAGTGGTGGCAGTGGGATGGATTGAGGATCCCCTCCTCTGGCAAGTCTATTTTAAAGCCCTCCTTATCAGATTGGCAAGCCTATTGCCAAAGATACTCACCCCCTTCCCTGAAAGATTAACCCCATCAGCCCCTAGGAGACCAGGTTTCTCAAAGCGAGTCTCTGTCCTGAATGGGCATGGTCTAGGAAGCCAAAGCTCTGACAGTGGCACCACTCCTGTAACCATTTATTGATTTTTCCCAACACGATTTACCCTTTCAAGCCTTTGACAGGGAGGATCAATGAAAAGACCATCTGTGCTTCCAAGTCCTTCACTGCCACCTCCAGGGCTCTGTAATTCTTCGTGGTCTTCAGATTGCTCCTTGCTATATCACTGGAACCCACGTGAAACAGCAAGAGGGGATAACAGTCAGTGGGACGTACAAGTTTGGGTAGTTTTTCAGTGGAGTCCCTTATATGAGCTCCTGGTAAGCAACAGACCTCTCTAGAGAGTGTAGTGCCATAAAGGATTACGATGAAGGGAAGGCTGAAGCTCTAACTTTAAAGAACTAAAGAATAGGTATTATGTTCAGGTTTTCTTTCAGGACTGAAACTAAAATTAGAAGGGTGAGATTGGAAGGAAATATGGTTATAAGGAAGGTGTACTGAAACACAGGAAGGAATTTTTTTTAAGGTAAATAATAAGAAATAAAATGCTGTATGATATACGGCCATGAAAATGTTCAGAGGGCTGGAACACCTCTCCTATGGAGACAGGCTGAGAGAGTTGGGATTGTTCAGCCTAGAGAAGAGAAAGCTCCAGGGACACCTTAGAGCAGCTTTCCAGTACCTGAAGGGGACCTAAAGGAAAGCTGGAGGGGGACTTTTTCCAAAGGCATGTAGTGATAGGAAAGTGGGAATGGTTTCAACCTGGAAAAGGCTAGTTTTAGATTAGACATTAGGAAGAAATTCTTTACTATGAGAGTTGTGAGACACGGCACAGGTTGCCCAGAGAGGTTGTGAGTGCCACATCCCTGGAAGTGTTCAAGACCAGGTTGATTTGAACGTTGAGCAACCTGCTCTAGTGGGAGGTGTCCTTGTCCATGACAGGAGGCTTGGAACTAGATGATCTTTAAGGTCCCTTCCAACCTAAACCATTCTATGATTCTATTTTCTATACATAAGAAAGCCACTGAGATATAAATCACTGCAGAATTCCTAGGACTTAAACTCTTAATTAAGGGTTTGCTACAGACTGGGCCATGGGGCCTTTGGTCAAATGTACAGTTGTCTTACACTATAAAACTATTTTGGTACTCTTCTAATTTACTCTAAGGCTTTTCAGTTGCAGGAAATTCAATTCCAAATATAACAGAGCAGGGAAAACTTTAATAATTTAATTACCAATCTGAAAATGTTACGAAGTAACAGATACAAAAATGATACACTTCTAAGTTAAAAAATTTTAGAATAAATTTTGAATTTATACAAATCTCTAATTCTTCAAATGTAAACACACAAACTATTTAAAGAAATGTAATGAATGCTAAAGTAAGTGCAGGGAAAATAATGTATTTTGGAAAATATGTTGATTATGTGTTTATTTGCATAAAATAATACATAATTTCTTCTCACTGTAGGTTTCATCTCTTCCGTTTCAGCTAGATTTCTGATATACCTCTGGACCCATTTTTTCCTTTCAAGGAGAGTATCTACAAATAATATCAGTGGATTTCAAATAAAAGGTTACTAATGACAAAAACTTTGCACTATTTTATAAGGCCTAACAGATTGCCTGCTGTGAAAAAGTAAGGTCAATATTCAGATGCACTTAACTGCACCACAGGCAATGAAGATTTCTGCAGTGAAACGGAAAGTGGGAAGGTAAAAATGGAGGCAATTCAGAAGAGAAACTTGCTCATGTTATGTTGCTTGGGTTAACACTAACACTAGAGACACATGCTGCTTGGTTTCTGGATAGGTCATCTATACAAAGAAAGAAAGGATTTAATGCCCATACCCTCAACTCTGCACTCCTTAAATCTTCTGTTGATAGTTTAAAGTGGTTTCCTTTGTTAGAAACTTCATGCACTTTTCTATTCCATGTAAATCAAGGTTCCCAAGAGATAGCGTATCTTGAATTTTGTGGAGTTTTTTGATATAGGAATGTCTCATCCTTAATGTTGAAGCAGCTCATGTGTGTTTCAAAGGTAAGTAATAAGATAAACTATTCCTACAAAAATATTCCTAGATTTGAATACCAGCCCCTCTTCCTTCTGCTCTTTTGTCATTCCTTCACTTGGATCACAATAAACAACATTATAGAAAATTTAATATAGGACATGGTTCTTCCATCACTTCATGTATATTTATAACATATGTTGCAATGTTATTTTACAACAGGAGAAAATGAAAACAAAGCATCAATAACAATCTTACTAAGTGAAAGTGCCAGAAGACTCAGGTGTCTACTTTTCTGAGTGAAATCAAAATAGACAATTTTTTTGGCAAAAGTAAGAACTTAAGAAACTAGGTAGATTTTCTGTATTGCCTAAAAAACCCAGCTAATGCCTTAGACTAAAAGATAACTCCTCAGATTTTCCCCATTTGACTACAAGAAATAATTATTTCTGGTGTCAGCCTTGTAATTTCAGCTGATTACCTACGATGTTCATTTGATTATTTGATAATTTCACATATTGATTTATTGACTCACTGTTAATTAGGACCTTGATTGGATCATTGTGTCATTCCACCTGTAATTAGTTTTATAAAACTGTCATAAATTAGTTCAGTAAAATTCTTACTTATAGTATATAGTTTCTTACTCATCTTTTAGAAATAAAATCTATTAAAAATAAAGACATTGTATTTATTCAATCATATTACACCTTGTGTCATGAACTCTGAGGATATAGCTAATGAAAATTGGTACCTAAGAAACCCTTAGTTTTATTATCTTTATGATCTCTTGTATCATGGGTTATGTTGTTAAGTAGGCTAATAATTTCCTGAAAATCATGGAAACTACAAAAATATCAGCACTCTTTTTACTGAAGTGATGTTAATCTGTCCTGCCATTGAATCTGCAGAAGTGCCACTTTACAAATAACAAAAAAAAAAAAGGGGGTTATAATCCACTTCACTTTCTATGCTTTCTATTCAGGAAGAGATAACAAGATCATCAACCTATCTTTTATTTATTACTTCTATAAGTTATAGAAATTTTATTAGTATAAATTTTTGTTTCCCAGTTCTTTCCAAAGCTGCTGTGCAAATGTTGCAGAAGTACACATTTCAGCCATGACACAGACATCTGAACTGAGTATCTCTAGGAGGAATTTTGGAATAATTAGTTTGTTGAAAAAAAAATCAATTTATAATAGTAATTTAAAAAGACATGTACATCCTTTTGCAATACAAGCTTAACTTTGGTAGAGAAAGGGTGTCAAAGATTTCAGACTGACTCTTATTGAGCATTGGATTGCAATTTCCCCAAATTAAGACTTTAATCTTATAACTTGTAATCTCTTGTACATTCAAAAATGTTTTAGATTTCTAAGATTGTGTTTATGGCATTAATAATTTCATAGCATTTTATGAGCACCAGAGCCCTATTATGCCAACCACTACCCAACTACAATACAGACAGCCCCTGACACTAACAGCTTGCATTCTAAATAAACCATGAGGGCAAATATTTTTCTTTTCACTTATCCTTTACAAACGTTATTGACAATTTAGGGAATTAAGTAGACATTTATGGTATTTGAGATTATAATTGCACTAGTTAACATTCGCCAGAAAGCAGCTGCCATTATTCCCGAGGGAAAGCCAATCATGGGTATGATTATGAAGAAGCTGTGAGAACTGACTTAATTGAAAAAACAGGAGGACTTCTAGGTAAGAGCAGGGGAAAAAAGTGATAAATTTTCTTGAGAATTCACAAAGAGCAAAACTGGGAAAATCAGAATACATTGTAAATTATGCATTGCCAGTATTGAATTTACAAGAGAGAAGGATATCAGGTTGTTGCCCTTTCCAAAGAAATGTCAATGAAGGTCATTTTGATTTGATGGCTTATTAAAAAAAAAAAAAAATTCAACTACATTCAAAACCACTCAAGACATTGAACCAATGTGTCGTGGTTTGCCTCAGGATCGGCAATTAAACCAGCGACAAGAATGCTCTTGATCCCCTTCCCCTCCCACCCAGGTAGGGAAAGGAGAGAGATTAAAGGGAGAGAGACTTTCTTAGGTGAAAACTAGACAGATTTAATTAAACACTAATGACAAAAGAAAATATGTGCAATTATATACAAGTATGTTCAGGAATGTGCAAAACCCTATTGCTTTCCCCCACCCCCAGCAACTCCCAAGGCACTCTGCTGAGCTGTGAACAGTTGTGAAATGTCCCCGAGTGCTGCTGAAGATAGCAGCAGAGTAGACAGGAGCTAAATAAAACCTTCATTCTGTATGGCAAGAGATAATAATAAAGGGGTGAAGGAGTCATTCCATCCTGTATAGTGCACTGTGAAAAGCTTTGCTGCACTTTAAAGACTGAGCAATTTTGAATCCCACTGAGAACTCCTTTGCCTAATTCAGAATAAATAAGTGTCCTAATGGTATGATCTTTTGTTCTTACTGCTTCAAACTGTTGCCTTGTCTGTTGTTAAGGTAGAGTAGTGTATTATTTTTACTTTTTATTACTTTATTTTTTAACGTAAACTTTACTAAAAGTTCATTCTGTTCCTGGGTAATTTAAAATAGAGAACTTTGGCAGGAATTATCTAAACTATAGCTGCTTTTCCATGACAAATTTCAGTTTTGTGATGGTGCTGAATCTAATTTTTTTTAGTTGTGTAGCAGTCAAGTCTTTGGGAAGACCACAGTTCTTCTTAGATACTAATTTCAAGATTGTTTTCAAATATTCAAAGAGCTGCAAGATGAAAATGAAGAACGATGTCACTATAAACTGCCAAATTCTCATAGATCTAGTGTGCATATCTCTTGCTTTTGAGCTAATAGAGAAAAAATATGCAACTTATATTAGCTTGGCTCTTTTTTTTTTTTAATTTAGAATTTTAAAGTTATTGTCTTCCTTTTTTTTTCCCCTGTAGTTTTAGTTTCAGTTTTATCTCAAATTAAGAACTTTTCAGTTAGTTTTTTTCATAGTGTTGTGCTACTCAGGAAAAAGAAACCCAAACAACAAACCCAGAAAATCACAAGTTATTGAGGCAGATCCTCCTGTATTCAGTGTACAAATTATTTCAAGCAGCTAGGGAAGGATTACTACTTTTAGGCTAACATTCTGGATAAGTAGAAACAGGATAGGAATGTTTCCCTCCTTATCCTTCCTCAAATGCTTGTTATGGCAGAAATTATACTGTTAGAAAAGAGGAAATGAGGTTAATATCCCTATCCTATGCCAATAGTTGTCTTTCATTTTGTAGTTTCCTGGTTTTTATCTTGACATTAGCAAGGCTTTTGACACTATGTCTAGTAACATCCTCATAGATAAACTCAATGAAGTACAGCCTATTTAAGTGGACAATGAGATGTATTGAAAACTGTCTGAACTATTGGACTCAGAGGGTTATGATCAGTGGCATGAGGTCCATCCAAAGGCCAGTCATTATTGATTTACCCCAGGGGTCAATACTGGGACCAGTACAGTTGAACATCATCATTAGTGACCTGGATGATGAAACAGAGCATAAACTCAGCAACTTTGTGATGATGCAAAACTAGAAGGAGAGGCTGATACATCAGATGGTTGTGCTGCTAGAGGACAGACTGAAGAACTGAGCAAAGAGTAATCGCACAAAGCTCAGTGAAACAGAAATGCAAAGCCCTGCAGATCTGTGGAGAAATAACTCTATGGATCAGTAACATTTTGGGGGACAACTGGCTGGAAGGTAGCTTTAGGGGAAAAAAAGCCCCTGGGAGTCCTTATAGTCATAATGTACAAAAAACAGCAATGTGTCTTTGCCACTAAGAAGGCCAACATCATCCTGGGCTGTATTAGGAAGAGCATCATTAGCAGGTAGGGAGACTTCATGCCCTCTAATCAGCACTGGTGAGACATACCTGGACTTCTGTGCCCAGTTCTGGGCTTCCTGGTGCAAGCCCAGCAAAGGGCCATGAAGATTACTAAGACATTCGAGCATCTCTTACATGAGGAGAGGCTGTGAGACCTGGGACTGTTGAGCCTGGAAAAGATGAAATTCAGAAGACATCTTATCAGTGTTTATAAATACCTCATGGGAGGAAATAAAAATTATGGCATAAGATTCTTCTTGGTGGTACAAAGTGAAAGGAAGAAAGACAATGGCCATAAAAGGAAACAGAAAAATTTCCCTTTAAACAAATAAAAATACTTTTTTTTATTGTGACGGTGGTCAAACACTAGAACAGGTTGCCCAGAGAAATTATGGAGTTTCCATCATGAAGGTATTCAAAATCCCACTGCATATGGATCTGAAGAGCCTCATGTGGCTGGCCCTGCTTTGAACAGGGAGTTTGAGAAGGGACCAGGTGATAGCAAATGTCACACCAGTCTACAAGAAGGGCAAGAAGGAGGACCCGGGTAACTATAGACCGGTCAGCCTCACCTCCATCCCTGGAAAGGTGATGGAACAACTTGTTCTTGTCTCTATCTCTAGGCATATCAAGGACATGGGGGTCATCAAGAGCAGTCAGCATGGTTTTATCAAGGGTAAATCATGTTTGACTAACCTCATAGCCTTCTATGAGGAAATTACTAGGTGGATAGATGATGGTAGAGCGGTAGATGTGGTTTATCTAGATTTCAGTAAGGCATTTGACACCGTCTCCCACAGCATCCTTGTAGATAAGTTGATCAGGTATGGGTTTGGTGATCATGTAGTGAGGTGGATCAGGAACTGGTTGATGGGAAGGAGTCAGAGAGTTGTAGTCAATGGGGCAGAATCTGGTTGGAAGTGTGTGACTGGTGGAGTCCCTCAGGGGTCGGTACTGGGACCGATGTTGTTCAACATCTTCATCAACGACCTGGATGAGGGTATAGAATGTACCCTCAGCAAGTTTGCTGATGACACTAAGCTGGGAGGAGTGGCTGACACACCAGAAGGCTGTGCTGCCATTCAGAGAGACTTAGACAGGCTGGAGAGTTGGGCAGGGAGAAACATGATGAAATTCAACACGGGGAAGTGTAGAGTTTTGCATTTGGGGAAGAACAACACGATGTCCCAGTATAGGTTGGGGGCTGACCTGCTGGAGAGTAGTGTAGGTGAAAGAGACCTAGGGGTCCTGGTAGACATGAGGATGACCATGAGCCAGCAATGTGCCCTTGTGGCCAAGAAGGCCAATAGCATCCTGAGGTGCATTAGAAAGGGTGTGGTTAGTAGGTCAAGAGAGGTTCTCCTCCCCCTCTATTCTGCATTGGTGAGGCCGCATCTGGAGTATTGTGTCCAGTTCTGGGCCCCACAGTTCAAGAAGGACAGGGAACTGCTTGAAAGAGTCCAGCACAGAGCTACTAAGATGATTAAGGGAGTGGAACATCTCCCTTATGAGGAAAGGCTGAGGGAGCTGGGTCTCTTTAGCTTGGAAAAAAGGAGGCTGAGGGGTGACCTCATCAATGTTTACAAATATGTAAGGGGTGAGTGTCAGGGAGATGGAGTTAGGCTCTTCTCAGTGATGACCAGTGATAGGACAAGGAGTAATGGGTGTAAATTGGAGCATAGGAGGTTCAAGGTGAATATCCGAAAAAATATTTTTACTGTAAGAGTGACAGAGCACTGGAACAGGCTGCCCAGGGAGGTTGTGGAGCCTCCTTCACTGGAGACATTCAAAACCCACCTGGATGCGTTCCTATGTGATGTGCTCTAGGTGACCCTGCTCTGGCAGGGGGGGTTGGACTAGATGATCTTTCGAGGTCCCTTCCAACCCCTAGGATTCTATGATTCTATGATTCTATGATAGGCAGTGATGTCTCCAACTGTAGCCATCCTGTGATTTTGTGATTGTCTTGCTTCTGTTCTTCTACCATCATAGCTAAAGAAAATACTACTAAGTATTGTGACATACAATAGACTGAAGAGAATAAAATGCTGAACAATCTTTCCTCCCCTGAGAAGTGTGAAAGAAATGACCTTGTAGAAGTGTTTCATTCTAAGACATGGCTCCTAATTGAAAGCTGAGCTGAGTTATTTTGTTGTTAGGTACCCATCCGTTTTTGACATAAAGATGGGACCTAGATAGTTCTACTCAGTCAAAACTGGTTAGGTTACTTGTCTCTGTGACCAACCTCTTGACTAATTAGGTCAGGGGAGAAACTGAGGGCCATGAACTGTGAATTATCAACAATAATTCTGATGTTTTGGTGAGATACCACTAAATGAAGCAGTGCCAAAGTTTACAAAGACAAAAAAAAAACCTGAGAATCTCATTTTTAGATGTGCTAATTAATGTATTTCACAGATAGGTGCGTTTGTTCATTTTAAATGTTGTTTGGGGCACTGGAGGATGCAATATATTTGGAAAAATAAGGTGTTTATTTCTGACTGTTTTGATGCAGCTCTAGCTGGCTAGATTAGTATATATTAGAGATAGGAGATGGTCTCAGCTCAAAATTTAAATCTTGCAAAATGGAAGAGTGGTCACTTTTCTACCAATATGAGACTAAATATGACACTCAATAAAGACTGTTTCTGAAATAAACTGGATCAGTGTCATTCATGACACTGTATATCCTTCCAAAGAATACAAATACACATTATATTAATAAGTCAGAATAGGGTGGTATGCTGAAGTCCTCCCAATTGTAAATTTAATCTTCATATGAAAAGACAAAAAAATCTGATATGAAAATATCAGTTTCTTTTTGGATTGGATCATAATTGTAGCAAAAAAAAAAAAAAGCTAGGCAAGCCCATATGACAACATAAATTTAGGGAACATAGGCATATGATTCCAAACTTGAAATCCATATTCTGTACAGAAAGATGATGTTTTACTACAGAGCAAATAATTGTTTTATGTTTTGGACTAACTATGGGAAAAAATCTTGATGTATACTCCAGATCTGTCCCATCAGTTGCAGGAACTAACAGGAGTTAATGTTGTGATATACTGCTCTGCATATTTTTTTCACAGTTCCAAGGAAATTTTTCATTCTGTGGAATTATCTATAATCATGCCTGTACTTCTAAGGAATCTAATGTTCTTTTGCTGGATATTGGAAAATGTCACCTTTTATATCCATATAGTTTTGTCAATTTGTAAATTCTCTTGTTCTAGCAGGTGCATGCCTATCATCTTTAAATTATTTCCCTTAATCTTCCCCAAAAATATAGCCTGTTATTTCACATTCAGTTTTTGAGATGTAGCCTTGTTAAGAGCACTAATAGGGACTCTATTGTATAAATAATGAGGATAGACTAGTGTTCATGTGTTTTCTTTCGTGTGAGTTCTTGCATGTTGGACTTGTGAGAAATATTTAGATGTGTTTTTGTCTTGTATGAATGGCAATCTTTCTTTTCGTCATAAGCACAGAGAAATCCAATAAGAGATTAATTTTTGTAGGTGTCTTTTAATATAATTTACCTTTCATTTAATTAAGAACTCTTTTCATTGAATCATTAAGCTTCTCAAAAATTAGTAATAACACAGGTGACGTAGCTGTTCCATGGAAGTATCATTTTATATCTTTCTTCCTTTGGTATGGGGCAGAAAATCCCAACCATGCAAACAGAAAAACTTCTGATGCCTGATTCAGATGCCCCAGAATGTATTTGGTTGAACACAGCTTCTGGGTTATGTGGAGGCTGAAGATACACACTGTGGAATAATTGTGGAGGTGACTTAGAAATTAAACTTATATTCACATTTTAAGGAAAGGTACAGCATTGAAGCAAGGTGGAATACAGCTAATGGGAAATGAGTTTTTACCATGCCAATTCCCCAGGTAACCCTAGATGTTGGCAACATCTGGGGAACTTGGTGTACTAACTCTAAGAGAAATTGCATGAAGGGTGGAGTGGAGAGGAAACACCGTGGCCATACTCTGTGGCAACAATGGGACTTGAAGGTACTATGGAACAAATTGGCTGCATGTTTGATACTCTGGGCCAACAGCCTGTCACCTTTTGACAAAATACAGTCCTTTTGGTGAACTTTGCTCATTATAATCTGATTATAATACCAAATCACACCTCTATCCCAAAAGCTACCCAACTCCAAAGATGCGATCACCCTCACCGAGCTTGTGCTCTGAATTTTCTCAAGTCTATACCTTTAAACAGAAAGCAAGAGAACTTTGCACCAATCATTATAAAGGTCTGTATGACTATAGTCACTCAAGCTCCACTTGCAAGGTAAAACGGTTTAAAATGCTTTAAGAGACAAAGGATGTTAAGGAAGATGCCATCGCAGGGAAGATCCCACACCCCTGACCCCTGTGACCAGCCTGTCTTCCCTCCCCATAAGGATGCTTTTGTGTAAGATTTGAACACTCAGCTATCCTGAGTGCATCCCTGGGAAATTTAGACATCTCTAAGAGTCACTTTATAACCCCATGTGTATGTAACCTGGCCGTACTAATCAATTTGCATGTGTCTTGCAGACAGTGAATTTATCATGGGCAATCTAAAAGAACTTGTGCATCTGTTGCTTCAAGAAATGACACTGTTCATTAATCTAGCCGTGAGAGTTCTCATTGAGCACAACCAAATTCCTTGAGTGTGGCTGTGACAGTTCACAGAAGGCTGCTGGATGGACAGTGTAGCATTAGTGCATCCAGAATTATGATAGTCCAATGTAGGTATTGGGTGTGACTGGACTATTAAGCCCAATTGGGCATCCATCAGGATCTGAGCCCTGCCGCCTCTGGTTTCTCTAACACGTGAGGATAAGCTGAAACACTAAGGGCTTTAGTTTTTGCCTAACTAACATCTAACTGGACATCACTCAGAATCTAAGCCTAGCCGTCCCCAGCCCCTCTGATATCTGAGGACAAGACGGAACTCAAGGGAGTTTATTTTTTGCCAAATTACTTTGCCCCTTAATGCAACACACACCTTTACTTACATACATTATCACTGCGAGTCCTCTGGCATAGGATACCCTTCATATACGTACATATGATAATATATGTAATTACTCCACTTTCACATAAAAAGTCTTCATTTTTTCCAGCCTATATTTAAAAATTTTCATTAGATTTAGCCAGACATCATGCTGATATCAGTGGGTATTTCATTTAGATAGCAACACAACCAGCAACTCTAAGAAAATTAGACCTATTTGTTGGGGTTTTTTTCTAACTGGAGAGGCTATAAGTTTCAGAGTGGCATTCCAAAGTTCAATGCTAGTTTTATTTTGTTTCTTAATTTTGCTTCCATCCAGAATTTTTTGTGTTATTAATATGTTTGCATTGATATTGTTTATTGTTACTATTGTCCTCCTTTTTTCAAAGATTGAGCTTGTTGTTGCAAAAGACATTGCACTGAAAAGTGGATTTAATTATTGTTTAAATGTACTGTAATGTTTTTCCAGCTATATTCGAGAATATGCTTGAAACAACCCTTATTATGGAGCTCCACAATGCACAGAAGGGAGAGGTTGTGTCTGTTCCAAGCTTGTAGTCTTCAGCAGCACAGATGCAGTACCATCACATTTTTCATTTAATTGCTGTCTATATAGCTATTACCTACCCAAGTAGCATTCTTACCTCATCTTATTAACATAGCTTTTTATTAAGAGCTGAATTCCCTTTTTTTGATGAGTCACTTCCTCATCATGCTGGTCCTTTCTGCTCATGAAGTAGATTCTGTCATTCATAGAATCATAGAATGTTTTGGGTTGGAAGGGACCTTCAAAGAGCACCTAGATTCAACCCTCCTACCATGGGCAGGGACACCTCCCACTAAACCGGGTTGCTCAAAGCCCCATCCAACCTGGCCTTGAACATTTCCAGGGATGGGGCATCCACAATTTCCATAGGCAATCTGTGCCAGTGTCTCACCACCCTCATTGTAAACAAATTTCTTCCTTACATTCAACCTAAATCTACTGTCTTTCAGTTTAAAACCATAGTCCTTTGTCCTGTCACTTTACAGCTTGGTAAAAAGTCTTTCTGAATTTTTTTGTATAAAACCCCCTTTATATATTGAAAGGCCACAATGACATCTCTCTGGAGCCTTCTCTTCTCTAGGCTGAACAATCCCAACTCTCTCAGCCTGTCTCCATAGGAGAGGTGTTCTAGCCCTCTGAACATTTTCACGGCCGTATATCATACGGCATTTTATTTCTTATTATTTACCTTAAAACAAATTCCTTCCTGTGTTTCAGTACACCTTCCTTATAACCATATTTCCTTCCAATCTCACCCTTCTAATTTTAGTTTCAGTCCTGAAAGAAAACCTGAACATAATACCTATTCTTTAGTTCTTTAAAGTTAGAGCTTCAGCCTTCCCTTCATCGTAATCCTTTATGGCACTACACAAGCACACACTAAGCAGCCGATTTTGCAAGACAAATGACTGAATACAAAAAGGTCAGAGAGGGCTTTCAAGAGCTTTCAGAGCACATGTGAAGAGAATGATGACAATTACATTTGTAAAAAAATGTATGTACAGGCATTTCTATGGTGCTCAGCAGTATAGCCTGCACTCCAAAAGCACTGAATAATCTATTCTGATGGCAAACACACAGACGAGCCACATGTTAGACTCCCCATTTATAAATGGGTGTTTGAGTACAAAATGAACCCACTGAAGTCAGGAGGCTGCTACCTTTGGTTGGTCAGCTTGAAATATGTTGTTGAATTTCAGAAGAGCAGAATGTGCAGCATCCTACTGTAAGTCTTTGGCAGCAGTGAGTGGTCCACAGCTGAGGATGGTGACAAATGCCAAAGCAAGTACTTCAATGGATTATCCACAGGTGGATGACACATCCAAAATGACCACTCAGTTTTTCATTTTGGCCAGTTTGGTCAGTGTGATTTTTGCCTCAACATCTAGGGGAAGAGCTACAGAGAATCAGAAGTCAGCCAAATGTCTTACCCCACAAGTGCCACATTTGATTTTGTCATTTTAGCAGTTTAGGTTGTGTTTGCAGCCTACAGAGAACAAATACAAGAGGTGAATCCTGGTTTAGAGTGTCTTTTTTCATACATTATAGCAGACAGCCTTCTCTATCAATTTTTGTCCCTTCAAATGAAGTAATATAATTTATTATGGAACAGCAATGGCCTAGTTCAGCAAAGATTAGCATTTGCCTAGGTTTAAATTGAGTGATATAATTGAAATCAAGGGGAATATTCATTTATTTGATGTGTTGAATCAGCTAGCTGAAGTGAGGTCTAAATTAATGAATGTGACCTGTGATTCACCAGGCATTTGGATGCTGAATATATAATGCCAAGCACAGATTTGCAAACCACGAAGGCTTTTGCTTTCATGCTAGTGTTGACTCCCCTGCTGTGGTGCTGGCATCACACTGTCCGCTCAGCGCACCCCTGCAGCTTCTGGCTCTGCAGAGAATCTCTGGTGCTGTACTGGGAGCCAAAATGAGACAAACACTGTGACAGGAGGGAGGGACAGAGCAGCCTCAAAGCCAGAAGGGTTGTGAGTACCGTCTCTCTACCAGCTGCAGGCTAATTCCCCATGGATTAGGCAGCGCATGTGGCTGAGTCTATGGGGCACAGCCTGGGCTCGGGAGAAGGGTGACACAGTAGGGTACAGTACCTACAGTGGGGCTCTAGTCACCATTTATATCATGGCTGCATCTGCCCTTCACATTACAAAAGTCATTTCTACAGAATTTAATTTAATATCAGAGAACTAATTTTCAGAGAGCGATTACGAGCTTGAGTATTAGCAAGTGCACTATGTGTCCTGCAGCACAGCACAAATCAGCTGGACACAGAATGCTCACAAACATCAACTAGCAACTATAAGATAATTTAAAACACTTTATTGACATTCAGGACTTCTCACTCTGAATTATTTCAGATTTGACCTGCAGCTCTATTACATTTTCATCTTGTTCGTTACTTATCCACAAAGTGCCTTAGAACTCAGAGAAGGACTCAGACGTTTGGCATTATGCAATGTGCCAAGAGGAAGAAAAACATCCTGTCAGGAAGTTACTAAACATCAGATTTTCAAATATAGTTCTCTAAGAGGCAGGTGGTCATTTAGCAGAAGTTAGACATGTACTGCTTCTGAAATCCCTTTCCTTATATACCTTGAAAAAATCTGTCTCTGTCCTTTGAAAAGTTCTGCCATGTTTCTCAATCCAGTAATAGGAGGATATGAAAGTCAGGATGCTTAAGTCAGTTTTGCTGGTAGCAAAAGTCTAAATTCAAGGCTTACAAAAAGGATGCCCTCCCTGGTAGGTTTAGGCCACTTAATTGAGTACGAAAAGCGATATAGCATTTAAATCACTATCAGCAGAACTGGTATGTTCTTTCTCTGGAAATATACTTTTGTTCTTGAACATTAAGGGTTTTTGAAACCTGTTTTATTAGATGCCACAGATCCTTTAAAATGCAGATCAGTTTTTGGAGGTTTTTATTAAGGGTTTATTTTTTTCAAACTTCTTGCTACTTTATCATTACAATGATTTCTAGTGTTATATATTGTTATGTAATCTTTCCACAACACAATCTTACATTTTGATTTTTCTGGATTTTTTTTTTTTTAATCAGTACAGGAATTTGGAGACTAAATTCCAGTCCTCAGTGCAATCTTTGCTGAAACTATTCTACTATAAATTCAGTTCTCTTTTCTCATCACCTGTGTTCCTGAGGTATAGCCTATTTATTGTTCAATTGTTGTTGTCACTATTTTAACTGCATTGCTTCCTTTTTTGGTCTCTGTCTGCCCTTTATATAGAAAGAATATCAGTAACCTTTCCTAAAGGTACATATTTAATAAATATTCTGTCTTCTCCTGGCTTATTGAAGCTGGTAGTCACTGTAAAACCGTTTCTTTTGTTTCTTCAGACTCAATGAGCATTAGCAGCACTCCTGGACTATAACTGCTGGTCACATACAGAGGTCAACCAACTCCTGGGAGCTCTTTCCTATTGCAGAGCGTGAGGAGGCTGAAGACACTGTAAATAGTTGTGCTGTGCTTCGTAAGAATTCACAATGGAATATAATGTCTCCTTTAATGGCTATGAAGCATCCTGGAGAAAATCCTTTACAGGAACTAATTACAGTATCTGTGCTATAAGAAATCGAGGGAGGGCTAATACTAAAAAAAAAAAGGTTAAAAAGGGGCTGCAGAAAAAAGCATTTGTTGCAAAAAATAAATATTTACCAGATGTACATAAAGTCATTATGTTAAAAGCAAATTACTGTGTAACTTTTCCCCCTTTTTCTTAACAGCTTCTTGGCTGACAGTAGCTTCTGCTTGGCTGGGAAATCACATAGATCAGAAGAATTGGAGAATGGCTGGGATTTTTTAGATTTGGCGTTTTAGTCTGGCAACATACATCCTCTTAATTCTTAAGTATCTCTTAATGAATTTTTTTTTTTATTATTATTATTTTTTCTCAAGGTTAGAGTGAGGGAGAAGGAGAAAAGTTCAAAAAGGAACAGGTTCCTGGATGGGAAAAAACAAAATGAAACAATTTATGTCCATAGGAACACCTTCTTTGTTGCCACTTGTTCTTTACTTTCCCTTTCAACAAAAGAATACATTTAGCTGGAGGTGATTTTACAATCAAAAGACATCTTTATCTCTTTAAAACTTCAGCTGTACTTTACAAATTCTTTAACAGACTTTTTAAATGGACAATACATATAATCTGTGCATTAACTGGACTTCTCCAAGAAGAAATATAGTTGAGTTGGAATATTGAACACAGCAGCTCTTTTTATGTTTTTTATGTTTCCCCTATAGTACACTCCTGGCAATGGCAGAGTGGACCATAGGAGCTGGAGGATGTTAGTGTACAAAGAAGCTGGATCCAGAAACCCAGAGAATTTGCTCCAAAGACACCCATCAGGTAACCAAATGTGGAGGTCTGGCCTTCACAAAAGGTATGTCTCTCACACAAATTCATTGCAATAGAGAGACGTAAAAGTCGAAAAACAAAACAAAAAAACCACAACACAAAAAAACCCAGAGGCAACAACCCTGCGGGGAAGGGGCGGGGGGGGGCGTGTGCGTGGCTGGGACTTACACAATGAAGGGCAGAGACCCCAGCCCCCCCTGCTATGTTTGCAGCCAGGACCCAGCCTTTGGCTGGAGCATGGCAAAATTGTTACAGGAGCCACAGGTAGGAGCTGAGGACTGAGCAGACAAAAGACCAGAACACACTATGTAAGCATGTAAATACGACGGTCATTATGGATCATTGTCGATCGTTGGTGTTCATTGTTCTCTGCTGCTGGCAGAAATGGGAGAGAAGAAAAGAAGAAAAAGAAATAGGAGACAGAATAAAACAGGGCCTTCAGTGGCTGGGTGGAACTCCTGCTATACCCCTGCACTCCGGGACTCCTGCTATTCCCTGCTTCCTACTTGCCTGCTTTCCTGCCTCTTCTCATGGAGCCTGTTTACCGAGAAGCTGCATGAAAGGAGTTGAAGAAATGGAGAAGAAAGCTAGAGCACACAAAAAGAGCTAAAAGAGCTGGAATCACTGCTTGCTTCCCAAACCCTCCATCATCAGGGGCTCCCAGGACGGTCGGTGCAGCCCCAGCCGGTTGTAGCCGTTTACCACAGCCACGTGACGCCGCCGCAGCCCCCGCCCAGCCCCAGCCGGCATCGCAGCCGCTGCTGCTCAAGCCGAGCCCGCCAGTACATGCCGCCACCAGCACGTGCCGGTGCCGCCTGCACAGGAGCTCCAGCTGTAGCCGCTCGTTGCCGTGTCCCACTGCAGCTCAAGCCGCTCGCTGCAGCCAGGCTGCCGAGGCCACCTGCCAAAGCCACGCTCGCCGAAAACTGCGCTCACCAAAAGCCCGCTCTTAAAGCCACGGACGCCGCCAAACCTGTCAGTGCTTCTGAGCCAGACGCTGTAAGAGACCCACTGACCGAGAAATCTTTCTCTTTCTTTGTGTTCTTTTCCCCAGGCAAAAGTAATCAGCCACATTCACACACACCCCTTGTCTACCCTATATGGGGAACTCACTGGGCACCCTATCCCCAACGATAATAGTGTTTCTTTCTCTTTACCTATCACAAGTTACACACCCCAAGTTTGTCTCCTGTAACCACATTTGCATATCCTCTCCCCCCCACACACTCCCTCTGCTCCAAAGCTGTTACAGTAAAGTGGTATTTTAAGCACATAGTCTCTGTGTTTGTGCCGGTGCAGGGGCGCATCTGGGCAGGGTTTGTGTTCTATAGAAATACCCGGTGTAGCCAGCCGGTCCCAAGCTAGGGATGGACCCACTGGGAAATTAAAACCAGCCAATTAGGGGCTAGTCCTCCTCTAATTGAGGAGAAGAGAAAGCACGATCCGTGACTCTACTCAAGTTTTCCAGCCTGGGTCGAACTCAGACCACAACACCAAAGATGTCAAAAAAGGCAGTTACATAACAAGCTAATGTAACACTTAGTAGACCCTGGAAGGGGGAACCAGGAATCATCAGCCCTTTCTCATGGCACCCAGCATGTTCTCTAGACTGCTAAACAGAGAGGTAATACCTGTAAAACATTTTATAGGCATTGTCTGCTGCTGGGGACTGGCCCAGCCACACTGGCAGAACCACATCTCTGATGGACAGGCGGAGATACAGGTAGAAGAGCAGGGATTGGGATACAGCTACACAGATTCAAGGAAGAGTTGGGACATTCGCAATGTCTCTTTGTTCAGCTTGAGACAGATGTTATTTAGCATGGATAAATACGTGCTGGGTTTTTTTGATTCCCTTTCAGCTATTCAACTGACCTGTGGCTGCTCAAACCCAAGAGCAGGTGATGTGCTGCAGCTTGTTCATGCACATTTGGCCAATTGGGTCAGAAGAGGCAGATGTGCTTCAACAAAATGTTTTAGAAAACACAGCAGATAAGCATAGAAAATAAGACAGTGGTGACAGAATTTGCCTTTCCTAAACAGGCAGAAGTCCAACTGTTGTTCCTGGCAGCAATAACCCAGACTCAATCAAACCCAGGTGCAGAATCAGCCAGCTTGGTGGAGAAGTGTGTTTACATCTGCCCTTTTCTGACTCTAAGGCTCTGCTCAGAGGGAGGAACATGCTGCTGGGAGATAAATTTCCCTCCTTCTAATTATAGGCCTTGCCATCTTCTGCCCACTTCAAGTGTAAATCGCCTAATCATAAACAATTCCTCCTCAAAGCTCAACACAGATTGGATGTAATTCCCTGACAACACCAATCTGTTCACAGTACTGCATGCAAAGGCCAGAATAACATTAAAGATTTTCCAGCATGCTGAAGGAGAGAGGATTGAAGAAAGAAAATTAAAATCACAACAGTGAAACACAAAAGACATTACTTTTCCCTCCTTTTATCAAGGAAGAGAGCTAATACTACTGGAGTAGCAAATCTCAACCATTGGACAAAGCAGAAGAAGACAGAAAAATCTTACTTTTCCACTGGTAAAAAACCAGCACCTTGTCACTTACACTTTCCCTTCTAGTAATTAGTAAAGCAAGTAGAAGGCAGATGGAGACTACTGATAATGATTTATTTAAATCAGAAAGCTTTAATTATTCAGAATGACCAAGTCACCTCATTATTAAACTGTACAAGGAGATCACATTACTGCCATATTTACCCTTTTTTTCCCCTCCTCCCTCTTTATGTTCTCATGTGGTATCTGATCGTAAATTAGTTTCTTGATCTTGTTAGTGAGTTGTCTATTCCAGTAATGTACTGCCCATGAACTGTCCCTTGGAACTGGAATTGCAGACTGGCATGGCAGAAAACCAAAGCACTACTGACAGCAGATAATAGACTTCCAAAACATGAGGATAATGGTATACTATCAGTACATGGTTTGTATAGTAGTATGTAAATCCTGTCATTGCTTTTTTGGAAAATACCAGAATAACAATATTAAGCGCAATAATAATAATAATAGAGCAGTATTATTGGTAGTGCTTTTGAAGTAATGGTTGGTATCAGGACCAATATCTGATTTTACATTGGTGTATCTCCACTGAAAGAAATAACGTTATTTCTGATTTATGCCAGTATAGGAGGAGAACAAAATTAGGCATTAAATTTCATACCTGTCTTGAACTCCTGGCAAGAAGGCTGGAAAGGATCATAATATTTTAGCACTGCCAAATTGCTAAGTCTGAAAGTAATGATACTCCAAAATGATCAAACTATATCTCATAACTCAACTTCTCAAAGTTTTCTTTTACTTGACAGTAAATAGGTGTGAGGAGTTATTTATTTACATATTCAGTGGAGTGATCTATCAAGAAGAATTTGGGAAAATGTCTCTCCCATTGTTTTTGGATTGCAGAGAATATAGTAAATTGTTATTTAATTATCACATAAAAGAGGCAAAACTCTTTTGGTGCTAAATAATTGCCACATTTCTATATTTATGAGAAATTGACAGATGATGAAGGTGGCAAAAAAAGCAAAATCCAAAATGTATGAAGTGCAAGTAACAGAAGAGAAAAATGATAGCGCAGTAAATCAACCCGCAGTTATTTGGCGCAGGTGGTTCTGTAGTTGCTATACACTTGGGAAAACTCATGGGCTTCACTGATTTGTACTGAGAGGTCATTTAAACCCTCTTTAAAAAGAATCTGAGATATTTCTATCTTGGAATACAAACACTGTCGCAGTTTGTTCATACACAACATAAAAAAACAACAACTTAGATAGTTATCATAATAGCAGATAGCACATATGTATACATGCAGAGTACACTTCTTAGTGTTCTTGAATGATCATAAATAAAAAATATCTTTCCTAATATTGACATTGTTATCTTATACTGAAAATTAATCTCATGAAAGTTATTTAAGAAAGATAGACTAAACATACCATATTTAATGTTATAAAAAAGGTAAAGTGATCCATTTTTTCACCTGGCAGTGGGAGAGTTTGTTTCTAATACTATGAGAGCTTTGTATCCAATTTTTTGTCATCATTATAAGAGTAGTTATTCATAAGCTGGTAGAGAAAAAGATACTCGTTTTTTTTGCAGCACCATCTGGTTTGGGTCTGATTATTTAGTTGATGTGCTGAAGTGTTTTCCGAATGATTATTGTTTTAGCTTGCAATGCCGGATGTCATCCAAAGGTCCAGCACAGGCAGATGGGACTGTAATATAAAACAGAGCTGCTGCAATAAAACACATCTTCTCTCCCTGCCTCCAAACACCCTTCCCCCCCTTACATTAGGTGTTCCATTACTGGATGTGCTGGATATGATTTCATTGTTTACACACTTATAAGGGAAACAAACATTGTGAGGGAAACAAAAAAGACAGTAATGCTGTAATCCACATTGGAGAACCATGTGACATTCATTAATTATCACCATCTGAGACAGAGGAAAGAGAACTGTGTTTTTTTCTCCAGTGCTATACAATTCAGAAGGAATACATACATCACACTGGTATTTCATGGAGACATGCTTTCTGTTTAATGGAAAAGTGTAAAAAGGATCTGAAAACGTGTTCTTTTTGGAGGAAGGAGGATGAAGCACACACTGGCACTCACATCTTTATGTATAAAGAAAGGAGAGAGCTCTCTGTGTAAAGTACTTTATAATCTATATTCATAGCTAAAAATTAGAATGTTATCTAAATTATTGGAAACACCTCTATTTTTGGAACTTTTATTATGAACACAGAATTTCAACATAGGAATCAAATAGGTGCTCAAAAGGAATAAGAATCAAGTAATTGAATAGATAAAAATCTGCAAATATGAGCCATGGATGAAGAATCACCAAAGTCTGGATTCATCTCACCTACATTTTGGATTTAGCTTAGCTGAAATGTCAAGGACAGGAGCTTAGATTGGTTAAGAGCTGAGGCAATCTCAGTAATCAAGATAGAAGGTGTTAGTGTCAGTTTTCTGACTTCTAAACCTAAGAGAGATGCCCAGCATCTCCCTTAACAGTCAAATGAGAGGAACGGTATCTTTAAGAACTAGCTCATCTGGCCCATTTTGAATCTACTTTGGGAGGAGTAGATTTTTTTTCTCCCCCACAGAAAATACAGATAATTTAGACAAGATGTAGTTATGTGATTCTATTATTCTATGTAGATAGGATGGATAGATAGATAGATAGATAGATAGATAGATAGATAGATAGATAGATAGATAGATAGATAGATAGTAGAACACAGATGCCAACTTCTGAACAAAAGAAATCCATCCAATGTCTCTGAATTGCTGAGTGGGATTCTGATTCAGGGTGTGGGATGAAGCACCCTTGTAAAATACTTGTCTCCCTCCGTTGACTACAAAGGGAATTTCAATACCTAAAATACATTACACTCCTATCTTAGCACATAGAATTAATAGGAGATGGGAACAGGGATACTAAATGAGAACACAGTAGAGAGGAAAAGTTATATTTGCAGACTATTACAATACAGGTGTTTAAACTAAAAAAAAAAAATAGTAACTCAGTGGCTTGAAGAGGCAAGACATCTACTCCAGGCATAGTGGTTTTGCAGTTAGACTGTATAGCAAATAGCACTAGAGAGCCTTCTTTCAGTCTCCCTGCACATACTTATTTAAAATAGAAGAGTTTCTCGTATATCAGAGCAGTGGTTTTAAATTTCTTCCATTTTTAGAAGCATTTGATAGACTGCATTTTCTCAAAACGTGTGCTTGTATTTGAATCTTGTAGAAGAATTCACTCTTGGAGCTGTGACAAGCCATTAACTCAGTAACAAAAAAAGTGAAGTAGTGTTTATTTTTGCAAAAGAATACTTCTAGAGAAAGAGTATAAACAGAAGCAGCCTAAACATGCATTGGGCGTGTCTATACTACACTGGACTGCAGAGATCCCAGTGCTTGCACACACCATGGTGACAAGCAGAGCTTCTAAGTTGCTTCTGGATTTGAGATAAATTTATGTGGTGAGTTAATAAGCCATGTAAGTCTCCACAGGGTTTATCACTCCAGGCTGATCCTTGGCCTGGTGTGCCTGTACTGTATGAAGACTCAATTGCCATTAGCTTGGTGGTTTCTGCATTTTGCAGGTGTACCAATTTCCTTACTGCTTTTTATTGTTACATTTAATAGATATTGCCCCCCAGCCAATGTGATTCCTCCATCTGGCATGCATCTCAAAGCTTACTGACTAGCTTTTATCCAATTTCAAAATACATGTTCTCATTTGAGACCCTGAACATACTCCAAATGCACTCAGGCGTTGCTCCAAATAACAGCAGAGATAATCTTCATTTAGGAGAACACAGGGTCCCAGGCAGAGGAATTCTCTTCACAGCTTAGTGTTGCAAGTTGTGTACCTTCAGAATTTAACTATCAGTCACATTTTGGGCAGAAGTAAATGCAAGCGATTCCAGTAGTCTGACAGAAAATGTATCAAAAGGAAAAAAGCACAAACAGTAAGAGAAACAGCAAAAGAAAGACTGACTGTATAGCATGGAAGGATGAAGACTAGAATGGATAAATAGTTGCTGTAAGGAAGGGGTAGTGAAAAAAAAACAGATCTTGAACTTGATTTCCATTGCAAGCCAGGACTTCCCATTATTTCTAACAGTAGCATTGCACAAACCAATGAAAAGCTGAGAAAGAAGCACAGCCTTACAAGGGACAATAGGTCTTTGTAATCAGTAAGAGTGAAAATAAAACATATTCAAATGTGTGTATTCATGTACTGTGGCATTTATATAGGTTAAAAAGTCTCTCTCATGTTAACTGTACTCAACCTCTGAAAGCATAAGTAATTTTAATTCCATTTCAAGTTTTATATCATAGTATTATCTCAATAAAATAGATTTTATATGTATATAAGCTCTGTCTTGAATTTGATTTTTAAGAGAGTCTGTTACTGCACCTTATATTTTATATAGTTATGTAATATATTACAGCCTGTGAGAAGTGGTGAGCACACTTCAGCTGAAGGACATTCTGATGATTTATGGAGCTGAAAGACCATACACCCTAAATTAGGTTTTAGAACTGCAGAGTAATTTTTACATTGTAACAAGGAAATTAATTTACAGAGACTACCCCGCAGCTTTGAAAGTCACTGTAAAAATTAAGCTCCATTTGACAGAAGGTGGGAGATATAAGTTTGAAATTTTTTTTTTGGGAAAAAAAATCCTATTATCTACCACCTCAAGCAATGCTAAACAGTGTTGGAAAGGCTGCTTTTGCTTTTGATTGGTTTCACAAAGTATTTTCAGACATCCACGTATCTATGAGGGTTTCTAACACCATTATAATTATCCCAATGATAAAAACACAGTAATCTTCTAGATGATCCATTTTACATCAGTGAGAAAACAAGTGAGAAAGACTTGTCATAAGTAAGGGGCTGGATTGCAGCAAAAGGGACTCTGAGGGGAAAAGGGGTCCTGTTGCCTCAGAGCTTTGGCACTAAAGGGGACAAGGGTGTGGGAAGGGAGTTCTAAGCAGGGCAGGAGGGGGCAGTTGCAGATGTAGGAAGAGGGCAAAGAAAACCTTAAAGTTTTACTTTCTCAAGGCCAAAATATCTTCTCAGGCAGAATGCATCTGCTCCTAAGTTCCCCTTATAACCCATAGAAAGCTCATCAATGCGGACAATGGGGTCTAAACAACAATTCAGCTGAGTAGATAGGTGTCTGCCTTAGGGTGACTTTAATCAGTCTCTATTCTTCATTTTCTGCATTGTTTAGGGACTTAATTCAATTGCCCATAACCTGTTTGAGATACCCTAGGATATCCAGTCTTCCACATCTAACACTAGCCCTTAAAAACAAGTTAATAACAAATTAACAAGTGCCTGTTTCCACATTTGATTTACCATGGGAAAAGTCCAAACCACCTTTGTCTCATGTTGAACTCAGATGTGAATACTAGTAGAAAGAAATCTGAACCTCTCTATTGGACTGGGCTGCCCTGAAGAGGACGACACAGAGAGTATTTACTTTGAAGCAACCTAGAAGGAATAGATTATAGGGCATAGCTGCTTTAAGGCAGCAGGGAGAAGATGACATAACATAAGGCGATCCATAATCTACTATTCTTTACTTCATTTTAGGAGAAAAATAGTCTGCAGAGCCAGGAAATAACTATAAAATTGCAAGATATCAACTCAAAGACACATTCAAAGTACAGGTTCAAATGAAGGCCTGAGAGTGTAGTACAACAAATCTCTATGCAACACACACTTCTCAATAAATTTGCTTTGACTGTACTTGCAATGCTTGTTTGTTTGCATCCTGCAACCGTTTGGGAAATGGAATTGCGCTAGCTCAGTTGTTTGTAGAAAGCAAATTTAAAAGTTCCATTAGTATTCAGAAGAAACAAATGACACATTCAAAAATATAATTATAAACTACTGGTCTTCACTCTTTAAGCCCTTAATTATAAACCCATCATATCTCCAATCTTTTGTTTGCTACTGAGTCATCAAGTTGAATGTGCCAGGAAATGCCAGCCTGCATCACCCATCAAGCCAATTTTCCTTCAAATATCTGTGTGCTTTCTTCCATGATACAACTGATAAACTGGAGCAACTCTTCCTAAAACTCTGCTGTGTCACTGCATTAATCACCTTCAGACGTTAGGCTGAAAATCTTCTCCCCTATAAGTTCTATAAACAGCATAAGTAACTGGTATGTTGTGAATATAATTGTATGAATCCAATAAATTTGTCATTTTTACCTCATATTTCCTTTATTTCCTCACAGGCTCTTATTGCATGGCTGGGCATGGCTGGGCGTATTTTGAATTCATTTCAGGATAATGAATATTTTTAAAAAGAAAAAAAGAAGTCACTAGATGTCATTACTGTCCAAAAACAACCTATTAAATCTGTTCTGAGGTAATCAGTTATAAGATCTTTAATAGAGAAACTTTCACCTATTTAGCTCAGAAAACAAATACTATTAAAATTGTTATTAAAGAAACTGAAATGAAGAGGAAGGAGTTAGAGCATTATTAAAATTATTTTTAAAAGGTTTTTATTCTCCCTCATTGTTCAGCTGTGGGATTTGCAAAGGATAGTTCACCCACTTTTATGACATGTTAAAATTATACTTACTGTACCTATTAGGGGAAAAAAAAAAAAGTAGTTTTTTGGGAAGATGATACCCTTCCTTTTGCAGATTTTACTAAAGATTAATCAAGGCACAACTCATGCCAAAATGTCTTGAAGATATACTAGATATATTGCATTATAATGGGAATACACATCAATAAAGAGATTCTGTTATCAATAAAAGATAGATATGCAAATAGAAAACAGTCTGACTCTACAATGAATACAGTTTGCATTAGAAAAGCCTCATCATTGTGGTCCAGTTTGGTTCATCAAACTGCAATAAATATACAAAATATGGCAGACAATGTGGAACTGAAGGACAACAAGAAGGAACACCTTCATATCTGAGAAGCGTTTTAGTTAATCTAAAAGAAATGCCCTTTCTGTAGAGAGACAACGTAATCTGTATTTTGCTTGTAGAACAGAGTTAAAATGATACAGTGAAGAGTGTAACCAGCAAATGGATTGACTAGGCATTAGCGAGGTCCTCTGTTACTGTCTTTTGTCCTGCAAGGAGGAAATTGATGAAAAAATGACTTTGGAGAAAACAAGGCAAATGGATTTTCTGCTGTGATCCACACTATTAGGTAGAGGAGTGCCTTCGATTTTAGTTACTGTTTAACATGTCAGAAACTCCTATCAAGACCTCTGGAGATCCAGAAAGTACAATCAATCACAAAGTTAAATTTCTGATTTGTTTTGTTTGTTGTGTTTTTTTTTTTGGTGTAGCAGTCCTTGTACTTTACAAAGTTATTTACATACTGCAGGGCAGTCAGTGAGATTTTGAAATACAGTTAAAATCACAGAAGTAGAGGTTATTGATTTATGGGGAAGAAAGGACATAAACTGCAAGTTAGAGCTCAAAGCACAGCAGAATATTTTTTTCTCTCATTTTAACAGCAGAACTAGAAATTTCAATTACTTTAGCTCTATTCCGTGGCTTTGAAAGTCACTAAAAAGATGAAGTCCTGTTCAACAGAAGTTAGGGAGGGAATTTAATTTGAATTTTGGAGAAAAATCAGATTATTAATCATCTTGGAAAAAAAAGAAGTTGAACACAGGGAGACAACAAAACAGAAGAATCTACAGTAAAGTTAGTTTTAGTCATTAATCTCTTTACAGGACATTAAGTTTTTCTCATTGTTCTTATCAGATTTTTTCATTCTTTAGTTTCCTTTTCTTTATTTCAGATGTGCTTTGCATCATTTTCAAAAGAACATTTAACAAGTACCCACCAAAAGCTGTTATAGTAGCTTTTGATATAAACATTTTGAATATTCACCACAGAACAACATGTGATTTTCATGGGATGGGGTGGAAATCTCCAGGTCAAAAAAACAATATAACTCAGTTTTAAGACTGAGTTATTTATTGAGAAGCAGCTTTTTATAGTAGTATGAGAAACTCCCTGCATGCTACAAAGATAATTGTAAGAGATTGTCTATTTACTATTTCTATCTTTAAAAGTAGAATAATACAAGAATACTGATAAGCATAAATTGACCAAATGTGTAATTTATTAATAAAGTCCAAGGGAGATACTGTATCGCTGATATGAGTTAAAAGGAATCCTTATCTATATCTACCTTTTCTGAGGATACCTATAGCACTGTTAACTCAGTTTGTTAAGACAGCATAGTTTCTGTAATTAGTCCGTATAAATAGTTATGAATATCTGTCTATCTTGTTTACCCCTATCCTGACTCCAGATAATTTTTTAATCCATTAGCTAAGACCACTCACATTTAAAAAAAACAACAACACACATTTCAAAGATACTCTTGTCTTATAACTAGCCAGCTAGCATCAAGAGGGAAGAAACCAGTCCTACATCTACTAAGGAAAAGGGTGTTGCATTCCCAGAGGGTTCAAATTAAGGGACACTTTGTGAGAGTTAGGCCTTTACTGGTTTTACAGCTTAGAGACTTCATAGATATTTAGTTTTGGAGTTGCTCATCTGCTCCTTCTTTTCATCTTCTGGTCAATAAACCCTTTTCCTTTTGTTCGTAACCCATCCACTTGTGATGGACTTCCAAAAGGAGCCCAGGACTTTTTGTTGTGAAGATATCATAATATTTATGCTACGTGTTGTCACACTGCCTGCCCTTCTGCTTCCAACTCTATTCTTATTGGAAGAAAGATTAGCAAATCCCCAATTAATTAATAGTAAACATCTGCAGTATCTCCAGTATTAATGTAAAAGGAGGATTCTTTGAGCTTAGTTAAACTCAGAGAGAGAGTGAATAACATCTTGAACATGGGAAAAATCATAGCAGAGGGGTTATCTGTTGTGTGTCTTACCATAGTGAACCAGGCACACACCAGGCAGCTACAGCTTCAGAAAAGACAAGCACTGGCTTTAAAAGGCTCTCAGCAACAAAATGATAATCAAGTAGATGTCAAACATCAGACTAGATAAAACTGTATCTCAATCCATATAATTAGGATTAACAAGCCTGGAGATATCAAGAGCAATCAACAAGCATATGAGAGTTTAATGGTTCTTAAATGTCCATACTGCCATAATACTATTAAAAAAAATGTAATATATCAAAACTTAGACAAATGTGTAATGTATAAGATATAAGATATAAGATATGCTGTACTTATTTTCTCTGACAGATAGGTTTAGAATACTCTTGTTCTGATTGACTAATACTGACTGGCCATACTTACCAAGACCCATAAAAACCAGAAATGCAAATGCAAGCAAAGTCAGGTATTTTCATACTGATAGGTAGGGTACTACACAAAAATGACTTGTATTCAAGAACATTGTTAAACAGGCCATTTTTCACCTAAGTGATGGGGAATGTGTGAGTTAACAATATGATCTTTGCCAAATCATTTGATACATTTAATTATTTTATTCTTCATCACAGAAATACTATTTATTTGCTTAGAAGAACTTGACCAGTTATCCTCCAAGCCCTTGGGAAAAGGGTTGGATTTGACACTGTATTGCTACAGTTCTTTCTGTAATGGAGATTTTAGATGAAGCTTGTGTGAGCTGCTGTAATATCCATACTAATAATGATTATTACCAATCATGAATCGTCAGCACTACTTAAAGGGTTAGCAAAATATGTCAAGCTGTCATCTGAAATCTCCATTTTGGGTACTTGCTTAGTGTATGAAACAGTCAGTTTGTTGACTGGATTCAAATGGGAAAGATCACAAGGTTAAGTAAAATGGGAAATCCGAATTGCATGTCATAATTTCAATTTAAAAATGAGAAGCTCTTAATTTTATCTTATGTGTTTTTTCTTTGAATTTACCCAGTTCATAAAGATCGATGTGTTCCTATTTCATGGCAAGTTAACCTTTCTTGTGTTTTCTCTGATTTTTATTCAACATGCCATACTATGCCACAGGGTGTCTGACACTTCTTCCCATATGTACATAGGAGCTGTAGGATGAAGAACATCAACTTCAGGTAATGGAAATAACAAAGTCTTATATCTTAATTTTTTTCCTTCAAATTAGTCAATGAAGTGTGCAATGTGCAGGGTGTAAATAACTGCAGAATTAGAAGCTCTTAGTCTCTAATTACAGTATGTGAAGTTGAATATGAATAAAACATAACAGAATGTTGACATAATTTGTTGTAGACATTAATTGCTCTCTCAACTGGATGTTCAGTGCTACAATTTTTGAGGGGTTAATTAATTAAAGCCAGCTAGATCATACTGTTCAGACACTGCTGAATTTAGATTATTCAATGTGCGATTTGATCTTATCCAGCAATGCTGTTGCAATTCCTCTGCTGGAATGGAGAAATAATCTTCTGTCAAAGTAATTAATTGCTCACAACTTGTAAAGTATAAACCATTTAGAAACTGGATGTAATATTCAAGGTTGGATACAAACTTTTTCCAGGGGCTCCAGGAAGAGCAGCAGTGAGAACTGTAAGACTGCAAAGTGCTTGGAATTTTTTGGCATCTGTTCCCTTCCATGATTTACCATCTTCCTGAAGAACAGAGATGTGCTGTAAAGGCTTGTGATTGTTTTGTTTAATCTGATTGGGTTTTTTGTTGTGTTGGTTTGGTTGGTTGATTGGTTTGAGGTTTTGTTTGTTTGTTTGTTTTTATGACAGTAAATTCCTAGTCCTGCTGTTGAATTTAATTTCAATGTATTCCCCTTTTTTGCAGCTATGGGAATGTCCACCAAGGACACCTGTTTCAACATTGCAGTTTGCAGAGCATCCTTATACATTCCCTTTGCAGTTCAGTTTGTCACTTTCTATCATTAAGACCACCTCCCTGAACAACACATCTCAGCATGATTTGCTGCTGTTTTGGTAGGACTGCTAAAGGCTAAGGAGCTGGATATTGCAGTCTGGAAAACTGAAATGTGAATTAAAAATCACTGCTTTAGATCGAAACACTTTAAATCTGACTTAGCTAAGTTAAATTCCTGAAGCTATATTTAAACACATACAAAGAAATGTCTTGATTTTTTTTCAGAGATGTAAGCAGCTATAAATCTTTCAAAAGTTAAGCTACAGAATATTTTTTTTTTGTTTTGATTAAATTCCTTAATACGTATTTAGGGACCATATAGCCTTAACTGTAAGGGAACGAGGCAGTGCTTTCCTTTTGATTAGCGTTTCTTTCTAAATGTGCTTTTCCATATCATCAATCTTTAAAATAATGGTCCTTCAAGTAGAAATATTAGGTTCAGCTAAGGGAAAATATTTAAAGAAATAAAAGCATGACCTATTTTCATGAATTTGTTATGTTTCTGAATTCATAAATAAAATAAAAAAATATTCTAAGTCAAGACTTTCAAACAGTTGGTTAATTTAACCATAATATGCTCAGAGTTTATTAATTTTTCAGTAAATCCAATGCTGTTCGAAGATTTTGAAGATAAATTGACATAACGTACCCATAGAAGAGTTGTATACAGGCATCATAGGCGAATATTAAATGCTTTGCTGCCCACTGCCAAATGTTAATCCAACTGGGACAGGGTTTTTTTGTGGGAGACAATATGCTTTCAGTCTTCCAAAGATGTAACTCTGGGTCACCAGTGAGAGTGATTGAAATGTAGAATTCTGTGGACCTGATTTTAACTGAAGATACTTTGGTAGCTAATTACTTCTGATTTTGGACAGCTGGGTCATCTTTCCAAAGAACTCTGTGGTGAACTAACAGAACTCTTCATTTAAATTAATAAAAAACATAATTTTTAAAGTACCTGTGTCTGTCTAGAATACAGGATAATTTTTCCTCTTAAAATACCTTCCATTTAAGAAGTTTTAACATTTGAGAGGGCAGAAATGGTCCCTGACCTACTTTTAAAACCTCAAAACAGTATTTTGAGGATTTTTGTTTTGTTTTTCATGTGCATGATCCAGACAGGTAAACAGAATGACTTGAGATGACATCTGCCTTGAATAACCAGCAAAGCCGCTGAAAATGCTCTAATTCTATTTGGAAGTCTCAAAGTCAGACACACGTTGTGGTGGGTCGACCTTGGCTGAATTCCACGTGTCCAGTAAAGCTGCTCTGTCACTCCCCTCCTCAGCTGGACAAGGGAAAGAAAATATAAGGAAAGGCTGTCGGTCAAAATCAAGAAAGGGAGACATCACTTAGCAATTATCATCATGGGAAAAACAGACTCAACTTGGGGAAATTAATTTATTACCAATCAAATCACAGTAGAAGAATCAGAAATAAAACCAAATCTTAAAACAACTTCCCCTACCCCTCCCTTCTTCCCAGGCTCAACTCACACCTGAATTCTCTACCTCATCCCCTTCAGCAATACAGGGGGACGGGGAATGGGGACTGGGTTATGTTCATCACACACCGTCTCTGCTGCTCCTTCCTCCTCAGGGGGAGGACTCCTCACACTCTTCTCCTGCTCCAGTGTGACTCCTTCCTTTGGGCTACAGTTCTTCATTAACTGCTCCAGCATGAGTCCTTTCCACAGGGTTCAGGCTTTCAAGAACAGACTGCTTCAGCGTGGCTTACCCAGGGGGTCACAAGTCCTGCCAGCAAAGCCACTCCAGGGTGGGGTCCTCTCTCCACAAGATCACAGGTCCTGCCAGGAGCTGGCTCCAACATGGGCTTCCCACAGGCTCAAGGCCTCCTTCAGGCATCCATCTGCTCTGATGTAGGGTCCTCCATGGGCTGCAGGTGGATATCTGCTCCACCACAGACCTCCATGAGCTGCAGGGGGACAGCCTCCCTCACTGTGCTCTTCACCACAGACTGCAGGGGAATGTCTGCACTGGTGCCTGGAGCACCTTCTCCCTCTCCCCCTTCCCTGACCTTGGTGTCCAAAAAGTTTTTTTCTTTCACATATTGTCATTCCTCTCTTCGTCTGCAATTGTGCAGTTTGGGTTTTTTCCCCTTTCTTAAATCTGTTATCTGAGAGTCACTACTACCTTTGCTGATGGGCTCAGTCTCAGCCAGCAGCAAGTCCAACTTGGAGCCAGTTGACATTGGCCCTGTTGGACACAGGGGAAGATTCTAGGACTTTCTTACAGAAGCCACCCCTCCAGCCCCTCTGGTACCAAAACCTTGCCACCCAAACCCAATGTATGTGTTCAGTTTCCTTGAAGTGACATTGATGAGCTTAGACTATTGAAGCCAAATAAACCCCTTTGGAGTTAATTTTTACATAAAATAAAAAATCCACTCTGCAGCATATATCCTTCACTTTACCTAGTTGAGCAGTACTGAATCAAAATTAATTGTCTTTGAAATGCATACGCTTTACATCTTGAAGGCTAATCATTATCACTGAAGAGAAGTCTGTTATATAATGAATACATTCAGAATAGAATGAAAGTCTTTCTTTTTCATATGCTCAGATTGCAATTCGGTAGCCTAACAATAATCTATGAAGTAACAGAATTCTTCAGCAAATAACTGAGAATTAGCTTTGGCTCCCCATGTCACCTTGATAAAGTTGGAGAAACACATTATATCCCTACTCTGTGGAAAAACCACAACATAAGAAAAGTTACTTGCCAACTCTGGGTTTTCTTTCTATCTTTCCTTCTCAAAAGTGCTTTTGTGATTAAATACATCCTCAAGGCCACTTTGAAATACTGTGGATACCTGCACTCTAGTCTCATGAAGTAGTTTATGTCCATGTCTGCAGTGGTGCAGTTTTATCTGGATACTATGAGGAGAGGCAGAAACAGAGAACAGTTTGCAAAGTCATGATTCAAAACCTCCTGGCCCCTATGGAAATCTGAACAGCAGGTCAAAAGGTCTGTATTGGAGCAGAAACAAAAGCTGTGAAGCCCTGGTCCAGCACATCCTCAGACTGCCAAGACCTTGCTCCAGGGAAAGCCCTGCAACTTGGTCAGCCAAAGGCACACAGCAACTTGCCCTTGCAAACAGCAGTAACAACTTGCTGCCAACTTCAAGGATGACATAGCTGTCCAGGAAACAAGCCTTGGGCAATCCATTCGGTGTTTGCAGCATGCCTGGAGTTTTCATGTTCTCTGATTTATGGCATGGCTCTCATGAACAGTAGGGCTGTCCCACAGTGGGAATACTGCAGTTCTGCACATGTGAAGGGAAACTGCATGAACAGTAGTTCAGGTGCAAGTAGGCAACTTACATGGCAGGGCAGAGACTAGAGCTACATATTGACTTAAGTCAATGTGAAAAAAGGACTAGATTTTTGCTAAATCTTACTCTTGGAGAGTTCCTTTGAGTAAGTGGTCAAAGCAGGGCTACTGAATGAACACAGTTGGGAGCGACTGCAGCTCTAGTGCTTGAGGGTTTGGGCTGGGGAATGCTGTGCACTCACACACATGAGAACCCACTTCAGAAATCTTCACTTACAACTTGCACATCAATGGTGAAGATTTTTGGTAAATTTATAAGGTTAGATCCAATTTCAGCACATCACTGGCATGACAGCATATAGAAATAAGTTCAAACTGACATGCTCTGAGGAGCCCAGATACTGCCTTGTTATTCATAGCTGAAGTATGACAGTATGAGAAATAAAAATAAAAATAATAATAATAATAATAAGTATCTTCAGTCTGTGAAGTACTGCAGGAATATCCTATTGTGAGTGCAGCAGAGAAATAAAGCATAATGTATACGATAACTCAGGAGGAGACAGATTACAGGAAGATAATACTTCACAAGTAACTAATGGGTTTTCTATTATGATAATGCAGCAACTTTAGCAGAATAATAATTAGAAATAGATAAGCGCAAGGAAGCCTGTACAGCAAATAAATTGATATTTCAAACAACTATTTCACTATGTATGTCAGATTTTCATTCAGAAGGCAATAGACAAAAAAATTAGCAGATTCTTGAAGTGTAGCATTTTAGGACTCAGTGAATATTCATACAGAAAAACAAAACCTGTAAATAAAGTAATTTATTTTTTTTTTAAATAGGGATTTTCCCCACTCTCTTTACTTAATCAATTACTTATTTTAAACTGATTCCTTTGTGAACATATTATCCTTTAAAAAGTCAATAGATGAAGTATTAACTCTTAGTTTTCAGGCTTTTACTGAGTTTTGGTTGGTTTGTTCCAGTATTGTACTTACTGGTCCGTATCTTGCTTGTATGTTTACAAGCAATACAGGATGTTTATAGCCAGGGAGCTGGTGGAAGTAATTGCTAGGCCACTCTCCATCATTTTGGTAAGCTGTGCGGAGCAGAAGAGGTGCCTGAGGACTGGTGGAAAGAAAATGTCACTCCAGTCTTCCAAAAGGGTAAGAAGGATGACCTGGGTAACTATAAACTGGTCAGCCTCACCTCACCCTGAGAAAGGTGGTGGAACAACTTATTCTCGAAGCTGTCTCTAGGATAATAGGGTCATTAGGAGGAGTTAACATGGTTTTACCAAGTGGAAGTCATGTGTAAACAACCTTACAGCCTTTAATGAGGATATAACCAGGTGGATAGATGATAGTAGTGCAGTGGATGTGGTTTATCTTAATTTCAGTAATGCATTTGACAGCATTTCTCACAGCATCATTGCAGATAAACTGAGGAAGTGTGGTCTGGATGATTGGGTAGTGAGGTGGATTGTGAACTGGTTGAAAGAAAGAAGTCAGAGAATTGTGGTCAATGGGAAAGAGTCTAGTTGGATGCCTGTATCTAGTGGAGTCTCTCAGAGGTCAGTACTGGGACCAGTAATATTCAATATATTCATCAACGACCTGGATGAGGGTATAGAATGTACCCTCAGCAAGTTTGCTGATGACACTAAACTGGGAGGAGTGGCTGACACTCCAGAAGGCTGTGCTGCCATTCAGAGAGACCAAGACAGTCTGGAGAGTTGGGCGGGGAGAAATTTAATGAAATATAACAAGGGCAAGTGTAGATTCTTTCATCTGGGAAAGAACAACCCCATGTACCAGTACAGGCTGGGGACTGACTTGTTGGAGAGCAGTGTAGGGGAAAGGGACCTGGGGATCCTGGTGGACAGAAGGATGACCATGAGCCAGCAATGTGCCCTTGTGGCCAAGAAGGCCAATGGCATCCTGGGGTGTATTAGAAGGGGTGTGGTTAGTAGGTCGAGAGATGTACTCCTCCCCCTCTACGCTGCCTTGGTGAGGCTGCATCTGGAATATCGTGTCCAGTTCTGGGCCCCTTAGTTCAAGAACGGCAGAGAACTGCTTGAAAGAGTGCAATACAGAGCCACAAAGATTATTAAGGGAGTGGAACATCTTCCTTATGAGGAAAGGCTGAGGGAGCTGGGTCTCTTTAACTTGGAGAAGAGGAGACTGAGGGGCAACCTCATTAATGTTTATAAATACATAAAGGGTGAGTGCTAGGAGAATGGAGCCAGGCTCTTCTCAGCAATGTCCAGTGATAGGACAGGGGGCAACAGGTACAAGCTGGAGCATAGGAGGTTCCACATAAACATAAGGAAAAACTTTTTCACTGTGCGGGTGACAGAACATTGGAACAGGCTGCCCAGAGAGGTTGTGGAGTCTCCTTCTGTGGAGACATTCAAAACCCACCTGGACATGTTCCTGTGTGACCTACTCTAGAGGATCCTGCTCTGGCAGGGGGCTTGGACTAGATGATCTTTTGAGATCCCTTCTGTCTCCTTACATTCTGTAATTCTGTGATTCTGTGATTTCATTGAAATACTCAAGAATTCTTCCTTTAGTTGTAGCTTCTCCTTCTCTATGGTTGAGACATTAAACTGAAAAAACATGAAACAAAATTACATTTATTTTATACAGCCAGTGTAGGTGGTTGCAGGCCAGCATGAACTTGATATAATTCCCAAAGAGGATGCCCTTATGAGCTCATTAAACAGAATGGTTTTTCCCAAAAGGGTTAGATTCTGCTTGGTTACTTCAATTGAATAGGACTTTACTCAGTGAGTCATCCTAGTTAATCAGTGGTATTATGCTGATAGAATAGTATTAATCAGCATGACTAACTGGATCACAACATGGCCTAAAGTTGGCAGCATTTACAGTGAAACACAAAGATAACTAAATCGTTGTTCTTAGAAATGCCAGATTGTGCTAACCAGTGTCATGTCATGACAGCTTATATTGTGTTACTCTGGGAATTTACTTTGATTAGCAGCTTAAAGCAGTACCAATTATTATGTTTATTTTTGTGCTAAGCTATCTGCTATTGCAAAAAATTTTGGAGTATCTTATGATGACTTCAAACTTTGATAACTTAAAATTGCTATTTTCTGAAACAATTATTGAAACTAAAACTGCAAGTAGCCACAGTTTCCTTTTTCATTCCACAATACTTCTCAGCTTTGGGGGAATGTGACTTCTAGAGGAGCCAGAGATCCTAGCAGAACCTTCAGAATCCTTCCTTTTCAGATACAGCTTCAATTAAAGTAGAAATTTTCCATTTAAGTATGTCAACTCTCTCACATAATGTAAAAAAGCACTTGAAAGGCACATATATGCATGTCAAATGAACAGTGCACACAATTACTCACTCAGCGTACCTAAATCATGGCCTTGTGGATTATTGCTCTCAGGGAGCTGAGGCTGTGGTCAGACATGCTGCTCCTCTGCAACTCAGGCAATTTAAGAGGTTAATATTCCCTTTCCACATACAAGAGTTTAACATTGACTCCCTGCTAGAGGTTACCATCCCCTCAGCTATTCTGGAATAACTGTCCATGTAATTATGCTATAAATCCAGGCTCATCAAAATAATGCAGGTTAGGAAGCCCTATTATTATAAGTGTGTAAGGTAGCTGTGATTACTCTGACAGAACTAGGCTAGGTGCTACTTGTCCAGGTTTGCTGGGAGATCTGAGGCCTCGGTAATTATGGGCAGGCAATAGTCTTCCTTTTTGGAAGAATGTTTGTGTGTGTCTTGTTTTTATGCTTTGTGACATTCTGCTGTATAAATGAAATAATACAGGATAGGAATAATAGCACAACTATCTTTAGGTGAGATAGGTTCTCTAAGTTTAGGAGACTGGGAAAAGGGAAAGAAATATTATTTTTTTAAACTTTTTTGTCTAATTTCAGTACTTTGCAGAATTTATTAATGAAAAAAAAATAGGATTTATTTGCTTCCCTAGCAAACAATTTTCTTCTCTGTGTCATCAAACAATGTTTTTTGTTTCAAGAAATGATTGTAATGGGTTTTTCAAACAGTTGAGACATATGCTATTAGGTAGATGGCCAAAAGAGAAATAAATCTATAAATCTGCTTACCTCTCTTTTCCTTTCAAACACAATGCTAAATCATGCTTCTACACCTTGATAACACAAAGTATTAACACAGGCTATTTTTATTAAGAAGTTGTGAAAAACTGAGTGGGATTTCTTTGGCAACGTTGCTCAGTCCAAATGTGGATATCCTGATGGAAAGAGTGGTAACTCTGTGGAAAATTGCAGGAACAGTGACAAATGAAACTTGTCACAATGCCCAAGAATTAGCACTTGTTAACAGTGAGAGAACATGATGTCTATCACTGCGTTCAACAACAAGGCTTACAAATGAATAGATTAATCATTGCTCATTTTAAAGGATTATTAAGGGTTTAATGAAATTTTTGGAACAGCAGGATACCCAGAACAGCAGAGCCAATGATATTTCACATCCTGTATTGAAGGAACTATTATAAATTATATTTAAGATATTATTTTGGCTATAGACAATTATTGGCACAGTTGTTTTAGCTTTTCTTATTGAAGATTATATCACAGAGCTTATTGCTTTGGATGCCTTTGTCTCAGGGCTATAGGTAGGAAGTAGGATGCCTCACGCTTCAGCATGCTGACTCCTGGCCATTAAATACATGAAATCCTTCTCTGGCAGGAACAAATGGTAAAAACACTGGCTCAGTGATCTGGAGTGATGTAAAGGCTCTTACTTTTTCAGCAGGACGCTGCAGCTGCCTGTGTTGGATCTGAGGGGGATCTAGACCCATCTGCTCAGGGCCTCACCTTACACTGGGCCCAAAGGACAGCCCAGCACCACCATTTGCTTCCCCTACAGCTAATGTATTAAAGTGCAGGTTTCTTTACATAGGCTGTAGGTTAACAATAGACTTAAGTTTGCAGCTTTGAAGAGGGATCCAACAAGGAAGACAGGAGTGTTTGAAATCCTGTGCCGTTCTAGGATTTTGGAGCTCTACACAAAGCTACAAAAAGGCACCTTATCACTTGGGATTTGGTGTTCAAAACCCCCACTGAAAGAGACATACTGTTTCTTTACTAAAACAGAGCAGACATGAATCTTGTTTTAAAATGCCAGTGTAGGAGAGGTGGTGTCCCCTTTTGTATAGCAGACACTGAGAAAGTGTCCAAAGAGACTTAGTTCATATCTCCCACCCATTAGAAGCCAGTCTTGGTGCGATTTGGGTAGGGTGCTCTTTTCCCGTCCTTTTGAATCTGGTGATAAACAGTTACAAGCAAAAGACACAGAGAAAGAATCACTCTCACTTATTAGCATGTTCACTAACATGTCTGGAAGTAGTGAAGGAAGGAAAAGGAATGGTTCTGCTGCTGCATCCTCCAGTGTTTTAAACTGAGGCTATCTAATGTAAAGAAAGGGTCTGGCCTGTTGGTCTGAGAAATGCCAAGAGAGAGCCTGGGAGCAAGCCCTTTTTTCAATAATATTTCAGTTTTCTGAATATGAATGAATATTGGAGGTATATAAGGATTAATATATTTACTTTTCCAACAGCCATAATTTTTTCCCTGGAGGACACTTTTCAGCAGCTTCAAAAGGATTTTCTAGACTGTTGCCTGCTATCTTCTTCATGACAGAAACTAATACATGTTCTTCTTTCACTGCAGTGGACTGGTTTCCTCATTTGGAAAGCATCCGTCTTTTTGTGTAAAATAAGTCTTTTTTCTGTTACACTGAATACCTTCCTCTGTACATCTGGTGCAGGAGCTTGAAAGGATCACTGTGGGAAGGGCAATTAATTTTAAAAGTGCAAAACTACCTAAATTCTAGTCAGTTGTATGCCTGACTGTCCTGAAGGGAAATTTATTTTTTTTCCATTAAGATTCTTGTTTTGGCTAATACGTATACAACCTGATAATATGTAAACAGTAACATGCTAAAATGATTAGTAAAATCCAAGTTTCATAAGATATGCAGCAGAAGGAGACAAAAATTTAGATAAGATAAGTCATGTTTAGAACAGCATCTGGTTATTCAGTATCTTGTACACAGACAAGTCTTAACAGCAATTCTTGCAAAAGACAGATAAATGCATCTACTGGTGTTTTTTTTTTATAAAGTAATTTCTTCATGAACTTCTGTCTATTTCAAAATTACTCTGAAGCAGAAGCATGCAAAGATATTCCTCTTTATACACTCACTTCCATATCTCACACTAGACTAATAAAGTCTTAGAGCACCACAACAAAGTGTTTCTTTAAAATGGAGGTAAAAGAGAAGAAAAAGAGAAGAACATGAATAAATCAGTACCTAAACAAGGACAATATGACTTGACAGGTTAAGTTTGAGGAAGATGGCTCCTAACCAGTGTAGGAGGCATTTAGGAACTAATTGTAGAGGAGTTCTGTCTAGAATTGCATTTATCAAATTAGTTGTCAGTGTCTTTTACTCCTTATAAGAATTATTCCCTACATAAGGATGCTTATATCACATCTGCAGAGTGGAATTTTATTCAAAGATGTATATATGCCTGTGTGAGTGTTTTTTGTGCACACAAAGGCATATAAAGAAAACCAAAAGCAAATAGATTCATTGGGGATTCAAGATTGAAAAAAAAAGTGGAGGATCTATACCTAAAGAACATGAAAATTAGAATAAACACAAAAAATAGAGGAACAAATTTTACTTATATTTTTTGTCTTCATCTTTGCTAAGAATTCAGAATGAATACTGAAAGCCAGCAGAGTGGTCTCATGAACTACATAAATATGCATGGCATAAACAGAATTGGACGGATTTTCTTGATTAATAGCTATCCTTTGTGGACAGGATATTTGTATGTTATACACTTATGTGGTGTTTGGCCTTGTGTATGCACCTCACTGCAAAAGAACATAATTGCATCAGTTAATATTTATCAATAAATAATTTTATGCAAAATTGTACAAAATGTTTTATTTAGCATTCATATACAAATTGCATTAACACTTTCCCACATGGCTCATTATTATTTAAAACATGTTGCAGACAGACATAACAACTGGAGGGAGGAGACACATTTGCTGACAGGTACATGAAGACAAACATTTTTGGCAGACTCTTATCAAGTCTGTGTTACAGCTTCACAGCAGCGGATGAGATCCCAATGTGCTAATGTCTGCACCATCCGATGATTCCCCATCTCACCTCCCTCCTCCTAGCACCTGACCTACTTTACATTACTTTACCCTGACGGGCTGCACAAAGCACCTGAAATCCTTCAAGCCATGGAGATCTGGTAATGCTCCAGATACAAATCCTCAGTTATTACTGTCCATCACTTACATGCTAGAAACATCCCAGTGGCTGTTCACAGGCATAAATTATCATTCTGTGTCAAGCAACAGTTTTACTCCCAGAAGCACTGTATTGTTGAGGGAGTTCCTGTTGTCCTGTGCTATTAGTTGCAGATGAGAATTTGAGCAAAGATTTTAAGAAACTCTTTCCTCCTCTCTGGTTAGTATTCTCTGGGCTACTGCTGCCCTCCAATAGAACATAAGAGATACTCTTATTCTACAGAGGACAGCTACAGAATCACAGAACAGAATCACAGAACTACCAAGGCTGGAAAAGACCTTCAAGATCATCAAGTCCAGCCTATGACCAACACCACCACACTGTCTAGACCGTGGCACTAAGTGCCACATCCAGCCTTTCCTTGAACACATCCAGGGATGGTGCCTCCACCACTTCTCTGGGAAGTCTATTCCAATGTTTAATCACCCTCTTCGTGAGGAAGTACTTCCTAATACCCAACCTAAACCTCCCCTGGAGCAGCTTCAGGCTGTGCCCTCTTGTCTTGTTGCTAGTTGCCTGGAAAAAGAGCCCAGCCCCCACCTGACTACAACCTCCCTTCAGGTAGTTGAAGAGAGTCATAAGGTCCCCCCTGAGTCTCCTCTTCTCCAGGCTAAACAACCCCAGCACCCTCAGCCTCTCCCTGTAAGACTTTCCCTCTAGTCCTTTCACCAGCCTTGTTGCTCTCCTCTGGACCTGCTCCAGCACCTCAACGTTCTTCTTGAAGTGAGGGGCCCAGAACTGGACACAGTACTCGAGGTGAGGCCTCACCAGTGCTGAGTACAGGGGGGAGAATCACATCCCTACTCCTGCTGGCCACACTGTTCGTGATACAAGCCAGGATGCCATTGGCCTTCCGGGCCACCTGGACACACTGCTGGCTCATGTTCAACCGGCTGTGCACCAGCACTCCCAGGTCCCTCTCTGCCAGGCTGCTCTCCAGCCACTCTTCCCCCAGCCTGTAGCGCTGCCTGGGCTTATTGTGGCCAAGTGCAGGGTCCTGCACTTGGTCTTGTTGAATTTCATGCCGTTGGCCTTGGTCCATTGATCCAGCCTGTCCAGGTCCTCCTGCAGCTTCTTCCTACCCTGCGGCAGATCAACACTCCCCCCCAGCTTGGTGTCATCTGTGAATTTACTGAGGGTGGACTCAATCCCCACATCCAGGTCGTCAATAAAGATATTGAATAGGACTGGGCCCAGTACTGATCCCTGGGGGACACCACTGGTCACCGGACACCAGCTGGATGCAGCTCCATTCACCATCCCTCTCTGGGCCCGGTCATCCAACCAGTTTTTAACCCAGCGAAGGGTGCACCTGTCCAAGCCATGGACTGATAGCTTCTCCAGGAGGATGGTGTGGGAGACTGTCAAAGGCCTTGCTGACGTCAAGGTAGACCACATCCACAGCCTTCCCCTCATCCACTAGGCGGGTCACCCAGTCATAGAAGGAGATAGATTAGTCAGGCAGGACCTTCCTTTCCTAAACCTATGTTGGCTGAACCTGATCCCCTGGTTGTCTTCCACATGCTGATTGATGGCACTCAGAATGATCTGTTCCATAACCTTGCCAGGCACTGAGGTCAGGCTGACAGGCCTCTAGTTCCCCGGATCCTCCTTCCAGCCCTTCTTGTGGATGGGCGTCACATTGGCCAACCTCCAGTCATCTGGGACCTCTCCAGTGAGCCAGGACTGGTGATAAATGTCAGAGCTCATATATCCTGCTGGAAACCCTCACTTCAGAGCCATACCAATGCTGTCTTTTTCTTTGTTGGTGTGGGAAGTCACAAAATGCTACCAACAGCTCTTGAAGGACTCTCTGCCCTGGGGCCAGGGAGGAAGCGCAGGATGTTTTCAAGAGACTGAAGCCAAACACAAGACTTAGTCTTTTCACTAAGGGGCCTTGGAAACCCAGGATAGCAGTTGGCCCTGGGTCAGACTGACTTTTCTGTGCTGTTCTTAGGGCAAATACTTCCCCCATTTCTTTGCATGAAGTAAATCATGTGGAAGACAGGTAACGCTTCCCAAAAATGTGCAACTTCAGGCCAACAGCTGTGTAGAAGATAACGTTCCCTGTACTATTAAACTCTGGACACACAAATGGTGTAGTAGCAGAGAAGGAAGGAAATGGTAGGGAAGCTTTGGTTATTAAGCAGAAAACTAATTTGTCTTACCAGTAAAAAACCTAAGAAAGTGTGGAGAACTAGGGCTATTTTCCTCAAAGCTTTTATGTATCAAGAATTATTTCATCCAGCAGAGGTAAATTGAGAGTGCATCCACAGAGTCATACAGAGTACTACTGAGATACAGAGTGTTTTCCTATGAAGCAGCAGTCCATGACTTCTTTCACAAGCCAAGTTCATCTTGCACACAGAGTGGGAGAGAGTTAGGAGTTACACACTACAGAGAGATGAACAGGTGATACTAGAAACCTATTCTAGAGCTGGGATTAGCCTGTGGTTTTGCTCTTCACCACTTCACATGTGGCAGATTTCATAATAAATGTATGTAATACATTGCTATATTTCAAATCAATAAACAATTCTATATTTTTGTGGTGTGTTCAGTCTATTACAAATTGTTGTAACATAGAGAGGGGAATTTTGCCTTCTCCAGAAATGATGAGAACAATTTCTTTCTAATTTCTGCTGACACTCACAAGTTACATTATTAAGAAATAGCTATTCTGGATAGTGGAATGAAAACAAGAAATATTGCCTCTCTGAAGCTAATGTTTACTATTAAACCTAAAACCCCAGAGCAATATGAAGGTCTAGAATGATCATGTAATATGATCACTGTATCTCTCCTAATGTCTGAGGAATGATCTTCATGTTTTAAAACAAGTCCTGATTTTTTTCAGTATCTATCACATTACTATGTTTTGGACAACTGCAGACCTTAATGACCAAGCCTCAGACTTATGTCTCCTTACTACCTATGAGTGAGATTCAACTTCCTCAAGTGAGATACAGATGTCTATTTATAAGTGACTAAGTATTACACAGAATTACCTTGCCAGTTGACTCTTTTTCCATTCTCAAAGCTCACTTAATGTTTAAAAACACATGTAGAATCAAAATCTAATGTTGTATTTATTGCTTATGGTGAGGGCTTGGTTTCTGGTCACCTAGCTATCAATGAATAGTCTTTGGAAGGAATATGGTGATTTGAATTTTTAACACTAAGTTTCACACTTGGCAAAGGCGGTTTTAACTTTCACAGACAACTGCATCTTTATGACATTTCTGCTGTCCAACAGTGGTTTGATTAATCTCTCAAGGGTGACTCTTGCTGGAGTTTGGTTCTGTTTCCTAAATTTTCAAAAGGAAAATAATAAAAAAAAAGAGACCAACTCATGTCTGATTAGGGTATAAATGCATGTGAAAATTTAAAATAGCTGTTTCATTCCCCGCACACCCACTTATTTGGAATCAATAGGCTCAGATCCTTCTTTCACATGACACACAGTTAACACTCATTAACAAAAAACTAGAAATGCAGGATGCAGAAGTTTAGCTTCTGAAGCCAATGGTAGTTTTGCTGTTAATTCCTAAAAGGCACAAGTTTTATTTTTACTTTAGTGAATGCTGAGTGCCTTCATGAACACAGTGGCCCAGTTCCCACCACACCATCGTGTGGGGTATTGGGCAGACGCCCACTTGTATGGCCCACTAATTCCCACAAGTCTGAGTGAATTGACAGGATGAAGGAGTAAACTGTCTTTGACTTGCAAATCATTATGTTTACATCCAGGATATATGCCCCTGACTGAGAGTACCCAGAATGATAACTATTCCAACTCATGTCCCCTGAGCTGACCTTCTTCTCGTATTTCAGTCTGTGATTGGTAGCTTCTGTGCTGTGTTTCAAGTCCTCCGTTCTGAAGACAATTTTAGTGAATTCTTCTGACATCTCCTTACTGTACATTAAATATGGTGGGGAATTTATCTGCTGAAAAGCAAAAGCTGAAGATGTTGGTGCTCCAAAATTACCTTACATCAAAGGTGTAGGGCACTCAAGCCCAGTCATAAGGAAGGTGGAAAACCCTCCTGAAGCAGAGGAGTGGAAGGTTTTCTGAGATTCTTGATTCAAGTTCATACTTACAGAGCTTCATAATCTTATGGAGCATAAAAATCCAGGCATACATCAGCTATTCACCCTTATACTAAACTTGCTTTCTGTGGGGAAGTAGTCCTGGCCTTCAACACTACATTTTCTGTGTTTGAGTAGGAATTCTTCAAACTTTTGTCCCTCAACCATAACAGTTAGGGTAGCAGGATACCCTACTTGATCAGTGCAGCCATGCAACAGGCAGCCATGATGGCTTTCTGCTCTGGAACTGGTAAAAAGAGGAAGAATCGAGGAAGCCAGTTTTCTGCCTCTGGTGTCCATGCACTGATTAATATTGGTTGCAACCCAAAACTAACTCCTAATTGTATGCTATTTTTGACAGCTTAATTTTGAAAAGCCAATTGGTCTAGACAGTTTCTTCTCTTTTTACTTAAGAGAACAAAAAAAAACACTTGGTCTCCATTTGTTCATTCATTTTTTCTGATTAATGTCTCTGTAATTCTTTCTTTGTCCATATCCCTCAAGCACCTTTGAAGTAATTCAGTTGCACAACTAAAGCACAGAATGTTAATATATTACAACAATAGGGTGGCTTCAGCAGAACATCTATCTCATCTGACTTCAGGACATGCTTTATCCTGAGGCAAACTTTAAGCAACCTCAGATACTCTTCCCAAGTGGCATGAAGACAATGTTCCTTCAGGTATTTCTCAGACAAAAGCAGGGCAAGGTCCTTATTTAGTGCCTGGTTAGCTCACTCCCTGTTCTTCCTTTTATTTCATCTTATTTTTTTTCCCTGTTTATTCTAATCTTTCACCACTTAAAACTTGACAGGTAGCAAAATAGAGCTGCTTTAAATGCCAAATGTATTTCTTATGTGTAGAGAAAATCGTGTCCTGTCTGAAATGCACTGGTGTGCAAGTAGAGAATATTTTTTACATTCTGTGATCCTTGGTAAGAGTTTGGCAATAAATAAACATAGTGGCCAAATTTACCAAAGTCAGCTGTTTTATTGGCCATATTTAGAGGAAAAAACAATAATTAAAAAAAGCAAACCAAAACCTTTAAATAAGAACAATAGTTTATTAGAACTGAAAATGTTAACATTTATTGTTACAAATAGGGTATATAAAAGAAAATTAGATACTGCCTTCAGCACTCAGGTGTAATAAAATTGAGGAGCCCATATAATAAAATTTATGGAACTATGGTGAATTCAATTTATTTGAATATACTCAGTTATGTTTTTGTTTATTCCCATAGCAGATGTTTAATTTACAAACCAGGCTATTACTACAGCTCTTCCAAACAAATAAGAATAGATTAGTCAAACGTTCACATCAGTTTTTATGTTTATCATTAGTTTTATGTTGCATCATGAATATTCAGTGCTAAGAAAAAACAGTCATTATGTTACCTGGAAAACCTTAAAACGATGTTTTGCATCTCTAAATGGTGTTTCACCCTGTTTGAAAAAGCTGATAATGTGTGTTACTGCGAGCTGGGCATCTGTGTTAATAGGGATTGCTCAAATATCTTCCCGATGTTTCACACAGATTAGCTTTGTGTTCACAATACTTTAGTATGGATGTGCCCAACTTCATTAATGTTCCTTACATAAATAAAGGAATTTTGATTTCTCTTTCAGAGAAAATTCTTGAGAGAGAAGTGTTCTTTTAAGAAGACAGAGCAAATCTACCAAAAAATTACCTCTTCTTCTCCCAAAACAAGTAACTACCTGGATATTTGTCTCGAAGTTTCAGGTAAAATCAGTGTCATCCCGTTGCCCTTTGGAATATTCCTGAAATATATCTCATGGTAGAAGGAAGTCATTCTATTAGCAGAGATGACACATTACATGCTGCATACTGATTATAAATGCATACTGGATGATGGATAGGAAGCTATTATTCAGCAGATTGGTGGTGTTGTGGGTTTTTTGGGTTTTTTGTTGTTTGTTGTGTGTATTTTTTTCTTATGGCTAAACTGATAAGAATTTCCTAAGAAAAAAAACATAGTGTCTGTCTATCATGGAGTGTGTGTGAGTACATGTACGGGTGTATGAGCACAGATATGCTATAGAAAGAAAAGGTGTCCACTGTCTCATTTTCTTTCAATGAATTACAGTTTGCTGGATTTTTTATTGAAGAACAGAAAATAAGCCTCAGTTTCTTCTCCAAATTCCTGTAATACATAATTTGCTTCAACCATTTTGAAAAGATGTTTTTTTCATTACTTGCTGAGCTGAAAGAATGTTTTGAGTTAGATAATTTACTAAGATGAATTCTTGTGGGATATTCTAAGTAGGAATATGCTTTGCAGCACAAGATGTACCAAACAGTGTGAAAGATTTCAATGGAAAACAAGGATCTTTTGTCAAAGGTGATTGCTTTTATAAAAAATTGGTCTTTACCCACTTTGTTGACAACAGCAATCTGTTGACAAGACTCTGTTGCTAACAATAAAATAACATTTTCTTCCTCTTCTTCAGTTACAGTAAAAAATTGAATAGAAACTTTAGTTTTAAAGTAAGTTTCAGCATAACTTGTGTAGCTTTGTTATATAGCCTTTGGATCTATAACATTAGAGGATTCTTTGCATGTGAATTTCTAAGACTTTTGCCACTAAAAAAATACAAATAAAAGAGTGTTTTCTGCATCGAAAGAACTAGAACATGTTGCTCAGGGAAGTGGTGAAATCACCATCCCAGGAGGTATTTAGAAGATGTTTAGTCATAGCACTTAGGAACATGGCTTAGTGTTGGATTTGGCAGTGTTAGGTTTATGGTTGGACTCAAAGATCTTAAAGGCCTTTTCCAACCTAAATGATTCTATTGTCCTATTCTAAGATTTACCTAATACACCTTGAGCATAGCTGCACCTCATAGCATTTGGATATTCCTTCCTGCAGGAAATACGGTTGGTTGAAGTGATTTTCTCAATTAAAATAAAACCTGAGGTTTTACGGGACAACAAACTCCTGCCAATTCACACTGAAACCCTTATCCTCCTGAAAGCTTCAATACACATAATTTCTCAGTTTCACAGTGAAATTCACAGTAAGGAAGGTATCTTATTAATAATACATCATGATGTTGAGCTGCAGATCTGGAACATTAGGACCACATTATGCAAATAGCCATAACATCAAAAAGCAGGAACTGTGCTGATAAACAAGGGCTCATAACTAGTGGATTTTCACTGGAACAAAGCAAACCACTCTAATGAGAAACAGTTCATTGGCAGTTTAATTTTTCAGTAAGTAGTGGTGTATGTGTATATTTACATGACAGAGCATGCTTCCTGAGAGTAATTACATATTATACTACATGGAAAAAATGTATGTGTACATATTGGCAGATGAGAACATGTTCAGGTGTATATAAAAATGCAGTCAAAAATCACACCACAAATTATGCCAAATCACAGTGTGAGACTGGACTGGGATAAGCAGGGATAAGCAGTGATCAGCAACTTCATTCCACAATGTACTGCTAATTATTCTAATACTACAACTGCTTTCATAGTTTCAGTTTGTTTCCATGGTATCTGAGTCTCTGAACACAATAAAAATGATCAATTACTTAGAATCTCTTAATGAAGAAAATGCAAATGTTGCAAAGCTAAGCACTCCAGTCAAGAAATTAACAGCCATGGTTGCTTACACAATCTTAACTCTTGCTTTTTATGAATATATATTACAGTCTTTACCTGCAGATCACTTTTTAATGTATTTCACACTTTTTTACAGGTTGTCTATTTTAGTTTTCTGCAGTGCTAATGTGCTATCCATGGAACAAGCTATTTTTGTTTTGTTACTTACTCAACCTAACTCTAAGAGGAATGCATTACTTTAGCATTTCAACAGTTGTTTCTGGAACAAATACCATTAGCAATGCAATTGTTGGCACTTTCAGTGTACCTAGTTTGTTTTTTTCCCCTGCAATTTGCCCTCAGTTTTCTTTCTCTTAAGACTTGTTATATTTCCATTAAAGCACCATGTTGGGTGATAATCACAAATCTTTTGAAAAAATGATTTATTAAAAATCTTACTTTAAAAGGCAAACAGCAGATTCAACTGTGGAATTCCATCAATGTAACGGTCAGAGGTAATGCCACTCCTTTTTTCCTACTCCTATCTATCTGTTTATACACTCAAGGAATGTGCTGATCCCTGCAGTATGTCATTGCCAGGGAGCAAAGAGGTTACTCTCCTGCAGCAAATAGCCTCTATAGAAGGGGACATATGAGCAATGAAAAGAAGAAGAAAGAATAAAAGAAAAAAAGTACATTCTGATCAGTAAAGAGGTTTTATCTGTTCTCTCCAAAGAAAGAACTCTGATTTAATTTCATGTATATCACGCCTTATCCCAGATGACTCAAACTGGTGAAAGATTTTTTAATTGAATGGGTCAGCTGTATGGTTAACTCTTTGGGGAAAAGCTGCAGTCTGTAAAATATATAGAAAAAATATAATTTTCATTTAAAAAGTTTAATGAGCCGTGCAACCTCAAATCTTAAAATCTCTTCCATCTGCACACTGGTTCCAGCTCGTCCCTTTCATAACGGGGTGGGGGAGGGGGGTGCTGTGATACTGCAACAACAGTAGTTACTGTTTTTTTCTGGTTGCCATGGCCTGCAGGGACAGGATGGACATACAAAGCCAGTTTCTAGATAGTGCCAGTAGGTGAAGTGCCTTAAAGTATGTGGAGCTATAATGAATGCCATCAGCCTTTACATAATCTCTATTTTTCCTCTAGAGCTGACATAAATCATGTCATTGCTCTAGTGCTCACTGGAGGATGTTTGTAATGTTATTATTGCTGTGGCTAGTTTTACACTGGGTAATGTGTTAACTTTTTTTGCCTGGAGATCAAAATACAGACCATGGTACGAAAACCCAGAATCATTTAATGACTCATCACTGTGGATAAGGAAATTTCATTCCAGTATTGCTCAAGAGGTGCTGAAACTGAGACAGCTCTTCAGCACTGTTCATTGTCATGTACATGTTCTTCTAAAGCTCCTGTTGAAAACTACAGTAGGAAAAATTATAAAACTGTGACACAGGTTTCTCCTTCCCCACCAAAGGCACTTTGGAGAAGCTGAGTTTCATCTTTCTCATAAAACAATGTTAACAATTGTAAGGCAACAGAGAAAAAGCAAACAGCCCTTTCCATAGCTCCGTGTAGCGAGCTCTCCCAACAAACTGATTCCAGAGCAGCTGCCAGGTATCCAGCCTGGCTGCCACCCCCTCCACCTGCTCTCCACTCTATACCAGATTCCCGCTGTCTGGTTCACAAAGAAATGGCCAGGTGTTTGCTGCCTGCTGGCCTGACCACATGTTGGCTGCCAGTTATCAAGCTCCTGCTGCCCTGTTCACCTGCTGGCATCTCTCTGCTTTCCTGATGCCCTGAATCCCCTGCTGAGTGGCAGGTGGTATCCTCTCACCCTCTTCACCTTTTCCTGTGTTTCTTTTGTAAGTGCATAACTCTGCTTTTTCTTTTCTTTTGCTTTTCTGAATGCAAATATTTTATACACACAGACACACACACATGTAGTCACATCTTTTCTGCCTACTTGTGCCTGCCCATGGGTCTGCTTGAATAAGCTGGTGTGGAGCAGCAGGTTCCATTTAAGATCCCAGCTGCACACTGACATTATCACTGGTGTCATTCTGTAAGCACATCTACAGTAATTGTTGCTGAGACAGCAGGTTTTGCTGTGAGATTCAGCAAGCCATGTGATTCTTTCCACACGACAGCTTCAGAAGCAATGCTTTCAGTAATTGCAATTTTTTGCTTCCCTGTAGAATCCGAAAAGTACGTCCAGGATTTTTCCACTTTGTGAAACTCAGGGTGGCGATTTCTCCTATGGACACAGCTATTTAGAAATGAAATTAAAGCAAAGTAGAACAGATCTCACTGAATAAACAGTCATTGCCTTTATTTAAATTGCTGACAAAATGAAAAATAAACCAAAACACACACATACAGCCTTCTGAGCTCCGTATAACAATACAGTTTATCAAATTGAATTTATCTCGAGAAGCTAAATCCTACTGTGAAAACTGGAGCAGACTTAAACTTCTCCAGCCACAGACACATTTGCATGAGAGGCAATTAACTGAGAAGAAGCAAGATAGTCTTAATTTAAGATATGCAGCTTAAACATGACTATTAACATTAGACTGCCTGTCCTTCCTTTACATGAATCTAGGTTAAAGCCATCTTTGCTGGAACATTAACATGTTGCACAGTCCTCTGTAGGTGGAATGAACAGCCCATGTGGCTAAGACTCTAAAAATATGGTACTGCTTGTGTTGTCAGAGATACTGTAGAGCCCCAAGATAGACTTGCTTCAAGTGTGTCACGTGAAGGGAAAAAGCTCTGTGTGTGTGTGCATGTGTGTGGACATGGACATGTGGTTGAGTGGGACCTGCCTGTTGAAGCCAAAGGATTTCAGACTATAGCCCCCTTGCTATCCAACAGCCCTTGTATACTGGGGCACTGGAGGTGGCTGGGCTGCAGTCTTACGTCCCAGGAGTTAACGGTTTATGACTAAAAGATTATGTGTGTTTATGTGTATGACCACTTTACTACGCTTGTCTGTCCCACCGTCCTCAAGTGAGGCCTGCCACAAAAACATATTTGCAAAGTGGCAAATATGAAGTGGTTAGATATAAATGTAAGGTTATTTATTCAAGTGACAGATATAACAAGTTTGATTAATTCCCTGACTACAATAGCACCATTAATAGATGATAATATCGCTAGCAATAATAACAATACAAAGTATACAATACATCCGGGGATACTTTCACCCCTACCAAAAGGTGAAAGTCTTGATATCTTACCCAAGGATGCATCCCTGCCTGGGGGAAAATAGAGAGGATCAGGCCCATCGACCTGTTCCAGGGGAGATGCTCTTCTCTTCCTGAACAAAGGATTCAGAGACTAATTTAACCCCTATTGACGAGGTGGGACTTAAGTCATAACTAGTGTATTGATTGTTTCTTTATAGATAATTATGTTTATTAATTAGGAAAAAGATAAGGGAAATGCCCAGTGCTCACTTCACATGTAAATTCACCAGGTGAAGTCATGCAAGTTTTGATTCTGTCTCTATTGCATGACCTCTGGCTAGGGAGCTTTACTTTGTCTATAAATGGCCAGATGAATTTCTGGCCTTTATTACACAACCTCTGACCACGGAACCTTCGCTTCGTTTCTCAAGTCATGAACAGTCCAGCCATGTAGACAAAGACAGTATTGCATCCACTCCAGCCAGCAAGCAGGGCCTGTTCTCCCTGACAGACATAGGTTAGTCTACTTGTTGGATCCAAAGGCTGAATGCCCAATCAAGCGCTGCTTGTCTCACAGAGCTTTGTACTGGTCCTTCCCGGTAAGTTAAAACAAAACACAACACAAGTTGCTGTTTTCCCACAAAGTGATATATGTAGAACTACACCATATATTCTGTGGAAACCTATGGGGCCCTTTGCAGAGTGAAATACTGTGGAATATGACAGAGTGAGTCCTGGGAACCAAATTCAAAAGTTAAAATAGGAGAGTATTTAACATTAGGCTGCAGTATGTACAATATTTCAGGCTGCTTGCAAATATGATTGATTTCAGATACAAAGCTTAAGCCACACATTGAGAGATTAGTATTTTGGCTAGCTGGCCATGGCTGTAATTTCTGATAAGAAGAAGCTTAATTAACCTATGAGATTTCTATTGTATCTAGAGCCACAGGAATGGCTAGAAAATCTTTAAAAGGCACAGCAAGCACAGAAAATATTTAAATATCAGACTACATATAAATTATTAAGTATCTTTTATTCTATTTCTTAGGGGGGGGGGGGGTTTGAGGTTTTTTTATTGCTGTGTTATGGTGGTTTTTTCCTTACCAGTTGAGTGAGTATTAAATGTATTGGTCATCAAATACAGTTGCTCACAGACTGCAAGCTCCTGCCAAACCTGGAGAAAAATACATTCACCCAGACTGGTGGAATTTTGTAGTATGGACACAGAAAACAATCACAACCTTCATCTGGCAGTTAGGCTGTAAGGGTCAAATTTATAATGATCTCAGAGCCAACATCAAATAGTTTTGTACAAAGAGCTATCACTGCGTGCAAATAATCCTTAGAAGAGGGTCTTCTAAGCTGGATCAGAAAATGGAAGAGTGAAGTGCAAGGTTGCAAGGAACATCACTTGCTGAGTCACGTATTGAAAGCCTTTCCATGTTGCTCTCTGTTTCTCTAAGTGCAGTGACTTTATGGCAGTGGCCTTAAGATGCCCTGTTGAGGATGTAGACAGGGCCATTTAAGCCCCTGTTAGTTTAAAAATGGGAAGCTCTGTAACCTCTCTGAATTGGTGTCTGTATCTGACAGATTTGTTTACAGCTGTTTTACAAGCCAAAAGTCACCTACAGTTCAGAAGCAGCTGCTTTAATCAGGTAAAGACAGATTACTGCTTTAATGACTAGGGCAATAGAAACTGTGAGAAGCTTGTAGAACCTTTTCTTTCATTATTCTTTGTTTTATTCCACATCCAGAGAAGTTTTTTAAAGTATCAGTAAGACAATGAAGCTACTTTATACTGGATGTTGTGATGGGAATGAATGTTTTCTTAAACATGATCTCTGAAAATTACTTTCTACAAGCCATCTCTGGCTAAGCATCTTTTGACAGTTCATTTAATCTTTACAAATAAGTACTAAATAGAAATTTGGTGAATTGTAATGCCACCTCTAACTAAAACTGATATTTTTCTCATTTACAAAAACCAAATCAGGAGATAAGAATCTTGCCTGAACAATTTATAAATCTTTAAACAGCTATTATCATATAAAATGCAGTCTATGACGAAACCCCAAATCCCCACAAAACTGTTTTTTTTTTCCAAAGTAATGACTTATGAATTTATAATTTTCCCTCACAGCAAATTTTGCGTTTTCAGAATTACATTGCTCCTTTTATAAAGCTGTGCTAGGAGACTAGCACTTGTTCTTTCAGCCACTTGAGGGAAAAATGAAGCTAGGACAAGAATATGGTTATACACCTATGTTTTGTTGCCCAAGCCAAGTGTGTATGGTTTATTAAGTGTCAGGGATAAATTACATTTCCAAGCAGTAATTAAAAAATTAAACACAACCTGTAAATCTCTGTTACTAGTATTACATGTAAAAAGATCTCTTTTCAGAGTTTTTGAGTTCAGAATTCAGTCTTTTGTCATTGGAACCTCAAATTTGCACAAGCAATGATATTTGCACACACTGGCCACTTCTCACTCATATTGACTGATAGTGAGGAAAGATTACTGGCTGTTTAGAATGGCTGCAATTAATGACCACATCCTAATTTATGAGTAAAATTGAAGGGAAAAAACCTGAAACAAACCTTAAACAAATGGCCTTTAAATGTGCATATGGTATGGACTTTTGTGCATATAGCAAAGACTAGGTAGCCGGATCTGGCTTAAAGCCCCCTTATTGCACGTATGTTGGTGATTCTACACACAACAGAAATGATGCAGTGGATCCTTAAATATTGATGAGAACTAGCTGTTATACTGTCTTGCTGCAGTACCTCCTGCTGGTTCCACAGATACAGAGAGATATTACATTTGAAAACATGCATGAGCTGATGAAAACCAAAACAATCTCGATCTTACCACGCTGCCCTCACCTCTAACTATGAAAATATCTACTGCCAGTATTTTATTCTATATTTTTAATTTCACTAAGTTAAGTGTGTAATTGACAATATCCTTTTCTTTTAAACTGTGAAATAATAATTAATTTCTTTTTTAAAGACTTTCATTGTGGTTCAGAATTCACTTTTCTTTTCATGCTCATCTGTTGATGCTCATGTTCCCTGCTGATCCCTGTGAACCTTACAACAGTCATAACTACCTTATTCATAGCTCCACTAGTTTTCTAGCTGCAAAGATTTAAATGTTGACTGACACACTGTCATTCCCAAGCCTCTAGATTACCTGTATACTATTCCTCTCTCAAAGGATTTTTCCCTCTAACATATAGCAGTAAATTATTTCAGCAGAGTTTCTTATGACAGATTTAATTTTTTTTCATGAAAATGAATTTATTTTTTAGCATAGGATACCTGAGAGATAGGTGTGTCTTTGGGGAAGGAGACAAAGGAAAAATCAGCATTCAATATCTTAGTAGAAGCACTTCAGGAGAAAACTTGCTCTCATAAGTTTATACTTAATTCTCAGTGGTTCTTAATCAAAAGTTGTAGACATGTTGTACTTGGCTTCTGGGCTTGTAGTGAAAAGAGCTTTGTGCAGGCAAAATTTAGACTATGATCATCTTCTTTTTTTTTTTCCCTGACAATATTAGGAGTTGCCATTTCTGCAGAAAGGTAGCCTACACTCAAGTTTGTAATACAAACACAAAAATATTTTATTCAATAACAAAGACTGTGATGCTATTGAAATGTAATGTTTTTAAAAGTTGAGTGGCATGTGACCATCCCCAGATGTGCATGTGAAGTGTTGGACCTCGAGAGGTTTATAAACAGACTTGGACACCACTCAGCCTCTGTCCAGAAAGTGAATGGCCATGGAGGGGTGCTGTGAGTGTGGAAATACACCCCTTTACTGTGCGAGCAGCACAAACTGACGTTTTGCTCCCCTACAGGTTACTGAGCACTGCTTCATGATGACCTTCAGTGAGTAAAAATAACAAGCCCTAGAAAAAAAGGGAAGATACTGCTGACTGGAAATTGTTTTGATAAATTAACAACTAGAAGCAGAAGGCAAAGCAAATTCTGTGCTGGAATTTGGGGGGTTTGATTGTCTTATTTACTTGCATAGTTTGAGGATCAAGTTGTAACACCTGTATTGACCTGACCTCTAACAATACATATACTCATTATACACTTAACTGTTCCTTTACTGCTGCTTCTGTTTGTCTGCAAATGTACCTACTCTTCTCGTTAAAAACCCTCTTAAAGCTTTTAGTGTAAATGTATCCAGGATAGTCTGTGTTCATTTATTTTTGCACCTGAATTGTCTGTTTGCCTAAACATCACTCCTTGGTTTTTAAAAACAGCAGTTTTATCCCATTTATGCCCCTTTCTATGCTTGAAAGACAAAATTCTTTTAATTGCCTCACAAGACTGACTTTTCATCTCGCCAGGACCTGCTAGAGTTCTAGTGTTTCCCTGCTAGTTTTTCCATCAAAGTTCATTTTTCTTGATTCAGAATGCTTTCTGATCTTGTCAGCTCACAGAATCATAGAACCGTAGAACAGCCCAGGCTGGAATGGACCTTGAAAGATCGTCTGGCCCAGTTTTTCACAGGAAAGGGAGGCCAGGTGAGGTTATCTAATGTCCTGTCCAGGTGTGTCTTGAAAGCCTTCAGTGATGGGGATATTACCAAGTCCCTCAGCAGGTTGTTCCAGTGATTAATTTTTCTTACTGTAAGAAATTTCTTTCTTATATAGAGATGAAACTTCTGGTGCAACTTGTACCTGTTGTTCCTTGTTATCTCCATGTGTCTCCTTGTCAAGAGAGATTCTCCATCCTCTTAATAGCTGCCCTTTAAGTACTGGAAAATTGTGATCAGGTCCCCCAACAAGCATGCTCTACTCCAGGGAGAAAAGATGTAATTCCTTCATTTGATAGATTTAATTTACAAAGGATGATTTGAAAGTGTTCAGCTACATGTATTTCTTCCTTTATTTTTGGTAAAATCCATCCATTGTTTTATTATTTATTTTAATTCTTCAGAGAAGGTTTTGTATCATAGTTGCCAACTGCTAAGAGAGACTATGAAAAATGTAAAAAGGAAAAAAGTTTAAAGAAAATCTAGACTTCTTGTTCTCAACACTGAAAAGTCCTGGAAGAGGCCTAAAATAGACCTTGAACCAAAACTAAAACAGCTTACATATACTGAAAGAATGTTCTAAGTTTTCCCCAAGGAATTACAAGAAAGCAGTTTCTGATTCCAAGAAACATGAGCTTCCCATGCATATGGTGAGAAATGAAAAATATTCAGACTGAGCTATTTCCTAATGCAAATTTTCCTTGATCATATTGATTACCACTTCTTTTCCATCTAAGCTTTCTACATCAAACATTTAATCCAAAGGCAATATTTGAGCATGCAGAGGTATACCTACTGCTCTGATCGTTACTTTCAACATATGGAATCTCACCAGTACATATTTCCAATGATCTATTTATATTTCCATTCATATACTGAACAATATTTGCCAATAATTTACTTCGGCTGTAAAGACCATCATAGGATTTGGAGGACATACTCTTTAATATTAAATGGAAATAATGAAACATTAGTGTAACATTTAGTCTGAGTAATCAAGCATACACAAGTCGGGAGACTCAAAATATGAAGGCATGCAGTGCTAACTCAATTTAAATTGCCCATCCTGGAATTTTATGTCATGCATTATTCAGATTCATACTTAACGACGGAAAAAACAATATAAAATACAATTGTTCAATAGGCTATGTAGACAGAGTAATGTTGCTTCACAATCTAGATGAGAACTAAAAAGTCAAATCCACAAGGTTACATTCAGATTAGAAAACGGAGTTTAGAATCACTGTAGGAATTAGAGTGTATGACACTGAGCCCAAGCTGTCAGGTAGCTTGTATTTATAAAGCTCCTATGCAAAATTTGAAAACAAAGAAAGTGTGGTATTTTTAGATAGTCTGAGCTTTCTCAGATAACTTTGAATCCAATATGCAAAGTGAAACATAGCCTTTAACTGCTTAGAAAATATAACCACCTTTTTTTATACGCTTTGGAAGTGATTACCCAAGAATATTACCTGGTGTTTTGGTTTGAGCAAGCTCTTTGCTGATTTTTTTTTCTTCTTTTCAGTGAACTTTTTAGCAGCGCCAGTGGACTGATAATAACCCAGGTCACTTCTGGCTGTCTGCAGCCTCCCCCCCCCCGCTATGAGGGAGCAGATTAGACTGAAGGCAGGATCAGCAAACCAGACTATTCCCTTCTCATAATATTTTCTCTATTTGGCTTTCAGTATAGGCTAATACATCACGGAAGTCAAGTATTTCGTTTCCTTTTTCTCTCACTTTTCTTCTTACTGTCGCTTCTATCACCCTCTCTTTGGCTCTCTCTTTTCTTTTCCATTTTTCCTTACAGCCGACACCCGAGGGCCCCGTCCGTGCGCCCGGACACTCCCCCCTTCAGCTGGGAGCCACCAGGGAGAAGAGTTGCTGCGAGAGTCGCTGGGGGAGGAGGGAGGGTATCTGGTGTTGCACATCCCTTTAGAAATCTATATATTCCCTTATCACTAATAATTAAAATCAATCTGTTTCACTTTTCAACCCAGAGAGCCTCTCTTTCTCATTTTTCTCCCTCTTTCCCTACCTTGGAGGAGGAGGGGGGGAGGGGTGAATCAAGAGACTGCCAACTCGGTGCCAAACCGACACACCTGGTCATAAGAATAAGTTGTTTTCAGTAAAGCCAAACCTTCTTTGAACATTACCATGTCAAAAATCAAATCAGAATTACCTTTACTTAAAAATATCAAATGTCTACACAACACCAGGTCTGCTGTTGTCAGATGGGGTACACCTGTCTCGAAGGAGGAAAAAGTTCTTCACACAGGAGTAAGGAGGGTTCATTGAAAGAGGGGAAAGGGATAAAACCAGGCTTGCCAGAGATAATCCTGGAGGCAGAATGCCAATGTTTGATGGACGGTGTGCTAGAGAGGTCCTTTGGTCTGCTGAAGTGGAGGTAAGGGATGGAGATTCATGTAGCAGCAAAGGTGCAAGGGCTATTGATATGTTAGAAACTGGCACCTGAGAATGGTTATGTAGGAATTTGGGCTTCTTCCCCTGAAAAGGTGATGGGATCAGTAGCCCAACTGAATTGCATCTACACCAATGCATGGAGCATGGGCAACAGACACAAAGAGCTGGAACCATTGTGCTGCAGGAGAACTATTATATAGTTGCCATCATGGAAACATGGTGGGAAGACTCACACAACTGGAGTGTTGCAATGGATTGCTATAAATTCTTCAGAAGGGATAGGCAAGGAAGGAGAGGCAGTGGCATGGCCCTGTGTGTTAGAGTGTGTTTTGGTTGTCTAGAGCTTAATGGTGGTGATGAAACGGTTGAGTGTTAATGAGTAAGAATCAGACAGAAGTCCAAAAAGACAGATATAATGGTTATAGATCACCCAACCAAGATGAAGAAGTAGATGAAATATTCTGTAAGAGAACTTTCACAGTCCCTAGCCCTTGTTCTTGTGGGAACTTTAACTTACCAGATGTCTGCTGGAAATACAATATAGCAGAGTGGAAACAGTCTAGGAGATTCCTGGAGTATGAAAGATAACTTCCTGACACAGCTGGTGAGGGAGCAAGCTGGGAAAGCACCCCACTGGACCTGTTGTTTGTGAACAAAGGACTTGTGGGTGATGTGATGGTTGGAGGTTGTCTTGGGCATAGTGACCATGAAATCAAGTTTTGAATTCTTGGAGAACTAAGGAGTGGGGTTAGCAGAACTGCCACTGTGGACTTCCAGATGGCAGGCTTTGACGTATTCAGAAGACTAGTTGAAAGAGTCCCTTGGGACACAGTCCTGAAGGGTAAAGGAGTCCAGGAAGGCTGGACATTCTTCAAGAAGAAAATCTTAAAGGTTCAGGAGCAGGCCGTTCCCATGTGCCAAAAGATGAGCAGTCAGGGAAGAAAACCAGCCTGGCTGAACAGAGACCTTTATCAGGTGCAAGGGGAAACACAGTGACAAAGGATGAGGAAAAGGTTGAGGTGCTTAATGCCTTCTTTGCCTTAGTATTTTAGTCATTCTCGGGTGTCTCTTTTCCAACCAAAATAATTATATTATTCTAAAACTCCCCTAATTGCCTATAGGCAATTAACAGGAGTTTAGATGCCCGGAGATATGTTCCTTCCTTCTCAGCTGATTCTTTACAGCAGCATGAGTCGTATCTGTCAGGCCTTTGGCATGTCTCTGGAGATGCCTGGAGCATCTGAAGAGCTTTCTTTACACCAACACAAAATGGATTCTTCTCTGGATGTTAAACTTTGGACAAATTTCTACAACCAGCCTTTGTTCTTTCAGACATTAATATTTTAACTTAAGCCTTAGGATGGGATTCATATCACCTATTTTAGAAATTCTGTGTTGTGTATCTTAGTCCCTCGATTTCTCAGCCTGAAGAGAAGACAAGATGGTTGAAAGAAGCTTGAGCATTTCCATATCACATTCTTTCTCGCATAGGAGTATGCATACAAAAAAGCAATGGTATTTCCTGAACACTTTTGGGTCTGTGTACTTGTTAAATCCAGTGTAACTTTAGCCATGCTTCTGGCTTATTTAAGGTTCAATACTATGTTCACACTTTCCTTTTAGGTTCTCTTTTCCTCTACATAATCATTAATCTGGAGCTGAAAGGACACGGAAAAAGGTGATAGTGGAGTTAAATTCTCTGCCCTCACAAATGGATTCAACATGATTAATTCCAGAGAAAGTGGTTTACTGATTTGAACTGTTATTCTGGAATGATATTGCTGTGTATCAGACCAGCCTGTAATCCAGTATTTATCTTTTGTGCACATACTGCAGCAAATAACATGGTGATATTACTTCTCTGTATGAAGGTACCATAGAATATTAAGTCACGTAGTAGTCCTGTAGCTTCATGATCTGCAGCATATTTAGATAAGAGCAAACATTATTAGTATTTTTTTTTTTAATCCAAGTGCTAATGCCTCTTTTATGGATGTCATCTACCTGTCTCATTCAAGGAAACATAATTTTCTCCTATAAGGCAGCAGACTTTCTGCCTCAGGCTGAACATGTATCAGCAACAAATGTTATGGCACATACTATAATTTTATAAAATGTCATGTTGTGAAAAATTGAGTTTAAGCTATAATCTATGAAGAAGTTACTATTCCTGCAAGGAAGGACTCAGTAAGAGCCAACCTCAGGAGACTTTGGGTGATTTTGATTTTCCCAGACATCTGAAAAAATAGAGGAGTCTGAGAAACTTCTGCTGGAGAAATGCACCAAATAAATATAATTTCCTCCCACATAAACAGTTTAGTTAGCTGGGCTTAGGAAAGTCTAGAATGATACTCTCCATTCTATTTCATAAGAGTCAGGTTTAAATATATGCCTACAATAATTCCATATAGATTGCTCAGCTATGCTAGAAATTCATTCATGTTCTTTACACAGCTATTTTTGCATTCATCACTGTTTCTAATAGTATTTTATCACAAGGGAATACTGAAGACACACCATTATCATTAGGGGTTTTGGAAGAGCAAAACAAAAGGTATTTCAGCCTAGCCTAGCCTAAAAAGCGGAATGTCATAATTTCAGTAAGACCATAATATTTATATGTATGTATTAAAAATTGCACATGTATTATAGGGATCTACTGATTACCCTTTTCTCACTGTCAGACTCAGTATACCCTGGTATTTTGATCTGTTATTATATATTGTCTTTCATGAAAATCAAAAGTAAATATTACATAATAAGATTATTTACTGGAAACACTTCAGAAATACTCAAATTTTGATTGAAATAAATCAGTGTTGAAGCAATTTGCAGCTGAAAAAACATTTCACAAAAACACTGTCAATAGTTAGTTAATGCTGAAACACTGCTCTGAGTCTCTTCAAGTTTTATTAAAACCTCCCTCAGATGGATTTGATCCTCGAGTCTCTTTTTTTCACATTTCATACTTGCTGATATGAGTCCTGACCTCAGGTACATCTGTGTTTAAAGCTCTTAATTGTTGAATTAGGGGACTCTTAACCTCAAAGTGCCTTGAAGCATAGTAACAACTTCAACAGAGATGTGCCAAGGCCCAAGCCAGTGCCTCCACTGATAAAAATATACTCCTGTAATTAGAGAAGCTGTGATCTAAAAGTTTTCTCTTATGAAGAGATGTAAGTTTATTTCTGAAGCTGGCCATTTCAGTATTATTCCTTTTTTAAAAAGAGGAAGAAAGGAAAAGCTCAACCCAGCAATAGCAAAAAATATTTTTCATTTTCACTCCAATGCAAAATCACATTCTAATACCCTAATGACTGATATGGAATTCGGTACTTGTCCTCTGGTCATCTGTAACAACAATCACAAGTTAATAAAATAAATTAAGAACATAAAAATTGCTTTTTCTGCAAGTCATGTTAGTTTGCTTTAGCTCTCAAAGACAAGAAGTTAGTATGTTCAGTGAAGTTTAGAGAAGTATGCAATTTTGAAATCAACGGACATAAATGGATGTCAGAAGGATCTCTGTAAAATCTTTCTTTAACTCTGTGACTTGAAACTGGTGAGTGATACTGCTACTATTGTTCACTGTATTTTGATGAGTTGTGTCACCTGAATTCAGTGAAGCAGCAATGTCAAAAGCATGCTAGGCATTCAGAGGGAGACTAGTCAGCTTAACAGCTCTTCAGAGTTTACTTCTACCCCTCTGATGTATGGCCCCAGGCCCCAAGACATGTATAAGTATCATCCCAGTTTGAAAGTTTAGGTTTCAGAGATAAAGTGACATGTCCTGCAGTTGTTGCCATAGTCAGGTAGTCTTCCTATATGCTCCAAGATCTCAGAAAAATCCAAGAAATGTCAAGAAAAAGACTAGATCATCAGTTTATTTTCTTTGACTGTTAGGTGTCAGTTTTGAAGAGTGAACAATGAAAACCGATTTCCAGTTCTGAAAAGTATCCATGACCATTTTTATTGTGTTTCACCAGCTCTCATAGTGGCTAATAATGGGTAACTTGATTTTTTTGCAGAGCACCACATAATATATTCTTCGTCACCAGAGTACATTTCAGTCTGAGTTCCTCTTCAAGGAGTGTGGTGGAAAAGAAACAAATGGTTCTTCTGAATCCAAGAAAAAGAGTAATTAATACCCAAATAGGATTAAAAAGCTGCATAAAGGAAGGAATATTTTATTTTAAGTTACTCGTTTAATTAATTTGTCTAGTTTTCATGACAATAGCATTAATCATAAAGGATTAATTTTATATTAATGCAGATTTCATACATACTTCTGTTGGAACTCCTCTGTAATTCAGTATTAGCTAAATGTACCATTAAAAGAAAGTGTTACTCATAAAACGGTTGGGTTAGTGAATTTGAGTTTACTTTATATTCTTCTTTTGCCATTATATAATATTTATAGCTGAGAAGAAAATGAAAGGTTTAAAGCTGTTAAGGAGGCATAAAATGTATCCATTTGCAAATTTAACATTCCTTAAATTGGTCAGTTTTTTGCCCTTTCATAATCTAAATCTTGGAGAATTAGCTAAAATAGGTTGCATTTAGAATAATCAAGGCAGTAAAAGAAGTGCATTAAGTTGCTGCAATATGTGAGCAGCTGAATTTTGTAGCTCAACTGAGCTCTCTAGCAACCTTCTTTCCTGCTGTAATAGGCATATACTTTTGTCTCCTTTCTCTAAAAGCATTAAGGAAAACTATACATTTACGAAGAATAGATGTTTGGAATTGTCAATAACATATTTCACAGTTGAGTCAAATTCCCATTATATATGGATTACAATAACAATAATCTTTTCAAGCAATCAAGGCCAAAACATGTAGTGATGTAACTCAGCATCTTTCCAGTGCCTTCAGTGGAACTGTTTTATTATAAATCACTTCTCTAGTGGTTTTAGTGTAAGAAGTGTTAAAACTCATATTAGTTGAACATTAATTTATACCTGCATAGGCTCCAACTCATACCCTATTAGCATATATAAAAGGGATATATTCAATCCTACAAGAATTTGGGACACATGTGAAAGTCAATGTTGGAATAATTCTTAACAATCTATTTTCTTTTTCGTTGCAGGAAGAATGGCCTTATATAAAATGAGAGTAGTTATTAGGATGCTTGAGACTAAGGTTTGGTTTCTGTTTGTGGCTTGAAGGTTCTTTCATACACATTCAATTTAAGAGTCAGTGGACAGTACATATAAATAAAAGGTATTGGATACTGAGCCCAGAAGCAAGCACTGTGTGATCTCAGGGGAATTTACATGGTCTCAATACTTTAAATCTTAAATGAACCACTATCCTGTAGCCAGGCACAAATCTATTCAGGAATACTCTTACACTCACTATTTTCTGATAGCTAGTTTTAGTTCACTGTCCACTGGTTAGAGCACTGCTTTGAGGGGTTGACTGTGCAGGTAATAGAGTATTTGAATAAGATAATAATTCTTATTTGAATAATGTAATTCACTGTACCATATTTTATATCCTCCCAAATCACCCTTCAAGGACATCTCTCCGCTGAGTGTGAAAGGCTGGTTCAACAAGTCTTTGCATAAGGGACAGATTTTTATATCAGTCCTGGAGGGTTCGGGGTAGGCCAAAAGGCGAGGAGAAGGAATCAGGCTAAAGGAAGAAATGCAGGATTTGTTTATAAGTGTATTTAATGCATTAGCCTTTGCTAATTCATGTGTTCATCTTTTGCATAAGGATTATTTTACCATGTAAACAAATTACTCAGACCACAATGTACAAGTATGGATGTCAGTCACTATATGTTTATTTAGACGGTATTTACTACAGTGATTCCACTCAGCTATTTTTCCTATGGGTTTCCAAAGACTTAGAATGTTATCTCCTAACAAAAATCTGTGTGAATAATGGCACCCTGCAAAACAGCTACACAAAAGAGCAGTTCCTAGAAAAAGAAGCTGCCATGTAAGTGTCATGGTACACGACACAAGGGACTGTACCTGCAGCAAGATGGGTGGCTGCATGGGAATACTTGTGTAGTTCTTTGCCTCTCCAAAGTTTCCACTGGAGGTTTCACATTTGATAAATAGATCATAAAACTGTAAAATCCACATGAGATTTATGTGTTTAGTTTAAAAGCATTATTTGAAGCACTGTGTTTATCCCAGGTTCCATTTATAATCTGTAATCAAGAGAGAGAGGTTAGCTGAGTTGATTTACCATGATAGAGAGTGGGGCTCAGAATACACATTTTCAAATAATTCAAATGTTAGGTGTTAGATAAACCTTCCTTTTGGCTTGCATTGAGATAAACTGCCTCTGTGAGGTGCCTTCTCTTCTCTTTGGCAACAGATGGAGCATACATCTCTAAGTGAAATGTTGATTTCAGGTCAGGTGAATTATGACTTCCTATGAAAATATTTTACACAATAATATAAAATGACAACAATAAATATTTTTTATTATTTTAAGGTGAATAATACTGAGCTAATGAAGAGTACTTCTTATATAATAAATGTATTATTGAAAGAAAAAACCCCACATTATCCAGCTAGCGAAATAAAAAAACCTGTGAGCTCTTATTCAAATTTCAAAACTATTTTGCTTAAATTTGTCATTTAACATTAGCATTCGGATAGTTAGCTGTCTGGTCCATGCTGTCACCTCTCCTCTAGTCCTCATCTAATGAGGAGAGGCAAGAATCTCCAGGGGGTGATTCATCCCACCTATCCAGAAAGCCAATAACTAGAAAAGGAGGAGAAATTACAGAATATATTAATTTACAAATTCTTTCCACAGCATTCTTTGGGGGTGTTTTGCTGGAAACACAGGTCAACTATTTCCACCTTCTGAGCATCTCTGCTAATTTCAGGAAAAGAAAGAGCTTTTACCAGTCCTAACAGATGGAGGAAAAATTTTAAACATATATTCATATGAAAAAAATTACAGTACTGTTCCACATATTTGTGCAGGAAAGACATTCATTTATAAAATTATTTACAAAAGCAATTTAATCTCTTGAATATTGGGTTTTGCAAGACTACAATGAAATTGGAGGGTATTAAACATTCCTTTTTTAATACAGACTTTGATTACAAGCACAGCTAGCAAACTTTGAGAAATATTTGTAGTTTTTTTGCATCCATGAGCTGAAATATCTCAAGAAAAGATAATTGTAAAACATTTTGGATAAATTCTAATTGAGTAACGGAACCCTTAAATCCCACAACCTGCCCTAAAATCTGCCTCATGAAGCTGAATACATGGACTGGATTTCAAGCTGATTGAACTGTAGACCTATGGTTCATCACTATTATACCTAAAACATACAACTTCTTATTGTATTTCTCCTTGGGTGAACAGCTGTTCGAGGCTACCTAGGTTATGAAATAATAAATATAATTTAGCATGACCATTTAAAATACTACTGCAAATTGTATCCTTTGCAATATCACGTTAAGTCTCTTTAAACAAGGAAAACTATGAAACCTATTTAGAAAGGGCAAGCAAAATATGATGAAATTAAAATATTCCTTTTGGTTCCAACAGCTGCACGTCACACACAGCTGAATGCTTGCTGCAAAACTAACTTAAAAAGCCTGATATATTCACATTTGGTATGAAAGAGCTCAGAGCTCCATTGGTCGAAAGCCCTCCAGGGAGGGAAATGTTTCCCTGTATTTGATTTCACTTTTTTTCAGCTGCCTTAACCATTTCCTCTAGAACTTAAATATTAATCAGATGATATAGTATTCAGAAGCCTGCATGCATGTCTTGGGGCATATCTATCATATAAGTAGAGTAACTTTGAATACATCCTCTGTAATATATTGAGGGATCCTGAAACTGAGATGAGCCTCCTTTCCTGGCAATGCACCTACAAATGTGATTAATATTAATACATTTTAAGGATACATATTGAATATGTTCTATATTCCCTGAAGTAAAACTATGCATTCTGTGCTGTTGGAAAAAACACGTATCACATAATCAAGAGCTCTGGCTATAGCAAGAGAAGCCTTTAACATGCCTTCGTAACTGGTGCTGAGCAACTAATTCAGTGAGCAAATAATATACTCAGGTCTTTTATGTTCCTTTCCAAAATTGCAGGCTGACCGTTATGAACTTGAATATTTATTCAGGTTTATTATTTTTCTTATTCAGATTCACTCATTGTCCGGTATTGGAATCATGTTCATTGTTTGTCTTTGGGTACTGACAACTGCAGGGTTCTGTTTCAGTATCCTACTTGGTTCATCTAGAAAAAAAAAAAAAAAAAAGAGGAAACTTGAAAAGGTACCTGAATCTTCAAGTATTTTGGAGGGGGATGGTGAAAGTAAGTAAATAGACTGGAGGAAATGAAATAGCAAAATGGAGAAACTGAAGGGGCAATACATGATTTCTTTCTCTCATACAGAGCACTTGAACAAATATCTTTCTAGAAAAATACCCTAAAACTTAAATCACTTTTTATACACTTTATTTTTTTATTTTTTTTTCTTACCAAAGTCACAGAAAGAAACACAATGTGCTTACCAATTTCCACAATGCTTGAAAACAGAGGCTGCAATCAGATTTCTGCCTGGTTTAATGGCTTTTTTTGTTAGGGTCAAAACACAGGGAGGAGGGGAAATCTATTGCTAGGATCTTTCAGGTAGTGGACTATCTTATAATAAAGAAATAAATATTAAAAAAAGTTTACTGTTGAAATTGTTACAAGAAAGTACAGGAAGCACAGACTACAGGAAAAAAGGGACTTGCTGTATACTTGTGAGATGTTTGAATATTGTCTTGCTGCTCAAGAAATCAAATAGTGAATGTCAATCATGTGGAAATAGAGAACAGTACAGCAGACATGTATAGAAGCCCACAGCTTCAGTTTGTGTAAACTTAGCAAAACTCCACTAATGTCTGTGGAGTTTATTCAGTTCATACTGGATGGTAATCTTCTCTGAAATACTTTATAAATTAATTTCATTAGCAAAACCAGAAACAAGGAGAGTCAGAACATTTTCTTACGGAAGTTTTTGTGAAGAATTGCAGCGATGCTGGAAGATACTCAACCCAGACAGGGCAACTACACACTTGTAGACTGCAGTCAATAGCTTACCAGTAGTTTGCACTTATCAAAGATGTGGACTACTGGGTTTAATTCCTGCTGCACTTCGATATCTCTACATGTACTAAAAAAAGATTGTTTTCTAAACCCTTTGCCTTGAAGTACTTTAATGGCAAAGCTATGAAAACTTACTAGTTAGCAAATGCATTAAAGTTAGTTTGGATGGATGTAAGTATTTTCATTATTTTATTATACACTCAGATGCTTCTCCATGAATAAGAGTTTATTTTTAAGGATCTGCATTGTGGAATATCAACTTGAATGGAAACATTAAATATATAGTCAACCATAAGCTGAAGGAACTGTCTCCTTAAGACCCATATGAAATGACACAGTAGTATTTGATTTTGTCAGGAAGCTATTTCTCAAAAAGAATCTGCTTACTAAAACCACCTAAAAAAAAAAATTAGGTTTGCCATTTTCTTGTGCATTTACCAAGTGATATTTTTTTTGGGGAAAAGTTACCACTATTTCACATTTTGTTTTCTGTATGACTATAGGAAGGATGACTTTAATATAATGGAATAGCTGTCAAACAAATGGCCTGTTATTTCATTTTCAAATAGTATTGTTCCTTCCAGAAGGGAGGAATCAAATTCATCTCAAATTACATTACCAACTTTATTAGGGCAGAGATGATTACTCACCTGTGCAAAGCGGCAGGTATACAACAGTTGAAACAGCTCTAGATACAGGACTTCAAAGATTTATAGATGTAGGCCTGTGGCCTGGGAGCTGTTTTCTTTTGAGATTGTGAAGAGTCTTAAGGGATAAGAAAACTAGATCAGAGGATTTGAACGATGAAACCCAAAATGAGAAATGTTTCAAATTAAATCTGAAAGCCTTCTGTTGATTTCTTTGCCTTGTGTGAAGTCAAGAAAGGACAGCTTAACAATGAAGGGGGAAAAAAATAATTCAAAAAGTCTAGACACACAGCAACAACAAAGCTGAAAATAATACAGCATTTACAAAGGGTTATGGTAGTTCTCTGTGTAGATGAATTTAATGGGTATTTCAACTTCATTTGCTTGCAAAAAAGACACCACTTTATGCCTGATTTTAGACATTAACCCAGCTCCTATTTCCTGTATCCCAAATTCATGCTTTTCATAGAATCATAGAATGGTTAGAGTTGGAAGGGACCTTAAAGAACATCGAGTTCCAACTCCCTGGCATGAGCAGGGACACGTCCCACTAGACCAGGTTGCTCAGAGCCCCATCCAACCTGGGCTTGAATGCTCCTACGGATGGAGCCTCCACAACTTATCTGGGCAACCTGTTCCAGTGTCTCACTACCCTCACACTCAAGAATTTCCCTCTGATCTCTAACCTAAATCTCTCCTCCTGCAGTTTCGAACTATTACCCCTTGTCCTATCACTCTGTGCTTTTGTAAAAAGCCCCTCCCCAGCCTTTCTGTAGGCCCCCTTCAGGTACTGGAAGGCTGCTATGAGGTCCCCCTGGAGCCTTCTCTTCTTCAAGCTGAACCACCCCAACTTCCTCAGCCTTTCTTCGTAAGAGAGGTGCTCCAGCCCTTGGATCATTTCATGTTACAACTAACTTCTTCATCAGGCAATAACAGCAAAATCCATTTCTTACCAGTGCCTTTCCTACCACTCCATTTTCTTTCCTCTGGAAGGAAAGCAGAGCATGGAGAGTGGAGTGGAGTAACACTAATTCCCATGAACGCTATAGGAAGCCAAGCAGGTTTGAGAGGGACCAGCTGTGGGCAAAATGCTGTTGAAGGCAGTGTCTAGTTTGTGCTACCCAAAATACCCCAGAGATTTTCTCCACAGAGGTAGCATTTTTGCTGCCAAACCACTTTTCCTGGCCCACCCCTTCCTTTACAATACCAGAGACAGCAAAGCTAGCTCCTTTGTTTATGCAGGAGGTACTTTTTTGACAGTTTGTTTCTACCACTCTTCATCAATGTGCAAAGTATGTGTTAAAACACAAGAGTTTGCATCCCAAAGGAAAGTGCATTCCCAAGTTCTTCAGAACCAGACATTATGCTGACTCCCATCCCTCTGTTTTACCTGCATGAACCACAAACTCCATTGTCACCAGAAATGAAACTGTAAGAAATGAGATGTTACCATTTATTTTGTGAATAGGTGCTCCTGCCATCTTCCTACCTGTTTGATGCAAACACCCATGCTATGTTTTATGCTTAATCCTAGTTATTCTTTATAAAGCACAATTTTCTTCAGTTATATTGCAATTAAGTATTTTTAGGTATTAACAGATGGGGAATACTTCAATAGATAGCAGACTGGATATACTGTGCATTATGATGCCAACAATGTAAATAAATAAAAAATTAAAGTAGTGGGTTATCTTGTAGTGCCTGAGTTGAAATCAGAATCAAAAGTAATTACACATGTCTCAGTGGATGCAAGTTAGAACTACCAAAGAACACCAACATATATATTTAAGTAGTTCACAACATCTTCTTAAGAAATGCATTTTTAATCCATACCTTCTTTTGTTTGCGCTGTCTGAACAGCTAAATGACCAATTCCTCTCTTAAACACTGCATAATATAGATTATTTATAAAAATCCCTGCCCGTATGCATAACAAGTATCAACAGTCATACATAACTCCTAATTAATTTTTCTGCCTTTTAAAAGATTCAAGGACACAGTCAAGGAAAAGAAACACACCAACTTGGGTAACAATTCACAAATAGGAAATACTTGGAAAAATCTCAAAACTCTTCACGTTGAAGTAAGGAATATGTATTTAAAACAGGAAACTAAAAATTCAGAATATACACACATTTAGAAGGTGGATTATGTATGAATATGAAAAAAATAAAAAATGTGCAGTTTACATTGGATTTCAGTCACTAATTTTTTTTCTATTAAATTAAATGAAAAGTATTATTCGTTTCTTAAAGAATGGATTTAAAATAATATTATATATATTATAGAATTGTTACCTTAAAATCAAGAAATGTAAGCCTATATATGTGTTGTTCATGAAAGATTTTGAGAAGCAAAAGCAAAATTTGTTGCAAGGAATATGATTTTTTAACAGAAATTGAGTCCAAAGGAAAAAAAAAAAAAAAAAGTAGATAAAATTATTATGGAATAATAATGTATTAGCAAGAGCAAAACAACAGATCTGTATAAACTCCACCAAAGCCATGTTGCTTTCAAATTTGATTTAATTCTCTCTAGTTTGTAATATATAATAGGGAATTGAGCAGCAGCAGAATTACTGTGAATTTCCATGTCTGCATTAGGTATATTATCTAATTTATCAGATATTTTTGTGCCTAGGGCTGGAAGAGCTATCTGCAGCAAACAATTGTTTCACTGGTTTTAACACTTTTTCGTGTTAATAATTTGTCAGTAGGTTCATCAAGAATTTGAGCATAGTTCAAAAGCATCTAAAAACACTGAATGTAAATGTTTCTCAGGCTGGAAGTGCTTGAGAATTTTTATTTTTGTTTATATGCATGTCTTCTTTGAATGCACAAATCTTGCAGAATATGCCTACATTCCCTGATAAAATTCAACTATCTATTAAAAACACCTGAGAAAGTAAAGGGAAAGGAGGGCACAAAAATTCTGAGAAGTGTAGAAAAAAGTGACAAACAAGATCATGATTATTACCTGTAATCAGATTTTAACCCCTTTCTGGATAATTGCAACTTTTAAAGTGTTCTCCAAAACCATGAAAAAGAATTGTTTGAAAGTTTGCAATTTCCCTTTGGAAGTCTGGAATTTCTTTTTCACCAAGTTCTAATGTAAATGCTACATGCATTTATCTTTCTTAGGGATTCATGTGGCTCATGATGCACAAATACAGGAATCCACATTAAAGCCTTTCACCATGAAACATATCGTTGACTACAAAGCTGGTAACATGGCTGCAGCCCATGCAAAATAGATGAAAATGTTTTGCTTGCTAGGACTTCATGGCCAGAGAAGTCAACAGAGGGTTTTGGATTAACGTCTGTCAGCCTTGAAAGCTGAGAAGTCCATTTTGTGCAATACCTTAAATACATGGATTACATTAAATTCTACTAATGTATCTTGTCAGATCTAACTAGTGCCCCTGAATGGTTCATTCAGAGTTTTCTGCAAGTAGAATTTCACAGAGGGGAGGCTGCATGTGACTATAACTAGGTAATAAAGTATCAGTTTTTAGAATGTAGAAAGAAAATGGAAAAAATGTTGCAACTGTACCGTCATTCATTAGCACTTTTATTTGATGGCATCCATGGGACAGAACAATATTTGGTTTCATGGTTTTATATGTTAGTAGGAATAAAGGAATGACTTTTTAAGAAGAAAAGATCACAAAGCTATAGTAGAAAGATTATATAGAAATGTTTGTTCTATAAACTCATAAGTTTGCTTTTTTGTTAAATATGAAATTAATTTTTGGGTAAGAGGACTTGCATTGGATTTGTTTTTTTGGAAAATCGCATACACACATGCATAAAACCTCATACCTGATGATGAAATCATACAAACGTATTGAACCGTGTAGGAGCAGAGTGATGTAAAAAGAAATAAATTTTTTCAAGGTGAGAAACCGCTTTATGCATCTTTCCCTCTTAATATTTAGCCCTGCTCTGCTAAAGATTGTGCATATTCACATTATACAGATGTTGATCTTCTGAATCCCTCATTGTTAAGATAAAACACATTAAGTGGGATGGTATCTGTGAAGACAAAGAAGAAATGATAGATAGACTGCATGACTGGAAGCCTGACACAGAACCAGGTATTGACTCCAAGGTATGGACATGTCTATGCCATATTCTCCGAGCAGATGCAGTTGACCTCTACTTGAGCTGAGAACTTTCCATGTATGGACAAGTTACAAGCTGGAATGTGCATTGCTTCAGTAAGACAGCAGCTGTACCTGAGGCTTGCTGAAAGCCAGGTTAGTCATGCTTGAACTTCAAAGAGTGCTTTAATATACACTGCATTCCCATTTGAAAGGCTCTAGTTCACTGAGAAATGGATTCTGCATAGACTTAGAACTAGGCAAAATTCAAGTTCCAGGCAACTGCAATTAATTACCTTGGGTTCATAGTGACTCTATCAGTCCCAGATGATATAGCTAATGTAAATGAAAGTATTTACATCAGCTTTAGCTCTGCAACTGAGGAAACTAAAAGAAAATAAATAACCAAGGTATATTAAATACTTTAATATATTACTTACTGCCATATTTTTCATCTGATACTCAAAAACTGTCAAAGAATGCTTTAAGCAAGTTATTCTGCTTCTTTGCAAATTATGCATACTTGGCATTAAATGAAGAAGGATTACTTCATTTATCCTGAGGCTCTGGAATATGATCTACAATGTTGTCCTAATTTACTTCTTGTTCATTTTCTCTTCCATGCATGATTTCTTCAGGTCTTTGGGAATTTTCTTTTTCTTTTATATGTTGGCTGCTTGGTAGGAAACACATTTTTTTCATGTAGTCATCTCCCTGTCTACAGTTAGTGCCCTCTCCTAAAGATGGTCCCTTCACTGTGACTTTACCTTTTTTCTGAAAGCCAGCTGCCCAGACATGCCCCAACACAGCAATATAGTGCTGAAGGAGCAGTGACTCTAGGCAACATGAAATTGGTGCACCAAGAGATTTTGATTTGTTTTTTCACACTTACTACAGTCTGTCACGTTGTATTCAATGAAGTCTGTTTTCATGGGTTTTTTTCTCCCACTCAGATTGCCAGGACAGATAATAGATCAGTATGAATATACATTGAATCTGGCATGGTAAATGGCTGAAAGTCTATGCTGTACACATCAAGCTATTTTCATGAAAAGATTTTGACATATTTTTATTCTGTAGTATGAGGTTAATCACAAGATATGTTGATCGATGCCTTATGGCAACAAATCTCCTCTAGGAGGCTTTTCAGAGTATAATGTGGAGTTTCAGAGATGCATGAAATGGTAGGATAATGAGGCAGAAGGAGCTAATTTTTAGCTGGAATTACCTCGAGCTAAGCATGCATTCTTTATACATATAAGCTTAAAAAAAGTAATTTAAAAAAAAAAAATAATGTTAAATTATCATGAAAATATCAATGCATTCAAAAAACACATTGCTGTTCTAGTGTCTTGTCCACAGGCAATATAAAAAGAAGAAAGAATCCAAAGAAATCAAATAGGCTGAACCTGGTCCCCAGACCCCAGTCCTGAGAAACACAGACCACATAGTCACACAAAGCAGTATTGTTTTCTGACATTCTACCAGAAATCCAAAAATACTATTTTTGGATTTTTCTTTCTACTCTCCTGCATGTAGGGATGCTTATTAAAGCCTTTTCTGAATCTGATGCTGAGTTATTCTTTGTGATATTCCCCAGCAGGCTAAGGCAGTGTCTGAAATGTATACATTCTTTTCATAACTGGGAAGAGAATTTCCCTGTCCACAGCCTTTGTTAATCACAGGAGTTAGTAGCATTGGTGCATCATAGTTTTTGTAAGAATAATTTATAAACACATATAAATTACCTCATGTTTTCCCTTTCATAACCTTGAATAACTGCAGCACAGACAGGCAAAGAAATACCAGACGAAGAATAGCTAATTTTAGCTATTGTCATGCACTAATTTTAAAACATAAACCAGGAGTGAAAATGAGGGGTAGAAAATAAATCAGGTCAGTAGTGCAAAAAATTAATTGCATCTGAAAGAAAACTGAGACTTATGAATGCAAAGTCTTAGATGTGTTAACTTCATTGCCACAAAGGAGAAAAGTGTTAAATGTTAGCAGTGAAAAAATGGCAAATCTGTCATTTCCCCTCCTGGCAGCTTTCTAAACTATTGATCTAGTGTTAACTACTGGAAATACTGGTCTAGTCTGTTTTTGCTTAACTATTCTGTACTTGGTTCTACATACAGGATTATCCTGCCTTAGAAACAGAGATGATACAATGCAAACAAAGGTTTCTAAACAGAACTTTCATGTGCTCTTTGAATATCTTTGAATATACAGATTTTTAAATCTGTGAAAACATTGAATTTTATACCTAAGGGAAGTTCAAATATTTCCTCATGTTTTATGTCTAACAATGACCTTAATCGTTATAGTATCTTACAATGACCTTATACTGGAGCAGCCTGTAAATAGGTGTAACCTCTTCCAGCTACGTTTTTTTCTTATCAAAAGCTATATGAAGCCTGGATATATTTACCGGATTTGGGGAATAACAAGACCTAAATTTTGTATCCAAACCTGTAATAGAAACACTACTAAGATACTTAAATTAGTTCTGTATCCAGGACAATGGTACAAAGACAATGAAGAAACATACTTACTAGTTTACTGAAGCACTGCATGAATTTATCTAAACTACTTTTCAGAGTCAAGTGCCAGGTTTTGGTAATACCACATGTGTATTTACCATATCCAGTTGTGTAGAGACTATGCTGTTCCCCACTACTTGGTGAGCATCTCAGTTTAATCTAATTTCTTGGAAGATGTAGAAATAGAATTTAGACTCCTAACTTTAGAGTTTAAGGATTTTTAGGCACATGGGTGAAATAGCAGGGCTTTTACAGATAATGGACAGCAAAAAATGTTAGGAAACTGAGTGAAGGGACATTAACTTTACCTTCAGTAGAGGAGCAACTGTTACTCTATAACCCTCAAACATGTACACCTGTAATCTGCACAGCTGTCTAACTGCATAAAATTTTCCCTTTGATTCCCACATGATTTTTCTTTTATACTCACATAAGACAGAAGGATATTTTAGTCCACAATTTTTAGTAACAAAAGATCTTCACTAGAATTAGCTTACAGCTACTGGAAAGCATTTATTTTTAGGATTTTGTATGCTTCCATAGGGTACATTATTTTCTATATTCTATTTTCCATATTCTCCCTACAAAATTAACAAGTCAGGGAAAGCATCACAAATCTTTTCTGTTCTTGCTTCACGTTTCCATTTACTACACTAATAAGCTTATCCCAGACACCAAAACCTTTTAATTGTCTTATGATTTTGTTGTTGTTGTTGTTGTTTGTTTATTTCTAAATGTAATTAAACAACTGAGACTTCAGAACGCTACAGCTTTTGAACAGACCAAGCCTGTGATTGGAAAGCTATTGCTTGAAAGTTTCAGAAATCTTTAGTGTGCAGTCAGCTACTTTTATTGTAACAAAGTCTTGTAATCAGTAAATCAGCCCAATTAAGGACTTCTTAATAACTTATTTTTCTTGCATGAATTCAAATTATCTGATCCAGTTAATCTTCAACACTGTTTTTGTCCTCGTGCCAAATTACTTTACCAAATTACCTTACTTTCTGCAGCTGAGGAGAATGTGCATTCCATCCCCATTGTCAACACCCCAAAAATGCATATTTCAGCTGTAAGGAGAAAAAATTTATCTTCTAAGGTATTTTGAATTAAAATGTCCCAAGAAGTATTTTGATATTTAGATTTCAGATACTTAGAATAATATCCCCAATGCTGATATATCTAAACATATTTATTCCATCATTTAGTGTAAATATTATATTACAGCATTTTGAAAATATTTTACCAGTAATGACTGAAACGTCCTTTTTATTAAAAAAAATAAAAAAATTAGAATTACCGTAGAAACAAGAACAAACCTCAAATGAAATACAAAATTTCTACATTACCATCATATTATGTATTTATTAAAAAAAAGGTGAGCAAGACAATGTATCTTTAAGTACACTTGCAAAGAAAATACAAAGTAAACAGTTTTAACAACATTGCTCAAAACCTACTGCTTTCAAAACAAAAAGTAGTCTTATATAGTAGTCTTATATAGTAGTCTTATAATGAAAAGTTATCAAGGAAAGAATATCTAGAAGGGTCTTAACATCTAATTTAGGATCAGGATCAGTAAAACTCACCTACAGAATTCTGGAGATTGTTGAGAGTTCTGCAGAGAAAGCAGTTGACATAACTATGTTTTGCTGTAAATTCACCATAAATTATTTTTAAGATTTTTATGAGGTGCTCTACACTTCTCTGTTATGTTTTTTATTAATTCTGTAACTCCCTGGCAAGTGACTTTTTAGGAGAAGTGGCTAGGGCCTGAAAAGAGACGTGAAGCATTGATGAGTCAGCCTACAGCACTGATACTGATGGGCAATCAAACATTTCTCTGGAAGAAAAAAAAGGACTAACCAAAGAGGTCCAGTTTCCTTTGTTTTGGAATACCTGCTTCTAAGGGAGTGAAGCTATATATTACTGTACAGTAAGACTTAATGTAAAAAAATAATCTGGAATTGAATGTTACTCTTGCCTCCTCTTTGCTACCTCTGACACAGGGATACTATGCCAGAAAGAGGCACTACTTATCCATGTTGCATCTTGATCTGAAGACTGTTCTTTTCTTGTTTTCCAAAAAGACACTTCAAAGATACCAAACCTATCCAGGGACACTGAATAGTACATGCAGCAAAGCCTTTTATGAGGCTCATTGACATGCTGTTCTAACACTGCTTTTTCTGAAAAATGCAGGTTGGTAAACCAACTGAATAGGAAAAGCCATGCAGAACAGCTGTGGTTTGAAGTACTTGATCTTTGTCCAGTGTGACCTTCAGTCCCTTCTGGGGACCTTATCCCAGACAAGGATTAAAACTGAAACTTGTGGTTCTACCATGAAATTTTTCCTTCCACATCGGGATGATCAATGGCAACTGAGAGGCTGGTTCTGATGACTAGGTGCATAATGTGTATTACATACAATTAAAAAAAAATATTTCTCTACCTCTGACTGACTGCCCTGAATACAAGGAAACCATTTAGAGAGAACTGTAGAATCAAATGAATGAAGAAATTAATGGGAAAATGCAATTAAGTGGTCCTTCTTAAAATTATAATAATTCCATAATGCACAGGCATGTAAATTCCACCTTATGCTTTAATGTTTCCCTTTTTTTTTTTCTTACTTAAAGACAGTGCTTGCACTTGATATTAATAGAAGACACAGTCTTTCTCCAATGTTGGGAGTGATATTTATCACTAAATGGAAAGGATCTGGGTCTGTGAAGTGTTAATATTTCGTGTATGAATTGAAGATTCATATCTCTTTACCTTGCAGGCTACTTATACATTCTATACATTTGTATCTTGAAAAACTAGTTTTTATTTCTCATGTTCATCTTAAGGCATGTTATCAAAACTCACAAAAAGATGGACATCCTTTCTTATGTTCAGTAGGTCCTTAAAAGTTCTTTGTCCATTTGAAATAAATTCTAAAGCAAATGTTTAAATCTTGTGAGAACAAGAAGTCTTCCCAGCTTAAGTTAATTGCTCCACTTGATGAAATAAGATATTATTACTTTGCTATTGAACGTAGGAACCATCATTTTCCATGTAATGAAAGAGAAGCCATTTTTCCCTTAGGGAAAATCCCTGAACAGAATATTGGTTCTATAATTCTATCCCAGCAAAACCAGGATGGTGAAGTCAATAAAGTGTAACCAAAGCAAATGTGCATGGTGGATCTTAATGGAGCTTACAGTGGTTCCTGAAGGCTGTATTTGCCTGTGTGGCCTGTGTGATATGAGGAAGCTCTATCAGTTCAGGATGGACTGCACAGGTTTCAACCTTCACAAGATGAGGAAAATATTTGTCCACTTTCTCATCGGAGAAGCAAAGACTGATCAGCCTGAAAAGGGAAACTCATTCCTTTCCTGTAGAACACATCCTTCTGGGGCAGCACTCAGGACACCAGAAATCATGGAAAGAGAGGAACGCTGAGCCCTATTATGTAACAAAGTAAAGACTACACAGGAACTCAGAAAATTATTCATTAACCAACAAGAGAAAAAGTTAACTAACTTCTAATGAAAAACAATATATGTTTTAGTAGAAAATAAAATTAGGAAGAGGAGCAAGGTTTTTCATTATGAACAAGCTATTGATTACCTTATAAAAACCCTGTACTGCAAATAATGACTGATTTGCCTGCTGTGTTTTTTATATATACCTTACAGGTAACAAGATTATTAATTCCTTTGCCATCTAACCTTGGTAAAATTTCTGGAGTGCAATTTAAATGGCATTTGATAATAACAGTATTGCTTCATGAGGATTAAATAATCTTACTTGTTATGTGTGATCACAAAACATATAAAAACTTGCAGACTCTGTGGACATCATATTTGAATTAATTTCTTCCAGAGGCAAATGGAGCTTATAACAGAGGGAGAAAAGGAGCAGCAGCCTCCTATTGTAAACTCCATTATTTTTGTGATGTAATATAGTGCAGTTATCAGAAACTCAATGTTAGAAAATATTGTCTCCATCCAAGTAGCACTTAATCTCTATTACCTGGAGGTTAAAAGTCAAAGAACAATCATCCATGTCAGTGATTCCTGCAGCAGATTGTTACTGAACCATGCAAGGTCGTTTAGTGGGGGGAATTAGCTCCTAGCAGCTTCACATGTCAGAGATAGTGAAGTAGTATTCTGCCCCAGCTCTTCTCCCTGGAAAATGGTGGCTATTCTATGGGCTTTATCAGGTCCTGTAGAAAGAAAAAGAAGACCTAACTTTGAAAGACATTTCTGCAAAGGGTGGCAATGACAAGAAAAATGTTGGTGACTTTACTAAAGCAACCATAGATGGAAAGTGTACAAGAACAGTCAATTGTTCTCAACACATAAAATACATTAGTAAGACATGTCCTGTGGTTTTGTAGTTAATACATCTTGTAAATCATTGAAAGTTTATGTATAAAAAATGAAACCTTTCTCAAGTGACCATCTGAGAGACCAGAAAAGCCTGGGAAAACCTCTGGAATGGGCCACTGACCAAAGACAGATTGGAAACTTCTGTGTCAGTTTAATCAGAAAATTGTCAATAGTTATGTAGGCACATGGAATCAGTTTCCCTCTGGAAATGCTGTCATGCATCACGACAGAGAAGGTTCTGGCTGTATTGTTCAGAACAGGTTGGCAGAAAAAAGGTAAACATGAAAAGAACAAAATGCCCAAGCCTATGGAATTGCTGTGGCCATGAAATGGATAAATGGGTCGAAGGTCTATAGGGAAACTGGCTGGAAGAAGCCACAACAGCCAAAACCCATCGTGTTTGACAATAATGTGAGGAAAGCGGGAAAAACCTGGTGTTCATGCAAAACTTTTTATTATAGTCCTTACTCTAGGTATCATAAAAGACAGTAGAATGCGTTTCACTAACTAGCTTGCATTTCCTCTTCTCCCAGCTAACATCTTTATCAAATCAAATTAAATAGTGTGAGAACATATATTTTCCCGCAGTTTTATTTTTGATGTGAGCCTGTTTTCGTTTACTTGTTAATTGTAATGCTTTCAAAAGGAAACGTTACTTTCAGCTCGCCACCCCTAGTGGGCAACAAATGATAATTTCAGCTGCTTGCCTTTTTTTGGTAAACAATATTGAAGACATCAAAGTGGGATTTTAAAATCATTACAGTACTTGGTTTGCTTTTTTGTTTCCCAAGTTCATTTCCATAGAAACAGAAACTGAAGCAGTAGAGGTGAGCTCACACCCTCATTTTTCCATTCTTGTTGCTTACTTTAAGTCAGCAGTGTAAAGTATAGTTTGCCCAACAAAGCCACAGGAGAGGGAAGGAGTGGAACTACTTTCTGAAGGGCCCAAATTCTTCTGTTTTTTAATCTGTAGATAGTTCTGGTGCAGAGTAAAAAGTGAAATGCTAATTTTTTATGCACAGGTAGAAAAGAGATTTAATAAAGACATATGTAGTGTAATATTTATCTTAAATGAAGGAAATATGCTTTATATAATAACTCTCCTTACCACTTAAAATACATTTAAAATACCAGTTTTTTACACAATGCAGTCAGAAGCTTAACTATCCTTAAATGTATCCAAAAAGGGTGAATAATTATAGAAGAGTAATTACTAGAAAGGGCAAATTCAGAATTAATTTCATCGTTATTAACAAACATCTCTTCTTCAGTGGATTGGAACCAGCCTTCCTTATGATGTGCAATACTTCAAGTCACCTAAAATCTTACTTGTCCAAAATAGAAAAGCAATTATTTGTCAGACAAAATCACTGCCTACATTGAATGCCTACCATTTCTTCATCATCATCATAACAACAAGAGTAGGCAGACAATTTGTATCCAAACTAACATTCTCTCCCAGAAATTTTTCAAGTGCAAGTACGTGTCAAAATTATTTAATGTGCTGTTATGGAAGCCTCTAATTTTGAAGGCCAGAGGAGAACATGAGATCATTCAGCTTGCTACAAGTTCTTACTCTGAATTTCAATCAGATATAGTTACATTGGACAGAATTTACTGAGTCCAAAGGACAACTTTCTGAAAGTTTGTGTTGAAAGTCTCTAAAATATTATAAAACTTAAGACTCCTGTTTGAATAGGCAGCTTGCTTCAATAGATAATTACCTTGGTGGTTAGAAAGCTGTGCTGCATAGAAGTTTCAAGCCCAAACAGATTCAAAACTCTAGGCTGTACTATTATAAATCAGACTTTGAAATAGACTTGAAAAATTCTTTTTTGTGTGTTACATTATTTTACTTAAGATCCATGTTTCAACTTTCAGTGATTTACATGAGTTGCAGCCTTACCACAAGGACAGCCCCTATATCCTGATATGTACTATGTAGCAAAACAATACCCAGTTTGTTATATTATGTGACATTGCAACCTGAGCTTAAACGCTAAGTGATGGCATGAAAAAGAAGGGCAAGACATTCAAGGATAGATAAAGATAAAGATGATATTTTTAAAAAATCCTCTGTAGCCTTTATTAATCTGATTCTCTGGGAACTGTGAAGTGTTTGGAGCCAGATCACATTGGTGTGGGTGTTTACAATACACAACTCGTACAATATATTAATTCCAAAAAGGTTTCATCTTCAGTGTACTACTGTTGCACAGGGAGTTTCATAACCTTAATAATTTTTTAATGTCTTTTAAACTTGTGGAGCATTTTATCCATAGATTAACTCACAGCATTAGTTTTTAGAGAAGATTGGACTAGGTTGGACTTTTTTCCACACTCTCTTCTGGTTTTTTAAAGCCAGCTTCCAGAAAATAGAGCAAATAATTAGAAATCAAGATGCCTGATGTAGTCTTTGTTAAAAAGAAATGAATGATCTTACGTGTACTTGAAAGTTCTTCAAGGTGCAGCTAGTACAAAGTGTTCTTGCTATCAGAGGATCAGAGTAGCTTTCCACCACCAATCATTACATCATCTCAAAGACATATGACAAACAGCATAAGACATCACTTGCATTCTGTCTTGGCTTCCCTTCCCCCTTCCCCCACACTTGTCAAAATACTTTTTTTCACTCTTTCTCAGTTACTTTCTGAAGAAGGTGTGAGAATGTCTCATTTCTCTCCACCCCTTTCCTGGTAAATATTTTGTCTCCTCTTCCCCCACCCATCCACCTTCTGCCTCCAGTTGTAATTCAAAAAGCAGGGCAAAACAGGTCTAACCTCAATTTCCTGTATTTAATCTGCAGCTGCTTGATTGCTGGCCTTATGAATTATTAATGAAAGACCTCATGTGCGTATTCATGAAACTGTCTCTTTATTAAATCATAATGCAGCTGCTGCAAAGGCTGAGTGGAGGGCTCAGTCTCCTCCCACGTAAATGTATAAGCAATATCTCTTCCTCAGCTTGTCTCCCATTCCTGCACCTTCAACAGCTCTCCTTCAGTTATGCAACACTCCCAAGGATTTCCATTTCTGTTTTCTTTCATTCTGATGCCTTGTGTGCCAGTCTTGTGCCAGCCCACAAGAGAAACCAATAGCGTTGGCAGCAAATTACCCAGTAATGTTTCTTATGAAAAATAAACCTTAATGAGGGTAATGAGAGTTTACAGCTCATTTCAATTACTTTCAGTTGCTCTCAGATGCTGCAACACATACTTAGTTTAATTCTACAATGAATACTACATGCAGTGTGGTGGTGTTTGGCATTGGAGACTAAAAAGATGCAGAAATATCCCAGAGGAAATGATGAAAAATAATAAAGTAGTTAGTTATCTGCGCAGTTATATTTTCCAGGAATATGAAGCAGAAGATACTAGAGTCTTGAAGTAAACAACGTTCTTAGTGAGACAATAGTCTAAGAAAAACAAAAAAGAGTAAAATCTCTGTGAAATTCCTCAGCACTACTGGGTTAGGCAAACACTGGGTGTGATTCCACTTGAGTAGCTAAATTCTTCTCTCCAAAATGAAGCTGGGTATTTCATTATGTGATCTGGCCTTCAGTAGATATTGCCTTTATGTAATTTGCGGTTGGAGTGATCAAAAAACACCCAGAAAACACTTTGCAATAGGTAAGTCCAAGTCTCTGAATTCATCATTCTGAATATGGGTAGGTGATAAAGAAGTATTTCAACATTAATTCAAAAAAGAACAACATTCTTCAGAGTCTCGTGTGGGTCCTGTCATTGTGGAAGTAGAAGACTCTTCCACCAGTGGTTCTCAACCACTCAGTGGCTGCTGCTGCACAGTGGAAAGCAGAAGATAACTGAATAATGAGAAGGTGTTTGCATGGGAGGGATGGGGAGAAAGGAAGGAACAAAAACCAGCAAGGCAACACTTGGGAATCACTTCTCAGATGCATAAAGGGAGTACTGCTGGTGGGAAGAATGAAATGAGAATTTCTGAGCTCTTGTGGATCCAGAAGCTAACATTTTGCATCTTGAGTTTACACACAGAGAGAAATAGTTCTATTGCAGTCTAGTCAAGATTCTGATTCCACGAGTTTAAAATCAGTAGGGACTACTAGATCATCTCTTCTGAGCTTCTGTGTAACACAGATTATAAAATACTGTGCAGAGACTGTTGGACTGAGCCCAATAACCAGTGTGGAATCATAACTCATAGGACTTCCACTCTTATGTTTTGTCTTCAATATTTGATCTTAAAAGCAAGGCGATTTTTCTTTACTTAAATAGAAAATCTTACCTCATGCTGTGTATCATTATCCTTACTTCCTCCAACAAAGATTAAAGAACACAATCATTTGAAGTGATACAATTCAGTGGAGGGCTCTGTGCTAAATTATCCAGGGGAACTTCAGTTTGCTGGTGCCAACGCAACTATTAACATGTGGTAGTGTATTAAATAAGCAACACCCAAGATACAGTTTGAAGCAGTAACAGAATCTTGAACAAATACTTACGAGGAACGAAGATCTGTCACAGATGCTCCAGCACTGAATGTGTCTGTCAGTCCCAGCTTCTAATCTGGAAATCCCAGCAGAGTGGAGAGGCACCCCCTATAACAAGTGAGGTTTTCTTGGTTTGGTTTGGTTTTGGTTTTGGTTTGCTTGTTTTGTTTTGGTTTTTTGCTGTTTGGGGGGGGTTTGTTAGTTTGCTTGCTTTACCTCAAATTTTCTTGTAGTCTGCATACTTTTTTGCAGATTCATATGCAAGTTGTATCCACCTCAGTGCTCATGCTCATTATTAAGACAGGCAGAAGCATAATCATGTGACTGCACCATAGCAGATTCAGTGTTGTTTAAACCATAGAGAGCTGTTCCATCATAGAAAGCTTGTTTCTTCCTGAGGCCCAGTAGAAATCTGCTAAAGCTAGGAACTAGTGGTGTGATTTATTTTTTCTCATCTCTCCCTACAGGGCATGCAAACAATTCTTCAGATTTTGAAGGAACTGTTCTGAATGGAAAACCTCTGCAGGCTCAAAGTGAATGTGCATAAATGTTTTTATGACCTGCATCTGCTTATGACAGAGGAAGAGAATTGTAGGTCAGTGGCAATTCATTCCATGAAATAAAGGAGGGAGGATTCAGTGGCTTGGTGGAAATGAGAAAACAGATGTGAATTTTAATCTGGGCTTCAGGTGACTATCTCTGCTTTTCCCTCAAGTAGCTGTGTAAGTGAATGCTTTTGATAAAATTTCCATCTTCGCAACGCACTTTCCGAAAGCTTTCATGCAGTGCTGTTGTTACCTGATAGCCTCCAGGATGTTAACAGCAGCCAACAGAGTCAGGTATCCTGCTGTCTTAGAGCAAAGGTAAAACACCTTCTGGAGAAACATAATGGGTTTTTTTGCAGATTAAGGACCCTAAATAGATCACATATCAGGGAGAGCCTTATCGATGTTTTCATATGTTGAGATAACATCTTTTAAATATAATGATGGATCTGAATACATCAGAGAATGCTGTATCAGAATTCATTGGAGCAGCAGTGGTGTGCAAATGAGATTCTTAAACTCCATGGGACTACAAATTGGCTAAAATGAAATTTCCTTTTTCATTTACTTACTAATAGGAAAGTAAGTTGCCTATAGGTGACTAAGGTCACACAAAATAAGGATTAATTCAGTCCTTCATTGAAATTTGACTGGGATCCAAATTTACACCTGCGGAAAGCCTGAAAGTGGTCAGGAGTGTACATTTCCTATTTATAGATCCTTTTCAGGCATGGAAGTGTAAACTTACCACAGAAAACCGTTAGAAGAACTGAATCTGAATCAGTAGCTAACATGGATTTACTAAGAGGAAATCTTGCTTAACTAATCTGATGTCCTTCTATAAAGGCATGACCAAGTGGGTAGATGAAGGGAGAGTGATGGATGTCACATACCCTGGCTTCAGTAAGGTTTTTGATACTATCTCCTATAACATTCTCGTAGCAAAACTCAATAAATGTGGGATAGATGATTGGACTGTAAGATGGATTAAAAACTGGCTCAACAACAGAGTTCAGAGAGATCAGCAGCACAGAGTCAAGTTAGAGGCCTGTGGCCAGTGGTGTTCCCCAGGTATCAGAACTGGGTCCAGTTTTTTTCAATATCTTCATCAACGACCTGGATGAGGGGGTAGAGTGTATGCTCAGCAAATTTGCTGATGATACAAAACTGGAAGGGTTGGCTGACACACCAGAAGGCTGTGCTGCTATCCAACAAGATCTAGACAGGCTAGAGTGCTGGGAGAAGGTGAACCTCATGAAGTTCAATAAGGACAAGTGTAGAGTCCTGCATCAAGGGAGGAATAACACCAGGAACCAGTACAAATTAGGGGTCATCCTGCTAGAAAGCAGCTCCATGGAGAAAGACCTTGGAGTCCCAGTGGACAGTAAATAATCCCTGGGACAGCAATATGCACTTGTGGTCAAAAGAGCCAATGGCATCCTGGGGTGCTTTAAGAAAAGCGTGTCCAGCAGATCTAGGGAGGTTCTCCTCCCCCCTCTACTCTGCCCTGGTGAGACCACACCTAGAATACTGTACCCAGTTTAGGGCTTCCCAATTCAAGAGAGACAGGGATCTACTGCAGAGTCCAATGGAGAGCTATGAGGATGATTAAGGGACTTGAACATCTCTCCTATGAAGAAAGGCTGAGAGAACTGGGACTGTGTAATCTTGAGAAGAGAAGGCTGAGAGGGGATCATATTAATGTTTATAAATATCTGAGGGGTGGTGTCAAGAGGAATGAGCCAGTCTCTTTTTGGTGGTGTCCAGTAATAGGACAAGGAACAATGGGTATAAGCTAGAACATAGGAAGTTTCAGCTTAAAAGGAGGAGAAGCTTTTTTACTGTAAGAGTGGTGGAGCACTGGAACAGGCTGCCCAGAGAAATTGTGCAGTCTCCTTCTCTGTAGACTTTCAAAACTTGCCTGGACATGTTCCTGTGTGGCCTGCCCTAGGTCATCCTATTTTGGCTGGGGTGTTGGACTAGATGATCTCTAGAGGTCCCTTCCAACCCCTAACATTCTATGGCTCTATGATCTGCATATGCATTTTGTGGTTAGAAGAGCCATGGGCCGGCAGGACAGACCTCGGCATACAGGCACACACCAAATTCTGCCTCTCAAGGTGCTGAAGTTCACCTTCATTTTCATTTGCCTCATGGCCTAAATATTTATGAAATGTTAACCCTTTTTTCTTGTTTAGATTGTTATTTCATTGTGTGACATTTGATCTTTGCTCAGATATAATCTTTAATTTTATTCTCAGAAAAAAAATTCTCAGAAAAAAGAATCAGCATTTGTTGATGTCACTCACTTATTTGTTTTCCAATATTTTATTATACATTTTTTATATATATAATGCCATCGATGTCCCCAATGGCAAAACTGCAATACTTGTCTCCTAGACAGTTCCAGACCAGTGGTTCTGCAGAAAACATCTTCAGAGGCATCTGTTTTTCTCTCCTTAACTTCTTTGTTCATGAAAACAACAAATTACATCTTTGTGTTCATAATATATTTTTCAATTATTTAGAGGGTAAAGAAGGTGAACTTGCCATATTTAGGCTGATGATGGCTAAATGATGTACCCCCAAAAAACAATAATAGGATAAAAAAAGTCATACAAATGAGAGACAGTGATGAACAGAAATAACATGTTTAAAAAAACATGTTTAAAATTTCTACAGAATGTCCAAACTGGTATTGTGGTATAGATGCTGGAAGACAGTTTAAGAAGTATATTCTTATTTTGGATGTACCTACACATGTAATGGGTGATTTCAGTCAAGTCAACAGAGTCTTGAATTGTGACACTGTAAACAAGAACACCACTTTCTTCAGACCTTTACAATTTTAGGAATCCATTCACTGTCATAAAGTAAAGTAAATTGTAGCTGAGGCAGTACTCAAAGTAATAATTTCAGAAAGAAAAATAATAGTTTGAATGTAATATTTCATAGTTTTCATTGTTTAAAAATTAGTAGACAAGAGGGATAACTACATTTTTTAATTTGGAATTGCCATTCTTGTTTGATATCAAACAGGAAACTCAGGAATAATAAGGTTACAAATATCTTTCTTAATTTAAAAATTAAATATTCCTACTGAGAAAAAGTGTCTTCTTTTTTTTGGTTTGTTTTTTTTGGGTTTTGTTTTTTTTTTTTTTGAAATAGAGGCACAATGGTACTTATGGATAATTGTGAGTGAGTTCAATTTTAAGTAAGAGTGAGAAAAATGGCATTTACAGCATTCCTCAGGGGAGCAGGAGTAAAAGCATTGTATCTTAAAAAAAAATCTAGCTAGTGTTCAGCTTGTTTTGTAGGCTATTTTGCTCTCCAACACAGGCTATAGAATTTTTTTTTTGTTTTATCTTATTTATAGTCCATAGTTTTGTTATACTGCAGAACGGTTGGTATTTCAGCCTGACAGAGCAGGAAGTATTCACATGGTTACAAAATGAGCAAGCTCAGGGTTTGCTAATTGAACTTCTTTTCTGCCTGATATATTTATTTATGTGGCCTTTGGGAAGAGATGATATCTTCAGTGTAAAGGAAGTCCTAAACCAGTGAATCCACTGACAGAACGGTGGGCTCACAAGAGAGGCTTAAAGCTCCATGTTCCATAACCAGCATCTTCTAATGGATGGGGCAGCAAGACCCAGAGAATAGAAGTGGGAATGGCAAAGAGGAGCCACATACAAAGGACTGCAAGAGTTCCTGTCTGAGAACTCAAGCTCCCCATTATTAATAAGCTCCCTAAATAGATATTAACTAAATCAAAACTAAATGTTAAGAACCAATGCAAATTTAAAGTATAACCCTTAGGAAAAGCTGAAAAGCTTAATGCTTCAAAAAATGTGAATGACTAGAGAATACTTAAAGTAGACAGTCTTTGAGCAACACCTATTGCATTTCCATTTCTTTCACCACTCTCTGTGCCATCTTCTACCTCACCCATCTAAGCCTTCTCCTGCTCTGGCACAGCAGTTGGTGGATGCTATTGCCCTCTCCTGGCTAGAAACAGCAGCGCAGCTGTGCAATAAATGCAGGTTCTCACCAGGTAAAGAAAAATCAACCAGGAAGATCTCGGTCCAGAGTAAACAAGTGTCTGCCGTGATTGAACTATGGGGTTGCAAGAAGCCTCAGCATGGTGCAAAATACCATCTAAAAGCTGAACAAGTACCGATTCAGAGAGAAAACTAATAAAATTAAATACTAATGAAAGTGAGGTTAAAAATATAATTTGTCTAGGGAGAAATGGATCACACAAAGTCATTTAAAGACATGCCTCTTGGTCCTCCTGGCACCGGGAAAATCCATGTGGGAGAGAGTTTTGGCCAGGTACAGTTCATCTGCACAGCTGCTATCTTGAACATCCTCCTTTAGTCATCGCCATTTAAAGCACACTAAGATGCAGCTGACACTGGAATTGCTTCAGCAGCAAGTCCAAGTTTCTCCTTTACTTTGCTTCCTGCAGTGGGCCCCTCCTGATCTCTCTGCTGTGACAGCAGCTTTAAGGGTTTAACAACACAGCTCCTTTTGATCTCATTTCGGCAGCTGTGATTAAATAGACACACATCACTTGCTGTGCCACTATGTGAGCAACCCATGGTTCACCTTCACTGAATTAGTACCCGCTGAGCACTGCAAATATTTGAAATGTCAATCCATTTGATAATGTCAAAGAGGGCTGCAAATACCACAGAATGGCACCAAGGAAACATTCAACACATGCAGTGGCATATATAATATCTCTTTTCTTCAGGACAAAAATCATAGTTAAATAGAAACAGAAAACCATCATAAGAAGATGTTGAGGTCAACAGATCTAATAACCTGAAGTGGGATGTGCTCCTGCAATTTATCACCGTAAAATTTTAAGCTACCCCATCCCCTCTCAAATAATTTAATTCTTTCACATTCACTCATTCTAGCAAATTACTTTCTATTAGTGAAAATCAGGATACTCACACCATAATGACCTATGTGTTTTCTACACAGTTTCTGTAGCTTCAAATCAGGGTGGAAAGTAGAGCCTTGTTATGAGATCTTCATTATGTTTTCTCACTCTAGAATCCTAAACCAGGAGGGAATACTTTATCTGAATAGAATAATGAGACCATATTTTCAGTCACAGAAACTTGGATCAGCAAAGCAGGTGTAAGTAGAAGAGATTAAGCTGACCAGTAGGTTGCACTTTGCCCTGTAGAAAGATTCACCTTTTCAAAAGACAGCAGGAAAAAAGACATTAAACTGGTTGCTGGGGGTTGAATGAGAAAGTTACCAACCTAAAGCATGTGTAACAGAGAACTGAAATCTGCTAATTATACAGAGATGGGAACAGGGAGGGAATAGTCTTCCAATGAGCTTTAGATTTTTTTTATTTTTATTTTTTTTTATGGGGGAGGGTTGTGTATGTTCGCCTTTCCTTGCTAAATTGCAGATTTTTTAAACATTTCCCAACATTGTACCAGTTATATATAAGAAATCAAAAAAACAGTGATATAGGACAAGTTTCCTTTCCATTGAAGAGTCAATTCAACCACTTAAAGCTTCTCTTTTTTAAAAAAACAACAACTAAAGTTCATGTACTGACTGGCACAGCAGGAAAATAACCATGTGCCTTTTTTGTAGCAGCTGAGAGTCAAGAGATGCTTTTTCCCTTTGTATGCTGATGAAGACTAATGATTCACTGAGCAGAAATACATCTGCACAAAATTAGCTGAGTAGTATCTAAGCAATAGGAAGCTATAGCGAGCCTTATTCTTTGTTTTATACCGCTGTCCAATTACCTTGACATTTCAAAAGGCAGCTACTTTTTAGTAGCTCAAAGGTGGATGACCAGTTAATCTAAAGAGCTATTTTTAAATAAGACAAGAAAAATGACAAAATGCAGTACAAACTGCAGCAAGAACGATGTTCATCAGCTTAGGGCACCCCCCTAAAACCCCTTCCAAAAGTCTTGGCTACAACGTCCTCTTGGCCTTATCAGTCCCTTCAACAGCTTCATTTGCAGGATTTTTGCCTTCCTCAACTGTCAAATTTGGGTGAGGCTCCACCTACAATTCATCACTTCCAGGCTCTGTAGCAGTACGTAAGAGATTGCTTTACGTTACCAGCATATCTGTATTTTTTCCTACTAACGTATTTATAAAATCTTTTTTTTTTTTTAGAATAAAAGTTGAAGCAGGTCCAACTCTATTTAACTAACATAATGAAAATACAGGTGGTAAAATTTATTAATGGTAGATATGATTGATTGGTCTAACAATGAATCTGGATGCAGACAGGTAAACTCCAGTAAATCTTTCAGAGGTACTAAATTCTAAAACAAGTTTGGGAATTGTTATTGCTGCTGTGCCTGTTGTCTTTGTTAATAACAAACAGCATGTCACTGCAAACACCTCAAGCAGCAGAATTATTACTCATTCTCCTACCTCCTGTTCTAAAGAATTTCAAGACAAAATTCCCCTTATTTTCTTAAAAAATAAACAACTTCTATTGCAATTTTACTTCTGTAGTTTTTTTTTATTTTATCTTTAATGCCAAAAAATGCAGATAAACATATAGAACCCTATTAAGCTAACTTCAGTGGCATTTGGTAAGAAGTAAAACTGAAAAATTCAAGTCTCTTTTCCTGCTCCATCTACTTTACGTGTGTTTAATTAAAACCGAACTGTTGATCACTGATAAATAAATGCTTCAAAAACAAATTTGTCAGTTACTGCTCTTCCACCTGCTTTTCATCTGAAAGCAGGAGGGCAGGAGACTGCAGTCAAAAACAGGCAGGCTCTACAAAGCCTTTGAGTTTTACTCACCTCTGTTAATTTTTCCTTTGATCATATTATTAGACAACAATGTCAGTTATTCCTTTTCATGTCTGTAGTTTATCTGAAATCTGTGTTTTCTTATGCCCTAATCAGGAAGAGAATAAAATTCTGATTAATGTCTCTGTTACACAGACATTAATTAGTGTAATTCTTTCTTTGTCCATATCCCTCAATCACCTTTGAAGTGATTCAGTTGCACAACTAAATCACAGAATGTTAATATATTACAACAATAGGGTGGCTTCAGCAGAACATCTCTCTCATCTGACTTCAGGACATGCTTTATCCTGAGGCAAACTTTAAGCAACCTAAGATACACTTCCCAAGTGGCATGAAGACAATGTTCCTCCAGGTATTTCCCAGACAAAAGCAGGGCAAGGTCCTTAGTTAGTGCCTGGTTAGCTCACTCCCTGTTCTGCTTTTTTTTTCCCCCCAAACATGAAGCAGTCTTTCTCTGTCATCAGCAAAGCTGGAATATGAACTGAATGTGGAGGAAAGCCTAATTAGAGGGATAGGCCCCTGGTTGGTAATTAAAACGTGCACTTTGATCTGTTATAAAGGGTTCTGGCTTTGAACAGTAATCTATTTATGCTCATAGAATGAATAAAGCTGACTCTCCCTTTGCATGGTGAGACCTACCAATGACCTTGTGTTTATTTACTGTTTCTTATTTTATTCACATCGGTGGTCATTTTGCAAATATTTGGGCTGAATGTATTCCATATAAATATGCAGACCCACCTGACTCTTTCTGACCACCCTTTGCTCTTGCACATGCAAACTACATACCTTTCTTCAGTTTTTCCTCAAGATGCTAGGGGGCAGGCTTACATGGGCATCCTTAGCTACATGAGTACAGGGACATTTCAGAGCGTGCAATAGCAACTCAAACTACTACAGTTAAAACAAGTAGCGATTGCATCAATGCAAAAGATAGTCCACATATGGAGTCAGCAGAACTGCAGGAAGTAACAGGATTATGCCTGTTCAGAAACCAGAAATATGAAACAGGAGTTAACTATCACTAACGATCACTCCTGCATTGTGCTATGTCCCTGACAGAAGAGCTCCCTCTTCATTTGCTCTGATTAAAAATGAAGGTATGAGTAAGGAGTCGGATGACCTTAATTTTTAATCAGGGGGAAGAAACAAGCAAACAACTACAGCACATAATGGCAGCACATGGATCCTAGTTATGAAGAGTCTAGCTGGCTGGGCAGACACAGGTAAAAATACCCAGCAGACATTTGGAAAAAACTAGCCTAATTAAAGGTAGCTAGAAGATCCCAGTGAATGTTGACTAGCCCTGACTCAAAGGCTATGAGTGAAATGTAACTGAACCCCCAGGACACAACTGGGGAGATGTGAAAAGTTACAAGAATGAAGAAAATATGTAACTGTCCATTCACTGTAAATAGCATGAAATACTGCAAGGTTATACAGTTAAACTGTCACTACCTAGATTGTTTATCTGCTAAAAAAAGATTATATCAAGAAGAAAAACACTTCAGTGAGAGGACAGGCAAATTTAGATTTATCAGGGAAGTTGATTACCAAGATCTTCTCTGGGAGACAGTAGCTGAGAGGCACAAGAATAATTTTGTATACCACCTCTCTGCTGAATCTGACCTTGAAGGTACTTGTCATCTATGTTGGGACAAAATCTAACAGGTGAGCATAAAGACCTTTAGATTTATTTGCTATACGGTATCCTGAATTAGCCAGTCACAGTGACATACTGAATCTTATCCGAGTGACAGCAAGTAGGCAGTGAGCACTGGGCTGTGCAGCTGCAGTGTTGTGTGTGTTCACTTTTCTGGCAACTCTCCTTCTCCACACTGGCATGCTCCATATTCATTTAAGCCTCAGAGCACACCAGCATTCCTATATAAATGTAACAACATGTTAAATAACTACATGGACTAAATCTTGACATAAGGAGAATGTCTCAGACACTAATAAAACAGAGAAACTGCCACTGACTAGAACAGGTTAGCATAGATAGAAGCACCACAGACACATCTGAAAAAAATCTGTACCTGAGCTGCAAGCCATTCTAAAGCTGAGCTATCATGGTCCAGGGCACTAGGAGTTGTTGCCACATTTGAGTCTGAAATAGCATGGTAAATGGTAACACTGCTTCTTTTGGTTCATCCTCGATGGCAAAGCCTGCAGCAGATTCCACAGGTGAGGGTTATCCTGGTCAGATAAATGTTTCCTGCTACGTATCTGCATATTCTGTGGCACAGGTTGGAAGCTGCTGTCTTAAAGAAAGTTACTTCCAGTTAGCCAGCAGCTGATACCATAGCCCTGTGCAGGCAACCAGCTACCCTGTGCTGGCAAGAGTTCTGTAGGAACTGGGAGCCACTACATTAGAGGAAGCAGCTAAATTCCTGGGAGTAAGGGAGACACTGTCTAGTTCCAACTTCTTTTTGCAAACAATAGAGATGCTATGCCATTGTACCAGTTTGGACAAGCATCAGCTGAACCTTTGCTTTACTGGGATCCGTTATGCAGCAAAGATACAAACCCAGCTACTTGTTTCCTCTGTGCTGACTGGAATACACATAGCTGCGAGAACCAAAATAACCCTCAGTAGCAGATATAACAGTCCCAGAGACAGCCAATCCTAAATGCTGTTTTTTCTGTAGGCTTCCTACACCACATTCTTTTAACATTTATGGGAGGTAGCTTATAGTGGTAATTCAACTCTACGTTTACTGTTTTAGTGAACAGTCTCAGGAACTAGGTGAATTTTTAAATGTATATGGAAATTGAGGCAAAGAATGAAACTAAATCAGTCATATTGTTATCATTAGCTCTTACGAAGCCTTGACCTGTTTAGGTCAAAATAGTCACTGCTTTTTGTTTTCACCAGTAAAATCACTGCATCATACCATATAGTAATGCAATTACTACCTATTAAACAGGGTTCTTTTCTCCAAGTTTAGCTGTAAACTTGCACAGACATTACAGTCTAGTGTGCAACTTACAATGAGGTTTATTCATTTCTTATTTGGACAAAAGAAGTGCTCAGAAGTTTTTAATGTACAGGCAAAAGACAGCTACAATACAAAAATCTGTCAAGACTGCCTTATTTACTGGCCCCAAGTGTATTTTTTTCCATCTAATGGGGGAGAAGAAGGTAGAAAAAACAAAAGAAACAATCTATATACCATCCTAACAGGTTCTACAAGGAAAAAATTCATCTGCTCTTCAGTTCAGTCCGTTCTTTGAAGTTACTCCATACCATCCAACCAAAAATGTTGTGCCTTTGCTACATTCAAAGAAGTGAAATGAAAAAAAGGAAAGATCTTGACTCTAACTGAACTCAGTTCTATAAAGTAGAATTGGAGCAATGCCCTCAAGTTAAATTAATTACACCTGTGGCCCAGAGTGAGAAGCAGGAAAGAAGAGAGACGGTTAAAGATGTCTAAACCTATGGGCTTGGCAGCTTTGGTCCTTCAGGTAAATGCCTTTAGCTGGAAAGTTTTCAATGAAAATAAAAAGAATTATGCTGTTTATTTTATCGATAAAAGGAGAGATACAGATGGCACACAGATAAACAGTTGAATGCTAAGTATGTAACATTTCTATTAGTTATGATCATCTATTTCCATCATTGTTAAAAAAAGTTCTGTACACCAACATATGTAGGTCCTTGCTGCACATTTTGCAAACATTCATTTTGTAATTGTAGCAAAATTGCTTTCTGTGCAAAACTCAAGGAGACATATAAAGAACACCTTGATCTGCTAAGGTGGTATGTCAAAATGCTGAGCCCAGGTATGCTGGTCAGACTGTGGCAGACTTATGTCTCCTAGCTTCATTTCCTCCCCACCAGACCTTTTAAGCAAAGAGTGGGCAAAATGGTGAAACGAGCATAAAACTTCAAGGAAAAATGACAAACTGATAATGGTTGAACAATGTGTATCAGGATTTCTTACAGCATTCACTGTAGTATTTGGCCAGAATTTCTAGTGAAGAGCCAAAGTTTAGAATGGGTGTAAATCAGACTTCTACTGCAGAAAATTGATCACCTTCTATGTGTAACCCTTCTGTATATAAATACTTCTGTGCAGCTGCATTGACTGCATGATTGAGACTATTTCTTATTCTACCATGTTTAGGAGGGCAGTCATTATTAGAATGGGCTAGTTTAAGTCAATAGCTTTAATAAAATACAAATTTTTCCCTAGGGTAGGAAAGTAGTCTGTTCAATGCTTTATGCAGCTCATTTATTGAGAATGATAATTAAAAATGTGACCCATATCAGGGGTTAAACAATTATTCTCCCTCTGTTCCAACAAATGAGAAAAATGGATATTTGCCAATATCACTTTTACAGCACAAAGAAGTAAGAAGTCTACAGAATAGACCAGGAATGATCATTCAAAATGTTAAAATAGCTAATTGATAAGGACCCCACAACATATTTCCAAACAGGATGAAGTGCCATAAAGGAAGTTAGACAAACTCCTACAAATTGAATAAGGTCTGCAAGGACTGGAAAAAAGCCAGAACAAAGCTATAATTTAATAAAGGGACTAGATTTTTTTTTTTTAAGTTGAAATTTACTGAAGGTTGTACAAAGATTTCAAAAAGTTTTTAAAGGATGAATTCATTAATATCATCTGGTCAGTGTTCTTAATGAAGAAAATTAATTACTTTCTTGAATCTATGAACTCAGCTTGAAAGTGACTGTAAAACTATGAGTTTCCAGATATCTAAATGAGACTGCTGATCTTCTACCTGAGCATAACAAAGGTTATGACTCCAATAGAAGAAAAACAATTTTATTATCAGCATATTACATATAAATATCTTCCCAATAAAATTTAAGAAAAGAAGCTGGTAAAGGGCTGACATACAAGATTGAAGTATGACACTAGGATATTCAGATCAGTAATACAGTGGAATATTTGTAAAATGGGGCTGTAAACAATTACTACACTGGTAACTTCTTAATCTTGTGGAAGCAACCTGTCTCACCTGTTCTAAACATTTATTTCAGAATGGGATGAATCACCTTCTGGAGAAGTCTGTAATACCAGTAACAATAGAGCCCACAGAAGCCAGAGAGGAATCTACATGGCTAATTTAGACTAGGAGCCCAATTTTTAAGTAGCCATAGTCAGATGAAATAGACCAAAGTCATTGTGAGACAGGTACGTAAAAATATATTCTAACTCAAACTAAACCATCTTGTCTTGCAGAAATGAGGAAGCAATGCACTATGCTATCTGTTAGCAGGAAGTCACCTTGGGTAATAACAATGATCCCATTTTTTATTTCAAGAGCTTTAGAGGGGTGGCTCACCAGCTATCAATGCCATGCACATCACTACTCAGTGTACTTCCACCAACAAACAGGGTATGAGATACTGAGACAGATCAGGTAAAGAATGGATCACTACACCCAGACAACTCAAATATGACATTTATAAGATGTTTGGTCTTAATTTTTTATAAGATTAATTTAGAAATGAAGTTTTAGAGTTGAAAGAAGTTGCCCTCACCAGGTAAAATTTGTAGATAGATAGTATATTATATGGAGCAAACCAAGCATTTGGGCATGCAGACCTTTCAGGTCTGAAGCAGAAAAAGCAAACTTTAAAGATAAACACAACTTGAGGAGAAACTGGTTTCGATTTAGTTGGTCATTATATCAGCAAGACAATTTGAGAGAAAAGGGAGAGAAGGGAATCTTAACATGAAGTGGGGGAGATAAGATAGAGGGATAGAAAGAGACAGCTAAAATATAGGTTAGCTGTACATTGTGCATGCACATGTGTAAGTGTGTTTGGTTGAAGGAGTGTTACTTATGCCCTTGAATCAGTATTTCCATTGAATCCATGATTTTTGTTATTTGATAAAAATTACAAACATAATTCTGAAGTTTATCTTTGTAAGCTATTTTGTCAAGATCTAGACTGAGTTGATCAAGAAATTATTTTCTCAGAAACATTTTGCCATACTGGTAGCTGCATCATTTCAACCTTTATTGATTGTCTGCGTGAGTTTATTCTAGCACGTAATTTCAGTAACGATACTGAGTACATTGGATGAAATATATCAACCTTCAGGAAATGAAAGTAAAGAATCTGAGGATTTTGATGGCTCTGCAGCAGGAAGTATTTTTGAGGTGGTTGTGGAGGTCTTCAGCAAGCTTAAATTAGTACCTGAGGCACAACTTGGATTCATTCAGTGCACATCAGACACTGGAGAGCTTGTTTTGAAAGATGAATTTAGTGACAAGGCTGTAGAAAGAATTCATTTTCCAGTACAGAATCTGGTGTGTGTCTGAGGGAGTGGCATCAGTGTGAGGACATGGGGTTCTTCTTGTGTTGAATTAAATTCTAACATGGTTCAAGACAGTGAAACACCTTTAAAATATTAATCGAATTCTCTGGTGGAATGCTCCTACTAGATGTGAGTTTTTTCAGATTGTGGAGGTGTGTACCTCAGGAGTTTCCCTTAGAGGAAATGTGATGTGAACTGAGTTGTTGACTATGCATTATAGCTTGTTTTGGCTTGATGAAGACAGTTGCTGGCTTTATATGAGTGAGAGACAGTTTTCTGCCTGTCGTAGTTTGCAAATTGCCACTTATTTATTTAGAGAGTAGTCTAGGAAAGTAATTTTGATATTGTGGTATTACAAAAACTGTTTGATAAAGGGTAATTGGTTGTCTTTTGGAAATTGGTAGGACAGGCCAGGTATTTAACCCAGATGAGAAGAAATAAAATGTGTATTTTAGATATTGTATCGATTTGACAATTGAGCTATTGAAAATCTCTCCAGAGTAGCATTAAAAAATTGCCTTACTTTTGTGCCTGTTACCTAGAGGTCGTGTGCTGTAAGACAAGCAAGTGGCATAGAAGACCAGCGTGGCTGAGCAGGGAGTTTTGGCTGGCACTCAGAGAGAAAAAGATAATCTATGGCCTTTGGAGGAAGGGGCAGGCCACTCATAAGGATAAGGATAATGAGAAAAGCTTTTATAAATATATTAACAACAAAAGAAAGACCAGGGAGACCCTCCATTCCCTATTAGATGCAGGAGGAAACATAGTGATGAACAATGAGGAAAAGGCTGAAGTGCTTAATGACTTCTTCACCTCAGTGTTTAGTAGCAGGATCAGTTATGTTGAGGGTAACAAACTCCCTAAGCTAGGGGACAGGGACCAGGAGCAGAGCAATCCCCCCACAATCCAGGAGGACATGGTCAGTGACCTGCTACGCCACGTAGACATGCACAAATCTATGGGGCTGGATGGGATCCATCCAAGAGTGCTGAAAGAGCTGGCGGGGGTTCTTGCCACCTTCTGTCATTTACCAGCAGTCCTAGCTGACTGGAGAGGTACCAGCAGATTGTAAATCAGCCCCATATACAAGAAGGGACAGAAGGATGATCCGGGAAATTACAGGCCTCTTAGTCTGACTTCAGTACCAGGGAAGCTGATGGAGCAGATCATCCTGAGTACCATTATGTGGTGCATGCAGAACAACCAGGTGATCAGGCCCAGTCAGCAAGGGTTTGTGAAGGGCACGTCCTGTTTGACTAACCTGATCTCCCTCTACAACAGGGTGACACGCTTATTGGAAGAGGGAAGGGCTGTGGATGTTGTCTACCTTGACATTAACAAGGTCTTTGACAAGGTTTCCCTCAGCATTCTCCTAGAGAAGCTGGCTGCTTGTGGCTTGGATGTGCACGTGCTTCGCTAGATAAAACCTAGTTGGATGGCCAGGTTCAGAGTCATGTTGAATGCAGTTAAATCCAGTTGGCGGCCGCTCATGAGTGGTGTTCCCCCGAGCTCAGTGCTGGGGCTGCTCCTGTTTCACATCTTTATTGATGATTTGGATGAGGGGATAGAGTGCACCCTCAGCAAGTTTGCAGGTGACGCTAAGCTTGGTGGAAGTGTCAATCTGCTTGAAGGCAGAGAGGCTGTGCAGAGGGATCTAGACAGGCTTGATCGATAGGCCAAGGCCAATGGCATGAGTTTCAATAAGGCCAAATGTTGGGTCCTGCACTTTGGCCACAACAACCCCTGGCAGTGCTACAGGCTTGGGCAGGAGTGGCTGGAGATCTGCCCAGCAGAGAGGAACCTAGGGGTGTTGATTGACAGCCAGCTGAACACGAGCCACCAGTGTGCCCATGTGGCCAAGAAGGCCAACACCATCCTGGCCTGCATTAGGAATAGTGTGACCAGCAGGACCAGGGAGGGGATCCTGCCCCTCTACTCGGCCTTGGTGAGCCTGCGCCTCGAGGGCTGTATGCAGTTTTGGGCACCACAGTATAAGAAGGACATTGAGGTGCTGGAGAGGGTGAAGAGAAGGGCAACTAGGCTGATTAGGGGTCTTGAGAACCAGCCTTATGAGGAGAGGCTAAGGGAGCTGGGCCTGTTCAGCCTGGAGAAGAGGAGGCTGAGGGGAGACCTCATTGCTCTCTACAACTACCTGAGAGGAGGTTGTAGTGAAGTGGGTGTTGGCCTCTTCTCCCTAGTGACCAGCGATAGGGCAAGAGGAAATAGGGTCAAGTTGCCACAGGGAAGGTTTAGATTGGATATTAGGAAAAATTTATTCACAGAAAGAGTGGTGAGGCATTGGAACAGGCTTCCCAGGGATGTGGTGGAGGCACCGTCCCTGGAGGTGTTAAAAAAACCGGTAGACATGGTGTTTCAGGAGACGGTTTAGTGGTTAGGGGTTGTAGGGCAGACGGTTGGACTTGATGATCTTGAAGATCTTTTCCAACCTTGATGATTCTATGATTCTATGATTCCATGATTATTGAAATTAAAGTTGTTGGTAAAGAGGAAGAGAATGATAATAAAGACATCCTTGACTTTAAGCTAGATTGGTCTTGCTATTTGAGTACTCAGGACAGGATATGTTGCACAAAGTTTTGAGATCTTAGTGGACAGAACGTCATGAAGGTGTTTCACAGCTGATGGAAGAAAGAAGCTGCATCTTAGAAAAACCTTGGAGTCTGGATGACTAAGGGTTTGAAAGTGGTTTTCATGAACAGTGTTTCAAAGAAGCTCAGCTAAGTATTATCAGCTTGCCAGAGGTCTTTTTTTTTTTTTTAGTGATCATATTAAAAACTCCTGCAAGGGACTGGGCTTTGTAATTTTCTTGGAACTGAGACATGTCTCAAAACTAAGACTTGCCTGACATGTCTGAGTCCTAAATGAAGCAGTACCTTGACGTATTGCTAGATTACCTCTCACACAGCTGGTCTATGGGTGCAGAATTGTTTCTTGTAGCGTTCTCTTCACTTGACCTATCAAACCATTTTCTCTGTAGTTACTGCTTCTTATTTTTCATTTTTTTTGCAGATATCTAATGGTATTTGTTGACGATACAGTGGCAAAGTTATAATCCCTGTAAAATTTTGTTTGGTTCTGTCTTTACCTAATCTATTTTAAAAAGCAATCACACAAGAATTTGGCTTTGTTAGTCATTAAGAAATATAATTCCAGGTATCTAAATTAGTTAGCAAATTAACATACTAATGAAGATAAATAATCTAACATGAAGTTTATGTAATACTTTCTAACATGTGAGAGAGTTGACTGAAGGCTGTACACATTTCATTTAAAAGCTTTGAACAAAGTAAAATGGTGAGAGATAGAAATTGTGAAATTTTGGGAAAGTGTTTGTTTTGAACAACACCTCTCTGTTGTATGTCATTGATCACATGGATACACCCATCAATTCCTATGTCCTGTTCAAAAAAATAAAAGAAAAAAAAATTTTAAAAAAATGAAAAAACCCAAGCCACTTATTTCTAGTTATTGTATGCTGAGAAAGATATACTTCTGGAACCTTAATGTAATTACTGGTGGCCCGAAGTCATACCTGTTTACCTCTAATTTACATGTTTTTCTACAAAGCAATATATTTGTGTTCAACCTCAACATCTAACCATCATCAAGTCTCATAGTATCTGGATTTTATTATTTCTGTGCCTGCAAATAAATTGGAAGTTACTTAACTATCAATTTTCATTTTAAAAACTGACCACGTATTCATAGATTGAATGCATTGCTCAGAAAAATTAAAATCCTGTCTATGTTTTTGGTATACCGCCTAGTTCAGGTTGTAATTGACTTCAGTGTGCCTTGGACCAGGAAACATCTTTGTGGAATATCTTTCTTCCATGTGACCCATTTGAAAGCTAATTGCAACTAAGCATTCACATTTAGTATAACTTTGTATGAACATCTTGATGAAAATTATCTCAGTACAGTACATTGGTGCTCCAGGTATGGGCAAGGCTATAATACCTATTTGCTTTCATTTGTAGGTCTTAGAGATGCTGCTGCCCCAGTTACATTGTGTGACTAGGTGATCAGAGCTGCTTCTGCTCCCCTGAATTTTGGTACTGCCATAATGCTGCGGTCGGCATTGCTGGGAGATAGCACAATTTAGTTACAGGATTTGAAACAAAACCTGAGTTGAGTGTTTCAAGCTGTCTCAGCAAAATTGAAGAAAACTTCTAGAGGACTTATTGTCTGCCTTTCATTTATTTTCTCATTTCAGGTTTTCATCTGACAAAGCTGAGGTTGCTTAATTGCTGTAGGATTTTCCAATGGATGGATTATCAGCCAGCCTTTGTAAGGACCATGCAAACTGTGGATGGGCTCCTATTGTAATGGCAAGCACGTTAAACTTTTCAGTTTTTCATGTTCTTTCTAAGTATTTTTTTCCGCTTTGTTCAGATTTGCTTTCATTTTTGTCTCAGCCTCAACCACTAATTTTTTATTGTTCAGACTACCCTATTGCTGCATCTGTTCTGACATATCTTTATTTTGCCAGTCCAGTTCAACACAAGCTCCCTGTTGGATCAGAAGAACTCTCATTCAGAGTTTTGGTGTCCTGACCAAGCAAAGTTTCCTCTTTGTTAATAACCCCATGCATTAGTTTTAATCTGATAGACGCTTTCTGACAGAGAGCCTTTAACAGCATAATGTGTCTCTTTTCTCTCATTTCAGTCATCTGCTTCCTCTGCATGTCCTACCGCATTCACAAGCCTCATCATACTGTACTGATGTATTATGGCTTGGGACCTCATCTCCTGCAGGGAGAGGAATCACCATGTCCTAGCTTTTATCTTAATGTGGGCTTGAGTTTCAGTAATCAGAACACAGATTGTGCAAGATGACTTGTATTTCATTTTCTTCTATGTGAGTAATGTTCAGAATAAAAACAGAGTACAAACCCTAAACCCTCTCAAGAGTACAGAATGAAGTCATATCATGGACTACTCTAAGTAACCTTACTGGTTCCAAAATATTTTCCTTCATGTCTTAAAAGTCTTCTCCCATTCCACAATCTACTGCTGTACTCCCTGTCTATTTGGGCCAGTATCTGTGGAGGACTCATGATCTTTTCACAGAATCACAGAATCACCAAGGCTGGAAAAGACCTTTAAGATCATCAAGTCCAGCCTATGACCAACATCATCACACCGTCTAGACTATGGCACTAAGTGACACATCCAGCCTTGCTTTGAACACATCCAGGGATGGTGCCTCCACCACTTCCCTGGGAAGTCCATTCCAATGTTTAATTACCCTCTCTGTGAGGAAGTACTTCCTAATATCCAATCTAACCCTCCCTTGGAGCAGCTTCAAGCTATGCCCTCTTGTCCTGTCACTGGTTGCCTGGAAAAAGAGCCCAGCCTCCACCTGATTACAACCTCCCTTCAGGGAGTTGAAGAGAGTGATAAGGTCCCCCCTGAGTCTCCTCTTCTCCAGGCTAAACAACCCCAGCATCCTCAGCCTCTCTCTTTAAGACTTTCCCTCTAGTCCTTTCACCAGCCTCGTTGCTCTCCTCTGGACCCGCTCCAGCACCTCAGTGTCCTTCTTGAAGTGAGGGGCCCAAAACTGGACACAGTACTCGAGGTGAGGCCTCACCAGTGCTGTGTACAGGGGGAGAATTACATGCCTACTCCTGCTGGCCACACTATTCCTGATACAAGCCAGGATGCCATTGGCCTTCTGGGCCACCTGGGCACACTGCTGGCTCATGTTCAACCAGCTGTCCACCAGTACTCTCAGGTCCCTCTCTGCTGGGCCGCTCTCCAGCCACTCTTCCCCCAGCCTGTAGCACTGCCTGGGGTTATTGTGGCCAAAGTGCAGGACCCTGCACTTGGTCTTGTTGAATTTCATGCCGTTGGCCTTGGCCCATCAATCCAGTCTGTCCAGGTCCTCCTGCAGCTTCTTCCTGCCCTCTGGCAGATCAACACTCCCCCCCAGCTTTTTTTCTTTTTAATGGTACAAACTGAGCACAGTGATAAACAAACACTTTGCTTATATAACGAAAATTCGAAGTAGCTTCTCCCTAGTGATGAATTATATTCATTCTGGTACTATCACTCAGTAGATATGGATCCTCTAGTCTCTAAATAAAGAATTAGCATGGAAGTAATAGTTTCTAATACTGTAACTGTTCTAGTCTTATGGATCAGGCAAATGAAGTTAAAAGGCCATATTTTTAGTATGGAAAGCTGTTTCTTCTTTCTGAGTTCTACCTTCCCCTGTTACAGAACTGCTCAATTTAGAGTATTTTCACTCACAAAACTCACATATAATTGCTATTGTATGTTACACTCTATAGTGATAATCTGTTTGTTTGGCTCTTACATTTTTGGTTTACACCGTGTCTGCACAGTTTTATTGTAGCTTAAATTAATCAAACAACATCCTGTTATGTTCCTCCGTCCATGTATTGCTTCTCTATTCTTAACAGCTGTATGATCTTTTTAATGTTACCTTTCCATTATCTTGTTTCTTCACACCTCTTCTCTGCTCAATTCCTCCTGTACCATGTTTGCTACAGGAAAATCTCCAAGATTAGTCCCAAAATATTTAAAATTTTATTGTACTTTAAGTACTGAACTTCGAGCTTTGGCTATAATTGTATTTAGTAAACAAGCTGCAACTTTCTGCCATTGCTCATTACCTTTGCTGAAATTGTCTTAGGGTCTAGCTGATAATGACTAGACTACGGTCTGGTCTATAATTGTGTTCACTGCACTTTCTCCCAATGTTGTCAATCAACTTGATCATAAAGTTTGCTACCTTTCCAGGGCTAATTTATATTGAGATTAATAACCATCATTTTTTTTCTTTCAATTTCACTTGTACCTGTTTACGTTCAGCCACTGCACCCTGTTCAAGTTGGGTCATACGATGTCAACTTCTAATCTTGCACTTTATTAAAAGCCTTGTTACAACTGAATGATGTACAACTTCTTCAAGAAAATGTGAATTATGAAGCAACTATTAAATTCAGGCTTCCAAAACAAAAAGTTTTGTCCTTACCGAAAAACTTCAAATTTTTCCCTTCCTGGTAATCATTCAATAACAGCGCCCAGAGAAACAGCAACAGGAAAATCTGAAGGGTATCTAGAGTTTCATACTTACCTAGGCTGAACCTTCAGATTACACATCACTGCTTAAAAGCTTCTATTTTAAGCAAAAAAACCCAACAACCCATAGAATGTACATAGCATATGGCTGACTAGGGTAGTCACAGCATTTCTCATTAATTCATCGAGGAATCTATCCCATTTTATGTGTGCCAGCAGCAAAGAAGCAGTTTCGTTTGAGATATTGACTGGAGATTGCATTTGACACACTGCTATTCATAGTGTATACAGAGCTCTCCCCCCAGCCCGGACCAAACAATAGTTTTCAAAAGGTTTCTAATGGCTGCAAGTAGAATGTGTGCAATGCATTTGGAAATGCAGCAGAACTTCACTGTGTTTTTTTCACCTCTGTCAGCACGTGAGCTAAAGGGGTGCAAAGATATAGAGGCACAGCTTATATATGCCCTGGCAGCCTTTGCCATTCAAGTGTCCACTCTGATCTCCCACTGTATGCTAAAAAGTCTTCCTAGGTGTTTTTTAGGTTTTGGTTTTTTTTACTTGAAGACACACCTTCTTGAAGACTGTAGCATTAGTTCCTCCTCTGTCCCCTATACTGAACTATGGCTACACTGCAGCCTTTTAAATGAAGGAAGGAATGTGCTGAAGAACTGGGTGTTTGAGATGCCGTAGGCTCAGTTTATGAATTTACCACTGTGTTTTGTAGGGAAGTCTTTACTATTACCAACTTAAGTAACACCTGAGGTTAAGGTACAATGCATATAACTCTTATTGTAGTGTCACACTGTGCTGGTTTTGACTAGGATAAAGTTAATTTTCTTCATAGTAGTTGGTATGGGGCTATGTTTTGGATCTGTGCTGAAAACAGTGTTGATGATGTGGGCATGTTTCAGTTATTGCTGAGCAGTGCTCACACAGTGTCAAGGTCTTATCTGCTTCTCACACTATCCCACCAGCAAGTTGTGAGGGGACACAGCTAGGACAGCTGACCCCAAATGACCAAAGGAATATTGCATACCAATGATGTCAAGCTCAGCATACAAAGCTGGGGAAAGAAGGAGGAAGGGGGGCGTGTTCAGAGTGATGGTCTTTGTCTTCCCAAGTAACTGTTACAAATTGTGGAGCCCAGCTTTCCTGGAGATGGCTGAACACCTGGCTGCTGATGGAAAAGAATGAATTAATTCCTTGTTTTGCTTTGCTTTCACGAATGACTTCTCCTTTACCTATTAAACAGTTTTTATCTCAACCATGAGTTTTCTCGCTTTTACTTTTCCAACTCTCTTCCCCATCTTGCTGGGGGAGAGCGAGCGAGTGGCTGTGTGGAGCTTAGTTGCCAGCTGGGGTTAAACCAGGAGACATAGTTACCAATAGCATAAGTTACTGACATTTTTGTAAGATGAGTGAGAAAGGGAAAGAGAAAAATTGCTTAGTCTACATGTGCTTTCTGTTAGATCAGAAGACATCTCATTCAGATCCATATTCTGTTCTGCCCTGACAAGTCATTTAGGTCTTTCCTGCCAGAGAGCTTTCATCTGCATAATATTTCATCTTAGTGGAATGTCTTTTTTTTAAGCCAATTTCCACTTTGACATGCCCCAGAAAGTCAGTTATATTTTAATTTTGCTGAGAATAACTCTGTTTCCTCCTTGTTGAAATCATAGGCTAACTATATATCTTCATTATAATAAAAATATTTTATTTCCTTGAAGACATAGTACCTTCTTGTTAGGCCAATATTTTATCCCTGTTACTTGACTAAAGAGCAATAACTGTCATCTGGAATTTTAGTGACTCACTGACATGTTTTAGTGTAAGAAGTCTTAGACCAGATGTTGTGTTCTGTCACTTAAACATTTAGATGGGATAAATGTATATTTCTTGCACCTTGATTGAGAGCAGATGCAATGGTTGTTAACCAGTTTAGAGACTGAAGTTCACCCACTGATCACAAGCCTCTTTATCCTAATCACAAAGTAGCTATGCTTAGTCATTCCTCTCTTTCTCTTACTAGATAGTATAAAAGCAGAGTATTCCAACAGAAAAGAACAAACTGCCCTCAAACACACAAAAGGTTAGAGTATTTCAAACAGACTAATGCTAAGCCCTGTTTCAGAAGAACTTTATAAACCCAGTTACTGGTTTGTTTGGGTTTTTACTTGCTTAAAATAGATATTTTTAGAAATTTGGGGAGTATAATTTCCATTTTCCATTGAAGTTCTGGTGATTTTACACAGCTTAAGATTCTCTCTCCAGCTATAAAGGCTACATCTTGACAATGATACACTATTTTGTTTGTAAAATCAACCAGCAACATAGATTATGTTTACAGATGATATCTAACTACTGTCCCAAATTCATAATGAAAAAGAAGACGCATTAAAAAAATGACAGCACTGCTTCAATTTCTAATATAAAAAGTTCAAGAAACAACATTTAGCCCTTCTTGACAAGGTGTGATCAGCATGAAGTCTTAGCTTAGATTTCTTCTCTTGTACAATCAATATACAGTGCAGCACAATTATACTGGCTTACCCTGCAGAAAATCTTCATCAATGTTTTTCAAATTCCTTTTGGACAAATTGCCCCATTTGCAGTGTGCATCCATTTGCTTCAATTTAATTTACTCACATTTGTTGCTCCCTGTTTCTTGACAGAATTAATAGTCACCAGAGTTCAGTAGCTGTGTGCTTTCAACTAGTTATCACTGTGCTGTAGACAGTGTTCAGGTTCTCAGGTTCCTGAAATTTGGAGGTTTTTTTGTTCTTTTGTGTTTTGGGTTTTTTTCTCTTTTAGTGAAACCTTCCTGCCTGCATTCTTCCCTCCCTCCCTTCCCTCCCCTCCCTCTCTCCCAAGGAAACAGAGTAGACATACGTGTTAAAAGGAGTGACTTCTGTGCATATATGGAGTCCAGAAACAATATGAATTAACTACGAACTACTTACTGGGAGTTTCTTGGATCCTCCATGAAACAAATGGTTCTCTTTTTGTTATCCTAGACTATAATTCAGGATGAGGATACACATCATTCTCATCCTAACATGATTAAAGAATTTTAAATATCTCTAAGTCTTCTAGCCAATGTCTGTCCGAACAAAAAAAAAAAATAAAAAAATTACTCCAGTACTAGTTTGTGATATTAATTAAACAGTGTTGTCATTTTACTGTTTGGTTGGGTTTTTTTTCTGATCTACCTAGTAGCCATTCCTGGCCACAGTAGCCACAAAATAGGTCATATACAGGTGAAATATTCCACCGACCTGTTTTTTTAAAGTACTGACTTTACCTTAATGATTGATTGGTAGCAGTCTTCTAACATAATGAGAATTATTTGAACCATCAGAAACAATCCTGACTAGCTTGAAATGATAAGAAGTGATGCACTCAGTAATGTCAAAGTCAGGAGATGATAGCTGGCTGATGCTTTTTCCTTCCTGATCAACTTTCTGTATCAGATACCATAAAAATTTTATTGGTTAAAACTAGAAATGGCCAGAGCCAGTCTGAATTATAGATGCTAAACAAAATATTTCATGTTAGCACTAATACTGGGATACCAACCTTGGTATGTTGGCATGTAAGCTGAGTTTTTTTGGGAGAGAGGGAAAAATCAGACAGTCACAGAGAATATAGAGTTCTAATAAAACTAGGAATAAAAAGAAAACAGCTATCCTTACATTCAAAAGAGGAAGGAGAAATAGATATATACCAGACTTAGAGAAAGAGAACAACATGCAGAGAAATTTGTGGGGGAAAAGAGTAAGTTAGAGACACAAAGAGGCAAGAAAGAGAGACACTGAGAAGGGAAAAGGAAAATAGAAAAGAAACAGGTGAGCTTTGTGGTATCAAGGTAAGTCTCATATCCCCTCATACTTGAATTATTTGTTCTTTTGAACTTATTATTTTTCTAAGTTTGGCATATAATCAAGATAGGTGTTTCTTATTATTTTGTGATGTCTTTTTACAATTATGTACAATGACATGATAAAATTGGTGTCACTGCCAAGAAAAGATATTCCCAATACTTTTCCATCTCTGCCTCATCTCTGCCTCCCATTGTTTGCAAAGAGATGAGCAGAAAATCTGTTTTCAGAACTTTACATATATTTGTGTGTGTTTATGTATACTATATATATTAATAATTGCATTAAAATATTTGCATGATATTCATGCATAAATATATATAAATACGGACTCTAAAATAGTTACTGTATGTTGAAGGGAAGTTATTTATTCAATGCATTGCAATTAATTACTTGATCATTTATGGTTATAAGATCTGACAACTTTTGGTGAGGAAATTCAAATAGTGCTACAGTTTGATATTTGGATATTTCCCCTGGACTGAATAGTTCAGTAAACTGCATGGAGAGCAAAACAATACTGGGCAGAGGTGGCACAGTCGTCCCTGTGCTTGTGATACTTATGATGTGATGTGAAAAATCTCAGCTACTGCTGCAGTGTCAGCTACACCAATATCTCACATTTATATAGTATCAACATACCTCAAAACACCCAGTAAATGTTGAAAGGATATACCACCTTTTTTGCAGATGGGAAAGCTGCTGTGCAGAAAAGTTATGATTACAAAGCAATTTGATGATACACCCAGGAACAGAAATTATTTCTGGTTATTTTTGTTAGACAGGCCTGCACCACTTTATTTTTCTGGTAACATCTTTGGGCTCTTCATTTTTGGCCTCATTTCATCCCCAATTTCCTTTTTATTTCTGAACACCCTGCTTGCTAAAAGCAGTTGAGCTCACTCATGATAGACACATGTTCATTGATCAAAGTTTAACTTTTCCTGTCCTGTGGAAGCTATCATTTCTCTGTTTTGAATTCTGCAGTTTATTTTTTCCTAGCCATTTTTTTGTATAGTCTCTGTGAAAAGTCAGATATAATCAGGAAATTAAGTGTAAACTATAAAATTCTTCAAAATTATGCTTATCAACAGATAATGACCAGCCAGTTATTTATTGATGGTAAGGTGAAAAAAGAAAGAAAAAAGAAAAAAAAAAAAAAAAGGTTTAAACCATCAGGTCTCCAGTAACAGATTTTGAAGTGATAGTTGGTATTTCAAATCTGTAGTTAGTGGATTTCTTTTCATCTAGTGTTTAATTTTCTTACTATGTTATTAGAAAGCTTGTAACTGGTATGATCAGGAATTTATTTTAACACAATCAAATACCAGGATGTGTTACTCTGATATAGCAAAGAATAATACGAGATCTCAAAATTCTAATGTCATTTGAAGTTGGAACAACTTGTAAATATTTATATTAAACCTAAATATTTTGGACTTTTAAATCAGACATAGAGATTTAAATCCAAATACAATTGGATTATTAACTAGAAATAATATACTGTATTTAATATATTATTTTTGAAGGAGAAAGGAAGGGACTTTTCTACATGGTCTATAGCCTTGCAAAGAACTCTTAAAAAAATCTCATCCAGACCATAACTTCAAAATGTCGTTTGTGCTGTAATAATGCCAGAGTTCTCATTCATGTCTTTATCTCTTAAAGTCTGAATTATTGCCAAAGGCTGTGAAGAAAACTTCCTACAAAATTAGGTATAATTCAGCTTGGACAAATGCCTATAAACCTATCCTAATAGCATAAACGAAGGGCAAATAAAAATGCCTTGAAATGCATCTTTTAAAATATCGTATCTTAAAATATACTGTGTTTTTTAACAGATCCAAAGTGACAATATTTCAACACAACAGTGTCCTAGGCTACCTTAGGAGAAGAACTGCCAGCAGGCTAAGGCAGCTGATCCTTGTTCTTCTCTCAGTACTGGTGAAACACATCTGGCTGTTGGGTCCAGTCCTGGGATCCTCAGTTCAAGCAAGACCTGGGCATACTGCAGCGAGTCCTGTGAAGAGCTGTGAATATGATTTAGAGACTTAGGCATCTGGCATATGAGGAGAGACTTTGAGAGCTCAGAATATTTAACCTTAAAGTGAAAAGGCTCAGTGAGGTGGTGGGATCTTATGCATGTGCCTAAATACTTAATAGAAGTCAAGACAAAGACTCTTCTCAGCGCAATGTGTACCAAGGGAAAAACAGGCAATTCCATTTAAACATAAGAAAAGCCTTTTTATTTTGAGACTAGTGCAGCACTGGAACAAGTTACTCAGAGAGGATGCAGAGCTTCCATCCTTGGAAATGTTCATAATCTAACTGGGTACAGTTCAGACCAACCTACTCCAGCTGATCCTGCTCTAAGGAGGGGGTGTGGATCAGATGATCCCAAGGGATGCCTTCCACCAGCCTGAACTATTCTGTGACACTGTGAGTTTGGGGTTTTTTTACTTCAATTTGTATGCCAAATTTGTTCTCAAATTATTCTGGCACAGACACTCATTAGTTCACCTCTTGTGAAGGGTTAAATGCAATTATTATTTTTTTTGTGAAGCACATAATTTGTATGTGTATACTGCAACTGAACGAAATACAGTGGTTATGTGGAGGGAAGGGTAAGGGAATGAAGGAGAAAGAATCATAGCCAACCTCATAAAACATGCATCATTTTGAAGCTGATGAAAGAGATTCCATTCCCCTGTTCAGCACCTATGTACTATTCATGTAAATATACTCAAGTACCATGGCGTTAGGAATCAACAAGTGTGTGTGTGGGGGGGGGGAAATTCTGCAGTATATGCTATGAAAAACATACTGTTGCACAGTATCATCATATAGGACCTAACTAATAAAGAACATAGCATAGGCTTTGCTATGAACAATTTATTTTTATGTCCTAATTTAATATATTTAAGTCTGCCTAATTGCAATTCTTGGACAGACAGCAGTATTGAGAAATCAGTCATGATTTCCTCTTGAGTTATACAAGGGAGCTTGCTGACAAGATCTGACATCCCAACTAATATAACTATATTTTGAAGTAATGTTTGATGAGCATTCATATTCACAGACTGCAAATAGCATGGTTTGTTTTCTGGAAATGTTTTGGGAAAGTCTGGAAATCTGCTGAAATATATTCTTGGAGAGTATGTGGTCAACAAAATTTTACAGAGATGGGCAGAGTTCACTATCCATACATTTTTTTTAAGAAAAGTTTAAGGGAAAAAGAAGACTGAATGTGGAAAGTTTTTGGCCAGGAACACTGAAACTGCTGAAAACATGTCGCAACCCAGCAACTCATTTTTAACCTTATAACTGCAACTGTGTCCAAGTTGGAATTATAGAATAATAGAATCATAGAATGGTTTGGGTTGGAAGGGACCTTAAAGATCATCTAGTTCCAACCCCCCTTCAAAGACAGGGACACATTCCACTAGACCAGATTACACAAAGCCCTGTCTAACCTGGCCTTGAACACCTCCAGGGAGGGGGCATCCACAACCTCCCTGGGCAACCTGTTCCAATGCCTCACCACCCTAACATGGATCTCCTCCTTTGTCTGTTCTTGGCTTACAGGTCTGTATTGGAGAAATGTTGTTGAGGAGAAAGAAGTGACAGATTGGAATAGTCCGTGTTTAGCACTTGGCAATTCTTGAAACTTGTGGCATGGAGGGAAATAGAGAGAGATTGCACTCATTAGTATCTACCGTAATCCAATGCTCAGATAAATGGTCATTGTTAATAATGCAGTTGAGAACACTGAAGGAAAAGCTGTAGCTACCAAAGGTGGTACTAAAGCAGAGTGCGAACTCAGAGACATGCTTCTGCTGTAGGAAGCAGAAAGGTCCCTAGTGCCTCTGAAAGGGGTAAGAGCAGCACTAAGACAAACCTGGATGACTCCACCATCTGACAAGGAGGTACCAGTCAAGGATATTTTTCTTTCCTTGTCAGTCAGCAGTTTATTGAACTGTGAGTTTATATTGATTAACTCATAAGGAAAATTATCTCGTTTACTTCTGTGAGATACCTTTCTTGGATCTCACTAGCAGCTGATTTAAAGCTCTCATAGCATTTATGGTTTTTATGGAAATGTACTGACAGAGAGGAACAATTCCTCCTGCCACTTGTATAGGAAGCCTATAGTGTCACAGATGTTCAAACTCTAAGATCTCAACCACATCTGGAGGTGTTAGTAGAAACCTTTATTTGTCTATATCTCAAAAAGTAGAATAGGGATGCTGGTCAAGCAAATGTTTCTTCAAGGATCTTTTGAACACGATCTGCTATGCCCATAGCTCCATATCAGTAATGAGCCAAGATTTCTTTATAGCCATAATGACCTCACAGGAGGAACAAAGTTTGGAGCCAAGAGGCATTCGCATTTCACACCTGGGGACAAAATTTCAGGCTTCAAACAGGTAAAGACAACCCTCTCTCCCCCCCAGGATTTAAATTTATCACACTCCATTTATTTGTTTGTGTGCTTGTTTATCACAGTAGAATGAAAGATGGTCCTTGCAGTGCACAAAACAAACTAGTGTGTGGGTTGCTACAGCTGTTAGCTGAAAGAACTGAGAAGGAGCTGAAGAGTTCAGAAAGCTTTATTGTCTAAAATCTTCAGCTTATATTACAAATAGCTTTGGGATAAACATATGCTATCTAAATTCTTCCACTCCAGTTTTATATATATCAAATGCAGCAGAAGTAGACAGACAATGCATTTTCACTGCACCTGGAAGAAAAACCTGATAAATTATTTTGATTTTGTGAAAAGTCTGAAAACCTGATGAAATATTTTCCTACCTATCCACATTCTTACTCAGATTTAATCTCTGGTAATGTATCTGTGTCTGGTCAATGAACTGGAGAGTTAGCACAGAGACATCACAAAAAGACAAAAAATACTGCATAAAGCAAATGATTCATTGATATATATTTCTACATGTTTTCAAGAAAAGAGCAATAGTTTAACAAAAAAAAAAAAGCCCCAAAGGTAAAATAATATTCTAAATTTTGTTGCATTTTTCACCAGATGAAATGACAAAGACATTTATTTATTTATTTTTAAACACGGAAAAAAAGAGAAAGGATAATTCTTACTTTTGCAATGAGGTCTTGGGTTTGATTTTTTATCTTGTCCTCAGAACTTAAATATACTGTTAAGATAGATTTTGCTGCATGTAAGCATCCATTGGGATTTACTTTCAGTAACGTCCACTTTTCTAGCTGAAATTCTAGGTGTTCCAGTGACAGGATACTCTCTCTTATTCTTAGATTTTAATAATTTCGTACTACATTAAGTAGTTCTTAATATTGGGAATTCCTCTTTGCCCCCCCCCCATTTGCCTGGAAGCCGGTGGAATTCTGGCACCATTAACATAAATAGGACCGAGATTTCCTCGCTGTCCAGTTGTGAATGGAGTTTAAATGTTAATATTTTACAAGCGTGTGCACATACATAAACAGGCCCACAGTAAAGTACCATAGAGTTTGGGGTCATTTCAATTAAAGTTAGTTCAGAGCTCATTGTTACATGTGATTTCACAAAGTGATAATTTAACTCACTAAATTACCTTTCTGTTCCTCATAGAAAGTGACACTCATGACCACATAATAAAATACTTTACGGCCTGTTGTTCAGAGTCATAATTCCATTTTGCTTTAGTAGGAGGAAGCCACAAGTCATTCCACTCTAGCTGCTGTTAGGGGACTTATTGCCTTCCAGCCTATGTGCTGCGATTAAAAAACCTGACAGCCTCTCATCTGCAGATGGCAGAAGCCTCTAAAGCTGTTGAACTGGCACTCAGTCAGTTGGCTTTTGATCTGGTTGTTCAGATATAAGAGCCTGTTTAAGTAGAAAAGAAAATAGGCTGTTCATGTTCAGTCAGTATGAAGCTCTCTTCTGATGGGGCTTTGTGTCTTTATCTGTTCCTTCAGCTGCTTTTAATTAATGCTTTGAAGACACCATGTATTTGTGTTTAAGGGCAAGAATAACTCTTTCTAACTCAACTCCGTATTAAACATCTTGCTTGTGAGCTGCAGCCCTCTTTTTCCCCAGTGGACTCTCCACACAGTAACTTACTAATATATTTCTTGAAATAGGTACAGATTTTCTCATTTAGCAAGGACTACAATCATAATCCATTTACAGTTCTGTGGAGTTTCACATTTTACTGTAGACCCAATGTATTGATAAATAAAAAGCTGTTTCACAGCTTTGTACAGAGCACCCATTAAACTTCAGGGGTTATGGTAAAGCCCAACAGCACAAGACCTATAATTTGCAGGGAACTTTTGTGATCCTTTGGGAAAAATCCCTTGGTAATAAACATCCACATTACTATTTTTTCATTGGTGGCTGTAGTGAAAAGCAGTGGTTAGCACAGTGCCCTTCTGCGGTGAGGAAAACAGACTCCCTGAGCAGCCACAGAAAATGTAAGCATTGCAAGACTCTCAGCTGGCACAGGGAGGTTCAAAAACACTTCGCACTTCTAAGGAAGAATGTGTTACAGGAAACTGAGAGAACATTCAACAACAAGACATGCAGAAAAAATTATGAAGATGCAGGAAAAGCAGGTGAAGGTTGCAGCAGTGGAAGGTAGCAGGGCATTGTCCCTTGTGATGCTGCCACCTTGCCTGCTCTGCTCATTGCTGTGGTGTTTTCTTTTTAAATAAAGTAAAGCAAACAAAAAAAAAGAAGTGTAATTGCATTCAAAACATAGAAATGGAGAAATCCCTAGAGAAAGTAGCATTTGTCAGGTCACAGCTGGGCCACGGGCTCCTCGGGGCCATGGGTGATGGGCCCCCCCCCACCGAGAGCAGGGCCTGGCAGGCAGGGCCAGTCTCACTCCCAGCCAGGAGCAGAGCAGCTGGGGGGCACCGGGGCAGCCCCAACCCCAGTCACTGGGCATCTCCCTGGGGGTGGGGACAGGCCAAGGCTGGGACATGGGCCCCTGGGGGAGCCCAGCAAGGTAAGGATGTAGGGAGCTGGGGACTGGCCCTTCTGCAGCAGCACTGGGGCAGGGACTGACAGCCCCAGTGGGCTGACATGGAGTCCTGGGTCATGCGGTGGGCAGGAGAGGGCAGGTCTGGGGGAAATTGGCCTGGGACAGCCAAGCCTAGGGACCTTGGAACAGGGTCTTGATCCTATGTTCACAACCTGACAGGAGCACCAGTCACCATAAAATTTTCTTCTAGGAGCAAGGGTTTCCTAATATCACTACAGAAACAACAGACAGAGGCATGCCTGTTACCTCTCTTATGAAAAGATTTTTCACTTTGTGAGAAAGAGAGACATTATAGGAACACTTTGGAAGAGGTGCACCAGAGCGTGTTCAGGACAGCAAACAGCATGTGCATTCAGGGGAGAGATTTGAACATTTATACCTCAAAAAGTCCACTACGCCCTTGAGGAATTTAAAATGAAAATAGCTTTGAACTCAATAAATTGAAATGAATAAAAAAAAACCAAAGATAAAGTAGCTTAGGGGAAAATGTTAAAGGTTGAAAGCTATGCTTCTTCACATTGCATCTCCCAAATTAGGAATTAATGAAGAAATAATGGAATAAGTATTGTTGAGTAGTTCACTACCATGTACTTGAATTAAGCACTTGACCATGAACAAAGTGTGTCGCCAACAGAGAGTGAACTGAGAAAAAATAATTGTAAAGACTGATCAAAAAATTGACTTTGTTTTTTGTTGTGGTTTTTTTTTTTTTTTTTTTTTTGAGAAAGTCTGTGCAAGCTTTCTCTCACTGTGGGAAAATGCAGTAATCTATGGTTTAATAAAAAGTCAACATAAGTAAGCACTTCTCTTGCAGTTAAAACTACTATAATCCAAACACTTAAAGTCACCTCTGAGCTGTTTAAAATTTTTCTAAAGTATTTATAGAGATCAATTAGGAGAAGTTAAAATGTTAACAGTTACCAAAACTGGCAGTAGTATAAATATTTGGAAGTGTTTAAAATGTAAATACCTTGAAAGATATTTACCTTTCATGTGCAATCTTATCTTAAGATGCTTGTCAAACATGAAGACAGCCTGCAAAAGGTAGCAGATGTGTTTTAGTATTCCAATCACAAAGCAATGTTGTAGTCATACAGCAGCTGACAACTCTGCCTTGCATTTCATTGTGCTGCAGGAGAGTTGAAAAGAATTGAACATATTGGCACATGCATAGAGTTTGACAGCTAGCTGACTCATACTGTGGTATGGACAACGGTGGAAGCAGAGAAGAGATATGCTTATTTGGTGGACTCAGTAAGAACTGCAGGTTTCCTCCTCACTTTCACCTCCATCTCATTTAAGATGTTTCAATAAGGATAACTGGAGCTTTGGAAACCAAGAATTCATTCATCAAGGTTGCTGATAACCTGAGGTTTCCTATGTATTTGGGAAATTTGTTCACAAATTTGTTTCCTAATATTTGTAGCACAGCTGCTTCTGGCAATGATACCTTCAGAGAGTGGTGATCTCACCATGGCAGCTCCTAAAACAAGCAGTGATTGTATGGATCTCATTGCGGGTTCCAGGATTTGTTTTCTGCTCATCAAGATCAAAGATGTGAACAGAGTGTACTGAGGCTTCCTTTCATTGCAAATGTCTAGGCTTTCTTCTTTCACAACAAAAGTATAAACAGGAGGAGAGTCTGATGCAGATACAGACATGAGGCTGATACAGGATCAGGATGCTGTGAAATCCAGATGCAAAGAATTACAAGCACTACTTGAATTACCGCTTTACATATAGCCCTTTGTCATGGAGGTAACGAGAAGATCAAGTTAGTAAAGAAAAAAGAGATTTAAATATAGAAATAGATTAAAATAGTCTGCCTAACATTGACTATGTATATTTAGAAGTCAAATGTTAGCCTTTCATGTCTTTTACTGTCTCTCTGTACCTTTTGGTCTTTTTCTATGCCACTCCATAGTATGCAGAAGAGTAGCATGTCAGCAAACATTGTTCTGATATTATTTTTCAGCTTGTACTCAAACTCTGCTGCTTTTTAGAGCTTGATTTTAACAACTTAAACAAATGATGTGTACAAAACATAACCTGTGTTTTCTTTAGCTTTTTCTCCTACCTGGAGAAAACTACTCAAGAGTCTCCATTTTCCCTCCACAGAAAGCTGAACATCATCCTTTAGGCCTGCTCTAAACTACTGTGTTGTGAAGATTCCGATTTGCATTGGCATCTTCCCTTCAAGAAGACCAACATGCCTCTCCATGTTCTTCAAACATGGAACTGATTTTAAGTATGCTTAAGTATATTTGAGAAAATGGCATTTCTGTCTCGTCTTTGGCCTAGTCTTATTTTTTTAGACATGTATAACTCTGAGTCTGTGTTTGCCACTCTGTCATGCCAATCAAGTGTATTAGTATTTACCTTTCATTTAATATTCTATTACCTTTGAATACGGTGTTGTTGCTGAGCTCACAAAAATGTTTTTAAAGTTCTGGTTCAACTTTTTTTTCCTTGCTGCTCATAATAGGACTGTGTTCAGCAATTATATTGCTGTGAAACCAAGATACTGCTTCAACAGACCTACTTCTGAGAATTTGTATTTTAAAACATTGACAAAAACCTATCCTCTCATCCTTTCAGTCCACAGACTTTTTTTCCTGGAGTGATTACTGTAAAATGGAAGTTCAGTTTTGGTTTTAAATCCTCTCTCTTGTGTATGTCACATTGCGGTCTCTTTTCAGACTTCTCCCATTCTCAAACTCTTCCCTTCTGAAATAACATCTGTGAGAAAGCTGTCAATTAAAAATGTTCAAAAAAGAAACATCATACTAATTAGTCACAGTTCAGTAAGCATATTCACATTTACTACAGTAAAAGTGATCAGATTAATGCATTATACACATTATCTGAAATTTCCACCTTCATTCTATCCACCAAATCATCCCTAGAATAATATTGTTTCATAGCGAGACAAGGAATGGGAAAAAGCCCAAAAGGAGTAGGTTAAAAAATATTACAAAGAAATATTTGGTTTTTCAGAGTACAGTTGGCTTTCCAAAGTTCCTGTAGACTTGCTATAGCAGGTGTTCATACTTGTTCCAGAAGCAGTGGCCCAATAAATTCCAGTAATTCAGTCCACCACAGGAAATTACTAAAACATTAAAGCTTATTTTTATAGGAAACAACATTTACTTATGGCCTAACTACCCATAAATACCACTTAAAAAGCTGTGGCAGATTTTATTTTTTTTAAGGGAAGGGACTGCAATAGAAAAATAATATTTTCAATTTTCAAATATTTTCTTCTTTTTCGTGTATTATTTTTCTCCTCCTACTCTGTCCGTGATTACTTCTTAAAGAAATGAACACAGATGGAGGGATAAGAAAAATAGTTATAATGAAAGCCCAAACCAGTTCTAAAATACACTTCTGGTCAGAATGTTGCCTAAGCACATAGGGGTAGCATGAAAGGTTTATTAGATTTTGGAATGAGTTATATAGCTCACTCATTGCTTCATCAGTTCAAAGGAAACAAACAAACAAACAAACAAACATACAGACACACAAACAAAAACAGCTGTCCAAAGCTCATGAGGAACAATGTGTTACCCTGTTCAACCAGATTTTGTGTTTTTCAATATACAGTTAGAGGCACACTTAGAAAAAAATAATTAACATTGATAAATAACTGCAATTGGTTCTGTTATTCAGGAAGTACAGCTGTTTAGGAATAACTGCCTTTTCAATAATAAGTCATTGTTTTCTCAGATGTGGTCATGTTTGTCAGTGGCAAACACAGCTCAGAGCATGAAAATTTGCCAAAATAATTTCAGATTCTTTCAGAACTATTTTGCATAAATCAGTCCTTGTGAATAAAACTTTAAATTTTACTTACAGAACGAAACATCATTGAAAGTAAGTTGATTTTCCATCACTGTTTTTAAACATATTAGGATGCCTTACATGTTACATTGAGTGTTTTCAGAATATTATATTGTATTAAATGTTGAAAAGATAATTTTCAATAAATCCTGTAACAATTTCACAATAATGTATCAGCTGCCTAATACAGATTTCTGAGCAAAATGGAAGGATACTGATGCCCAATAGTTATCCACTGGTAACAGAGAAAGGAGCATACAGGCATATCTCTCTACCATATCTCCTTCAGCTTCTGTAAGGGTTCAAGTTTCTTTGGTGACAGGTCAAGTTGTGGAATAGACTACATACATTTTTTACTATAATATCTTCAATATCAACTAGCTTTTCAGGTACAAAATCAATGAGGAAAAATTGCTACCTGAAATACAAATTGCTACCTATATATATGATAAATATAATAAAGTTTCTCTGGTTGTCAGTACGTCAATAAATAACTGTTTGTCTCCATGAATGTAAAGCTGGAAAAGTTTTCAACTCCTGTAAATAATTAATTTCAAAGCTCACAGTGTTGTCCACATCTCTCCTGAATTCCCCCAGGACCACTCCCAAGTAGAGACTAGGAATCAAATACATTGGTTGAGGAAGGAGGAACCACGTGGTTTGCCTGGAAGTTGTGTAAAATTATCCTTGTTCATTTCTAAGAGCCCTTCCCTGTCACAGGGGATCTTTGCACATGAATGCAACCTATCCTAAGTCTTCATATAGGCCATCAAGTGCTTCCTAAAGCATTAGTCAAACATGCAAAAGTAATCAGTTAAAAGTCTAATCAAACAAGTTAATCTTAAGCAAATATTTAAAATGGCTTTGAGACTGAGCTCCCAAGCGCTCATGTGTGTTTGGGAGGTGGGGGTGGCAAGCGGAATTAATAAGTATGAAGTGTGAACACTTTCATTTCTAGAATATTGTTAGGCTTGGAGCAGAAGAATAAAACAATAAATGCAAAAACACCCCAGAGACCCCTCAATGAGATTTGAACTAACAAAAATAAAATAAAATTAAAAAGCCAGAGAGTAACATTCTACCTTTTGGATCTGTACAGAGCATAAAGCAACTCAATAATAACCTTGCCTGCACAGCAGTAGCTGCTAAGTATTACAACACATATAACAAAGGATATTAAAAAAACCCTCTTCTGTTCAAAGAAAATGCGAGCATATGCTCCACTATTTCATGAAATGAATAGCAAATGTAAGACCTATTTGGGAGGTTTATTAGCCTTGGTGTATTGCACATGGCACTGCAACGTGCATCTTGTGTTCTTTTGAGATTAATTTTGAAAATAGCAGAAGAAAAACTAATCCAACGCTTGTTTCTTCACAGCTTTTATTTCTAAGCTTCTGTATGTAGCCAATTCCAAGTGGATGTCAGTGTAATATTAGTCTGGGGCACAGAATGTGAAATTTTGATTTAATAATGTTCTTTCCATTAGTTCAAAGATTAAAAAAAAATTAAAATCCCTAGACTTTTCCCCTTCAGGGATAGAGTACATTACTTATTTATATTCATGCAAGGTTTTGGGGAACTGGAAAACTCTGAAATCAACTGAGAAAGAGTGGCACCTTTTTACATAATGGAAGATAGACTGAATAGAGCTGCAGTCATTATTGTGTTAGTTGATGCCAGTAACAATTTCTACTACCAGTATGCCAGACTGTTCAGTTGAAATACAGATAGCATCACAGGCTATCCAATATATAGAAAATTGCACGGCTCTGATTGCCATTTAAACATTATACTATGAGAAAATGGGAGACAGGAAAGAAGTTAGGCTCATAATCAGCAGATGACAAAAAAAATTGTTATATCGGCTGCGGCCTGTGGGGATTCTGTATATCTCATTGGAAAATCTGTCCAGACCCAGAGTGCTGGGGACAGGAATGAGATTCCAAATCATTCTCTGTTTAAATATAATCCTTCATTGTGTCTCTGCTACTGTTGAGAAACCAAATGAAGGTGAAAATTCAACAAACCGAGAAAGAGGGGGAGGATGTTAATATTTGAAAGGGAGGCTTTAATATTTGAATCAGTGTAATGTAAACTTTTTTTTTGTCTTGTTGACCTTGGAATGGTCATGCTTTTAATCTGTATTACAGTTCTTTATCTGGCAAATAGCAAGATAAACCCAAGAAAATAGATTAAGTTGACAAATCTCTTACAACAGCGTTCAGGTGTTATAAACATCTACATTCTTTAATCCTATCATCTAGCGTGAGTATTCTACCACAAAGCAAATAAAGAAATTGAAGGAAACCCCACATTTTCAGATGAAATAACAGTGCTCTTTTGCTTGAAACCTGTCTTGATTAATTTGTCACATTTAAAAAATAATAATAATCTGCTCTTGCTATCAATGTATTCAACAATATTTTCATAGAAAAGCATCTAACTCAGATACAAGATCAATACTAATCATGAACATAATCTAAATTTAACAAATTTGCTTTGTGTTCATTTTCAAGGTATCCTCTGGGGACTGAGTTTATAGCAAAATAATATTGAGAAAATATTCAGGAAAAGTCACTGCTGAAGGGGTATTTTCCCTAAAAATGTGTTTTAGTAATTACATTAATCCAATTAATATATGATCCTTATCTGTTATTAAAAAAACAAATATTGCATATCAAATAACAACTTAGGTTCAGCCGAAGTATTACAGGTAACTTCATACAGCAACAGAGCTATTCAAGTTCAAGAAGGCTATTATCTGTTTTCAGGGAGAAGTATGGGGAAAAAAAAGCCAACAAAAGACATTTTCTCACTTAATTATCTTGTTTGAGAATATCAATGTTTCTTCAGTCTTCTCTGTTCTTTCAAGTTCTTAGCTATAAATCTAGTCTTTACAGACACTGTATTAACGATTCTAAGCTGGGGTGGAGCATGTTATTCTAGCTATATGTAGCTTAGAAGCAGACCAAGTGAAACTCTCATGCTGGTGTTTTGTAGCCTAGAGGTTTGAGGACTCCTGAGGAGCTAAAATCTCTGACTGCAACAGAACAGGATGCCTCCAGAAGCTGGTATCTCTAGGTCAGCAAAACACCCATCTGCCGCAGCAGTAGCACCTCGGGTTGGACCTTCACCTCTCACCTGCAGGCAGTACACTACTTATCTGTGTTTCTTAGCTACAAGATTTTTTAGGATTTTTATTTTAATGTAACTTGTAAGAGTACTGATCTGTCCATTACTCTATTTTACTATTAGCAAAACTGTTTCTAGATGGAAAAAATGCTGATTTCTTTTGACATCAAAATGACAGCCCCTCTATTAATAGTATTGGAAGTGTGTTTCAAACACAGTATGCAAAGATGATATTAAGAGTATACACTATAATCCTTAAAGTTGTAGTAAACCAAAACACGGTGAGAAATAATTATCTACAGCAGTAAAATCCTTGATTTTCTGTAGAATTGTGTCATCACTTACTAATCTGTCAAAGAAGTTGTACAGATTTAAAGAAAAAAGGGAAAGGAGGTCATAAAACTGTGTAGAGGGATACTAAGACTACTTTTTAGACTCTGAATTTTTATGTATTTAAAAATTAATTCTTCAGTGGTTTTTGCATTGCTCAGCAAAGTTCCAAAATTCCTTGGGAAATCTTTCATATACCTAAATGACTATTAAATTAATAGATTCATAACATATACATGCATACATATTTGTATATTACAAACACACACAGTTTCATAAACTCCAACCATTTTAGTTCTATGTTACAAAAACTCTGCTAAAGGCATTTTGAGTTAGCACAGTGAAAAAATAATGAACTTCATTTCATGTAGCAATAGATTAATGCTGTCTGGGGGAAAAAAAAGTCTTCCTTGGGGAAATGTAAGCATTTTCTGTTTCACTGGGAGAAGAAATAAGAAAATTGTAGAATTGTGGAGGGAGGTGGAATGAGTAGAGACTGTGATATGAGGAAAAGATTGATTATATAAGAGCATTTTAAAAACTCAAAATGTCCTAAAGTTGCTCTGGATTTTTTGTTCAGATTTTTTAGTTTGTTTGTTTGCTTGGTTGTTGTGGGTTTGTTTTTTGTTTGGTTGGTTGGGTTTGGGTTTGGTTTTGTTTTGTTATTCATTAGAAGTTTAGAGAAGGAAAACAACCTCTCCATTCTATTTTTGGTATGTATTCATCCAGCAATTATCAATTAAGTCATACTGAAAACGAGGATATCTTAAAGAAGTCTCGGTGACCTATAGAAGAAGGTCAAGTTTCACAGAGGATGATAGCTGAAGCAATTTCAGTAACATTTTCAGAAATGACTGCTCATTGACTATGGTTATTCTGGTACCCATTAAAATTCTGAAGGAACTATATGTCAGTTTTCCTTACTTTAGATAGAAAGAGATTTTTCTTCTTACACTCACAAAACTTTAGCTCAGCTTTTGGATTAGAAATCATCTTGCAAATATTGTGTAATATTTTTAGAATTATTTCAGACATGACACTGGTAACATATCATGAAGTCTTTCTCCTTAATTTTCCATCTTGTTTATATGCATTTAACATTTAACTATATTTGCTTAATATTTAAAGTTTGCATCACTTAATATATGCAGTATGTGTAATACATATATAGAGAGGTGTATATATATATGATTGGACATCTTTGTTAACATGTCTTAAAATAGTACTTAAATATTTTGGTATTTTTTCAGGCCCCAATCTCAGGTTGCATTTTGCAGAATATTGTCAGTAGTTGCATCCCCTCTTTTCTAGTTCTAAGGAAACAGATGAGTGAGGAGCTGGAAGCTCAGTGTTATTTACCAGGCAACTGTCACAGAGAGCAGCTACAGCAAAGAAGAGGACTAATAAGACATAACAGCAAAAGTAGTGGTTGGAACAAACATCCTAAAGATGAGAAGAAATGAAATCTAAAGGGCTTGCCAACCGAGTTAAGGCTGGCACACTACTAAGCATACCAGCCTTTGAGGATCAGCTCCTGAAACTGTGCCTTGCAAACCCACTCTGTTGAGGCTCCAGACTACCAAATGAAGATGCCCTTCTGCAAGCTGAAGTTAAGTCCTGAAAAGAGTAGGGCACATTGTGGCCTTTTCTGTGATTCAGTTTAGAGTGAAAATACTGACAAGACACAAGTGTTTTAGACTAAAAAAGTGAAACAACAGGTTTTTTACAGGTTTCAGTAACACATACTGTAAGACTGAATATCTACATTATGCCATCCTTCCTAAGACACATTCAAGATTTTTTCAAAACAACTCTGATGTTGCTGCTGTTTTACAGGGGTCTAGCAAAAAAAAAAAAAAAAAACCACAACAAAAAAACCAAAGAAGGTGGGAAGAGGAGAAAGAAATCAGTTAAGCAATTAAGTATTCCCAAGCATTTAGCAGGAGAAAGAGAGAGCTGGGAACACAGCCTTTTCTCATGATTCACTTACTAAGATGTGGAAATAACAGTATGATCTTTAAATTCACTTCCTTGATCATTAAGGGGTCTGGGAATTGCAACTGATTTGCCTCTTGATTGTTTTTTTAAACTTTTTTCACCAACCAGCGAGTGAAGCAGAGTCAGTTTCTGTGGAGAATGAGTAAGCTAAACTCTAAATAAAGTATCCAAATCAGAGGATTGGGATTCAAGCAGCAAATCAGTTTTGAGACAATTACTTTGTCACGTAGCAGCTACTGAAAAATTATATTTCTGTTGACATGCCTCATGCCTGAGCCAATAATTCCTAGAAGCCAACTCTAGTACACATTATATAGGTATTGTGGAAGAATAATAACAGTTATGCAAGTTAGCTTGAGCCCATTGAGTGTGAAGAAGTAGTGTAAAACTGACAAGGAAGGAAGGATTCCTCTCTTGTTCAGCAGCAGCATGGCAGTGTAAAGGTGAGAGGCAGTTTCTTATGCATATACATAACTGTAGTGTAGACACTTGGTATACTGTCACCTGTCATAATATCAATTTATTGACATACTGCAGTGTCCAAAAATCTGTCATTAACATGGCATGGTGAGGTTCTAACAGTTTAACATGGCAACTTTCTTTTACTTAAAACATGAAGTGATGTATCTCTGTGCTATCAATTGGGTAGCCACTGACAATAGTTCAGTTATTTTTTTTGTAAACAGTAATCAGATATGTTGAAAAGGTGGGAAATTTCAATGTACTTCATGTTTTTTTTAATCCTGTAGTGCAAAATAATATGCCTGTACACTTCACTAGAGAATAAATCTTCTTTAATTCACTACAGCACATTTTAAGTTAAAATAAACTTGATTTACTTGTTGACATAGAGAAATTCAGTTGAAAACTTGTATAAATGGAGGCTAAAATAGTGCTAAGAGATTAATTAATTTCATCCTCAGTCTATAGTGTCTTTATAGGGAGTGAGTGGGAATTCCCCTAAAGGAATGCAGTGATTACACCTTAAGAACCAACTGTGGTGGGCATACTGCAGACCACAGACAGAAAACAAATGATACCTGGTTACAAGTAAAATAAAAATGTTTTTTATTTGGTCTTAGTGTTATAAAAATACTCTTCCTCAGCTCTGGCCTCATTCAGTGGAAAGCTATCATGTCATTTTCCCTCTGTTGCCACACAGAAGTAAAATCATTACAGTTTGTTTTTAGGGCAAGCAGCAGATTTAGGGAAACTCATGTAAAAAGAGCTGTCTCGCAACTTGCAAATCAGGTATGTCAGCTAGTAGCAGACAAGTAACTATTATTAGCTGTTACAAGACCCAAGATATAAATGTCATTTTTTTCTGAAAGGTGAAGTTAAACTTTTCAGTTTCACTAGAGAAGATTTCTGTCACAGTTTGAAACAGTGCTGTATGTGGAAGCTACCCCTGTATCATCTGTCATAGCAAGTGATATTTTGGGGCCACATTGTAACCCAGCTGATGACTAGTTTACAACCTTGACCAAAATATTTTCTGTGAATTAAAGTTACGTATGAACCTAGGGCCTAAATTCAACTTATTCACTGGTAGATCAGCAATTTTGAAAGATCTCTAAGGGGCTTAAGAAAGACAGGAACATACTGAATCACGTAGAAACATTTTGCTTGGGGATTGATGGGGAACCTAAATTTGAACATGCTTCTCATTTTGAGTTCTGCTGATAGATAGGGCCATTCACTTACGATTCTTGCAACCTAAGGAAATAAAATGGGGACAGTATTTTGTCCAGTATTTTTAGCTCACCTTGCACAAAGAGATGTAATTGTCCTCAACTGGTGTAAACTGTTAAACTTGTTCATCCTTTCAGTGCTGAAAATTCCAACTTTTGAGACTTATTTAGTCTTTAAAGCCATTTTTTATGTTTTGACAGGTGAAACTTTGCAAATATAAACACTTTGAAGATTATTGTTTTGAATCACACTTAGAGACTTTATATGTATGATTTTGCCAAAATTAATCACTGCTACAAATGTTGTATGTATCTTTGATATCCTGGGTGACCATAGGAAGCTTAAGAAGACAAAGCCTATCCTTACTGCAGTTTGGGGAAACAGTTTTTTGCAGTTTAAAAAGCATCAGACAGAAGTTGTTGAAAGGACTAAAAAAAGTCAGCCCATATCTGAGGCAAGGCAAGAAAAACTGGCAATGTGGACAAGAGAAACAAATTATTTCTTTTTGCCTGTACTGTGTGCAGCTGATGTGCAATAACTGCAGAGAGATTGCTTTGTGATACACTTTTCTACAGTGTCCTTTTTCACCCTTAAATAAATAGCACTAAATTTTCTGAAAACTGGCTGATCACATATGAACTCTGTCACTACTTTTATGAGAGCCACAGGGCAACTGCCAACCTTGTATTAAGTATCCTAAGGTCTGGTGGAAGGATAAGGGGACCACGAATGTAAATTCAAGTCTGGAGGTAGTGGACTCCACTTCCTCACCTGGAACACACACAGCCTTGCACATCTGAGATCTCAGCAAAATACCTTAGATGATCTTGTGATGGACATAGCTGTAGTAAATGAGCATCACAGGAACTATAAAGGTGGCTAAAATAATTAAAAATCTATTCAATTTTAAAGAGTCTGTTGACCATTACATCTTGGAACAAGACATCCAGATTTCAAAATAAGGGCACCATAGTCCTTTTACATATTATGGATTATTTGCTTTAGGAATACACAGCACAAAGAAATATTTTACATGTGAAGTTGTATTCTTCAGTGCTTACATATCACAGTATATTTTCACCTTCCTTAAGCTTATTTCATGGTTATTTCAACAGCACAGCTGAAAATAACTGAATCCTGAAGTTATAATGTCACCCTAACAAAATGAAATATTTCACCTGTGTAAGAGTGAGGGAAGAAAATTCAAGAACCTATTCATGATTTTAAGACCATCTGTTGCCTAGAAACTCTGTTGAGGATGATGGGATTTTGCTCAGATACAGACCAGGAGGCAGCTGGCTGGTGGTGGGCATAAGGGACTTCTCCCCACCCTCCCACAGTACTGTTAGAAAATGTCCCTGATGCTAAAATCACCTTTCAGAGGTCCAGCAGAGAATTTTATTTTTAATAATTTACACTTTGCAGAGAGATAGGATACCGTCCAGAGGGACATGGCCATCTGGAGAAGTGGGCCCACGTAAACCTCATGAAGTTCAACAAGGCCAAGTGCAAGGTCCTGCACCAGGGTCAGGGCAATCCTCATTATCAATACAGGCTGGGGGATGATGTGATAGAGAACAACCCTACAGAAAGGGACTTGGGGGTACTGGTGGATGAAAAGCTGGACATGAGCAAACAATGGCCCAGAGGGCCAATTGCATACTGGGCTGCACCAAAAGAAGTGTGGCCATAAGATCAAGAGAGGTGATTTTGATTCTGCCCCTCTACTCTGCTCTGACGAGACCCCACCTGGAGTACTGTGTCCAGTTCTGGAGCCCCCAATATAAGAAGGACATGGACCTGTTGGAGGGGGTCCAGAGGAGGGCCACAAAAATTATCAGAGGCTGGAGCACCTCTTCTATGAAGACAGGCTGAGGGAGCTGGGGTTGTTCAGCCTGGAGAAGAGAAGGCTCCAGGGAGACTTTAGAAAAGTCTTCCAGTATCTGAAGTGGGCCTACAAGAAAGCTGAGGAAGGACTGTTTACAATGGCATGTAATGATAGGACAAGGGACAATGGTAACAAACTAGAGCAGGGTAGATTTAGATTAGACATTAGGAAGAAATTCTTTACCATGAGGGTGGTGAAACACTAGAACAGGTTGCCCAGAGAGGTGGTGGAGACCCCATCCTTGGAGACATTCCAGGTCAGGCTTGATGGGCCTCTGAGCAAACTGATCTAGTTAGAGGTCCCTGCTCACTGCAGGGGAATTGGACTAGGTGACCTTTAAAGGTCCCTTCCAACCCAATGCATTCTATTATTCTATGATTCTGTGTTGCTCTAATTTTGAGGGACTTGGCTTTCCAAGCTGTTCTGGCAGCTACACAACTTGCCTCCAGGCTCATTTAAATTCTATTTATTCCACATGAGTTTTCTTCTCTGGCTTCCACTATGGTGCTGTGCTGCAGTTGTCATTGGACTAGTAACCAGACTCCTCCCAAATGTACAGCTGAGCTGAAATGAATAAACATTTTAGACTGTAGTCAAAAAAGTTCAAAAATTCAGGCAGTCCTGTTCCTAAATTGGCCCAAACCCATGCCTCAAAAATCATCACAGTGTAGCAGCTGTCCACCCACTATTCCACATCTTAGCATCTTCTTCAGAATCCTAACAGAGTTTCTTTATAAGTGTGGCTTTATGAAATCCCACCACTGGTTAGAAATAGCAGCAAGCTATATATGGTGTCCTTACTTTGTAATGTCTTAGCAGGAGGTTCTCTGCCCAGGAATATACAACTCCTCCATGAAAGTTTGTCACTGGGCTTTAGGGATTTCTCCAGGAAAGGCACGGGCATGAGTGACTCTTTGCTGGCTTATTTATCATTTTGACAAGATGCTCATATTAACTAGATTTTATTTTTTTTTAATTAGAGTGGGAGTGAGAAGGAGGATTTTGACAAGTTTTGAAATTCTTCATCCTCCCCCTTTTTATTCCAAGTTACTATAAAAATAGGTGAAAAAAAAAATTAGATTAAGCTTTTGTCTGAGAAAAAACCAAACAAACCCACACAATGAATCTTTCAGAATAAGAATTTGACAAGGGACCAAAGTATATACCTGGATTTTTTGCTTTATATACTGAAGCCCAAGTTTCAGCTTGAACCTTTCCTAAGCTTATGCGAAACTTCAAACAATTCTGTTTGAAAATCTTGGCAAATCTGGACCAAGCTTCAGCTCCCTTTAGGGAAGTTTCTAACATATTTAACTGTGTCTCTGTAGAAAACATGATGCATAAACAGTACTTTATGTAGCAGAGATATGGTGAACCTAACTGTCACATCTAATAGAGGTGCTTCAATACTTTTCTTTGCAGCTGTAAGGCATTGTCAGCATGCTTTCAGTTTTTTTTCTTTTTCCCCTCCTCTTCCAGTTTTTCCTGATCTATGATTAGTTTAGAAGCAGTAAGATTGTTACAAGCCAGGAGGACTGGTTAGGAACTAACAGATAAGGGTATCTATACAGAGAGAAAAGATATCAATATATATCCATATCAGCATCCTCAGTTTTGTATAAAAATACTGTTTATTGATGGTTAATTCAGAAATTGTATCTATATAAAACAAGGACAAAAAGGCAACTTATATTATCTCTTTAAATTTCTTTAAGGTAAATGTGTAACTTTACAAGAAATTTGTAACAAATAAATTCATTCTCTTTTAACAGCATGTAGCAAAATATTCCAGATACAGCCAAAATATTCCTTAACTCAGTAGAGCAATGGGACAGAATTTTGTTTTCCTTAGTCTATTTTACCCTGCACAAATTGCAGTTGTATTAACTAAAAACCAAGACAAGCAGCAGATCTTCCACAGATTCAGCATGAGAAGAAGAAGTCTAACAGGAAAAAAAAAAAGTAGGTTGTTGTTATGGCACTTGCTTCAGACTTGAGAGATCCAGGGTGAGGTCTTCCCTATTAGTTGCTTCCATTGCAGTGCTGATCCCAGGTCTCCAACAATATATAGTCAGAAACCAACAGGGCTGATTACAGAATGTTTGAGGTCAGCAGGGACCTCTGGACATCATCTGGTCCAACCTTTCTGCTCAAGCAGAGCCACCTAGACCTGGTTCCCCAGGAACATTCCAGACAGGATGGAGAGTCCACAAACTGTGCCAGTGCTTGGTCAGTGCTGTCACTGGGCACCACTGAAAACAGCCTGGCTTCTCCCTTGAACCCTCCCCTCGGGTATTTATATACATTAATAAGATCCCCATAAACATTGTCTCCTCAAGCTCTCTCAGTCCCTTCATCATCTTCAAGGCTCTTTGCTGCATCTTCTCCAGTATCTCCATCAGTCTTGTACTGGGAACCCCAGAATTTGACTCAGTACTCCAGGTATGACCACACCAATGCTGAGTAGAGGGGAAGGATCACCTCCTTTGACCTGTGGGCAACATTCTCCTAGTGCAGCCCAGGATACCATTAACCACCTTAATCACAAGAGTACATCCCTGGCTCCTGGCCTGATGGCTAGGTCCAACACTGTAATTATTTAAACATTAGTAATCAGAATGTTTTAGTGACTGAACTGTATTTCTATAAATTGAACACACTAACTATACTTCTCGGTCAGTTTTGCAGCTACACTTAAAACAGGTACACAAAGCTCCTTACAATAATGTAGTTCATATACCTATAAGAGATGATAGGTATATGTAGATAGTATATAGTAGCAGGTAGTTTTACTTCTTTCCAGATTTATGAGTCAGCTTCAACTGAAGTAATTCTCAAGCTTTGGCTCAATGCAGATATTTAACAATATTTAACAATCAGGTGTCAGAATTCCATTGAAACCAATTTAGGTACATTTTTATTGCAACAATGTAATCAAAACTATACCACTAGTTTAAGACAGTCAAATTATCTGCAGTTTGAAGGAAAGCCAAATTTCACAATAGAACTGATAGGAACAAGATCAAAGAATAATCAGAAATTCAAGAGTCTTTTCCTCACAAAGCTGATATGTTAAGAATTCTCATGTGCCTGTTCTAGCAGCAATGCAACTGCTCCTCAGATAGGCTGATGCTTATGTTACCATTACCTATGCAACAGTTCTAATTATACACCAAGTATATTTGTAATAAAGCATTTTCTTTCTACTGAGCTGCAGTTATCACTCACTAGGTAGCAAGCAAAAACACTGCTCATAGTGGGAGCTGAAGATACTAGAGTCTTTAAATTGTTTTATCCCTCAAGTCCCCAGGTTTAGTTCCCCTCCTGTGGAGATCTTTTTCTTCTCTCAGTTTGAATTTGGGCCATATTTACTTTTTTCCACTGGACTTTATTCCTGAGTCTGTTTTCAGTTCAGTCACTTTGCCAAGTGTTTGTGTAACCCTTTCATACAAGTGTGTGCTCAGTTTTATGCACTACCACTTTCTAATCCATCTCTCACCTTGTGTAATCTTGTTTGTACTTCCAAGTTTTGCTCAGTTGCTTGTATTCTGAATCCAGTGGAATACAATTTATTTATCTTATTTTTCTCGCTCAGTCTCAGTTATTTGAGAGTAAACTAAAAGTGGTAAATTTGAAATTGCAAAGCAATGCATTATTCATAATCAATGAACAAGAATGGGAAAAGGAAATGAGTACTGTGGGCTGAACTATTAAAAAGGAATAGTTCTGATGGGCTGAAGGGATAGCAAAGGGGAAGAAATGCATGGACTGGGAATGGAACAAAGATTAAACTGAATTACAAAAATAAAACGAGCAGGTAAGAGAAAGGAAGTTAGTTGGGGGAACAAAGAGAAATAAGATAGTAAGAAAAAAACCCTACATGATAAAGCAGGGTATGAGGAGAGAGAAGAAGTGAGGCTTCATTCAGGAAGCATTTGAAAACCACCAAGAGAAAAATAAACAGATTCATTTGAAGGAAAAGTCCAAATGTAAATTAACACAAAATTAATGGAAAGACACTAACATGAAAACAATTATAGACATTAGGAAGAAGTTCTTTACAATGAGGATGGTGAAGCACTGGAACAGTGCTTCAGAGATGCCCAGAGATGAGGTGGAGACCCCATCTCTGGAAACATTCAAGGTCAGGCTTGACCAGGCTCTGAGCAACCTGATCTACTCCGTGCACTGCAGGGGGCCTGGACTAGATGATCTTTGAAGGTCCCTTCCAAGTGCATACATTCTATGATTCTGTTACTAAAATCTTCTTACGTGGTCCTGATGCAAATAGCCAGAAAGAAACAGAACACAATTATTTGTACAGCCATGTTGATGTGAATGCTCATAAGATGCTTGGTGTTTTTTCAGTCACTCTTTTGAGGTAGTGAGCTCATGGGGCAGCACTTGATTGCATGATCAAAGTGGCTTCTGCAACAGTGACTTGCAAGTGGGCTTACTTCAGTATTTGGCAAGGAGAAAAAAAACCTTTTTCTCACATCTCTGTACCTCACGTGGACATTATTGCAATACTTTCTCCATGGGACTCACCTTCAAATCACTTAAAATTTGTAAATGGAGGACAACATTCCAGCCTACTTCTTTAGTAGCATTTCATGAAGAGAGTAGTTTGTTTTGACCTTTCTAAACATTTTTTAAATGGTTTGGGACTAGGCAGGAAGCAGACTGTCTTTTTTTGTATCTTCTTTGCAGCTGAAGTCACCTGAGGTACTTCAGCTAAAAGCCCCTTCATGGTAATAAATGAACAGGAGGATGCTGATGGCAAAGTGTTCTCAGTGTGAAGTCTTTGAACCAAACTTTTTTTTTTCCTTTTTTATTTTTTTTTTCTTTTTGGAATCTCTCAAATACTAGATCTCATCAGATCTCATCATAACAGGAACTATTAAACATCCAATGACGTAAGGGAGACAGAAGAGATCAGCTAGGCAGTAAGGATGAACTGGTGGCATACTGCTAGTCAGAGGGGGAAGAAGGGAGGAGAAAAGGGCAAAAGCAGAGGTGTGAAAGATGAGGGAGAATTAGTTGTTCAGTGGTGGGTCTTGTACCAGGCTAACTGTAAATAAAAGAATGGCTTAAGCATAAGCCAGAGGAGTGAAACCATTTTATGCATGATGAATTTGTCCTTGCCAGAACATTTTACAATTTTGGTACAGTTTTGTACAATGTTTTGTAGGAACACTATGCAAACTGAAACATTATCTCTGTCCTGGAAATACTGCATTTTAATTCAGATATGCGGAGCCATATATAAATAAGTACCAAAGTATATCGTTGTTCCTTCTAGGTTACCTTTCTAAACTTTTTATTTCCTTCTTGTCAAGAACTAGAAATCATTTCAGAGTTGATTCTGAGACACTGGCTATTGCTCAGTTATTTATTTTTTCCCAATGCCTGGGAGGTGAATGGACTGACTGAAGGTTTTTGTTCAGTTAGACCTTTGCACAAGAGAAGAGCAGGATTCTGCATGCATGATGATAACATGTCAAGCAGTGACTGTCAATGGAAGGAAGAAGCAAAGGCAGCCCAAGCTTAGGTGATCACCCCTATGACAGAGGAGCGCACAGAGAGGAATCAGACATCTTGTTGATGTCCCTGTGGAATGAAGGCAGGGAAATATTCTTGACAGTGGCAACCATGGGATTTCTCTCTTTGTCAGTGAAAAGAAAGCACAATTGACAGACTCAGCCTGGAGTACAGCAGCAAGAATGGAAATAGCACAGCAAGGTAAATGAGCCATGGGAAGAAGTGCAGTCCACAGAGTGGAAAGGTAATTTTCAAGGCTTTTTTGTTTTGGTTTGGTTTCTTGTTTTTTTTTAAAAAGGCACCCAAATTGTGTCTTTCTATGTGATAGCTTAGAGGAAGAATGGATGAGATGCCATATGCATATTCCATTTTCAGGAAAATGGAACGGAGTATAAACCTTTTCAGTTCTATTTGATTTAATAAATTTAAATCTTCAAGTAAAATTCCCATGTTTTGCAAACCTGCTGGAGAAGTCAGCGTGAAAAATCCTTTAGTGCTTTTTTTCCATTTCTTTACTTACTGGCTTATTGCCAGCATTAGCTGCAATATCAATACTTCTCATATAATAACATAAATATTAGCTGCTGTGACCATCATGCCACCAGCAAGACTCAAACTATTTGCTGCCTTCCACCAAAGAAACACATTGATTTAGACAAAGAGGGATTGTGTTAAAAGACATGAAGTAGTTTAAATCTACTACATTAAATACGTTAAAGGTTTCAGGTAAATAATTACTTTGTAAATATTGACATAATAACACAAACCTCAGCTCTCCTAGTGAGCATAACTTTAGGTAGAAACTGAACTGAATCCAAAATGTTTAGAAATTCTTTGCTAGTTTCAAATGTCTTTGATCCTCAAGGATAAAGAGATTAAGATGTGCATTGAGGTAGAGTTGACTTTTCATTCCATGTTATTTGTCCAAAACATCTCAGTCCTTGGTGGTCTGTTTGCCAAACAGTAAGGATAGAAGAGTTCTATCTTCAACTCAGAGAGTTCTTCCAGTGGTACCTAATTAAAAAGTGAGAGGCAATCTTCTTCTATGGCTTCTGGGGCCATATAAGCACCTGCAAAGGTAATACAATCAAAAGCCATTATATTTGCATTAACTTTCCAACATTTTAGTTAAATACATTAATATAGATAGTGGAAAATCTCTCACCACTGGGTTCTTCTTGAGCCTCTGTTAGTATTGTTTGTCATGAGATTTGCCAGAATACTTAGTTATTATTTTATTTATTATTATTCAATTAGGTTATGTGTGATTTGCACTATTTTGAGAATACTGAGTTATCAGAAAAGCATAAAAGAGGAGAAATAATAGACTTGACTTGTCCTGAATGGATAGCACCATCGTAACTGTTAATGCTGTTATTACCAATATTACACAAACTCAGTTTTCTCTCTTTCTGTGAAAGTGTGTTCCATAGAGAAAGGAAGTGTAAAAGAATATTAATGTATTGAAAAGGTAAAAAATAAAAACTAAAATGTTAAGAAAATATTATATTGCACTTTCAATCTTAGTTCAGAGTGAGTCTTCACAACTCCATATTATGTGCTTGTTATTGTTACATAGTCTTTGATAATTTTTTCTCAGTTACATGACACTCTGTTCCATAAAATCATAAATGGCAAGAGTTGGAAGGGACCTTAAAGATCAACAAATTCCAACTCCCCTGCATGGGCAGGGACACCTTCCTCTAGATCAGGTTGCTCAGAACCCCATCCAACCTGGCCTTGAACACTTCCAGGGATGGAGCTTCCACAACTTCTCCGGGCAGCCTGTTCCAGTGTCTCAGTACCCTCACACTAAAGAATTTGCTCCTGATCTCTAACCTAAATCTCTCCTCCTTCAGTTTAAAACCATTACCCCTTGCCCTCTCACTACAAGCCCTTCTAAAAAGTCCCTCCCCAGCTTTTCCTTCCTGTGAAGGGCCAATGAAAGGCACTGTTCTACACTGTTCTATTTTTATTATCACTTGATAGCTCTAAAAGAGGTCTTACACTTCATTTACTACCATTTGTTTGAGCTACAGCATTTTAAGTTTCCTTGTGAACTTTCCTATAACACATCACTGATGCAAGCTCCCTTGCAGGAAGCAATGTCATAAAGGCTGAATGTTGAAGTCCAAAGAATATTTATTTTGTACTCAGTCTATGGAAGAGGTTTGCCTCATGGTTGGTCTTCTGGGCTATTAAATTCCCCAACACCTTGTTGCTGGCAGTTCCTACTTCAAGAAAATAGTAGTCCTGGCACTGAAATCATTAGTACGTATGTTCTCATAATGGGAAGGTGGAAATGAGGAACTGCATACTCATCTCCAAGATCTATCATCTCCTTTGTGTCCCCAATCTCCAAAACTAGTCATTAGTTGGTGTAAATAAACTTAAATCACAAATCCCTTTTCTTCCCTTTAGCCCTTTATTTTATAACAACTTTAAGTGTTACTAGCAAAAACTAGAAGCTTCTCAACACTAACCTGAAGACATGATTAGCACCTGGGAGCATTATCTGTACTTGATATGTGCCAATTACAAAAGAATTAAAGTCTAAAGCACAGAAACAGTCACATCTTTAGAGATACCTGTCACCAAGTGAAAATTCCTCTGACTCCAGAACAAATAATCCATGTAACAAATTTAAAAAAATATTATCAGCAGAACTAAGAGCCCATCTCCAAGTAAATCCAAGCTTTGGTCTTAGAGAGACACCACAAAAGTATGCATCAGGCAATATGAAATTCTTTGTGGTCCCTTGCAGAATGAATGTATTTATTTATATATATATTTGTTCATATTGGAACAGGTTGCCCAGGGAAGTTGTGGAAGCCCCATCCCTGGAAGTGTTCAAGGCCAGGTTGGATGGGGCTCTGAGCAACCTGATCTAGTGGGAGCTGTCCCTGCCAGTACAGGGGGGGTTGGATCTAGATGATCTTTAAGGTCCATTCCAACCCAAACCATTCTATGATTCTACAATTCTATGATTCAGAGCACTACTGTGGATACTAGTTTACAAGTCAGGATGTTTTGTTCCAAACTAACTCCCATGTAATGAGCATGTAACTCATGACTGCTTGCATACAGTCTGGGTTAAGTGACCTGCTCATCAGGTCAAGTACCATCAGAAAAAGTTAGCTTATATTCTTGCTGATGTGTTAAATCGGGGTAGCACTTTCTCTTTTCTGATACTTCCTTCTTCGTTCCCCAAATATCTTCCTTCCAACTGGAGGTGTAAGGGTCTCCAGCAAAAGATGTATACTTTATTACACTGCATGTTACTTAAAATGGTAGATTTGAAGTAACCAACTAATACAAATTTAAACTTACATTTATATGCACAAATACTACAGTAATTCTTGTGTTGTTAATGCTAAGAAAGGGATGCAAAATATGACAATGTACTTGCATATGCATCACAAAGCATAAATATGGAAAGGAACAGAGTACCGAAAAAAATGGTGCTTTCAGACTGCAGATTTTTGGAACTCATTTTCAGTTGGGGTCAGATTAGTATCACTATTAAAATTCCCAAGCTCCAAATAAAGTTATTACTGTTTCCAAGAAAAATATCCTAGACATTTCAAAATCTTACCTATTAAAAAATAATCAAAACCACTAGAGCAAAGCTCTTTTTGACTATCACCGTATCTTGCCAGATTCTGTGGATTACTAACAAATAAGATTGCCAAAGGAAGCTGACTCTTGTTATTTTTCCTCAGTTTATGTGGAACATTGCTGCCTACAGATAGGCCTTCCTTTTCGGTATTCTTTCCTGTTGGATGAATTAACTGAATAAAAGGTTAAACTCCATCTGAAATTTACTTTTGTGCTGTATTTGACCAAAAGAAACCACATTAGACTCAAAGGGGAAAGGTTAAATGCATGTTGTTACTGCATAGCATTAAACAGTACACAGAGAAAGCATAAGTAAAATATGTAAGAAAAAGCAGTACAGGGGCAAAAAAGTCCCACTTGCAAGCATCCTCATCCACTTTATCAAGTGCACATTCAAGTATCCTTGCCTTGCACTCATGAAACACCATTTCTTTATGTGTCAGTGGCGTGGAGGGTACTCTCCGGCACCAGAGAAAAAATTCCAAAGCAGTGACAAAGTGCTTCATACAAGTGGGGAAAACATTATTCCAGCAAATATGTTAGCAGATCAATACATTTCCCAACACTGCCCTTCATGGCCACCCAGCCCTGAAGTTTAAGAATGCCAATTGGAATGCTGAATAGCCTCTCTGCCTTCAAAAATGCAATGGGTGCTCAAAATCCTGAATGTTTTCTGTAAGAGTTTCATTTAGTCTTTTGGCTTACAAAAGAAAGGAAGGAACACATGTGAAACCACACTCTCTTTTATAAGGAGGTACAGCAAAAATACCCAAAAGCCAAAATATTTAAGCTTACAGCAAGCTGATGTTCTAAGAAAACAGAAGGTTTATTTAGTAAGATTTATTTGCTTATTTTTTCCAGGTAACTGTTTGGTATTGTATTTCTGGATTACCTAAAGTAGAGTGAAGCTTAGTTACTCAGTGAGGTTTCCTGACTCTATGAACAGTAAAGTCTGAAGACATGCTCCATTTTTTTCATCATTCCCGTATAAACGGAGGAAAAAGCACTTCACTTTAAGGTTGCTTGCTAAAATACAAACCCCTGACTTTTAGAGACAAACAGGTGAAAAGATGATTCCCCAAAAAAAAGACTTTTCTTTTTCTCTGAAGATTACATTTAAATGCCCAGGAGTTAAGAACACACAATGCTTTTTTACAGAGCATAGCAGATGTGTCCTGCTGACTGACTCTACATTCTCTTTAATGCATCAGTTGCCCAGGAGTACTCACTCTGAATTCCAAGAACATTTCCTCCACAGCATAGAGAATTTTTTTTTTTTCTCTTCTAACATTCTCCCTTCTACATTAAACTGTGCCAAAGGATAAAAGCAGCGGAGAGAAATAAGAAGAGGTTATTGCAGCTGCTGTGACAGCAAGTATGGGTTTCAGTCAAAGAGAATATGTGGATTTAATAATTTTGAGTGTTTTGTGAGAGCTCTTGTCTCTAGTACATCAGGAAAGTGGACAAATCCCTAAACCCTGCACTCTGTGGTCCCACGATTAGGCACTGAAAACTCAGCTAGCATTTAAAGGCAAGTGGTTATTTGAAAACAGCAAACCTGTGTCTATTCTGTACAGCAAGATGAGTGGCTAATAGAAAAGAAAAGAGTGAAGGTAAGCAGGATAAGATAGTTAGTTGGGGAAAAAGAGTGCATTTAAGCCTTTCTGGCAAAGGAAAATTCAAGGATCATTGCAACTGAAATGATAACCTATTTTTACGTCTTTAATCTCAATGGCTAACAGGAAGACAATTATTTGTGAGCCAGGTCAGAAATTCTTCTGAATTCTGCAATCTGCTTAACTGTGTAAATATGGTGTCTTTCCAGCCTAGATAGGCACAAACTATCTTAACACTGCTTTCTAAGGACTTTGAAAGCACCATTACTTTCACTTGCCTTTGTTTTGAGTGAGAGCTTTGTCCTTCCCACTATCTTGGTGGCACTCATCTCAACTAACAGCTCTTTAGTTAATATGAATCTACTCTGTTTCTTACCTGCTAGTCTGAATTCAACTAGATTCCAAGCAAATACTAGTGAACTTCAAAGATGCTTTGAAATCAAGATGCTACCGTACTTTGCAGGAGAGCTCTTGAAAAGTTAGTCACACCAACATCCCAATAACTCCAGGGAGACTTGTGAATGCTTTGCACTAGAACCCATGAAAAATGTTTCTCCCTGGTAACACAGCAGCAATTAAAAGCCATTAGGGTTGATCCAATGCAGCTTTACTGGTGACCATGGGCCTCATACTGCTGACATTATCATACTAGTGTAATCTGATAAGCAATCTTGACACAGGGTTTTCCTTTCTTTTTAAACAGCTCTGGGTAAACTATTAATATTGGCACTCAGGAGAACTCGTCCCAGTGAAAGACTCTCATTTTACAGAATCTTTGATTTCAAATATTAATTACACACATGAAAGGCATATTTTTCCATATAGATAGGTTTTTATTAGTGACAGTTTAAGCAGCGTTCAAACAGGTAAGTATGGGGTCAATGCCCAAGAAAAATCTTCAAAGATCCCCTTTACAAACTGTCACTCCTGCTGAGACAACAGAAAATACAGGTACAGAAGCTGAAGGGAGAGTTGATACATTTTGCCAGGGAATTTAAAGAGGTACCTTATAGATTCAGATCCTTAAATCACATTGGGCAGCCAACATCAAAGGCACTTCTGCAAAGCCTAAGCTTATTTTTCAGCACAGTTACCTGCTTAAACCTTTAAGAAAGCTCATGCCCTTCAGATAATGCTCTGGATCTGATGTACTTGCGTAGTGTGGAAAGAATATCTTCAGAACTGTGGAAAGTGACATGCAGAAAGAAAACTTTTATATTTTGCAAAGAGGTGGCATTTTGGTACTTGCACAAATATTCAATAGGGTGTGATTTTGCATATATTTTCAGTCTCTCTCATTTGTGTGCCCATGAATACAGTTACAACACATTTTTAAAAATATAAACTACAGAGCCAGTAAACAAAATTATTCTGGGGTATCTTCTTCTGGAAAGGAAATCATAGAATTGTAGAATAATAGATGTTTGATAAGATCTTTAAGATCATGAACTCCAATCTTTAACCTAACACCACCAAGTCCAACACTAAACCATATCCCTAAGTGCCACATCTACACGTTTTTTAAATACCTCCAAGGATGGTGACTCCACCACTTCCCTGGGCAGCCAGGGAAGTGATACTGTTCCAGTATCATACAACCCTTTAAATAAAGAAATTCTTCCTAATATCCAAACTAAACCTCCCCTGGCACAACTTGAGACCATTTCCTCTTGTCTAATTGCTTTTTACCTGGGAGAAGACACCAACCCCCACCTGTCTACAACCTATTTTCAGGTAGCTCTAGAGAGTGATAAGATCTCCCCTCAGCCTACTTTTCTCCAGACTGAACAACCCCAGTTCCCTCAGATGCTCCTCATAACACTTGTGTGCTAGACCCTTTACCAGCTTTGTTGCTCTTCTTTGGACATGCTGTAGCACTTCAATGTCCTTCTTTTCAACCAGTAATATAAGACTATATTTTCCTTCTTCCCTTTCACAAAATGGAGGAGGGACTCAGGAGAAGCTAAATAAAAAATTATCACTGTGTCTGTAAACACTGTGCCTTTGCCTTCCAGTGACAGTTTGGGACATCTTCCCATTTGCAAAGTTAAATAGGCAGACAGTGGAAATTCTACCCATCAGAGTGTAAAATTATGATAAAAAATTGGATATTAGAAACCCAGCTAAAACTAGATAATGAAGATTCTTGTAAGTAGTGAGAGAACCAACATAAATCCATGTTTTCTGTCTAAAATAATCCATCTCTATTGATCCTCTAACCTAATTTTCTGTGACTAAAATTCAATTTCAAAACCCAGCAAAGCACAACTTTCTTTAATGTTATTAGATCTTGTTCCGTCCTTCGCAGACTCAAGGTATTTAATTTACTCCCTTTATTTATTTATTTATTTAAACTTCCTAGACTTTTCAACACTGGCTTCATTCTAGACAGTAGAAAATTGAAAATTTGAGTCAGATCTGTTCTGCTGTGTTTTGTATATAGATCAGACTTGGAAATAGAGAAAATTAAACACAAGTCCATAATATAAAATCCAAAAATCTTGGATACTCACCCCTCTATCTATGAGTTTATCCCAGAGTTGGCTAGCTGCCTACAAGTGCAAGATTTTATGCAGAATTTGTTCTTACTTTCTACTGCTTTAAGTAACCCACCTATTTGTACCAGTAAAGGTCTTTTGTGACTAATGGCTACATTAAAGCATTTGATCCAGTACGAGTTCATACAACCCTGAAGATAACAGGTCAGTTTGTGTAAGCCCCTTGGCACTGGGTCATGTATCCACGCTGGGACACAGAGCATGAACCACAGTGTTCTCAGAGGCAGAGGAAATGGAACAACCTCAGCTCTGCACAGCAGCCAGAAGTGTCCATTCATCTGCTGGAAAAAGAAAAGGAGGAGGAAAACAATGGGTATACGAAGAGCTCAGACCAGACTAGCTAGGGAAAAAAAAAAAAAAGAAATGTATATATATACAAAAAGAAGAAAAAAAGACAAAACCCAAAGAAACAAAAACCACAAAATAACCCAACAACAACAACAAAAATAAATAAATCCCAACCCTATTGATTAAAATACAACTTGAAATTTAAGTGTTTGGAAGGGAGTAAAACAAATACTGGAAGTAGGTTGGAATGGTACCACCAGCGATATCACTCTGATACTGACTTTCACATCATTTTATTTGGTGGTTTCATAAATTAGGTTGGCACAGAAAAATTGTTGTTGACACACTGTGAAGAGGTAATGTCAGAACTCAGTAGTTTCAGAATAGCAGACAGGAAGAGAAGAATAATACTGAGGACTAGAATGATAGGAAGGGGTGTAGTTAAAAGGGAAGCCTATCAGTTGAAAATGATGGTGAGAGAAAAGGATCTGAAAGTTTTTAGAAGTCCACAAAGACACAGGAATGAAAACAAGGCAACAGAATACTCAGAGATTTTGCATACTATACTGTGCAAAATTCTGGTTAAGTGGGCTTGGAAACATGTCTTTCAGCTGCAATTGGGTACAAGAAAAAAGTAAGTAGAGGGACGCAAAAGGAACCATAGTAAGGAGCCTGCAAGACTAGCTCATCTTGGTTAGCTCAGAAAAATATGAACTGACAGGATAAGATTATTCACCTTAAAAGCATTAAAAGATAAATGTCCAAGAAAAGAAATTCTTTCTAAAAAGCAACATTCACAGGAACAAGCTGTCTAAGGAGACTCACATTAAAAGATTTTTAATCATCTTATGAATGAAGCCCTAAGGCCATGCTTCCAGTAGCATAGGAAAGGTGGGAAATTCCTACATGACTTGACAAACTTATGAAGGTTGCATTTGATGATGCGTTATTGGATTCAGTGACCCTGGAGATGGTTTCCAGACCTGTGTCATGACATTAAATCCTGTAGGGTCATTTTTAGAAGTCCTAGAATTTCAGATCTATGTTACGTGTAAAAACAGAGTTTCTACAGAAGAACCTTTCTGGAGGAAGTTTGAAGAAAAGAATGACTTCTTTTTAGTTTTCTTTTTGATAGAAAATATAGATTATAATATAAAATACTTTTCTACCAACTTGTAGATTTTAAAAATCAGAATAATTTTGCTCCCATCTAAAGCAAGAAAAATTAAAAGAAAATTTCAAATTGAGTGACCTAAATGTGACAAGACCAAGGGCCTTTTCCCTTGAAATCAATGTATTTTATTTAGACCAGTGAAAGTACAAATTATCACTAGTTTACATGAGTTTAGCCATGTGAAGTGTACCAACAAGCACCGAGGATGACACATTGCTAATTATTCTCTTGGTTAACAAATTTGAAAGAGAACACAAAGATTGAACAAAGACAAAAAGCAAGAAACATCCATCTGTAAATGTGTATTTTCTGGGGGAAAAGTCTGTAACTCGTGCTCACAGGGTCTTGGGAAGAGAAGCACCTAACATTCAATTCAATTAAAACTTATGAATGAGAGGGTGTGAAAGAAAAAAAAAATAATTTTGGAACTTTGTTAGTTACAGGAAGGATCCTGTCCAAAATCAGAGTAAACAACTTCATTTTTGGCATACTTTCAAAAAATACAGGAAACATTACATCTCTTAGAAGCCCAAGACCACTGATTAGTTATTAACACAATTATGTTTTTCTTCAAAAATCCTCAGGTGAGTGATATAATTAAACCTAAATTGAATTTGGTGCAGAGAGCCAGGAAAATACATTTGAATCATATCAATTAGCCTTGAATCTGAGTTTGCCTAGAGTGAAAAGTGAGAGAATGTAACAGTTCATCACTGCAATTAGCTTTAGATAGAATATTTGATATCCAAAGTCCTTGTTTTTATTTAAATTCTGAAATTTAATTGAACTTTGATGATGCCGTATCATGTATGCAGTGATCAACATCTGGAGAAGTCTTTCAGATATTCTGAATTTCCATGATCCAAACTCTGATTCTGTTTTTTAAGCAGCTACAAACAACTATAAACCAAATGATTGAAGGGCTGTTTCAAAGTCCCAGAAGTCAGCAAAAGTCTTTTTACTGAACAGAGAAAATATCAAAACAGGTGTTTTGATAGTGTTAGAGGTCAGTGATGACCAGCTTCCTAGTTGGGAAGCCTGTTAATCTTATTCCAGTGTTAATGATGGAGCTTTACCTGCCAAAGTGCTTTTGTCTCACCACAGCACTGATTATGCTACATCCCTTGAGTATTCCTATACTCACTCCCCTTAAGAAAAGAAGTGCTTGGAAGTGGTCCTTAGGTCCAATTAAATGCTCTTCCAGCTCTGCCCATACTCTCTGTCAGACAAGGAGGAACTTGCACAACATTCATTAGCTCAGCTGTTTGCATGTTTAGATCTAGAGTTTTAATTATTTTCCTAGACCTATTTAAAATCACTTTTGCCATTTAAATGTTCCTTTAGAGAGCAAAGCTTGACAGCACAAATATTCTATGCCACAGCATATGAAAGTCATCTTTATTTCGATAAAGTAATCTAATAAAACTATAATCGACTGAATAAAATGTCATGATAGAAAACAGAACAGAAAGTTATTCAGTGAGGTCTTACAACGACCTCCTCTCAATTTCACCAGCAAACCCTCAGCTGAGTGGGCCTTCACTTCTTGTACCTGACAGGCACACAGTAAATTTTCATACTTGGATCCTGCAGCCTGTCTTCTCCTAGGAAATATCGATGCCTCTCCTCTGCCAAATGGCAGAACTTGAGTAGGCAAGAAAGAGCATCTCACTGCTGATACTGCTGCCAGCAAACCTCTCCAGCATTGAGAGCATTGCTGGGTCTCAGGTTTTAAGCCCCCACAGATGTTCAGAGAGAGGATTATGTGTCTGTCTAAGCCTAAACCACAAGGGCAGTTAAGCACTGCTGTGGTAGACGTGACTTTGAGTGGGAACTCACTGTTGAGGAAGCTGTTGGAGGATGGTAAGGCAACTTTTAATAAAGATTAGTTCAGATCCCTGAAGTCTGAGGAAAATTGCATTGTAATTAAAGTACAGAAGATGTGAAATCTTTGGTTGCCCAAACTGCACAAGCCTAAGGAGCAGTTAAATGAGACCACCAAAAGTCTGAGGGACAATAATTGCGAAAATGGTCTATTAAAAAACAAATGCTGACAAAAACAATTTGAATTATGGTAAAAACTTTCCTAGCTACAAACTTAATTTAGCAAGTGTAAAAACACAGATATACATTCTTTCAAAACCATCTATCTTGAAAAAATTATCTTTGAAAAACTTGCAGGACATCTTTTATTTTGAAAAAATATTGTCAACAGAATATGCCTGGAATAAAACATTCCAGTGAATTTCAAAACATTAAAATATCTAACTTTATATCAGTTTTTGTACAACATACTAAGCATAAATTTTGGAATTTCATCTTTTTGAGGACATTAATTCACTAGATCATCTTTATGCAGTAATGCATTCAGTGTATCTCTTTGAAATATAAATCAATTATTTTGAACCTAATGCTGGCCAGAAGCTGTATTTCTAAGCAACAAATGAACTAGAGAATCTCTCTGTTACTGCTCATTAAAAAGTTCATTGCGTATAGTAAAAACTGAGAGAAGTCATGACTATGGCATTGCTACAAGAATAAGGCAGCAGATTTCCATATGGCCATGATTATTCAAGCTTTTATGTGTTGGAGACTTTTACTTGCTCCAGCTCTCACTCTTGTCTCATCAAAGCCAGTTAATATTTTAGCTGCAATGGCATCATGGACTAATTCATTAATCCTGTTCTTACTAATATTTTCTGTAACAGCATAAACAATTAGTGAAACTCGTACAGTGGTGGACAGAATTTTAGTCAACCGGTCACAGAAGCCAAGGTAAACAAGATAAATCTTTTTCAGCAATTTAAGTGTGTCAATGGAGAATACATCATGAACAGAAAATAAAGAAGTGTGTTAAATGGGAAAGATGATAATCTGTTTTCTTTTTCCCCTCACTGAAAACATCACATAAAGTATGACTTTTTTTTTTTTTCATAGAGACAAAAAAAGCTGAAATAATAGGAAGAAATAGAAATGGAAAATACTCAGCTAATCCAAAAGTTGTAGAGATTTAGAGGAAGAAATGTAGAGGCAGCAAAAGGTTTTGTCCTCATAGGCAACCCTCCAGAAACTATATAAAAGTACTGGTCAGAACCACCGTATATGTTATCTAGATTATTTCCATCACATTAAGATTTGGGCCACTAGATAAAGGAGGCAAGCACTACAATTCCAGTGAAAGCTTTCTCTTAAACCAGAAATCCATGTTTGTGAATGCAAAACAATACAGTCCTCAACAAAGGCTTGAATTAGAAGAAAAAGAATGTGCATAGACTTGCAAGAATATAAGTGTGCTTCCTAGTCTCAGACTTTATCTTCTGCCAAAGAGGGCTCCAATGAGAGTTGTAATGAAACGGGAGGTAGGCTTGGAACCTTCCCCAGGGGTAAGGGATGTACAGAAGAGGGGAAAATCTGGAATGCAAGATAAACAGCCTGACAGTGACACAGCTGATTAATGCCAACTTTGTTAACACTGATTTTTTAATGGTATTTTAGAATCAAGGTAAAAAGCAGACTCCCTTTGTCAGGGGTGAAAAAAAGCCTAAGAAGCCATATGAAAAATTATAAGCACGTAAAGTCACATAATGAGAACAAAACCTATCTTTCCAACACTGATTCTAACATGAACAACATAAAATATACTGTATTTGAAGTCTGATGGTAGCATCACATATTAAAGATAACCCTGCCCTTTATGATGATACTTCATGAGCAGGAGAACTGTGAATGAGCTTTTCCTCACTTCTTAAGTGAAGCAAAAACATTATGACAGCTAAATAACAATATTTAATACACGATGGCCAAGCTGCTAGAATAGAAAAGCTTGTGAAAATATAATGTACAGTTGTCTACAATAAACTATAATAAATTCATTCCAAAGCATATTTAAACATATTAATCACAGAATGACAGAATATCAGGGGTTAGAAGGGACCTCTGAAGATCATTGAGTCCAACCCCTCTGCCAGAGCAGGACCAAAAACTAGGGCAGATCACTCAGAAAGGCATCCAGACAGGTCTTAAAAGTCTCCAGAGAAGGAGACTCCACAATCTCTCTGGGAAGCCTGTTCCAGTGCTCTGTAACCCTCACAGTAAAGAAGTTCTTCCTCATGTTCAGGTGGAACTTCCTGTGCTCTAGCTTGCATCCATTGCCCCTCATCCTATCACAGGGCACAACTGAAAAGAGATTGGCTGTATAATATTCCAGTCACTGCTTTTAACATGTTTTAAACAAATATTGTCTTTCAAGCCCAATGGGCAATAGGTACAGGCCACCAGGCCAGGACGACCGAGCAGATGAGGTCCTCTACAGGCAGTTAGAAGCAGCTTCACACTCACAAGCCCTGGTCCTCATGGGGGATTTCAGCCACTCTGGTATCTGCTGGAGGGACAACAGAGCAAACACCAGCAATCCAGGAAGTTCCTGAAGTACATTGATGATAGCTTCCTCCTTCAAATTGTAGAGAAAATAACAAGGAAAGGTGCTATGCTTGACCTTGTTCTCACCAACAGAGACAGGCTGGTCGATGATCTAAGAATGGGAGACTAGGCTGCAGCAGCCATGACATGGTCAAATTCAGGATCCTCAGGGCAGCAAGAAAAGAGTGAAGCAAGCTCACTACCCTCAATTTCAAGAGAGATTTTGGTATCTTCAAGGATCTGCTTGGTAGGGTACTGTGGGACAAAGCCCTGGAGGGGAGGGGAGCCAAGGAAAGCTGGTCTATATTCAAGGATCTCTTCCTCAATGTCCAGGAGTTGTGTCCCAACAGAGAGGAAGGCAGGCAGGAGTGCCAGAAGGCCTGCATGGATGAGCAAGGAGCTTCTGGACACAGTTAAATGTAAAAACAATGTATACAGAGAGTGGAAGCAGCACCAAGTATCTTTGGGGGAATACAGACAAGTTGTCAGAGAAGCAAGGGATTGGCTAAAGAAAGCCAAAACACAGATAGAGTTGGACCTGGCCAGGGATGTTAAGAATAGTAAGACAAGTTTCTACAGGTATGTCAGTGATAATAGGAAGATGAGGGAAAATGTGGGCCCACTTCAGAAGGAAACTGGAGACCTGGTCATGTAGGACATAGAGAAGGCAATGACTACTTCGCCTCAGGCTTCACTCTCACAGGCTCTGGTCACACCATCCAAGTTAAAGAAGGGAAAGGCATTTCTCTCCACTGTAGGAGAAGAGCAGGTTTGTGACCACCTGAAGAACCTGAAGGTGCACGAGTCCATGGGACCTGACAGGATTCATCCACGGCTCCTGAAGAAACTGGCCAACAAAGCTGCAAAGCCTCTGTCCATCATATTTGAAAAGTCTTGGCAGTCTGGAGAAATTCCCACTGAATGGAAAAGTGGGAACATAACTCCCATTTTTGAGAATGGAATAGAGGAAGACCCAAGGAACTACAGGCCAGTTAGTCTCTGTGCCCAGTAAGATCATGGAGCAGATCCTCCTGAAGACTCTGCTAAGGCACATGAAAAACAAAGGGGTAATTGGTGACAGCCAACATGGCTTCACCAAGGGCAAATCCTGCCTAACTAATTTGGTGGCCTTCTAGAATGGGGTCATGGCATCAGTGGACAAAGGAAGAGAAACCGACTTCATCTACCTGGACCTGTGCAAAGCTTTTGACACGATCCCACAAGACATCCTGGGTTAGATGGATATGGACCACTCATTGGGTAAGGAACTGGCTGGATGGTCGCACTCAATGAGTGGCAATCAATGGCTCGATGTCCAGATGGAGACCTGTGACAAATGGTGTTCCCCAAGGATTAGTACTTGGACTGGTGCTCTTTGTCAGCAACATGGACAGTGGCATTGAGTGCACTCTCAGCAAGTTTGCTAACAACACCAAAGTGTGAGGTGAGGTCAACAATCTGGAGGGAAGGGAGGCCATCTAAAGGGACCTTGACAGGCTTGAGAGGTGGGCTTGTGCAAACTGCATGAAGTTCAACAAGGCCAAATGGAAGGTCCTGCACCTGGTTTGGGGCAATCCCAAGCACAGATACAGGCTGTGTGGAGAATGGACTGAAAACAGTCTGGAGGAGAAGGACTTGGGGGTGATGGTGGACAAGAAGCTCAGCATGAGCCTGGCAATGGGTGCTTGCAGCCCAGAAAGACAGCTGTGTCCTGGGCTGCATCAAAAGAAATGTGGACAGCAGGTCAAGGGACGTGATTCTCCTCCTTTACTCAGCTCTCATGAAACTTCACCTGGAGTAGAGTGTCCAGCTGTGGACCCCCAACACAAGAAGGACATGGAGCTCATGGAGAAAGTCCAGAAGGCCACGAAGATGATCAGAGGGCAGCTCTCCTATGAAGACAGGCTGAGAGAGTTGGGGTTGTTCAGCTTGGACAAGAGAAGGCTCTGGGGAGACCTCATAGCAGCCTTCCAGTTTCTGAAAGGGCTACAGGAAAGCTGGGGAGGGACTTTTTACAAGGGCTTGTAGTGAGAGGACAAGGAGTAATGGATCAAAACTGGAAAAGGGAAGATTTAGATTAGACATTAGGAAGCAATTCTTTAGTATGAGGGTGGTAGGACACTGGATCAGGTTGCCCAGGGAAATTGTGGATGTCCCATCCCTGGAAGTATACAAGGCCAGGTTGGATGTAGCTTTGAGCAACGTGATCTAGTGGAAGGTGTCCCTGCCCATGCAGGGGCGTTGGAAATAGATGATCTTTAAGGTCCCTTCCAACTCAAAACATTGTATGATTCTATGATTCTATGATCTGGTAATATGGCAGGGATATTGTACACTTTGGGAGTCAAGAAATTAGCAGGCTTCAAACTATCAAGAAAGGAAAAAAAGGATGCAAGATTACTTTAGCCAAAAGTTGACCTGCTTATCGTTTCAGTATTAGACAGTAGGGTAAATTTCAAATTCCTATTTTTTCCTTGTTCTAAAAATAGAAATATTTCTCTCCCACTTCCAGCTTCTATGAGAAAAAATAAAGTTTTTGTCTTTTGCTTTCAAAGGCAGAATCTTCACATTTTCTACTTTTAGAAGAGACTATGTTTTCCAAGCAAATAACCAGGACATGCAAATTAGAATCTCAGAATCATAAAGTTACTCAATCATTTTAGTTGGAAAAGGCCTTTAACATCATCAAGTCCAACCATTAACCCAGCACTGCCAAGTCCCCACTAAACTGTGCCCCTAAGCAACACATCTACATGCCTTTTAAATATCTCCAGGGATAGAGACTCGACCACTGCCTTAGGCAGCCTGTTTCAATGCTTGATAACCCTTTCAGTGAAGAAATTGTTTCTGCTATCCAATCTAAACATCTCCTAGCACAACTTGAGGCCATTTCCTCTTGTTCTATCACTTGTAACTTGGGAGAATAGACTGATCCCCACCTTGCTACATACTCTTTTCAGGTGGTTGTGGAGAGTAATAAGGTCTCCCTCAGCTTCCTTTTCTCAGGTCTAAACAATCCCAGTTCCCTCAGCCACTCCTCGTAAGACTCTAGATTCTTCATCAGCTTTGTTCACCTTCTTTGGACACGATCCAACTCATCGATGTCCTTCTGGTATTGAGGGGCCCAGAAATGAACACAGTGATCAGAGTGCAACCTCACCAGTACTGAGTACAGGGGGACGATCCCTGCCCTACTCCTGCTGGCCATATTATTTCTGATACAGGCCAAGATGCTGTTGGCTTTCTTGGCCACCTGGGCACACTGCTGGCTTATATTCAGCCGACTGTCGACCAACACCCGGAGGTCCCTCTCTGCTGGGCAGCTTTCCAGCCACTCTTCCCCTGTAGCACTGCATGGGGTTGTTGTGACATAAGTGCAGGACCCGGCACTTGGCCTTGTTCAACCTCATACATTGGCCCATAGATCCAGCTTGTTCAGGTCTCACTGTAGAACCTTCCTACTCTCAGGCAAATCAACACTCATGCCCAACTTGATGTCATTTTCAAACTTACTGAGGGTGCACCCAATCCCCTCATGGAGACCACTGATAAAGATTTTAAACAGAACTAGTCCTGGTACTGAGCCCTGGGGAGAACCACTTGGGACTGGCCGCCAACAGGATTTAATTTCATTCACCACAATTCTTTGGGCCTGGCCATTCTACTAGAACATAAATTATTTGGACATGATACAGTTAGAAATGTTACAAGAAATAATCCCGTGGTACTTTACAAATGTCAGTAAAGAAGCTTACACAACCCCAAAAATTTGCCTTAGTTTCTGTCAAAGCCTTTTGAGACCTCAAATTTATTATCATTTATTGGGGATCAGTCTAGTAATCTTTTACAAGAATAAGATGTTCTGCTTTTCCCACATACTCACCAAATTTCACTGTCATTTACAAAAATCTTACTCTAACTGTAGGGCTAAATCAGATTTTTTATATTTAGCCAGTTTGGCCACAAAATCATTGTCTCAAACAGCTCTCCTTGTGTCAGTTATATCAAAATGGTGTACCCAGGATATCATAGAAATGCTATTAACCCAGGACAGTTTTAATGTTACATGTTACCTTTAGTCCTCTTTGGTTCTTTCAGGGAAAACCAGAGTGATTATGAATTTTGAAATATTTATACAATCCAGACTGTATGTCTAATCACAGCTACCAATGGGAACTCCATATTATTCTAATGAAACACAATTTAAGTCAAGAGAGTTAGAGCAGTGTAAACCTGGAGGAGGTGATTCAGGCCCTACTTTCATATATTCTATTGAAATTGGTTCTCAAAGGGCTTTAGATTAAAGTCTTAAAGTCTTTGTCTGCTAAGGAAAGGAAATCTTTGTCTCATCCTAAGCAAACTAGAGATAAAATGCCATTTAGGTATCATGCAAAACAGGAAACCTCCAAAGCCCCAAGTGAAAATTATTATGCTGAACATTTAAGATTTCTTTCTAATGTGTCAGGCACAAGCTCACTAAGTCTTCTGAACCATTAGTTATATAATAAATGGAGATGTAGCAAAGCAAGTAGACAAAACACTGACTAGAAACTAAAAATCATTTTGCAAACACGTGACAAGAAACCTGTTAAACATAATAAATGATTTTTTTCCTTCACAATAGTTCTTTGAAACTACAGAACCATGACACCGTAGCTATTTCATACTCTGGTCTTCAATCTGATAAAGTACCTAGCCCAGAAATTTCATCACTACACTTTTCAGAGTGTTCTTGTGTTCTCTCAACACAAGAGATACTGTCCTACAGAAAACAAAAACAAAACCAAACCAAACCAAACCAAACCAAAAACCAAATAACTCTCTAACTTTCTTCTGTCGAGCCTATGTCAAAAAAACCTCCCAAGAACTCACTTCCCAGTCTTTTTTATAGTCCAATACTGTCTTTGTAAAATAATTTCATAAACACACTAAAATGTGTGATTTGCCTAAATTGTGATATCTTTATTGATTTAGAGTAGACACACACTCAAAGTCTTCCTGAAGTCACAGCAATTAGTTTAATGGAAATACATAACCAAAAGCCAACAGAACTTGCACTGCATTTAGTCTTTTCTCACTCATATATCCCAAAACAGGCAAAGGTGAACATTTTGACAATTTTCACTTTGCAGATGGACAATTCAAGGTGCACAAGGACTACCTGCTTAGTCCACTGATGTCAAGTAAGCTGGAGGTGGCTTTAGCTAGATAATAGAGTTCTCTTGATTCCCATTTTGAGCTTCTATTACTGGTGCTTGCTCCTTTTTACATCTTAAATGGCTCAGTGGTCTCCCAAGACAATACTCCAGAAGAAAAAAATTAACAGTGCTCCCTTTCACACTTCACAAAAGAAATTATATTAGCTATACCTGTGTTACTAATGAAGAAGTGTTTAATATGGGAAGTATTTGGTCTTCTTTTGCAAAAATGCATTCAACATTTATAATAAAATTATTTAAATTATAGCACCTTTCTGATTAAAAGTTGAAGATCATCTGGTTTTTATGGTAATTCAGAGTTCTGGAAGACATATATATATTTACCAGAATATCCAAGAAATTTCTCAGATTAATTTCAGTCATCAATTACATTAAAAAAAGCAAAAAGGCAGTCATACAGTCTGTGGGCAAAGGCATTTGCACAGTGGTTTCAATTTTACTTTGCTAGATAATGATATAACACTCAACACATCAAAGCAGATAATGAGTTTCTAGCTTTCACCAAAACCTCATGAGCTTAAATCAGACTTTTCCTTCTCTGCCTAAGATTTTAACCTTCCACTACAAGCAAAGAAAATTGCTTGAAGACAAAGATAGATAGGCAATAAGCATTAAAAAATATTTATAATGCAAACCTATCACACTGGTTTGAACAGGCCGTTACCTTGGCCATGGTAAGTGGCTATCAGAGAGGAAAAGCAAAGCAGTTTGCTGTTCTTCAGAAATCATGAACTTTATGTAGGAAAATATACATATTAATATATTGGAGTGTGTATTTACTAAATTCTTTACAGTTATTACAAGCAAATGGTGTGTAATGACTTTCATGAAAATAGAGCCCAGTTTCCCTTTTTCCTTCAAAACATGAAAATATAACTTCTGCTCCTTCAGTTTTGCTGAAAGCTTTTTCCTGTTCTTAGGTTCCTGCTATGTGTATGAGCTTGAGAATTGGGCTTCAATCCATATAGACAGCCACTGTACCTATGTAAAGACCAGCCAAATCGATGAGGAGAGTAAAGGGGGATGTCTTCATAGTTGTAGAGATCTATTCTTGGAACTTTGATAGGAAAAAGATCAAAGCACATGCAGATGTCTTCATCTTCTCAAAAAAAATTGTTCAAATTATTATTCTATGACTAATGAATGAATCAGTATTACATTTCCAACTAATGTATTCACTCTTCTGTAAAGAAGGTTGGTTAAATATTTAAAGGTACAGTAATTCAATATAAAGGTTCAGTTCCCTTCCTTACCATAAAATTTGTGAACTTGGATAAACTATCAATGGTCAATTTTTCAGAAGCATCCCATCAGAAGAAGACCAACAGTGCTTCAATTTTACCTTTCCTTGTGATGCCCAGGCTACCTGCTGGTCCTCAATGGTATTTGGCTAAAATAGTGCAGGAATGACCCACGTAACCACCTAGTCCTATGCAAGTGGCCACTCTGTCAAAGTGACAACAGCAAATGTACTCCTGCAGCTCAGTGTTGCCATTCATAGCCCAGAATCTTTATTTCAATCACAGATGAAGGTTGACTTGAGCCATTAAGTTAGCTGTGATTCAGTGACTGCATTTCACAGCTCTTGTTCAACTTCTGCTTTGTCTGCTACAGCAGGGAACACTGGAGAACTGGGGTGGAAATAATGTCAAGTGAAAACGTGTATCTGCTTCAGAGCATAGATATCTTATGGGCTGGATGACTAGAAAATTTTGTTTAAGGTCAAGCCTCTGTATTGACAAAAACGAATGCAGAAAGCATGCAAAAGGACTCTTCAAGAAAGGATGACTACAGAATATAACTACAGCTGCCAAGTTTAACCTGTTGGTGTTTGATGTCTCAGGTGTACAAAAAATGGAATAGCCAATGAATTTATGCCACTTTAATAGAGAAATGAAAATAGACAGAAGACTAAACATAAGGCAGAAAAATTATATCCCAGATCCTTTGGAGAAACAACTGCAATCAATAGTAGGCATATTATCACAGCACCATAGAATGACAGAATGTTAGGGGTTGGAAGGGACCCCTGAAGATCATTGAGCCCAACCCTCCTGCCAGAGCAGGAACAAAAACTCGGGCAGATCACTCAGAAAGGCATCCAGACAGGTCTTTAAAGTCTCCAGAGAAGGAGACTCCACAATCTCTCTGGGAAGCCTGTTCCAGTGCTCTGTAACCCTCACAGTAAAGAAGTTCTTCCTCATGTTGAAGTGGAACTTCCTGTGCTCTAGTTTGAATCCACTGCTCCTTGTCCTGTCACTGGGCACAAGTGAAAAGAGGTTGTCCCTGCCTTCTTGGTGCCCAGCCCTCATGTATTTATAGACATTAATTAGATCCCCCCTCAGTCTTCTCCTCTCTAGACTGAAAAGCCCCAGGTCTCTTAGCCTTTCCTCATAAGGCAGGTGTTCCAGTCCCTTAATCATCCTCATAGCCCTCCGTTGGACTCTCAAGTAGATCCCTGTCCCTCTTGAACTGGGGAGCCCAGAACTGGACACAATACTCCAAGTGAGGTCTCACCAGGGCCGAGTAGAGGGGGAGGAGAACCTCCCTCGATCTGCTGGACACACTTCTAGTGCACCCCAGGATACCATTGGCCTTCTTGGCCACGAGGGCACATTGTTGTCCCACGGATAACTTGTTGTCTACCAGGACGCCAAGGTCCTTCTCCACAGAGCTGCTCTCTAGCAGATCACCTCCTAATCTGTACTGGTGCATTTTGCTGTTCCTTCCCAGGTGCAGGACTCTGCATTTGCTCTTGTTGAACCTCATTATATTCCTCTTTGCCCAGCTCTCCAGCCTGTCCAAATCTTGCTGAAGGCTAGGCTGCACAGCCTTCAGGTGAATCAGCCAATCCTCCCAGCTTCGTGTCATCAGCAAACTTGCTGAGAAGACACTCTGTCCCATCATCAAGGTCATTGATAAAGATGTTGAGCAGGACTGGACCCAGCACTGATCCCTGAGGGATTCCACTAGTTACAGGTCTCCAGCTAGACTCTGCACCATTGATCATCCTTTTAAACAAAAACGTGCCATTGGATTAAATACAGTCAATTATGCCAAGTTTCTTGAAACACTTTCAGATTCCAGTTTCATAGTAAAGGATGGAAAAATGACCAGAATGTTTTAGTTGTACATAGAAGTACATCATACATATGTATTAGTACAATATACTGTGTGATTTTATATATATACCATTATATAAATATATATACCAATATACCAAGTGATCTTATACAACTGATCTGAGATCTGCACTGTGGAATGGATTCTAACATAAACTATTTTACACCCACAGTTTAGCTCCATTTTCTATTTAATCTGCTCATGCTAGTAATAGCTAAAGTTTATGGTCATAAAATACTGGAAGAAAGCATCTGGAACAACACAGAGCACTAAGTCCATGTCACTAATAGCTGAGTGCACTGTACCACTGATTTAGATGTGTCATTAAAAAAACTCAAGGCAGTTGTCATCAGGTAAGTTCAACTGTTGAAAAACAGTGAAACTTCAGGACAGTTTTTAAAATCTATTGGAGCAGAAACACAAATTAGACTCACAGCTTGAGAAAGACTTAGGATGCAAATGCACAGGCCTCTAAAATCTAAGTGTAAAACATATTCCACAAGTGTTAAGTTAAAAAAACCCTTTATTTAGTCTTCAAGTCAAGCACAAATTTAATGCAACATTAACACTAGATTGAAGAACTGAGAGGAGTTAGTGGTCACTGCAAATATTTTGCTTAATCAGTAGCTCTTTTTATCTTTACTTTCATATCACAACACATCAACAAATCTTCCTAGGATGAAGCTTGCTAAGCCTAAGTAAGGATGAAAAAAGAAAGGATCATTATTGAGGATAGCAGTAACAATAGTCCTAGTACAAGTGACAGCTAGAATAAAGTTCTTAAACAAAATTAATAATATCATTATTGAACGTACTGGCAAAATAATAAACAAAAAATGCACCAAGAATCTCAGACCACATAACTGGCACAACTCTCCTCTGAATCTGTTTGTTTAGCTTATGCTGAGAGCATTTCATTGACTTCTGTTGCATAGATGAGAAAAAATGCCAAAGATTTCTAATGATAAAATTAATGAAGATAATAATATTTCATTGTATAACTAAACTGGTATCTATATCATGGCATTCAAGTAGCATAACAACTATGTTGAAGCTGCTTTCTCTCTTTAATTAAAAGTTTTCTCATAACTTGGTTTCAGGCTAACATATTGGTGTAAAGTGTTAAGTGTTGTATAATCTTTGCCATGTAAGAGAAACAAAATGCATTTTCGTATCATACGTAGTCCTGATTTGAGCTCTGTGATAGATGGCTGCAAGGCAAAAGTCTTCAGATAAAATCTGTTGGAAAAAAGGCCCAAGGGTGGAAATGTAACGGTGATTTAATAGCAACCATATCTCAGTAGTGTGGTACTTCCCTCATGAGTTCACAGAGAAATATATGGTCTGAGTATTTTCACTGGTAGCTAGTTTTATGTTTGAAGATACTAGTAAGTGGGAAATTACAAACTAGGGAATTTTTGCACTTTGATAGAGCAGCTGGTGCAGGTCTGTAGCAAGTGAACAGGAAAACAACCACTCTGACCATGGTTTACATAAAGTCTGTGGAAGCAGATTCTGGGGAAGAAAAGGCACCACAGCATTTAGACTGTATAATCACCTCAGCGCAATCTCATTGATAATATTCTGTGACTAGTTTTGCAGGCTCTGGCAGAAACAGACAAGAAGCAAAAATGCCAATGAAAAAAAGGCAAGTCTGCTTCTGTGTATCTCCTAAACCCGAGTGCACCACTAACATCTGCAGAGCCCCACCAAGGCTGCGGGTAGTTCAGCCAGAACTTAAACCCAGTTCACCCCTTACGGTGTATCTAGGTGCACCTGTCAATTATGTACAGACAGGGCTATATACACTCTGCTTACTGTGGGCACAGAACTCTCAGACTCATACAGTCCTCAAGGCTTCTCCCACTACTGTGCTTTAAGAACACAGTTCATGCTTAGTGCTTTTTTCTCTATTTTTAGGGAAGAAGGGGGCCTAAAAAGGGAATAAATGGGAGATTAAAGAAAATATTAGCAAAGATAAAAAAATTACCAAGTCTAGGATAGTGTAGTTTAGAAATATTTCATCTATGCAAGAGGAATTAGGCATTACTAGTAAATTAAAAAGGAATAATAATGATATATAGCAGCAGAGGACCTGCTAAGTCCTTTATTACATAGTGAGAGAAGCATGTTAATGAGCCATGCCTACAGCATGAGATAAGTGACTGAATCTGATTGATCATGTGGATGATCACCTTGCAGAGATAGCTTATCACTAAGTTCCCTCCTAAAGCAGTGAAGACCAGAACAAAGATTTTGAAGTAAGTATGTTAGGATTGTGTTTACACAACTGGTAAGCATGCCAATACTTGACACATGCCCATATTTACCTTGAGACACACTACAAGATTAACAGAAGGAAGTCTTGCAGTTAATATGCCTAGATTTCTATGAGAACAATGAGCAAACTTGTATGTCATCTACATATCCATATCAAAACATGAAATAGAATAGGTACAGCAATAACGTTCACCTCAAATTCCACAAATTCTCTAACGTTATGAGTGATTTTGTTTTAGAGCACGTTTTGATTGTCATCTAAAATGATACTTAATGCAGATGGAAATTTTAGCAATTGCATGATGTAAAGGATGCTTAAGTGTTAATTAGTATTTTAACTTGTAATTAATAATGGCAGTCAAAGAACTATTAAGGAACTAGGTATTAATAATAAAGTAGAATTATATCTGCAAATAGCAACTAGAGTTACCTGGATTAAGTTCTAAAACGTACTTATGAAGCACAGAATGTAGCACACCTACTATCCAGCACTTATTTTCAGTCAGAAGGTCTTTTGAACAGTGAAATTATCTCATTAACATTTATGTTTAGAACTGAAATACAAGAGGCGATTGACATGGAACTCAAGAATTATACAATTCAGAAAGTCTTTTGTCACAAAAAATAACGACAGGGAGACAGATTCTGGAATCTGCTTATAAGGCATCAAGAAAGACAAGTTTTTTTTAATGATGAAGAAAAGCATCAAAGTATACATTGTAAAATTAAGGGGTTTGTTGTTTTTTTCTTTCTTTTTTTCAATATTGTCTTTCAGAGTGCCACACAAATAATAATCACCAGTGCACCTTCTTGTCCATTCACAAATAGATAACTTTAGGACAACCGTAACATTTTCTGAAGTGTATTTCTAATGTATAAGTTATTTCAGAAGCTTAGTTTCCTTCTAATAACCATAGAGAAGACAGGTTAGGCAGTTGAAACAGTCAGTAGATAAAACCTGGTGTCTCTTGACACTATGAGGACAGACAGGATTTCTTAGGGAACGTGGGTAGAATAACGATGGCACTAAGTTGTAGCTACCATTAAAGTTGTGGTTTTTTTAACAGAATTATATTATTAGCATAGTATAGAATCTTATGATCAGGGTAGCACAAGATTTTTATAAGCAGGATCAGAGTAGCACAATTTTGTAAGCAACATAGCACAGACTTAATAGCACAGATTAATTTATTATTCCTTACCACCTGGACCATATGCAGATTGGTTGAATTCTTAATACTTTGCTTGCTGTATCAGTATAACCATCATAATCTGGACTTGAAAACATGTGAAGTAGTCAGTCATTCAACCCTCAAAGGAAGCAGATGATAATGGAGGCATTCATGACCACCAGGGAATCATAGAGTTTCTCATTCAGCAGCTTTTCTGGTCCAAGTCCCACTTAGGACTTGAAACTGCTAAATTTTATAGACAGTGCTGAGTATCATTACACTTCCCTGTTCTGTGATAGGTGGCCAAGTGCCTGGGACCTTCAAGGCTGACGAGGGAAAAAGTCAGCTTGGCATCCAGGAACCTTGAGGATGATAAGGAGGGGAAGAAGAAATCTGCGTGGTGCGCAGGATCTTCAGGGACTAATGAGGAGGGGAAAGGGAACTGACATGTGACCATCTCAGTCACAGAGAATGACCCTTTGCCTTATAAAATGGCATTAGTTGTTAACCATATTATCAGCAATCAGGAGTAGCAGTACCAGTCACAGTTGGATGTCAGAGTGTTACAATCAGTGGAAAAAATATTTTGTCTTGAAACAAAATTAAGACTCGTCTTGCAAGGAAAATCCCCCATAGCCAATTTAGAGTGATCTTGCACTCATACAGTGGCACAATGAATTGTGTATCTTCTTTGCAACTAGTTTCATAGTTTTGACAGAAGTAACAGCAGATACCCCAACTCTGACTAATCTGTGGTCCAAGAAGGTAGTATAAATGTCCTGACGCTTTGGAGAGCATCTTGGGTAAGTGCTGTAAGTACCAATCTTGTCTCAGAGTAATTAACCCTTGTCTCATGCTGTCCCCATTTTGTCTCATTCTCTGGTTAAAAGGAATTCCAAATCTTCTGTTCTCATCAGCAGCCAAGCTAGTACAAACCACTTATGGGTGTAAAACTTTTCAGAACCCAAGCTGATGAACGATGGACTTAAAAGAATTTTATTAGTCCACTCCACACCCTGAATTATGGGTTTGTCACTTACAGTGTTCAGTGTAAACATGACTAGTCAATTTTAACAAAAGGGAGACTTAAAAGATAAAACAGTATGTTAACGGAAAAACAGATTTAGATTAACAAGTCAAGATTACTAGTAAAGAAAATAATAACTACAGAAAAATAGCAAAATGCAGTACTAAAATTATACATAATAATAATAAAGATCCTAAAGAGTTACTCCATTGCTGTGGCTATTTGGAATTTAGATAATTGGCCTAATTAAAGTCCAATTAAAATAGAAGAAAAGCAGCAGCACTCCCTTTTTTTGTCCTGCTAGCATCACTTCCAATTAAATATGGCCAAGACTGATGTGGCTTATGTGAAGTCTGTAGCTATCTGTATGTATTAGGGACGTGTAAGCAAACATACCAGATTGGGCCCTTCTCAGGGGACCTAAATGGGGGAACATCTAGCTTGGGGGTAGTAAGTAGCAAAAGATGGGAACCCAGCTGCTCAGCCTTTCAAAGACAGCAGATGGCTTTTTACAAAAGCACAACTTTATGTAGTTAGAGATAATTTTTGGTAAGAGCTTAGTCACCAAACAGGTTAGGCAATGATGTGGAGTTTTCTCTTGGGCTTTAATAATGTAATTTATTTTACATGTATATCAGTATTAGATGTTACATGATTGCATTAGCTTTAAAAAATGAAAAATATTTCTATTGCATCAAGAAAAAAATCATTTTTGAGCACAGGACATGTTTTTGGAGTTCTTTTCCCAGTTAACAGGTTATCTATGCGCCCTAGAATATAAACAGTTCCTTACTATGATTTTTAAAAATAGCTCATTTGCACACTTAGGTAACTTAAACAGTTTGAAAGAACCTATTGCATATGAATGCAGGTTTGGCTACACAGAGATCACCAGTACTTTTCATCTAGCAGGAGTTCCCTCCATCAGGATGCTTGAAGTGTAAAGACAGAGCATAGGAGCAAAACGAAAATGAAGCAGGGTCTTTCTTTTTCTGTTCACAGTAATCATCCCACTTCTCTTTCCTTTATCAGTAAATTCTTTCTGTCAGCATGAATGAATACACTCAGGCACAGGTGAAATATGATTTCTTGTATTCATTATGAATATACAAGATTTTTGGCATGATATGACTTTTGAGAGACATGTAATAAATACAAATGAAGATGACTACTTAAGCTGAAAAGACATTTGCAGATGCTAAATCCTAGTCACTTTCAGCATTGTAATATTTATTTCATGAATGAAGATGTGAAACTCTTCTGGGCACAGGAAAGACTGAAATTTCTGTATCATAAAATTCAAATTTTGCCTGGCATAAATACAGCCTAATTTTACAACAGCTTCTGCATATGTCCAGATGCACTGTCAAGAAATGAGGTCCAGTTGCCACTTCCACTTGCTGCTGCTTTGACATCTTTGACATGGACTAAAATGTAAAACTGGGGAAAGAGATTTAGTCTCAACTTCTATAGTACAAATTCCTTGTAGCAACCCAAGTAATGTACATAATAAGCTAAAAGAAGTCTGTGACACATGCAATTACACCAGATGAGACCAGAGACTTCAGCAGAGGATCAGAGTGCCCCAGGGTATTGAGTATAAAGAAGACTGTCTATTAAATGGTTCATACTTTACTATGAAAAAGTGTAATTGTCCAGACATTTTAATTTGACTGTGCTATGCCAGAACCTTGATTTTCTTTGGAGAAGTGTATGGTTTTCTTTAATGCAGTAAGTGCTGAGATTTTGTGCTGGAGAAAGACTATAGAATATATTTTGTGAGTGAGGAAAGGGGGGGCAGGTCTTCTTGAGTTTGTGCATATTTCTATCATCATTTAATTCTTTCCTTAGAAATAAATCACTTAAAACTGACAGCAGCAGGAAGGTGATTGGTGGTTTTCTTTCTTTCTTATCCTTCCTGTAGAGCTGCTGAATATTTGCTTATCAACATTGGTGATGAAAAGCATTGCTCAAAAACAATACATAAATACATATATACCTTGAAGCAAGAACCAGAACTTCAGGAAAACTTCAAAAATTTGTTGCAGCACAGTGTTTCACAGTGCTGCATTACTCACAGTCTCAGCACACACTATACACAATTTCACTTAAGAAAAATGTTTGCTTTCACTTTGCTATGGCCTCATAAGATAATTATGTTTACTGTAGCAAAATTAAAATGAGGAAATAGTTAACTTAATCTTAACATAAGGAAAATATGCCTAGGAAAGGTTGTAACATAATCCACTCCTCAGGGGAATTAGAGAAATCCTATTGTCATAAAAGATTAAAACTGAAGTAGATGTATGTGAAAAGAACCTTAAGGCCAAAGACTCTGCCACCACCCAAGTGTATCTTTCAGTATTTCCAAGGTTGAATGGGATGAAACAGCATTTGAGGTATGTTTGATGAGTGAGCACAACAGCAAACCAATGATTTTTGCTTCCACAAAATGTTCAGAGATTGATTGATTCAGCACTCTCACACAGGACATGCATGCTTTAATAGTACAGGATTTGAACATACCACTGATTTAATAGAATTCTTAAAAAATATTAAGGCTGCATGTAAAGTCTATGGGAGATTTGGGTTTATAGCATAAGAACTGCATCCTGCAGAATTTTAGGACTGTCCATTTCAGTCCCTGAAGAACCAGACTTAAGCAAAAATTTCAGAATTCCCATAATATCTGGTCCACTTTAGTTCAGAGAAAAATATAAATTAAGTGTTCCTGCAATGCTTATCCTACACCTATTTACATGACAGAGACTAAAATGATCATATTTTCATGAGATCAGAAGAAGTATGGCTTAATTAAATACTAATTTAATATTTCCTGAATTTAAAAGTATTTCTATTATAAAAATGAATGCAACTTCTGTCTAACAACTTCCCATTAGTCTAAGTGGGATCTGCAATTAACATGCATTCTAGAGCTCAAATCCCTAGAGCTTGTGTGGATTTGAAGCAAAGCTGTGGAGTGGCAAAAACCATTAAAGCATCTGTTAACCATACCAGAAGGCTGCAATTTCAGAGAACACTAAAAGATCAGAGATACTCCCCATCATTCTGGAAAAAAAAAAAAAAAAAAAAAAAAAAAAGGCAAGCAGTCAATGGCCCCAAAATGTGAAAATGTGTAGAACTGTTATTTGGGGACAGCAAAATGTGCTAGGTAGATCAAAGCACAGGGGAAATTTTTGGATGAACTCACTTTCAGTAGCATACTAAGGGGCAGGGTGTGGAAAATAGTGGGAGAAAATGTGTATTTCTCTGAGTTATCCAGTTATATCTATAAAATGGTAAGTCCAGTTCAGAGTAGGAAAACAGCTAGTGGGCTGAAGCTGGTGGTATCTGGGAGGTGTTTTGATCAAAATGTTTTCCAGCTGTTGTGTGTTATCTGACCAGTAAAGAACACCTGGAAGGGTTTTCAGCACTTCTTATGTTAGTTACACCGGTCTGTAGTTAGTTTCAACTAACTTCCTTATTTCATTGTTTTGCTCCTTATCCCTATACATTGATGATAGGTCGTGCTCCTTTGCTCCAGCAAGTTCAAATGATTTAAGTGATCTCAGACCTGCAGTGTCTTTACACATGCACAGCAGAGTCTCAGATCCCTTTTGCTCAGCAGAAGTGTCTCGTCCATCCTACTGAGCTTAATTATTACAGAATGGAAAAAAAACTTCACTTGAATAACAATCTGAGGATTAATAGAACAGCCCTTTAGAAACAGAGAAAACAAAATTTGGAAGGATCTGTGAAAGTCAGTTGTATGCTGCAAGAGTACAGATGCAGGTTACAATAGTATGTATTTACCTTCTCCTGAAGAAAAAGAAGAGTAAGCAAAGAGCCCATATGAAACCATTCCTGTATTTGCTAATTACATATCTATGCAAGTAAAGCAATATTCATTGTGTTAAAACATTTAATTGTTGTCTTTTATTCTCAGTAGGCTGAAAGCATAGCTGTAAATTTCTTTCTTTCATGCACTGGATTTTTATGAAATCTTTCAAGCTGTTTCCTCAGTGCGAGGATCTCTTAAATGTGACTTCATCTCAGCTGAAATCTAACACTGTGTTCACATAAAAGGCTTTGGGCACAGTTACATTTAAATCCCATTGCACACGAGTCACACCTGAGTCTCTAACATGTATAAACTGGAAATACAGATTTCCCCACCTGGGAATTAGAACTGGTGTCATACATAGAAATGTATCAACCATGTAAAAGTGAAGAATGGATCATCACAGAAAAGTGCTCTTGCTTAGCAAGCTGAAGCAAGTTTATTGTAAGACCCCTGACCTGAGCAATAGGAAGAGCAAGTAATTACAGACAAAAAATGTGTAGCTATTTATGCACAGATTTTGCAGAATGCATAAGTACAGCAGTGGCATTTTGAGTAAAAACAAGGAGCCACCTCAGAGCTAGCAACATTAGGAAAAAGATCTGCTATTGTTGCCAAATTTGCTAAAAGTTATAAGCTTTTTAAAGAAGCCCATACTGACCAAAATTCAAGGGCTTCAAACAACAAATATGTACGAGAGCGCGTGTGTTGTAATCCTATTAGGTCAAATGGTATTATTGATGTTATTTGTTATTATTCCTATTACAGCAATTCCCAGGAAACCTGTCAAAAGTGAGGTGACACTGTGCCAGGCGTTGTTCAAATGTATAGAGTGACATGACCTTGCCCCGAGACCTTTCACAATCTAATTTAAGTCAAGGCCCAACAAATGACTGCAATCACTAAGAAAGGAAGCTGGAAGCAACAATAGGAATGCTACTGGAAAGCCATCATACAAGATTTGGATTATTTTTTTTTCCTGTGGGCAAGGTTATGTTTTTGTAGGACATTAATTTCTGTGGTTTTTATATGAAACTCGATTATCAGTGACCTGCCTGCACTGATTATCACATGCGTTTTCTTTATCTCTGTGGTAACTTCTGCTTTTACTTTACCTGTGATGACCTTTGAGAAGCTGCAACACAGGAAAACAAAAAAACCAAAACAAAAAAAAAAATTGTATCTGATTTCTTAAATTTAAAGTAGTTTTAGGGGAAAAGGATTTACTGGAGTAAAATAGAGTTATGTTTGTTTACACAGTAGATATTCGTAAGAAATATTAAGATTGGCATGAAGGAAGTCTGAATAGAAAAGTTAAAAAAAAACATTACCCCTTGTCCTATCACAAAATGCCCTTGTAAAAAGTCCCTCCCCAGCTTTCCCGTAGACGCCTTCAGGTACTGGAAGGCCACTATGAGGTCTTCCTGGAGCCTTCTCTTCTCCAACCTGAACAACCCCAACTGCCTCAGCCTGTCCTCATAAGAAAGGTGCTCCAGCCCTTTGATCATCTTCATGGCCCTCCTCTGGACTCGTTTCAAGAGCTCTATGTCCTTGTGTTGCAGGCCCCAAAACCAGACACAGTACTCCAGGTGGAGTCTCACTAGAGCAGAGGGGGAGAATCTCTCTCTCAACCTGCTGGCCATACTTCTTTTGAGGCAGCCCAGGACACGGTTGGCTTTCTGGGCTGCAAGCAGACATTGTCGGCCCATGTTGAGTTTCTCGTCCACCATCACCCCTGAGTCCTCCTCCAGACTGTTTTCAATCCATTCTCCACCCAACCTGTATTTGTCCTTGGAATTTCCCTGACCCAGGTGCACAATCTTGCACTTGGCTGTGTTGAACTTCATAAGGTTGGTATGGGCCCACCTCTCAAGCCTGTAAAGGTCCCTCTGGATGGCATCCCTTCCCTCAAGAATGTCAACCTCACCACCCACTTTGGTTCCCAGGACACTATTTTCATCAGTGAAATGAAGGAATATGTTCTTGATGTCAAAAGCAAAAAGTCTGCAGTCTGAACAGCAGAGGACTCCTCAGCAAAAGAGCCAGTGCACTGGCACTGGCAGGGTGGCAGCCAGGCTGCAGCACATCTCATACACTGTTCCTTTCCCTCTTTGCCTGCCAGGACAACAGACAGGAGATAGATCTTTCACACAGGTGCCAAAAGAGAGAAAAACAGAGAGTGGACAGTGGAGTGGCTTAAGATTTGCAGTGGCTGAAGTAAGCAAAGACTGAATCGAATGTCTACCTCAAAAGAGCTGATGGCTCTGGAAGGAGAAAAAAGACCTGTCCAAAGACTCATTTGTCATTGTATGTTGAGAGGAGCTCCAGAGATGCAGAGGACTTGACAGATGGTACATGTTTTTTTCTGTATTGTACACAAGTGATCTTGGTCAGACTGCTGGGACACAGGCATGCTGCTGCTTGCAAGCTGGGTGTGAGAGACTGTGACAGCATAAACTCAACTTGCTTTAAAACCTTGAAAATAAATGCATCTTTCCAATCCATAAGATCTTGCATTGAGCTTTGTTATGCTAATACCACTACAATTTTCAATACAGAAATTAAAATAAACACCAACAAAACAGTGAAGGTACTTGATGTGTGCTCCAGCAGCTGAAAATTATGTAAGAACAGAAACATACTTTTTTAGTAGCCCTCAAGGAAAAGACTGGTTACCAAGTGGTTTTCAAGAGGAACCTCTTCTAGTGAAGGTGGTTGCAGGAAATGTTAATAGCAAGCTTTCCACACCTTTAAACTGCCCTGTGTATTACTGAACAAGTGTATTGCATTATTTTAGTAACACCTTAGGGGAAAACATTTTTTTTTTTTATAATATCTATTCTGAATTGCCCACGTATATGAAATTGTGTATGACATGGACTGCAACAAGCAGTTTGTTAAAGGGATTTTAAAAATGAAATATATTGTTAGGTGGATTCTAGCTGAGAAACAAAATAGAAAACAGCCAAATACTACTGATGCTGTTAAAGCTGCACAACTGCTGCACCTTCCTCTGTCCTTTTAGCCCTGTAGCCCAGTGCATGAACTATTGCTATACCTCATAAGAGGCCACTGCCTTTGTGCTAGCTTTACACTGCCTCAGGATTGAAAGCTGTCAGGCTTGCTTGGTCTGATCTTGTACTGGCTTGTCTAGAGCTTTGTTTTAGTTTCATTGGCTGTAACTGCCTGACCAGGTGGCTGTGTGGAATTTGCTTTACTTTTGCTTATCTTTGTAGAGTATAAATATATTTTCTCCATAGAACATAATAACAAGTAGTTATTCTACACATAATGAAATATTTATGTCCCTAGATTAGTGATGTACTGTAGAGGAATACAAGCCTGGTATGATGGCAGAAACCTTGAAACTAGGGACACGAGATGCAATGTAGAAAAGTACATATAGGAGATGATGAGGAGAAGGACTCGACAGTGAAGGCCCAAGGGCTATAATTAAATAAATAAGAATCTAAGAGTAGAAAAAGCAGCAGATACCCAGAAGTGCAAGTACACCAGTCGAAACTATATTGTCATTCCAACATTTTTCTTTCTGTAAGAAAGTTATTGTATTTTCTTTTCTGTAATACTTAGATCCTTATTAATAATAACAACAATAATTCTTCACTATAATGTTAATATTTTAATTACAGCATTAACAATTTCTTAGCTTTACATTCAAGATGCATTTACTTTTTGCCAATGACAAGACTTTGAGCATAACAGTACCTTCAGGGAAAAAGGAAGGTTGCTATGCATTTGTTTCCATTTAGCACAGCACATGGACTTATACCACTGAAAACACCACCCCCTTAAAGCCTAGGACATAAAAAAGACTACATTCAGTCTAGAATGCTCACTTCCCTGTAAATAAAATTTCTTAATTTAAGTTTTACTCTGGATAGTGAAATTTAATTTCTTGGTTATCTACATATAAAACCTTAAGATACCGACCAAGGTTAAGTCCATAATAATTCCTTTAAGTTGTCTATTTCATTGGAACAACACTGGATTTAGATTGACACAACAAAGATCAGAGTCTGTCTCAATAACTTAGCATTTCCAGTTGAATAGCAGTATCAGTGATAGTGAAAGGGCAAAGGGGCCAGGTTACATAGAATATATTTCAGATCGGTTGGTATGAATTAACAAGGATGGGACTGTGACTGGAGGGCTTAATGCTTTCTCAATACAGCACAGAACTGTCTGCCAGTCCTCAGCTGGCACCCTTTAAATGTAGGGAGTGGAAGAGCATAGCTTCAAATAAATCCTGTTCAAGTACTATTAATTCTCTTGTCCAATGTTGAAATAAATATTATATTCTAGTTCAACTGCATGACTATGTTTTGCCAGTCTACTGACTTACAGAGCATTGGAACAGCAAGAAGTTTTCTATAAAATTCCTCTGAAATAGAGGTCTACATTTCCCTTGATTAAAATAAACCTTATTCAATATATGTTCTTTAGGATACCCTGAGTCTCCTGCTTCTGACAATGCATACAACCACAAAAGGTTAAATTACAGCAGTTTATTGAAAATAAAATATTTATTTTAATTCAAACAAAAGCTGACTTCATTAGAACTACTTCTTATCAATTTCAATGGCAACCATTCTAGTATTAAAAATATAGTAACAGAAGCTTTATTCCAATCTGTCTACTGGCAATGCCAGCTTCTGACAGTAAGATCTGTGTCTGTCACTCAACACACAGTCAAGTGAAGTGGCTGATCTGATCACTGGACTCTCTGGGTCACTCAGTCTGGATCTCTCTCATATTTACCCCCTCCTTGTCCCTCTTTAAACATACATTTCTTCCTCAGAGAATGCACATCTGGCAGCTTCAGTAGCTGTGTTTTACATTATCTGAGGAGGACTTTCCTCTTGTTGTCATTTTTGGGGTTTTCTTAGGGTTTTTTCAATTGTAATGGATTCTGGTGAAACAGCAATTGCAGAAATCTTCCAGCCTTCCAGAGGTCAGTGAAAACTAGAACAGTATTCCCACTTCATTAATGATTTCTGTAAGTGACATATCCTTCCTACAAGACTTCACAGACTTAAGGCTTGTGGTTGATTGTTAAAAAGGAGATTATGTAACATATTCTTGTTCAGTTTGCATGTTAAATCTAAGTAGCATCTTCTCTACATGAGATACCTTTTAGCAGTCACATAGGTACCACCTCTACCTCTGGTAGATCAGGTCTCAGATATACCTAACTATAGTAGTACAGGTTATTTAAATCTTTAAAGCAATCTTTTTGAACCAATGTGATTTGCTATGATGTTGGTCAACTCTAAATTAATTCCTTTCACACTTGTGCTTATCACCAAGTAGTTAGTGGAAAACTACCTTGAAAACCTTCTTTTCTTAGCTCTGATGTTTACTAAGGAAACCTTGTATTTATTAAACTTTTTATTCAAATCTAATAGATTACCATGAAAACCATCAGCAAAAGTGTCAAAATTATCAGCTGCAATATATGAACGTACTGAGCATGAAAGAGTAATAAGCAGACTTAATTTCACCTCTTTTCTTTCATACTGGAGAATTGGATTCTAGAAATATGCTGAAAGGTAAATTAAATTATTGAAATCTATCCCCTAATCAAAAACAACCAAAAATAATAAAACAATTAAAATGTAAAATATTTAATATACTTGCAAAGGGTAGAAAGTTAAATATTGTATAAATAATGTGAAGTTCTTAGTTTTATTCCTAATTTACCACCATCACGTAATTATATACAGTAAAAAAAAACAAACATAATGTAAAACTCCAAGAGCACCCTGCTGAGTTTTCACTCTGAGAAAACTTGTGAAATATGCTTACTACAGAAGGGCTGTCTCTGAGTGTTCCTCTGTTTTACAGCTACACACAGAATGCTTCATTCCAGACATCTGAAAAAAATCTAGCAGAAACTAATCTATAACATATTTTCCATTCCTACTTTCAAAGACTTTATGTCTACCTCCCAAACCCTGTGTGCTTGTAACACCTGGAAGTGAAAATACTTCAACATATCCTGCAGCCTATAAACAATTATTTCAGATGGTTTCTACTTAAAAAAACAAACAAAGAAAAACCAAAACAAACAAACAAGCAAAACCAGCAACAAACCAAACCAAAACACACACAAAACAAAACAAAATGAAAAACTACTGTGGGGAATAAAAAAAATGTGGAGACCAGAGAGTGAACCAAAAAGAGGAAAAGAAATTCAGAATGAGCAAAGAAACTAGATAACGTCCTGTGTTCTTAAAAAATAAAGGTTTAAAGCTCCTTAGTATGTGACAATAGGGAGAATACCTGGAATTACACTCTTCTCTGAAGACCTCCACATGGCAGCACTCCATCTCTGCACTCTGCACGCTGTTTGCTACTTCACTACAGTGCTAGCAGTGAAACCACTGACCCTTCTTGTTGATAATCTCTGGTGAAGGGCAAGGGTAACATGTCTTACTAAGGCAAGATACTTCCTTAGAGGAATGAGAAGTGGCAAGGTTGAATGGGTCAACGCAGCCCAGAGCCACTGTGAGAACTCCAGAACATCACCTCTCAGCCATCTGGGAAGTGAAGATTTCATTAAAATATTTAAGGGAGCTCAGTCCAAGTTTTTTCTCTCCTTCTACAACTGCTCTAAGATTACCAGTGAGAACTAGTTGAGAAGCAGCAGATTCAGAAACAAAGGGGAGACGAGGGCTTCAGTCCATCAGGGCAAGAGAACTGCATCTGGAACATATACATGCAAGAGTAAACAGGCTAAATGTCATCCAAAAGCAGGAACAGGGGGTCTGCAAGTCCTTCAGTTTTCCTCCTCAAGAAATAAGTCACATAAAACTAGGTGAGGAAAACCCCTTATACGTACTGAAGTCCTAATCTGAACTGGAAGCCAGCTGTTCAGTCCACTGCCCACAGCCACGTTTAGTCCAGGGCTTTGTCGTACCATGCCTGCCTCAGCCCATTAAACCTGACATTTTGCACACTCTCTAATTAAAATGCAAATGAAGGGATGAATTATGTAAAAAAAAGCAGATTATGCAGGTTAATTAAGAGGAAAACATACCTAGACCCCAAGTTTACTGTTAAGTGGATTTTAAACATAACCTGCTGACACAGCTGAACATGGAGTCTGGACACAGTATGGTGCTCCAGTGGGAAGGCCCTTGTTCTATAGCAAATGGTGCAATGTCCTCAAGGGAGTACTTCTATAATTGCCCATCTATTTAAAAGTTTGAGATAAATTAGTGAAGATGCATGTTTTATTCCTGCCTTTAAAATTCTGCCTCATTCTTCTACAACACACAGTACTGTGCCTCAGACTAGCTGTCTACAAATTTGCCCTTGAATAATGCATTTATAGTAATTTTACTTGTAGCTTCAGTGTATCCTTCCCATTTATAATTTTCAGCACTAATAATCAGAGCTGAGTAACCTGGTCTGCTCCTCAGAGCCCTTAATTGATCTCTCCTCCACAAGAGAAAATGAGAAAAAATACCAGCCAAAAAGAAAGCAGGTACATAGAATTACCTTACCTGTACATGTACAATGGTGGAAAAGAAGATGTGATGTGAAGGTGTGTGTTCAAAACCTGGAGAGGAACAAAAATAACATGTATGTGAAATACAGCTTCATCAGCTCTTTTCCAAGGTAGTATATCCCTGGTATTTAAGTAATCCATTTATAAGCACTGTGTCATGTTTAATTTTTAAATGTGTATTTGGAATTATAATGATGTTCCTGATGTGCTTTTAGTAAGCAAATGCAATGAGACCTTTCAAAAATGAGTTGCAACAAAACCAGCCCTCCAGAATTCATACAAGTGTACTTCCATTTTCCATTTTCTGGGTATAAGAGGAAGACAAGTTTAAAAGGGATTAGTCAAGGCAGGGAAAAGAATGCAGCCTGCAGGGAACTTTGAGAAAGGAGTTCAGGAGGGCAGATCTGAGAAAATGTTCCAGCACTCCTGCCTGTGTGAATGTTAGCTTTAATTGCAGAAACTCTGTTCATAAACTATGTCATCTGAAGAGTCATTTAATGCACTTTCATGCATTATACAAAGAGAGGAGAGATAAGATAATTGTTAAAATATCTAATAACTTGATTTGTAGTTTTGCTGCAGAAAACCTGTATAAGCTGGACAACAAATTCTGACCCAGATTTTTAAAGGCAGTTTACACACAGCTGTACTAATGCACAGACAGGTGCTTTTGAAAACACAAAGGCACCAGCTGCATCTTTAGGTTGCTAAATGCTTGAAAATCTGGCTTGTGGTTTCACTGAGCTGTGGAACCATCTGTAAAATGGGAAATAATCAGGTTCTCTTTTTCCTAGCTTTTGTCCGCTTAGATCTGTTCTTTCATTTGGCCTGCCTTCTCAGTATATATAAGCCACTAGTATGACAAATGTTTAATTTTAGTTGGTGCACCTAATCACAACAGAGAAATAATTAAATTCATAGAGCAAAAATGACTATTACCTCACCCCATCATACCAATATATTGTATAAGAAATTTAAAAAGTATTGGAAAGTGAAGCTTCTTGTATAATTATAAAAAAGAAGGAAAAATAATAATATGAAAATAATACTTGTTATTGGAATTGCTGCTTTGGCCTAAACTTGGAAAACAAGCAGAAAATGAGCATGGTGTGGGAGCACAGGATCATAATTAGTAGCAGCAAGTTTTATCTTCTACACTACTTATACAAGCACTTCAGTTATTATTGATCAAATAACTCCTTTACCAAGAGAACAGGAAGAGTTCCTAAAAATGGATTAAAGTTATTTTCTAGCTCCCAGCTGCTTAGTTTAATAACCAGAATTTAACTTTAAATAAGAACTTTCTTTCAATAACTTTCTTCTACTGTGCCTCTTTTCCCCAATAGTGAGAACGTAGACCAACCATCTGTCATCTTTCCTTACATTTCAAAATTACATTCTAAACTATCATATATCTTAATCTTCTTCACCATGTTCAGGCTAAAATTTTAAGAAACAATATCAGGGAACCTCCATGTCCATTGGTTTTCTGAAATAATTACACAACACAAAATATGTAGGAAAACCCATCTGAACAGGGAAGGAAGTGAAACCCCACGTTCCTTGAGAAAATTCTGACAAGTTGTTGATAAAATCCAGGTCTTGTACTTTGTAACTGGAATTGTTTTGCATATTTGTCATCTTACAATTGCCGCTGATGCATTTATACCCACTTGTGTTTAGAGGCAGGGAGGGTGTGAAAAAGTAGGTTAAGGGCTACCAGCAAAATAATAAACCATACCTGAACAAAATAATAGACAATGCCTGAACAAAACAATAATATGGCCAAAATTTTCAAGAAAAGTTTTCCGAGATCTTTAGAGATGAGAAAAGTACATTCTCAGAAGGACGATAAAGAGGACTGATGTATTAAAGAAGACTTTTATAGCAGAACCTATAGCATAATGCAGCTTGAACAGAAATCTATTCTCTATCTCTACACTAAGGTGAATATAAATATTAGGTGAGGAAAAGAACTATTTAAGATAACACATTGGAAAATACAAATACAAAAATAAATGTGTAAAATGTTTCTCAATTGAGGGCATTTACAGTTGTGGGAGGAGTCATGTTCCAGAATGTCATGTTAGTAGGTCAGGATAGTCTTTGAGTGTATTTAAACTGGGATGCCATTTGTCTCCATCAGCAGAAAACTGGATCCAGCACTCACAGTGCTGCTCCGCTCATAGGCCCAGTGTGCTGTGGTATCTTGGACTCTATACCACATTCTGACTAAATCCTAAAGAGCACTCGATATTGCTCAGAAAATTGCAGTAGGAAATCATTTGACATTTCTCATTTTTGCTTAGATCTGTATTTTTGTTACACTTTGTAATGTGAAAAGCAGTTGACTTTGGAAACTATTTTACAAAGTTTGTTCCCATTTGTTTCAGCTGTTTCATGTCACTAGGTGATAAACTAGAGCTCCCTGAGTTTTGGAGGATAAGAAGCAAAGCAGAGTTTTTAGCTGAACTTCAGCTGGCAGAATTCATCCAAAATTTGAAGTTATCAAACATATCAAGCAGATCACCCCTCGGCATAGGCGTAAATTCAGTGTACTTCAGCTCGTAGGTTAACCACTGAGCAATTCAGCAATGCACACCACAAAAACTTCACTTGTATCATCGAATCATAGAATCACAGAATGGTTTGGGTTGGAAGGGACCTTAAAGATCATCTAGATCCAACCCTCCTGCATTGTCAGGGACACCTTCCACTAGATCACACAGATTCCTCAACAGGCTGGGATTTCTGAGCATCCATGAGTAGCTACGTGAGTAGTGCAGGAGCAAAAGCAAAGATTTGCAGGTTTTCTAGTAGTGTAATAACGTGGACTCTTGAGTACAGTACAAGTCTCCTCTGCCTATGCTGCCAGGCAAATTGTGGCATGAATTCTGCCAGTGAAAGCCCAGCAGTGAAGTTGGGAGGCACTCCAGCAGGCTCATGCAGTGTGAGGCACTCTTTATCAAACACCACCACATTGTGTTGGAGAAACATTTACTCTTCTCAGGTTTCAAAATATTTTCCAGTGCCAGAAGGTATAAGTTTGCTATTATATCCAAATATTAATTGTTAAAACTGGAAAATGAAAAAAATGGGGATATTTTTTCAGGAAGACGAAAGGACTTTGATAAGTTTTTTCACTAGATACCTCCCAGTAGATATGAACATCATTAATTTGAGGAACAAATTGTATCTATTTGATGATGGGGGAATGGTCCCCTGCATCTGTGGATCACAGATGAGGAGTACACAAACACCATTAAAACATTAAAACATATTTCTTATAAAAATACTGCTTCCCAGCACCCAATTTCTGGATTCCAGATTTCTCCATTCGCAAATAGCTCTTCTCCCAGCTTCTTAGGAGGTCTACTTCTGTCAAGTATTATCTGTTCATGTTCATGTTCTAGATCTCCCCATGTCTGATGCGGTAGCATTAGACAAATGCAGCACATCTGAGAAGGTCATAAAAAGAAATAAATTCCTTGAAGCTTGTTTCCACCAGTGTGAAAATGCCCCTGGCTACAGTGCAGCAATGCCATATAGACTGCCTTTGAGATGTCACTTACTAGTAGAAGTTCAAAAGCATTCAAAACTTACAAACATTCAGTGCCTGGAAAGCAGAAACTTTGCTGAAAGCCAGACACTACATTTCTGGAAAAGCCATGAGAGAATGAACTCTGGTCCACAAGTTCTTTCTGAGGAGACGTTGAGTCAGAAGACAGTATCATTTGCTTTAAACGGACAATCCCTTTACACTAGTGATCCCTTCATATTCATTTCCAGTAATACATTTATATATATGTGAAACTTAAGAAAATTAATGGCTCATATTTGCAGAGATTAATATTTGGCACCCCATGAGAGTTCAATGCACTGACATTTTACTCCAGTCATTACCACTGACATGTGAGACATACTGGGAAACTATCTCTCCTCTGAAACAATATCTGTTGCTTTATTATTACTCTAGTTACAGCTGAAGCAGCGTGGTTTCTGACTATGAACAAGATGATAGCTGCATTACTAAATCCATTCTAAGACAACCCTGGGCCTGACACAGTGCTGTAGTTACACATAAATGATCTCACCATTCTTCAAAAGTTCCTCTTCTTCCTGCTAACATTCTTTCCAAAATATAATAAATACTACATTTGTTTGTCAAGAGCACGAGAAAGAAGATTTAACAGAAGAGAACAAGATTCTGTGTGATTAAATTTGGCAAAAGAGAGAAAATAGCTTTCATCCCAATAATAATCCTCCTTGCAGCAGGGATTCTCAGGTCTGCGGAAATCTTTTGACCTGGAATTTTAGCAGTCATTAAGTGACTTTACATCCTCAGTATCCACAGATATTCACTGGCTGTTAGCACTTTAATAAAATTGCTAACTTTAAAGGCCTGGTTTATTTCTTGGCTTCCTGCTGTCTGACAGCAGCAGTGAAATACTCCATGCAATTAACTCCAAGACCAAATATGAGTATACAGTGTGCACAGAAATACTATACTAAAAGCAGAACATAAGATAAGAAATACCAGAATTAATGTTCATGTTCAAGATTTTACCCAGGTTTTTCTCTTTCCCTGACACAAGGATTATTGATGCAGTTAAGACTCCATCAGTACATGATGAACTCTGAGATAATGAATAATGGGTTCCATTTTGCTTTTGTCATAGGACCTTGCCTTATTCAGGGCACAATGGGCTTCTGTGATTAATTGAGACTGCTCAGTGAAGAAACATATTTTCTGTAAGTTCCTGGCATATGCAGCTGTTTACTTCCTCCTTTCAGTTACTCAAGTTTGAGAACCTACAGTTCTTTGCATGGTTTTCATGTGAGCAAATATAGAAGCATCTTCAGCTTTTTAAATAAGTAAATGAAAACTAAAAATTGTGATTGAAAGACTTACTTTGGGAAAGACAAACAAACAAACATACAGCAAAAAAAAAAAAGCACTGTGTTGAAAGGAAGTTTAAAGCCACATTGAGGAGAGAAGTTTGTGTTGGAAGCACCTAATGTTTTATGTATGCATCCATAGATAAAGTTCAGTGATAGCAGAACCAGCCCTGAGGAAGAGCTTGAATCAATCACTCTAATGGAAAGAGCCAGAAATTTGAATCGCCTCTAGTACAGTGTGAGATCAAGCACATTTGTGCTGAACCTTGATGTAGTAGCTGTCATCAACACGGACATTGCTGCATGCCTGGAGAACATCAGCAGCTCGCTGTACTCCTGTTCTAGAGCATGAATCAAAGGAAGACTATTTAACCTCAGATGAAGCTAACATACCCATGTTGGTCACCTTAACCTAGTCACATAAATCTAAAAGAAGATAATCAACATTACAGAGGAAGGCAAGTCAGCAGGGAGCTTGAACCCATGTGTATGCTTTCAAAACTAGACAGTTCCCACATGTTCTCACATCGTGAGAAACACAGCAGCTTCACACATCCACCTGTCTTTCTTTTTTTAGAAAAGTAGCTTGTACAGAATATAATACTTTGTACTGCTGCTAAAATGCATTTATTGAATAAAAATTTAGCCAAATCTAGCCATCATCACAGATACAACACTGAAATTAACTGATCCATTGTCAGAAAGTCTCTGACACTTTATAATTAATTTTTTAAATCTCTGCTCTGTGGAGTCTTTCTTTTCTACAGAACAGTAACTCTGGGGAAGTACTGCTTGGAACATGAAGTACAGCTGATGTATTCACTGTATATTAGTATATCAAGTGGCTTGGGAGCATCAGTTGTAACTTTTCCAAAAGTTGAAAAACAGAAAGAAACCATATATAAGATTTACTGTAAGTAACTATTTCAGTGCATGTCAGTCAGCTTTGGCATAACAAAGTGAAGTAACATAAGAGGGGATATGAACATGAACAAAAATGTGCTTAAAAAAAAACATTCCCCATACCTTTGCTATTTTTTTTTAATTTGCTGTATACTCTTAAAGCCTGGCTTTCCTAATCAAAATGTAAGATTTAATAAAAGCTGCAGCTGAACAGAACAAAATTACAGCACTCTCTAATATCGCAAACATAATTAACTTTGAATTATGTGAATTAACCATGCCTGACAAATTATCATTCAGCTCTGAAATTAAATTCTTTCATACCATTAGATTTGTTTGTTAAGCTCAAGTAGGCAAAAGTAGTATTTAATAAAGTAATAACGATGCTTTGCTGAGAGTGTTTTTGAGATATATATGAATTTATCCAGAATAAATCATGGAAGGGCTATTATTAGCTCATTTACAAATAGTATATAACACTGGATCTGCATAGTAATATTACAGAAAAGTTTTAGGTCACTACAGGACACTGAGAGTCTCTTAAAACTTCTTTTTCTGATTACCTCTTTAACTTGATCTGGTAATATTGTTATTTAGCTATATATGCAATGCACAGCATAAGTATGTTCAACAGAACACAGCTCTCCACTCTTAAAGTGTTTATAACCTCACACAAGTGGGCAACTTGGCCCAGCGGTTATTTCTAACAGTATACTGCACTGAGTTGTAGTCCTGCAGTGGTTGGCTACATCATTTTTCACCCTCCTCCTTCAGACTGACCATTTGATTGATGGTTACCATGTTCCTCCTTCTTTCTCCCTAAACTAATATTCACAAGAGAGAAACTTTGCGGTGTTTTGGAAACTTAGATCTCAGAAGTTTAAACTAGGACAAACAACAGGAGAAGAATTCTAATATATCTTCTGAAGGCTTCTGATAAGCCGCCTGCGTTTGCTTACTAAGCCTAATACCAATTGAACCCAAGAAAAGTGCTTTTCCCTTAAGATAAGGGGACATGAAAAGTAGCAAATGTTTCAGAGAAGTGTTCCCATATTCATTCAGTTGCAATCTTGTAAAATAACAGAACTAGATGAGCAGAAAAAGTTAATTGGTGGTATTACAAAAGTAACACCTCTTCCGTCTGGAAGAGTTTGTGCTACCGAACCGAACTTAGTAAATTTCCTGTCCCAAAAGATTGATGATAGCCATACAGAAATCTGGCAGCCGATGCTTGCAAATATTTCCGACAGCTACTCTACCAAAAAAAACCATACAGCTTCATGTTTCAAAAGCACTTCATGCTCCTGAATTTTGTTACGTAAAATTCTTGGGAGAGTCACAACGATTAGCCCTATTCCTCAAGAACTGTTGAATCCCACATCCTCTCCCCCATGTTCAATAACCAATTCCTTTTATCTCCTCACTTGTGACTAATATCACTGTTTCTGATTTGTAGTTAAGGAAGCCTTCCAGGAGAGAGTCTGTCTGGAGCTGCATTATTCCCAAAAGAGTGTTGAGAAGTTTCTGATGCAAGTATCATTCAATTCCTTTTTGTATCTTTTCTGCACCAACTGGCACTAAAGGGTGGGGGTAGGGCCACAGCACTGACCATGCTTTCTCCATTGGTGAGGCATCCAGTGCACATTGCCACTGATCAGTAACATGGGAAGGAGTTACTTCCATCTTCCGGAGGCTGGAGATCTGGCAGAGTATCCCAGAGTGTCCAATCACATCTGTGATTTACATTTGTCAAGACAGGCAACATACAGGTAAAGTGACCTCTGTGACAGTACTTTGTGCAGAATTCTGTTACAGTTTTGACACCATTTGCTCTGCTTTTTCAAATATTATGTAGAAGGCCTGATTTGATGGAGTAAAAATGAAAAGCTCTCTATGCCTTTCATTTAGGGGTTTGGCTCAATGACTTCTTTCAGGGTACAGTAATGAGCCAGGAAAGCTACTGTGCAGCTTAATAGTGAAAGAACTGCACTTTTTTGCTACTTGTTTTTCCCTCCACCTAACACTGGAAGGCTCTTTCAGATTTTCTTTTTTAATCTTGTTCTGTAGATGATTACTTAAGCTGATCAATTTGAGAAACCTGCTTCAATCAAAAAGGAGCTAGGAAAGATGACCATAAACAAATAAAATTAGCAAGCTGGGTTTTTTTCTAAATCAACCAACTAGCCAACCCTTAAGAACTTGGGTTTCTTGCCCATGCTGGTTGAAAACATTACGTAAGTAATTTAAAATAAGTATGCATACACCTAAAAGAGATCCAGAAGGAAAGGAAACAGTTATACTTCATTTTTTTTTTTTAATCAATCTGGAAATAATAAGAGTGAAATCTGAGTTATATGGCAGAATTACTTATTTCCATCCATTCAGAGTTCCCTTTTCAAAATTCAATGGGTTGGCTAAAGCAAGAAGTATTCACCAATATTCTAAATTATTGAATATATTGGTCCTAAGTAATTGGAGTGTAATAGCAAGAATTTACCTATTTGGATAGGTTCAAACAGCAGAATTTAATGTACAGAAAAAGAATCATATACAGCTTACTTGGCAGATAATGATGTTGTGTCTTTCAAAGTTTCATACATCTGGGTTCTTCCTGAAGTTAAGGGCAGTTTATGTTCACAACAACTTTTAAGGAAAATAACATATGTAACTCGTTACTGCTGTTGCTTCACTTCAACTAAAACCCATCTACACTGACACTCCCACTCCCATCTGAATTAAAAGAATAATTTAAACTTTCTGTTAGAAGGATAGGTCAGGAACTCTAATTTGGAGTGATTTTCAAATAGCACTGAAGGACACCAATATCAACAGATTAAGTTAGACTGGCCAAAACAGATTCTGAGCACTTTTGTGATTTGATTTACTCTATGTTCATGGATATCATCAGAGACATGCAGAAAGTATTTTGTCAAAGACAGATAATGTTCCAGCCTGAAATAGATCAATGGATTGAATTTATTACTGACATAATTTCGTGTTTCAGGTAAGAAAGATAAAAGGTAGATGGCTAATTGCAGGAACACCCATCAGTATTAATGCTGAAGGAAAACATCCATAATGGAGTATTTCTGAGCACAGTGGTCAATGAAAAAGTATTTCCAAACTTCTAAAAAAGACACCCTTTAACTAGTCCTGAAAATGGCTTTCTAAAATTTAACAACTAAACTATTTTAAATTCACATAATGCACACTGATATCTTACTAATAACTAGAGATATATTTCTGGTATAAATATATATGGATATTTCTTACTGAGTATCACAGGAATCTCATTTTTTAATTATTTTTTGCCATTTCATTTACTTATTTAATAACATTTTCCTGTAGCTGGCTAAAGTCCGCACCTTCATAAAGTTCTGCATCAAGGGTATAGGGTAGCTGAGTTTTCATATCCAGCAAGGAACGTTTTAAAATCTTTGCTAAACTTGTTTCCCTAAAGCTACCTGCAGCCCTTCTTATATCTATTGCTTGGTACAGAACAGTTGAAAAATAGAACGCATACCTTACCATGTTTTTCTGATCACATTTTGGATCATGTTGCCTATGGAAAGCTAAAACTAGAGTTGAGTGGGGAGATGTTTTTAGAAATTCCTTCTCCGATCTCAAAAGGGACTTGTGAATGTCAGACATGCATCAGGCAATTTAAATTGTTCACAAAGAAGCCTAGGACACCTTTTTTGGTAAAATCACCAGGATTCTTGGGTAGGTTAACTAACTCCCATAACCTCTATTGAGACTTGTAGAGGTGTAGAGGTCTGAAAGACAGGAAGGTAGAGTCTTCTGGCTATTCAGAATTATAGGTGGTTCCTTAGAACAAAATATATTTCCAGTCTTCTGAAACACAGGTCTCAGCTGGGGCAATGACCAGTTAAGTCACAGCAGAGTTCATTATCACCTCTATGTGGGGGTAGGGTTATTAGGGTGGTATTAGACTTGGTTACTTCCTCAGCTTCTTTTCAACCTAATTTATTCTGATTCTGGGTTTTTGATCCTCACACATTACAGAAATAGCCATGTTTGCCAGCAAATTTCAGACCCAGATTTAGATGCAATAACTTAATTTAGATGCCAAATTGAATACTGCAAATAATTTTGCCTTCTATTTTCCGAGTCTTAAGAGGCAATAAGTAAATTATAAGAAAAAAATTAAATTACAGATTCACCTATTACATGTGTAGCTCAGCCAAAGCACAGCTAATTTAGGCACTGCAATTATGTAACTGATGGACAGCTAAGAGATGTTGAGGTACTTGTCTCTTTGTCGAGAGTATAAGTAAACATCTACAGTTACTAAGGTCCCAAGCAGACAAATAATCAATTAACTTAGGTCTTCCATTTCCACTTTCTCAGAACTTTGCTAAGAAGATGGGGTCTGAATTTTAAGTTTTTTCTTCCTGAAGAAGAGACAAGCTACTTTTCCCAGTAATCTGTTATGTCCACCAGAGTGAGATACCTTGTGCAAGCAATGCTTTGGGTTTGGTTTTTGTGGTTTTGGTTTGGTTTTTCAGATGGATGCTCTCTGAATGACAGAGATGCTGAAGGCAAACTCCAACTAGGAGCTGACAAAATTAAACCCTGCTCTAACTTACCTCTACGACTCAGCCATAAGCAGGGTAACAGCTGCTCCCTGGTCTGTGTTTGTCCCCAGATGATTGACCGTAAAATGTGTGAATAACCCCAGATGCAGTGATAAACGATGAACAGCTCATGAACACCAGGTAAAGCACAAGGGCCACAAAAGCATGATTGCTCATGCCTAATACTCTTCTGGTCCCCTAACGTGTTGTCTACCAGGAAGGTGGACTACTCTGACTTCCACCATGACACTCACACACACTCTTTGGAAACTGTCTTTCTGGTCTAGGAAAGTAGGCACAACTGGATTGCTGCTGGGAAGCTGTCAGAACGCTGATGCATAAGACACTCTTAGACAGGATTTATATAAGAAGAGATTACATCTTTTGTGCTCCTTAACATCCTGCACGGATTCCTGAGCGATCACACAAGGCTCACTGACTTGGAACCCGTCAAAATGTAAAATATTGACAAATGTCTGTTAATAATATTTTCCTCTCACCAGAACTTCAAAAGTTTTAAGATCAGTTAAAATTATGAGATATGGCTCAACACTGGAAAGAGGCAGACAAAAAGGAAGGGAGGGTGTAAATTCTGGCATGGGAGGATTAACGAACAATGGACAAAATCTTTTTTAAAAATTTAATTGTGATAATACTCAAACTTATTTCAGATACTATAGCAAAGATCAAATTCTTAAACATACTAAGGCTGTAAATAACAGACCAGGATCAGAAAAATTTGAACGTTTCTAGTGAAAACTTCATTGCAATCAACACAGTCTTGCAGAAGTGCCAGAGATTTTCCTTTTTTTCTCTCAGAAGTGGTTCATCTGAAAGCTTTCAGTCAGAGGTAGAAAGCACCTTGTAATTAACAGTATGCAAGTCTTGCTAAGCACATGTAAGTTCAACTTGCACCTCACTGCTGAATGGAATTTTTTGAATATTTTTGAAGCTATACTAAGAGAAAAACAGTTCACAAAAGCACTCAGATCAGAGTGCATTGACACGAATAAAGCAGTTGCGAATTGGAGCTAAAAATCTATTAAAGAGCAGCTAAACCCCAGCCAAGGCATATTTTGAGTATTCTGTTCTGAATAGAGCCTGTCACATATTTCTGCCTTTTTGTTCAATGATGGTTTATTTTTAAATTATCTTCCAAACAGTACTGAGGTTTATATATGTCAAACCACAAAACAGAACAAAACACCATGTGCGTTTGCATGCTAATGAACTATAATTACATAATTATTAGTATTATGCAAAACAGAAAAGCAGATGTCTCTTTTTTTTTTTTTTCTTTTTATAAATAAGAAAGCATTTCTGAGAGCAACTCTAAGTTTGTGTGAAATGGATAGGGAGCATCTCATGTATCACCTCTGCTTGTAGAGCATCTGTAAGGATTGCTCTGCAACAAGACTTCAGACTTTTCCCTTAAGGTAAGGAAAATAATGTGTGTGACTTAAAAGAGACTTAGCTAACTCTACCTAGCTATGAAGTCTCAAATCACAAAGCTTGGGAAGAAGAAGAGGCTGGAATTGACACAGAGTTCAGCATCAACACCATCACCACAACAAGCACAAATGCTGTTGAAGAAGCTCCAAAAAGGCTGTAAAACCTAAGAAAAACTGGAGTAACATATACCTTAATACATTTTCTCCCACAAAAAACAATAAAGTACACTTAGGGAAAGAGTGTAAGAATTGGGCATGGACTGTATGGTAGTGCTGACATAGTCTCCCACTTCTCAGAAATCAGGTATTTAGGAACAATTAACTGGAGATATCGATATTCTGAAGAAGTCTCTTGTTTCTGGTAGAAACTCCTCAATCTTTCTTTCAGTTGAGTTGCCACTTGTAGAACATCTGAAGACCTGTATGTTTACCCATAAGTATGTCACCTCAGGAAGCCTTTAGAGATATGATATACTTTTATTTTCTAAAAACTCTACTTATTCATTTCCCACCCTCAAAGTTTTTCAAAATCCCATTTTCAATATTGTTTTTACCATACAAATCAGACCTTCAACACCACGTTCCTCTTCTGTTTATGATGTCTCCACTCCACCACCTCCCAGTTCCCATAACAGGACATCAGTCCTTCCTCTCTCTTGCCTCTTTACCATCCTTTTGTAACACTTAGATTCTGCTGCACATCCCTCATCACATTATTTTTAGTACAGTCATTTGGTTTCTGCATATCACCATCCTGATGCCTGATTTTAAGCTCTGTATCTGTTGCTCTGACACCCTAATTGTAGCTTGACATTCCATCATCCTGTCCCCTTACTGTTCCTATCCATAGTTTCTTCCAAAAATTTGTGCTCTTTCTCCACTCTGTCCCCTAAACCCTAGGTGTTGGGTTTTTTTGTTGAGCATTTTCTTTTATTTTTGTAGCAATTTATCAGGGACTATCTGACATAGGAAATTAAACTCTTGCAAAATGATTGGCAACTTGGTCTGGAATACTAAGTCTTCAGCAATCTCAAACATAGGAAACTCTGCCTTTAATGAATATTACTTCATCTCCCATTTTCCTTATCACCTATTTGAGAATTTATAGGGTTTTTTGTTTTGTTGTTTGTTTTTTTTTTTTTTTTTCCGTAGATGTATTTCTCTCAGATTTGAAATAAAAGTAAATAAATAACCCAGACCCACAGCTGGTATAAACCCAAAATGTCCTACTGATGGTAGTGTAGCTGTTCCCATTAGTACAAAGTGGGGCCCACATCACTGATTTTCTAATTGTATTCATAGACCCAAGAGATTAAATCCAAAAATCTGTATAGTCTTGATGCTGCCATTTCAGTGTTCTCTCTCTATTTAATATATTGAAGTTTCCTAGTGAGTTTATTTGCAGATCATTTCAACTGTAAACAAGTAGAGGTTTCCCAGTGGGCCCACTTGCACAGTATTTCAAATGGGAAACACATTAATTGGCCTATCAGTAGTGTAGTGTCTAATCTAGTAAAGAAAAAAATCCAGTATCAAATATTTGCCTCATTTCATAGTAGTCTGCAGTCTTAATACTCAATAACAAATAATGAATTTTCTTTTTTTTTTTTTTCCCAAAATACCAATTTTAGCAGTTGGAAAGCCATGAACTCACCCCAAAAGTCTTAGGAAATGCGTGTTTCTCTCAAAAATAAATGTCAATATAGATACTGAAGCTTGAAGCTTGAATAATAATAAGCAAACAAAACAGGGACAGGAGTTTCCTCTTCTATCACCTGAAATCAGAAGTTATTTGCTTCAGAAATGTAATAACAAAAAAGTACTCAAGGGAGAGCTGTGTGTTCTTCAGCACTTCAGGATCATATTTCAGATTAAAGGGTTTAATTGAGAATCACCTTTCAAGTGTGACAAGTTCCATGACACAAATAGTTACATATTAAAATTCCACTTTTGGAATCATTATGGCCACTTGATTCTTCAGTATTCCAAATTTGCAGCATACTTAAGATTACATGGAAAAAAAAAAACATTATATCTATTAAGCCTTTAAAATAAGTACTTCATATATGAGCAATATTTAGCTTGCACAATCCTTGCAAATCCTTCTCTTTCCTACTTTTTAATTTCTCATAGATATGCCTTCATATGCCTGGAATGAAAAATTAAACAAAAAATGGACATTACCACTTTCTTCTCTTTTCATTTGTCAACAAGTAAATGTCAGACTCCAGATGACTGGGCTAATATTTATGCACATTTCCCTACCATTTAGAAAGCTGAGATCTCAAAGTATTTCCATGGTTTTTGATATAAAGGTCAAGACTAGATTAACATAATGTTTCACTCATGTAAGTAATCTAAAAGTGATGCTCATGTTATACTTATTTTTCCTCTAATTAACACATAGAGTAATTAATTTTTTTTAAGTTTTGACTAAATTTTAGAATTAAATTGTTCTGTTGGCCAAGTGATTAGTAGCTCTTAGAAGAAAAAACTGTGTACACTTCGTAAAGATACAATCACATTTTAAATGTAAACAGTCTGTTGGGTTTTTTTCACTTAAATTACAATGAGGCCCAGCTCTATTTTCAAATCAGAAGGCTTATTTCCAAATAAGAACTTTCTGCACTCAGTTGCATTCTGTATGCACCCATGAATACCTGTTGTCTAACTGGATACCTTAAGACATCTTGCCTAGCTTTCAGCTGCCACTCCAGAAGTGCCTGGTTCTCACAGTAGACCTATGTGACCTCTGCTGGTCTCACATAAGTGTCTTAGGTATCCTAGTGTGTGTCTCCAGTGGCTCTGTCTGTATTTGAGTCACCAAATGAATCTTCTCATGTTGGAGAGTATTAATTCACTGTAAGTTACCTCTCAGTGCAACAGAATGCATGTTCATGTATTTGAATAGCACCATCCTTTGCCTTCCACCTCCCTTTATTTAAACTCATCAGATGAGAGATTATGAAAACGTCTCTATTATAGCTACTGCTTTTTATGCTATAGCTGAATGGTGATTTCTGCTATTGTGTTATTTCTATGGAGATATTATCCATCTCTATGGAGATTCTTAAAAAGTATTTTGGACAATGATTAAGTACTTTTGATAATCCAGGTTTAAGTGAATAGCACTGAACATACAATTACAGAGAATATTGAACCAGTGATTTATAACATTGCATTTTTCAGTACTTTTTGTGCACATTATTAATGCTTCACAAATTTTTGTTGATTTGTTGAGCTACTGTCCCACAGTGAGCTAATATTTTGACTGTGATTTGCAATGTTGTTGAGGTATCTGCCCAAGCAATAAGCTATAGCTTTTAAGAAACACATAATTCAGAGGATTTTTTTCTCATGTACCCAGTTCATCCTTCTAGGCTGGTGCAGCAGGAAATTCTTTTAACCATATTTTCCAGATTTGTTTTTTTTGAAAAAACATTTTCTTTTCTCCCTTTTTTTTTCCTTCCCTCTCAGCTTTCTGTCTTACCCAGTTTCTAATCTATGTCAGCATTTTAATTTCCATTCCATGGCTATTGACTTTTTCATTAACCACAATAGCCATGAAATTCTGACTGTATTCAGTTAAGCAGTGTCTAATTCTACAAGAAGGCCCATTAACTTAGATGAGATCAGTTGCAAAGCAAAGTTGTCATAAAAAAAAAAAAGTAGGTGTAGCAAAATACGTCTTGAGATATACACCAGAACTACATTCTTGTTTGTTTTACTGTAACACAGTAGATTAACTGTTTCAAATGCATAACTTCTGGCCTTTCTATCACATCTGCCCAGTTTTAGGAGGTTTCTGGGGAGAGCAAATTGTGAGAGGAGAATGGAATATTTTATATTCAATCTGGGATTGTTCCTCATTTGACAAGCCATTAAATAAAGATAAAATAATTAAATAATGAAAAGGAAAAAAATATTTTTCTGTACACTGTTGAAAAGTTCATAGAGAAGAGTTGGTGTAACTACCTATATAACTGCATGTAAATCCAGTAGGTACTGTCTATAAAATATTATACTCGATAAAATTGTTTTTAAACATTACCAATGAACTTTTTGCTTACATTGCTCAGCATACTGGCAAGATTAATACAGTTCTTCAGTAACACAGCTAGAGATTTAAAGCAACTGAAATGCTTAAAGTCCAAGTAAGCCTCAAACACCTTTCTTTATGCACGGAGAAAGTGCATTTGTAAGTGATGTACCACAAAAGTATTATGATCACTTGAAAGTACTTGAACAAAATATAGCATAACAAGAGTCAAAAATCAAATTGCTTTTCCTTCTGCACATTAATCCCTTCCAAATACTGACAAGGTTTCATTTCTTCCCACATCTTCTTTTGTTCAGACATGCAGAAATCAGTAGCAGAAACTATATTTAAAGTGTGCTGTCTGATCTCTCAGACACTGCTGCTAGTGAAAAAAAATACCTGGGTACAAAGTTAATTCCCATTTGTTGGCACTGAACTGAAGTTAGAATAGCTATGGAGAGAGGCCATAGCACACAGGTGATGTGAAGATGTTACCAAATTAAAACTTCAGTCTGTTTGGCAACACTCGTTTATATTCTTTTGTATTGTCCATGGTCATGAGGCATATTTCCATCTGAAAAGAAAAAAAAAAAAAAAAGATGAAGATCGGGCAAAAATAGCACATTGCTAAGTTACTTTTTTGCTGGGACCATTTTATTTCAGGAGCTATATGAACAACATCGATTGTCACCTCTAGTAACCAAACAAATAAGGCCAGATTCAGACTGCTTAAATTCTGCTTACATTCTTCTATTCATACAGTTAATTTTACTCTCTTAAGGAAGTCACTCGTCTCCTTGATGATGTGCATCCATACGGTCTGTCTGGAGTGGATTCTGCAGTGAGCTGTTCTTTAGACCGTGTCAGACTTTAAAGAAAGTTGCTGTTTCATTTCCAGAAGACACTGGTAATAAGCAGGGAGCTGCCATTGAGCCAGACAAATAGTAGACTTGTAGATCCAGAGGTTTCACTGCAATTTAATCTGTGTAAACTTGACTACTACAATGGCTACAAGGATAATATCATTAAGGATAATAATACCAAGCAAAATATGTTTTCTGTGGTTATCTAAACAAAACTTCATGCAAAACATATTATTCATTTGTCCCACAAAAACAAAGCATACAGTAATTTTTTTTATTCCTCCCTGAGGTGGCAGGACTCAGTTAAATACTTACACAAGGGTCAGTCAAAACTGACAAACAATTAACAAATTAAACATGTGATTTTGCTGTGTACAATGCCCTAGTTAGAAATTGGGAGATAATTTTCAAGGGGTGAAATCATCACACTAAATCCAAGGAAAAGTGTAATTTTTCCCTCTCTCTGAGGCCACAGCAGCAAAATCAATTTTAAAGTGACATTTGTAGCCTAACACATGCAAAAGCATGCTTACTTTCATCAGCACCTTTGCTTTCTAAACCTGCCCTTCCTTTTATCATTTCTTGGGTATATCACATAATTGCCCAACTATATCTGACTGAAATGTAAAGAAATAAAAATTATTCTTTCCTGGCACTTATAAAAGCAGGTAATAGCTATGGATGTCAGGCAGATCTCCCTAGGTAGTAGAATACAGATCCCCCATGCAGCCATGACAACCCTAGCACCAGAATCCAAATGTATGTTAGACATGCTAATCTACATGGATTGGACATGGATATTTGAGGGCAAACAAAAAGGCATTTTCTGTCTAACCCAGTTTTTCACAGACCGAAGTTTTCTCTAGTATTTTCTTAATTGAGGAGCTAACTTCTGTAAACTTTGGATAAATTTTTTAGAAAGCATTGAAGGTTTATAGAGTCCTAAAATGACATATAGCAACTTAGAGCCTTCAATATGAAGTGGTCAACAGTACGTGGAAATGTGACCTTCTGTATTCAATTAGCTTCTATTATTGATTATCTATATTATTTTCTATTAAAATTTAAGTCATATGCTAGCCAGCTTTTCAAATACTTCCCTTAGGAACAGTAGTGCAATTCATGCAAAAAAGATCACAACTAACTCACTGATATCCTTGTACTGACTATCCATGTACACTGATATCCCCTAACAATCAATCCCATGGATTTATATTTCTACTTATAAGGAATCTCTGGATTTTCGTTTGGGGGAAGAGTGAGATGTGGACTTTCTTTGTACCTTTTAAAATTACTTGCACAACTCTTTAAATGGTACAACCATTCTTCTCATTTATTCAAGCAGAAAAGCTTTTATCCAAGAAAATGTGTGTACTGAACAAGAATAGAAGGACTAAAGGTGTAAGGTACACGAGTCTTTCTTCCTTTGCCTTGAAGCTTCATGTTTCACCACTGCTCACCTCCCAGCCCTTTTCCAGCGTACAGAAACAGGATTGCCAGCTACCACTAAAGGTCACAGAACTCTGTTCCATTTTTCCTTTTTTACCTAGTGACATGTTTTTCTGATTATAGCATTTTTCCTACTAAGTCTTATAACTGCAGACTTAATAGAAGTCTGAGCCAAACAATATTCAGTATTAATGCAAGACCAGTCATTCAGAAAAAAAAAAGGTGAAACTTATTGGGTTTTGTATGATGTAATTAAATGCCAAACACTAAGTTTTGTTTTTAAAAGATTAAAACATGAGGCATAAGACTTAAACTTGAGGCACGTTATGTTAAATAACAGTGTTCGATGTGGAAAGCTCAAAATATAGTCAGATATACGATTGCTTTGAATAACTTGATTTGAGTTATGACTGTATCACAAGCTGTATTATCTGAGTCAAAGCAGAAACTGACAGAACTAAGCAGAAAATGAGGTCTGGAAAGAAGTTACATCTCCTAGGGAATTTCAGCCCAGGGATATGTACTAGGTGCTGCTGTCTGCCACAATCAGAACATCCACGAACTTTCTAAATACTACACAAAACAATTTATTAACTAAAAATTAAGGGAGAAGCCTGTGTATATATTCATCTGTCTTTCAGCTGTCAACCTCAGATGGAGTAAGAGAATGGTCAATCTGGAAGTCACTAATAAAAAATTAAAAGTGGAAATATAACTAATGTATTTAGAAAATAGATCCAGTCAACTGATTTGATGTCATTTCTAGATTAAACAATCTTCTCACACACAGACGATAGTTAAATGTTGTCACGACCCGAGTAGAGCAACTCAGGGAGATTCAGATTGGACCCTCTTGCTTTCTAAACTCCTTCTCAGAGAGGAGCCTGGGTGTGGCTGGATCCAAACTTTGTCTCAGACCTGGCCCTTCCAGGGAGAGTGATTAAGATGTCCCGGTCCGAGGAAATGCTCAACTGTCCGATACCCCCGATCAGATTAAGGTGAAACGACACTCAAGGTCTGTATTTGAATATTAGGTTTAATTAAAACTACAGAAGGAATACGGATACTTCATTTATTAGCTTAGGTTGCACGATCATAAAGGCTGACAATTAGATCACAAGAGTACAATACATGCATGTTTAAGCTGCACAACCCGAGAAAAAAATCGTGGTTAGGCCTTGCATTACTTAATGATGTTAGGAAGGAAGAGAGGGAGTGAGAGTAGGAGAAGACAACTTTAGAGAGATAGGTAACACAAAATCACCAGTCCTGGATCCAGCGTTGGGCCAGCCAAAGGGGGAAAGTTGGTATCAGTGAGGCTCCCCAAGCCCAGCATTGCAGCCCCCTGTTCTATAGGCCTAGTTTCCTTCTTTTGCAAGGATGAGCAAGCGTGCTTGAGTCATAAGCCTGAGCAGCTGGAGTGGACCCCCTCCCCCTCTGCCCCTCGATCCTTATCTGAATTGCTGTACATGCAGGCCGCAGGCCATAGGCAGCCATCAGCGCTGTCTCCATCCTCTCAGTCAGGCCTTTTGGGATGCAAATGAGACTCTGTTTAGGGGTTACAATGGGGTTTCCAGCAAGTATAGGTCCTGAGGGCTGGTCCCTCACAAATGTAAATTACCACATGACATTATGATAAATAAAGTATAAAGATGTACAACTTCAACATGACACAAGACGATCCTATCTGGATGGTCCCTTGCAAGCAATTTCAAGCAATCTATCATTACATGATTTATTAGAGATTGGCCTACTGAAGTCCAACACATTTATCTGCCATACACTATCTATTTTTCTTCAGTAACTTAAAAAAAAAAAACACAAAAAACCCAAACAAACAGAAAAACCAAAACCAAACCAAAACAAACAAACAAAAACCCTACCCAAAGAGACAATACTACTTGAGTTTGCAACTACTAAGAAACAAGAGCACGTGGCATGCTTGAACTGGCACATGAGCTGGGAGCAAGAAAATAACATACTCCGGTTGACCACATCTAGATGCAAAGTAGTCTATGTATTAGTTAATTCATTGCTGAAGGCAGTCTTACAAGCCCAGCAGGTTAATAATGGCTCAGTTGAATATTTTGCCTTAAATGTAGCACCACTGGCTAAACAGGGAACATGAGGTGGAAGTTCAGTGATTAACAGGCAACACAGGATTTGCATGCAAGGTCCCGGCCAGCTCCAGACAGATGAGTGATGGGTGGCTGAGGTAGTGGTTGAAAGCCAAAACTCATTTCCTCAGTTCTTACATGACTACCACAAGGTCATTGTTATGCATCTTTATGCCAAAGTTCTTTATCTCAGTTTCGTCTACACTGCAGAAAAGTTTCAAACTTGTTATTCTGCAACCTAGCACAAACGATGGCTTGGAACAAAGGATGTAAGACACACGTTCTTTGTAGATATAAAGAAAGTAGTCATCTGTTTTACTCAAATGAAAGTTGTCAACCTAAAGATCAGCCAAGAAGTTTAACCTTAGGATGGCAGTGTCTCAACTATTTTTCCCACTGTCAGATTCTGTTAATCAGATATAATGACACAAAATGGACAGAATTCAGTTATGACAGTTATTAAATAATTTGAAAATATACTTTGAAGACTCAAGGAGATCAGGCAGATGACTTTATATGAGAGAAATCAGGGAGCATTTGCATAGTCTTTAAGTATGGGAAAGAACATCTTCAGTCTAGTAAACAAGAAACAAGGACGTGGAAAGGAAGTAAATTCCAAGGAAAAAGGCATGCATATTTTTACCTACTTTTGGAAGAGTGAGACCACTTGGACAGTTAGTAATGTTTTGAAATCAGTTTTGCATTGCCATTTTAAGATCAAAAGTGTGTGTCTTATTTTGAATTCCATTTTTGTTAAAAAAAAAGAATTTATTTTTATGGACACATTTTCACATCTCTTATTGAAAAGTAAAAGAGATTACTGCAGTGGTAAATCTTGGCTTTTAGGGTGAAAAAAACTTGAAAAAAACATACTAGACTGCATTAAGCACGTCTAGAAAGATTTATGAAATTTCCAGATAAATTATAGTATTCTTACAAAAATATGAAAACCACCCTCCTGAAAAGTCTTCTCATGGAAATTATTGATTTACTGCCTTGTCAGCTTCCCAGGAAGGAAGAGGGGGATGCTTAATACTAGCAGTTCCAAATATATAAGTATATGTGTTTGTGCTCACTATTGCTAAATTTCAGAAGTCAAAAAAATCAAATTATTTAGTATTTCTAGGTTGCCATCCAGCATCTCAAAGAATCACTGTAAGAACTGAATGAGTATATTTGACATTTTCTTTTGTTCTGCATGACCACATCTGAGAAATTGTACAGGTATGATGCCTTTGAGTTTAATTCAGTGAGAAGACATTAAAACAACTTGTAATAAATCTTCTATTTAGTGTAAAGAAAGAATTTCAACTAATTTGGAAGACTGTTTTTACTATAAGGAAAACGGGACAGTTTTCAATAAAGTGACTTATTAATGTGTCTTAATTTTTTATTTGTCTAATTTCAGTATAATTTGCATTTGTAAAAAGTTGCTACAGAAGCAAACCTGTTTAAGTACATACAATAACTTCTTAAAAGAATGCTGTTCGCATTTTAACTTGTCTTGAAGGCACATTAATATTAATTGGTTTTAATTTGACTGAAAGGCTTGATGTGATTGAAAGGTTTGTTTGGAATTTACACACACACACACACACACACCCCGGCATCATTCAGGACTATGCTAACTATGAATTCACAACTACATTAAATACATCTGGCTATATTTTCACCTCTAACATGTTTGTAATAAAACTGCTCTTTCAACAAATAAAAGTGGTAAGATTCATTGCTATGTTTTTGAAACCGCTGCCTCTGACCTCTGAAGCACAAGCATTCCAGAGGAGGAAAAAATGACATCATTTAGCAATAGAATTATTTTATACCTTTCTCTAAGAATACCTAAGGAAGTAAAATTACATCACTCATTCTTTTACATGGCCATAATTCAAAGCCTTTTTCGGAAGTCAGAATGTGCCCTTGCCCTGTAACACGAGGATTACACACTAATTAAAATTAGTGCATAATTAAAAAAAAAACAACACAACAAAACAAAAAACCCAACGACATTAACACCTTGCAAGACTGGAACTTGAATTTGAAATACAACTAATAAAATGTGGCAGACAACAAAAATTAGGATAATTTGCAGTCAGTACTTTGATTTGGTGTACTTTTTAGTGAGTCTCAGAAAGGCCAGGCTTCATGTTTATGAGGGTTGTAAATGAGGGATGAAGACAACCGAAGTGGGTACATGAAGAAACAAAGCAGTACGGTGCACTTCAGTTAATCAGGGTGCACTTAACAGGAAAATCTGCTTAATTGAGATATTTCCCAAGGAAGCAATTTAAGACTGATGATACCTAATAGCAATAACTGCTGTTTAATGGGGATGGTAATTCTACTTAATAGGGATACCATCAGGTAATTATGGCCAGGTCTAAGCTATTGACTTCTGTTGGCAAAGCTCTACCTGTCAGACATCTGAAGAGATGTGTTCCATGATCAACAAATACAAGGAAGCAGAAACACCAAATGCAGGCTTTGGTATTGCAAATCTGTGCTTATACTGGATATTCTGTCTTGATCAATAAGAATTCCTTGCTCTGCTGATTTAGAAAACAAACAATTTTATTTTTTTAATATTTTTTCACCTTGTCTTTAATTTTTTAAAACTATATTTCTATGTTATATCTGGATATCCTAATGTTTTTCTGTGTTTGTCTCTCCACACATTGTACCCAGTTTATTATCTGGATTTGTGCACACAACATGCTAGGATATGAACCAAAGTACAAACTTAAAGCAAAAAAACTTTATAGAATCAAAGCATTCTAACCTTTTGTATTTTGTTCCAAATTTATGCTGGTATGCAGTTTTCTTTTTTTTTTTCCTTTTTTTGTTTTGTTTTGTTTTGCAAAGTTGCTCCATGTCGGAGAGGGCTTTTAGCTCACTTGTTCAGCCCAAATCAACAGTGATGCTCTGATGTGCAGGTTACCCAAGCTGGGGCCTCCAAATTCTGTTCCTTAGAGTCAAAGAATGATTTACCAACAGTGCAGCCAGCTCACTGCAGCCTCCTGGAAAGCAACGTTAGTCATGAAAGATCCTGCCCATGCAGCAAGCTCTTACTCTGCCACCGTGTTTTCATTAATAAAGTCTTCTGTAATTTGTCTGAACTCATATACATACTCCTTGGTATCATTATATACAAAAGAGTATCACTTTGCTAACACTGCTTAGGCAACACACCTTCATAAATTCCCCTTTCCTTTTGTGCTCCTACACTTGCTTGTGTTGTTCATCAGCCTCCCAGGATGGGAGATCAACAGGCACTGAGCAGAGAAAGTAGAATCTATATCCTTAATACTTACATATCTGCATCTTTAAGACAGTAAACTCCTGAAAGCACAAAGAAGGTTCACTGAAAAATAGCTACAAGAAACACAGGAGCAATCCATAAAGCTTGACAAATATTTGTTACTTATTTGAGGTCACCAAAGATCATGTAAAAAAAATGTGGGCTATATTTCATAACTGCAGTCTTCTCTGAGGTGGGTGTAGTTTGTCTAAGAGATAAAGAAAAGGTGGAAGGGTGGCTCTGTATGCTGGAGGAATGCAGTCTTCCAGTAAGCTACAGTATTGTAGAAAGGGACAAACATGTATAGTTCACTACCTCAGGCCCCAAAGGGTCACAAGAGGACAAAAGAAGAAAATAATTTGAAAGTCTGCTGTACAATGCTGACTCTAGAAAAGAGGGTGAACAAGTGACAAGCAGGAGTTTATACAGCAAATTCAGATGTTTGTTCTCATCAACCCATACACAAAGAGGCTATGATTTATACAGGCTATTGAGGGAACTGTTTAATAGGATGTATTTCAGTCCTTGCATTTCTGGCAAATTGTTCACACAGTAACTGTTTCTAATATTTCTGCTCTAATATGTAGGAACACTGTGCTGGGTCTCTAAATTAATTATATCCAGAGTGCCTTTCCAGAGGTACTCCTACAATAACATTCAACGTAGCTCCACAAATCCTTCAAGTAAGAATGCAATGGAGTATTTCTGTGTCAACATATATGTGTATGCATGCGCTTGTGTGTGTGTTATCTGTGGATGATGTGTTCTGGAAAGAGCAGTCAAAAAAAGGAGAAAAAACACAAAACAAAACAAAAAAAAAATCAATATGAGGGGATCACAAATTACATTAAATAGGCCTTGACATAAATGCCAAGAAGAACTTAATGGTGTTCTTCCAAATTTGGCCAGAGTACCACACATCTCTCATTACATGATTATTTTAGCATCCAACTGAACTCAGCTGTGCTGTGTTGTCCTTTAGATGGACATCACCCTGAAATTTTGGCTCCTCGTGGCAATGAGAGAAGCTCATTGGTAGTGTCTTCCAATCAGTATAATTTACAGACCATATTTGTGACTAACTATTCCAAATTATATTTTTTTTTAAGATAAAATTTTGGAGTATGAAAGCATAATTTAGTGTATTACTGAGGGGAAAAAAAAAAAAGCTCTTCCTATCTACAAACAAACAGAAGCAATTACACTCTATGCCCTGTAGTCTGCCACAGATATTACCTCAATTGAGACTATGTTGAGACTTCATATTCACTTCTCTTACACAACCAAAGAAGGCTTTTCCACATTACTGCTGGTAGAATTTTTACACTCAGGAGTCAGCACTGTTCTCCATAATACGGTGTGAAAATAAGATATTATGTTTAACATTAATGGTAGGATGCACAAAATGATGAGACAGAGTAGAGAAATCTCACACAAAACCAGAAAACTTAACAAAGGATCAGAGTCCTGATTTCCAAGCTATTTACACATGTATTCTGTGCATTTAATTTTTTAAATAAAGAGGCCATAATGTCATGAAGAAGTATAGAGGTTTCAGCTGCCCTAGAGAACAAGAAAAAAAAATCCAGATAAACAACCAACTTGTCGATATAACATGTATTATCTTGCGCTTTTTCATAAATTTTAAGGGACAGGTTTATTAACTTGTCATATAATTGTTTTTCAAGGTGAAAAAAAAAAAAGACATGAAGACAGTCACATCTGATATTTAACTGCAATGGTTTACACGAATATTTCTCTATCAATAATACACATTCTAGAACTGCCTGCAGAATGGCTTGCCTGAGAAGAGATAGAAGAGACTTCTAGCTCACAGCTATCAGTGTGTTCCCAACAGCAAAGATCTCCAATGAGCAGCACCTCCAGATGCTGCTTGCACTGTAAAATTAGGTATCAGTGGAGAAGGAGTGAACCTCAGCACAGTATCTTGTATTCAAGAGGCAGAAAGTCCCAGTTTCTAGCTCTGTAGCCAATGGGTGCTTGTCTTGATACAAAAATCTCTGCTGACCACACATCATGGATAGCTTCTCACTAAGAACTAGGGTTTCACTTTAACTACCAAAGCACTGAATAGGAGGAGGCTGGACTGCATGCCCTCTGAGGGGTGGTTGAGGCAACCGTGTTTCTTCAGCCTCAAGATGAGATGGCTTTGGTGGGACCTACCAGTAGTCTTCACATACCTATGGGAGGCAACAGAGAAGACAGAGCCAGGTTATTCATAGAGACTGACAGTGAGCAAAAAGACAATGATCATAAAAAAGAGCAGAATATGTTCAAACTCTATACATAACAAAAGAGAAAAATAACTTTTCATCAGGACAATAATCAAACATTGCAACAGGTTGTCCATACAGCCTAAAAAATCTGCATCCTTGAATGTTTTCAAGACCCTAAGTCCTAGTACCTGATTTCAGTGCTCACCTTGCTGTGAGCAGGAGGTTGCAGTAGAAACTTCCAGAGATCCCTTCCAACCCAGATTACAATTATTTGAACTTCTGGGTTGCTGTTTCTTTTTTCCTACACACTTGATCTTCTGTGCTTTTATATGCAAAAAAATACCATGTGAATCATTGTTTAAATGCTTACATGGCTAGAAAATAGGCAAATTAGAGTAGAAGTAGATTAGGAAAGTAACATGAGAGAGGTAGAGCTTTCTGTTCCATACAACAGTCTGACAAACAGCAAATGTCATAATTCATGACAGCCATGAGGAACAAATCATTTTGCTTGCTACAGGAATTGAAACTTTCAAGAATTAATGAACAAATAATAAAAAAGGTAAAATCTGTGTTAGAAGGAGTATATCCAGGAAAAAAACAGGGTGGAATGGGGGGATCTATTAATGACACAGACAACTCGTCAGCCAAAGTGTTTTGGATCAGATTTTCACCACACACCACAAAGTAAATTTGAAGTGCTTTACATCAGTGGAGAACTTGTGAACAGGAAAATCTCTAAAAAAGAGCTCTGCAACCTCCTTCATCAGTCAGTTCTAAGGAAAAGAATCTGAAATATACCCCAGCAGGAAGAAGAGGGCCAGGGAGCATAAATGACTCTCCCTTTGCTGCATGTTCCCTTTTGCATCTAAGCAAGATCAGCTCTGGCTTGCAAGATCAGAACCTTTTCCTGTACTTTGCAATATGATCCCAGATGAGCAAAAATATCTCTTTTCCTTCAGCTACTGTGACTGAGATGTACAATTTAATATTTTTTTTTTTCACATCATATCACAACAGTGTTTAATATCTTGTGCCTGAATGGGTCCCACATAGATGAAGCTGCTTTAGTATTAGAGTTTGGATCCAGCATGGGTCTTTGAAGAAAATTTCCTTCTTCCTGTATTTCCTGTGGTTCCACAATGGGAAACAATCTCGGAATGCATGAACTTCATACATTTCTGATGAGAAGTAAATGGGAAGATGTGCTTCAGAGGTACATCTAGGGTACTCCCACTGCTATTTCAGTCTACTGGACCAGATTGGAACTCATCTGGAAATAAAATTTAAAAATTTAGGAAAAAAAAAAAAAAAAGAAAAAAGGAAAAGAAACCCCAGACCTCAAACTGGAAAAACAATCTCGCATTGCATATAGACACATATATTAGTCTGTAGTATTGGTTTCACTCTGTAGAATTGCTCCCATTGCAAATTAGTCCAGAATTAGGCATGCTTTAAAGCTATTAAATTGCTATGCCATATTTTAGAACTAAAAAGAAACAGAAGTCCTCACCATAAAACTTAAATCAGGAAAGACCAAATAAAAGTTTCTTAAATATTTTACAGTACAAGATTTAGCAATTGAACCATCAAAAAAGAAAGTGATTCCTGGGTGAGGGAAAAGAACCAATCATCATAAATGACTAACTTGTAGAAAATCTAAGAACATGAGCTTAATCATCACGTCACCTCCAGGAACATTATAGGAATAGGTATAATGTTGTTTCAATGCATAGCAATGTATCATCAACCAAAATATGCAAAATGCAGAAATCCCAGCAGTCATCAATTCTGTGTGTAATTGCATGTAAAACATCTAGATAAATTTGAATCATTCAAGTCACTGATGTTCTCCATGACCAACCACTTCTAGTAATCATACATGATCAGGAACAGTTCTGTTTTCTTAGCAGTGAGCTTGTAGAATTATCTGCAGGGACAAAAGCAATAATAGGAAGAGAACGAAGTATGCCCTGTGGGGTATTACTAGGCAGTACATTCATTAAGTAGTTCTTATGATGCCATAAATGCTTTAGTCATAAGAACCAAACATAAAATCCCAGACATTCTAATACTCCAATTGGGACTACTTTGCTTTTTGTAATATACAGTTCTTTTCAGAAAAACATACCAGTAGCTATTTTTTCACTAATGCAACTGATTTTGGTTTGGAACATGCTCAGAAAATTACAAGCATATCTATTTTATTATAGCTTTTTAGAAATTAGATTGACATTTAAATTATTCACCTAATTAAAGCTATGTTAAAAAAAATCTCATGACGGAACAAAATTTTGAAAGGTATTATGAAATTGCAATGCTGTAACAGTTTAGAGCTGTTTTGCAGACAGTGTTGTGTGAAATTTAACTGCTCCCATATTTTACACAGACAATACAAAAAATATGTCAGCCTGCAAGAATAAAAAGGAAAACAGAGCTGACTCACAAAGCAAGTAAATTCCTGCCTTGTCTAGGCAACACGTAAGCAGTGATGGATGGCATAATGAATATAAGGAGTGCCTTGGTGGAACTTTAAGAAAGAACATGTAATGGACTAAACTTGCATAGATGGTCTCAGGTAACACTCATTTGTTTTCCTAGTAAAGCTATACAATAGAATAAACACTTATGGATGTGCTTAATTACACACTGTAGACTCAGAATTTAATATTACACAGGACATTTCCAAAATTTCCTTAAGGTGCATATCTATATCTTATTTAGGTCTCAGTTAAAATAAAACAAACAAAAAAGACATTTAAATGGATGAGAAGCGTGTAGACTTTTGAAGCAGAAAAAATAAAAACGAATATATAAAATATAAATATATAAAATGTATTTTTTAAAACAGTACAACATATAAACAGTATCTACCCATCCTGAAGTTTGGTGTAGGGTTTTCCCCAGCATAAAGCAGCCTAACATCCTGAGCGTAACAGATTACAAGTTCAGTAGGAACTAAATAACCTAAGTAATGAACATTTCAATGCCCAGATTTACAGCTGATTGCTCATTACTTTCTAGTGAAACCAAACATCTCTAGCTCATCTCTGGCCTATACAGCTTTTGGAATCCATGCATCTACAAACCCTGGACCTCCACATGTGTTCCTAGTTCATGTAGCGTATGTAAATTTTAACTCTAGTTAGCTGAGTACTTTCAAGTCAGATGGAAATGAAGTTTGAATCAGATAAGAAATGGCAAGTCTCTTGGCATAATTTATCCTAAAAGACAATGATCAAATCACCAGAATTTTTCCCTCCAGATCCATAAAATACACCATTAGAATCATAGAATCATAGAATCATAGCATGGTTAAGGTTGGAAGGGACCTTAAAGATCATCAGGTTCCAACCTCCCTGCTATGAGCAGGGACACCTCACAGGCTGCACAAAGCCTCATCCAACCTGGCATTAAACACTTCCAGGGAGAGAGCATCCACAACGTCCCTGGGCGACCTATTCCAGTGCCTTACTACCCTAATGGTGAAGAATTTCTTCCTGATGTCTAACCTAAATCTCCTCTCCTTCAGTTTAAAACTCTTATCCCATGTGCTATCACTGCCATCTACAGTCAAAAGTCCCTCCCCATCTTTCCTGTAGGCCTCTTCAGGTACCGGAAGGCCACTAGAAGGTCTCCCTGGAGCCTTCTCCGGGCTGAATATCCCCAACTCCCTCAGCCTGTCTTCATAGCAGAAGTGCTCCATCTCTTTGATCATCTTCCTGGCCCTTCTCTGGACTCTCTCCAACAGCTCCATGTCTTTCCTATGTTGAGAGCTCAAAAGCTGTTTGCAGTATTCCAGCTACAGCTTCACCAGAGCAGAGTAGAGGGGCAGAACCACCTCTGTGGCCCTGCTGGCCATACTTCTTTTGATGCAGTCCAGGATGAAGTTGGATCTCTGGGCTTGGAGCACACACTGGTGGTTCATGTGGAGCTTCTCATCTACTACCACCCCCAAGTCCTTTTCCTCAGGACTGTTCTCTATCCATTCTCCCTCCAGGCTGCATTTTTGTCTGGGGTTGCGTCAACCCAGGTGCAGGACCTTGCACTTGGCCTTGTTGAACTTCATGAGCTTGGCATTGGCCCACCTCTCCAGCCTGTCAAGGTCCCTCTGGATGGCATCCCTTCGCTCTAGGGTGTCACCTACTCCACAGAGCTTGGTACTGTCAGTAAACTTGCTGAGGCTACACTGAATCCTTCTGGCCATGTCTCCAACAAAGCTGTTGAACAGCACTGGTCCCAATACTGACCCCTGAGCAATGCCACTTGTCACTTGCCTCCACTTGGATGCTGAACCATTGACCACAACTCTCTGTGTGCAGCCATCCAGCCAAGTACTTATTCACTGAGTGGTCCATCTGTCAAATCCATGTCTTGTCAGTTTGCAGACAAGGTTGTCATGTGAGACAGTGTCAGTTGCTTTGCACAGATCCAGGTAGATCATGTCAGTCGCTATTCCGCTATCCACCATCTCTTTAGCCCCATTATAGAAAGCCACCAAATTGGTCAGGCATGATTCTCCCTTAGCGAAGTCATGTTGGCTGTCACCAATCACCTCCTTATTTTCCATGTTCCTTAGCAGATTTTCCAGGAGGATCTGTTCCATGATCTTGCCGGGCACGGAGGTGAGACTGACCAGCCTGTAGTTTCCTTTTTAGAAATAGGGGCTAAGTTACCTTTCTTCCAATTGGCAGGAACCTCAACAGACCGCCACGGCCACTTAAATACGATGGACAGAGGAGGAGCAACTGCATCCGCCAGCTCCCTCAGGACCCCTGGATGGACCCCATCAGGTCTCATAGATGTACATGTTCAGGTTCTTTAGATGGTCACAAACCTGTTCTTCTCCTGCAGTGAGGGGTCAGTTATTGGCTTCATGGAGTGCTTGGCTTAGAAGTAAAGCTGAAACAGCATTTGGCTGTATCCAGAAAGGAGCAGCTACCCATGCCTTGAAAAAAGCATGAAATTATATGTCTTTGTGATTTTCTGACTTTGAATGTGTTCTTGAATAGTTCCTAAGGCAAGGTGATTACAGATTGCCACTCTTTGTTTCATACTTCTCTTTTATGCTTGTAAGGGACATCTAAACAGTTTCTATACTGTTGCATACTTTCTACTCTGTTATATACTTTCATGGTCATTTATTCCTAGCTGAATTATACAGTCCATTTGCTATGAATAAAATAATACCCAAGTTCTGTGGTTGAGCTCTCTGTTTTCAGGATTGGTCCTATTGACTTCAGTTATGATTTCACTTCAATAAGTCTCTGTAAAACCAGTAATAATTGAGATATTTCTTCACTTGCACTGAAACTAGAGGGATATGCTCACTCACCGATTCATTTTTTGCATTTGGAGCATTTTCGTGATTTTTGTCTCTTAGATGTCTAGCAAATAGTTAGATACAGTGAATGTTTGAGGAGATTAAGAGGAAGAGAACCTGGATTTAGTAATTCTCTTAACAAAATGCTGGAAGTCAAATGCCTTGTCTTAAATTTGAGATTTAATTCAACTGAGAGTTGAAACTCAGCTTGAAGCCAGAACAACAAAATCCTTGGAAATGTTTTAAAGCATTTTGTACAGTGTTGAAAGAAGAAATCCTCAGTGATGTGAAAAGAGAACTGACAGAGCATAAGAAACATAGTAACGCATATTTTGTGCTTGATTTTGCTAGAACATTAATTCCAAGAAGACAGAAGGAATAAAGAGCGAGACACATTGTTAATAAGAGATGAAACGGTAAGGCCATTTTACATGTACAAGTAAGCCATTGGACTTGGTTAATTTTATCTAAAAGAAAAATACCTGCAGAAATAATGCAAGATATCCCTGTTGCATGTGAAAATTACAATATGGAAAATAATAGAACAACCCAAGGTGAAAAAAGACATTCTTGTCAGTGGACATTTTAGATATGAACATGACATTGAAAACTAAGGTCACAGTACAAATGAATTAGGAAAAGGTGATGGAAAGAATTAAAAAGAAAAAAATGTGGTTATCACATGAGATAAGGAGATAAACAAAAATAGAATTTGGAATGGTACCAGTATACCAAGAAAAAGAAAATCAGCAATTGTTTTTAGACATTGAACAAACTTAATATTGACACTATTGTGTCATATATTATATTATATATTATATCTATTATAATATATAATATAATATTATAATATATATTATATATTATATAATATTATTGTGTCCACTATTAATTTAGCAATATGTGTCCAGTATTAAATTGGAAATAGATGGGAGAAGAAATATCATGTTATATTTTAACAAAAATAAAATTATACAACAATGTGTTATAAAGCAAATTAGAAATGTTTCCTCTAGTCAGTGTCTTCATATTCAACATGCAGTTTTCAACTATGTATAGACTTTACAGAGGTTAACTATACTTGCTCCAATTTTCCATGCCAGGTGCCTGCCTTAAGGCAACTTCATGAAGTTTCCATAAATACAGTCTGGCCATTTCTGAGAATGAGAAAATATGTTGTTTGGCTAGTGATAACAAATTCTTATATCTATTTCATCGAAAAAGTTTAGCTTTTTCAAGCTTTGGTCTTCCATGCTATGCATTGAAATTTTGCAGAGCTGTTTTTCTACAAGTGATATGGTAAATTTCTTTTTTTTTTTTCTGTGAAAAAATTGTCACATTTGAAATGGATATAAGGCTTTGGGAAAGCTCACAGACTCATAAGGGAACACTGCTAGGTAGAATTCTGTTGAAAACATGCAAATGCTGACTGGAATTTCTGACTACTGCAAAGCCTGGTGAAAAGGAATGGCTGACATTAAATAAGAATTTATGAGCCAGAAAACTTAAAATGAGAGCTTTTAAAAGAAGGAGCTGAAAGGAGAAACACAATGACAGGGAAAGGAGACAGAGACAAAAGCTGAGCGAGTAACTGCAATATCAGAATGGGTAAAGGGATTAGATCCTGTGACTGTTGCGCAGAGAGGTACAGGATAATGAAAGTAGGAAGGGGGCACCTTTTAAGTACAGGAGAGAAGAAAAAGTGGAAGTAGGCAGACCCACATGCTATTGTTTAATTTACCTATCCATAACAGAAGGGAATAAAAGAGACCTGTACATCCATTTAATCAGCCTCCCTATAATTTTGTCACGTGTTTTTTTTTGGATGGTTTTCTTTGCTGCCTGCACTGTAGTTTTTTTACAGGTAAATGAAGTCTTGTAGAAAGATCAGGAAAGCAACAGAAAAGGAAAAAAAAAAAAAAAGAGTAATGCTATAGAAAACAAATGGAAAGGGTAATAGAAGAAAAGAACAAATAAAGACACAGATGAGAAGGAAAGTGAAAGGACAGAGGAAGGGGAAGAGGGATTGAAATAGGGGAAATCTGATGGGTGAAAAAAAGGAAAAGAGTAGTCATTAGACTGACATAATAATTTAGGCTGGAAAGCAATTTTGGAGACCATCTAGTCTAATGGGAGCTGAAAGCAAGCGCAACTTTGAAGTTATAGCAGGTTACTCTGTTTTGTCTCCAGTTAAGTTTTTCAAATCTCCCTCAATGCAGGTCCAAAATCTCTCTGGGAGCCTGTCCCTAGGCTTAATCATGCTCATTATGAAAACATCTTTCTCCTTATACCAAGAAACAATTTCCTCCGGGGAGAGTGTTTCTTGTCCTTGCATAGAGGAAGGACCTCTGAGACAGGTGTGGTTTTCTTTTCTCTACAAAACTCCTCTGGGCAGAGGGCATTTATCCCCATTCTTCTTCTCTCCTCTAATGCCATATGCTTCAGCCCTGTAATGATCTCAGGAGACTTTTGCTGAATTTGCATTATCTCCCTGGTACTTTGGTGACCAATGCTGTACGTGGTATTCCAAATGAGGCCTCATGAATTCCATGTAGATGATAATAATATATCATAGAACAGTTTATTTCTGTGAAAAAATGGTTAGATATGGAGTTCTGGAGCAGTACAATATCACTACAACTCATAATCAAAATTAGTAAATAGTTACAATGAACAGATGCTAAAATTGAAAGTATGTCCAAACAAGAATGATAGTTACAATGAACAGATGCTAAAACTGAAAGTATGTCCAAACAAGAATGACAAACTGTGTTTTAAATGTCAGAGTCAGTTTGTGCATGATTCATAAACAAAACAAAAAAAAATAATAAATTAACCTAACTTTTGATTTGGTGAATCCTATTTAACTAACTGTGAGGAAAACGAACTTAATTCGTCTTCTAGACTCCAGGCTGAGTTTGCAGAATCCATGTAATAAGAAACAGGCAAAATGGAAAAAGAAATTAGCAGAGGGCAGTGGAGAGGAACAGTCCTTCTCTCTCCTTTTGAAACACTTTTTAAAGTAGGTATGAGCTGCAAATTACTGAGTCAGAAATTAACTTGGAGCCCCACAATGTTGTTTCTTAAAAAATTGCTTTTTAGATTGGGATTATAATTCAAGCAAGCCTTACTAGTAGTGACATAAAAATTAATTGTGTCAAAATAAATGTTCACCTGAAGTTGAAGAGTTTAAGCAAGCCATACGTTCAGATATATCTCCACAACCATAATGTTTAAAGTATATGACAGCTATGTATTTAGAAAAGTATTGACCTAAATTTAACAGAATGTTCAAAAATAAGAATTAAGTGATGCCACCAGCACAGATTGGAACAGGCCAGGTGGTCTTTGTCTCTTCCTTTCCTATTTCTGTCTCACTGTCCACTGATAGTAGTGTTGCATTTCAAAGGAATGATTTTCATTCAAGGATTTGAAAAACTGAATAGATCTCTCTTGGCTATGACCCACCAACAGAATTCTAATTTCCAGAAACACATATCCAAATGCATCATTTTTTCACGTATTTGTAAAATACTAGAATATGATACTTCCTGAGAGACAAGTGACAGCAAGCATTGAAGCTGAAAGTGATGTGACAAACATGGCAGCACACTGTGGTGAAACAATTCAAGCTTGTAATTAATTTCTATCTTTAAATTCCCATCAGTAATGCCTAGTTGGAAAACTCTGACACGGTGGAGCTATCAAGAGAGAGATTTTCTGTTGCAAAGGTTGCCGTACTGTTTAAATTGTTACTATGGAGGCCACCAGCTGATGATTCAGAACAATAAGCAAGTAAAACCTTAACAGACCTGTGTATTTAATGAAATCTCAATAGTATTAGTATTTGTTATGAAACATATTTGATATTACTGGGGTGGAAATCACTTCTGTCTTTCAAGTTGATAAAAAGCAGGAAAATCACCTTGTAACATTCACTTCAGAGGCATAGAAAGAATCCATAGATAGGTCCCCATAAACGTTGTTCAATGGAGCTCCTTCAGGAATCTCATCAGGCTGCAACAAGGCTTAAGTGAAAGGATACTGAAAAAAGAGTCAAATATACTGGTAGACGCAGAATTTCAATTTCATATCTTTTCCATAAGAGGCCAGCTATGAAGGTTTCTCAATACAATCTTCCTTTGAACACAATCCTGCTTTCAATCCCTTGCCACAGTGGAGGAGAACGCCAAATTAACATCTTGCTCCAGGTGTCAAATATTCCATGGCAATGCCCAGTAAAACAGACTAATCAAGTAAAAAAAATCCATCCTGTTTTCTGATTAGAAATGTTTGGGCTAGAATTTCTTATTTGTTTTAAATTATATAATTCAGCAAAGTGAATGAACTATGTATGTATACATATATATATATAAAAAAAAATGTAAATAGAATCTAATTCACTAAAAAAAAACCACCAAAAAACCAAAAGACAGAAGTACCTGTTTAGACATTCATTTCATTTGTTCAGCACTGAAGACATGAGAAAATACTTTAATTTTCCATTAACTTTTTTTTCCATAGGAATGTGGACATCGGAGCCCACACACATCCAATGAACAGCAGGAAGAAAACAGAGTCAGAAAGGTGATAATAAGGTGCTTTGACCTTCTTTGACGTTGAAGGATCTTTGTGTTGCAGGTTTTACAATATCTCTGTTCTGATAGAGGTTTCAGAATTAGAATAATGTGGCTCCCTATCAAACACAAGAGGAGTTAGAGTAGTCAAAAATTTGTGAGGCATAGGAAAATCCAGCTCAGTGTATGTGGTCTTCCTGTGAAAGGAAGCCAGCGGAGACTTTCTTGAGTATTTGGTGTGAACTGTTGTGCACAAAGGTCTTATGCTGCACGCAACATAGCCTGATAGACCCCACAAATCCAAGATGTGGTCACCTTAGAAAAAATTGAGGCTTTTGCTACTACTGCTTTTTTTTTCTTCTTTGTTTGTAAAGGTAGTCTGAACAACAAGCTCTGATCTAGACGCTGTGGCAAAAGTAGTTAGGTAAATTTTACAGCTTCAGCCTCATAGCACAAAATTGTTCATGCAGGATCTCCCTTACTCTGTCACACAGTACCTTCCTTACATATACCCATTTACATTTTCGAATAGCTAAGCTTACATGCCTCTGCTGCTCTGTTGGAAGATTGCTTCAAAAAGGCACTATTCATTACTTCCCTTCTCTATTCTCAGCCAATGCATAGCTGTTAATGCAATATATTCTTGAGCACCATCTACTGGTACTTCTTCCCCATCTGAAATGTCTACATCTATACAGACATAAAGCATGTTTGTAATATTTCCTCTAGACTGAATAATCTGTTATTCAGTCACCTTGGTGCAATGTGATGTTTAGGCAAGTGATCTGGCCTGATTCTGAAAAGAATGCTAAGTTTGGATGGAGAAGGGGGAGAGAGAATTTTTCTTTATACATTACTGTTACAAGAAGAGAAAAGCTGAAAATTAGCATCTTTCTACTCATATCCTGGCAAGTAGTAGAATTCATTTTCTAGTTCATATTACATGTGTAGCCAAAAAGGAACTGCAATTTAGGGGTCATATTATTAAGGACACGTAAGGTTTCATTTCAAATAGATATGGTTTATTTCAGGGAAACAAATATTAAATACTTTGCCAACTGTGAAGGAAATAATTATGCTAGCTTTATAGCAAGTGGTATGCCTGTAAAACTGCTGATGTTAACCTGTTGACAAGTCTAGTTAAAATTGTGCTCTTAGTGTAACAGTCAGTGTTGCCCCAGAAGACCTCCATTTGTAATTTATGCATTCTTATTTCAGAAAGGGGAGGAAGTCTGTGTTGAGAAAGGAATAACACACTTTTTAAAATTCTGTCTCAGAGCTGCTAGCAATAACTTTGATTTATTAAAACTGAAATAAATTCAAGCACCTAATTTGGAGTCTTCAGAATTTGTACAACTTGTTACTCCTCTCTCAGATGCCTGTGACATTGAAACTAAGCTGGTTATTTTCTCATCCCTACACCTCTGTTCTCACACTGAAAGTGTGAGACTACAAAGCCAGGGTGACAATTTGTGATTACATTTTTTTATGACTACCCCTGCCATATTTGTATGTGGCTAAGTAAACTATGTTCCATTGCTGGAGAAAAGCTTAAGATCTGTGGTTTAAGAAGAGGCTTCTTCATTTCTTTTTTGGCACAATGGCATCTGAATCCTGAGATAATTTAATAAATGTCGTAATAGTGTTCTTACTGATAGTAAAAACATTTTCATCCAGAATCCATCATGACATATTCAAACTTCTTGCTGCTGTCCCAGTACATAAGACCCTAAGGGTTGAACCAAAATTGCATCTATCACAGTAATTAACAGGAGAGTTTTAAAGAGTTAGAACAGCATGTGAATGGAATGACACAGCTTAGAGTTTCTGAGAACTGGAAGCTGCATCTGGATCCCTGTTCTTTGTATTCCCTATGGAAATATTTTCTATAAATTTGCCTAGTTGTATTTTTAATTTATTTATGGTTTTGGCCTCCAGAACTTTTCTTGGTAATGAGATCCAAAATGCAGTTATATGTGGGTAAAAAGCCCTCCCATTTTCATTTATTTTAAATATCCTGCTTGATAATTTCTTCTGATTCCTTTTTCACACTTCTATTATGAACAACTGAATGAAAAATTTCATATTTTCTCTTTCCAGACCATTCATAATTTGGCTGATTATACCCATTCTACATCATTATGCATAAGCAAAACATTACATATCTGGTTATCCTTGTGCCCTTTCCTGCAGAACTTCTTGTAGAACCTTTCTTACCTGTATTATATTCTGAGCTTTCTTCACGTGAAGTCCTTCTTATTGTAAGCTTTTGCGTGTCCCTGACTTTCTGTGGGCTGCTATGTGATCGCAGAAACATTGCAACTCTCCTTTTGGTACCTGTATTTGATTATCATACATTTGCATGCACTGTTGTATAATAAAACTGAATAGATCAGCAGCAGTACAGTTTACACATGCCAATATTAGAAGGATGAGTTTCTTTTTCCCTGTCTTCTCCCCTTATGCTTAATTTGCCTTAGTTGTCCAAAACTTTTCTATCATTGGCATGTTTCTGCTCCTGTTGATGGTCAGTGTGAGTTATGCAAAGGTCCAAGTTACCTGCAGACTAGATTTCAAGTATCCTTACATTTAAAAGGCTGCAGACTACATCTGTACATATACTCTTCTGCTCAGAGTTTGTCCTGGTTTAATTACTCCTATATTTCTGGTATAACATCTCTGTTGTAGTCTGACATTTTTTGCATTTTGGTTGGCTAAAACTTAACAAAGCGAAACTTAATCTTTTATTCATCTTTTTGTGGATCATAAAATCAATGCCATGGCTCAGCATAGGTGGGGTCAGAATGTGTTCATCATCTGAAGTCCAATAAAATCCAAGCATCTGATGCAAATAAGTCTGCTCTTAGGGAAAAAAAAAAAAAAAAAAAAAAAAAAAAAAAAAAAGTGTGTTTTAAAAAGGAAAATCAGGATGAGTACTCAACAACCCCACTCAGGTATAGTACTCCACAGAGCTCATACAGCTACTGGAAAGTGCCAGACATTCATTGCTACTTGATTGAAGACTAATTTATCTTTAAATGGATGTCCTGCCTGTTCTGAGGCCATTGACAGCTGCAAGTCACATTATGCACAGGAGAACCAGGGTGTTTTGATTTATTTATTGTGGCTGAATATTTTCAGCAAGCTGGAAAAAAAAAAGGAAACGTATTTTTTTACATGCTTAACTAATTTGTAATGCTGATTGATAGCCATGCAACCAGGATCTCCTAAATGTGAAATTATGTATCTCAGTGGAGTTTAAACCTGTAAATAAAGCTAAAAGCAATTAATGAATTAAATTTATATTCTGTCCTGAGAGAGTGAATTAGATTTGTAAAATTCCATGTGTGTACTCTTGTTCAAAGGCAAATCAAAACAGGCTAATTTACTTTGCTCAATATTTTATTTTTCCCTGTATTTTTTATTATATTTTGAAAAAAAAATTGTCCAAACCCCAAATATTTCAAATAATATTTAAGGACATTTACATGGAGTCATATACAGTACTAAAATATTTGGGTTAACTTTCTCTTAATTAGAGTCTTAGGACATTTTGTTGTTGTTGTTGGAAAATTAGAATATTTATTCTCTGTGAAACCCACCAGGTTTATACTGGTAACATCTTTCTAAAATTTTACAAAACGGCCCCCACCCCAAAATGTGTATTTTATTTCAATTGTGATAGATAGTAGGTTTTTGTCAGTTGTGGTGGATGACTAATTGTCCAATGGTTACGTAAATGGTCTTTTGAGCTCTGTGCCCAGATCTGCTATGGACTTTATACTAGGAACTCTTGGTGGCAAAGCACTTACAGAACATTGTTCAGCAGTGTGTCACATCATAAACATAAATGTGGTGACTATAATTACCATTCTGTGAGTTGTTTGATTTTGCTCTGAAAAGGAGTAGGAATGCTTCCAGAGCCAGTGACAATAGAGAAAATACCTAAGAAACTGGTTTTTACTGCTTCTCTCTGGTTAGTTACTAACTCCCATTTTATAAACACTACTTGGGGGAAGTCTCATGTCCACTACAAGGTCAACAGATAAAGTTCTGTTTTTGAAGTAGGGACTATATTGTCCTATAACTTGAAATGCATGTAGTGCAGCAGGCGATGTTACTTGGGGTACTGATCTTCCCTTGTCTTAACCTGATAAAACCCACCCTCAGTGTGAAAGTTCAGCTCAGTTCTTCCTGATGAAAATAGCGGTCAACATACCCACCATTTTCATCAGCATGAACTGACCTGTAGTCTTCTTATCTATGACCATCATCCCTCCTGATGTTCTCTACAGGGTTTTATAGGTTCTCTGGCAAGCTGCCCCTCACAGGACATTCCAGCGACTGCTATGGTGGCAGGCCAAATGTCCTTTGTTTTTAGCATGTGTTGTAATAGGTAGGGTGATATCATGTCATTTGCAAAGAGTCTATTTCAGCTCCTGGGATGAGAAAGTATTTCTCAATAACTAATCGCAAAAAGTCTAGTGAGAGTTAGTACATCACTAGGAAAAGAACTGAAGTGTAACAGAAATGGTCACAGAATACTGAGAAGGGAAAAGCACTCAGCTTCATTTCTCTTCAAGTGTCATGTTTACCTGTTTCTTAGAGATTTGTGTCTGGTGGTAACAGCTTCTTGAGGCAGCTGAGAGCTAGCAGAACCATATAATCATAGAATCATTTTTGTTGGAAAAGACCTGTAAGATCACCAAGTCCAACCATTAGCCTAACACTATCGAGGCCATGACTAACCCACATCCCTAAGCACCACATCTACATGTCTTCTAAATACCGCCAGGGATGGTGACTCCATCACTTTCCTGGGCAGCCTGTTCCAGTTTGTGACAATCCTTTTCGTGAATAAATTGTTCCTACTAACCAATCTAAACCTCCCCTGTAACAACTTCAGGCTGTTTCCTCTTGTTCTATGATTTGTTACTTGGGAGAGGAGACCCTGACCCACCTCTCTATAACCTCCATTAAGGTAGTTGTAGAGAGTGATAAGGTCTCCCCTCAGCCTCCTTAACTCCTGACTAAACAACCCCAGTTGCTTCAGATGTTCCTCATAGTAGACCCTTCGCCAGCTTTGTTGCCCTTCTTTGGACATGCTCCAGCACCTCAATGCCGTTCTCATAGTGAGGGGCCCATAACTGAATACAGTATTCCAGGTGCCTCAAAATTCAAGAAGCATTCCACAGTCCCTGGCACTGATTAGGTCGTTGACTAGGGGTTCGGCACAATAAAGTGGAGAGGTGATCTGAATCAGCAGAAACACATTCAGTGCAGTCTTAGCATCCCTGCTCTTTGTGTTCTGCAGCAGATGGTGGAGTTGTGGCCATTTTCTCTCCTCAGACTCTCCTGGAGCAAGATGCAAGAGACGATTTCCTTCATGACACTGTCAGTAATGGCTGCTGTGTCTCTTAGGACATGTGATTAAGGGCTCATCTGCCCAGACACAAAAGAACAGAGAGGCACAGTGTTGGGTGAGGGAAACCCAATAATGCAAAGACACAAGCCCCTGCCCTTGTCACCACAGGGCATCCTAGGAGTGCATCAGCCCCATGGGCTGGGAGTGACACCCACCACTGTGAGTCAGTGGGAGACCCTGTCCTGAGATCACCTACAGGCTTCTTCTGGGATGTGTGGAAAGATTGCATGAGACTCATTATGGGTTGTTTAGGGAGGAATCAAAGGTGAGGAAAATAGAGGGAACAGGATAAAAGGGGAGGGTTGGGTGTGAACAGCTGGCAGGTCAGTACACTCATCTGGCCATGCCTGAACCTGGTGCCTGCAGCCAGTCCTGGCTTCTCTTTAAACTCCATTTTTACACATTTTCCTGGGTGAGGGCTCTGTGTGTATCTCTGTAAGTATCTGAGTGCAGCCGCTGGAGCAGGACCTGGGATCACAGGGACCACCATCAGCACCAGGAGTAAATGGGGAGCATGCACATGCTGGGGGTGCCTGGGCCAGCCTGTGATTGTGTGCAAGTCTGTCTCTGTGAGAGAGGCAACTGGAGGAGCTGGCTAGCAGAGGAGCCAAGGGGTCCCTGCCAACTGCCAAGGAGACTGTGGGGTCTGTGAGTGCATTTCTGTGTGCATCTTTGTGGGGGCAGTGGGTGAGGAGCCAGGGCAGCTGCTGGATGATCTGTGTGTCTAAGTCTGGTTCCACAAAGTGTGTGGGAGGGCCTGCACCAGCAACCAGAGTGGAGCTGTGGCTTTAGGGGCTGGCACTCTCAGATGTCAGCAAATGGGGAGACTGGGATCCAGGGACAGCTACTGCACAGACGGAGTCTATAAGCCCTGTTGCTGGAGGATCCACATTGTATATATGGGTTGTATACATGTGTTTATGTGTGTGTGCACCTGCATGGAATGCATCCTCAGCCACACTAGTGGTCAGACCTGGTGACTTAGAACTGCAGTGGTCTATTCCTTGTTGCGGTCTTGGATTTGGAAACCCCTAACAGTATCTGTAGAAATGGACAGTCCCAAATGAGAAGAATCAATTCCAGGCTCAGCTTCATAAAGGGATGGGGAGTTCAAAGCACATACACGAATGCTTTTCACCATGAAAAAACAGAATCTGGAGGTCTGTGAAGAGGTTCTTAGGGACATGTCTTCAGCCCTGTTGAAGTTCTGTTGCTTATCTTATCTATTTCCAAAAATAAATATTCTTATCAAGGAAGGCCAGAAGCTACAAGATAAAATTAAATAGGATGTCTTATTTTCCAGTACTTTCTCCATTAGAAAAGGGAGCTTCCTTGAACTCTTGTCTACTAACTAGTAACAACATAGGGACTCCTTCAATAGATTATTCAATATCTTTATGCTTTTGTGGAAGCAAGGAATTGTTCTGGACTAAAGAGGCATCCTTACTTGACTGTAGATTTCCAATCTGTAGTATATTCACAATGTCTCAGTCAAGCCAAAAATAAAAACTAAATAAACAAACAACAACAAAAACCAAACACAACAACAACAAAAAAACAAACAAACAAAACCCAAACAAACAAAATTAATAAAGCGATAATTCCATTAAAATTTTATTTACATACATTACTTGAACATCCATTTCTGCTAGCTCTGGTCAAAAACAAGTTACGAAACATCCTTTACTTCATGGCATAAAATCTTTGTATGTGGTTACAAATCTAGGAACTTCAGAGACACAGCCATTGGGACAGTTCATCTAGGAGACCGAAAGCAACTGGAACTTCAAATTGGAGCCAGACCATATGCTGCTTCTTCTTTAGCCTTTCCAATAGCTGGCTGCCTCAATAAGGCACTGAAGATATTATAATTAGAGAATTCTCCATCACTTTCTCTTTCTTCAGGCATACTCTAATGGAATGGTTTCAGCAGGTCTAGTCCATTAATGTATAAGAAAATGCTTAATGATTCTCCTACAGTCATGAAAACAGACTGCAGGTGCATAAGCATGGCCTAACATAGTAGAAACATGTTCCATTGTCTATTAGACTCTGAGACAACCTATTTCTCAATGATAAAAAGTTAAATCATAGGTATCCCAATCAGTGCCACATGCACCTCTGTACTCCTCTGTGCACAATGCACAGCTCTGCAGAATAAGAACAGAATTATCGAGACTTATGGTAAAGATGTGACAGTCAGTGCCAAGTAACATAGTCTCCTTTAGGGACTGACTAGCATCAGCTTACACAGCGCTGTGTTAATCATTCCTTACCCAATGTCTTGGACTTGACTGGAGTCTGTAGGTTTTCATGGCAGTCATAATACCCATTTGCAATGCACATTTAAATACCAATGGAAGCAGTACTCCCATTTTTCATTTTTTTCATTGCTTGACTTCCAATAAGTTCAAAGTATTGTCTTTCATTTAGTGAGAATTCCAAGACAAAAGTACTTTCATTTTCTCTTTACTGTTGTATTCATATTGGTTTTGCAGCACCTTAACATTGTCAAAGCAAGTTATTTTAGATGTCCTACTGTAACTGTTAACCCATCTTGAAACTGATAGAATTTTTTCTTTTTTTTTCTCTTTTGTTATGCATCAGTATCACTGATCTCAGCATCTATTGGAGAATTGCTTCCTGCTGTTCAAGAGGACAAACTTAAGCCATTCTTTCTCATAGGTCCTCTATAATTTAATTAAATCAAGGAAAAGTGTGCATTTTAAGAACAGCCTCTAGATTTCTCAATTTTAATTTATTATACCTATACAAATATTAATTTATATAGTAACATTTATTCTTGAAAAGTTTAAGCAGTAGTTATGTACAAAGCCCCACATCCTGTGACAGTCACCATACATTTTTCAAATCCTGTTGGAGTTACAGAAATAACAGCCTTTTTCCTATCTGTATAGATGCAATCTGTTTGTTTTCTCTACATTGTATAAGGAAGATAATGCAAACCAGTTGTCTGAAAAATTTATGGCAATTAGTCTAACTGCTATCTAGGAGAGATCCATACAAAATGGTATAATGGAGGCTCAAAGTGAATACTGATTATTTCTTTTATTGCACTATGAAAGAGACAGGCCAGCAATCTACCTGTGAAGATTTTGATTTTATGACATTTGTGATGTGCAAGTAGGTTGTAAAGTCTGGAAACAAAAGCACATTGAACGGGTTTATTTATCCTTTCTCAAGGGAACTTCACCTAACAATTCCACACACTGTGCTGCTTGTGTAGATGTAGGAAAATTAAGAATTCGAGGCATTCCCATACGGTACAAGGAAATGTACATTCTTGCTGCTATTTTGTGCCTTGCCAAGGCAATTACACACCATGAATTGAGTTTCAAGGTTGGTCACCTTCTGCAATTCTATTAGAAGTGTTCGGGTATTTGTCATTTATTTTTTAAACCTATCTCCTACAGTCTAATAATTATATAAGACCCTTCATTCTAATTTTGAAACATATGGCTTTTAGCTCACCAGACTGTAGCAAAAAATCTGAGCAGCCAATCTCATTTTGGAACAGCAAATACTCATTTGAGGAGAAGACTCCAAGCTTACCAATGGGTCTGCCTCTAAGCACTGTGATTTGAGGGACAAAGTTTTCTTATTTTGAAATAATAAAGCAATATTTGGTTCACAATATTGAGTTTGCATACATTAGGGAGCCCATGGAATGGTCATAGGCAACTGTTCACTGATGCAGGTATGTTGTGACTGCAGTAGGACAAAGTAGACCATGACATGTACATCTCATGACTCTGCAATTTGCCTCTTGGAGATGTTTGCCAGTCATACAGTGACAGCTAACTTCAGAGCCCTAGCAAGATGTTCAGAGATGGTTAAAAAAATGTCCTTTTACCCAGAGAAGGCTGAACATATGACAGCTGTCTTTATATAAAAAGATGGAAATAAAAAATTCCTTTATCCACTGGATATAGAAGTAATTGCCTGAATTTTAAAAAAAGGGGTATTTAACTGGCAGGCAGACAATATGTACAGAAATAGGTGCAGCACTTTATGCTGCTCTCTCAAGTTATTTTATTTCATTTATCTTCTGGGCAATATTGTCCCACACCAGAGGAGGCAGGCTGAAAGTGTGAGACCTCTTCAGACCCCCTGAATTAGTCTAGCAGCTTGGTTCAAACTACCTCCTACAACAGCCCAATTTTAAGCCACCAGTTTTTCAGGAGTACTTAATCTAGTCAGAATCTCTCCTCTGATGCAGTTGCACTGATTTAATCAAAATAGTTTCTAAGTCAGTTTAGGGTTTTGGCAGATAAATCCTGAAACATTTATTTTCCCCCAAGAGTCTGCTCTATTCTGTTGTTGGAAATGCACTGAACTCATAAAAAGGCATTATTGGAGTTTCTGCTTTAACCTCAAAGTTCCCACCTGTGTCTATCAGGCTGAACTGCTACCAGTCTGTCCTAAGTGATAAAACCTTCAACTGTTGCAAGTAATCTGCCCAGGCTCCAAATCTTTTAATAGTTACACTAATGGTATCAGCAGCTCCAGACATGCATGCTCAGGTTGTATTTTCAGGATTTGCTTTCCTACATGGAAAGGCAGAAGGGTTTTTCTTTTTTTGTAGCAAGAGGCTGCTGATGCTCTAATTCTATCCTGCCACTGTGAGAACTTGGGCTCGAGACCCTGGTTCTAAGGAGGGACCTCCCTGAATCTCTGCAGGAAACACAAATGTCATGCCCTTGTGCCCATGGTCTTGCCTCAGACACTCCTGGTGGAGGGTGTTTGGTCGCACATTTTCAGTACAGTGCTGCAGTACCTCTGCAGCTCTGACCCCTGCAGCACGTGCAAATGCCATTAAATCTCCTAATCCAGTGATCAGCTATGCCTGGAATGGGAGGGTGGTGAAAAAGGAGAGAGTTCACTACTCTCTATGGCTCCTGAACCATGTAACTTCTTTTGGGGTTTCATACTAGAAGTGAAATCCTCCAGATGCCACATCGTACTGTGTGTCCTCACCATTGTATAACTTGGTGTGATCGATCCATCATGTACTTTAATGAATGCCTCATTGCACACAGAAAATGAGGAAAACTGAGGGCCAGTAAGCATTTCACAGTCTTATGCTGAAAACTGAGACACAAAGACAGGCTGTCTCCAGCCCTCTTCTCAATACGTAAGAGTTCCCTTCCGTGAAAAAATTACTACAGAACTATCAAAGATGGCATTTTATTCTATCTTCTTAGGCAACCTTCAGAAATGAGAATGCACTGATACTTTAAACTTCAAAGTAATTCCAATTCTTTTAAGACACACATTAAAGCAAGAACTATAAAGGTAGTGCCTTCATTAAAAGGCATCTGTTTTTCAGCTATAGTACACTTGTTTTTTCTTTATTTCAAACGTTCCTGAGAATGCATTTGCACAATGTTTCCTGACAAAAGGTCCTTTCCCTGAACTGAAATGTTGTGTGTGTTGGGGGATGGGAAAGGGAATCAATGGTTTGATTAAATTTTTAATTATTGTAGAAATTATTGTTTTCGTACAAGCTTCCCTATGCCCCACCCCTGGGCAATATTTGTTCCTCTTTAAAAGTACCTTGCAAATGCAGCTTTGGGGATTCACTGTATTTTTATGCCAGCTCTTTAAGCAAGTCTACAATTATTACATTCTGGTGTGTGAGTGACTCAGTATTATCTCTTAGGCTTTTATGATCTTGTTCCCCAATCAGAGCTTTTGTGTAACAAGCTGGTGAAATTAGAAATATGATTAGAAAAATGTGACTGCATTATCTAAAACTTATACACACTTTTGTATTGCTTCAGCTTTTTAAGTCCCTAGGGAACTGACAGCGATTAGGATCTATTTCTAGTGAAGGTACAGTTGGGAATAAGGGTGGTTTGAATAAGTGAATCAACCTTATTATGACAGAAGCTCCAATAGAGATGTGCATTAGAGTATATTGGATTCCACTTTTGAAACCACAGGAAGCCTTTGCATAAGTACTCACATTTCTGCCTGAACTAAGCAAATAGAGTACTACAAATAAAACAAAAAATCTGAAAGCCAATAGTGTTTCCTATCTCTGTTCTTACTGTAATACCTTACAGATAGTATTACACAGTTGAAACAATGTTTTTTCTTTGTGAGTGCAACCAGGATTGGTATAAGACTTTAGCAATATGGTTATTCTCTTGTAAAAATCCTACCTCCACATATAAAATTAGTGTCTTTTTTACAAAGGGTTCAAAAAATACAGTACATCTTAGTGTGGACTAAAGTGGAAAAAAAAATAATAAAAATGAAAGAAACAGGAGGCAATTTTTACTCTGCCTCTTTTTTCTGTGACAAGCAGGCCAGGCCTCAGGGGAACTCAAACAGGACCGTATCCACGTTTACATAACACAGTTCACATGGGTTTAAAACGCTGGAATTATTTTAGCTAGCATAAATTAACTTTAGCATGGATGAGTGGGAGCAGGAGAAAGGAAAAAAAAACAAAATCAGTGGAGACAGAAGTCCTAAGAGGTCCAGTGAAAAAGGCTACTGGGATTAATGACTGAGCAAAATTGTCTGGAAAGGAGTGAGCATGACCTAGCAGAGACATGAAGTCAGAAATGAGGGTTCTGTGGAGAAAAAGAGGTATGTGATATGAAACAGTACAAGACTGACCAAACTGGATCAGGCCAAAGGTCCACCTAACTTTCTGGCCCGATGGTAGCTAATATTGTCTCTAGGAAAATTATACCATAATGAAGGCAAGAAAAGAAATATCTCACTGCTGGCACACCTTGCTAGTTTTCAGCAATCAACATTTTATCACTGATATATCTTTATAATGTTATTTTATAGTCACAAGTATACGTAGTGATGTAAATTATATATAAATCTCCCATGTAGCTCTGACAACTCTTTCCAAAACTAATTATCCTTTTGGCCCTCACAAGATCCCAGAGCAGCCAGTTTCACAATATATTTATTATCTCCTTCTCCATACTGCAGAGGATTTCATTAACTTCCATCACATTCTTTCTCAACTGCCCCTTTCATGAAGTGAAGAGGTATCACCTGTTGAACCTCTTCTTTTGTGGAAGCTGTTTGTACTTCCACTTCCACTTCTGTGTTCCTTCTGTGTTCCTTCCTTAGTTCTGCCTTATCTATCTACAGCTGTAAGGACCAGAACTGCAGCATTCAAAAGGCACCTGCCCTGCAGTGCAGTAGCACCTTGATTATTTCTACTTTCTAAACCGGTTGCCAGCTAGGGTCAGGGAAGATAAGTGTGAGATGGTTGAGGCAATGACAGATGAAGAAGGAGGAATGAGTCACCAGATGTGGCATATGGTATAGGATAACAGGGAAAAACAGAGATTCTTATCAGTGTTCAGTTATGAACGCACAACGTATTTCACCATATCAAAAAAACATAATTTAACTAATAATTTTATAACCTTTTGCTCTGTATTGTACAGACATTTAAAATTATTAGTAACCCAGATGTAACTTGAGGTAACTTGAAAGATGTGGGAGGATTTTGAGAGGGCTTGGATGGAAGGAAAAAAGAACAGTGATACATTGAAGACTCTTCTAATGAGAAAATACCCTCATATATATATTTTTAATACAATCTGAAAACTAAATTTAATTTCCACCAGTGGTAAGAAACTAAACCTTTTACTTACCTGTAAGGATGTTTATGCATAGGTGTATAAACCACAGACTCAAATCCAGGTCAGGGTAACAATAACTCAGTGATGAACAGATACTTTACCCATTTTGTAGCCCATGTGTAATAAATTAAGGGAATCTCTCATTCTTAATTGACATTTGAACCTAACATTTCTTTGTTACAGATAGTGCAGCTGGTAGCTGGCATGAGATGGGATACTGGTTTCTGTAACCAGGGAGTAAACTCACAGACAAGCAGGGATGATATTTAATTCTTGGCAGCCATGGCACGGAAAGGATTCAAGCTGACCCAATCTGCAGTATTTTCAGAGGAAATGCAAGGCAGCTAGTAAAGGCTTTGTGACAACTATCCCACCCAGAGTTATAGTGACTCTACTCTTGTCAGCACCTTTGGTAAGTCCTAAATAGTTCTTTAAAAATGCATTAATTTATTAACTACTCTTTCAAATCTGGGTTTTAAACAGGATTGGGTTTTACTGCAGCAGAGAAAGATCCACAGTATTGGCAACAGATTTATCTCATTCCTCTCTTGAAAGGCAAAATGTATAAATATGAACGATTATATCCACATTTTTCAAGAACCTTATAAACTTTTTATTAATTCATTTTTTAAATGGATCTTTAATACTGTGCCATTGTTAATACCACACATGGCATACAGAAAAGGCCAATTGATCTGCATTATGAATCTTGCTTCTTTGGCAACATCCAGATGAACACCTTCAATTCCTAGTAAGCATGACTCAAGCATTTTGTATGTGGAGAAAAAAGAGACTCTACTACAATACAAGCTGTGCCATTTAATACAACTGATGTATACTCTACCATATGTATCTACCTCCTTTATGCTTGAATTCTTCAGTAGTATAGAACATTTTCTTTGACTTACCTGTGTACATTAGGTCACTGGTTTAAACGCATTTGTTCAAAGGAAGAGAGTCAGAAATATTTTTTATTCCTGTGCAGTTCTTTTTCTACAATATAGGATAATTTTTTTCTTTCTAATGGAAAGACAGCCATGTGAAGTATACTCTTAATTCTACCCGCCTGAACAACCTCATATATATTGTTTCATGTGTGCTACAGGTACTTACATAATTCCTGAAGAACTGTGTTAGAACACACAAAAGCTTAAACAGTAAGGGAAATGAGGGTTAAATTAGGCAGCTCATCAGTTCTCTAAATATTCTTATGTCCACATTGCCTCAAATGCTGTTCTTTTTTGGACTGCTGCTGTTAAGTGCTGTCTCTGTACAGACAAAGGCCACATATATCAAATTATGTGACTTTGCTCTCCTAAGGCTGTCTGTGGTAACAGGATTAGTTGAGAACCATTTTGCTATCTGTATTTTCATGACCCACCTACCCTTTTCTTTCCTAGGTTATTTATTACTTTTTTTTTTTTTCTTTTTTTCCAATTTCACTCCTGCCTCCTTTTCAAGACCTTCTGCTCCCAGGATATCTGTATTTCCCTTAAGCATTCCAAACACTTGCCTCAAAGTGCTTATTAAATTCATAAAGGAAAGACATATAGTTATATAAGAATATGTGAACATATAAAAGAAACAGCTGTTTTAAAATGTATCTCATAAAGGCAGCTCTAGTGAGAGGGGGAGGAGGGAGCAATGAGAGGAATCAGTACATCAGCCCTTGGGAAAAAGTGGACTAAATTAAAAAGGCAATTAAGAAATGCTGAACCTCTACTGTGTCAATGATCTTCTGTGGTAGATAGAAGTGTGACGAGGAAGAACATACTCATGCCTATTGTTTTAGAACAATGAAGTGTGTCCTGCCTGTAATGCTGTTGTTTTAAGCATAACTCATAGTGCTTCCATTATTGCGTGTGAGCTCAGCAAACATAGACGATAGACAAGGCATTTTTGGCAGAAGGACAAAGGACACTTTGCTTCAGCTAGTAACAAATTGCTTTCATTAAGAACAAATGGTCTTGGAGCATTTTTCTGCTGTGTGGTCTCCACAAAATGTCAAGCGCAAAAACATTTTTTCAATGTTTTCTGTGAACAATGGAGTAAAGCTTAGATGGAGGCAAATATAATTTACTTTGAACAGTTTGTATGTGACTCACTTTAGGACACATTTATTCTTTGTGTGGATGGGCAAAAGAATTTGCAGTCTTCATCCTATAAATAACTAAGTGTGATTAGACTGCGAGTTTTACAGCAACTGGTTTGGACTTGAATTAAGGCTGACCATTTTAATAGGTAACATAATTAGAATGGTGATTTGCTCAGGATACACCACCATTTAGCAGTATCCCGATTCCCTTTTGTAATGTCTTTTAAATGACGCCTTTAGTGATGTTACAGAGATGTTGTACAGCAGCAGTTGGCTGTTCTGAGGCAAAATGTCTGTCAGCATTTCTGGTGAATCTATATTTTCAAAAGTGGTGAGTGTAGCTTCATATGCTTTTACAATATATTGCCTTCCCCTCCTCATGAAAGAAGCATTCAGCAGTTATGCAAACTCAGCTTCTGCTAAATAAAATAAGGTTTATAGGTTGTTACTGAACAGTTAGAAAATAAAAACTTTTTTTTCTTGTGGCTTGTCTCTATCCTTATCTCTATCTACTTATTATTTTTTCAATTTTTTTAGTACAGATCTTGATGCACAAAAATTAGTAAAGACTGTCCCATTGTCAAAAGAAATATGGCTTTGGGATGTTTCAATTTAGGAATGACTGCGATATGGTATTTAAGGTTTGAAAAAATGGTTTTGATAACGTGTTCTATCCTCTATTTGGAATATTATTTCATGAAGTGTATTACCACATTATTTCTTGACTATGCATTTGTAAATCTTTATTTTGAATGTTCAATATCTTGGCTGAATTGTTTTAGATTTCCATTCCAGATGTAAATGTTGTCTAATAAATCTAACACAAATTGGTCATGCAAAGGTATTTAAAACTCTCATTGGTTTCAGGGAGATGGAGTTAGGCTCTTCTCAGTGATGACCAGTGACAGGACAAGAGGTAATGGGTGCAAATTGGAGCACAGGAGGTTCAAGGTGAATATCAGAAAAAAACTTTTTTACTGTGAGAGTGACAGAGCACTGGAACAGGCTGCCCAGGGAGGTTGTGGAGTCTCCTTCACTGGAGACATTCAAAACCTGCCTGGATGCGTTCCTGTGTGATGTGCTCTAGGTGACCCTGCTCTGGCAGGGGGGGTTGGACTAGATGATCTTTCAAGGTCCCTCCCAACCCCTAGGATTCTATGATTCTATGATTCTGTGATTCTGCAATGCAGGTCTAATACAAACACCACAAAAAGAAAGATGGAAAAGCCAGGCAGACAGATTCAGCAGCATCAAAGACTACATATTACATATAGCACATTATGCACCAAAGTGTGCCTTCTGTACTTCTATTCACAACACAACTGATGTACATTGAATAGCCTAGGGTTCAGTCTGGAGGTTTTTCAAGTGAATGTCACTCTCATATTTATCGTTTCCCACATTCCTCTTTAATAGCATATTTCGTAATTGCATTATTAATGACCCAAAGAAAAACAAAAATAATCAGTCATGTTGTCATGAGAAAAGGAAACAAAGTACTTAACTTCATGAAGGGTAAGGAAAAGAATATTTTAAAATATCATGATACATTCGTTCTCCATTGTAACTGCTGTGTAAATGAAAGGGAGAAGGGATACTGACTTCTTTTTTTAATGGCATTGAATGATGCTATGCCTCATCTGTTGAAGGCCAGGACATGCAAAGGGAAATGAAATTTCCACACCTACAAGCTGCAAAATACAGTCCAATGCTTCTCAATACTATGAAAAGACACTAAATGACGTATACCCTAACATAACAGAGAGTGATTATCATAAATTAAAATCTAATGAAACCCCTTGGAGAACAAATATTATATTGCCTTATTTTCTAACCGTCTGGAGAATAACCTTTCACTTTATTTTATTTGAAACTACAGGCAGAAGCTTCAGGAAGTCCAAGAGAAAATCTCAACTTGAGCATACAGAAAGCACTGACAATCATTCTGCAATCCGAGCTTGAAACAGAAGGGCACATTTTTTTGGACAGAAAAAGGGAAAGCATTCCTTTCCATTGGTTGTCACAAGAGAAAAGCTGGGAAGTCTCCAGGAGTACGTAACAGCCTGACAAGAGTTGTGGCAGTTGTGTGGTCTGGCAACTTGAGGATACGTAGCTGCATGCGAGCAGCTTTTGAATTGCAGCTGATTTTTATGAGGCCACTTACTGTCTCAGAGTAAACAGAGTCAGCAATCTGCCAATACGACTGGTATTATATTCCTTGGGGAAAAAGGAGTCTTCGAAGTCATCAGCCTGTCTTTCACGTGAAAGTGCCTTAGGAGAATGGAGTGGCTGAAATACTCGAGGAATGTTCTTTTTCCTGCAGGGAGCAGGAGATGGAGCAGAACAATTTCCCCAGGAGAACTGCTGGTTCCCATGCTTAAGCCTGGAGAGATACTCCTGTACTTGAAGAGGAAGAAGACACAATCAAAGAGGCAAGCTGTTGGAATGAAAGGAAACTTTGGGGACTGACACAAAAGTCAGACAGCAAGGGCTGTGCGATGTGGGGTGTTGGCCAAGGAATGGCTTGGTGGCTGAGAAGACAAGCCTGAACTACTGGAGTGAAAACCCAAAGTAGGCCCTGAAGGCTGAAAGGAAACACATACGAGCTTCCCTTCACAAAATCAAATAAGCAAACCTGTTAGGTGTGGATCTCCAAGGCAGGGATTTGCACAGAAACAATTTTTAGTGTGTCATTTGTGCTGGTATGATAAACAGGCAATAACTGTGCTAAAAATCCTATACCAAATCTATCATACCTGCAGGACTAAGCATCAAAATGCCTGTACTATTGAAGTTGTGAAAAGGTTTTGCATTTTTGTTTAAACACTTGAGCATCTAGGGGTGATGGAATTTATTTCAGCCAGAGATAACTGAGGTGTGAAGTCAAGCTCGGTTGACAATATACCCTAAATTAGAGGTGATGCCTGGAATTGCTTAGGCTCAGTAAGCCAAAATGAAGGAGTTTTGTACCAGGATAACATCTCAAATACCTGGTGGCTTTCCAGTCAATGGGAGTTTGGCCTTTGTCCCATGATTTCAGCAGAGGGTACATTAACTTTCCTTGTTAGTCTATCAAAGCGTTTCTTCCTGCCAAAGAATATAGTCTCTGTTGAAAGTTGTCACTTCATGGGAACTGACCTCAATTCAGCTACTCAGAACATTAGCTGCTAAGAAATGGAAAAATAATTGGAGTATCTTTCCCTTGTAACCTTCTATGCCATAAACAATAATTTCTGGTATCAAAGGCTGATGACAGATATGGCATTTGTAAGGTGTGGGGCCTAGCCAGCAGAATTCTAAGAAATTAAAAATAACTACTATTGACTTGCTATTACTTAAATAAGGATGACTGGAGAAAGGTTAGACATTTGCTTAGATAATTTATTTCTGAGCAATATATGAGCAAAGCATTGGAAGTTTGCTAGGATTTTGTGATAGGGAATGTCTCATTTACATCCATGCTAATAATAATTCCACTGCAGTTCTTCCTATCTAGAAAAGATTTGTACAACTCTTGGAAGATGTGTTTGATCAGTCATCCATTATACACTCTTTCAAGCTAAAGAGTGTGAACTCGCTAGAAAGAAACCCACTGAGAATGAAACGTAATAATGCTCTTCTGCATTGTTCATAGGAAACCATGCTCTGAATACCCTTGAAAAAAATTCAAAACATGATCACGGAGGTACTGGTTTGAGTTCTTACAGTCAGCGTAGCTGGAATTTCTCCCTGAATCTCTTAGAGTTTTGCATTTGGCTGCCCTGTAGAATTCATCTGGGCTTCCTAGACTTCTCTGTCTAAATAGAGAGTTGAAGATTCCCATGGCTTGCTCCCAACATTTTTTCGTTGGTCTGTTACTGAAGATGAATGGCACTGATCTTCATTTATAATCAACATCCATGATCTTGCTGAATGTTCAAAATATGAAGCAGTGAGTCCAAAGCAGTGATGGGGTTTCAATGCTCATTTTATTGAGAAACTCGCTTGTTGCAACTTAAAATGCCACTTTTCACTATCTAACTGAATATCAAAATATGCCAAAATGGGTGAACTGTCAATTACTCTCATTGTGTGTATAAGAAAACGTACTTATATTTTTTTTTAATGTAAGCTTATATTGTACAGATTTAAAATGCAGCATGGAAAGATAACATGGTATCTGTGTTATTTTCCTGAAAATATAGCATAATATTTCCATCATCCTGAAAACATTTAAGGTACCAGGTCATCAATTGGAACACTATTATCTTATGATTCTTTATGAAGGAAAATTAATTACAACTATGTGGCGGATTATGTCAAAAGTACAGAAATATCACACTACTGCACAATTACTTGTATGTGGAAGCCAAGATCAACACCTGATAAACTTGAATATTATAAAAATCTTCAAATGAAACATGTTCAAAATCAGAGAATACAGCTATGGATCAAAAGAAGAAAGCTTGAGCTGAAGAGTTTTTCTGTACTCCTGCCTGAAACATGATGAAGTATAAAAATTTTAATTGTTACGTTTTCAAGAATTCTGAAAGAATTCCCATTGCAAAATGAGGAAGAAAAAGTCAAAATAGATGTCAGAGGGGATCCTACGTTGTCTTGCCAGCAGAGATGAGCAGTGTTCTCCAAGTAAGTAGCATTTGAATTCCTAATCTGTGTGTGGCCATAAATGACAAGTACCATGTTGATGCAAGCTGAAGGCACTTGCTTTTCCTTTCTGATTGCTAGCATCAACCATTTTGACTTACTAAGGAAGACAATAGTTTAGACAGTAGAAAATTCTTGAAACATGACTGTTCAGATTTATCTTAATACAATGATCTCACTAATTATATGTCAAAGATGAATATGATTCACTGAGACCTCAGTAAACTACAGATTATTATCAGTTATTAAATGGCATTTAGTCAAAATTGGTTAGTAATAAGTAGCTTTCTCAAAGCTTTTAGGAGCACTTTTTTTTATGCAGATCTAGAAATGTTTAATTTTGGCTTGTAATAATAGCTCAAATTCCAGGCAAATATTTCTTTTAAGTAAATTACACTAATTGAAAAATTATAATGATAAAGAAAAAAGTGTCAGTGTCACCACTCCTCTGCAAACCCCATTCTAAGATTTTTAAAGGAACAAGACCAGGAATAAATGAAAATTGGAAAGCTTTTACCAGTATAGCAGTGATTGAGTGAAGAATTTGTGCTGCATATTTGCATAGCATGTAAATAAAATGAAAAGCAGAAAATACTTCTTCCGATAATGTCAGTTTAGTTTTGCTCATTGCTGCTGCCTTCATAGTGCTTATTCTGCTGCACACACAACAGATATTTCTGAGAGTTTTCGACTTAATAGAAATATAAGCTTAGACAGCCAGAAGAAAACAGAGGGGGTTTTCTCATTATGTGTTATAAATGCAAGCATAGCTACATAGTGCAAACCGTGAACTCTTCTTGCTGAATCCATCTGTTTATGTCACACTAAAAGGCATCTTTTTATGTCCAAGTCCATCTACACATCCTAATCCAGCCTCCTTGTGAACATCCCCTTGGTGTGCATGACCCTTTTGGTGGGCTGTGCAATGCCAGTGCCTGCACGCTTGCCACTGCCATTTCCCTGCCAGCCAGAGCAATTCTCATCTGAAAACTGCTGGACCCTGATAGCAAAGCTCCTGTGTCTGTGTGCAAAGATTATGGAACATTAGCTGGAGCGGGATAAATGGATCTGTGTACATCCAGCACTGCTTTGTCACAGGCAGCACTAAGAAATATCTTGGCACAGATGAAAAGTGCTGCTGAAGGCAGCCTTGCACAAGGGCAGTGATTATCTGAAAGATGTAGATGTGGCACAGTTGTTATTAGAGCAGACAGGAGTGCTACCAGTGTGCTGCATATATATGCAAAGCTGCTTTCTATTCTCTATTAGATTTCCTGTGCTGATTCCTCTGGTAAAAGCAATAGATAAAAATGGATCTGCACATGCCAAAAAGTTGAGAAAAACAATGCTTGATAAAAAAGCTGGGATTTGCTATTCCAGAAAGATTAGAAGACTTCAAAGTAACCACTCAAAAGTGGACAGTTTCTTCATCAGGCTTATCTCATGGTGTGGTGTGTCACTGGACTGTGTGACAGGTATCAGAATTATTCTGAAGTCTTCTGGTGTGCTCTCTCCAGAAGCTTCTAAAATTAAGTTTTATTATTAATTGAAGCAAACCCACTTTTAATCTAAAATCTAAAAATATATCATAAGCAACAAGACGTAATACATAGGAATTTAAAAAAAAAAAGTCAAAACAAATCTCAGGTTCCTAATCACAGTTCAGTTCTTGTGCAGAGTCATTCCAAGTCTTCAGACTTACTTTTCAGTCAAGCAGTATTGTCACCTGAATTAACCTTCCTGCCATGCCCTGCAGAAAGGCTGTACTGCCTTCTGGGAGCACCCCATTCTTCCCATCACCTCTGACAACTGCTATAGAGAGAGTCTCTGATGCTCATACATCCCTTATGCTTCTGACCACCTCTCGATTTCCTGTCCTGCAGTCTCTCTGCTTCCCACATTAATCCTTCTCTGCCTGCCCTCCTATATCCCAGACATTTCTTCAAAATAAAGCAGGTTCTTCTGTTCTCAGGGAAGCCACAATTATCCCAAGAGGGTGTAATTGGATCAGAATACGGTTGGCGGTGAAGTGCAGGAAGCCAGAAGAAACAGTAAACAAATCCATTAAACAATCATAGTAGCTCTCACAGATGGCAAAAGCTGTTATCACCCAGTTGGTTTCCAGTATACTGACACATCTTACACAGTCATTTAATTTTACAGAATGATTTCATATTCTACTTGGTATCATCATTGTTACTTTGTTTTCCATTACCATTTTACCAGAGAGCCATGTGTCTGAAATTTCTGGTTTTGCCATGTCAAATGGCAAGATTGGACAGGCAGGCATTATGTTCATGTCTCAAGTCATGTCATAACATCTGTAAGAAACTGACTTTTTTTTGAACTGTGCTTTTTCCCTTGTGTAGTCTTGACTACAGCCCTTCACACCCAGACATCTGTAGAACTGTATGATAACAATTTTTACAAAAGAAATACAGAAAGCAAACTTAAGAAATCTTTCAATATGGTGCAACTATTATTAAAAGAAATAGGGCAGATAGCTGAACCAGTACTTGTCTAAGAAAGCTTTAGGTTTTTACACTTGTTACTGGTTAAGAACAAATTATTATTGATCTAAAGAGACAACCCATTTCAGCACATTATGCCTTACAGGAAAGAAGAAACCAGTTCATGAGTATTATAAAGTAAGCAGCTATTGGTAGCAATCATAAACTGTTACAACTATCTATATGTTAGAGCAGCATCATAAAAATTGAGTCAACAGCCCTGACAATAGAGCTTTGGGTTCCATTTGCACCAGGGAGAAGCTGCCCCTAATAGAAGAAAATTCTGGATCTGATTCATATTTCCTCCTTGGTTTTTATAACCTATCATAGCTCAGAGAATTTCAGTGAATACTTCATCAGTGAAGTATTTGCTTGAAAAACTAAGATATTTCACTTGAAGATTCTGTGACATGGAAGGCAATGTTTCAATCTGGATTTTTTACTTCAGTAATGTCGACCAATGGGTTTAGTAAATTAGAAAAAGCTTGGAAGATTGATCCAAATCAATGGACATTTTCTGAAGATTTAGGAAAAAAAAGTCCATCCACCCTCACTTTTTGTTTTTCTCCTCTTCTTCACTTGGATAGAGCTCAGACTCAGAACAACGTGCAGAAATGTCAGAGACTGCTGCCGAGTGATTTTTAAGTCCTTTTTTAATCACCTCAATCCAGATAAAGTTTAAGTAAGCATCCTAAAAGTGGCATTCCTCCATATTTGAATTGCACGATTCTCTTGTTAGCAATTCATAGTCCCTTTTTGTATACTATAATGATTAAAAGTAAAAAAGTGAAATAAGCTCTATCCAATCATTATCACCATTACATTTTCATATCATATTCCTAACATGATCTTTTCATTGCAGATCTTTGTAAAAGAAATCTTTAAAAATTAACTCATGCTAGATTACTGTAGCCAGTTAGGAGCATTATAGGAAATGAACAGACATACTTCATAAGTTTGTCACACACATATATTTCTGTAGTGGACAACTGAGTTAATAAAGAAACTATTCCCTTACTTCAGTTGCATGGCTGCTGTTAGATCAATAGAGCACTGGTAGACTGGCAGAAACTCTGGGGATCTGCTTGCTTGCAAGGTTTTTTGATTAGTTTGTAGACTTTTTCATTGGGGTCCTGTATGGGGCATGATCCACTTACCAGTCTCATCAGAGTGTTTTCACTCAACGCTCTGCCCACCTTTATACTATGATATGGTTATTGTCTTGATACCTCCAATAGCTGTATTTTTGCAGATTTTTGGTCTCTCTTCCTGTGAAATGATAAATTCAAAGCTGATTTTTTTTTTATTCAGTTCTTAGAGCAGTTTAAATTTAATTGAACTCCCTTGTCAACATTGATTTTCTATTATTATTATTCCATCTCTAACATCCTCTTCTTCCCTCCACTTCCTCTCACAGCACAGAATAATCAGGATCTTTGAAGTACTGCAGTGAATGGCTCACTACACAGTCAAGAATTTGATAACTCCTCCCAATGTCATTTCTGTATCTGAAGATCCTGTTTTCCCTCCAATATGGGATTAAATAGAAAGTTTGCGTTAAAACTAAATGCTGAATCAACCTTTCCAAAAGCCATTTAGTAAAGCCTAACATGTTTCAAGAGTAAAACCAATATAGCTATGTTTTACAGAAGAAAAATAGTACTAAAAATCTAAAAAATTACTTCAAATTTCTTGAACTAAAAAGTTTTCTAGAACAAACATCAACTGAAAAAAATATTCCATTCAATTTTTCCAGCAGCTTGCTGCTGACAACAGAAATGTCACTGAATTCCATTGTCCTTGGAGTTCGTAGGGTTACAAGGATATTACATCACCTAGCAACAGAAACATCTATTTAGGAGAGAAGGATCAAATGCATTCTTCTAATGTGTTGTAGATCCCCCAGGATATACACAAATAAACTGCCATAGAAATCCACATGGTTTGCAAGACAGTCTGTTTGTTTGTCCTTGATGTATCAGTGCCTTTCATTTAGAAGACTTTGACCTTTTGCTAGCAAAACTGATCATAGTATCCTTGTTATTTCATTTCTGTATTTATTTATTTATTTTCAGGCTGAAAATCTGTGCTTAGAGATTTACTTACTGCTCTTGGTAAGACTCAAGGTCTGGCACTCACATTACAGCTCATGCCAGCCAATTCATTGTCTTTTCTCCAAAATGATATTTTCTTGAATTTCAGAGCTTTGTATACTAATAAATAGAGTGGGACAAACAGCAAGTTTACTAGCTTGTAGGAAATGTTCTTTTTTCAGTGTAAAATAAGGATTGAAATTCTCAGCAAACAGAAGTTCTCAGCCCAGCACTTCCTCAAACACGCTGTCACATTGTGGGTTTTTCAGTTAACACCAGTGATGGCACGTCCCTGATTAGCTTTAAAACACTTGCAGTGCCCCTGCAATCAGGCTGTTGATCCACATCTGCCCCATGGCCATGGATCTTGTAACTTTGTAAGCTCTGCTCAGACTCACCAGGAATGAAAATAGTACTTCACAGGATCAGTCAAAGCAATGAAATGGTTATGCAAAGAAGTATTGATAAATCTGAACTGATTGATAGATCTGATTATAGAAATCCACATAAAACCCAGTTCTCGATATTAAATGGAGAAACTGGATACTTTGTTTGATCTCTGCTATCTGTTGTAGTCTGCAGCCAGCTCTAACTTAAAGAATATCACAATGATACACGATAAATTCCACTCTTATAACACCCTCCTTGGAGCATGCTAGACTATTATTAATCTCCTTGAGCTGGAGAGTGCATGTTTGTGGGGCAGAGCGACCTGCTTTGTCCTTAAGATTTTATGACTCAGAAGTGAGTTCTGACTTTTCTGTGTGATTCTCTGTGTCTCTTCTCTTTGTGCTTTGTGCTTGAGTTCCTGGTCATAGTAGTACTTAATTTGCTTTTTTACTTTAGGGACAGATCTTCAAAGGGATTAAACACCTTTGGAAATCTTCCCATAAGACTAGGAAGTTGTAAGATCAAAATCTATTCCCAGAGACTCGGCAACTTTCCTTTTTATTCTTTCCTAAGTGACATCTGTGTCATCAAAAACTAAACTGTAGATAAAGCCAACCCCGGATTGAAGTGTGATTTTAAAAGCTATGCAGTTGCATAGTGACGCATCAAGTCATCAAGTGACTACAAACAGTATTAGGTATCCTAAACCATTGTAGTCCTCCTAAAAATCCATGTGGATATGCAGTTGTAGCATAAAAAAAAATACTGGGCAGAGGGCCTTGTACTATGGGATTCTGTTGTCTAGTGCAGCCTCTAATGGAGCTTCTCTTCAGCATGAAGAACAGAATGCAGCCTAAAATGATCCTGTATTTTATTCCATCATTTGTATTACTTTAAAAAGTGATGGGTGTATCTATGGCAAAACCAAGCACTTTAAACAGAAAGCCATCATCAAGGAGTAAAGGTTTATTTGGTGAGGTACTGACACTTAGTCTTTCCGTCATTAAAAGTTTTAGTCAGCCTGAGAAGTCTGATTTATTCTACCCTGCTCACAATGTGTAATAATAAAAAAAATAATACTTTAATTTTAGTTTACATCCAGGATTACAGTATAATATAGCCACATAGCTGGTAAATACATCAAAAAATAAGACTAGTTTTCCAAGCCAAGCACACAAATGTTACTACGGGCTAACATACTTGCAAGGCTGATATACAGAAGTCTCTTGGAGACAACGAGCTGATATATCAAGGAATTCTCAAAGACTGATTATTAATGCAACAAAGCAATATAAATTCAGTGAAACAATCAGAAGACATTAAAGAAAGGCAGTTTTATGACTACTTTGGGTCTCTTCTTCATATGATATAAGTCAAGGCAAATCCCTGTCACATCATATTTTTTTGCTGTGGGATGATGTGAGGGAAATCACAGGCCCACTTAGCTCTTTTGTGTAGCTCATTTAAAATAACCCAGATTAATGGGGACCTGTCTAGTTTACCCTTGTAGGGCATGATAAATACTAAGAACTATTATTAAAGCCATTCAGCTGCCCATTAATAATACATTAGTAAATACCATATGATCAGATTTCTTTGAAGTATCTTTTTTTTTAACACCATCTTGCAGCTGAGCCAAGTGTTAGCTTAAATACCAGCAATATTTCATTCACGAAAGGTAATGGTCCTGCTAGCTTCTACAGGTACACGGGATGGAAAAGAGGATAAAAACAGGTCCCAAAATATTGGAAATATTGTTGCATCAAAGCTGAGGAAGCACGGAAACTATTTTGCAAACAGGTAGAGAGCAGAATATCACAGAAAGTACAATGGTTCTTTTATTTATTTTCTCCAAAGCCTAATGGCCCAAAATTTCACTCTGCTTAGACAGTCCAGTTCAATCCTGCATTGTGCCAGAAAGAAATCTTGACTATCTTTCCTTTCTGTTCTAGAGCAAGATTTAAAAATAATAATTTAAACCCTTTGGCAATGAGGTTTTTTTTTTTTTTTTTTTTTCACTAACTCAGGGGCTATCAAATTGGCCTGGAAATCTGAAAAAGATTATATCTTTCCTTGGAGATGCTTCTCTTCTAGAAGGATCTGTAGTATTTTTATAATGTCTTGGGAGACTAAGCCTTTTATTTCCTGAAAATGGCTGAGATTCTGTTTACAGACTAATGACTGTGCTTCCTTAGGTCTAAATTCACCCTGTTCATGAGCAATAATGGGTTGCCAACTCCTTGCATTTTCTTTAATCAACGACTGTAGATAACATCTTCCTTCATGCACTAATAGTGAGTCAACCTGAAAAGAAGTTACTTCTTACTCCCACTTTCCAAAGGTGTGAGACACAAGGGGTTTTTTGGGGGGTTTGGTTTTTGTTAAAGAAAATATTCTTCTAGTGAGATTCGTATGTATATTTACGTTATATTTCTTTGTTGGACTGGAATATTTTTCTAGGTCATCACATGCCAGGATGAGTCCTGTAGTAGCTATTCACTAATTTATTTGTGTAATTAATTCAGTTGCTGAAATTGTGATTCCTTAAAAGCTAATTAAAAAAAACCCTGGAATATTCAAACAACGTTTTTGTTTATCCATTTTCTGATGAGTATAAAAGTCTATTACATTTTTCAGACTCTGTTAATTTCCTTCTGCTAAGAAAAGTTCTGGTTTTACATATATATGTGTGTGTGTGTGTGTTTATATATATGTCTGTGTGTCTGTATATGTACACATGTGTATATAATAAGCAACACAATTTTTCACCCCTGGGATGGGATTTTCATTAAGAACTGATGATAAAAAGTCCATTACTTTAAGAATTAAAGATAACTTCCAGAAAGACTCTAATAAGGATAAAAAAACAATTGTAGTAAATGTTACACTTGTTTTGATGAAGTAACACATTAGAAAACTAGATATATAAAATTAAACCAATAAAATTCTATGGAAGCATAATTGCCCTCACACAAAAACACACTGCAGCTTTAAAATTCACTCCAAACTAATTTTTCATGTTTTCAGTCATCACCTTTTTCATTTTAATCTTATGACCTGCAAAGAAGAAAGGAAAATCCAGCCAGTGGTCATCTAACTTGACATGAATGGACGCTCCACATTATATTATCTCATTATTTAACAAAATACTTCCACTCTCAGGCTCTTGGCTTTCTCAGCTTATGGAGCAAAACATTATCAAAAACTTGCATGCTTTTTAGTGTAACTACAAAGTGCTAAAGTTTCTTTGCCTTACTCTTCCTATGAAACCAAACAGAGAGAGATGTTTATGTTATGTTGAATCTTGTCCCAGTAAGTAACCTGAGAGGAAAATTCTAGAAAATGCTAGAAACAAATTATTGACAGAAAGGTCTCTAAGGGCCTTCCCACCCAACTCAAGGAGTAAGAGGTTGTAAGGCAATAAATAATCAGGCAAACCTTAGCACTGGAAGGAATCTTGAAATGGAAGGTTCTTCTTCTAAAGTAAGAAAAATCCATGTATTCAGCTGCAGGTTGCAGAACATTATAACATAATTTGTTTATTCTCTTTAAACAACAGACCCTGGCAGGAATGAACACATTGTGTGAAGTCTGGGATTTACTTTTCTGTTTTCCAAAACAAAAGGAAATGGGAAAACAGATTGTGATGATCTCTGATAAATTTGCGGTGGTACTTCATCAGAGAAGTTACCCACAACTTCCTTGCATTTATGGAGCTTGTACTAAACTCAACTCCTGCCTCAAGTACCAAAGGTATAATTATTTCTCATTAATCAAAACAATGTCAAAATATCACTTATGTTTGTCTTCACACACAGAGACAAGACTTTCTTATCCGGACAAACAGAAGTTGATAACTAAAAGTGCATACACAAAACCACCATGTTTCTAAACTTCTGTGTTAAAGATTGGAAGAAACATGTGAAATAACAACAAACTTAAAACATTAATTGATAATTTACCCACGGAAAATAAAAAAAAAAACACCACAAAACAAACAAACCAAAAAATCCCACAAAAAAACCTCCCACAAAAACCACAGTAAACTACCCTTGTAATTACAATAAAACACTTACAATATGCCTAATTGTTTTCCAAACAGGAAACCAACTATATAGCTGTTGTAATTGTTTATACAGTATAATATTTCAGCAAAATAAACAGAATATTTTATAGAGTTTGCAAATTTTACATAAATCACATATTTGGGTGATATAAGATCAGAGATAGGAAATTTTGAGAGATTGCAGAACATGGGGAAATACGTCCTCCTAATCTGGATTTTAGGATATCAGAGGTACCTAATTACTTTGTGTCCTGGAAGAAACCCAGTGAAATATTCAAAATTTATTCTTGAAGTATACCACACACTTTTTGGAGTTCTCCTTATGTAATTTTCTCTGCTGCCTTTTAGCGTGCTGTTATTTACCCTCATCTTGAGATGGTTACAATTTTGCTAAAGAAGTAACTCCAAGTTTTGCTTGTTTAACTCTCGTGAATCCAGGATAGAGGTTGATTTTCTATTTAATACTTCTTAATGAAATGATAAGTTAGCAACCGTAATTGTTTTTAAAACATTGCTCATCGTAAGTGACAGAGTATTAGTGCGTGGGCATAAACTCCTGGAGTAATTCACATTGATTGATTAGAAACCATTAATTTGTCTGTTGTGGCTAAACATTCTTTCGTTCCAGAGTACACAACAGTAGCTAATATACATGATATCACACTGCTTTGTGATGGAAGACTAGCTTTTACAACAAGAGTAAATGGAGGTCTAATCTTTCCAGTGCCTTTTAGAAGTACTTAACATTGGTCTACAAAGAGCACTGAATTAAAAGAATTAGTACTGGAAGAGACCTACAAAGTCATTTGTCCTCTTCTCTGCCAAAGCAAGATTGCTTGTCTACGATATACTATGTTTTTAAGTATGATGTCCAGTCCAACCCTAAATTATTTACCTGATCTGTTACTGTCTCCATTATATCCTTAGACATACCAGATGTATTTTTTAATGTAGGTCAGTTTTTACTTTATTTAATTTAATTCCTATAATAACATACTTTGCAACAACTTACAGTCTTCTTTCCGCTTGTACATGTATTTTTCAGATACTTGCTGAGTTAGCCAAGCTACACCAGTGTGATCATTTTTCTTAACTGTTCAGGCTGCGAAATAACTCTGCCTTGCACACAAAATCATAGGCTTTTACACCATATTACACTTGAAGATCAAATCTAACTTAGTGTCTACAAAATTCATCAAATGTTACTATGTTCTTACATGTTTCTAGTGGTATTGTGTTCTTCTGTGCAGCATTATTTTCACATAAGTTATCCAAGTCATATTTGCAAACCTGTGCATTTAATGCAAACAAACTTGCCCCAAGGGAGCAACCTGCCCTATATGTACTGAGTGCAGTTCTGCTTCATATTTTTGAACTACGCACACTAAACAACAGGATCTTCTTGGCTCCACAACTGTTATATTGATAATTTTTGCTATACTCTTCTTTATAATCTTAACTATAATGTCTCTGTCTTTAAATATCTACATATCTCATTGTCCTTCTCATTACTTGTTTCTTTGTGTGTTGTATCTGTTAAACTGAGTAAATTTTTTGGCACATACTTCTTATTTTCTTTAAAATTTGTGTTAATCTAACTCTGATTTGGATGAAGCAGTGAAAAGATAGCTCATTTATACTCTAGTTTAGGAGAACCCATTGAAGATCCTATCTGTGGTATCATTAGAACTGCCCACACAAATGGAATTGAAATGAAATAGCCAAGGAAATTATTGGAAGCGGGGTAAGAGAAGAAGAGATTTAATCCTTGCTAACCCATTCTGAACTGTGCTTTGGGGCAACACAGACCTAGACAGACTGGAAGAGTGGGCTAGCAGGAACCTTATCAAGTTCAACAGGGAGAAGGGGTAAGGTCTTGAACCTGAGAAGACATAATCCAGGAGTGCAGCTCAGATTGGGATCCACCTGGCTGGAGAGCAGCCCTGTGGAAAGGGGCCTGGGGGTCTTGGTGGATAACAGGCTCAACATGAGTGAACAGTGAGCTGCAGTGGCAAGAAAGCCAACAGGTTGCTGGGCTGCATCAAAAAGTGCATCAGCAGCAGAGATAAAGAAGTCATCATCCCACTCTACTCGGTGCTTCTCAGACCACACCTGGAGTATTGTGTTCAGTTTTGGTTCCCATTCTACAAAAAGGATGTGGACAGGCTGGAGACAGTCGAGAGAAGGGCCACAGGGATGCTCAGAGGACTGGTGGACCTGCCATATGAGGAGAGGCTGAGAAAACTGGGCTTGTTCAGCCTGGAGAAAAGAAGGCTTAAGGGAGACCTTATTACCATGTTCCAGTACTTCAAGGGTGGCTACCAAGGAGATGGAGACTCCCTATTTACAAGGAGTCACAAGGAAAAGACAAGGGGTAATGGGCACAAGTTGCTTCTAGGGAGATTCCAATTGGACACAAGAGGTAAATTTTTCATCATGAGGACCACCAAACATTGGATTAGTCTCTCAAGGGAATTGTTAGATTCCCCCACATTGGACAGTTTTAAGTCTCAGCTTAACAGGGTGCTGAGCCATCTCATATAAACTCTAACATGACTCAAAGGAGTTTAACCCCTTATCCTGGCAATGGGTCTGAGAACACTGTTGAGAGGGAGGGAAGGCAAAAGGGATGGGAGGCAGCATGTTGGACTTCTAGATGTCATTGTGCTCTGAGGAGATGCCACCTTAGTGTTAGTCGCAGAATGCCTGTGTAAAATGCCAGTACAAGAAAGCAAGCATTCTGAAAACAAAACAAAAAACAAACAAGCAAACAAACAAAAAATCCCACGAAATCATTGATGCCATTAATAAGCTATAGCATTCCCAATTGCCAGAATCAATATTGCTTAACAGGTGCATCCTAGTGAAAACTAATAGTTATGTATTTTTCCCTTCTAGGATAATTCTTTGCAGTGTTTATTAGAGCACAAACTCTTTTCTCAGAATTGAGAATACCACCATCAATCATGATGTGCAGCATATGTGGAATATTATGGAAGATCAAAGCACAAAAAAGCACAGAAATCTGTCTTTAAAAGCCCTTGTCTTCACTTATATACATTTTATAAATAGAATATTCAGCCCTCCTCCTTCTATACACTAAAAATGCAAAGTTCTAGGTAGCACTTACGTACAGCAGTAGGAAACCTGTTTAACGAAGTCAATTTACCTTGTCAATCCAGAGGTTTCATTTATTTTCCAGATTCTCCGTTTAAGAGTTTTTTAACATGTTTAAGAGTTCTTAACATGTTCTTAACAACTACCATAACAACTACTGTTTGCTGAGCTGCTGACTGAATATAACCTCCCGTCAGTGCCACAAACAGTCCTATACTGCATTTGTCCTATAACTGTATTTGCAATAGATCTAATTAATAAGATGACATATAAGAGAGTTTATTATGCAATAGTTAGAACCAGCAGATTCACATTGATCTACATCATCTGAAGGCTCATCTGATCCAATGCCTCAATAAGTAAACTGGGTGGAGATGGGGGAGAGAAAAAATATGAAAACAGGAAATGTTTATTGTCCATCTTTCATTACGTGGCACTGATAGCAATATCTGTAGCAAAACAATAGTTGGATATTTGACAGCACTCAGCTGCAACACTCTGCCAGCCTTTAAGAAAGTTAGGAAAAAACTACCATAGTGACCTTAAGGAAGGTGAGTGGAGTGTAGACAAAGAATTTCTTTGGGAATAACTGGACTGTGGAGAATACTGTTTTCCTGCTGCTTTGGCTTTGAAGGTTTGTCTTCCTGCAGCCCAGCAGAAGATTATCTGGGCTGTAATTGATCATCCCTGTAGCCAATTTACTGACAATGAAATTTGGTTTTTTTCTTACTCAGTAGAGAGCACGTGCAAATTTCTCCATATCCCTGGTATTATTATATTTCCTAGGTATATACATCCAGCAGCTTCAAAAGCTTTGTTTTCTTCCTATAATGGCTAGCTACTGGGAAGTTGCTTTTTCTATACTTTCATTTTTTAAATAATCCCTTGATGGTTCTGACCATTACCAAATGGCAAAAAAATCAGACTAAATTACCACATGACCAAGTAAAGCAAGTATAGTTTTTATCATATGCATCTACTGAATAGCTTTCAAAATAGTACAGTTACAGTTATTTGTAAACGGTAAGTAAACCAAAATAAAATAAACAAAAAAGAATATCAAAACCAGAAAACAAGCTTACTCTAAATTATGCCTATCGCAAAGAAATTTACAGATAATCTGGTTTTAGGAGTCTGAGCTTTAAACATTACATGTGGTGGTGTAGTAGAAAAGGACAATGACCAGCAAGAATCTGTGTCTATAATTTGTAAAGCAATGTATTTGTTCCCTTTCTGAACAAAATAGCCATGGTCACAGATACCTGTTTTCACTAATTATCAATTTGTGATTCTACTTCACAGCTATGTTAAGAACCCAAGCCTTGGTGGCAGCAAGAAGAGAGTTACTATCCACAGACTTCTGAAATTGTATCCAGGATTACCTGTCTGTTTGAGAAGAAAACTTATCATACTTACAATCCCATCCTTTTGGGAAAACTGGCAAGCCCAGCAAATGCCCACAACACAAGTTTTGTTTTGTTTTGCTTCTTTTCTCTGTGGCCCAATAACTTTTCAGCAGGAATAATTTAATGCTGAGAAGTGTACCAGAAAGAGAAGTGTGGCAGAATTTCTCTTCCTGATTCAGTCCTTTGCCTTACATTGTGCCAGGCAGCCTTGAAATCTAAACAACAATTGGCTCAGCTAGTAACAAACATAGCAAAGATGAGAAAGTGTTCTCTGTAGCAGATAGGAAATAGGAAACATTAGGCAGGTGATGGATGCAGTAGGAGTCAGTGACAGGGCAATGTGCATTGAGGAATGTGATTGGGGAGTAAAGAGGAATGAAACATAATGTAAAAACAGCAGCATGGTAAAGAGGAATGAGGCAGAAAATAACATTATTAAGCTAATGGTTTGGAGGGATAGAATACTGAATTCACTGTGGAGGGAGGCAATACCATATGCACAGTATGAAATAGTGCATTATAATAAAGACAGAGGAAAAAGTTAGAATGCATTTCCCTGAAGGATTAGGTTATTCATTTGGAATAATGTAAGGCAGTTTTTTTGACCACATTCTCAAGCATAGAAATGTCATTTATCTCCAGAGTTATCTGCTACATACATAATTCATACATCCATCTATTTTAGGACATATGTATATGTACATACAGTGACTTTAGTAATTTTTGACACCAGAATGAAGAGACTGTGACTACATTTTTAGTGCACAGATAAAATGAAGAGTATTTTATGGAAATAATAAACTCTCAAAAAGGCTGAAAAGCTGAGCACAGTTCCCAGAATGAGACAGTCTGCATGTTTGAATTAGTGTTCCTAGGTGTTCCTTTGTTAGTGCTAAGCATGTAGTTTACATAAAGAAATCAAATTCCAGACTCCAAATACAATTTGGCAGCTTTGCTTCTGGGAAGTGTGAAAGCAGCAAAAGTGAGAGTCATTTATTCACCGTCTGTTCAGCAACTCACCTCTTTGTCACACAGAGATGCAGAAGATGCAAAGTTTACTAAGTTTTCAGACATCAGGCTGGTAAAAGTGAAGAAAGGGCATTTTTATTAACCTTAAAAACATAGTTTCAATCAGTTTCTATATGCCCTAGACCTTAACAATATCACTGATAATGTAATTCATATTGTCCCATTAAGTCTCATTTTTACAGTCAAATCTGTGCAGTTAATAGCTTAAGACTTACAGAACTTAATTACAAAGTCGCAATCGAGTGATTTGGGGGATTTTTTTAAAGGATTAAGAAGCAAGACAGAGAGGAGGTCATAAGAGAATTTCATTCAGAAAAGAGACTGAATATAAGACAGATGTTCAAAACTTTCTCACCATGTAAACTAGGCTGCACTAGTTCTTAATCTAGGTGTTAATATCATTAATCTGTGTGTGTATGCTCAGAAAGTTATTTACAGGGTGTAACTAAAGGTATTTTTGTAGAGTCCTGATTACTGGCTGACACTTCTACACATTACCACAATAATAATAATAATAATAAAGCTTCTCTTTCATAGTGGGTTTCATTGTACTTAGAAAAAAAAAACCACAAAACACCCTGTCATGGTTTGGCACCGAGTTGGAACACTCTTGATTCACCCTCCTCCCCCTCCTCTAAGGTAGGGAAAGAGGGAGAAAAATGAGAAAGAGAGGCTTTCTGGGTGGAAAGGTGAAACAGATTGATTTTAATTATTAGTGATAAGGGAATATATAGATTTCTAAAGGGATGTGCAACACCAGATCCCCTCCCTCCTCCCCCAGCGACTCTCACAGCAACTCTTCTCCCTCGTGACTCCCAGCTGAAGGGGGGAGTGTCCCGGCGCACGGACGGGGCCCTCAGGTGTCAGCTGTGAAGAAAAAAATGGGGAAAAAAAAGAGAGAGAGCCAAAGAGACGGTGATAGAAGTGACAGTAAGCAGAAAAGTGAGTGGAAAAGGAAACGAAAGGCTTGACTTCCGTGATGTCTGAACCTATACTGAAAGCCAAATAGAGACAATATTATGAGAAGGGAATATTCTGATTTGCTGATCCTGCCTTCGGTCTAATCTGCTCCCCCATAGGGGGGGAGGCTGCAGACAGTCAGAAGTGACCTGGGTTATTATCAGTCCACTGGTGCTGCTAAAAAGTTCACTGAAAGAAAAAAAAAAAAAAAGCAGCAAAGAACTTCACTCTGGCTCAAACCAAAACACACCCAACAAACCACAACAAAACTCCAAACCCCCAAAAACAAAGACTTCTTGGTTTGCAGTATTTCTGCTTTTTTTTTATACTATATTCAGGTGAAATTTAAAAAAAAGTATATATACACGATTCACAAAACCTTATGGAAGCATGAAGAATGCCTTCTTGAAAATTTAGCATTACTGGCATATGAAAGAATAACTTCCTGCAGGTAGAGGCTGTACATTTTTTCCATTCAGAATACCGATAATAAAACAGATTTTTATCAGACAAATAGAGTAATGTACATCATGTTTATATAAAACAGTGACACTCTTCTTCTGGTGTCACACTCTGTCTCTCCAGACAGTGCTATATAGAATGAGATCTTGCACACCTCTGCATTCAGACCAGATCTGCAGTAACTTGGGTGTTTCCATAAGACATGATGAAATCTGAAAGTGGTTCATTACCTCACAATAATGTGAAGGTTAATGGGTGTCATCACTCTACCTGTATGATGTTCAGGTTTACAGATCAGTCTGAGAGCAAAGCAGACATCACAGTCAATAGGAAGTGCCCTTTCTTGCCCCATCTACCTGCTTACATCGTCCACATGATTGCCTCTTTCACACTGCTATCACTTTTACACTGCTCCTTGTTCTTATGATTAATGCGACAACTTCTCTTTCTGCTGGGAATACAGACCTCTGCATCAGTTGGTCATCTTTGCTGCCTGCTTTCAAATGAATGTAGAGGAGAAGGAGGCAGTGCTGAGCTGGGTCTCAGTGTGAGTCAGATGCAATGGGGGGGACAAAAAAAAAAAGACAATGGGAGTCACATGGGCAGGTTCCTCCTGCAGCTGGGGAAGAAAGAAACAATTCCTGGACTCCCACACAAGCAATCTTATCATCTTAACTGGGCTTGCTTGTGTAGGATAAATCAGGAACTAGAATCTATCACACAGATAAAACCTGTAACATATTGTGTAACTTGAATTCTTAGTGAGACTACAGGGCAGCAAAGCCATACCAACTTGCAGGTGGACTGTATAGTATCTTCCCTTGGCCACATCCAAGTCATCCAAAACCAAATTTGCCCAGGTACTCCAGAGTAGCTTCCAACAGAAAATATTGTGCCACTTGAGTTATTGTTCATCTCTGCTTTCCTCCAGTAGCTAAAAGGGGAGGGTAGATCATGTTTGGCCTCTGTACCTGCCAAAAAGCACTACTGCTCTGGGAAGCAGCCTGTAGCATCTCGTGATAATGTGCACAGAGCCCAGAACTCCTGACCAGGGAGCAGCAGTATCAGCACCATCCCTTGATGCTCTTTCCAGTGTGATAGACAGTGCAGCACCTCACCTGCTAAGTCTTGTGGCTGCATGCCAGCATCCAGCCACAGCAAGTACATATTCTGTCAGAACACAGCTCTGACCAGAAAAAAAATAGCTGCATGTCTTCTGCGAAATGCCAGAAACCAAGTGATTATATTGGCATTTTACAGTGTGTTGAAAGTAATAGAATTTTCAAGAAAGTGAGGAGGTTGCCCTCTTGATGAAGTCCTTCTGCAGTCTGTCTATCAAGGACTTATGTCAGTGGTCCATGATCCTGACAACCCATGAGGAAGCTATCCCAACCATGCACAGCTTCCTGCACCTGGCAGCGGAGGAGTCTAACAGCATCCTGGGCTGTGTTGCAAGGACTGAGGGAGGCAATTGTAAGCACTTTTATTCAGTGCTTGTTCAGCCAGTTCTAGAACACTACACCTAATTTTAGGCTTTTTAATGCAGGAAAGACATCAATAAAATGAGTCAGTTCAGGCTATCCAACAACAGCCTTCCAATACCTGTGAGGAAAGTATCAAGAAGATGGAGGCTGCTCTTCACTGCAGTGCATGGTAGGAAGATAGAAGACAATGAGCATAAATTGAAACAAGAGACATTTAGAATCAACAAAACCAGCCATGCAAAGGAACAGATTCACCAAGGCAGGAAATCTCCATCCTTGGACATTTTCAAGACCCAACAGGTCAATGCCCTGAGCAACCTGTTCTTACCTCACAGATGACCTTGCTGCATCAGAGACCTTCTGATGTCCCCCAACATGAATTGTCCTTTGATTCTTATTATTTTCATTCCATCCCCATAATTTTATTATTCCAAATATAAGATTAGTAAATGAGACTGTATTTTTCATATATGGGATTTGAATAAAGAAAAAATAGATCCTCAGGTTTAAAGAAAAAATGTAAGAACAGGAAATCCAGAGGCATGTCTAGTGGGAAGAGATCAAAGTTCATATGTGAAGATCTGAGATCAGATGAGATATGAAGATCTTATTCACCTCTGAGACACATGACTCTTCCAAGTCATTTCTAGAAGAACTGTGCCTTCTGGAAGACCACACCTCCACTCCTCTATATTTATTTGTGATAATTTGGGGTTGGTGTATGTAAATTTACAGAGTGCAAGTTAATTACTCTTTCTCCTTTCTCTTCAGTAAAAAATTGCATTTCTGGGAAAAGACAAAGAAGTAAAAAGATAAAAAATGCATTAAAGAAGCAGGTTTCTTCTTCCATTTACCTATTATTAAATGTGAACTTTTCACTGCTTAGAAGCTTTATCCTAAAGTCTAGTAGATACAATCAAGCTCTAATTAAATGTTAATGTGGAGTCAGGGTGTTAAAAATTCATAAGGAGTGAGCAGATGCTGTGTTTTAGTCAGCATGGTCTAATCAACAGGATGAGATCCCAGCTGTGGAAATCCTTTCACTTGACACACTGGCAGAACAGCTCCTGTTGGCTGTACATTTAGAACCACTTGTATGGGTGGCAGCACACCCTAGTTTAGGACATAGAGGCAAAGATAGAAGTATCTCAAACCCAAAGGCTGTGTCCAGCCCACACTCTAATAACTGGACCACGCTAGAGCAGTTGATGGAATAGTGCAAAAAGCAGTTGATGGTCTGTACCTACTGACACACAACACAAATGCTTGCGTTCATTTTTTAGAAGTCTTACTTCACTTTCACATTTTAACAATCAATTTAAAGTTTAAATTTTGAAATTAAACTCCCTGTACTTTAGTTCTGCTTCACCTAATGATCATTATATCCAATAATATTTTTATGAAAAAGTGATTTTGCATTAGAAATGTAATTTTGAATCTGTTAATAAGAAATAGTACTAGAAAAAAGGTCAGATTTTGTCTTTAATGCAGAGTACTGATGAAATGCCAAAAAGAAAGAAGATAAAATGAATTTTACACAAAAACTTTTATTGTCATATTTGTCAGTTCTAAATGAAGACCAAATAATATTACATTATTTGCTGTTAGTGGAAACTTATGGATTTATTACTTCCTTTATTATTGCTCATTTATATGTTACATGGGTCTGGTTTTAATTTACAATTTCTGTTAGATATGTCACTGAATACCTTGCTAGCCAATATAGACATGGAGTCATACAGTTTCTTCTATAACAGCTTTTCCTCTTCTTCCAGTAGTAACATTTGGAGTTGGTGTCTTCAGCTAAACTAGATACCCACTGGGGCACAGACAGTTCCTTTTCTTGACCTTCACAAGGTAAAAATGCAGAATGTCGGAATATGGAGACACTATGTGGCATTGCACTGGATTAGGCCATGTATATTATTTTCTTAGAGGATTTAGATGTTCCTACCCTTTTCTATCTAGTAAATGTATCATAGAATCATAGAATGCTTTGCGTTGGAAAGGACCTTACAGATCATCTATTTTCAACCCCGCTGCATGGGCAGGGACACCTCCCACTAGACCAGGTTGTTCCAAGTCCCATCCAACCTGGTCTTGAACACATCCAGGGAGGGAGTATCCACAACCCCCCTGGGCAACCTGTGCCAGTCTCACCACCCTTACACTAAAGAATTTCTTCCTAATTTCTAGCCTAAATCTCCCCTCTTCCAGCTTTAAACCATTCCCCCTCATCCTATCACTACAAGCCCTTGTAAAAAGTCCCTCCCCAGCTTTCCTGAAGGCCCCTTTCAGGTACTGGAAGGCCGCTATAAGGTCTCCCCAGAGCCTTCTTTTCTCCAGGCTGAACAGCCCCAACTGTCTCAGCCTGTCTCCACAGGAGCCCTCTGATCATCTTCATGGCTCTCCTCTGGACTCGCTCCAAGAGCTCTTATGTGCTTCTTGTATTGGGGGCTGCAGAACTGGACACAGCATTCTAGGTGGGATCTCATGACTGCAGAATAAATGGCCAGACTCACCCCCCTCGACCTGCTGTCCACACCCACAAGCCTCCCCAGAGCAGCACCTGTCTGTTCTCCCTTACACCCACATCTTCTCCAGAAATCTTGGTGCTCAGCCAAGGGTGGGACTTAGAACTGTGCCTGATCTTTCTGTGCATGCTATAAAGACGAAAGAAATTTCCTGACTCCATGCCATGAAAAGTCTGGCCATGCACAGGACAAAGCATAGCTCTGCAGCAGCCATCACATCCTGAATAATTAATTATCTTTGTGGGAATAACCCTGACAGCCATTTTGCTTGACTCATAACCTTGTGCTGTGTCTGCACAAATGCCAGTACTACAGCCAAGTCTCTCTTTAAAGTTTTATGGCTCTGCAACAGTGCTGAGTAAGGACAAGGTCACTACTGCAAATGTATGCTATGTGCACATTTTTTCTAGTTTAAGTTTGGTTCTACGATGTAAAGAAAGGCAAAACACAGCAGATATTTTGAAATAACTTTGTCTGCCATCATGGCTTTTGCCATTACTAATACTGCACAGAATTACTGGGCAAGTTTTCACAATCATTTTGCCTGCCTAAGAAAATGCTGAAAGTCATTATTTCTCTTCACAAAATGAGTCAAGCAAGAGATTGCTTCCACAGGCTTTTTAAGAGAGTCTTGTGTCTGAGGGAATCTTAGCATATACTAAACCTTGATCAAACATTAAGAGACTTTTTCTGGAAGACCATTCATTATTTCTCAAAATTGTTCTTCTTTCCTTTATGTACATATTCCTGAATTTTATCTGACATAATGTGGAATTCTGCCTGAGACAGACTGCTTTGATTTTTTTATTTTTTTTTTTACGTGTACAGAGCAGCTGAGGTAACTGGCGTTGTATAGCCTGGAGAAAAAGAGGCTGAGGGGAGACCTTATTGCTGTCTACAACTACCTGTAAGGAAGTCGTAGCAAGGTGGGGGTTGGTCTCTTCTCCCAAGCAAAAAGCAATAGCACAAGAGGAGTCACCTGGAGGTATTTAGAAGATATGTAGATGTGGTGCTCAGGGACGTGGTTTAGTAATGGACTTGCCAGTGCTGGGTTAATGTTTGGACTTGATGATCTTACAGGTCTTTTCCAACCAAAATGATTCTATGATTCTGTGTATTGCAGACAGAGGCGAAGTGACAGAGTGGGACTTTATAAGTCTCAGAGAGATACCCATCATACATCCCCTTCAAAATTTCTATGCAAGGTGAAATTGAAGCTCTGAGAGGTGGAAAAAAATAAGGAGTCATTAAGTACATGAAAAGTTTTTGTGAAATTGTGGGTCTTACAGAAATTCTTATTGTCTTTGCAGTGAAAGGGCTCTAGAAAGATTTTCTGAAGATCTGCATTTGTGAGAAAAGTGTTTCTAGTATATGTGTACTTGAAGTGCAAACACTACAGAATAAATAATGTTCTTGCTGGGTTTTTGTTTCTTTTCCTTCTACAAGGAGAGCCTTCTGAACAAATACCCAAGCTCTGTGCCTGCGAATCCTAGATGTAAGAAAAGTTAGGTTTAGAATCAAATCCTGACGGAAAGAGAAGTGCATCCAGCATTCACATTTTCCTGAGCACAGACACATCCTTGTGTTTCTGGGCCTGATTTTTGTAGGAAGCATCATTATTGCCAAAAAAGAATAAAATATCTGACAAAGGCACCTGTACCTAAGTCATACTCCTTTAGCTATCATCTAACTTGTCCTATTTGTAAAAGTTTTTAGAGTACAAGACTGGTTTCTAAACATGATGGCACCCAAGAATTCAGTGAGGTCTTGAGTGAACCCTGAAACCCACAGTTAGTTTTTGCAACAACAGTGCTTCCCATTTAAAATTTCAGTCTAGAGATGATATGCTGAGAATATTTTACATTCTATCATTATATATTTCACATAAAAAACATCACCAATTTTGTGTATATTAAAGATAAACCAGATTAGTAGTTTTATTTAATCTTAATTGTTAATTAAATCACAATGTGATTTTGGATTTTTTTAAGTCACAATAACACCTTTTGGGCAAAACCAAGTGCTGAAGTGGAATATTTTAGCTGCTTTGGTTTTTTTCTTGCCATCTGCCTTAAGGGATTATATAGTTAAATGCGAAAAAAAAACACACCAAAAAACCCAAAATCCACACTAGAAACAAATGTATGAGAACAAATGAATGAATAAAGAGAGTAATTTTCTGAATTAGTTTTTATATTCTGAAATACAGTATTCTGATAGTAAAGTTAACACAATTATTAAAGGATATACGAGTTTTGTTTCTGAAAGACAGGAAAGCAGAGAGAATTTCTTTTCTGTATCAATTCCACTTCAAAATCACTGAAACGGGATAAAATCTCAGTACTGTTTAAATCAATGACAAAGCTTCTTCAGTGAAGCTGTGACTTAGTTAGGTTATCTTTTTTAATGCACCTTGGATGAACTGAGGTAAAATTGTACTTTTAAATTATCAGAATGTATTAATTTCTCTGGAAGAACATTTTTACAATCACAAGTATTAAATCTTGTGTGTGTGGTTTCCATACAGCTGAGATCTCACAGACAACTTTGCAATTTGTTTTATTTTTTTTAACTTGTTCTTTCACTGCATTTCAGCAAACATGTATATTGTTATATGCTTTCACATAGGCCTCATACAGCTAACTAGTTGAAAAAGAGGTTTGGGTTAAGTAGTGGGATATTAAAAGGCAGGAGTGCTTTATTTCTCGGTTTGTGTAGAGCTGAATGACATTTTGTTGTCACAGTAAAAAGAAGTTAAACACAGGTTAAAAAGCATTTATAGCCTTCAGTGTTCATCCTGGAATCGACTGAGTTTCCTCAGCATTTTGTTTTCTGCTACACTACTGGTTGAAGCCAAAGAACATAACCTCTTTGTCTCTTACTGTTCCCTCTTCAACCCTCTACATGTGACACACCTTTTTCGCAAGATCAACATAAAAAGAGCAGGTACATTTCTTCATACAACTGGCCGCTAAGATAATTAGAACCATTGTAGGTGGAGTAGAATCTGGTCCATGCAATTGACTTGGCTTTCTCTTGTGCTTGACTTCAAGCATCAGGAAATGGGACTTGTGTGTGGAAATGAGAGAAAGACGGAAAGAAAATCCTATAGGCAGGGATTTCCCAAAGAAAGAAGAAAGAAGAAGAGGTATATATGGATGAAATAGTTTGACCTTGACAAAGTTTAGAGAGTTTCCATTTAGAAGGTGGAGTCTTGGAGTGCTTGAGAGTGACTGCATGCAGGGAATCACAGCACTGTGTTGTTTATTCTTTACAAATATTAAGGCCCTGCTGCAGAAATATCTGAGTCTGGCCTCCATTTTCCATCCCTTCGGGAAGATCATCAGCTAAGCCCCACATAATGATTATTTGGTTTATAATTGGTTAGATTTTTATCAATTTACTAGCAAAAAGGAATGGGAAAAGGCATTTTCAATGACTGGAGCACAAATTGCTTTGTTTTCTGATGATGCATAATCCAAAGCATTGCTGCTTTGATAATGATAAAAATATGGACAAACAAAAAGCACACAGTAGAAAACTTGGATTTATGTAAAGCCTTCTGTACCAATAGTGATCTTGGAGCATTTTATTCGAGAGTCAGAGGAAAACAAACATTATCTTGCTGAGCTCGGGGGGAAAAGGTATGATGCTGATATAGACTTATAATATGAAAATAATTTGCTGCACTTCATTATTTTCAAAGGGGAAGAAAATAAGCATGACCTGATGGTGATTAGGAGCAAGCAATCACAGGGAGGCTCCAAGGAATTGGCAGTTGCCTAAGCTCTTGTACAAAACACATTTTTGACTGTGATTATTTGCATCTATGAACATGGGATACTCTTTTCGTTTTTCTTTTTTTTTTTTCCTTACAAGCTCTCCAGATGAAATTTAATTACAAAGCAGCCAAATTTGTACCTAAAGTAGAACTCAATGGACTGCAACAGCATTAAAGAGATTAACATGGTCAGTCAGTTAAAACTTTAACTTTTTGAATTTGGGTTTTCATGAAGTTATGCATGGAAATTTTCAGTTTAATGAAAACATAAACAAGGCTGGATGTACAAGATATTGATTTATTTTAGTTCTCTGTCAAGGTTGTAGCTCCCTTTATCAAAGGCAGCATATGCTGAGATGGAATCTATAAAGCCATTTTTCTGTACTTTCATCACAAGTACTTCTTTTCCACAAATGTGAGAATGATGAACTGTATCAAAATGAAAGACCCACTTCTGCTCCAAACTGTGCATGAGCATGTCAGAGCCTAAAGTTGGTAGTGAACTGCTCTAAGAATTCCATCCAAGTTGGTTTTAGTTCTCCCTATCTGGTTAGCAAGCAAGCAGAAGAATACATCTATCTCAACACCATTGAGAGGGAGATGAATCCAATGACTTTGGAGTGATAATGACTGACTCACTTGAGCTCAACCATGTAAATATGCAACTTAGAAAAAGCATTTTTGACAGCTTTGCATCATTCACAGGGAACAGTGAATATTGGGGAAGACCAAATGTCTTTTTCTACCAGTTATTATGCGGGAAACACAACGGCTTATTCGGTTGAGGCCTGGTGTAAATTAGAATTAATCATTATGTGAAAGCAAGTGCATTCAGTAGTTGGTTCATACCTCTGTTTTCATCAGTACCCACTGGAATGGCTGCAGTAGGCTGAATTGAGATTAGTCATAGGAAGGGGAAGAAGTATTAAATGCTGGCTCTATCTATAGCTCCTCTAGATAGAATCCACTGTGTCATTTTTTTCCTTTTTTCCTCTTTTTCTCTTTTTTGCTTTTCCGACACTTGCCAGGCTGCCTAAATTTTGGAGGTGATTCTGGAAATCTGAGAAATTCTAAAAATAATGTTATGCCAGTACTTTGTCTCAATAGAGAAAGTTAGACTGGTATGTGAGGAAGTATCTTTTACTAGATATCAGGACTAGACATTCTCAGATGCCTAGTCTGCTTCTCTAGAAATATTTTTTGTTAGCAAATTAGCTCTTCCTGGATTAGGGGTACTTTAGCTGCAAGCATAAGTGATATCTAAATAATAAACTACCACACTAAGTAACACTCTTTCATGGAAGTGTTTCCAAAATTTTGATCTATCAGTGCTATTTGACCTTTCGAAGAGCCCACCTATGTTTAGTAGATTATTCTTTTTCAGTGTTCACTGGGATTCATCCAGTAACAATCATAAGGTGCTTTCAGGTCTGATTTGCTTCCTCATTATTTCCTAAAATAACATTGCAATATAATTTTTTTGTTGTTCTTTTCATGTCCATGGTGCTTGCTTAGATACAGGTTTTTTAGAATAGACAGCCTGTAGGTTGCCTAGGCAAACCTAAGAATTTTCTGGTTTAAGATATCACTACTTGCAGAAGTTGTATACTCCTTAGAAATTTCTATATATAAATTTTAGGATGGGAATGGAGAGCATTGCTTTTCATAACGAATCACTACAGCACATTTGTTTTCCCTCCTCCTCCTTTCCTCTTTAATGGTCCTTCCATAGGTGCTTAGATTCTCCAGTTCCAAATTCTGAGTCACTTTTAGTCTCTTCATCCACTTAATTGTCACACTGAGTACCAGAGCTTAGGTAACGCAGAGTTTGAGTCAGTTCTCTCTACTTGTTTCTGAGGGCATGTTTATATGATCTCAAATGGCTGATTTATTTTGTTTAATGAAAATACCTCCTACAGCTGGAGATTTCTGCTGCTCAGCTGAGACACTCCAACAGCATGTATATGTTCCTTATCTGTTGTTATGACAGGCACAGTTGATTAGCTGAGCCCAGTTACATCTTTCATATGTAAATGCTGGGTGGGTTGGTGCTCTCTTGTCAGCATTCTCATTCTCTTATCAGACAAGAACTGTGCAACATGAACCTGGGTCTTCACACGTGAGCAGTGTGTCTGACTCACTGTGCCACCTAGCCTTCAAACACAGTAATTATCTCCTTGAATACCAATCATTTATAACCTTTGGCTTTACATCTACCAAGTGCTTCAATGCTTGGTGTGTGCGTTAAGTTGTTTTTGATACAGTTGGAAGGCTCATCTTCTTCCCTGACCTCACAAGTACATACAGCATCTGTCAGCTGTGGAGAGATAAATGACATAGATATGAATGGCTGTTATTCTAAGCAAAAAAAGAGAAAAGGACTAGCTCTGAAATCAGGGGGTTTGGGGGTGTGTCTTTTTTTTTTTCTGCTCTTCTTCTTTTACGCAAACTTCTTGGCATTGGAAATGGGAATTGACACTATATCAGGAACCTAAACATCATTTCTCCAAGATGCGTTTACTAAAGCATGATACTAAAAAATCTGCTCTAACAGTTTTACTGTACAGTAGAATAAGTTGTGATCTCTCTCAAGCAATCAATACCCTGTTTTGAACTGACTGCTGTTATTTAAAGAAATCAAATGCAAAAATCAATACTGCTTTCCTAAAGTTTTTCGTCTCTATTTAAGTTTTCACTGTCAAGTGTTGAAGAAATATCCAAAAAGATACAGATTCTGAGAAGCATTGATATTTTAGGTATTATAAATTAATTCTAGATTAACATAATTTAAATTGTATAACCCCGTTTAAAACTAGATGCATTGAAGCAGGAGGGGTTTTATTTATTTAACCAATAAGAAGACAAATATACATAGAAGCTTCTTGATCTGCATAAATGTGAGTCTGGAGAGAAATGTAGTCATCTGGAACTAGGTTTTGGTGTCATTTTCAGTAGTGTCTTATACTTAAATAAATGGAATTATTCTAGACATGTGCAGAAGCATACAATTTGAAAGCACTTAAAAGCATAGACTTACACAGGTAACACATTTCTTGTATGGCAAATGAACTTGTATTCATTGTTTTCCTTAGATATAGCCAATTTAACACTTAAGAAATATCAATACTAAGAATAATATTGAAACAATTTAATGTTAAAAAACTGTAATGACCCAATTCACATTTACTATCTTATGATATTTACAGTTATTTCTTACTCAGCTATTGTAAGAATTAATTTAGGATACTGCTTAGGCTAGCGGAGTACCTGAAAGAAGAGGTAGTCTGGTAAGGATGTTGGGTTCAGGTTCTAGAAATAAGCCCACATGAACAGAGTTAAAAGGCTCCTAACCCCCCCCCAAAAAAAAAAAAAAAAAAATCATGTATTTCTTTTTTATAGGCAAATGCAATAAAGAGACGTGTCACTGTATATAAAAAATATTTCTTTTCAGAAGAGGAATAGCAGGACTCTGATGCATTTAGTTAAGGAAAGCAGATTTTCTTTTCCTCTTGCTTTTTGGGAGGGCTGGCAATAGCCCTGTTTCTTTTTATTGTATCAAGAGATTGATTAAGAAACTTTCTACTGAAGTGGTTTTGGCAGTCATTGTCTTCCTGGCACAATGTAATAATTATGCTACTATAAATCTTTATACTTCACCTATTATGTCCTGAGTGAGGTTGCTATCCTTTCTTCATTCACTGATGATCAAGCCTCTTTTGAAGAGGAACTCCAAAAAAAATAATGTTAATTTGACATTAAACAAAAGCATGATGTAAATTCATTACTTTTTTTTTAAAAAATCAAACCTTTCTAAACTCTCCCATTCCTTGATACACATTGTTTTAATCACTTACAAATAAATATATATTATGGTGTTACAATAACTACATTAGAATTTTTTTTTTAATGTTCCTTGTATTCTCTGCTGCCTCGTTATCTCCAGAGTTCATTTTATGCCAATATTGTTATCCAACAGAAGAGATTATACCAGGCTATTTTTTGTACTGGAGGAATCAAACTCATTTTCAGATACACTTTGAGAGAGTTTAATACAATAGGCTCTCAACAGCCAGAATCTTCCTGCTGCATGTCCACCTAGAATTATTGTCCTAGGGATGGCTTACTAAAAAGGCATATAGATGGGCCACTGAAGTTCTCAAATTCTCCCTAACAGTATCTCTATCCTTGTATGATTTTATTATTATCCCGCACCCACTATTTCCTAGAATAAATTATTTGGGTCTCAATTAATTGCAGCAACTGAGAACTGAAGCTATTAGCAAGCATTTGGCAAATAGCTGGACATTAGTATTTATTACAGATACAGATGCATGAGAGGTGCAATCAATTTTGCCTTTGGGGGATTTCAACTTCAGTGAATTGTTCATTGATTTTGGAATTTGAGAGGATTCTAGGAAACTATTAAACAAATGGGCAATTTTGGGAACCATTTTATAACACATATGACAGTCTAGAAAATAGATGTCACACCATTTACAAAAAGGTCCTTTTCTGCCACATGTTGCACACTACATTCCACCTCATTACTTATTAGACCGTGGAAATTGTGTTCTTTAGACAGTTTCTCCCTTAGGCATAAATAAGAATAGAAATAAACATCAAAACATCTCATATACAGTTTTCGCTTGGTCAGCATTATCTTCATCCCTTTCACATTTTCTATTATTTTTAAATTTTGCTTCTAATGTTGTGTGGTGGCTTACCTGATGCATTAGAATTCCAGAACTCAAATCAATTTCTAAGTATCCTTTTCTTCCAGTGTTTTTGGGATTGACTTATTTTCCCCTATGTCTCTGAAATATATGGAATTATTTGACAAATTTCATGGATATACACAGGTAGATTACCCTAGGTACATTCTCTGTGCTTTGCTTGGGATATATTCGTAAAATCTGGTTAACAATGTGGAGATACACAGTTTTGCAGCAGCTTGAATTTCCAAAACCCAAAACTTCTAGAAACAAACTCAAAATTCCCAAAAACAACATTCTCAAAATGCATTGCAATAAAGCATGAAACATTTAAGCATATAAGAATCCTTTAGAAACCATCTTTCAGGCACTTTGAAAATATGACTCTGTCACGTTTTTATTCCTCAAATAGATGTTTTTACATTCTATTCAGTATTCGTTGTTGTGTGCCACTTAGATGAGGATTGTCTCTTCTGTGGCTTTTGATAGTTTCATGGCCACAAAAGAGTGTATATATTACTGCATAAAATCTTTTTTGAAACAGGGTACGAAAATAAGGAAGAATTTTTGAAACAGGATTAATTTTTCCCTCCCAGGATGTACAATTTCCACTCCCAAAGGTTATGCTATTCTTTACTGACAGAACAGTGTATCTGCCTATTTTAATAGTTTAATATATTGCATCTACAAAAATTATGTCTCACAATGCAAATCTATATATTTCTCCCAAGATAATGGCCCACTTTTTTGCCTGTGCACTCAGCTATTTAAAAATTCTAATATTATTGTCTTTTAAGTGGATTTTTTTTTTCAAATAAAAGCTAAGTAGGAACCAGCATAATTTAACTCTTTATATATTTTTTTTAAGTTTGCAACACATAAAATTTCTCCTTATGCCAACTATCATCTCATATATCTTTTATTTTCTTATGATGTAGCTTTTTTGTTTAAAAACAATTTTTTCATAGCATTTTCTTAAAAAGAGGCCTTGCTATTTGAACCAATAGACTGAAATACAAGAGTACAGGCTGTCATTGGTCTATGTCTGTATTTGTTCAGATGCCATAGTGCCTTCTTATCAAACCTAAAGTTATTGTCTTCACTGTTTCTGTTCCCTTTAGTGGTAATCCAGTTATAGCATTCTTTCATTTAGACCAGCCATAGTTTTAGTGATTGCATGTTGCCTGAACATCCCTTTTTCATTTCAGTTTCTTAGTCTGCTTATTCTTCAGAGAAAAATCAGTCTCAGATAAAAAGCTTAGAATCCATTCCTACCAAATCACTCTCCAGAGAACATTACTTTTCCCCAAGATTTTGGGAATCTTTTATTAGCAACTTTAAAAATTACATTTTTAAACATTTGCTACTTCAAATAGAATCAATATCCTTAGATTGAAATAAGCTGACATGCTCTTTTTTCCCATGTTAAAGATGGCAAATAAATATTCTTATCCATAAGCTGTTAAAAAAAACCTCTGCAATAGGAATCAATTTCTCCAATATGTGTCCAGTCTTAGATTAGCAGCAGAAATACATTGTTGTTTATAGAATGAGGACAACAAAAGCTATCAGGATACATCCATTCCTATTATGCTACTTGCAGAGAGTAATGAGGAAGTGGACCAGAGAGAAGACCAAGGTTCTCTCTCTCTGAGGCTTAGATCTTTTCTGTGGGTGGAGCAACTAAGTTTCATTTCAGTAAGTAGAAAGGTGGTTGATTTTTAAAGTAATTTTGAATGTTTGTAAAAGACAACTGCAATGTAACATTAGCTTTCCCATGACATAATTTGAATCTCAAGCATTTTAGGGCAGAAATTGAATGAAGAAAGGGAAAATACTCTTTCTTCTTCTGGAAGAAATACTCTACATTTACTTTTATCCAGGTAATGGTACAAACCAGGAAACCTGTTTCTGCTTCTAATCTTTCCATATACTCTTTGAAGAAGATTCTAAAACATCTCCTGTATCATGTCATTAAATCTTTTCAAAGTCTCTCCAAGGAAACTGCGTGTGCTCATTGACATTCCCCAGGCTATCCTGGTTTGAGATATTTGTTCGCACAAGCCAAGGAAAGCAAGAGACCATTAGCCCTGACAGGTCACTAAGCAAGCCCTGGTGGGAAGCTCTCTCCCTGCTCCAAGGCTTACCAGCCACAACTTCAAGAGTCATCATATATTAATTCCTTAGTCCTCAGCAAAAGCCGTAAGTCACACCAGTGCTAATCCTGGGGGATGCACCAAAGGAGGGCTGTTCTGCTTGGGCCTCCTGAACATTAAGACAATTTCCTGTGAGCTCACTCAGGGAGAAAAGGTGAACTAGTCCCTGGCCACACTTAAGGCTGTTGGTTAAACACATGTGATCGTCCCTGAGTGAAAGGAAGGAAATTGTTTTGCTTGACGAAAAGCAATATTGAATTCAACTGTGAAATAATACACCCTAAATTGACTATAACACTCACTACAGTTAAGTATGAAGTTTAACTGCATGTTATAACAGCTGTACTACAGTACAAGAGGGAATTCAGGAAGTCTTTTAAACAAGAAAGAACATAGTAGGTTTGATATTGCTATGGTGTTCTCATACAAAGTAAAAATATCAATAAATAGAACCTGAGTTTCAAAATTTATTTTCTCTCTAATTGATTGCCTGTAGGAAAATATACAATATTTCAGTTCTGCACTGGTGCAATTCCATGTATTACTACTTGTGTTCTGTCAATTTTACAATGGCTGAAAATTTGATCAAGCATTTTACTGACTTTCCAGTAAAGAGGAAAAAAAACTCAACAATGCAATTAAATCCAGAGGCTAAAGTAGTAATTCAGGCTGATTCAGTCCCTCAGAATTCAGAATTTATAATTCTTGAATGACATAACTGGATCCAATAAAGCAAGAAATCGGCACTAGGGCTAAATAAGTAAATATGATACACTTTTGGAATTTAATATATTTTGGTGTTAAAGAGATGATTATTAAATAAATCTACTGAAATGTTCTTTATTTCAGTATTAAGTAAAGAAAGAAGAGAATATCCATCCATTGACCTGACTCAGACTGAACTAGTGAATAGAAACTCATGCCTCCTCATTGAGACACTTGTACTTTTGATTCTGTTAGTTCTTAGAGGATTGACCAGATGATTGATTTATGGCTTAAGTCATTACTTTTGTCTTTAGTGAAAAATTCCAGTATTTGAAAAAAAAACAACAAACAAAACAACAAAAACCAAAAGACAACCCTGACCCAGGACACAAGAAGCATGAAAATGGCCAAAAGTCATTTTATGGTAAATAAGAAATACTGTCTTGCTTTGAATTTGTATTCACTTCTGTCTCTTCCCAATGTCAATGTCTGCACCTACATTCATTTGCATAATGCTGTTTCAAACCTCTGCATTTGCTCAGATTAACTGTTACTGGAAGATCCAGGAGGGACTGTATGATCCAAATTTCAGTAAGAACCTCACTCCCACTTCCCCCCAGTCCCTCCAGTTTTAGTTCCTCAGTTTTCTTTCTTCCTTCTCTACTTTCAATATTAAACCAAGGATGGAAGTTTAAAAGTCACTTACCATAAGACAGGATCCAATATTTAGAAAAGTTATGGGTAAATGTGGCATATATTTCACTGCTTGAATATCTGCATCTCTTCCATCTGAAGAGAACACTTTTGTTCAGTAAGAAATGCTTATGCTGATTCTCAGAAGAAATGTGGCTATAAAAGTGTAATGCTATTTGGGTCCTTCAAGATTTACTTTACCAATTATTTTCTCAGTACATTACAGAACTAGATACAGCTGTAATATAAGGCAGGTATGATCCATGTTTAAATGAGAAAACCTGAACTGAGCAGTTTACTATAATCTGTACCACAAACCATCTTGCAAAACTAGAATCTCCTCTGAGCCAATCCTAGACATAAACAAGACAAATAAATTTTGAACATCCTAACACCCTTTCCCCCTCGGGATTTGTCAAGAATCACTTTCTTCACTTCCTGAGGTGGAACAGCAGCTATTTGACTGTGTGCACAATGGTTTCAGAGAGAAATGGAGATTATTCAGAATGAAAGGAAAGCTTTCATAAGCCTAATGTAAACACTTGACAGGGTTAAGACAATTTGGCTAATGCTGTATGCTTGTGAAAGACTTTATTGCATGCTTAATGGTGGCAAAACTATTGCTTTTTTCCAAGTGACTGCCCTGTAACAAGCAAGAAAAAAATGCCTTAACAGAACGACAGGTAAACCTTGATTTTCCCATAGTTATGCTTATTTCCACACAAACGTTATTCTATTGAATTGATGGATATTTAGATGGCAAATCTGATGCACAAGGGAAAAATTAATGCAAAAAATATCCAAACATTTACTCAAGGGAAACATATAGCCTAAGGTACTGCTTGCCAAACTTTCTTTAGATCAGATTCTTTGCCAAAATAAAATAGCTCTCTAGGCTTCCAATAGGAAAACAACAAATAAATTTAAGTTTTGTTAGTTTCTTGAAGTCTTTAATATTACAAACTAAGGCGGTCAGGCTGCAGGTCCCTAGTAAATACCATTTAGAAAATGTACAGCATGTATGTATAAACATGCAGCATTCTTCACAAAATACCATATATTGCACTGCAAAGGCATCTTAAGTTAAAAAAAAAACGCATTTACTGTCACAATACTTACTTCATTGTTTAAGGTGGGTTTCATCTGACAGTTTTTCCCCCTTGTTTGAGGTTTGTTGTCTCACGAAAATCTTATGAACTCACAACAGGACTTGTATATTTATCTAGTTTTATCTGCTAAGAATTATATCAAGATGACTGGGAAATAATGTACTGGTCTGACGGAGACTGAGTACTTGATATAGAGTTTGCATTCTCTGATGCAGCAAGATAAATTACAGAGGTTTATTTCCACTTTAATACTTTTCATGATAGCATAAACAATGTGAACATTGAAAATAAATAAATAAGCTGATCAAACTGCTAATTATAAACTGCACTCCCTCCTAGTTGAATCTGATACACTCTTACCCCTTTGTCTTTCTGTGTTGACTATATCATTACATTTCAGTGCATATATTTTACATTTTGAGGGGAGGAGGGAGCTGCACAAAAATGTTTTGCTTACTTGAAATCTATAGGAAATTTTTTAACCCAGCATAATTTAAAATATTTCTGTTGTGTCTTCTTTCAGGCAGGAATAGCCTTTACTATCTATCTTAATATGTGTGTTATTATCTCAATGTTACTATATTCCTATGTGTTTTGCTAATCAGTACATTAAAATAATATGCATAATTTAAATTTTTTAACATAAAATCTTCTGCCATTGATTCTTCCTGTGTTGTTTTTCCCCCTCTAACTTGTGACACATGCATAATGCCATTGAAGCTATTTCGTTTTTGCTAGAATGTGATCTCAGTGTTTTAGTGCAAATAAATTAGGAGAGAAGGAAAAGAAATAAGGTTAGCTTTAAAGGATGAGGCCGAAGGTAGGAAAACAAATTAAAAACTGAGAACTGGGGAGACAAGTAGACAGGAAAGTGCAGGTGAAATCATACTTGCATTTGAAGTGAAGTGTAATTGTAGGTGGATCCAGAAGTGCCAGAGTAACCAGCATGAGGCAGATACAGTCTTGCTGGGAGACTCTGCACTGTGACTTCCAGATTTGACTGCAGGAGAATGGGCAGAGCACAGACAGACCAGTAATCACTTTCAGTGACTCCATTCTTTATGACTTATCTGAGAAAGGCTGAGCAGCATCTGAAGTTAACCACAAAATGAACATCTTAAAGTCATAACAGGCTGGCTTGTGCCATTTGTCCTCTTTGTTCCCATCTGTCATGTTTGTAGATTAATGTAAGGTTATTTCCTACTCTTGTTGCAGTCTTCTGCTATGATAATAAAGTATGAGAATTTGAATGTCTAGCGTGTCCTTGGAGTACAGGAGCATTTGACATTTTCCATTTTAGTACCCAGCTCTGCCTTCCCCAGAAATGAGTATGGCTGTAAATGTTGATGAGTGGAATGAGTAGCCAACAAAAATTAAGAATATTATAAAGGTCAAGGTAATTTACCACTACAATTCTCAGTGCACCATATTCTAGCCACTAAACACTATCATGAATCTGAAGTAAAAATGAGGCAAGAGCACATGGACTTTTGATTTGGTTTTGTTGTTTTGGTGTTGTTGGATTTTTTTTTAAATGAGACAGTGGCAATAGTAACAAACATGAAAAAACAAGCTTCTTTATTTACAATGAACAGATATTAATCAAATGCTCTTTGTGCTACAAAACGACTTCCATTTACTTTGTATCTGAAATTACTTTCAGAAAGAGAATGTAACTGAATAAGGTCCATGATAAACAAAACCATCCAAAGCAATAAGCCTCAAGACTACTAAGCAAAAACTGTTCTTCATAGTGCTTCATTTTAATATTGTGTGGCTTTTTCCCTTCTTTTTTTTTTATCATGCACATAAAAATGGAAAACCAACTGTAATGGCATCATTCTAAACAGAAATGGAAATATGACATTTGTCAATCCAGCCCAAAATGGTTTCAAAGAACTTATGCATGTTCTCATAAAACACAGCTGTGATATTGCAGTAATTTGAACTGAATACAAACTGTAATTTTAATGACAAAATGCTTCTGTTGTGTAAAGCTTGCACAAAAACATGATTACATCTACTGTTTTGATCTCATCAAACTGGAGAAAACCGTCAGCCGACCCCAGACTTATGCTTCTATTATTAAATCTAGTCTATTTTGCATGCCAGTTGCACTTCTGTTAGTTCACAGAACATTGCAAAAATACAGCCCCAAAATTATTCGGGGCCAATTCTGTCAGAAGGGGAAATAATTAATCAGCACGCAGGACCAGAGGGAGCACTTAAGTAAAAGCATTTCATTGCAAAATAAAAAGCCCAGAATAGATAGGACACATGTCACTCATGCAGCTCCTTTGAAATTTTCTTGAACAGGAATTCATGGTCATCATCTCCAGTGTGGCAAACTGTGATCTCAGATTTCACTGAAAATAGGAAAATAAATTCAGCCTATCCATCCTCTACAATTAGCTTGCCAGACCTTTTCCATACTAAAATATCTGAGCCAACAGATTTTCTAAAAAAAATAATAACTAGGTTTGAAAGGATCCTTAAGAAAATTGTACCATTCTGTATTGTGCTTACAAATAGTTTTTTAAAGGTTGTGGGGTTTTTTTTAAATGCAGAACTAAAACCTACTTATTTTTATTTTAAAAAACCCATAATCACAGACTATAGTTATCCTTTTGATTTAGCAAAACATTAAGGAGGATATAGTCATTAATGGGATATTGGTAGGATTTGTAGTTATAAAATGGCATATTGCTTTTGGCTTCTTTTTTACTATTTTGAAATAATGCAGGTTCAGTTACAATATTTTTAACAAGCCCATCTTTATAAGGTTTTATTTTATTGAGTTTTATCAAAATTTGAGTGAAAGAATTAAAAATTTTGCAGGATTATTAAAACATATTTTATTTTGCTGTTATTTTTTTTGCTATAAATAAAATATATCTTGTGTTGTCTCAATAACTCTACTGTAAAGAAGTGTTACGAATTTTGTAGTAGGTGCAGGTGAGAAAATAAACACAAAAGAAAGCCTAAATCCAATCCAACAGCAGCTTGCTCTGCCAGTCAGGTGCAAAAGAAATATATTTTTAGAGACAGTGCTTTGTTTTGTGTTTCATTTTTCCTACATTCTTTTCTACTTCCACTGGCTGATATGTGCCTTGCTTTGGGGACAACTTGACATCCTTTTGTTGGTTAACAGAGGTCCTTTTTACCTTACAGATGCAGGATCAGGGCTTCTGAAGGCGGACCTCATTGGACTGATTAGTGACCATAAAAACACATAAATATAATTTATATTGTGGATTATTCATAGATTTCAGGATCTGCAGTGTCTTTACAAAAGTAGATTTATTTTTCATTAATTTAATAAAATTTGCTTACATTGAATGATCTTTAGAAAAAAAAAAATAGGATGAAACATGAAATCAGCATGAAGTTTTAGATTAATGGTATTTTCCCTTGTTCCTCTAGATTCAGACATGAGACGTTTCTCTAAAACCTAACACATTCACACACTGCAGGTATCCTTATCTTATAACATTAATAATCCTAATATTACCCAGCTGGATGGGTTTCTCTGCAACAAGATCTCTCAACTAATTTGCAGAGGTGAAGGTTTTCAAGGACATCCTTAAAAAAATACTTCAGAAAAGTGGAAACACACTATCAATCCTTCTTTCAGAAGTCCTGAAAGGTCCATCTGCTCCACTGTCTTCGGGAAGATAACACAGGTCCTGCTATGCAGGCGGAGGAGACACCTAGGGTTAGTCTGGACTTTATGCTTCACTAACCCATTACTATTTAATGACCTTTGGCATTTTGCTCCTGGACTGGTGGCCCAATGCCATTTAGCTAGCAACGGGAAGCCAAGGCAGCTCTGGGTCTTCCTGTAGGTCTTGTCCTAGAGATCCCCTGATGCTACACAGCGCAACTGAGTTTTGAGGTAATCAAAACTTTAGCTGAGCTCAGATTTATTATATTCAAGTAAAAAAATTCTTCACAGTGATAGTGGTCAAAGTCTGGAGAGACTCTGCAGGGAGGCAGTGGAATCTCTATCCTTGGAAATTCTTAAAAAAGCTTGGACAAGATCCTGGGCAACCTAAGGCAATTTCAAATCTGGCCCTGCACTGAGCAAGGGATCAGACTCTACAGTGTCCTACAGTTTATCCAAACCTATGCAATTCTAGGAGCTAGGTCTTGCAAACCCTTGAGCTTCAGAGAAATCTTTGATGACTACATAAGGGGAATTATACAGGAGTGACCAGTTCTGATTCATCTCACATTCCCTTGTACATCAAGATTAAATAGTCTATGCTTGATGAAGGCTTCATTCTACTTATTTATAAGCTACTAAAAAGCCATAAAAATACTATTCATTAGTATTATTAGCTCAGCTTTTATTACACAGTAATTGTCTGTTAGTTACTCTCTGTTTAACCTGCGCTTTTGGGGGCCAACTAATAAAGGGAGAACAAAATATAGGAGATGCAATAATTTGAGCAGTACCAGGATTTCAGTTAGCTTCAGAAAGGATCACACAGTGGCAGTTCTTCTTTCTCAATATTCTTTCATAAATACTGTGCTAGACTCTTCTATACAAATCTCCTGATTTATACTTATTATGGAATGAATGTTCTTTGCTTATGACAAGATTGGACTTTGCTGGAGTAATGAAAAGGTCATGTTTCTTTTTCTGAAAGGGGGACAGATCATGATCTAGGTTTTTAATATATTTTTTTTCCTTTTCACACCTTCATATTCTCAAATAAAACTAGAATAAAATTTTAAAATATGTATTTCTGGTATTTTCCTTTAGCTCAGATGTTCAAACATGGTGACTGTATTTCTGAAGTCAGTATATATCATTTTCTGCTTAAGATGTAGAGTGGATCTGGGAGATAAGTATTCATAAATGGATTTTTCATTTCTTTTATTTGAAGTCTTGATACGCTCTTCTTTCTTGACAGGTTTGCTAATGGCTTTTTGGGTGCCATAAAAAAAAAAAAAAAAGAAAAAGAAATTTCTAACTTTTAATATCATCCATACTTACTGAAGGTTGCCATAATTTGCAGTTTTTCTGCCTGGAATGTGCTGTGCTTATCGTAATAGCACTGTGATATTTAAGAATGTTATCCTTGCCAACTTGTGGATGAGTGTTGCTAAAAATGATTTCTTTGTTTTGCTGACATGAAAGAAAAAGGGAGAGAATTGCAAGAAGCTGGGGAAGGAGTGGTGGAGTCTGTTGAGGGAGGACACATTTTGATAACCTCTTTACTGTATTAAAAGGATCTCCTTTGGTGCTGCTGTGTGTGTCCTGGAAGATGGTAGAGAGCAATCTAATCTGGATGTATTTCTAAAATTCGTGGTTAAAGCATCCTGGAAAGGAGGCCCGCACGCTGCAAGAGGAGCACTCTGCACAGAGAGGAGAGGCTCCCCTTCTCTGGGGAGGCTGTGGCACCTCAGGGAGAAGGGACCCTCCCTCCCTCCCTTTTCTTTAACTGCACCTTGCTGTCCATGAAGACACCAAATCACAGTATTTGTTGTATTGTCTCTCCCCTACAAACCTTGACACCGAGAATAGGAAAAAAATTATCTAATTAGTTGCCCAAATTTTCCCATTTTAATCAAAGTAAGCTATTACTTAACTATCAATGATTAAGAGAGCCTAGGGGAATGACAGAGGACCTCCATAGTGCAATTATTCCCATCCTCTAGGGACCAATTCAGACCACATAACAAACACCTCATTCAAAATGGGATGAATAGCTCTCCAGAGATGCTCCTCTTTCTATCAACTGACTGTAAAGGAAGTAGTAGACACCTAGCACTGATGAGAGAGAGGCACTGGACGCCTAGACAGATTTAGATAAAACAAATTCCCTTTGAAATTTCTCACATTATTGACACTGTCAAATAAAGTCAGGTATTTATCAATATTATTTGATAAATGCCATGCATCAGGACAATGCTAATAGTTGCTAAGGTAAGGATAACATAATTTAAAGTACACGACAAGCTTGTGCACTGATCTGGGATCCATGAGAGCTAAAGTTGTTTTACTTCTCCTCAGGTAAAAATAAGTTTTTAGTTATCTAGAAGTAGAAATGGTATAAAGAAAAACAACAGAGATGATCAAAGATTTCTGATAGCTTACATACTACAAGCAATTAAAGTGACCATTACTCTCCAACTCGAGGGACAAATATGAAGGAGAATAAAATAATTACAAACATGGAAAAGTAATACATGAGTAATGGCACATTGCTTTGTGTGACAAAATTACTTGGAGGAATAGAATGAAATAATTAATGAAAAAGTTTGAAATAGAAAAGGGGAATACTACTTAATTTCATCTTCTTTGAAACAGTAGACACAGGATCTTGTGGATGACAGAAGTTTATGTGGACTCAGAAAGTATTTAGATCTATCAAAGTCTATAAAATATTCCACAAAAAATCCCTGAATGGCTCGCTGTCAAAAGCTTTAATGGTATTTAAGGCAGCAGATCACAGTATGGTTGTCCTATTCATGTGTACTTTCCTAAGATACTCTAGAGAGAAAAGTTGCTTGGCGAATTAAGGATTTTACTTGGTTTGATTTAGAATGTTTGCTCAAATATCAATATGTCAAAGGTTGACTTAGGATTGGCAATTAAACCAGAGACAGAAAGCTCTTGATCCCCTCCCCCTCCCACCCAGGTAGGGAAGGAAAGAGAGAATTAGGAGAGAGACTTAGCTGGATTGAAAACTAAATTAGACAGCTTTAATTATATGTACAATTATATACAAGTATGTTCAGGAATGTGCAAAAGCCTCTTGCCTCCCCCCACCCCCAACAACTCTCCTGGCACTCTCCTGAGCTGTGAGCAGTCCCAAAAAACTCTGAGGCCACTGTTTTTGATAACAGCAGAGTAGACAGGACTGTGAGTGGAGTTATGAGGGTCAGGGCTGAGCCTGGGGTTGACACTGATGGAAGGATGGAGTCCTCCCCGGATGCTGGCCATGGACAGAAGAGAAGGGAAGAAGAGCAAGAAGGAAGTTGTCTTCTGTGATCTCTGATCTTCCTCAGAGCTTACGTAGATACATGGAATGGAATACCTTTGGTCAGTTCTGCTGTCTGTCTAGTCCAGCTCCCCTACGGGGTGGGTCATAGATACAACTCTCCTGCCCCAGTAGCCTCTGTAGTATCAGAGCTAAGAAGTGACCTTGGAGTCTCAGCAGTAACATAAACATTCCAGTGTTATCAGCCCACTAGCTGGAACACTTGCTGCTAGTTAAAAGAAAGCTTACTGAAGGAAAAAAAAAATCAGTAAAAGGAAAATGAGCTTAAACCTGGCTCAACCTAGGACACAAAAGAGCATTCTCGATCCTCAAAGTTAAAGGTCCATGACATTTTGAGTATGTTATAATTACAAACTTAGACCATTAGCTTTATTCACTGAAGCTGAGAAAACGTTTTAAAGACAAGTCATGTTCCACTGGTGTGAGGCAATTGACTATGGCTCACAGTGAAATATTATAATTGTTTTCTCTTAATTTTTGTTTATTTTCAAAATCATGTACTCAGAAGGGTCTTCAGTTTCTTTGAAATCAGCAACCTAGGTACATATCCTACAAGACAGTGCCTTCACTTGCTGTTTTTTCATGAGTGTTTATTCTTCCTTACTGTTTTATTTTTAATAAATAATGTCAGTTCAGTTCCATGCTAACATGCTGTTAAAAACTTAATTTGACAACTATGCTCCTAGCATACTGGAAGCATAAAAACTGTGATATACTTAATGCCTGACTCATGACAAATAGAACAACTCATTGAGTTTTTCAAATATTCTATCAATGTGGAAGAAAAATCCAGGAAGGCAGTACTGCAGTGGACTTGCTAAACTTTTGTCTTCATCTTTCACAGCTCTCATTGAAACCCAGTTTTCTGCAGCCTCCAATTATGCACCGGTAGTTCAATACTAAATTTTTTTTTTATTGCATGATGTGTGGGAACACAAGCAATAGTGACAGACCACAGTTGTCATTCAAAATTTCCTTTGGGGCCATGACCAATTGATTTTGTGCTATTTGTTATATTGGTGGTATCCTTCCTGCCGCTGTAACCACAGAAAGTTACACTTTTCAATTTGGCAGTTCAGAACAGATTGGTTGTTTGACTTCTGTAATTGAATGTGGTCACCCCTAAAACCTCCAACCAATTTCACAAGCTTCTATTTTATGTGGATGTGGGCTTGAATTCTTTTAATAAACTTGCTTTTATTTAAAAAATGTGCTAAACACAACTTTGATTTCTTCCATGTTAATGGACTTGGAGGATTTCCACTGCCCTCTCAAAGCTTTTCAAATATTTCCCTTTGATCTCTTGTTTTAACTACTGGCAATTACTGTAATATCATAGGTATTACAGCAATCCATATTGGTAAAACAAATGTAAACATCTGCTATGTCAATATCTGCAGTTTTGTCTGAAATAATCTCTCACATACTCTTTTCTGTGACTGGAGAGAAGCAGTCATGCCAGACTTTGGTTCAAAGGCATTTAAATAAGTCAGAGATATTGACTCCAAAATTTCTTTACTTCTCTCTCTTTTCTCCAAAGAGACTCTCACCTGGATCAGATTTTTCTTTTGCAGTAATTCAAAGGCAGGAGACATGAATCTCACTTTTAAAAATGCAACAGCTAAATCGAAATAACCATACATTCAGATCTCATTTGCTATGTGTACTTACAGGTGTTTATCTAGTAAGAGCACTTTGGAAGAAATACCCTGAGCACTAGTTACCAGATACTTGTTGTACAACAAATATTTTCTTTGCAAAACTGGAAATTCTTCTCAAACTTTTTCTTCATCTTGAACTCTCCTAAATCTAGGATGCCATTACCAATAACACAGCTCTTTTAAAAACTATTTCTTCCTTGTCTAACTTACAGCAAGCATGTCTTCACTGACTAGAGGTGATTTTGGTGACTGAAAAGTTATCTCTTTTTTGGTTTTGTATAATACACAAAGAACTCTAGAATCTGCTCAGTCTTTCCAAAATGTTGAAGCATGAGATGAAACCAGCAAGTTTCAGACATTTTGCTTGTCCTTTCTGGTCAGGTAACTGCATCCAGGTTCACACTAACTGCTCCTGTGGAGTGTATGCTAAACTCCAATATAGTCCTGTGAACCTTTTGTCTTCCTACTTTTTAACATGGTGCTAATCAGAACAAATTGATTTTGTTTCTCAGATTGCTAAAATCCTCCCAACACTTTCTTCAGCACCAGTGCTGAATAAATCATTGTAATGTTCCCCTGAAGTGAATTGAAAATTAATTTACACAGCTAAGATGATCCTCCTAATAACAGGGTACATGGAATGGGGAAATTGGAAATCATTACCCAGCAAACATTATCTGCATTATTTTTGTAGCTGCTTTAGATTGGGTTGTAATAGAAAATTAGGAGACTGGCTGTGAAGAAGTTTAAGAGGGTCCCCTGAAGAGCTTCTGCTTTAAAATTGATTCTTTAAGAAAGCATTAAAAAGCTATTGGAATTGATTGCCTGCTAATATAAAGGAAAAACTCTTTGCCACCATTTGTGTTAAAAAAGAGCATCTTCATTCATGCATGTTATTAAAACTACTGGCCTGAAAGCCCCTGTAGAAAGATAAAGGATATGGATGGGATATTAAAACAGCAATCTTTACTTTATCTGGGATTTAAAGTTAATATGTTGCTTTTATTAATTCAGTAGGAACCATTAGTTAGGATGTCAAATAAGGGATTGACAATTAAAATACTATAGAATAGAGGTGTCTTTAGTAAACAGTGAACCAGGAATTTTTCATTTATCTTCCAAGCATGAGGTATACCTCTGCAAAGGATAAATCCTGCATTTACAGTTTTCTTTATTGACTGTTTGCTGTGCAGCAGCAATACAAGTCAGAGCTGATAACACTTCTGATTATCTCCAGCAACTTCCACTGCTGTAAGCTAATGGTGAATCAGATCTTAGCCTGCAATGAAATGAGATCCACCAGACCTTGTTTACAAAGACTCAATTCAATGACCTTTGGAAGATGCTGCTGTATGTAATACATTTGTAATATTTAAAAATTACAGGGAATATAATTTCCTGAATTTGTACCACTCAAAGCTCTTCATGGTTTTCTGATTTCTAACACATTTGGAACAAATTTCCCTTGTCTCTTTTAATTTAGGAGAACAGGAAACATTAAAGGGCAATGAACATTGAGGAGGAAAACTCTTAATAATGTTCCTATTAGAAGAACAAATGGTCTAAGTTTTAAAGCAGCAATTTACTTGGGTGAATCTTCAGTTTTCTGTTCCTTTTTAAAGAGAAAAAGAAATTGTGCAAGAGGGAATACTACCTTGAAAACTTTGCCCAACAGAGCAATCAAGGTGAAATGTCCTTAGGTAAAGTTGCAAGTTGATGAAACTTTATTTCAATTGCAGCTTCAGAGAAAAAGGGATAGAAACAGAAGAGTGACAGACCAGATTAGCAGCCAATATGGAGATTAAAAGGAAATAACCCCATTGGGAAAGTGACAAGCAAAGCATAATGGAAGGACAGCTAGCTGATAATAGCAGCCAGTGTTTATTTATTTTGGATTTTCAGTGTCAAACAGGAGGAAAATAATTTCAGAAAATTAAAAAAAAAAAAAAAGTTGTCAGAAAGCAGGAATGAATTAGCTGAAGTAGAAAGGAAAGATAATGAAAAATGAATAAGAATATTGCCTACTATCAGAATGTGATACAAGGACTGTGAATATTTTTCCAACATTTTATACGTTTATGATGGGAAGGAAGATTATTTTGTAAGTCAGTCTATGAACCAACACTAATTTTTGGACTGAGCAGAGCTGAAGAGGAAAATGGAAAGGCTGCAAAGAATTAAAAGACACAAGTTTCTGTGACGTGAGATAACATTCTTCGGAATCTCTGGTTCAACCTTTATATGTATCAGATCTGGTGCCTGGAAAATAAGATGTAATGCAAACCTGCAGGGATTTTTTCATGTGTCTTAGAATTCATTAGATAATTTTGTTTGCTAGACAAACAGCAGGAAATTTTCTCTCCAAGAAAATTCTGGAATCTTGGTCTCTGGTATTGTCAATAAGTCTAGAAAGTCCTCACATCTTTATATGAAATAGTACATTCTGAAAATATTAATTTAATAAAGAGTGATTGCAGTGATGAACTCAATATGATGCATTTTACATGTCACAATAAAATTGACATTGCTGAAATGACAAATATTGGTATTCAAACAAGTAAAAATCCATATGCTCTATGAATCATTTTAATGTTTTTCACACCAAGCTTTCCTGGCAGAAAGCATAGCTATGCCAATAAGTGTTCCACCACTTCTAGTTAGCACAGCATTTTTGTGTCTTTATATATCTTGGAATGCAAGTTTTTAGGAAAAAAATATAATTAAAAAAACTCTCTTGTCCAGAAAGATGTTTTTTTAAGAAGGAACTAGTGAAAAAAAAAATCCTAAAAATTGGGAGGATCTATTAGAAAACAACAGGAGAAACTTGTAATTACAAGGCAACATTGATTCCTGAGTGGTGAAAGCTACATTAGAAAGATTAAAAAGGTATACACTATTTGTAACAGCCTGACTTTTATTGATGAGTAGACACAAGTTGTCATGTGTTTGCCATTCAGAAGTTTGGAGGAAGAGGATGATAATGAAGAAAAAGCACATGAAGGCTTCTGAGAGACACCAAAGTAAGAGAAAAAATCAGTTACAAATTTCCTAGACAGGTGTCTATGGATGAGAAGCTCAACATGTTTAATCTCTCAAAAAAAATCCTTAACTTTTACATGTTGTGTTTTAAAGCCTGTTTTAAAAGATTTGATAATTTCAGTATTGTGGTGATTTATTTACATGTGCTGATTATAGCTGAGTTCAAAAAATCCCAGCACAGGAAGACAGTTACATGCATAAGTTGTCACAATGTAAGCTGGGAAGCAGATTTACCACATTTTTACTGCTCTCTAACAATAGTCTGAATGTTTGCTCTCATTCTACAGCAAAATTGAGATGGCTTATCCCCCACTGAAAAACAAAACTACCTACATTTACCATGGCATAAGAACGGGCAGCTATTGCAGAGTAGCTGATATCATAAATTCAAACTATAACTTACACCTCATTAACCTGTTCAAAGTCTGGGCATCCTGTATGATAAACACTGTGCAAACACACAGGGATAAATATTCTTTGTCAGAGAGAACAAAGTAAACACAGGCTGAGTTTAGAACTGGTGATCTGAATCATAGACATCAGATGACTTGCTCAAGGACATACGTAAAGAAGTGAAGTCACAGACCTTGGACTTGAATATTTATCTTGGAAATTCCAGTCATAAGACCGTCCTTCCTCACCTCAGGAGTACAAATTGTCTTCTGCAAACTGAGTGCACATTTAAAATTTACCTATGTTCTTTCACTTCAGCATTGCTATAATTCACTGAAGTCACATTCCTACCTAGATCTGAAAGTAGAAATGTTGGATAAGAACATGGTCAATATACTCATTGAAGGGTCACTGTACCAGACTTCTGGGATGTTATCTTGTCCTGCTGCCCCAGTAGACCAAGGCAGTTTCTTGGCAAGGTACTAAACAAATAACGTACCTGAGGGACTGCATGAGAATGGGAAATGCTTGGGCTACTCATATTTGTTTAAAATGATAACTCTCACTTTCTCAGCTAATAACAATAATGGTGCATGCTGAAACAGTTATACAGGGACATGTGGGTTTTGCTGTAACCATAAAACAGGTGCTGCACTGAGAAAATAGCTGATCACCCAGGGCTACACCTGCAGACTCACCTTAGAGCTATAGTTGGTTATTCACAAGACCTCACAGGGCATGCCCTTCTCTCCTCCCATGTCAGCAGCTGATACTTCTTTGGCCTCCCTGAGCAATAGAAGCAGCAGGGAGTAAGGCTTCCTGTGGCCCACAGCCTCCAGCAACATTTTGCTGAGGAGGGCTCAGGACTTTCACCCCTAGGTCCTAACCTTTGCTCTCACTCTAATCAGCATGCATGTTTCCTTAATGTGGAGTTGGTTAGCATTTTGGAGAGCCATGCCAAAATCATTAGAAAATTGCAGTAATTCGTCAAAAATGCAAATTACTTAAAATAAAATCATGAACACTGATCACTGATGCACTATGTTTTGGGGTTTTTTTCTTTTTTTTTGAGGGGGGAGGGTGTTAAGCTGGGCCAATGCATACATATACAGCATGGGGTATTGCTCTATAATGTGTTTGGAAAAGCTGTAAAACCCAAATAATTACCCTTGGAAGCCCCTACATTAAAAAATTGCTTTTATGACAGTGATCTGTGATACATTTCTATATCATGGACTATGAAAGTGATTTTACAGATTTCGTCTTGCCCTGTTTCATATAATTCTTGTGTTTTCCTTGATTTAGAGACAGATCTGGGTCTTTCAAAATTATAGTAAAATGTCATCATTCTACTTCCAGCCTTTTCTGCTTAGTGTGTTTAAATAGCCCTCTTGCTAGCAGTCTCTTTTGTTATTGAAAACTTGCATCAAAGCATAATTCCAGGCATAGATTGGACATTCAACAGCACCTTTGTGTTACAAATACAAAGCAAATCAGCATCTCCTTGTAATTAAAATAATAACATAGCACTGCCTCTTGCTAGTTCCTAATGCCTGTCTCTTTCGCTCCTTTTTTTTCCCTTCAGTTGGCACAGTGAACAGCTGTGGTCATATGTACAATACACCTGGCAGCTTCAAATGTCCAGATGCCAAGCTTATCTTTCCAGTATTGGCATTCATTTATGAATTTAGCTTTATTTGAAGTGGGTATTTTGCCCAATTGGAAAAATGTTCCAAATGACAATTGTCAGAGAGGGGTGATGCTTAGCAGGAATATTTAACCTCCTGTTTGAAATTTATTTTGAGTGGTCACAGGTATCATAATTAAAAGGGCACATGAATTATGAGTCTAAAGGAATATTTGCCTATTTGGAATTCATTAATGATGGCTTTAATAGTTAAAGTTGAACATCTAGGTAAATCTGCAAGCTGTTTTCACACCCCTCCCTCAGCAAATGGTAAGGCTCCTGATCCCATCTCCACTGATGGTTAATTGGAAGGAGTAGGTTAAAAGGTAATAAGATTTGCTTTTCTGGAGCACTCAATTCCATCTAAAAGTGCCAGAAGGTACCCTCATGACACCTTCACAAGACAGACTGTATCATTTTTCCCCCAATTTGCTGTAAAATAAATTGAGGATCAAAGAGATTAGACTGCTTGCCCATGGTTTCATACAAAGCCTGGGGCACAGCCAGGATTAGAACACAAACTTCCTCACTCCCCCATCATGTTTTGCCACAAGACCATTCAACACTTGGTAAACAACAGACTTATAACAGCCATGGAGAAATACTGCAGTGAAGTGGTTTGTTTTTTCCATCTCACAGAATGAGCAGAGAAGCTCTTGAGCCAAAGAAATGACAGTATTTGATAAGGAAGGGATGCAAATCTTTAGTGTTTCTGAAATTCTTCAGCTCTGGGACTATCAAATACTGTTCATTTTTAGATCATATAAAATTATGTATACTGGATTATTAAATAATTTAAGAATTCATAAACTTTGAGGGTAGAGCTCACATTGCTTAGGTTGGCCTGCATTATTGCAAAAGTGAAACATTAAGCCTAAAAATCTTAGGGTCTTTGCAGTATATTTTTCCTCTGGCCTACCAGTCTCTGATATTTCCTTTAAAGAAGTCATAATATTTTTGTTAATTCACTCCCTTATTTAAGTTATGTAAGGTCCCCTCTGTAAACCATGGTATTGCATCACTTTCCTTGTCAAAGTAGAGAGAGCATTTAAATTAGTAAAGCAAGTAAAATTATGCATATAATTTTACTCAAATGCCATCAGGAAATTGTTTGTGTGTAGGTTGTTTTTTTTAAAGGTGCCATCTAAACCAATGTCAAGATCCAAGTCTGCACAGAATGCACACAGTATGCTCCAGATTTTCCAAACCGCAATAAAATCAAAAAGAAAAAGCCCTGGTCTTCCTTTTGTTTAGAAAATCAACATTTTATGGAGAAAAAAAAACCACATGATACCAGCAAATGCATTTCACAAATCCAACTTATTTTCCAATCATTTGCTTGTATGTTTTATCTGAATCACAATAAAAGCTAAGCTGGAGCCTAATTCTTTACTGCTCTGTGCTTTTTAAGTGAATTCTGATGCCCCATTATGGGAAAGCTACCAGAAAGAGGGAGGTTCTCTGAATTGCCAAATTACTTCCCACTGCAATCCTGCAGCCTGTCAGGAGCATTTCGAGGGAAAATCAGACATCATGGATTACAATGTGCTGTTTACAGGTAGGTAAAGATTAAGGTAGGTCTGTTTTCTATACTGTAAGAGAGAAACTGGTCTCCAGGCAGTCCCAAAATTGGTGAGATACAAATGGAAACAAAAGGTTGATTTATGTTTGGTACCTGCATCTTGCAAAGGCTTGTATAAAGTGAACAGTTTGGAAAGGGTGAGTCAGGGACAATACAATTTATGGACATTTAAAAAAATACTATTTATAACTAAAAAAATTACAGAGAAGCTCAAATCAGATTACTTCAAACATCCTAAAAGAACACAGACAAAGCAAAAACGTTTGGCTAGCAGTAGGTAGTACTTGTTTTAAATATAAATAAGAGAATTTACTGATTTTGTCTTGCTTTGTGCTAAGAATGGTAATGAGATGTTGAACTTAACAGCAAACCTTTTGCATGTGAAAATCCATGGTATAAGAAAAAACATACATTAAAGTCTGAAGCTGCTAATAACTATAAAACCAACTGAAGAAAGCATATACAACAATTTTAGCAATTGGAAACAAAAAAAAAATGTTTAAGAAAGTGAAGTGATTATTACATGTTTTCATTTAAAGTGCAATCTAAGCAAGAGTCTTGTTTGTTCTCCAGTGGGTTCCTTGCCTAGTGGTTGGTTGTTGTGAGTTAGTCCAGCTGCACACTATGAAGGTACTGTACTACTAACCCACAAACTAAGAACTTAATCTGGACAATTACTCCCACACTTTCTGTTTCATTTATTTGTAATTTTAGGGCAGGTGTAACTGTAAAATAATGAAGTATAGCAGAGAGGAGATTTTCTTTAGGCAAATACTCTCCTACTCATCAGATTTTAATATATGCAAATATCATTCCATTAGAATGGAATGAAAGGATTTAAAATAAATCTATAGGGAAGGAGAAAGAATTAAAGGCATAAAATGTCATAAAATACGCAGAACTTTACCAAACAGATTATGCTACATTAATCTGGTAATTTGTTTTTAAGATACAAGATATTTCTCTGAGATGTCATTTCAGAATTCTACATCATGGTTTGGGAGAACAAGTTGGCTAAAAGGGGAAAGTAAGATTAGTGCAGAAGTTAGACAAAAAGAAAAGGAAACAAAGAAAAGACCTGAATATTCTGAAGGCAGCTTATCAGTAAAGAATCAGTAATGGGAGCTATCTAATATTTTCTTTAGTGACCTTAGTGCATAAAGAAAGCTTGTTTTAATGGAATTTACTGATGCCATGAAGTTGGGAAACATCGCTAATGCAAGAGAAGTTTGAAAGACCTGATGACCTTGGGGATTTGCATAGTAGTAATGAGATAAAAATCCAATCATGCAAAGGGCAATGTCATGCACTTAGGGGCTAATATTAAGAACTTACATTATAAACTCAAACTATTAGAAAAGGAGAGGATCTGTTTGCATCAGTGATGCCTGTGAACCGTAGTATTATATGTAAGAAGACAAATGTAATTCATACATGTATCAGGTGAGGTATTTCCAGAAGGAGCCACAGCGTTTGAATAGCTTTACACGAGCTACTGTTACCCACTGTTGGTGAATTATGCAGTATTTAAGACCACTGAGCGAAGAACAGGTGAAGAAAAAGACTCTTAGAGTGATCAGAGAGCTGTGAGTCCTAGAAGAAGAGTAAAACTGGGTTTGTTTGGGGTAATCTAATAAAATGGAGGCTAAAAGGATATTGAATTAGTATCTATAAATACACAGACAGGGAAAAACCAGGGTGAGAGAGGTTCTATTTAAACTAAAGGATAGCATTGGCACAGGAACAAATGGATAAAAACTAGCCATAAATAATTCTAGTGTGGAAATCAGAAGGAGGTTTCTTGTCATTAGGAGAAAGATATTCTGTGTAATATCTTTCCAGTAGACTTCTTCCCTCACCCACTCAATATGTTTATAAAAGGGATTACAAAGAATGACTGATTTCATAAGCTGAGATTTAGACCCAAAGATCCAGGAGCTCCCAGTCTGGGTTAAATGCCCATTCCTATCTTAATAAATAAAGACAGTATGCTGCACTTGACATGTTATGTCACAAAGCATAACAAAAAGTTGAATATCTGTCTTTGCTGGTTAATGGGTCAAACTGTGGGGTAGATGAATTAAATAGAAAATGGAATCACAGAATCACAGCATTGTCACTGTTGGAAGAGACCTCTAAGTTCACCAAGTCCAACCATTTGTTTTACACAAGATAAAGATGCCTAACTGCAAATTGCTTTATTAAAACTCCTTCTTACTAAGACAGATTACATTAAAGAGCAAATCTTGTAGCCTAACTTGTAAAAAAAAAAAAAATCTAATGATGTAAAGTTCCTACATGCCCCTTTTAAAGCTTACAGGAAAGTTGTGCCGGCCTTGGAAAGGATACTGTCTCAACCTTTAGACCATTATTTATTTATTTGTAGTCAGACTTATGTCGAAGCAAGACAGAAAGAAACACTAAACTTTTTACCGTGATGAAGCTTGGCATTTGACTTCCATTATAAACAATGTGAACTAAAAATGCCTGGAGGCACTATACCTTGTGCATCTGGCATTTATACAGCAGATTACCAGCACTCTCACTGACCTTGGCTCTGCAGGGGACACACTGTATTTTCATTTAGCTGAGCTCATTTAAAAAATCTCTTGTCTACGCACATCCATATCAGGGTGAAGCTCAACTTGCCTCCATCATTGTGTCAAGAAGATTCATCTGAACTTCTTCATGCTTTCAGCAAAGCATATTTATAATGGTGTGAAATCAGTTGGCAAGTTGTCTCGGTTTGAGCCAGGATAGAACCAATTTTCTTTCTAGTAAATTTACTTTTCAGTTAAGTCTCTTGTAAGTAGTTGCACTTGCTGAAATAAACAGCATTTTTTTCAGTCAGTATTTACATGTCCTCTGTTATAAACCCCTCAAGCTCTTTCATGTGCTTCTAACCCACCGGGTTCAGTGCAAACAACTGTGGGAATTGTTACACTCAAGAGCCCAGCAGACCAGAGGATGTAAACATTAAAGGTCAAGCTTTGCCTAGGCTCTTCTGCAATTGTGGGGAATAGCTGAACACAAGAAGTTTTCTGTCTACTCACATGTTGTATGTAAAAATTGTCTCTACAGCTTCAAAGAAATAAAATTTGGAAAGTAGGCCACTGCCATGAGACTGAATGGTAACAGAAGACCAACTGATGTGAAAAGTCCAGGAGAACAGATGTAGCCCTCAAAAGCAGAAACTGCCTTCACTTTCTTTTCTCATCATGTCACTGTACCTTTAGAAATCAGGTCTCCAAATATACCCAACAGACCTCTGGGCCATCCAATCTTGGAAATACTTGAAAACCAGAGTCTGGTTTTTGCTGCAATGCACTGCTAGTGATAGCTGTAGCAATATTTCTAGTCTCAGCTTCCCTTCCTGTTAAATTGTACTTATAAGAAGACTTCAAATAATAAAAATGCAAGGAATGAAAATTAGTTCTTCTGCAATGTTATGTTTGTGTTTACTTCCATCATAGTTTTCATTGTAATGGAAAGTCAGTGGGCAGTTACAATCCAAATCCTTTGGATTTTCTGAGAAATAAAAAAGCCAAGTCCATGAATATTGTGTTCAATATGAATTTATTTCTGACCAACATATATGATTACATATGGATGTATTAATACATATGTACAACACTATATGCATATTAACTTCAAAGCCTCTTAAAAGGTCTGTTTCACTACCAAGTAAAATGGGTATCTATCAATACGTGCTATTTAAACATAACAGAGTCTATAACATTCTTTTGAATGTAGCATTTACCATTCTAAGAACAAATCTGGTAAGTGCCACATATCAAGTTTCTGAGGAGCTTTATTTCACAAATTTACCAAATAGAATAATTTTCTTTCATAGAATAATCTAATACTCCAAAGAGCATGTTAAGTCAGATATAGGTGTCCAAAATGTCTTCTAAGGATTACTAAAAAAATGTATATACCCCCATTTTGAAGTAGAAGGCTAACTGAACAACATACACATTTTCTAAGAAGTGTTTAGCAAATAATGAGTCGTATTTCTCTATATGTTTTTTTCAAAAATTTTCATAGATATTTTTATAAGAAGCAGAAATAACCAAAGCCACCATGCAGTAACATTGTTCTTGCAGTAGAAAAATACAAACTAACCTCTCCTTCAGTCCCAGCAGTCTTAACAAGAAAAAAAATACAGAGCATTTTCATTTTGCATTTACATCATTTTCACCAGTCAAAAATGCTGATCAAAATATTCCCTAGAACTAATTAACCAATTGCAAGCAATAGCAGCCTTAGCATTTCAATCATTTAAGCAGGTTTTGTTCTTTTGACACATCTAATTTTGGCTGCCAAGCATAGAATGAGCTTTCTAGTCATTTAATTACCCGAAATTATGAGTATCTTCCTGATAGAGAATGCCATGGTCACACTTAGATAGTCAGGGCAGAACTCTTGGCTTTTGTTCCAGTCTTTATGTTGCTGATGCAGCACAAAGCTGACCCACTTGCTTCAGTTCCCAGTCCCCAGCCTTTCATAAAAGTGTTACTGAGGAAAGTGTAGGGGCAGTGGGGATGGGAAAAGTTAGAAAGAATGGTGTGTGGAATGCTCTGTTGGATCCTTGGCCATGAGTAGCACGTGCAGCATTGTAAACTAGAGTATCCTTAAAATAATGTTAAATTATACAGCAGGTTTTCTTGACTAGGCAAGCATTGTAAAAGCATAGGGGAAAGGCTGGGAGGCAGCTTCTCCCTAGACATTTCTCCAGGTACATTGAAATAATGAATTCTCTACTGACACCAGTATAAGCATCCAAAATACCATATTTCCCATATTCTAAGAGCACGAAACAATGAATGTCTGCTTTTTAAAATTCTCTACAATTTAATGGCAACCAGGGTAGGGTTATTTGAAGCAAATGTATGTTTCAGTTCTCCCTTTGGAGTAATATTTTCTGCTAACTTAGCAGGTCAAATAGTCTTCTATTTCTCTGCTAAAACCTGGTCTGTCATGCTTATTGACATGAAGGAATTAAGAGACTGGGGAGGGGGAAACTGTAGAATATAGCAATGGCAATTAGCATGTATATTAATATTTGAAGAGTGTTATGTGTCTACATAAGAAATTAGTTTGCTGTAGTGGTGCTATTTCTATACTGCAACAACTCCTTCAGGTCACATAGAGAGGTGTCATCTCATATAAAATGCAAGAGGGAAGATGGAGACATTGTTTCCATCTATCTTGTTTCAAAAAATGATCTTAGTTCTTGGAAGTAAATTTATATGGTTTCATTTATCTCTCCAACATATGAAATTTCAAAAGATGCCAATTTATTTTTCATACACACTTTTGAGTGCATTCCTTCTGAGTACTGGTTTTCATGTTTTTGCAAGTTCAGAGTGCCTGTCTCAGACAACTTGAGATATAATTAATCACACAGGAGTAGGATTATATGTTTAACACTGCCTCTATTTTGAAAAAAACAAACTGTCCACAGGCTATTGCATTTTCAGTGATGTGTATAAGGACCTTTCTATCAGCAGACATGTTTGAGCTGATATACATAGCTTTACAGTTCCTCATTGGCTTCAGAACACAGAAAAACCCCACAGACTTGGTTATGCAAATGAAACAGAGTAACTTCCTTAAAATAAGTTTTTGATAAGGGGAAAAAAGTGAATGAATGAGTGTTTGCTAAAATCTCTTCATGGTTAAGCTATGTTTCAATTCAGTATGACTGACACATGGTATACATTCACAGCACGAATATAATAGAAAAAGTAATTAATATTAGGAGGAAAAAATTTGTCAGTAAAACCCTTGGAGATTATTTCTTTCTTCTGCAGAAATTCAAAGCATCAGCTACTGCTCAGAGAAGTTCTGCAGCAAATCAGGGTGAAAAAACCCATCAGTGCTCTGCTCTAGCAGGCTATCTGCATGGGATTCATCTGAGCGAGCACAGATTTCTACATCTGAGTGAGGCTTGCTTTTTAGTCCCCACAGAGAAACAGACATTTCTATGCTGAATTTTCTCTCATTTTTAACTAAACATCTACATTTGGTCAGATGAATCACGCAACAAAAATAAATCCCTTTCTCTCTCCAGTGTACTGCTCTCTCCCAGAGTTAAAAGTGACCAGCTCAGATGTAGATGTCCTTCTTGTACTTTCTGACCTTCAGGTGATGAGGATCCCAACCTAACTACTGCCTCAGCATTAGTGGCTAACTACATCTGCAGTTGCTTACAGTTCCCTCTTACCCTCATAGCCGTTCATCTATATCTCCTTAGGCAGCTATGCACAAAAAATACTCTCTGCAACGACCAGCCTTAGATGGGTACTATTGCTGTCCCAGCCTGAATTACCTTACAGGTAAATCCTATAAGACTCAAAAAGTCATATGGGAGGAGCACTGACTGACTAGATAATGGTACCTTATTTCCAGTATAGTAAAATAAGAGCAATGACAAGCTAAGGTCATAAGGAAAAACAGACAGGGGTTCTCAGTAAAAAGAATAAAACTATATCTAAAACATAAAACTGGAAAAAAACAACAAAGTCCATAGCAAATGGCAGAAAATTATGTTGTTCGGTGAAAAACTATAAATAATTTTGATGATTGTTATAAACCACAGTCCTTCTCTTTTGTACTCTGAGCAGAAGTCATCACAAGGATAGGCTGTACAATCCTTCTAAGGGCACCCTGAGCTTTCACTCCTCACTGTGTCTCTGTAACCATTAACTACACTTCTCATATTCTTCTTTGAACTATTTCCTCACCATGATAGTCCTTGGCCCTTTTTTTCACACATTTGACTCAATCCTTTCCCTCTCTCAGAAACTGATAAAAACATTAAATTAGTGTTTTTCTTTGACTCAAAGGAGGGAACTTCCCAATACCGCTGATGCAGCCCTCTGTCTTGCCTCCTGTTTTCAGTTCCAACCGTGCTGTGGACACTAACTGAGAGGGACGAGCACAGCTGTTCATTAAAACAAAACATGTGCAGCAGCTTGGTCTCCTAAAGGGGTCATTCGTTCAATCTGTTTCAATATGTATTCCTCCATGTGTAAATATATAGATAGGTAGATAGATGATATAGCTAGATATAGCTAGATAGATATAGATGATAGATTAGATAGATATAGATATAGATATAGATATAGATATAGATATAGATATAGATATAGATATAGATATAGATATAGATATAGATATAGATATAGATATAGATAGATAAAAGAAGAAACAGAAAAAGAAAAAAAGAAAAAAACAAGAGCACAAGTCTAAGGGTACTAAATTCTTCTAGGGAAAGGACATTCATTTATAAATGGCATCCCATACTTTACACCAAAATCACTCTGAAAAGTATGTTTCTACATAACAATGGTAGCTCAGAAGAGAAATATGTATCAATAGCTGCAAGTAGTTGATATGTCTAGAAACAACAGTTGAGGAGAATCAAAACCAACCATGAATCCATGCTGGGATAAAAGTGTATTCTGGAGAGTGTCTTGCATTGGCAGCACCCAAAAGAGAAACAGAACACTTGAGGTGCCTCCAGCAGTGACCCAAACCAGATCGTAGCAGGGAAGTAAGTAAATTGAATTTGTAATTCAACAATTTTAATTCCAACAATTTGTAAGCTGCATGAGGGACAGCCTACCAAATCAAAGTTTTAGGCCTGAACTTTACCTTTTTAGATCAGCTTTGTAATTTGCTGTGATCCATTTTCATTTTGAATCCCTTACTTTTAAGAGAGTCTACAACCTATAAATCACTCATCAGATATATCCACAGCAGTATGTGACAAGAAAGTAGTGAGCTTTGTGTTCGAATCTTGAAACATTTTCAGAAGGACATTATAGGAGCTAGTAGAAGAAATGACGAATTGCTTAAAATTATTTTTTTCATGAAAAATAACTTAATAAAGATTTTTTGAGAAACGGCAAAAACATAATGCTCTGGTTTCCTGAGTAAGCTGTAAATTATCAACAAGTCTTACTGTAATAAATATTATTCTTCCCCACATGAAGTTTTTTTTAAGCCTCAGATGCCTGGGTTTCAAGGACTAACAATATAGGTAGTATAGGAAAGAACACAGAGTCAGCGTCTTTGCATCTTAATTATAGCAGCCCTCTTCTTTCCAGTACTGAACTAAGCTACACCTTGAGCATGGGGAGATAAATGTGGGAGCTGTAAGCTTGACGTCTAATATCTGCTACTGAAGATTTGGGATTTGATTTAGTGCCTCTATTGGAAGGTTTGAAAAAAACAGGTCTTCCATCTTCTTTTAATAAATTCATTTTCAGACCTGCAATTTACCTTTTTGGCAGTTTTACGATTCAGAACAATAGGCCTTTTTTAGGTGTGTAATTTTTTTGGCTGTTTCCGTTTTCTCTCACATTTATAAGCAGAAAAGTGGTCTTCAGTAATTTGCAGACTATGGAAGCTGGAGACATTCATAGCTCCCCAGCTGGAAAAACCTCACCGGGATTCCTGATTGCAGAAAGTATTGGGGGACTATTTGACATTTTAAAAATAGTGACGAACTGATACTTCCACATTACCAGGCCACATTAGATTAACTCCATAAATGCCTGCTATATTGGAATTTCTGAAAAGTAACAAACTCTGAAGTGACATAATACAGATAACACCCAGCAGAAGGGAAAACAGATTTTCTGCAAGCATTAAAAGAACCCCACAATACTATGTCTTTGCTTTTATTTTCCAGTAATCTAAAAATAAAAAGACATCAGGGCAGAGAGGAAAGGGGGCAGGAGGTGTTTAAGAGGATAATCTGGGGAGACGGGAGAGACTGATGAATCTGAGACCTCATAAACTCTGGACAACAAGACTTTGCCAAATTTGTGCAAGGCAACCAACACACAACAACAGGTTGTGTGATGACTCAGCCCACATGAAAGAATGTGGTGGCTGCTATGGTCAGACAAAGACAACAGGATCACATGTTCACCAATTCTTGGTGGACTTTCTGAACTCGTACCTAGATGCTACTGGTGCATCAGTGTGACCTTCCACTCTGACTGGACTTTTCAATTGGTTTCAGAGTGACACAGCTGTTGGGCCACACAGAGCATTTTCTCTATTGTATTGACCTTCTATAAACCTGGATTTCTTGAGCAAAAGGTTGAACCAGTTTTTAAATAGATCGTAATTGCTTTTAAATAACCTGTAAGCGATGAAGAAAATATTCTGTATTCTATATAGAAAAAGATGGCATCATGTAATCTGTCATCACATCACAGAATCATAGAACTCTCTTGGTTGGAAAAGACCTGTAAGATCATCAAGTCTGGCCATTAACTCAGCACTGTTAAGTCCACCACTAAACCATGTCTCTCAGCTCCACACCTATATCTTTTAATTACCTCCAGGGATGGTGACTCCCCCACTACCCTGGGCAGCCTCCTCCAGTGCCTGACAGCCCTTTTGGTGAGGAATTTTTTTCACATATCCAATCTAAACCTTTCCTGGATTGAGGACATTTGAGGACATTTCCTCTGGTCCTATCCCTTGTTACTTGGTGTATATGAGGTTGTTTCTATAGGGAAAATATCATCCATGCATAAGGACCAGGAACAAGAAAATAATGGTGCTATGTTGTGCTATGTTCTTATTCAGGTTGCTCATTGTTTAATGTAAAGAATGTGTTGCTAGCTATAGCATGGCTTTATTTTCATTCAGATCCTTTGCCACAGAATGTGGGAAGAATCTTGGAATGCTTGGTGTTCGTCTAAGAAATGAAATCACAGCTTTATTCATGTAATAAAAAATTTGTCTTCAGTTTCTCCAGATTTTCACAACAGTTTCCTATGTTATTATAAGGGAAGCACAACTGTGTTTGTATTTCTATTAAATTCTATTGATTAAGAGTAAGAGTCAGGGTTGTATACTTTGATTCTTGCAGTCAGCATCCATCCTTATTAGTAAATAAAAGTCCCATAGGGCATCTTTGCCCTTCCTTTTTAACTATTTGTATAAACCCAGTAAGACTGGAAGAAACACTTAGGCTTTCAAAGAAAAACAAAACAAAACAAAACAAGCCAAAACAAAACCAAACAAAAAGAAGAACAAGAAAACCAGAAACACACACACAAAAAAAAAACCAAACAAACAAAAAAAAAAACCCACAACACAAAAAAACCCAAAAGAACCTCACTCCAAATAATACAAGTAGAACAATTAAGGATCTAAACTCCACTCAGTACATACATAATCCTGATTAACATTATCAGGAAACACAGGCTCACAGACTGGAGAATAGGTCCCTTAGCTCAGAAGAGAGCATTACTCTTGTATTTGAATGTGTCCTTTTAAAAAAATGACCCTTAAGTTTATCCCACAGCAACTATTTTCCCTTTTACTGCATATTTGAAACTATTTTAGTTTGAAGTGCCGTCAAGAAACTAAAATCTTGTTATAAAATTCCCTACAGAACTGGAACCACATGTTTAAAAAATCACTTGATATTAATTGCAAGATATATGGAAATAAATTCTGCAATACCCATGTGGACCAGCTCACAGATGGCAAGGGGGCTATATGGATGTAACAGGGAACAGAGTCAGTCCAATTCATGCAGGAGTATATTTGGAAAGAGGAAAAAGGGAAGGAAAAGGAATTAGAAACCAGTTTTGTCCACTTGTTTTCTTAAATGTCATGATGAGCAATAATCCATAGATTGTTTCTGGGTCTATATGCTGTATTAACAATAACAAAAATGGAAACATCTATACGCAGATATGGAGTCCAGCAAAAAAGATCTCTCAGACTATTACACTATCTTTCTTCTGTTCCATTTTTCTACTTTGTAGAGGGAGGAAACCTATCTTAGCAAGCTATTTACTGAAACAATCTCAAAACCTATTTCATTAACTTATGTTCCTCATATCAGCTGACAAGGAAAATATTCAAGGTTTTGCCTTCTCAGCTCTTTTGATGAGCAAAATATTACACCTCGCTCACAGATGTGCCATCATACAGGGCTGCTTTCAAAACAGTTTAAACAAGAAGTGCTGGACTGGCAATTAAATTCAATCTCTCTGGTTAGCTAACACATCCTGAACAACAATCTCTTCTTTTCGCTAGTAGAATACAGATGTGTTTCTAACTTGCTGCATACACTTGAAGGCCATCAGGTCATTTCTACCTAGATATACCAGAGATAGTCCATTGATTTGATACCAGGTACTGTAATTCACTTGTGTCTATACAGTTCACTATCTCTTGTATTCCTCTGTGTGAGGCCTGTTATGTCTTCACTAAAAACTAGATGTGTTTAATCCTGGTAGAATGTGATTCTTGTGGAAAGTTTACTGAGAATGGAAAGTAATTAAATAATTGGTGTGTGGCCTAAGAAGGCTAATGCTCATAGTTATCTTTACAGAAAAAAATCTACTGAGGTCAACTGGAATCTTTTAGTTAGTTTCATAGACTTTTATGGCTAAAAGGAATCATTACATCTTCCAGTCTGAACTCTTTTATATTAAATTTCATCCAATTAGCTTTCCAATGGATTCACTAACTTGCTTTGGGTTAAAGTCTATCTTTTTAAAAGACATCCAACCTTGATTTTAGAACATATGCAGCTGAAGGACTGGCTACATTGATACATGTATTGTTCCAGAGATTAAAATCTGTGAGAAAATAATATTTGCAAACTTGTGGTTTTCAAGCACTTGAATTTGCTTGATTTATGCTTCTCAAAATAGGCTGTTGTCCTTCCTAGCATAGATAAATTTTAGCTTTTTGTCACCGATTATTTTCATTAGAAACCAAGTAATTTCTCTGTCCCACTTCTAACAAACAAAATACATTTGTCTGCCTTCAAAAAGTTTAATTTGATGCTACCTTGAACTAGTTTCTCCAGTTTAAAATAATCTGTCTGTATAACACATAAAATATAATCTCATTCTTTTTCTTTCACACATTTTAACATACATTTAGAAACAAGAATACAAGAGTGGTTTGCAGCTAGAAGTCTGATTTAAGTCACATTAAGTTGTACAATTACCTAAATGTATCCTAAATATGAGTCACTGTGTCCTTATCTATAATACTAAAAATTATTATGTCCTTTTATTACATCACATGGAAAGTTTCTTGTCTGCTAGAAGCACTTCTCAGAGGCATTGCTTTCCAAAGCCACAGCCACTCATTCTGCAATAACAGCTATTTACTGTTATTTACATTACAGTTATTTTCATATTAAATGTATAACTTAAACCTATGTGAATATTACTCTAAATTATGCTACTTCTATGCATTTCAGGCATTTTCTACTGATCTTAAGCTGTCCCTCTCCTTCATTTAATAACAAACTTCTGTACTGGAAGCTAGCATGACAGTAATACCCACGGCTAGCTTCTTTTATCTCTGCACAAAGTTAAATCATAGAATCATAGAATGCCAGGTAGGAACACAGTTTAGATGAGATGGCCCAGCACCTTGTCAAGCTGAGTCTTAAACGTCTTCAATGTGGAGGAATCTACCACTTCCCTGATGAGATTATTCCAACGTCTGACTGTTCTCATAGTGAAAAATTTTCTTCTGATATCCAATTGGAGTCTCCCCAGGAGTAACTTGCACCCATTAACCCTTGTCTTTTCCATGTTAATCCTTGTTAAAAGGGAGTCTCCACCTTCTCGGTAGCCACCCTTTAAGTACTGAAACATGGTGATGAGGTGTCCCCTAAGCCTTCTTTTCTCCTGGCTGAACAAACCCAATTCTCTCAGCCTTTCCTCACAAGGAAGGCTTTCCATTCCTTTGATCATCTTTGTGGCCCTTCTCTGTACCCCCTCAAGCCATTCCAAATCTTTTTTGTATAGCAGGGAACAGAAGTGAACAGAGTACTCCAGGTGAGGTCTGACAAGCACTAAGTAGAGTGGGATGATGACTTCTTTATCTCTGCTGGTGATGCCCTTGGTGATGCAACCCAGCATCCCGTTGGCTTTCTTTGCTGCTGCAGCATACTGTTCACTCATATTGAGTTTGCTGTCCATCAGGACCCCCAGGTCCCTTTTCACAGAGTTGCTCTCCAGCCAGGTGGATCCATCTGTGCTTCACTCCTGGGTTATGTTTTCCCAGGTGCAAGACCTTACACTTGTCTACATTGAACTTCATAAGGTTCTTGTTAGCCCACTCTTGCAGCCAGTCCAGATCTTCCTGGAGGGTGGGTCTTCCTTCTGAAGTGTCTACTTCCCCACAAAACTTGGTGTCATCTGCAAACTTCGTCAGGGTGCACTTGACCCCACCATCTAGATCACTAAGGAAGATATTAAACAGTGTTGGGTCCCTGGGGGACCCTATTTGTGACTGGTTGGCAGTTTGAAAAAGAGCTGTTTACCACCACCTTCTGGGTTCAGCCTGTCAGTGAGATCCCACCCACCCCACAGCCCCCTTATATAGACCATATTGCATCAGTTTCTCAAAGAGGAGGCTATGGGATTCAGTATGAAAAGCCAAAAAAGAAAAAAAGGAAAACTGAAAATAACCACTAGTGACTGGCACGGGTGAGTTTCAAGCTAGTGAGCTTGTACATTTGACTGAAAAGAGTAGGAAGCACTGCAATACAAGATATATTACATCATTCTCAAATGCAGCCGTGCCAGCAACAGCAGCTGGGAAGAGTATGGGGTTCTAATTACAGATTGCATCAATCTCTGTGAACAGAAGCAAATCTCCTTCCTACGTTTCAGAATTGCAGCTTGCTTGGAGAGGCATAATGAGTTAGGATTAAATGTTCACTTACAATAGGATGACATTGTAGGATGTAAGCAGATGTTGCATGTAAGAGCTCTAATGATATATATTTCCGTGCACCAAAACTTTGAACTTCTAAATTAAGTCATTATTAACCTAACTGTAGGTGTAAGGATCCATGTCTTCAGTTTGGAATGCAGAATCGGTGGTTGGAAGAATGTTCTCTGTGCACATTAAGCAAGATTATAAACCATCTTAAAAGAAATACTGGGAGAGGATTTCCACACAAGAATAAAACCACGAATGTTGAATAGGAACTGAAATAATGAAAGTACAAAGCTAGAAGTCAAAGTTTACCATGTGATACTGAGGTAAGCATGCTACTGTATTATTTTTCCCATCACAACGTTAAGTGCCAAAGACCCCAAATGAAAATAACAGTATTCTAGTCCCTTCAGTTAGGAAATCTGTGATGCTAACCACACAAGTGTAGTTCTGAGAGGTTAATGAAATTGTATTCAATAAATCTAACCTGAAAACACACACATTATAGTCCAAGAATTTGGTTCAGCCACAACTCCCTTTTGTTTGCTTTTTAGTCCTGTTACTCTGGCTTCATTACTGCTGCTAGCTTAAAAAAGAATTATTATTCCTACTTTCTAAGGAAGTTTATTAAACAATAAAGAACCTCTTGAAATTCCCTTTAAAGGGTGTCTAAGAATTAATAATAGGAGTTAGATGGATTTTCTCTGCATTGTCTGCACCATGAAACCGGGGATACTGATACCCTTGTCTTCCTCTCCTGTTGTTTAAAATCCTACACCAAAACACTCAACTATCTAGGTGTCTGGAAATCTAAGCAGAGTCTTAATAAATGGTGGCAAGGGAATAATTTAGAGACAGAAGACTAGATACCTAAGCCAGGCCTCTGCTTCAAATAGTTGGCAAACCTAAGGGATCCTTACATCAGAATATCATTAGATCCAACGCATCTGAGCTTCTGCAGGTATCACATCTTCCATGAGCACCCTCTCCTAGCAGGTCACACTGCTACACTACACCACCCTTCCTCTGCTATAAGGACTCACTGCTACAGGTTAAAGTTAAGACTGCCTGGCATTAACACTGGTCTTCATTATCAGATTGTTACAACCAGACACTGGCAAACCCTCCCTCTCCTGTGCCAAGAAAAGATCTAGTGCAAGACTGTTGACAGCATTATTCACTTGTAAAAACACTGTTTGACTTGTCCGTTCCATTGATGAAAAAAAAACATAGAAGAAAAAAAACACACAAGGAAAAGAACAAAATGGAATCTGAGAACATTTTAGTTTGATATTCCTAATCATTCCTCATGCAGAAGATATCTATGAACAGAAAATAATACCTTGCTTGATATAATAATAGCTTGGGCTTAATAAACTTTCTTGTTTACTAAAAACAAAGAGAATCATGAACCCATAACATTTAAAAATGGCAAATACAACTTTTAAAATATTTTTAATTTAACTCCTTAGACAAATTTTATTGTAAACCCCATTGTGCCCTATAGAAGCAACCTTCAAAACAGAAGTGCCGAAAAATAATGAGCACTGTAAACTACTACTTTCTTCAGCAATTACCGTGCTTCAGAACAGAATTTTATTTCCTCATTCCTCTTCAAGTAAAACAGCAGTCCATACATTCATCCATACATTCGTCCATACATTCATCAAAAAATGAATTATTTACCTTGTACACCGTTCATATCTATAAAGATTTCAAAGAGTCAGGGTGCCAGGAAGCAACAGGAGCTGCTCTGTGAAAGCGCATAAGAAGGAGCCAAGGGTGACTCCAGGACAGAGCCAGTCTTCATCCACAGGCACCACCCTGCATTACCTGAGCAGGCAAGCAAGGCAGGGTGATCACAGCAGCAGATACTATCAACAGTCCAATGAAAATGAGACAGAAAGGAGGTGATGAGCCCAGTCCAAGGACAAGTCAACCTGGGAAATTCAGCCAACATCAGCTGGGGACAAGTCACAGATACATCTAAAACTGCTCAGCAACAGCTGCAGGCTGAGCTGGATGGGGAACCTGGACACATGTGTGGAGTGTGGGAGAAGGTCCTAGGTGGGGCTCGTCAGATACACTAAGGCCTATTTGTTCCCTCAGGGCCTTGACAGAGAGATCCTTTTTTTTAAAGTTTTTTTTTTCTTTTTTTTTTTTTTAATGCTAAGTACACTGCTTCTGGGATGTACTTATAATGTAATTACTTTTCTTATATTTTGACAGACATGTACAGCTGTGCTCTTCAAGTACTTAAAATTCTTATTAACATGAGTTTATTCATTTCAATAAGAGCAATATGGAATATCTATTCATACATAAATATTAAATTGGGTCATATTAGTTCAGTGACAGTGGTTTACTTGTGCCTTAAAGCTTCTTATGCAAAATTACCCAGAGAATATGAATAAAAATTCTCTTAGTGGTCTCCTAGGATCTATGTACAAAAGGTGGTGGGTTTGTCCAGCCACCCACTGCTGCAACAACGAGACTGAACCACTAAGCCACACAAGCTCCAGGAACCACAAAAAAGTCCAGTGCTCCCTGAGGGCTCCTCTCTTCCTGCTTGCCATTTGTACGCACACACCGGCTTCCAGCAGCATGGCTCCATCCCTACAGGCACTTCCCAGGCACAGTATGTTATTTTCATTGCTATGGCATGGAGAGATTGAATTTAACACTGAGATTACTTTTATTTAAACACTGCACAGCTCAAGCAGCAAGAGCTTGGCTTTGACTGCGGACCGGAGCCTCAGGCTTTGAAAATAAAAGCCAAACTTTGTTCTCTGTAGCTGCAGCCCACTTTCTTGCTGAAAAATAGCAACTACTGCATGCAGAGCCTTTGCAGAAGTTATGCAGCTTCACAATGATAGATTTTTATTGAGAAGAGTCCCTGCATGGAGAAAATCTTACTGTCACTGAATACACTGAGGTACTGAATAAACATGGTGATACAGAGAAAGGACAATTAGCTAAATTTAGAGCATAGATTAAAAACCCTTCCATACCATATGACATCATGCTCAGCATATAAATCTCTGGACCCCCCAACACGAAAAGAATAGCATCCTGGTTTGAGCCAGGATGAAGCTCATTTTCCTTTCACTGATTTTTTTCCTTCAGTAAGCTTTCTTTTAACTAGCAGCAAGTGTTCAGCTAGTGGACGGATAACACTGCAATGTTTATGTTACTGCTGAGACTCCAAGGTCACTTCTTAGCTCTGCTGCTACAGAGGCTAGCAGGGCAGGAGAGTCATATCTATGATCCCCCCATAGGGGAGCTGGACTAGACAGACAGCAGAATTGACCAAAGGTATTCCATTCCATATATCTATGTAAGCTCAGAGGAAGGTCAGAGATCACAGAAGACAACTTCCTTCCTGCTTCTTCTTCTCTTCTCTTCCATCCATGGCTGGCGTCTGGGGAGGACTCCATCCATCCATCACCATCGACCCCAGGCTCAGGCATCACTGACCTCATAACTCTCCCCTCAGCCCCTGTCTGCTCTGCCTTATCTTCTGCCTGTGGGCTGAGATTTTTCAAGACTGCTCACAGCTCAGGAGAGTGCCGGGGAGTTGTTGGGGGTGGGGGGAGGCAAGAGGCTTTTACACATTCCTGAACATACTTGTATATAATTGTACATATAATTAAAGCTGTCTAATTTAGTTTTCAATCCAGCTAAGTCTCTCTCCTAATTCTCTCTCTCCTTCCCTACCTGGGTGGGAGGGGGAGGGGATCGAGAGCATTGTTGTCTCTGGTTTAATTCCTGATCCTGAGTCAAACCTTTGACAAATAATCTCCCAGGGGAAGTGTTCGATTCCCCCACGTTGGACAGTTTTAAGTCTCAGCTTGACTCCTATAAACTATAGTATTACTTAGAAAGGTTGGACCAGATGATCTTTGAGGTCCCTTCCAACCTGGCATTCTATGATTCTATAAATCTCTGGACCTGCTGGAGAGTGTCCAGAGGTGGGCCACAAAAATGATCAGAGAGCTGGAGCACCTCTCTTATGAAGACAGGCTGAGGGAGTTGGGGTTGTTCAGCCTGAAGAAGAGAAATCTCCAGGTGGGACCTTATAGTGACCTTCCAATACCTGAAAGGAGCCTATAAGAAGGCTGGGGAAGACCTGTTCACAAGCGCATGTAACGATAGGACAAGGGGTAATGGTTTTAAGCTAGAAAAGGGTAGATTTACGTTGGACATTAGGAAAAAGTTCTTTGGTAAGAGGGTGGTGGATCACAGGAACAGGTTGTCTAGAGAGGTGGTGGAGGCCCCATCCCTGGAGACATTCAAGGGCAGGCTTGATGGGGCTCTGAGCAATCTGTTCTAGTTGGAGATGTCCCTGATTATTGTTGGGGGGTTTGACTAGATGACCTTTACAGGTCTCTTCCAACCCAGTACATTTTATGATTCTATGATTCTGATATAAAGTTGGGAGAACAAAAAGTAGCAGCAGACATTTGGAGTGATGACTGTCTTCCAAAGTAACCATTACACATGATGGAGCCTTGACATCTTGGAGATGGCTGAACACCTGCCTGCCAGTGGGAAGCAGCAAAAAAATCCCTTGTTTTGCTTTGCCAGTGCACGTTGCTTTTGCTTTACCTATTAAACAGGTTTTATCTCAACCTACAAGTTTTCTCACTTTTACTCTTCCAGTTCTCTCCCCCATCTCAGCCGGGGGGCAGGAGTGAGTCAGCAGCTGTGTGGGGCTTAGCTGTCAGCTGGGGTTGAACCATGACAAAAATATTGCCCTGAATTATTTTTTTTCTTTATTCTTCTCCTAGGTGTGTAAGTTTATCCAAAAAACACTACTCTTCTTTGTTCTCTCTCTTAATTACTTAGCCTTTTTAGAGACTTTTTTTCCTATTTTGTTTCACAACCAAGTCCACCCTCTTTTGACATCTTCTGTTACATGGCCACCCTTCTGGAAGACGACCTTTTCCCCTGCCATCCATCCATCCATCCATCCATCCATCCATCCATCCATCCATCCATCCATCCCTATATTTCCATCTTGTCTCAGCAACCACCATGTGTGCCTTGTTTTGTGTTTGCTTTGACATGCTTGCTTTTTGATTTTATATCTAAATGTTATTTATCTTACTGAATGTCTTTAAGGATTCAGTTGACACAGCGAAACCAAAAGGTTCATTATACTGGATTTTTAATACTACTTTTGGATGACTTATATCAGACCAGTGTCTTTTAAACTAGTTAATCCAATACCCCTCAAGTCAAGAAGGTTTGCTGTTCTCCTGAATAACAGATTTTATCACCTTGCCAATATTATAAATGCACTGTCTGGTTGCTCAGTCAACATCTCCATTAGAAATCCTATTCTTTTTTTAACTCAACCATTTTAAATTGTAATTGGACCAAAAGCTGGCCTAAAAGTACTTGCCCATTTACATTGTTTTGTTCAAATCTGAACAGGAAAAATAAAGACCTTTTAAAGAGCTCTTACTATTCTGAATCCAAGTAAAAAACTGTCATGGTAATGGCTAGACAAAAGCTATTGCCTGCCCTGTCTTCCTTTCCTTTTCCAAGGTAATTTTACTGAACATAACAAGTGCTGTTCTGATACTTCATCTTTAATTTAGACTTCCCTAGAATTTGTCAGTTTAAGCTGGAGACTTAACACTATTTTTATGCAGCTTTTTTGTACTTAACGACAGACAATCCATTCTACTGCCGAGCAGTAAACAAGCTCACTGCAAGATGCCAATTGGGAATCACAATGGGAAATAACTGATCTCCTGTGTGATATTAGCTAAAATGGTGTGTCCTACAGCCAACCTTGAGAGTTTGTAAAACATTGTTTTGCAAGAGATTAACTCACACTTAATACAAACTGCAGCAAACTTCACACATTATCAGATAATACAGTGGCTTTTTTTAGATGTTATAGTTTATTGAGAGGCGATTAAAGCTAGCAATAATATATAACTGTTGAGAGATTTCTGTGTATTTATACTTCACGTGTGCATGCACATGTGAATTAATGACGTTAAAAGCAACTTTAAATCTGACCTCCATTATTTGGTTGCCACTGATACTGGCATAATAATGAGGTACTCTTGATTTATTTGGGGACACATGAGAAAATGTAAAGGATCAAATTTACCTGTGTTCTGAGGTGATTATGAACTGCTGTTTATACCAAAACAAAAGAACTGCAAATCTGAAATAACTGGCAAAGGGGAAAGGGTTGAGTTTCTGACTATTTTTCTTTAGAAAAATATTCCATTAACAGCTAAAATATGCTGGTGATGTTTGCAAGAAATCTTAGTACAACATTCTCATTACAGAGTAGTAAGATTGAAGGTAAGAAAATTTAGGAAAATCCATCTTTTTTTATCCACAAAATACTTGCCTCCCATCAAAAAAAAAACAAGCCCTGAGACCATATAAAGAACTCAAACCTAAGTCCAAATGAGAATTCTGTTTTGTTTGATGGTGAAAAGGGATAAGAAACAGAACTTACTTCAGACTTAACAAACTAAGGTTAATGGATCATCCTTGATTTACTTTGAGATTATTTAGGTCATGGAGAAGGTAATACAAAATGTGTAAAAGAAACCATGACTCATGATGCCTAAAAAATACCTGTCTTAATTTAAACAGATTAGTTAAGGCCGCACGATTCATAATCTAATGATTGTTCTTTGTGAGTAGACAAGGAAAAGACATGTTATTTTCAGTTGTTTCCTCACAAAGTTATCCCGAATGTTGCTGCATGAAGCATGATTACCTTCAGTGTGAAAGGATACTGTAAGGAAAATCAAGGAACTCCAACGGGGGAAGGTAAGAATTAGCAGCATTAGCCATCCAGATCTCTCCCAATGTCCTATTTCATACAATCAGGAGGCTGTAATTGAAGACATAACAGCTTACACCAGTCGGTGTTAACCCATTTTCTCTTGCCACCCACTGGCTGAGAATTTCTATCTTACACTGTTCAAGTTGCTCTGCCACCTGTCAGTGTTATCTTGACAAGTACCTTTGCCTTCCCAGTTAAAATACATAGTAGGTCATGCATATGAAAAGCACTCCTATTTTTTGTAAGTTATCAGAGCACACATTGTGTCCTGGAGTTATCAGAAAGCCCCTATGAGTATGTCCAACTGTTCCCCAGCTCAGGTGATGCTTAAAGTTGCACAGTATGGGCTTCAGGTATTGCTGCTATTAAATGCTTTTCTTTGACTGGGGAACTTTTATCAGAGAAAGCTATTATCTGCCTTACCTCCTGGACAACACCATAAAGCTGAAGATTCTTTGCTGCTATTTCTATAAAGTACTTTCTGCATTTTAGGTAGTTGTTCTTCCCTTTGTGTGTATGGTGAGATATATATATAAGTGAAAGTTCCACATTTCCAGCAATTACCTCCATTTCTTTCTTAATTGCGCTTGCAGGCACAGATTCCTTTTTAAACAGCATCTAAACAAATGTGCTAATGCACTGATAATATATACCCCCAAACCTCACTGTTACTTGAGGGAGAAAAAATGACAGCAGAAGTAGTATTTCCATATGGCAAATTCATGCACTGTATTGTACAACAGTACAAACCAGAAGCTTGACTCTTCTACTCTTCTTACTTTAGAGGCTACCTGCACATTAGGTTTCAGGGTAGGTGAGACTGCAGCATCCGTGTAGGGGCAGTACTACCTCCATGTGGCTGGAGAAGGAAAAAGGCAGTGTCAACACAGAGAAGGAGGTCAGCATGTGTTGGAAAGACTTTCTTCTCTTTTGGATTGATGAAGAAACAGCACCTGCTCCTGGAGATGGCTTAAAGAAGTGCTTAATGCTGTAGCTTATGGTAACTGCAGCTCAAGTCTCAGATGTGTTTCACACAGAATCACAGAATCTTAGGGGTTGGAAGGGACCCCGAAAGATCATCTAGTCCAAACCCCTGCCAGAGCAGGATCACCTAGAGTACATCACACAGGAACGTGTCCAGGCGGGTTTTGAATGTCTCCAGTGAAGGAGACTCCACAACCTCTCTGGGCAGCCTGTTCCAGTGCTCTGTCACTCTCACAGTAAAGAAGTTTTTTCTGATGTTTACGTGGAACCTATGTTTCATTTTGCACCCATTACCCCTTGACCTATCACTGGACATGACTGAAAAAAGCCTGGCTCCATCCTCCTGACACTAGCCCTTAACGTATTTATGAACGTTGATGAGGTCGCCCCTCAGTCTCCTCTTCTCCAAGCTAAAGAGACCCAGCTCCCTCAGCCTTTCCTCAGAAGGGAGATGTTCCATTCCCTTAATTGTCTTTGTGTCTCTGTGCTGGACTCCTTCCAGTAGTTCCCTGTCCTTCTTGAACTGAGGGGCCCAGAACTGGACACAATATTCCAGATGTGGCCTCACCAAGGCAGAATAGAGGGGAGGAGAACTTAAAATGCAGCAGATGCTGGCAGATTGTGATAGGCTTCTATTTTCTCTATTTAGTGTCAGAGATGATTCCCCGTGTTGTAATGTGGGTAAGCAAATAAAAATAACAATATTTCTAGCATACTGCAGTTTAGTCAGGCTCTACATATAGACTAATGGGAGGCAAATGGGATGGTTTCTCCAAAGGCCCATCACTTGGAAAGATTAGAGAGTCCAAACTTTTCATAGTAGAATATTTAATCATAGAGACATAGAGATAGCATATATATATGTATACATGGTGTAGGGAGTCAAAACTTTTGGCCTGGATCTCTTTGTTCCTTTGTATGTCATTACCTTCATGGGAAGGCCTCAGTCTTCTTCCAAGGGGCTTTAGTTTGAGGAGATGTTTGTGCCTGACTAAGTGGCTAGGTCCTGTTTAAAAGAACATACACACACACACACACAAAAACTCCACAAAAAAACCCCAAGAAAAGCAACCAAAAAACCAACAACAAACACCTTTTTGTATTAATATGTTGCATATTTGTAAGGGCAAAGCAAGGAAACTCTGCTTAATATCCATCACTTTGCTTCATCAGGAAGTAAGAGTGAATTCATTAAACTCTCCTGCACCTATGCTGAAAAATGTACGCTTCAGAATAAACAGCCTAAGGAGTTTACACTCTATGTCCCTAATTTGCTAGAATGTTAACAGTGAAGCCTAAAGGAACTTGGCTCATATATAAACATGTTTAATTGTAATTCAGGGCCCTAACGGCCACCCCAAGGGGACTCTTTGAAACAGGAAGTTCTTGGCCAAAAATGCGAAGACTTACATTGTTCAAGTCAAGCCATCTAGCAAAATGAGGTCAATTAATGATAAGAATTCTGTTATTGACTTTCCTGTGGTTTCTCTGTGTAAGCATTGGGTAGCACAGCATTGCTGATAATTAAATTTTGTACATATTGTACAGTTTTCCAGTATCAATTTGATATTCTTTTTCTCTCTAGAAAGCTAGAATCAGCATGTTAAAGGTCATTTCCTACTTACACTTGAACACATCTGTAAATGTTTGCCCTTGCACAGGCTACAAGCCCTTTAATAATGTACTAGATGGGCTTTTTTGTTTTGTGTTTTTCTCTTCCTTGACTACAAGTTATATGTTGCACAGACGACCTGGCCAAATTCATTTTGGTTTATTGCTATTATCTGATTCAAAGAATGATCTAACACGTGTTGCTTTAGCACTGGGCTTTCTCAGTAAATATGCCAGAACTTGTAATTTTTATGAACTACTGGATGTGTATATGAAATTAAATACTTTGTACTTGTTTCTCCTCATTAGCACCCTAGATGATGTCTCTTGAACTACTTAATAAAATGTCACTAAAAAGCACAGCGGCAAAACCATGTTTGTCATCCTCAGCAGCAGAAGGTGTTGTTTCTTGTGTGTAATAATGCATAAAAGTTCTGATCATGGAACAAATCAACAATCAAGTGTCAGGACCTGAAGTATATGAAATAAAGGCATCTTACATTTTAAGCAGAGTGAAGAAGAAAAAGCAGAAGAAAAAGGTAAAAAAATAAAGACAGTGGAAAAATCCCAGGAAGAAGTCAAAGCGATAGACATGCCTGATAAGATCAGCAGCAGTCCTAGTACACTCCTTATCTAACCAAGTACGTTTCCCTGGTATCCCAAATCATTAGATGAGCAAATATTTTGCCTTTAGAAAAACTCTGAATGATCTGATAACAGGCACATGTCACAGTATAATTGTCTCATGCTTTAATCCTGGCTTGTTTCACTGCATAGCTCAGGATGAACCACTTTTCACCCCTCACCATCTCCTAAGTGTGAATAATTATCGGTATCCTACTTCACAAAGATAGTATTAGGAACAATTTAATTGATGCCTGTGTAGTGCTTTAAGAAACTTGGGTGGGTAGATCAATGCTAAATTAGAGCAGGCAATTATATTCAGCCTGAGGGAGGGAAATCAATATCCATATGGCAAGGCAAGAGGGACACTTTCATGGGCCTGTTTTAAATCTCCCTTACGCCACTCTCCCTTCCCCTTATTTTGTGTACTTCCTTGGAATAAGTTCTGAACAGCACGGTCAGATCTGGTAAATCCATACCTGTGAGGAACAATGGCCAAAATGCTCTGCATGGAACTGTAAGAGAAAGCGAAGAGCCATAGTAAAAATTGAAGCTGTTCCAGACTATGCAGAGTATTTTGATTTCTCCACTTTTAAGCAGGCTTGGTTTTTTATCAAGTTTTACCTTTTAGGGAAATAACTTTATTACACTTCTAGAGGAAAACCGAAAATGCTGACACTGTGGTTTTGCATTTTATGACAGAGTCTTTTCCTTCCTTTGGAATAATGACTGAAACTTTAATTCAGCTACTCTCTTGCTAAAATTCTTTCTTTTAAGAAGTGAGGTATGACCTGAACCTTCAAAATCAATTCACTGATTTTATCTTAGGGGGAAAAAAGTTTCTAAAGGTTATTTTTATGCCTAAATACATAAATTCAACTCATGAATATTTTCAAAATATTAGATCTACCTCAAAGTAATATTGAAACACAAGAACTTTGAACTATGTTTCTAGAATACTTTACTCATGAGCAATGCTGAGAAAAATCCTTACAAATTTTGTGAAAAAATACATTTTTAGTACAAATAAGATAATATATTAAAACAGGTTGCAATTAATTTTGTTTTCATTCACAAGACCCAGATCTCAATTTTGTTGTGATCTCTGCACAGCTCACTGATTTATCCAGCAGGTGAGGACTGTTCTGGCCAGGGGACCTGGGGAGGGGGCGGGAGTGATAACAAATCCATAGTTATTAGAAAAATTCCTTTAGGGAAAGGGGAGAAGTTGGCAGCTGGGATTACATTAGACTAGCCCTGAAGCCTGAGATCGCCTTCACTTCTCAGATCCAGTGCCAGAATTAAACAGCAACTCAGATTTGGGCCTGGAGAGTACAGCATATTAATACCGACAGATGTCTTCCTGGAGAAAGCCTATACACAGGTGTACATGTGTGCTGCTCTTCATGCTCCTGGGAACCCACAGAGGGTCTTTCAAGTCAAGACTGGATTAGATTTGAACATTGGCCCTTTTTGTGTGTGTGTGTTTATTGCTATTGAAATGCATGTTTTGCAAACTTGGTTCGAAGCACACTGAATTTCCACAAAGCTAAAAAGCCCACATCCTTTCACAAAAATGGGCTTCTACCTGAAATCTTTCTCTTCACTGTTACTGATGATGCTGTTGCTGTTTGTGGGACTTGCAATTAAAAGTTAAGTGAGAGTTTTTGTTTATTTTGCAGTAGAATTCTTAAATATTTATGAAGGACCTTCAGTCTATCTTGCCTTGAGGAAATACAGATAAATAAATAATTTATGTAGTTGTTTTACAGAAAATTAAAGGCTGGGAACAAGTGTTTAAAAATTAAATCATCCACAATCTAAGATAGCAGATGTTATTTTGTTAAAATCTTGCAAACAACAAAGTACAATGAGGTGTTATCTTCTCCTTGGTCCAACTGAAATCTTAACGATTCATTACAATTGAGCAGATTCTAAAGCTTGAGGCTAGCTAATGTCAGAATAATGAAGAGGAACTTCAGTTATGTTGCCTAGATTTTTTTTTATTTGTTTTATTTTATTGCCTGCAGTGAGACTCTGTATCCGTATATTCTGTAGTCATTTGTAAGATGTTGCACTCCCACAAAAATCAGTGCAGGTTTCAGTGGAATCCCCTACAGCTAAAATTTTTGTTCATCTACCTGTGTAAAATATACATATATACAAATATATATAAAATAAAATAAAATAATAATAATGTCCAGTGACAGGACAAGGGGCAATGGGCGCAAACTGGAACACAGGAAGTTCCACCTGAACATGAGGAAAAACTTTATTACTTTGAGGGTGACAAAGCACTGGAAAAGGCTGCCCAGAGAGATTGTGTTGTCTCCTTCTCTGGAGATATTAAAAACCAGCCTTGACGCAATCCTGTGTGATGTCCTCTAGGCAATCCTGCTTTAGTGGAGGGGTTGGACTAGATGATCTCTAGAGGTCCTTTCCAACTCCATCAATGCTGTGTTTCTGTGATTCTGGGAATATCTTAGATGGAAAAGAGATCCTGCAATTATATAGCTTAATAACTTAATGATTCTTACTCTTTTTTTTTCCAGCATCACTTTTTTTTTCATCTTCTTTTTTCTTTTTTATTAATGATAGCTGTCTCTAACTCTCAGTCTAGATATCATAGTTAGCCAATTTCTAGTTGACATCATAAGTCAATGGACTAGGAAAAATGGTTTTCAGACTGGGTCTGCAATTGGTTTCCTTGGCTTTCATGAACTACCCTGACAATACAGTTCCAAATTCTGCTTCTGTATTTTTAAATGCCTTCCATGATGAAATCTATATGGAGAAGTTGATGACAAATTGTCTTACTGGAAGTACAGCCAGGCATGCAGTCTTTTGGAGCTACCTTTTTACAGTAAAATTCTCTTTACAACTACAGCATTTATGTTTGCACCAGGGGAGGTTTAAATTAGATATTACAAAAAATTTCTCCACTGAAATGGTTGTCAGGCACTGCAACAGGCTACTCAGGGAAGTGGTGGACTAACCTTTCCTGAAGGTATTTAAAAGATGTGTAGATGTAGTGCTTAGGGACATGGGTTAGTGGTGGACTTGGCAGTGTACTCGATTAATGGTTAGACCCTAAGATCTTAAAGGTCTTTTCCAACCTAAATGAGTCTAATATTCTGTGTCCTAAACATGATCTGATAGTTAGTCATCCTTTTGGTTCTGTTTTCAGTGCAAGGTTTCTAAGATGAACACAAATCCCTAACAAAAAGAAAGAAGAAATGGTACCAGAACATGGGCAAAGATTTACTCTGTAAATGCAAATTCTAAGAGGACCTTAAGTGCAGAACTTTAAAGCAGGACCAAAGAAACTATACATTAATTTCTACTCTCATTTTTTGCCTGTTTGACTGTGACTCCAACTGCATGTACAAAACTTGGTCGTTTTAGCAATGTAAAGACATGAGCATACTATTCTGTAATCACAACTGCAAGTATAAAAGTAATTTTTTACACTTCAAATAAAAGATCTGTACAGTAGAGTAGATAAGAGAATTCTGTGCTTAGATTCCATCTAATAAGAACCCCAAGGATTTCACTTCTATTAAAAATGTAAGTTAAGCAGAGACATTTTCAATTTAAATAGAAGTATATGTAGGAAAAGTATAGTCATAAAAGGGTGCTCTTTCAAGATACCATGTAAGGATTTAGCAATGTGATTCCCAAGATGTGAATAAAGACAGAACAGCTAAAAACTTGCATATTGCTTGATAATATAATTCAGCTCAGCAATTTGGCATTTTCTGCTCAGAGGAAGCCAAGTATTGGCAATTCATCTACACTGATGCTAAATTACAGTTGGTTTAGATATATAAGACTGCAATTGCACAGTAATAATAAATGAGATACTTTCACAAAAACTACATACATAACAGTTCATAGACTCAGTCTGTTCTGTTTTCCTTCAAAATGTTCATCTTCAATCAGCATTGCAAAAATCAATCTCTTTTTTTCTTGGGTTTTTTTTGGTCCCCTGTTCTAAGTATCAGTTGCTGTTTATGAGACTGAGTATTCCTAGCCATATCAGAGGAAGCTAAGTTTGCCTGGCACACATATCTTGATAAAAAGTCAGCACACTGAATAAACTGGAGTGCTTGAAAATAGAATCACTTTTCTAAATATTAAATGGAAGGGACATAATTCGCAGATTGATTTGATAGCATTAGAAGCTTGCATCTCTTGACTTTCTCTAGATGTGCACTTCCATATATGCAATTTTTCTTTTTTTTAATGTTCTTTTTACTGAGCAAATGAATCTCACATTCCCACTGCTGGGGTTATTTTCATCATTTATTGTGTCAGTGTTATTCAACACAGTCAAAACATCAATCTATTGCCTAGTTTTTAAGGGGCCATTATGAGATGCCAACCATTTTATTCTCCCTTTCCAGACACAAAATGCAATTTATGAATGTGATCAAGTTCTAGAGGCTTCCTGCGTGATGCAGAGCATTACTGTGTCGAGTACTAGTAATATAAAGACAAAAGACTACAAATGCTCACATTTTGAAACAGCTGGTTTGATTTGCTATGAGATATGGTTGAAAACCTCGGTTGCCCAAAAACCATTAGGGGCCTGAAATTTGTTCTTGTTTACTAGTGGTTGAGAGAGGAGAGGAAAGAAAATATTTTGTATTCTGTCATCAAACAGAGGAGAAGATCTAAGATGCCTCAAAATATCTGGCAACTCACTGGTCAGAGAACACACCTCACACCTTGAAATTTCAAGGGTCAGATCTTTACTCAGACCTTAACTCAAAATAATCTGAAATTAAAATCTCTGCCTTCCTCTTTCCTGATAAAATTTCTGTGAGGACTTTCTATGAAATATTTTAGTTGCAATGAAGCATTGTCTCATAACAAGGAAAGTAATTTTGGACCAACATTGTTAACTACTGCATTAAGTACTATAAAAATTCATGCAGCTGTGCCTCTGTAAAACATAGTGGATTTAAAATTGTTTAAATGTCTGAAGCTCTGTTGACTTAAGTAAAACAAAAACCCTTTAAAACAATCTGAAGTTTGGGCCCAAAGAATCTAAGACAAACTGTCAAACATTAAATGAAAATAAGTTATAATTGTGTTTCTCAAAAACCTCCTTTTATCTGGAAACCAAAAGTAAGACACAGAAATGTTGTGAGAAGTTGATAATGTATTTGAAATTTCTTCCAGTTTTCTGCAATTCACAAAGAGCTGGTTTGCATAATATCAACCAGCATTGCAGATTAGATGCAGCTATCACTTGCAACAGGACTAACCAATCTGAAAGTGCGCTCTCCTTTACATTTTAGCAGTCATGTCTCATTACACACCTAATGTTCTATTACTCTGTCTAATGTAACATGACATGACTGGTAAAATTCGAGGAAGCAAACAATTTTTCATATTAGAAACCCACTCTTCCTCTCTCTGAATTGGTTGTCGATTCCATTTTGAAGGCACCAAACCGTAATCTTGCCTAAATCACCTATATGGGAGAGCTAGCTAACGTAGCAGCTATCTTACTACCAGAGGAATGAAAAGCCAAGCTTGAACAGATTGGCATGTCACTAAAATAAAAAAAAAAAATTAAAAACTCCAAACATGACATATGATGTTTGTTTCTTTGAAATTGCTTTGAAAGCCTGTTATGGTTGAGTATGAGTTTTTTCTGTTCTGTTTATGTATTCTACTACCCACAGATACAAAATATAATCACGTTGTACTTTTTTAATTAAGAAAAACATCACATAGATAGATATTAAGGAAAAAATATTTCAAAGTTTGATTCTTTTTGGGAGCTAAGTACTAAACATTGAGAGCAGATGGAAATATCTCAGTCCTGCACATATGACATATATAGTCCTTAGACAAATGCAATTCCCGTTAACTTTGGCAAGTGATCTGTTCCAGTAAAGATTTTGAACTGTAATGAACAAACACTTATTTGCCACATCTATCTGGAGTATGAGAAGAAATGGCAGCTACAGCAGAGTCCTCAGGTTGATTGATATGACACAACCTGTTGACTTCAGCACAGCTAAAAGTGATATAAGCTCTTATTTCAGTTTTAGGGTTGGGGACCACTACACAGACTTAGCTCTTTGAGATTCCCAATTGTCTGAATAAGCCTCTCTTCTATGTGAGGCTGGCATCCAGAGAAAAAGAAAACTTTATGTCTGAACCTACTGAAGTCTGACATAAGAAATATTTTAAATTACACACAGTGAATCTCAAGAGGATCTTTCTGTAAGGAACATGGAAAAATAACCAGGTTCACCTAGAATATTTCTATAACCAACAGCTGTTACTTAACACTGTATAGTCCTGAAATGAATAGTTTTCTCAAAACAGTCACCTCAACAAACTGGACATTGTGCTCTTTATGTGCGCAGGTGGGGACCTCATTCGATAAGCCATCTGGACACTTTTCACCAGTGAAGTCCCCCATTCAGTAACTACCCTGACAACTGGGACAGGGAACAGCGCCCAGCAAGAGGAGCCCTGCGGAGGCAGAGTGCCACCTTGCAAAAGACTCACTGTCCTGTTTAAGGGCAAAGCAAGTGAAAAAGTGTGCGAAGATAAGGGTCATTGCTCTGTCAACCGTGTTGGGGGGATCGAACAACAACCTGGACTTAAATTCCCCACCAACTCATTTCCAGAACATTCTTGAACCCAACACTGAGCCTGGGCAAAGTAGACGGGGCCTCACCCAGGAGAGGTGGGGCCAGGTGGCATAAAAGAGGCAGATTAGGAACACTTGGTGCGTGCCTACCATCCCAGAACCCCAACATCATGCCAAGATGGTTGCTGGATTCAAGGGTGGTGATATCTTTTCTATGCCCTTTTCTTCATCTCTCTCAACTTTTATAACCTTACTTAGAGTACCACACAGAGAATTCAAGAGGTTAATCTCGTCATATGGCTTGTTAAAAGAAATTAACTAAGAGAAGGTTAACCTTGCCCCAGGGGCTGTTAGAAAAGGTTAACTGTACTTGTACCCAACAGGCAGGACAGGATAGAACCTTACCTTAGCCCAACCGAGCAGGACGGGACAAACACTTCCGGATATTTTCATGATTTCAAAAGGGACTAGGTCTCACTAAGTCTTTGACAGTAACAGGAAGAGGATTACAGATTCAGTAAAAATAATTAGGCTGCTGAGTACCAACAGTCTTACAAAAGTGGGTTTTCCTAACTTTGTGGCAATTATCTGTTTGGCTAGATGTTAGAAATTCCAGTGCCTATATCCAGTGGCACCAAGACCAGCACTTGCACATTGCTGGAAAAAAACCCTCTTAATAAGATAATTTAGCAAAGCCCAATTGCATAAAAAGGGTCTTCACAAAAACAAATTTCTTCTTTATTCTCATGTTGAGGGCTTCTTTCACTCTCTATTTTTTTCTTGTCAGTCAGTCAGTGTCTTTGGAGACAAACTCCCTGTCTTGGTAGTAGTTGGTTTAAGTATTAATTGGGTAAAGGTATTTCATGTGATAGAACTCATTTGGGTTTTGATGCATCAAATCTGCACTATTATGAAGAAGGGCTGTAACAGCTGTGCTTTTTTCTACTGAGATTTTGAAAAACTTCTGAAGTTTCTTAGAGGAAAAATTACAAAAATTCATTATTTTCACTCAAAGACTTTAGATACATATTTAGTATCATAGCCATAATAGTATTTTCTTAATTTAAGTACACTATATACAGAATATTTACACCTGGTACCAGGAAATCATTAGAAATAATTCAATTTTTTATATAAAATTGTTGAAAAATAAATTTGGTTGAGTGAACCTCTTGTAAAGAAAGGCTATTTTTCACTTTACAAAGAGGAATTTTCATGTTGTAATACTGAATACTCTAAATATACAGTATTGTAATAACCAGAACATTACAAACTTTCCTAAACTGTCAAGTTAAGTATACTGTGCTTCAGCAAAATTATTGCTTGTTTACATTTTATTGAGGTAACTTAAATAGGAAGTGGTGGTTTAATCTGCAGAATAAATCTCCTACACGTAAATATTTCTTTTTTTTTTTTCATTTAAAAGGCCATTGTGGAACACTACCATTAGAGAATATTCATAGGTTTATCCCAGTACAAATAAAACAGTTTTTATTGCAATCTTTTCACTCATATGTTTTCAAATTTAAAGAATAAAAATAAGAAAAAACAAACAAGGCAAGAGTGTGACAGAACTTTCTGTGTTCAAAGTGTCTATTGAGAGGTGTTCTTGCCCATGCAGTGGGGTTGGAACTAGAGAACCTTTCAGGTCCCTTCCAACCTAAACCATTCTATGATTCTATGAAACTTAATTTCTCTGAGTAATACTTCTAATTAAAAAAAAAAAAAAAAAAAAAAGGAAAAAGAGAGAGCTATCCATTAAATATCTGATGTAGCCATGGAGAAAGCTTTCTTTACACAACCACTACAACATATTCAAATTTTTGTTAAGTCTGAAAATTGTAGACTAGAACACATCAAAAATATATTGGCACTCCAGCTGTTTTTTTCTGAATGACCTAATTTGTATCTTTCTCTGTTTTCTCTAGATGTTTTTCTTACTATTATCATTTAGGTCTCTAATTTTTAAAAATAATGTATAAAAAGAAAATATCTGAATGTCAGAATCCATTAATTTTAATATTTTGCGTTATCTTTTATTTTATCCTCAACCCATATAATTAATATGCACTCAGAATACAGTATTTAATGTGCAACAAACCTGCCTTGAAGAGCAGCCACCAAGACAATGGACAGGTCCTTGAAACATCCGTTCTTGAACAACTAATTCATTGCAAATGTCCATAAGGTGACATTACATAAACAGATGCAGTAGCTATTGTGATACTCTCAAAACAAAGTGGTTTTGATTAATACCTCTCAGGTGTTTTTGCTTACCAGCATGATCACATAGTGAGTTAAAAAAAAAAAAAAGGGAAAAAAAAGTGGAAGGATCATAAAAAGTCATTCAGTTTAACTGTTACCAAAGCAGAATTAGCTATGCCAAACAAATTCCTGATAGTTATTTCTCCACAATACTCTCCAAATTTCCAGTGAAAATGATTCAGTAACCTCTACAAGAAATCTATGTCCCCATGTAACCAACAAAACTGCACTTTTGCTCTTGTGGGCTGTAAGCCTTACAAAGGGATTGTTCCTCGCAGAAGAGAAAAAGAAAAGAAAATTGTCTTTTGAAAAGGTGCGTTTAGAAAAACGAAAAGTAATAGCCCAAGCCACTCTCTGCTGTGGACTTCATGAGGAGAAACAGTGTTTTCTTCTTCTGAAAAGTAGTTATTACCATTCTGAGGAGAGGAATTTTTACCTTCTGCTTTCCTCCAGCAATATAATCCCCAAAATAGTCCTTGTTTTCAGTAGTTGTCTCATTTTTGAAGTCTCAGATTTACGAGCTTCCTAGCTATACATATATATGCGTGTATCTATGTGTGTGTCTATACTTATTTATATATAGATAGATATATATATATATGTTTGCACTCCAATCCCAGACATATTTTAACTCTATGAAAGAACACATCCTTGCAATCATGACAGTGTGCCGGCTGAATTGGTATCCTTTTTCCTTTGTTGCCAGGACTATTACAATGAAATTGTCTCCACTTGTGATCTCGTGTTATAAAGACTCCCAAAGCTCTGACAGCTCAAGGCACTATGATATACTTCTCTTATACACTGTTAAAGCAGACGTAGGGAGCAGAGTTCTCTGCAGAGCATAAGGAAAGATTTACAGACATGGTGAAAGAACACTTTCCCTGCTGCCTTTAAATAATTATGACTTTCCATTAATCTCTTTCTAAATCAAGTGCAGAATGACAAAAGCATAAGGAAACAAGCCACAAAAATACCATTTACAATAAGTTCTAGTGGACTATTTCAGTGGCATACCACATCCTTGGGTGAAAACTGTGTATCATTATCTCAATAAGACATATGTACCTTCATATGCAAAATAAGTATTTATTTTGTCTAAAACTGTTTCAAAAACTTCATTTCTGCCTTGATTGTTATGCTACTATAGTACTTTAATATACTGTTATATATGGAAGGAGTGAACAGATACAAAGTGAGAGATACGTGAAAGAGCACTATATGACATGAAATAAACATAATAGATTGACCAGCTCTAGCAGTCCTGAAGAAATATTCTTCTTTAGAAAAACAAAGGACCACTGAAATTAAATCAGTCCTTAATTTTAAAGAGACCATTGCTGCTCTTCATTCACATTGTGAGGCAACTCTGATTTCTCTGATCTACCAGCAGCAGCTACATGGATTTATAGATACATGGGGTTAGGTAGCTGCCGTGTGTTCAAGGGTATCAGTGACTTTCCACACTGCCATTTCTGCCTAATATATCTTACTGTAGCAGTACACACTGCTGAATTAATAGCCTTCATCCTTCGTGTTAATTACACTGAATAAAACCATTCCAGATTAGTTGTTAACTTGTCAAGAAAAGGTTGGGACAAAACCACCCTTCTGTTACATGGATCGTAAATGCAGAATTCCTCTCTCAGGTGTTCTCTGACAGCCCCTCTCAGTTTAACAGTGCCTTGACAGGCTGTAAAACCATCCTCACGTCTGGCTGTTCAAGTGCTTCAGCTCACCAACTCAACCCCTCACCCTGTGCTGGCAAGGCTGCCTCTCAGTCTCATAAGCAGTAGGCAACACACACAAACTCCTCACAACAACAGGGTTATTTCACATGGGGAAGGACACCCTGTTCATAAGATGTTGCCAGCTGCCCTTCCAATGAGCAGGCTTCATTCAGTCATCTTTAACCAAATATTTCCCTCATGGCTGACATCTCCCTGGCTGTCAGGGTGGTGTCTGCTGAGTGGCTCCACACAGGTACGCAGTCTGGGTTACCCCCTTCTCCATGGGTTTTTAACCCTAATTTTTTTGATCTTGAAATCCTGGCATAGCTTCGAATGCTGTCTGTGGTTTCATGGCATGAACCTGATCCCTGCATTTTAGAGAGAGAGATTGCTAAACCTGTTCTGATAAGACTCTTGCTGTCATGTAGCAGTACATTCAATTAACACACTCTCACCCGGTGAAAACCACTAAATGGAGGCACTAAAAGATGATCTGGACACACAAAAGAAGTGAATAAGAACTACTGATTGAAAGGATTTGTATTATGAAAGTGCACTAAACCAAAATAAACCAATTTGTGTAATGACTTCAAAGAAAATTATAACATAAATCCAAAAAGTTTATGAACTACAGAGTCAGCACTCAAAACAGGGGATCTTTTAGCAGAAATTACAAAGAACTTTAAATAAAAGACCTTGAACAGTAAAATGTAAAAAAATATGCAAAGAAACAGAAGTAACTTCTGAAATAAAATAGTTACTTTAGACCCATTAGGCTTGCTTATTTTGTTTAGCCAAACCTTCCACACTCTGATAAATTCCTGTGCCAGTGGATCTTGGTGGATGCTGAAGCTTTCTAAGAGCTTGATTCTTTGAGATCAAGTAACTTTATTACTTAAAATAAAACATTTCTGATGTCTGTATACTTGGAAGAGAGGTATCCAGGTAGTTCTTTAAACTCGGTGTAATCTTATGCATGCCAGGAATTAAAAAAAAAGGTATGAAATGGCACTTGGCTTGCAAGTGTTGTGATATAGACATTTCCTACCAATGAAGTAGTAGTGGCCTGTAAATAGTAAAATATTTATAGTATTTAATCCAGAGAAGACAAAGCAGAGGGAAGGAGCATTATGGAAAAGAAAAATGTCCTAGTAACAGATTTCAGATATACATAACACTGTTGTCAAGACCTATGAACACATTCTGTTTAGATTAAAGGCAGCATTAGAAGTTGTGCTCATGTGTTTCTGATGTTTTCACTGCAATACAGCTTCTTCTCCTTTGCCAAGGAAGCAAAATAGAAGCAATAGCTAGAAATAATCTGAAAGAGTAAAAACTCCTGAATCTGGAGCAAAAACTCCCCAGTAAAAATAGTAGGGCAGTAGTGATCCCTGCACCTTAGTAAAATTTGTCTCTACAAACAACTGGCCTAAGTTGGTCTTACACTCAGTGGATCTTCAGTGAGCTCACCAACTTACATGTAGGAATGTTATTTGAAGTCCCAGGAGACCTTACAAAAGCCATTGGTTGAACAAAGAAGAAAAACAACCAACCAACTAACCAACCAATAGACTTTGTTTTCTTATTCTTTGATATAAAAAGAAGAGTAAAAAAAAATTAATTGAAACATATGGAAATGTTTTAATGCAGAAATATACAAATTGCAGATGAGTGTATTTAATTTATTTTGTTGTGGGGTTTTTTTTGAAGACTGCACTTATTTCAAAGTTCACAGAGATCTAGCTCTGTTGCATTATGTATGGTAATTTTCACTTCCTCTTGGACTTAACCACAATAAAAATTGTATCATGCTAAACAATATCAAATAAGAAAATGCTTGAATTAACAACATTAACCATACTTTAATTATTGAAATCTTGCCTATATTTTGACTGTTTCCATTAAGCTTGCTGATAAAAGATAGATATCAAATACCTGTTAACTGCATATAGCATGAAAAGACTATGCTTCATTTTTGCTATAATATATTAATATGAAGATGTTTATAGAGATATTTTTTAGTGAATTAACAATGCTAATGTTTATCACTTTTCTTTTAGACAAGTTGCATGGTAAATCATTAAGTTTCATAGTGATCTCCCTGACAAGGAATTAAAATGAACAAGGTTAAATTCATGTCGATTTTGCTGTCATCAAATTCAGTGAGGATTTGAATTTGATAACTTTTACTATGTGTTTATTAATATGTGTGCATATTTTATGGGCATATATAGAGAGAACAATGAATAGGTATATATATTATCAGCCGAGCATATATCGTTATGAATATTCTATTATGCAGAAGATATTATTGTTTTATATTAAGTAGGGATATTTCAGTGAACCAATCTCTAATTTGTACCAGCAGCAACAAGTTCAATCCTCCAGAATAGAATAAAAGCTCAAGACAAAGTCTTTATATAATTTTTCCACTGCTACTTTTGAGAAGAAAAAAAATATTATTTTTTCAATGAGTTCAAACAATGCAGAGGCTCACTTTTAAAGTGTAGACCTCTGTTACCCTTGTAACACTTTACTCAGCAATGCATAGTATATTTTCTCTTGTGCTCCATATTGCATTCACAACACATGATGCCTGGCTTTTGTGTAATTAAATGTTTTACTCTTGACACTCATACAGAAAAAATTCACGTTTTAATGGGAAGTGCAGCGTGCCTGAAAAAAAAAAAGACCTATTTGTCATCCTTCATTATGTCAATTCATCACAATAAATTAACGGAGAAGAAATATTCTCGATATTTCCACTGTGCATTCTAGAGCTCTTCCCCTTCAGCGTGTTAAGAGACCAATCTCTTTAGGGAAATAGTGCAGGAGTACTTAAAAGCACTTTGCAATCTGGTGTCTGAATTAGATTCTTGTAAACTCTGTTTGGCATTGGATTAATATCTAATTTTGCTCTGACAAGAATAAGCAAAACTCATGCCTGCTAAAATGCTTATTTAGGCTGAATATGAGAACATTTGTTTCTCTGTGGGAAATATACACACAAAGCCACAGAAGAGAGGCCTGAGCTATGGAAAAAAAACCAACCTCTTCAAGACTTGCTAACACTGGCAGTTTATGTAGCTGTGTACAAAAGAAATTATATAACATACATGAATGTTTTAATAATCCATTTCAAACTCTATGCAATATATATGATCAGTCACAAAAGAAAAACGCATACATGAATTATGTTGACAGAAAATATAATGGAAATGGGTATGAAACAACATTATACCCTACATTATATGAAAAGTGTGTTCTGAGTTACATAGTTAATTAGTAAAAAGATCTTATGGGAACATTGTATAATCACTGCCCATCATAGTAATCCTGCCTGCAGGACTTCAGAGAAAATTCATGAAATTATTGCATATTGTAGATGATTCTTGGTTAGGTTATGACCTACTTCTGTGTCTTTTTTACTCTTTCTATCACAGATGTTTTAGAGATCTTTAAAAAAAAAAGTCATTTGGTCTTTTTGCTAAATTTCTGGGGAAATTAATCTTTTCCCTGACTTCTCTCTCCCCTGTTATGACAAAAGACCTGGTAAGATTTAGTCCACTTTTTAAAAAAAATTACTTACTTATTACTACTAGTTAATCTTGATTCCACTTTAAACAATGAAAGCATCACCCTTGAGTTTTAGCCAAAGACCATGAGTTCACCTAACTCATTTAAAAATTCAGCTCAAAAGGTAAATTTTTCACAAAACTACAGTTGTCCACAGATAGAGAACTAGAAAGGATCAGCTTGATTTCATAGAATCCCCCCATATAATTTAGTAGTTAACTATTCCAGCATCAAAATTTGAATAGCTAAGCAGCCACAAATAGGTTTGGTGTTTTGATGTTTAGTTTTGGGTTTTTGGTTGTTTGTTTGTTTTTTTTTTAACAGCTGAAGAAGCATTTTAATTGCAATAAAAACCATATAACAACTGCCCCTTCTCTCCCTGAAGACTATTGTGAGATTTTTCCTGATCCTGTTCTTTGACAACATAACTTTTTTCTCAGGCAATGTGGTGCATTTTTCTATTTAGTCATTGGAATGCTTCTATATTTGATATAGAAGCATTTGGTATACTATTAATATATGTGGAAAAATATTAGAATTAATAGAGAAATTGTAAGATTGGCAAGGATGCATTTTTAGGGAGAACAGCACACAGAGGATTCAAACAGTAGTATCAAGGTGGTTCCTAGTTAAGTTCCTCACAACACATGATCTTGGAATTCATCTATTTTATTGCTTTCAATCTGGCACAGTTTTAGATCCATAATGATAAAGTCTGCTGATGCCATGATATGGAAGGTAGGTCAGAGGAGATCAGAACTGAATACCAAAGGATCCAGATGAACAGAAATAGGACTAGATTGAAATGCAAGGTCACGCACCTGGAGCTAATAATAAAAAGTTCTCTGGTGTGCTGAAGGCTTATCAGCTGGAAATGTTTTTAGGAATGGGATGTAATAGACAATCTCTGAATGAATGAACTGCCAGTATGATACAGCATAAAAATGGATGGCAAATGCAAACTGAAAATGGATTGCAAAAGACGAATCCAGCCAAGCACCAGCACCATTAGACTAGTTCCAGGTTAAACATCACATGCAATACAATATTTAATTTTCTGGTCCAGAAATGTAACCTTGGAAGAGAACAGGTGCAGAGAAGGCTGTGGAAGAAAACAGCAGTAGAGACCAAATTTTCAGGTTGAGCCTGAAGCTCTTTTGCTGGTATGAAAATGTGTAGAAAAATGGAGCAGAGAGAGAAGTGATTGAGGTTCACAAATACATCAGTGAATAAACAAAAGAAAGAAGAAAGAGCTCATTAAATGACAATGTGGAAACAAAAAGTGTTCTAGGTGGACATAAATATAATGAGGTGGCAATTAAAAAGTCTTCTAGACATTACATCAAGCAAATTTTGCAGTGGTTTTCCAGTTAGATTACACAGGAAGAAAGCTTTTAAAGAGATCTTGGTAGATCTAATCCCATTATGAATGGGATTATTTGGCATATGTGTGAGCCAGGAGGAAAATGGGATACAAAAGTCCATTCCATTTCCACCAGCAGCAAGATTTCAGGGGCATCAGTGCTTCTAAGTTACTCCAAAAGGGTAATACATGGTTCTGTAATACCTAAATGTAGAGACTGAACCTATGTATTCAGTGATGTTTGTATTTTAAGGGAAAATTGAGCAATACTAGATTGCCAAAATTAATTTGTACACCAGCTGCTAAATATGGCATTTAAAAGGACAATGTACACTGTACAGGATGTCACCTGCTATGCAGGTGCACTTATATCACTATTTCTGCCAGCTACATGTATCATGAAATGCAAATTTACTAAGCATGTGATGCTGAGTGTTTGGATTAGTTACCAAAAAAATCTGTTAAATATGGAAGTAACGTAAACAGTCACGCTCACAGGCAGCTCTTGAAATACAGTATTCAACACATACTTTATATATTTCCTGTTTTTTTCCATAAACCTAGAGTCTGAGTAAAAGAAATTCAGCTGTTTACATTGTCCAGAGCTTGCTGTGGATTGACAGTTTAAGGAGGAAAACACATCAGCAAGGAAAGGGTGTCAAGATGTGCATGATGAATTTTCTGAATTCTGCAGAGAAGAGCTGAGGGCTCAGCTCTGGAGCATGTCTCCACTGTGATTGAGATCTGTGGATTCAAACAGGCACATGCTTCAGTCAAAGTTCAGAGCAGCAGTCTGCAGTGTGGCTCTGACAGAACTGGTAAACTTAGAAAACTGCTGGTGGGCACAGCAATAACACAAAAAATTCAGTTATTCCCCACAGAACTGACATTAACTAGTTTGTTCTGGGAATACTACAGATGAATGAGGTGACTAAGTATTGTGACCTAGCAAAGCAAGGCCTGACCAACAAGATCCTTACCAACAGGAGATCAGTTCAGGGGAAATATTTTTTCAGTGATTCTTACAAAACTTGCCACAGATAAAAGTCCCCACCAGTGGCTTTAGCATAGAAAAATGAGCCCCCACTTTCCATTGTATATCAATCAGTCTTTGTTAATCTAAAGCAGTTTGGTTTCCAGGTTCAGTGGAAAAAGAATACAAAAATAACTGTCCCATTGAAATTGTCTGAAGATGTAATTTAGCAGAAAAAGTTTATTGTTGTGGACAGTAAAGGAAGAAATTGTAATATTTCACTTTTTCTTCAATGTTTGCTCCAAATCAGAAAAGAGGAAAGGTTTTCCTGGCATCCCTGTTGTTCAAAAACTTGGAGAGAGAAGCAAAAGGTTCCAGTCTCCAGCAATTCCAAGCAATTTCTCTCTCTCTAGCTGTGCTTGGATCCTATCTCCCCTGTAAGTGCAGTATTTTAAGGGCTCAAAACAATGTGATAACACCAACAAAAGTGAAGTAAGCTGTCAACTGCAAAGATGGATATTTTCTGGGCACTTCTAGAAAGTAGGCTAACTCTTCCAGTTTGGCTCCAAAATACAGTTCAGCAAACTTTTCAGCAGCAGATTATTCTGGGACTTAGATTCTTACTATGCTTGAAGAACTAATACTCAGTTATAATCTAAGTCTAAAGCTAGTCAACCTCATCCACATTTTCTGTTTCTACAGGACCTCTCCTTATCAGTGCACAGGATGACTTATCTCTGGGGATAAAGTGGGATGTGTCTTATAACAATGCTGTCATCTGGTTTCTCTCCCTCTTTTTTTTTTTTTTTTTCCATTTTAGAATGTATGCATTGAAAGAAGTTTCAGTATGCATTCAAATAAATGTTTCATTTTTAAAACATTTGAACGGTGACATGAAGAACGGGATACTATTAGTCCCTTGCATTGCTAGGAAGTGCCAGCAAGATGCTGGAAAAGCCACCAAAACTGAACTGTTCACATACTTCCCAAAAGTTAGGTGTATTTTATTTTTTGATGCCCTACTTAAAAGCCTGGGTGTCATTTGTAAGAAGTGCTCACCTCTTAGCTAAAGTGAGCACACAATAGCATTTCAACAACTAAAATGTTAATTCCTAAGCAAACTACATTTACAATCAAAACTGGTGGCTACTCTTGCTTTCATTTGTTATGTCTGTTTTCATCTCTACAATGGGAATGATGGAAGCACTGTGAAAGTAAATGTTCATTTGTGAGGTAGGCAGATGCCATATTGACCAGTATCAGAGAAAATTCTCTGTAGATGCAATTAATATTTTTTTTCTCAGTAGAGTTTGAACAAATTGGTTAAAAGTGTCTAATCTGCCCAAAGGCAAATAAAAATAAAATTAAACATTATACAGCTGTTTAGTTATTGAGCAGGACTCATCTTCTGCAGTAATAGCTGTCCTATGCTGATGTAAGAAAAAATAGTACATGCTTCCATAATTTTAAACTGAGCTATAATGTATTATCCATAAGCAGAGAAGGAGAAAATCAATAGTTAGTAAAGGCGATCAGTTCGTATGTTGCCTAATACATGAAAGCAACACTTTATTGTAATAAGAATTAGAAGGTCTCCTTCTTCCCTTTCCTTTTCCTTCCTCTCTCTCTTTCTCTTCCTTTCCATTTTACATGCCTTTTCTATTCTTCAAAGAAGTATGAATATAAATATTTTTTTTAATGGCCTAATACCAACAAGATTCATCACTGAGATCAGGAAGACCTACAGGATATATTTCTGCCAGTAGAGCTTATGTCACATTTGACAATGGTAACAGATGGTCACTCCTTGTGTAGAGCAGCACCAGAGGAGAGGGAGGAGCACACTTTGCCAACAGGTTTCACAGGTATTTATTGATAATAGCAAAATGCTGGGCTTTGGGATGGTTGGTTCATTTCCAATATCTGCATGGCAGTGTGTTCTAGTATTACAGACTTTTCTGTTTCTTTTTCTGCCTTCATGTCTTATTTGAGTTCTCTCACTCTCTCCTTCACTTCTGGGACTTCATTCTCATCTTCACATCTTCACTGGCTTGTTTCCAACTGACTTTTTTCACTTAGCCAGCTACAATCTTCAGTATTTAGATTTCCTTTTCCTTATCATCATATCCAAAATTACAAACTTCTCACGTAGTTTTCCCATCTGACTGTCACACAAACAGATCCATCGTCTCTTCCCATACTCTTTTCCTGCACTTCATAGCAAGTCATCTGAGTTCAGTCTCTTCCTTACCCGTTCCTCACAGGTCTCAGATTTTTCTCCACACTTTTTGCCATTGAGATCCCTGTCACTTCACCTTTGCCAGCTCTGTGGTCCCAAGAAATCCAGGCAAGACTTCTTTCACTGCTATGTTCAGCTGAACCAGCCTTCTTCTCAGCGCAGCTTTGGCTCTAACCAAACAAAAGGAAATAGAGGAAAGACTCTCTTCCTTAAGAACTGCAGCATTGGGCAATACAAAACCAGGCAACATCTGAATATACCTGGCTGGTGAACAGCTGAACATACCCAGTTAGCTGCATAACAAACTGCTATTTAGCATATGTGGACTGAACTTCCAAGTGTTCATGAACTGGAAAAAATTTAATGAATTTTTAGAAAGATTTCAAGGAGTCCTCAACTAAACTAATGCTTATCACCCTGCCAACTTACAAGTCTTTTCTTCATTACACACAGGTTCCAGAGTTCTTAAAAAAGCAAGTCTTACAAGGAATGCATTAGCAAGAAATAAAGCAAAATAATGTCCCTCAGTCTTGTTCTCAGGTATAATTGAGCCATTTTTGTTGGATATGCTGGAAACACTCAGCCTGAGGAAGACCTCCAGCCTACAGAATCTCAGGTTGTATCACTGAAGTTCAGCCAACTTCTGAAAAGCTAAAAGCAGTTCAAGTTAATGGCAGTGTCAGGAAGAAACATGGAAGGGGCAGTAAAATAGCTGAGAGTGTAATGCTAACTTCCTGCTATTTTGTCAATGCTTGTCTGAATAGAAAACAGGAGTCAGTAGGCCTCATATGTTAGTTTGGAACTGAACTGAGCAGTAAAAGCATCATAAACCTGTGAAAATGATTACTAGCATGGGTGCCCAGCGGCCAAATAACTCTGCACGTATATCCATTGATCTTGTATTAAAATTAATCTTAGATATTTGCACTTAGTGTTTTTTTCTTCCTAAAGGGAGTCATGCATGGATATTTGAAGGCAGAATTTGAATCTAAGCCTGTTTTCTTTGGATTATTTTTTCCCAAAATGAAAGTCTCTCTTTAACATGCTAGTCACATTTCACCACAATTTTGAATAAGCTGCTGCTCAACTTGTTATGGTTTAGTATGTTTTCCTGTATATTTAGAAAGAGTTGTCAAAACTCTCAGGTGCTGGAGATAAGCCTGCAAAGCAGAACTTCAACAAAATTAATGAAGAAGATGGTATAAATTCTAAAATATATCAAGGTTAGATTACCTTTGTTGTTTTGTATATCTAAGATTTGAATTGATTTTTCTGCTACGAAAACAATGGGGGAAGGGACTTCTGATGTAAAGAAACCAGAAAAGTCAATAATATGCAGACAGCTCAAAAATACAGTATTTACTGATTCGATGAAGCATGGTTTTAGTGGGTTATGACAGCAAGTTCCAACCTAACAAAACTGTATTAGTAAGATTTCTTAAAAATTATATCTATTCTCGTAATACAGGAGCTTACATTAACCTGTAAGATCCTTAAACATCTTAACTTTTTACCAAGCTCTTGAAGGGCACAATCATTTATTTTATTTTTTTTAAAAAAAGGCAACCTGCCATAAATTAACCAAAAAATCGTGGTATGAGACGCTTCACACGGAATACAATGCAAGTTTGAAAAATTGGAATATAATTCCATAAAACATACCTTTATGAGAGACCAGATGTTTAACAAATAGAGCAACACTCTGTTCTAATTGCCAGAACTATTACTGAAACATGAATTTGCAGGCAGAATATATTCCTATTAGTTACAATATTTTTAACAACTGAGGCCATGTATGTCTGTGTGGCAAAACAGCTTTGTTTATTATTTTATTATCAAAGCCTGTTTATAAAAAAATCATGCATACTTATTCGAGTTACAGTACTGAAGAGTACAGTTAAAGTCCAGAGGAGGGCCACAAAGATGATCTAAGGGCTGGAGCACCTCTCCTATGAAGACAGGCTGAGAGAGTTGGGGCTGTTCAGCCTGGAGAAGAGAAGGCTGCGGGGAGACATTATAATGGCCTTGCAGTATCTGAAGGGGTCCTACAGGAAAGCTAGGGAGGGACTTTTTACAAGGGCTTGTAGTGATAGCATGAGGGGGAAATACACCCCTAAAGCCCTCCTCCTTGGGGAAAACAATTAGACAAAGATCCTCCAGGAAGCAGGTGATTCCCATGAACTTAGACTTTTTAACACATCCCACAGTTTCACGTTCAGGTTTTTTGGGAGGACTTTCTCCAAGCCACAGAAGATTTAGAAGCAATGTGTGGAGGTCTTGTGAGAATGTAGGTGTTCTCCTGCTCTCCTCATCCCCTAATGAGCAATAGGATGTGTTTTACAGCACAACCATGAGAAAGGAGATTGAGGTCTTTCTTCATGCCACCTCCTCCACATGAGACGGCATTTTTTTTCCAGGCCCAGTTTCCCCTGTAACATACCAGCTTATTTTATTCATAGTTGTCACCCAACTAGCCCTACTCCCCATCCCCATTGCCTTTTCCATTCCTTTTCCCCAGATCCTCATGGGATCAGTTGTCTTTTTGCACATACTATCTTCCACATCTAGATCAGACAGCTCGATTAAGCAGTGGCAGATTCAAATTCTTTGAATACAGACTTTCCAAAACAAACATTTTGGCACATGCCAATTAGGATCACAGCCTAATGTCAGTGTCTTATGCCAAAAAACACCATAAAACATTGTACTTCCACTCTCCCACAGATGTATTCCTGTTAACTAAGTTGCTTTTGTAAAGAATAAGGTAGTATAAGAATAATTTTCATATTCCTTCTGTACGTGAGATTCTGTGGCTTTTCCTCCAAGTGGTAGCATATTTTATAGCTCTCAGCAGGGGGTTGAGAGCTCCATTTTTAGCTTTGCTTCTTTTCTCTACTAATTTTCTATACTAATTCTTAAAATTAATTTGAAGTAGGTTATTTATGTAATGGGTGTTTATATTAATATATAGCATGTACACCTGCACATACATTTATGTATGAATATGTAACTTCTGACAGAATGTATTTGGACTAAAGAGCATATGCATATATGTGAATATCCATCAATAACATATATGGAAGGAAAAAAGGGCCCTATATATACTTTTTCCATACTCCCAATTTTGATTATGTTGGTTTTGCTTGGTTTCTTTCTGTAAAAGAACTGGAACTAAAACTTTAAATGGCACACAGTCTAAATAATACATAATTAAATGGTGAAGGTAAAATTATCAAAATCCTTGCTATAAAGCAAGAATTTTTCATATGCTTCTGTCCACCTTTGTACATATTACTTATATGTACATTGTGCATAGTACATTTTTACTCATAAAATTAATGGAAAGTAGCAAAAAACCCCCACAGTATATTTCGTTATTATTACTTTTTCAGTTAAAGAGATCCTTTCATTGTAACATGGGAGAGTGGTGCTTACTATAAAAAGAAAATGGCTTGTCTTTAAAATATAAGACGCTGATCGTGTGCTATTGTTGCGTGACAACAATGAGCTAAAGAGGTTAATGGATCATAGGTCTGGCAAAGAGCCACGCTACCTCCAGCTCGATACATCCAACTGCATAATCGGGGTTAAGGTTTGGTGCTTTTTTTTTATCATGAGGGCATGAATTGTTGGTAAATAAAAGTTAGATTCTATCCCATCTTTTTTTCCCAAAAGCAGCACCATTTTCATTGATGTTGATTTCCACAGTAGGAGGAGCGAGGGGAAGCAGGCGGTTACTTCCCGCTCTCCCCGCACCTGGGCGCTGCCTTCCGCGCCCGCCGGCCGGCGCAACCTGCGGGGGGTCACTGTGCGCCCGCTTGTGCGGAGAGCAAGCAGCTCCGGCCCTCCGCGGGTATATCCTGCTCCTCCGCCGCCGGCCACGACCTGGCCGCCCCTCGGGCTCCCCGGGCGGACACCAGCGTTCGCTGCCTCCTCCCTCGCGGTGCGAAACGCGAAAGTCCAAAACCAGGGGAGCACTCCTCTACCCACACCCACACGCACCCACGCCAACCCCCAAGTTCCACAATTCCACTTGTAACTCAGAAACCACCACCTGAAGCCACCTCTCCAGCAAGTTGGGGGGGTGGGGTAAGAGGCGGGAGGGGGATGTGCGGGTGTGTTTGGTTTGGGGGTTTGGGGTTTGGGATGTTTTTTTGAAAGAGAGATGGAGAGAAAGAACTGCTGTCAGAGGGAAAACACACAAGAAGTGTGTAGCTCCCTCTCTCCCATCTTTCATGTTCCTTGGGTACGCTGTTGGAGGAGACAGGCAGCAGCAGCAGCGTTATAATGCAAATCACAAAGCGAGCAACTTTCAGTGCTGTTGTGGCTATTTTTGATTTCTCTCCCGAGAACGGGCTTTTTTGGTGTGCGTGTTGTGGGGTTTTTTTGCGTGTGATTATTATTATTCTGCGCTCCCTTCTCCGCCTGCTGACACCCCCCCTCCTTCCCCCCACGAAAGCAATGCCGTAAGGGTGCCCTGTCCTCGGTCCTCCTCAGCGGGTCACGCCGCTCAGGCAGAAGGTGAGCCGTGAGAGGGGAGCAGCGGCCGCAGGCGTGCGGTGGGGCACTGCACCGCTGCCCGCCACAGGCGGGTCCTCTCCGCCGATTCCTCGTTCTGCTGCCGTAGCTGATGGGGCCCGCGGCAGCTCTCGGGGGCAGCCGGCTTTCCCCCTCCGCCCCTCGCTTCCCCTCCTCCAGCCGGATCCCGGCAGGGGCAGCCTCCCAGTGCCTGGGGGAGCCCGGCCGCTGCTTGCGGAGGGGCCGCCGCGACCCGCGCAGCGCCGGCGGAGGGCCCTGCCCTGCGCTTTGGCCGCCGGGCGAGCTGACAGCACCTGCCTGCGCTGCTCGCCTCAGCGGGATGGGAAGGAGGGAGGGATGGAGGGAGGGAGAGAAGGAAGGAGGGAAGCTCCAGCATGCGCGGGGAGAGGCTCCAGCTCTCAGCTGGGCGCTACCGGCAGCTGCTGCCGCGCTGCACCGCGGGCGGTGGCGACTCCCGAAACGCCGCTGCTGGGGGACCGCAGCTATTAGGCAGGGGGCTCAAACCTCGGCCAGGAAGTAGAGCCAGAGTTTTGCTGTTTTTTTAATTTTCTTTCCTAGTCACTGAGCTTTTTTATTATAATTATATTTAATCCCTCCCCCCGTTCCCCCCCCTTCCATCGCCCGCGGTGCGTGTGCCACCAAGGAGGATGCACGCCTCCCCCAGCCCCTTCCCCGGCAGCTCCCGCCGCGGCGGTGGGGCGCTGGGGGCCGCGGCGACCCGCGGCGGCCCGCTGGGCCCGGGGCACGCTGGGCCGCACCTGGCCACGACGCGCTGCTCGGGCTGCGCCCCCTGAGCTCCCGCGCTGCTTGCTGCCGCCCCTCCGCGCCTGAACCTCCGCTCGCTTGAGTCTGGCAGCGCGTACACCGCACAGGGGCACGGAGACACTCGCTCACTGACTCGCAGCACGGTGCCGAGCTGCCCAGGCTGCCGAGCAGCGCAGCGCCGCGCAGCCCGCCGAGAGCGCCCTCCCTCCCTCCTTCCCTCCCTCTCTCACTCCTCCTCCTCCCTTGCTCCTGCCCGCCCGCCGCTCTGAAGGATGCCCGGTAAGTAACGGCGAGGACCGGCACCTCTGCCGGTGCGTGATCTGACGGGTTAGGGACCGCTTTATAGTGCTGCTGCCCGCCGGGGGAGGGCGCGGAGCGGGGAGGGGGGGGAGGGTGAGGGGAGGGGAGGTGACAGCGATCCGAGGCAGGAGGCAGCGGGGCTCGCCGGGTACTCCTCAGAAGGACTTTTAGCTGCGCGGTCGGGGATTGGATGTGGGCGCCGAGGGAAGGGGTTCGTGCACCGCAGCTGGCACCGGCCAGGGCGGGGGCTCTTCGCCGGCGCTGCGGGTTGCTGGCTGCAGCACCGCGGTGAGTAGGGGACTCCGCGCTTCGCCAGGGTCCCTCGGGGACAGGGAAGGTGCGGACGGTGCACTGCTATGCTGGGGGCTCCCTCCTCGGCGGCTCCGCTCCGCGCCTTGCTGAGGCCGGTACGCGAAGGGCACGGTGCCCCCGGCGCGCCCCGGGGACAGTGCCCTGCTTGTATTCCCCCCAGTTTTGGCGACGTCCCCGGCGGCTGCCAGCGTAGTCCGGTGTTTTGGGAATCGCGGTGCCGCCGTCCGGGCAGGGAGGGAGCTCCGCCGGGTGTCTCACCTGCGGAGGGGAGAGCCCAGGTACTGAGCGGCGAGAACAGCGGAGCCCCGGCCGGTGCCCGGCTCCACGGCGAGAGGCTGCCCGTACACCCCCCTGCCTTGTCCTCGTCCCGGCTGCTCCCTCCCGTGCGCTACGGTGGGCTCCAGTGGCAAAACGCTCGTCCCTTAGGGAAGGCTTAATGTTTGCAGAATGTTTGCTGTCAAATCAGTGCGTGGCTCTGCTTGGCTCGGGTTTGCGCGCGGGTAACCCTTCTCAGGCTGGGGTGCCACCCTGGCTACCAAATACCGGGGACACCGGGCGAGAGGGTTTTTGTTCACTTAGACTGCCTGGTGCGATTTGTGGGAAACATACATAAAAGCTGACTGTTGCTGGATATTTTTAAGTGGATTTCGCTCAATATTTTGTCTTATTTCTATGTCTACTTTGACAATGGTGTGTATCTTTTCTCAGTGTGTTTTGCATCCTGGCTATGAGAACTCTCCCAACTGAAGTCAATGGAAGAAACTCCCAACTGACTTCTAGGAAGAAGGCTCTGGCCAATACCAAATACTCTTCAAATTAAAGGGAATGGGCAGGAGGCTGAGAGATGGCAAAGTGAGAGACATGTATAAAATAAACTTCATTTTTAAGACAGCTTTTTAACCAAATAGGTTTATCTGCACTGTGTCAGAAATGCCTTCTAGATTTCCATTCTCACTTTGCAGTGGAGAAATAATGGAATGATTTCTTGACATGTTTGATACAAGGTGGACTGAAGCCCACTGTTTCACACAGACATTTTAAAGTATCATCAGATTAGTTATCTTATACTTTTCTGGTGCTGGGTATCTTTTTTTTCTTACTAAAAAGTTGAAAGCAGAGGGAGACCACTTAAACAATTGCATGGGCTCCTATTGACTTCAGTGGCCTGTGGATCAGGCCCAGAAAGGTTCAACAGAGAAGTAACAAGAGAAATGTAGTACAGTTTGTAAGGAAAGGTGTTGCATAAGCATTTAACTCATGAACAGCCTCCCTCTAGGGAGGAGAATAATATAAAAGTGCATTAAATTCTTATCCTGTTTTTAAGAACTCTTTCACAACGCAAATAAGAAAGAATGCTTCTGATTAATAATTAAAATACCCATATTCATATGGACTACAAAGAAGATTTTATGCAAAAAAATCCATTAGCAAATGGAAGTTCTAGTTCACAGAACATTCTCTGTTCAGTGCAGTATTTAGATTGGGACCACTCAGATATATAATGAAATACCAAATAAAAATATTGCTATTCAAATGGCAAAAACTAGTCTTGTTCTTGTAACCTGACTAACCACTTTAAGTTGCTTGGAATGCCTTAAGAAGGATAGTGTGAAGGCAGACTTTCAAATTTTTTTCAAATCTGAGTGTTGAAAGAACCATGAAATAGCTGCATGTGGTCGACAACTTGTCAGATCTCAGCATTATGCCCATACTCCATGAAGAACATGACTATTGCGATGTTAAGAAAAATAACATTTCTCAATCATGGTCCAATAATAATGTTTCCCTTTTAGGCACAAGGGTGTTACTAGGCAAGTATAAAAAAACTTAGAGGTGCTGCATCAGCTTTATTTGTAGGCATCTGGTAGAATTGTCATTGAATTGAACTGAATGTGCCACTGGTATTTAACTGTGAACAGTTCAAGATGTTCACGTTATAACGAAAAAAAAAACAAACACCTGTAAAATGGACCGACGCCTCACTGGTTATCTTCTCTCCTTGTAATTACATAGGGAAGATAGGAACTTCATTTTTAAATGTTGTATTACAGGTTCCTTTTTATTTACCCTGTGAATTCAAATGTTTCTTTTATCATGTGCCATATATGGAGGTAAAGGATACATATTTTATGGGATATTGCATGGAGAAAAATTTTCTTTGAGTTGCTTTGTTGTTTTGTATGTTCTCTACTCTATCTGCTGTTAACTAACACATCATAATACCACAATCTGTTTTTGTGGATAATACTTCAATTTCAAGTCAAATGGAATGAAGATGGTGATTATTTCCCTATTAAGAGTTTTGGACTGTTTTCTGAGGGGAAGGGCTGGGTGGTGGTGGTTTTTTAAGGTCCAGAGCAATGCTTAATCCCCTTTTGCTTGTTTGGATGAAGAGAGTCAGCAGTTCTAAAAACAAGGATAAATATTTGCATAAATCTTCAGTTTTGTCCTGAGAGCCATCAGTTTGAAATTTTGTGTTCTTTTCATTTTGGTGTTAAAATACTTATTCTTTATACGTGCATATGGAAGTGCAGCCAGATGTTCTTGTGGACAGCATCTCCAAAACAGAAAGATAGGTTTTTTAGGCTTACCTGTGTGAGAAAAGTAAGTAAGTTTGGAATACTTAAAATGGGGTTGAAAGAAGCCAGATAATGAAGTACCAGGAAACTCCAGGAGATGGTTCTGAATAATCATTACTCACTTTTAGCATTTTTATAGACCTCATCCTGTTTTGAGGAGTAAGTGCTGTCTATCTTTATTCAGATATATTTTTTTAAACTACTGCAAATTTGCTGTTCCTTGAGTGACTCTGAGGTGTGTTTATACAACTGTATTGCTATGGTTGTTAATCAAATGGTAGAAGGTGTTCACAGGTCTCTCAGTGTCTGAATCTAGGAAGCAATATTAGTGGGATTGTGGAGAGCCACCTGAATTTTGTGATTATTACACCTTTAAAAACTTTTTTCAAAATAAATTTTAACGGTTGTTGGTCCTAGAACACATTTGTCAGATTATTTATTTAGGACTGTATTCTTCTATCCAGAAATTTAAGAACAAAAGCCTCCAATGTAGCTCAAATCAATCAAAATATTGGTTTTAAATTATACATTGTACATATGGAACCTGGCATGTAAAGCAGATGGTACATAAAATTATGCATAGCATGTCTGGAGAGCCATACAATATCTAAATGCAGTGCAACAGAACAAGGGAAGAGTGTTACATGCAACTTAAAATATGAATTACTGGTCTATGTCTCATCTCAGCTGTGCTTTGTTTTCATATGTGTGTGTGTGTGTGTGTGTGTGTGTGTGTGTGTGTTCAATTTCCTCTTACTTCAATCAGGACATTCCCTTTAATAATACAATCTTCCCTGGAAAAGCACACAGAGTGGTATGATACGCTACTGGCTAAATGAAATCAAAGATGGATATACAAGAAAATCAAGTTTAGTTTGACTTCAGAATACAAATGCATGCAAATTAAAAAAAAAAAAAATCAAGAACAGAACTTTTAATCCCTTAAGAAAAATGGCCACACACCATTAGCTACCCAGATTGTGTTTTTGTGTGTTATTTATGCACTTGGTTTGCCCAAGCCAGCTATAGCACTTAATAGTACTTCTCTCCTGTTGCATGAATCCTGTTAGCTCCACACATTCTCTCTCTCAAGTATTATAATTCTGTAAGCATAAAATTTCTTCCTGAACAAACAAGCAGTACTGTGCATTGTTAACATAATGAGATTAAATGGTAATTGTAGAAAGATTCACATCAGCAAAACCCTGAAATAAATATTAGTCTTTAAGCATGTGCTGACCTCAAAGGGTCCTAATCACGTGCTTTGTTGAGCAAAGATGCTTTTGTGATCAATGACCATGAAAAGTAATAATTTTCCCAAGTTTTTTCAAGTGTCTAAATCTGTGGTTATAAAATACAGTCAGCATCAGGCAACTTTAATTTTTAAATTCTGGGGAAAAGCTCTAAATATTTCTCCTTTTTTTTTAATGTTTTGTATATTTCAGAAATACTGCAAGCAATTAACTATTTTAAAAAGAGTTGCACAGCTGTATTCTTTGATATTTCTAATCAAAATTAACTTTTGTAAATAAGATGTGAAGAATGAAGTTTATAATGAAGGACTACCACAAAGTGAACTCTAGATACAGTATCACAAACTAGCACCACATAATGTAGACTTCAATAGCCGATTTTGTAAGATCCAGCCATTTTTTTTCAAGGAGGCAAATTGAAGGAATGCTCCCATGTTTAAATTGTTGAATATCCCCAAACATTTTAAGTTTTTTTAAAAAAAAAAAACTTTTTTTTTTAAAAAAACTTAGCTGACATAGACTGGTTCACACTACCAAAAAAAATGGTAATTGCTGTACTTTTTGTGCACAAGCACCTTTAATCCTTGTGCATCTTCTTATTGTTTGCAACAGTGTTGCTTGAGAAAATACAGCTCTCTGTCTGGGAGATTAAAGTGACACGTTTGTCCTGGTGTGTTACAGAACAGAGTCAATCATTTCTCTTTTGGAGATGAAAGAACTTATATCAATTCAAATCACTGTAATACGCTTTTGTATTGTAATGGCTTGAAAAATCTTGATTGCACACAGTTGCTGGAGTCTCCAAAGGACTGTCATAAATAAAACTATTAGACTGTATTATAGCAGACACATATTCAGAGTCTACCAAGGGATGACAGGTTTTTACATTATGGCACAAAGTGCTAAAAAATGTCTGTGAATACCAAAAATGTGTGGTAGAAGGACTTCATGAACCAATTTATAATCTATATATACGCTATTTTCATATTATTATAAATGTATTACACAATATATTATAACAGAATAGAATAATATATAATATAGTAATATTACATATATAATACATAATAATATAATATATATTAATATATTAATGGCTTAATCCTATGTAGAATTAATTGGAAACTGAGCCAACAAAGAAGGCATTTGACCTCTACATCAGGTACTTAACCTTGCTTAGCAGCATATAAACTTTCTGCACAAGCTGATGGACTTTCAGCCTACATCAAAACCTCCCTTTGCAACCTGGCATTGCTACTATGATGGTAGCGTTAGAAAACTGGCATCTCATGGGAGACAAGTCAGTTTACAGCAATGGAAATTAATTTACACTGCATCCTGGATTGTGTGCAGACAGGTTTGGTTTTATTTTTTTTCTTTTACCAGATACTATTACAGAAGGTATGACTATTGCCAGCTACACAGACACAACTGAATTTGGCAAAGATGGAAATGGTGGAGACATGGCCAAGTGAAGTAAAAATATGGAAGGATGTGTTTTGTTGTGTGTTTTGGTGTTTGTGGTTTTTTTAAGAGAGGAAAAAATGCACTCTCATGAAAAATGCTTAAGACAGACATAAAACATAAAAATGAATGTGACTGAAATTTAAAATAAAATTATGAAAGTTGAGTCACCTACCTTGTTCTGGCCACAGGAGAAGTAACCAAAATTGATGTACTGATTGGATGGGATCTTCAAAAGAAGAAGAAAGCCAAAAAATAACTATTTCCCATGCTGAAATCCAGCTGTCGTGGGTATTTGTACAAACATTTATCTGTGTGTATACATCTGCATACATATATATTTTTTTATTTTAATACAAAAATCTGTATCATGCCCTGCTTTGTTACTTGTCTAGTTTGCTCACACCAGCAGGGATTCGCTGGTGGTTCTTCCTTTCTGACCATGAAGATACAGACAAAGATATGACAGCACAATGAATAGCTGAGAGTAGTTAAACTGTTCCCTGAAGGTACAACAGCAGAATCCAATGGCTCTCGTGTAGAATGCTTTAAACCCAAGGCTATAAATAACAGACAGTTCTGGGAAAAAAAAAAAACAACAAAAATTAACTGAATTCTGAAAAAGCAGAAAGCAAAATGAATCTTCACTTTAGTGTCTGAAGCCCGTGTTACATTATCTCCTAAAGAACATGCATCTGAAAGATATTTTGCCAGCTACAGGCTAGTGTCATCTGCAATGACAGTCAAGATCTTCCCGTTAAGACTTGCAAAAGCAACTACAGTCTTACATTGAAGAACCAGGAAAGATTATCAGCACACATAATGTGAAGCTTTAGGAAAGCAGAAGATAACAATAGAACAGAGGAGTATTTAATACAACATTGTATTTAATACAGTAAATATAATATATTTTAATATCAGCTTTTGATGGTGAAAAGACAGTTGACTGGATTGAGTACAGCTAACTGTGGCATGACGTCAGAAATAAGATTTGGGGAAAATTACTGTAGATACTTTGCTGTTGCATGTCCTCACCCTTGTAGCTGCTGTATGAGTACAAATAACATCAGAGGTGACAGCGGGTCCTTCCTATTTATCATTTCCCATTCCTGCCTCTTGCGAAAGGGTTAATCTCCAGATTAAAAAACAGATTTGCAGTAGAAAAAAAGGTCTGTCAGTCTAAGGTCTATCAGTACAGTCAAACAACATGCCTTTATTTGTCTTCTGGTGGAAAATTACACAATCTGAATAAAATAATCCATTATAATATTTTTTGTAAATAATTAAAAAAAAATGATTTATAATCTTTTTACCAACTGCTGATTTTCTACTTAGAGGTAGAAAAGATTTGAGGAGAATTATTGAAAATTAATTCTAGGATTAGAAGTTTGCGGTTTGCTTATACCAAGCAATACTCTTTACAACTGACATTGCTGGCTCCTCTTTCAGTGTCCTGTATTCAATGGTTTCTGACTTGAGAATGAAACTCACTTCCTTCCAGTATAGCCAAACATCCTGGGCTTCAAAAAGTTGAATTTTGCAACTGCAGAAAATGGAAACTCAGACCTTCATTCAGATCTACTTAAAACCATGTTTCATTTCATACAATCATAGAATCACAGACTGGTTTGGGTTGGAAGGGGCCTTAAAGATCATCTAGTTCCAACCCCCCTGCATGGGCAAGGACACCCCTGACTAGACCAGGTTTCTCCAAGCCCATCCAACCTGGCCTTGAACACTTCTGAGGATGGAATATCCACAACTTTGCTGGGCAGCCTGTGTCAGTGTCTCACCACATTCACAATAAGTAATTTCTTCCTAATGTCTAATCAAAATCTACCTACCCTCTTCCAGATTAAAGCCATTACCCCTAGTCCTATTGCTGCATGTTCTTGTAAAAAGTCCTTCCCTAGCATTCCTGTAGGCCCCCTTCAGGTACTGGAAGGCCACTATAGGGTCTCAAAATGTAAGGTCTCTCCATTTCTGTGCTTGCTTTCCCAGCAGTTCCTTCAGGGCTGCTCCTTTGCTGCTAGTGAGGTACATCCAGGAGAACACAACTCAACAGGTCTTTTCTTCCTTGAATATCAGACATTCAGTGTTGTAACTGACTTTGCTTCTCTCCTGGTGGCCAGCAAAGAGACTGTTTATGATGCAGATGAGGCATTTTTGTATGCCTCCACCTTACACAACTTAATAGCAAGAAACAACAAATGATTAATTTCATTACAGAAGCTTTACTTACCAACATTACCTCTGAACAGAAAGTATTTTCTTTTACAAAAAAAGGATGGAAAAAGATTTATCTGTCATTGAGATTTGCCACCTTTCTTCTTCTGTAACAAACCAAACTAGACATTTTGGGGGTTTTTTGTTTCAGAAACAAATAACAAAGTAACACATAATTTTCTTCAAGATATCTATGTAATTTTTCTTTTTTGCTTTTCTTTTTGGGGAAATGGGGGATAATTTCAGTGAGAAAAATAGGGGGGAAAAAAAAGAAAAAGGGATAAAACTATTTTTAAACTTCCAAACAATTTTCTCTTTTACGCAAAGTAAATATGTATGATTAACGCCTCTTCATTATCCATCACCTTGAAAATATTCTGTATTTAATTTAAAAAATCCATTTTTAATGTCACTTCAGAATGGATCAAAACTGTTTGTTATAAAAATCTTGTCTTTGAAGATACTGTAGTCAGCTCTCATGAAAAACTTTGAAAATTCTTCTTTGAAATTTCTGTTTTTCAGATGTATGTTTCTTGAAACTAAAGCTGTCTGTAGAAAAGACACCTTTTCGTACCTTTTCTGTGTGCTGTGATCATATATCAATTAAATGGTATGGTTTTACTTTTTTTTTCCCTCTATAAGATGATTTTCTGTAAAAATGGGGAAAAAATAAAAAAACTAAAAAGTCCCCAAAATAATGTCACAAGATTCTTAATTTTTCCCTAATAAAAACAATTTTCTTTCTGAACTTTTAAGATTTTTAACTTCCTTTGCAACCTCTGAACTTCCGAAGCTCCAAACATTTTTCCCGATGGGGAGAATAGTTCTTGCCCAGTTCTAGAGCACACACTGTTGGGTAGATAATGTTTTCAGTCCAATGGATAAAGTAGAAATATTGGAAAGGTAACCAGGTGCTTTCTTGGAAAAGCACTTACTTAGTGGAAGGTTGCTTATTATTTTATTCCTGAATACAGCTCATGCATTGAGGCCAACATAAGGTGACAGTAGAAAGAGGAAAGGAAGCATGTCTTTGCCTTAACCAAAGAAAACCATGACTGGGAAATCAGCTGTGTCTTTTTAACAACTTTAAGAGGAAAATGTACTCAGACTGAACTGTATTTAGGCTCAGGATGTAGGTTTAAAGGACATTTGGTGGCCAGCTGGAAAGAAATCTAATTTACTTAACCTACTGTTTTGGGAATTTAAGTTGACTATGTGTTGTTTATGTGACTTGACATATATCAGTATGTAGTGCTTGTGGACGAGACAGCTTGCCTCTAGACTGGGATGTATATCAGCACCAGTGCACTGGATCAATATGGGAAGAACAGCATGGAGAAACAGTGTAAATCCCCAGCACAGTGGTAGGCAGAAGCTGGCCACTAACTTCTGTTTATCCCCCAGGGACACAAGATAACAGATTTGTCAGGGTTTGTCTCTTTTATTCCAGTAATAATGAGAGATTAATTGGGAATGTTTACTGTTGGGAGACTGGGAGATGTTTGTTGGGGATGGTTGTTGGTTAAATTTGTTTTTTTCATATTACAGCTGCATTTCTGCTCCTTGCCTGTATTTTTTATGAATAAACTGAATGATGCAAGGCCTCCCTGGAGCCTTGAGGCCAGATAAGGATGGCCACTTCCATATGGTTAAGCTCCCTTAGCCTCCCGAGCACAGGCTGCAGCTATCCTGCCTCTCGGGGACAGTCCCCAGGCTGGGCTCGTGCCCTAGCTGTGCCCAGGAAACCCTTCAGAGATGGCTGGTCAAGTAGCCAAGATTAAAAGAGTGTCAGAGACTGCCCTGAGATTTTATGCTTTAGAAAAAAAATGGTTCCAGGGCATATACATAGATTCATGCCCTAGTACTGTTTCATTCACTCGCATAGATGTAGTCTTAGTAGTATTTTTTAGGTCAGTATGACTCCAAATACATACACATTGTTTATTCACTTCTCGTTAGGAATAAACCTCACTGATTTAAGCAGTGTTACTGCAACACAGCATGATGTTATTACAAATAGAGCAAAAGGAGCTTAATATTTGTTTGGTAAGCAGTCATTGACTGTGGTATATGAAATAATGTTCTGAAAGCAGTGAAAGATTTAAAGATAGTAAAATGTTTTAGGAAATGGTAGCTGCTTTTCTGCGTACTTCTAATTATTCATAGTTAAGTTTCTCATTGAATGCCAGGGTGAGCATATCCAGAAATCACTGTCATAGGAAAGCAAGTATCTTTTTACAGTGCATTTGTTTTCAGAAGTTTATGAAATACTGAAAACATCTGGTTTAGAAAATTAGGGTACAAGCACTTCTTCTCAAAGATACATTACTAACTTTTGTCAGAGAATGCAAATTAAGACAAACATCTTTGTGTGGTAGAATATTCAATATTCTGTGTGTCAGAAAAAATTCATGACAAACCTTTTAGGATGTGGTCTCAGAAATCAAACTGCTAAGATGTAAAATGCAAACATTCTCAGCTAACTGAATAGTATGCTCATACAGGACAGTTGGATAAAAATTTGTAAGTAATTTTATGACTGATTAGTTGCATAACAAAAGTTAGTTGTGGAGGAAAAATACATTAATTTATAGTGGTTCTCATCACAGATTTTTAATTCTTGGTATTTAGCATCACTCTCAAATGTTTTGCAGTATCTACAAGTCATCTTTTCCACACTTCATCTTTAGCTGGTGAGCTCTTGCAAGGTGTTATGATTCTTTTACCGATGCAGGATAGCACAACCTCAAAAACAGTGAAATTTAATCTGGACGTTAGTAAATAAAAATGTTGCTGAGGAGAGAGTCTACATCTTACTGTAATGCCTCTGTACCAGTTTTGTGGTTCCTGGGTTGCATACGTAAATTATTGTACTCTTGGGGGAAAGCCACGTAGCAGAGAGATAATTCATTCCTACCAGTGGTAAAAAAATTGCCTCCAAATGTCGTGACCCCAGGTGTGTGGCAAGACTGAATTTCAGGGGGAAGGTCCCAGGTCCTTCTCTGGACAGTGCTTTCAGTTGGGGATTCAGGCAAGCTGCGCTGATTTAACACCTTTTGTGGTTTTTAAATTTGGGTGAAAGAGCAAACCTAAATCTTTTAGCCATTTCTTCCTCTAAGTGGTGCTTTTAGGATATCTCTCCAGGGAGTTTCAAGAAGTCTGATTTAACTATTGCATGAGTACATAAATAATAAACCTGATGGACCAAACCTACAAAAAAAATTGCATCTGAATCTGATAAACAGATAATAGTAAAACATCAGTTTCATTATTCAGTATGAGCTGTTTGGCTTGATGAACAAAGAAGTGGAGATTTTTGTAGAAAATTGAAACTTAATTAAGCATACCGAGATTTTGAGCTTACCTTTGACTTGGAAGTTGGGATGGTATATAAATCATTTACTTTGCCTTCATATTGAAAACACCACGTTCCCCAAAATTGTTCACACTTGAAAAACTATGTATAATATGCAACTCCACAAATATATTTAAAAACAATCGGATAACAGATATTGAAAGACTCCTGGTAAAAATCTGAGAAAGGTACTATATGATTATGTATGATATACCTTTAAATATTGATTTTTAGTTTATTCTTAAATATACATTGTACATACACCAAAATAGAAATGCATTTTATCTCTGGGTATAGGGTGTAATGATTAAGGAGAACTGAGTTTGTTCTAAAAAGTGTAACTTCTCTCTCAATGATACTTAAGAAATAGATAAATAAGTAGATCTAAAGCTGGCCTGAAGCTTCTTTGGTGTGTGGCTGACACATGTCTACTACCTACTACCATATTCAGTTTCTAAAGAGCATCATGCTCCTTGCATCCTGCTGTAATGCCTCTGGTGACTCTGCCTTTGTCTCTTCTCTCCCTTCAGTTTGGTCTGCAGATGGTAGCTCTCAGTTAGTGAAAATACTGGTCAGTCCAGAAGAGGAGGAACTTTTACCACACAGTTGTAAATGGATAGTGAACTAGTAGCCAGTCTCAAATCGAGCAGACACAGAATTTACCAGAAGTTCAAGATTACTTTAGGTGTCTTTCTGTTGAAGATGAGGCTTTTTTGTCCAGCCTTTTTCTTGGAAAAAGCCCCCAAATTATGACATAGCTCTTCAAATCTCTTTGCAGACTGCCTCAATATCAAAACATCATCGTTTGTGGCTATAAGGGTCTATTAAATAGTTCAGCCTACATAATAACACTACTTTGAACAGATGTTAGGCTGAGCCATCCAGGGAGAAAGATCATGACATGTTTGGTGAAAATGTGGTACTGGTGCCAATAGTTCCCTATAAACTATGAAAAAGCAGCTGTTACCCTGGCCTAAATTGTACCTTCCTCTTGCCTGCTTTCAGCATGTAGCAGGCCTGACTCTAACCCCCCCGAACTAACCCTGAAGCTGCTCTTATGGTAATGGAGACCTGTCTATTAGCTTGGTCCTGCAACCATTTGGCACACACTATAGCAAAATTGTTCTAGCCCGACTGTGTCAGCTGCTGCCTCAGAAGTGATACTGTCTGCTTATAACTCAGAGTATAGCTCTGTCATACATACACTTAGTGCAGTATGGTTCTTAAAAGGCATTTTAATCTGCTGGCATTTTAGTTCGTAGGCCTCTGGGGTCAGGTTGAAAAATTACACTAATGCTGAACTTATTCTGATATTCTGGGCAGCCTTCTGAATTTTAAATAACTATCCTCAGAAGGCCACACTTTTCAAAAATTATCTTTAAGGCTGCACACAGAATTTTAAGCCCAGTTCAGTTAATAGCACACTGATATGCAGGCTGAAATTTATAAAAATGCAGGGTAAGAATCTCTGAATTTATAGATACCCACAGTTATTTTAGTTTTTATTATCTGAGTATCTGGCCCACAGATTGCTAACTGTAAGAGTTCTGTGTTACTGTAATTGTTAATATTAACAGAATTAAATGTTCTGCATTTTTGGTTTTTTTAGTTGACGGCCTAGTCAAATATGCAGGACAATTTTGAAATTTACATAGAAAATTATCCTTTTATAATCTGGAATTAGGCAAGGTGAGGGATACAGGTCTGTATTTCCTTGATCCATTCCGTTATATATATGAAGAAAAAACATAATTACCACTTTTGTTTCGAGAAAGTAATTTCTGATTTATCTAAGTATTTCATATGTAGTTTATCTAGTATTTATTGCTTCTCCTGGTGCTCTACTGGCATTGTTACTGATTCTCATCACACAGTGGTCCTCATGCCCCAGTAAAACACAGCCTGTGTTTTACATCTTCCTCTTAGGCTGTGGCTTTTTCTATTACAGAACTGGATATTTTTCAGCCCAACTCATTGGGCTCCTCCTCTGGTCCTCTACCCGATCCCTTCCTCCAGTCTGACCCTTTCCTCGCCCTCAGACTTTCCAAACCACAGATTACTGTGGGCATCCAGCCATGGAATGTGACCAGCTTTTGGGCACAAAATAAACCCCATTGCTTCTAGGCAGGGACCCGTTAGCCATCTGTTCTGCTGGGTTGTTAGGGATAAAGGCTACCCAGAGGCAGTTTTTAGCAAAGCCTTTAGCAAGCGTACCTTTCTGGTTTATCTGAACCCCCTCTTGCTAACAGCCTTAGAGGCATGATAGATCTAACCTTCTCTGTATTGAAATCAAACTTGGAAAAGCTGAAAACAGTTGCCAGCTCACAGTACATCTTCTTACTGAGCTTGACTGGCACTGTTCTCCTTTGGGAGGAGGTCTTTTTGAGCCAGAGGCAAAGGAAGGGTAAGTTCAATATATTCCTTGTTCAACCAGCTGCCACCAAACATATTCATCTTTCTTCCAAGGGTCTGTGAGTCCAGATCCATTCGCACTGTGCAGCCTGATGAGGCAGAGTGACATCTTCCATGATAGGTGATGAGGTTGTGGTTCCAACCTCTTTTTATTTTTTTTGGTCACAACTAATGAAGAATGCCAAAACAGATGTGTTTCACGGTTGTGCTTTCAGGAGAAGAATGAAGTGAAAAGCCTAGACGGCTGCTACAGTGAAATCTTACAGCATACTATGTGCCTGGACTGTGAGAAAAATATGTTCTTTGGCTTCCCAGATATGCCCCAGTCGTTTCTGAGCACTCCAGCAAGCTCCAGGAGGGAGGTTTAACAACTACTCATCTATCCTGTGTTGGAAAAGACTTACTAACTTCGGCATGTGTCCAGCCCTTTGCAAGTTAGCGAAGAGTTTCTGGAATGCTTCTTCAGCTAATTCTAAGATTGTGTGTCTTATTTTTAGATTGACAGAAAACTGTGCCTGGCAGTGACATCTGCAAGCTATTCTTTCTGGGGCTGAATGGTTGCTTTTGTGCTAGATGTGTGATGCATAATACACCAGTTCTGCTCTTTGAGTAGAAGGAGGGCACGGTTTGCTTCATAGGGTTTATTTTATCTTTGTCCTGGTCTGAAATCATTGGCTTCCTAGGAATTGGGTGACTTTTTTGGGTTGTTAGTTGAGGTAGATAATGGTTCTGATTCTCCACAGGAGCCTTTTGGTACAAATAGGTTCCAAATAATGCAAATAAGGAAGTAATGACAATGCTTTAGATAAGTTATAAAACAAAACAGAAGGAAAAGTAAGATCATACAACTCCACAAAGAATCCATTACTTCAGTATACAAACTGTATTGCCTTTTTCTTCCTCTTGGGAAATACACGTCGAGTTTCCTCTCTTTTTGTGAACTGCAGTTATGATTGTTATCCAACAGATTCAGGTCTTGAATAATGAAGTACTGCATTACTTGCTTTCATCCTGCTAAGTAATCCATCTCAGTTCCTCACTTACATGAGGAATGACTTACGCTTTCTTGTCCTTTCCTCTCTTCCAGAGTTTGACACAGAATTTCAGTGCCACAGGAAGAAAATAGCAACATTACATCTATGCAAAAATAATCTACTTTATCATACATTATTCTCAGTAGCATCACACTTTCACCTTTTTCAGAATTAGATGATGGACTAATAAATTGCTGTTTGTTTCAATCATAATGGAAAACTGTGACTACTTAACATGCTCATGCCCTCCCTGTAATTGAAATTTGCAAATATTAATGAGATTATACCACTGTTCCGTCAATACTTGTTATCAAATGAGTTCATTTATGTGGAGGTCTTGGGATTTCTGCAGAATGATTTTAGATCGTGTCTCTAAAGATTTCATTCTAAATCTAAGAGGTCCTGACTACCTTTTTTAATTAACTCACGTCCTCTCAAACTTTCTATAACATGTCACTGGGTATAAAGTATACAGCTCTTGCTCATGTAAGCAGACAGGGAGAATGCACGCTGATGTGACTGTTGCTTATGAAGAGTTACAACCATTTGGAGCCCTGCAGTTGCTTCCCTAGCTGCAGATAAGTGAATGACAGATAATCTAGATCTATTCCACACGTAACTTGTTCCTGAGCAAACATATGTCTCTCCTGGGCAAAAACATCCAGCACTGTCTCTAGGATACCCAGCCCAAAGCTCCTACCTAGTTCTTATGGGCAGCTTTGCAATCAAAAGTGACCCTGCAGTTAACAAACTCCTTAGTTACTCATGCAAAGCCACTGGAACGCTTGTACACACACAGAGAATAGAAACACTGTAATAGTACCAACTGGTGACACCTGCCACAAAATAATCATAATTGGGGTGGTTCTAACTACCTTAGTTATGGTTAATAACTGTGAGGAGTCAATGCTCTGTTCTGAAGAGGTTATAAGTATCAAAAAATGTCCCGGAACTGAAATTTCTAAGATGGGCCTATTGCTGTGGGTACCTGGAAACTCTGAGGAAAATGGTTTCTCATTTTACCTTTAAGGAAAACTCCACAATCATGCTAATCATTAAAAAGCAAAAAACTTGAGTATTTCTAATGCCTGTGAAAACTGAAACTTCCAGGGCTGGAAAACTGAAAAAGCTAAATCCAAAACCATTGCCCAAATAAATCCTTCTTAAAATGTATGTGGTCATTCCAGAGACATTTGACTGAGTTTCATCTTTTCAATAAGTGTATGGTGCAAGATTTTTTTCTAAACTTATAAATATATGTATTTCTGTATATATTTTTGTAATTACTTGAAATATGGTGAGCATTCAAAGGAATGAGAGGGATCTTGTGTCTGTTGCATTTGGCGTGAAGGGTCTTCCAATGCGCACTTTTCAGCTTCGCACTGAAGAATGCTGGCCTGTGGATTGCTTCCAGAAAATGGCAGTCTATACCTGAGACAGGCAGTCAAATGACATTGTGTGATACACAACTATTTCAAAGTAAGAAATCTTTTTTCTCTTGTTACCTTCCTCTCATGTTTTCCTTTAAGACAATGCCACCAGATAAACTTAGAAAAATCCTACTAAAAGTCCACCTAGTGAGAGAAAATTAAAGCTATCCTTGTGCAAAAAATAAACATAGTAAAAATAACTTGTATTGCAAGTATTACCTCCCAATTTTCTGTGCCTTGTATTTTGAAAAATGTCAGACTAAATTATCATATTATTTCCTTCTGACCCTGGAATCCGTGTCAGCACATTTTATTTTTCTTGAAACCTGGCACTAACATTTCTCTGGTGCTTCTCTGAAAGTGCTATCTTTTATTTTTAAATAAAAGCAGAAAATCTTGGGGGGAAAAAAAAGCCTAAGTCTCTAGCTGTGACCACGACAAAGAAAACTTTTTTTAAAAAGGAAAAAGAGTGAAGATTTTGTCCTTTTTTGCAGAGAGAGTGATTGGCACTTGGATTTTACTACTTGACATAGTCTAATTTTAGGTGTGAATAGCTATATTGCAAAGCTTTTTGTATCTGCACTGGGCCTGAATCTGCCTTTGTGATGTGCAAGAATTCTGGCTCCATTTTTAACTGCCTGAACCCTGCTACAGAACTCAGCTATCTCTTTTTTTTTTTTTTTTTTTTTTTTTTTTTTTTTTTTTTTTTTTTTTTCCCAGTTAATTGAGAAAGAACTTCTGTGTTACAGGAGACTTTCTTAAGAAATATGACATAGAGATAATTTAAATAAGGAGAGATTCTGAAAATAATCAGTATCTCATCATTCAAACAATTCCCTTGATGATAGAAATTAATAAAATCATGGCATAACTTTCAGTGTCACCTCTGAATTGTTTTCATACTCAGGATATAGTATATTCATTGAATTTTCAAAAGCTAGCTCTATAGATTAATAGTATACAAGCTAAGGAAGTATTCCTAAAATATCACAGAATGGCATGAGTTGGAAGGGACCTCTGGAATCATCTGGTGCAACCCTCCTGCTAGAGCAAGATCCCCTAGAGCAGATTACACAGGAACACATCCAAGTTGGTTTTGAATGTCTCCGGGAATGGAGACTCCACAACCTCCCTGAGCAGCTTTTTCCGGTGCTCTGTTACCCTCAGAGTAAAGAAGTACTTTTTTATATTTAAGTTAAACCTCCTGTGTACCAGTTTGTGACCATTGCTCCTTGTTCTGTCACTGGACACCACTGAGAAGAGGCTGGCCCCACCGTCCTGACACTCGCCCTGTAGATACTTACAAGCATTAATGAGATCGCCCCTCAGCCTCCTTTTCTCCAAGCTAAACAGACTCTCAGCCTTGCCTCGTAGGGCAGATGCTCCAGTCCCTTAATCATCTTAGTGGCACTGTAGTTCCTTGTCCTTCTTGAACTGGGGAGCCCAGAACTGCACACAGCACTCCAGGTGAGGCCTCACCAGGGCAGAGTAGGTGGGCAGGATAATGTACCTTGACCTGCTGGTCACACTCTTCTTTATGGACCCCAGGATGGCATTGGCCCTCTTGGCTGCAAGGGCACATTGTTGGCTCCTGGTCAGCCTGTTGTCCACCATGACTCCCAGATCTTTTTCCCAAGAGCTGCTTTCCAGCAGGTCAGCCCCCAACTGGCACATGGGATTGTTCTTCCCCAGGTGGAGTACTCTACACTTGCCCTCATTGAACTTCATTAGGTTTCTCTCTGCCCAGCTCTCCAGCCTCTCCAGGTCAATATATATATATACACACATGGAAATATATATATATGGATATATATATATATATGGATAGATATATATAGATATACATATAGTTGTCTTCAGTGCATTAATTTCAGAAAAATAAGTAGGTAATTAATTGATAAAATACATTCAAGAAATGCTTGCAGTAACCATTACAACAGATTTCTCTGCCTATTCCAGGACCAGGTCTACATTTTTTTTCTTTTTAAATAAGCTTTATATTCTAGTGTAATTATTCTACAGATTACCAAACCTTTTGTAAGTTTCAGTGCAGTATCAGACCAGGGGAGAAAGTGAGACTCTCTCCAAACTGCATCTGCACATCTTCATTTTTAATTGATCGTGTAATCAGAAAATTATCACATCTGTGTTTTTCATAGGAGTATGTCCATGTGCTCTGCCAGTATGTACAGCCTTACATGAGATTAAATGCTTAGTTGCATATTTCAGCCTTTTCCTTTACACATACAAACCAAATCATGCACATTATATTTCAAAGTCAGTTGAGTTTTGGAAAGATGTTCAACTCCTGCTACTTTAATACTAGTTTTAAAAATTACATCTTTAGGTATTTCCAGTGTATAAACTGGAATAAAATTCTTTAGACTTTTCTGTAATTAAAACTCATTAATTTGTACATTCGTGTAGGATTTACATTTGAGCAAATTAGGCTGTCATCTATCTGAGTTGTTGAATTTATTTTCCTCTCTTTTATATAACTGCATTTTCGTTTTTCAAAATGAGATATTCAGAATAATTTATAAGGAGACATAAAATACCTAATGGGACTGAAAGTGCTGAAATACTCAGTAAAAAAGAAGACTAGTCCTCTAGTAGGAGGGAGATGTCTTTTCCAAAATAAGGAACCTGCTTTTCAGGACATTCTTTCACAACATTTGCTTTGAAAAACATTAAAAAAAACCAAACAACAAAAAAACCCCAACAAAACAACACAAAAAGAAAAACACAATACAAAAAACCAAACCAAACCAAACAAAACACACACACACAAAAAAACAACCACAAAAACAAACATGGGAAAACATAGGGAAAAAACCCCCACAGCTTTATTGTATCCAACCTTTGGACTTTTCAGGTATTTCCTGCATTTAACAGAACTCTTTTACCTTTTCTGTTAAAGTTGAGTACTCCACAGTATTTGCTTGTTCCAGATGGGGTTAAAAAGAGCATTCTTGCATGTCCAAAGAAGGGCAACAAAGGTGGTAAAGGTTCTTGAGCACAAGTCTTATGAGGAGCGACTGAGGGAACTGGGTTTTTTTAGCCTGGAGAAAAAGAAGCTGAGAGACCTTATCACTACCTCTACAACTAACTGTTGTAGCAAGGGGGGTATTTGTCTCTTCTCCCAAGTAACAAGTGATAGAACAAGAGGAAATGGCCTCAAGTTGCACCAGAGGAGGTTTAGTTTGTGTATGAGGAAAATATGGCTTTAGCGTCAGGGTTGTCAAGCATTGGAACAGGCTGCTCGGGGAAGTGGTGGAGTCACCATCCCTGAATGTACTTAAAAGATGTGTTGATGTAGTGCTTAGGGACATGGTTTAGTGATAGAATTGGCATTGCTAGGTTAATGGTTGGACTTGATATCTTAAAGGACTTTTTTAACCAAAATATTTCTTTGATTCTGTGTTTCTATATTCCATTCCCAGCGTGGTATGAGGAGCATCATCCCATGATCAGAGCATTACTATTGCTAAACATAGAAGCTTTGATTTGCTTTTGGAGGACATTGAGATCTAAAAATCTAATCTATCATATAAAAAGTTAAGTATAGCTTCTGCAGCATCAGTAGCAGTAATTCCACATATAGGAAAAGGTGAAGTCTAGTGCAAAATGTATAGGCTTCTTTGCAAGTTTTTGGAAGAATCTGATCCCATACTGAAGTTTTGATTACATCAAAAAGTGAAATATGGGGGGAAGGGGTATAGCTACAGTAATGTCCATATTCATAATTCAGAAGTGACCACAGGTACGTTCAAGAGGAGCTGTGTTGTCATGCTTATGAAGGTTGTCTGAGACAAAGCACATACTGAATGGTAAGCCATGCCTGTGCTCACTGTCTGTAAGGACAACAGCAAAAAAAATGTGTACCCATATGTAGACAGCCAATTACCAACAACAACTCATACACATAATTTCTTATTGCTCTCTTTCTTCTCAAACCTGCTGGTTCATGTGTGTTTGCACAGCATCTAAACCCTCAGGTGCTCAGGTTATGCTTCCACCCCCTCCGCCCAGTTCTGGGGAGAATCAGGATGACCACTGTGGCTGCAGCCTGGGGAGGAGAATGTCCTCTGTCAGCACAGAAACAATCATAATCAGGGCAGGTGGCAAGACCCCATGGTGAACACTCTTCTCTGGATCACCTCTCCTATGAAGACAAGCTGAGAGTGTTGGGGTTGTTCAGCCTGGAGAAGACAAGGTTCTGGGTAGACCTTATAGCAGCCTTCCAGTACCTGAAGGGGCCCTACAGGAAAGCTGGGGAGGGACCTTTTACAAGGGCATATAGCAATAGGACAAGGGCTAATGGTTTCAAACTGAATGAGGGTAGATTTAGATTAGATATTAAGAGGAAATTATTTAGTGTGTGTGTGTGTGGTGAGACACTGATACAAGCTCGCCTGGGGAAGCTGTGGATACTCCTCCCTGGAAGTGTTCAAGGCCAGGTTGGATGCAACTTTGAACAACCTGGTCTAGTGGGAGGTGTCCCTGCCCATGCAGGGGGGTTGTAAGTAGATGATGTTTAAGGTCCTTTCCACCCCAAACCACTCTATGATTCAACGATTCTATAAATGTGAACATATGTGGTTGGGGAAAAAGGTGGAAATGCTCTCAGGATGTTGGGAAGAGCTGGCAAAAGGGCAGGGTGTCAACTCAAAGAAACAGGTAATGAGTCTTTTGGTTCAAAATTGGTTTGTGTGGCTAGCTGAGCCTCTAGGTACTAAGTGCAATTTTCCAAGCACAGTTTGGGGCTGGGTTCAAAGAGAGGCATAAGAACAGAAATCAGATTTGCAATCTGCTAGTGATAGCTGCGTAATTTTCACTACTTTCTCAAGAGAACCTGTGGCATAACAGGGAAGGACTTTTGGTGTAGAACCAACCAGTAAACCCAGCTTGAGAGTGCAATATCCCCCATGCCAGTAATTACAACTACCTTTGATGACAGGCTTCCCTCTTCCCTTAGCTCCTGGTGTCTGTGATCTGAGATAGGTCCCACCTTGGGTGAAAACATGGCAAGACAGTGGGCTCTCTGCAGTGGCAGCTCTCCTGTATGTGAACTGGTGTCACACGAGCTGCACTCACAGCATGACTGCAGTGTAGGCATCCATTTGAGGTTCCCAGGTAGGACAAATTTTCAACAGCTGCCATAGCTGCTAATTAGCCCATTCCATGCTTTGATATGTGGTTCAGTCACTACATGATGAAAAGTCTTATTTACATATTTTCCACCTGTAGGCTGTTTTTCTATCAGCCTAGGGTTTCTGAAAGTGTAATATAATGCCAGGCTTTCTCAGAGTGATAGTATGTTTGAACTGGTATTATTTAAAGGATTCCAATTTTATACTATTAAGACCCAAACCAGATGCCTCCCAATTTTTTATTTTTTAACTGTATCAAGTTTTCACCTTGCTTTTCCTTGAGTCTTCTTTCCCAGGAGAAATTCAGAGTAGTCCAGTGCAATAGAAGAAATAAAAGCATATCAGCCTGATGGAAGTGACTTTTTCTTTCTACTGACTTTGAATATAAAGAGGAGATACTAGTTCTTTGTTTTAAAAAAAAGGAAAATAAAAGGACTGGGAAAGTCAGTATGTTTCTCAATCTCCTGATGTCATTTATACTAGGTTGTTACTCTGAGGTCTTAAACTCAGAAAATGGCCATGACAGCCAGAGGTCCAGCTGAGTCCTTCCTTGCTTTGGAAAACTTTGGACTTTAATTTCCTTGCTATATTTATGACTTTTCTACAATTTTATGCAAGTGACAGACATTTCTGCTAAATCCTGGCAGTAAAGAGGTTTGCATAGTATGGTGGTATTTCAGTTTGTGAAGGAAACAAACACGAAGAAAGAGGAAAAGACAGGAAATTGCTTTTTTGATGTATTAAAGTATTCTAAAATTATCCAAAATCAAACCATCCACTCAATAGGGGTGTTTCTCATAGTCAGCTACACAATGCAGCATTCCCATGTGACAGTGGGCTGTCATTTGCCACAGAAGCTTAACCTGTTATGCACTTTTTTAAAAAAACATAGAATATACTTTCGCTCTTCCTCACCCACTGTAATAACTGCTGGACTTTCTTGCTTCCTATACTGAGTCTGCTAACAGGGCTGATGGTTATGTCCCTGGGAAGAAATGAACCCCCTTCTTGTCCATACAGATGCATTTTGCACGTTGCTGCACAGTTCATAGTGTCATATGCCACTGCCCCTATGAGCCAGTGCAGCCTGCAAAGTGACTGTCACCATTATGTTATTGACATACTCACTCCTTCTGTCATGAAAAGTGTATACTAGCTGCATTTAAAATAGCAGATCTGATCATTTTTTCTAGTTCAGAAGTTAGAGGTGAAAAATCTTCTCCTGGCCAAATATTGAAGGCAGACATAAATGCAGCACAGCACATGTCACTTAGCCCTACACCAAAGTATAATTTTTTCTTCCCATCACCAACAGCAGAACATTTTCTGCTGACTAGACACCATAAACTCATCTGCTATGGGTCTGCAGCAGGCCAGAATAGTCCATTTCCATATAGTTACTAGCATCTTCTTTCTGTATTGGCGTGGCCTTGTTTGCATAGCTGTCCTAGGAAACCGTGGAAGTATGTCTTTTCTTTGGATGTGAAGCCCTTGCCAGTTAATCCACACCTGTAAGAAGATGGTGTGATGAGGCATACGTGGTTTTGCACCACAGGGGCCTGGGTTTGTCTCTTGCACATCCAGACATTCTTGGTTCTACTTCTATCTGGATTGCAGTGTGGGTGCACCTGGGGGATGGGGGAGATTCCTGCCTTAGATCCCATGGATGTGTACTGGGAGAGAGAGATGAGTGAGATAGCTGGAGAAACCCTGGGCTGTTCCAGGTTTATGTTTGAGTTTGTTACACATTAATTACTAATTTCTTATCAATTATTTTTTTTACTTTCATAATGTCTATAGTAGAGCATAGCTCCCCAAGAAACCCGTTAGTTAACTGTAAATATCTAAACATATATTTTAATAATTTAATTTGTCTACAGATCCTCTTAGACATAGGCAGAAGAGGTCCTTTTAAACATTAAGAATTAATTTTGTAATTCATATATAACTTTCCATAATCATGTAAATGTACATTCTAATTAACAGTGTAGAAATCAAATTATTCTGTTAATCCGTGACATACCATTAAATCTGATATTTTAACCATGATGAACTATAATTAGATTAAATATAATTAGATCAAAATACTGTACTGAACATTTGGTATAAAAGGAAAAATATATGGCTGCTTACATATGCACCATTATGATAAATTTATTACAAAGGGACATAAGCTAGTGTATTCTAAGTTGGGTTAGCAGCCTTATTCAGAACTTGGCAGGAGTAATTTAAAAGGAGGTCTCTATCAGTTTTATCCACCTTATACATAATTAAACTGCCAATTGAATCATTAGTATACTAATTTTGGCTCTCTTAATAATCCTTTTTGTATTGTGTAATCTTACACAATCTTACAATGATGGGGAATGTATATAATTGTTGGTTGCCCTAACAGCTTGTCTGTATAAAAAGGAAAAGATTTCAAAAATAGCCACTGCTTTCACTTGTGCAGTTTGAGAAACCCTGTTTAGTCATCCAAAACCAGACAAAACCAAAATTAGGGATCATAATGTCAAACTGGTATCTTGCCTTTTAACCAAGCTCAATGCAAGTAAGCAGCCATATAACAAATAGTAAATACTTTAAAAGGCTAGGAAGGTTTCGAAATCAAGAGCTCAAATGTGAGGAAATGTCACAACAAAGACACTTTGCTTTCAGCCCTCCTATAGGGATGCATTATGACTCAGACTTGAGTTACATGAGTGCTTAGTATTTTTTCCAAAGGTATCTTGACTCATTTGGTATGATGATTAGAATGGGCTCTCCGATGAGCAACTTTTTTTCTTTTTATTGTTTACTGAGTGAACCTGTGTCTCATTCACTTCATGCTGTCAAGGCCTTAATTTGAAGACAGAAATCCTGATTTTCTCATTTACTTTTTCCAGTGTTCATTGTTGAAGTTTGCAAGGGTTTCTAATGTAATTATTAATTTTCATAAATCCTGAAGAGGAAACAGGTTATAATTTGTTCCTTTTCACAGTTCAGAACTGAAGTTCAGCTGAAGGTTAGGATAAAAACTCATTTTTGCTGTTCAACTTGAAATTCTGCAATCTGAGTAGGTAGACCTCAAAGGGAAAAGAAAGGAGGAGGTAGAGAAGATGGCTGGTTTATTTCATATAAAAAAAAAAAATCTCCTGAAGGAACATACTGGCTGTTCAAATGTTCAGTTCCAGAATATGACTCATTCAAGCTTATTTCTCATGTTTAAAACCAAAAACCAAAGCATGTCTTTTTTTTGCCTAAAAAAATAAACAACACCCCCCAAAAAACCCCCAACAAACAAACAAAACCACACCACAAACAAACAACCAAAACAAACAAAAAAACCCCAAACAAATAAATCTGAGAGCTTTACTTAATGAAATATGGAATTCTGGTAGTCTTTGTGTGTTGGGTGAGTGCAATGGTACCTCTCTAATACATGAAGCAGTAATCAACTCAGAAAATGTATGAGAGTAAATGAGGCAGTATGTTATACTACTAAAATGGTAGTAGTTTTTTTTTTTTAAATGTAGATTGACTAGTTTATTTTATTATATGCTTTGCTAGAGTCCATGGAGATCCTAACCAAGAACAGATTTAGAAGTTGATCTCAGGTCCACGTTGAACATCTATTACAGTTTCAAAATGCTTGGAAATTAAATGCTGGCCTTTTTTTCTGCATATTTGAAAGGTGTATTTCATCAGTATGCTGGATGTATATAGTACATGTTTTCAATAATTATTTTCAATTTCCTTGTTTCTGCATACATCATATTAGAAATAGCTATTGTATAAGCCTTTTCCCCTGCTCTCTCCATTTGAAAGGAGCCTTTTGTTTTATTAATTCATTATCAATTTCAAATTATTACTCAATTTTGATGCAATTAAAGAATAATAATAATTTAAAATTCCAAGATATTACAAAAAATTGTTTCTAGTAGTGCATCTTTGAAGGTCTGTTCGGTTGCTTTTTTCTTCCATAAGGAACTAATGAAACAATGCCCTAATAAGACACTTTGTTTTGTATTCACATGGGCATTATTCTGCAAGGTCCTCAACCTCTCGCATCATAGGAAAAATATACTATCATACTTTTTACAAGAGCAAAGATGTTAAACTCTGATGTCCTGGCTCTGTTCCAAGTTGTTTAATTAATATTCTGCATAGTTTCTCTAAAATTGCAAATGAAAAGATTGTTCTTTATTTAGACTCATAGCAAATACAGTATCACATGTACGTTGCCCTCTAGAAAAGACTGCATTTCTTATTGCAGTTTAATCTTATGTAGCCTTTTCAATTTTGAGGAAAAATAATTGTAGAAATATTAGTGTGTCACAAGAAACTAAGAATGGCTATTGAGAGCAATGCTTACCTGTTACAGGAAATCAGATCTCTCATGGTTAATCCAACTTCATTTAAAAGACCAAGATTTAAATGAGACATGGGTGGTACATATTGTAGAGTAACATGGCAATATTATCACATAAATATGAACTAAGATGGACTCAAGTCAAGGTTCCTGTGACCTTACTGACTCCTGTGAGGACAGGAGCAGGGTCCCTGAGCACAGATGTGCTCAGAGTTGTTAAGTGGCACTCTAGATTTGGAGGGAAACTGTGTGTTGCACACACTTTCTTTTCTATTGAACAGCACAGCTGGTCTGTGCAGATCAGAGCATCTGCTGCTCCCTCTGAGACTCTGCTGTCGCAGTCCCCTTACCACCAGCTCTGCATTCTGCTTGATTCCCACACCTGCCACTTGGATACTATAACTGAGAATTACCCCAGTGCAATACAGAAACCACATGATGCAATCCATAACAGCAAACCTACAGCTTTAAGATCCAACAGTATCATTGTATAAATAGAGCTGGAACTAAAAATACAGCAATAGAGATGTGTTTCATCTCATGTTTTAGGATAAGGATGCCCTCAATGAATGGGTTCTCTCTCTTCTGCTCTCTTTTATTTTACAAAATAGAAATACTCAGTAGTCCAACTGTAAGAGATGCTGGAGATCAATATCTTTATATTCAAAGTCATTAGATCTTCATGTGGTATGAGTAGGAGGCAGGAATTTGTGGAAGGACCAAAGGGTCTTTAGCCAAATAAGTGATGGATTCATGTGGGTGGGTTTGGTTCTCATAATGTGACTTAGAAAATTCTGATATGTCTCAGGAGTGCAAAATTCTAACCAGACCAACCTGTGGGCATCCTACATATTTCTGAATTACATAGGCATTCAAATCAAGGTAACTAAGGACTACCTAAAAACAGAGGCCGAGTACTTGGCTTCTTATGAATTCTGAAAGGGCTTTGGCTGGGAGCTTATATCCAGTCTCTGTAGGACATCTGGTTCCTCCACTCCTCTGTGCTGCCAGGGTTTAGTCAGCCCAGATTGCTGTAGCCTTCATGGTTATACTGAAGCCAGAAGGATCAGTTATGACTGAGAGATCTGAAAAATGTTCCTGGTGACTTGAGCTGCTAGCCAATTGGTGCCTGAATTTTCAAAGCTAACCATAGACTCATTTTGTCTGACTCAGTCTCCAAACAGCAAGGGCTAGTGTTAAATCAGCATTGCAAAATCCTGGGGAACCTCAGTGCCTCACCTGCTTTAGCACAGACAATTAGATGGCTTGGTCCTCATCAGTCACCTCTCCTTCACAAAGCACTCAGAGGAGGCAGTGATTTGAGAACAGATTCTTGCTGGGAGATAGGGTTTGAAGATGGATCCATGTTCTAAGAAAAAAAAAGTAAAGTGAGAAAGGTAGGTGGCTATTATGTGGCAGGGCAGTACAGCTCAGCACAAGCTAATTGCTTTTCTCTTTGGAGAATGAAAATGAGCAGGAAGTAAAATCACTCAGAGATGTAAAATAGCACTCTTCTGGGCTGCTAGTGGTTTTTTGGCCATGAAGCAAGCAGGTGTAAGCCCCCTGATGGCTGAAGGAAAAATAGACGGCCTGATGCCACATCCTGCTGCAGCTTATTGCAGTCCTAGCCTACAGCAAGTCAGGGTTGTCAGCAAGTTGGAGGGTTAGTGGGGCAAAGAGATACCCTTGGTCCTATGCACCATCTCCCCAAACTCTTAACGACAGTTGTCTGAAAGTTTTAATACTGTCATAATCCCTGATGGTATTATGCCTTTCTTTAATATCAGGGTTTTGAGACACTGACATTTGAGACATTTGTACATTACAAATCATTATTACCCATCTGCTGACTTAAAGTCCACAAGGCAATGCTCAGACTTAGAAAAGCTGAAAAAGAAATTGCTGCAGTACATTGTCCTTTAGATCCATTCAGTGGAAGTGCCATGGATCTTTAACTTGCTCTAGCCTCACTGTCAGGATAGCAGCAGAGGGAGCAATATATTTCTCCAACGTAGACATAAGGACCTTGTGTCATCAAGCAGTCTCTTGAAAACTCCATCTTCTTGGCAGGATCAATTATTGAGAAGGTGTAACACAACTTCTTTTGTGCATATACATCTCGTCTGCTATCTTGCCCCATTCGGGAGAGAGGAGTCTGATCCGGAGCAGTGGAGGCTTTGCAGAGCGCCTTGCTGCAGAAGAGTGTGCACAGGGAAGCTCGGGTACACCACAGCACCGTGGCTGCACAGGGGCCTCTCAGTTGGGTCACAGAGCCTGTGTGACTGACAGGAGAAATAATCTACCAGAGCAGGACTCTCCTACCAGAATCCCACTCTGCCAGAGTCCCTGGTGGGTCCGAAGCCAGCTGCACAACTTAGGGATGCCTGTCACAAGGTATAACATTCAAAAAGACTGGTACCAGCCCTCTGACACACCTCACTCCTCTCCCGTCTGTTTAGGAGAGGATATAATTATCTGGGTCATATGTTACCATCCTGTATAGGAAACGAGCTGTAATGCTTAGATTTTTCTGAAATATCCCCAGTGTCTGACCCCATTTAAGATTTCGAACATTTTCCCTTTGATTTTTAACTCTTCACTCCGGATATAGAGGTTGTGGTTGGTAAATGACAGTGCTATTGGGGTCAGGCTATCTTTTTCAGGCCAGAAGAGGAAAGGACAAACAGTCAATATTTTTAAGTAGCATAACTAATAATTTATATTACTGTAAAAAAAATTTCAAATATCTTTTTTTTTAAGTTTACAGTAGCAGAAATATTTGTAAATACACACTGAAAAGAGATGTCACTCTCTAGAACTTTTATGGGCTAATTTCGCTCTTGTACCATCCATTACCAGTGCCCTGTTTTCTAAAGTCCCTGTAGGCATATGACTGTTCATTAAGAAAATATAGATGTATTCGTTGACAATCAGCTAAATTATCTTGAACTGGAAAAACTCACATTTTTATATCATAAGTCCGTCCATGAAACAGATTTGTTATCATAGAGAAAGCACTATAGACTAATGTCTTAGGAAGATGTAAAAAAATATGTCTACAGGTTTGAAAGTTTCATAGAAGTAATTCACATTCTTTTTTGAATGATGGCAACTCTGTAATAATTTTGCCAGTTGCTTTAATGATAACTGTGGTCATTGTATTACATTATGTATTCTGTAACAGTGGCGGAATATTGTGTATTAGTCTGAATAACTAGAAGCTGGAAGAGACATTTATGCAGTCCACAAATGCATTATGAAAGTACTTAATCTGAAGTGAACACAATTGTATGTGCTTTTATTACATGCTCTTTTGAATTTAGCTAGGAAAGACTACCTTACAGAGCATTCTGAGATATTAGATAAAATTGAATATATTGCATAGTTCATCCTAATTTTAAGTAGCTACATCCTGGAGTTTTTTAAGAAAACTTTTCCCAGTGAATGCAAAAACTGTAATGAGCTGGTACACCATACTCCTGCTTCTTTTAGGCAAATAACTGCTTTCTGAATGGCAATTTATTTTTTCCCTCTGAGTCTGCTTAATAATGTTATTCATAGAGTGATAATGTGTCGCAGTGTGAGGCTGCCTGCTCCAGAGGAACTCAGCAGGGGCTGGAAGCTGCTGCCTCTCAGGTCACTCTGCTGTGAAGCAACAGCTTGTATGCCTACAGGAACTCACAAACATGTACCCCCCCCCCCCAAAGAAATATCGGCCTTTAACTCCTCTACCTTTTTTTTTTTTTTCTCAATACTGGATAGCATCCCAAAACACCCAAAAGAAATAGGAAATAAACTTCTACACATGGGTATCTCTGACCAAATACGGATTTTGTGAGTGGAGAGAGTGCTTTCTTTTCTTTCTGAGTGCATGAAGTAGTTTTTTGACACTTTAATCTGATCTGTCAATAATTAACCAAAATATTATGGAAGAGGATACTTTTATTACCAAGGTGCCAGTCTAAAAGTTAGAAGTGATCACTGTCATTACGGAACTAAAGAGGTCTGTAGCTTGTCTGCAACATAAACAAACAAACAAACAAACAAACAAATAAATAGTTTTCAGTAGCTTTTAAGATGTCTTTTCAATGTCTACCTCACATATCTAGAGGCAGTGACCGCATGTTTGGGACGACTGCTTGACACTGACATGAATATTACTTGAAGCCCTATGCCCAAAAACATCTTTGTCACATCTACATTTTCACTTAATTCCTCAAATTTCTGTGTTAACTCTTGGAGCTTTATTTTAGTGGCCATTGTTAAAAATAGGTGGGAGCTATCAACTTGTTTTCACTGTGTTTTATCAGCCACAGGTGTCAAAAGATTATTAAAGGATTAGATTAGTGTTTCCTCCACCATTATAGAATACATTGTACTTGGTTCAGTGGTTCATTTTATATAGTGGACATTGTAATATGTTCATTGAATAGTTCCTAAAGACTTTGGAGAGCCCACAAACATAGTATTTTATTAGGAGGAACTGCAATAAGGTGTGAAATGCAAAACTGAAAAGCCTAGTTGGGAAAGACAAAAATGTCTTTCAAACTCTTCTGCCTTGCACAGCCTTTTGGAATTTAACATCTCTATGTAACCCTCCTTTTGCTTTCCTGCCTGCTTTAATTAGTACTCCTGTGTACCTACTGAAATCTTCAGCAATAAAAAAACATTTATGTATGCAGAAGTACACAACTGCCTCAGAAATAGGATTTTTCTTTCTTAAACTATATTTCAGGGTCATTGTGCCTTTGGATTTCCTAAAGGCCAGAAAGATAATAATTTCAGTGGAAACGACCTAGAGAGAGAGGTGAGGGGACTGGGTCATAGTGTTTTGAAGGCAAGTAATCAGGAGATACTCGAGACCTATGGATTTGCTTGGGGTCGTGTTTCTCTGTTAAGATGAATGGGAGATGTATGGGTTCAGTGACATTGAAAATGAGGTTATATAAACTCTGTAAGGATCCTAGCTTTCTTTTATGCCCTTATCCCTAATGCCATGTGGAAGCCACTTGTGTCAAAGAGATTATAGTTTCCTGTCTCCTAATGCTTTGTGTCTTCCATCCTTTCTTATCTTGAAATCTGGAGTTCATCCACTGTCTTGAACCAGATTCTTCACATACATCTCACAGTGTTGATTACACAGCTAAATTTAGACAGAAACACAAACTTCTTTTTTTGAGGGAGGAGGGCGTACTGTGAACTATAGTCTGTGCTCTTCAGAACTGAAGTCATCAATAGTTTTACCTGATGTAATGCAGTTTTTTTTTTATTCCAGAAAGCCATATTATTTTCTCCCCTCTCTATCTGAAAAAAAGTGTCAAAATTTTTTTTTTCTAGCACTGAGCTGTTGGGAAAGGTGACTTTTCTTTTCCTTTATCAGTTTATTTGAGGGCATTTCTGCAAGAATCAATAATTTAGAGTCATTTTAATTTGATGCTTAAAATGTAATTTCTCTTTATCACAATAATTACCCAAAAGAATAGAAATTTCACAGTGAATCTTAAGGCTCATTATATGTCGTGGATATATGTATATATGGATGCATTGTTACATGTGGAAAATTAAGTTCTTACATGAATTATTTCAGTGTGGTTGTATACATTTAAATTTAACAGTGATAGTCCAATAAAGAAGCCTTAATAATTAAAGAAAACATTTGAAGTCTTAAAATCTAGGCTTCTTTTAATTCTGGTAGTACTGTAGACCAATTTAGGTAATATGGAGTGAGCTGAGTCTATACTTCCCTGGGAGAATTATTTACTTAAGTTCCAGACAATTACACCTGTGCAATTCCATTGCAGGCCTAATCTAAAGACAGTGGGGTAGCCTCTTCTTGGGGTTTAATTTTGCCTTCAGAATCTTTATTACTGGTGGTGATGTGTGAGCACAGCTTGGCTTTCAGAAGCCTGAGTGAATTTGCTTGGCTGATGCTTAGGAACAACAAAAAAAGCCTTTGTAAACTGTTCACAGGTGATGTGTAAGTCCCTAGAAAACAATGCATTTTAAATTATTCCATTTTAGAAAGTGAAACTAGTTTAACTTGTAGGTGCTGCAGAGTTTGTGTTGTGAAGTGATTTTAAAATACAAATGTACATGCCCTAAGCTAAAAAAGTTTATGGTTGCAAAAATCTAGAACATATTAAAAAAAACCCAGCATGAGTGCAGAATACATTGTTCTTCACTGAACTTAATGGTAAAACCTCGACTGAGCATTAGATCCACAATGAATATTTTGGGACAGGTGATTTTCTAAGAAGAGATTAATTAATTTTCCTGAGAAAATTAGCAATCCTTAAACTAAAGCTGAAGTTCTACTCTACTGAGGTTGGACCAACATATTTTATGTCCACTTAAATAACACCTTTAGCTACTGTGAGGACACTGCAGTTGACCCTGATGATAGTGTGGATTTTATTAGACCTCCATAGATCCTGTCAAAACATACCAAAAAAATAACGCTCATTAATCTCTGTAAAGATACATACGTTAGAGTTAAATTAACCACTTGATATCCCACTAAAGACTTAACAATTGGTGTGTCTTCTGGAAACTCTGAGTCAAGACAGAAAAAGTGCGTGTACTCTCCAAATCCTACTGGTTTGTAAAGCACTTCCACCATTGACTTCATGTCTGACCCTAACTCACATGAGTCCTGCGTATGAACCAACCTCTCTCCCTTCTATTTCAGGGACTCTTGTAGTCCATGCATCATTTTTTGTTTGTTTGTTTGCTTGTTTGTTTTCTTTACCTAGAGACATGGATCGCACTTTGCTTCTCATTTCTCCCCATCCCAGCTCCCCACTTTTCATTTTTTGATGTGATTCCCTATACATTCTGGTTCCTCTTTTCTTCCCAGATCCCCTTTCCCTATGCTAGTAGCCCCAGTTTCCTGTTACTCAGTGTGTCTCCCTTCTGCTTTCCTCACATCAAAATTCATCATACACCTAGAGCTTTGGGTCCCCATGGCCAGCCATGCTGGGTTCTCTGTTTTTCGCAGTACCATGGAAGGTGGAATTTCTACCAGTGCCTAAATATTCTCCTCTCTACTGTGGCTCTGGCAGCTCCCCTTTCCTCTCTGTAAGTTATATCATTCAGAGCATCAGTCTATAGATGTCAATTTATGTTATCAGCCCTGTTCTTTGAACTGCAGGTAACTGGAAAGGTGCTTGTAGCTACCTAGGTAAATGTGTGATTGTCATGACCTGGGTAGGGCAACCCAGGGAGATTCAGATTGGACCCCCTTGATTTCTAAAATCCTTCTCAGAGGAGCCCAGGTGCAGCTGGATCCAACCTTAGTCTCAGACCTGGCCCTTCCAGGGAGAGTGATTAAAATGTTACAGTCCAAGGAAATGCTCGACTGTCCAATACCCTTTGGTAGGATTAAGGTGAAATGAGTACTGTGTCCAGTTCTGGGCCCCTCACTTCGGGAAAGATATTGAGGTGCTGGAGTGGGCCCAGAGGAGAGCAACAAGGCTGGTGAAGGGACTAGAGGGAAAGTCTTACAGGGATAGGCTGAGGGAGCTGGGGTGGTTTAGCCTAGAGAAGAGGGGACTCAGGAGGGACCTTATCACTCTCTACAACTACCTGAAGGGAGGCTGTAGTCAGGTGAGGGCTGGGCTCTTCTCCCTGGCAACCAGTGACAGGACAAGAGGGCACAGCCTGAAGCTGCGCCAGGGGGGGTTTAGGTTGGATATCAGGAAGCACTTCCTCATGAAGAGGGTGATCAGAGATTGGAATGGACTGCCCGAGGAAGTGGTGGAGTCACCATTTACTCAAATTAGGAATCTTAATTTAGTGACTGGAGTTAATAATTGACATCCACTTCAGTACAGAGTTGGTAGACAAGTTCTTTTTATCACAGATAAAACTTCATTTGAGAGTATGTTTTTTCTGTCTGGTTTGGCTAGAAAGGATCTTTAAGATCATCAGCTCCAACTCCTCTGCCATGGACAGGGATATCTTTCTCTACATTATGGTGCTCAAATCCCTGTCCAACCTGACCTTGAACACTTCCAGGGAGGAGGCATCCAGAACTTCTCTGGGCAACCTGTTCCAGTGTCCCACCACACTCACACTAATGAGTTTCCTCCTTCTGTCCAATCTAAATCTACCTTCTTTCCATTTAAAAACATTGACCCTTGTCATAGCACTACAAGCTTTGACAGCAAGGTTGGGTTTTTTATCTTTCTTTACAGCCCCCTTTAACTATTGAAAAGCCACAATAAGGTCTCCCCAGAGCCTTCTCTTCACCAGGCTGAACAACCACAACTCTCTCAGCCTTCCCTCATAGGAAAGGTGCTTCAGCCCTCTGATAATTTTCATAGCCCTTCTCTGGACATATTCCAACAGCTGCATGTCTTTCCAATGCTGAGGGCTTCAGAACTGGACATAGTACTCCAGGTGGAATCTCACCAGAGCAGAACAAAGGGGGAGAATCACCTTCCTTGGCCCACTGGCCACACTTCTTTTGATGCAGCCCAGGATATGGTTGGCTTTCTTATACAATGTTGATCATCATTGTTATTTGTGTCTTTTGCCAGAAATTAACCCTACCTTCAGAGATAGCATGTTGTTCTGGAGGGGGTGGAAAAAAGAAGAGTGACAGGATAAAAGCAGAAGGACAGTAGTAGGAATTGCTTGAAATCCAAAGTATGATTTAACATGATATCTTGCAAACAAAATCTAATGCAACAAAGCTTAAATAATTTCCAGTCTGGTTTAGTAAAACAAGCAGACCTTAAAAAAGGTCTCTGACAGTTTCTTTACTTAGACCATGTTTGCCCTTAAAACAATTTACTGACGTAGCTGGGCTGGGGAAGGGTGAGAATTTTTCACCATCCTGACTTACATAAGTATGATAGCAATTCCCTGGATGCAGAAATGCTTCTAAAACAGCAAAAAGTCCATTTTGCAAGTACAGCTTATTCTATTCCTGGAATGAAACTTCTTTGTTGGTGCTCTATCTCCATGATTAGGATTTACCCATGCAATTGTAACATAAAGCTTTTTCAGCAAACCCTAGTAAATCTGCAGAAGGCTTTCTGCCCTTCAGAAGACTCAGCCCATATATTCTTGCTTTTTGATAACCTTATGAATCACCTCGAATGAACAACCTTTTCTTAAGTGACCACATAAAATATCTCCATGTGGTCTTTGGAACAAGTTCATTTGACCTTTTGTTGAGGTCTTTTCTGCTATATAGTAAATTTATACTGGTCTCTTGAGTGGTCACTTACCAGGTATGTATATTCATTCAGTGAAGATGTGCTGTCAGCTGAATGTGTGCCAAAATTTTATGACTTCCTTTCTTCATTTCTGCCAAACAATATGAAACTACTTCATAATCTCTGGCATATTGTGTTTTGTCACTGTGTATGACCTGAATGTATCCAGACATATGTTATGCAGAACCTTTATCTCTTCCTTTTCCATGGGTGGGATAAAGTCAATTACTTGTCAGAAAACTGCCATGTTTAATTCTTGAGGGTATTTAGTTCCAGAATATAGTAGGATTTGCATATTCAAGACATTAATTTTATGCTATCCAGGCAGTACCTGTTCTGTAACCTCATATAAAGATCACAGAAGTTGTTTGTTGTATTGAGGGAGGAGGGTACATGCTGCTCTGTGCACTGCAGAAGAGGTAGGTCAGAATCCCTCACAGCAGCATATTTCTCATACTGTTTTGAGTACACCAGCTTTGATGAGAGTCAGAGCATGGTGGAGTTGTTGAACATTACGGTCTCACCTTAGGGAAAGTAAACCAGTGTAATCAAAGACAGGGTTTTAAATGATGTAAGTCTACAGGTCTAAATCCAATTTGTAAATTCTCTCATTTTCATAGTTTTAAGGTGGATTTTTTGGTGGGGTTTTTTCCAGTTTAAACAGAAAATACAAAACTACAAGAAAATCCCTAAAGCAACTGTTCTTACTGCACCATGAGAGCATTCATATGAGGAGTTACACCTTTAAGACTCGTATGTTGTAAGTGAAAACATCTGTGTTCAGACAAGCCCTTAGAAAGGAGTATTTTATAGCTCACCAAGCCCCTCCTGCTCTTCCAAGTGTGGCAACGCTCTGCTGCTGTGCTTGGGGGGATCCTGATTTGTACTCTGTGTCAGCATAATGCCCTGTTGGGGATGTGGCTATACCAGCATTTCCTGTGCATGAACTTGTCTCAATGACTGCCTGTACTCTATCAGTCCAACAAATATCTCTTCTGGTGAAACAACCTCTCTACTTTTAATTTATTTATGGGCTGTCTGTAGCAAAACAGTAAGCCTGCTCCCAGCTGCCTGGACTCTCTCTTCCACCAGATTACACTGCCTCCTCAATTCCTCCAGCATGACCATTTTACTGCTCTCTACATTAAATCTATAAAAATGATCCAGGCTAAAGTCAGAGCAAAGCATATTTTCTGTGGGACAGAAACGTGACCCTATTTCAGCTGACCTGGGTTTTCCCTAAAATTATTGCATTTTAATATGAAGTTACTAAGCTTTTGGTGGACCACAGCACAAAGTAGAGCACAAAGTCAGTGTGATGAGAGTGCAGCCTAGTAAAAAACAAGTAAGATCTCATTCAGTTGTGTCTAATAGATTTTTTTATGAGAGGTGTGCAGAAAATCTCATCTTCTGCCAAGCCCTTAATGGTGTTTGCTCTTATTACCAAATATTGCAAAATTCCTTTGGGGGATCTCTCATACATTGCCAACATAACATCACATGCATTATCATGAGATTCCCTATAACTTGCTGCCCCTGTTCTTTTCCTTATGTTTTCTCACTGAGTTAACTCTTTCATAGACAGCAGCACATCAAGAAAAACAAATTTATTACACTCTTATCATGTTAGGTTATTGATAGCTGACAAGTGCTGTGTCATTTAGGTCAAACAGTATAATCCACACTACTACTGTTACAAACCAGGGTCCAATGAGAAAGGAAAAACGTTCCTGCACAAATTGAGAGTTTCTTTAGGGAATGAAAATGGCAGGAACTAGAAATATGCTATGACACATATGCTGATTCAACTGGAAGGTTTAATTGCCTCTAATTTTGTTATACTGTAGAACAGCAACGGAAAGAAGTATCTGCTGTATCGCTGTTAGCTAGAAGAGCTGAGGAATTGACCAAAACAAGATAAGATATTGCAAACAAGGTTCTGTCTGGCACCTGAGGCTCTTTAATTAGCCAGGGGACCAAATTCTAATGAGAACAAACCACTAGAGGAGAGAGCTTTCTGGTTTTTCTTGCTTCTTGCTGTGCAAGGCTATGGTGAATAAAAAAAAAGTTCAGATAGGAGCTTGGGTTTTTTCCATAACAATAGGAACAATTTTTTCTCTTCCTTCTTTTTCTGTGATTTCTGAGGTGCTGGAACCTTTAGGCCAGAAAGAAGTGAAATGGCAGCCAGGTTCCTCCTGCTTAACACTTCGCAGCTCTCGCTGCTCCAGGTTTGTCACTGCCCTGCTGGCTGGTGTGCATGTGAGAAGTCCCTCACCAGCTTCCCTGGCAGAGTGTGGCAGGCTATTTAAAAAGCTTAAGCCAATAGTCTGAACTAAGATGATTTTATTGTCAGTGGATTAGACAGTAGTTGTATGAACTGTGCTGTTGGCTCCACAGCAGGAACAGAATCATGGGCTGGCATTGAAAAAGCTGCAAAAAGAAGCAGGGCTTTGAAGTGGCTCTACAGAGCCCATCACGTAACTTTTCCTCTAAGTATGCTTCATGGCTGAGTTGTGGACTACTTCTGTCTTCTTTGGTTAGCACTTAGTAAACATGACAGATCCAAAATATGTGTAAGAAAAGCCAGTCCCACATGCAGCCAGTCATTTTGGGAAGTATTAACCAAAGGCTAATTTCAGACACCGCCAAGCTGGTCCACAGTTAGTGGAAGAGGGAGAGCAATCTCCCAGCAGCTCCTCCAACTTAAATTTCTAATCTGAGTCACCAAGGCAATCACTTAACGAGGAATCCCAGTGAATCCAGGTATTCAATCATACTGCTCTTTTTTTGTGAGAAGGTTGTAGGAGTGGGGCTGAAATACCTTTGCATCACAGATCAGACACTGACTAAACTGGATTTAGAACTGTATTGGTGCTGAGTTCGTTCCAGCTAAGATAATTGCTCTTCTGTCTGATGGTAATCAAATGTCCACACTGACATTAAGGTGTCCGCTATGAGGTACTTACAATTGACTCATTTCTCTTCTGAAAAGATATGAGTGTTATCACTGAATGATTGTTCCTTCCAGCCATTGCACACACAGAAATAAAACAGTTGGAGAGATCAGTGTGTCTCTATTCCCCTCCTTTCATGTTTTCTCATACAACAGTGAGTTGTTGAAAAAAAGCCATGTTCGGTCCCTGTTCTGGATTTACTTCATATCTGGACAGCAATTCAGGTTACCCAAAATAAGAGCAAAAGAGCTTGTAAAATATTTTGACATATTTTTCAGCCACTGCCTCAGTACAAATAATTGTATGAAAGACAGAGTAAGGACAGCAGAGTGAGCCCAACAGTGAGTCAAAAAACCTACAGGTGCTTAAGCTGCATATCCACTGTGTGCATCCTAGCCATATAGGTCAGGTAAAACAGTGCTGTTCAGATAATTTCTTCTCCAGTACATTCCTGCGACTCAACTCTACAGAAGATCTTTGTGCCTGAGGCAGCATGACTTCAAAATCCTTCTTTGTATAACTTTCATCTTTAAAATGGGATTTTAGTGCTGATGGCCAAGAAGCTTACCTCTTGGAAGATCAGAAGCATTCAATCAGTTGCACTCTTCTGCAAGTTCAAGGACATCAGCCTTAGCTCACTCCATTGGCAGGGCAATGAGAAAAAAGTCACCATTCCCACAGCATGCTTAACCAAAAAAAAAAAAAAAATCCTCTCAGGAAAAAGCTAAAATAATGATCTGAAGTTGTTCTTCTGGGCTTAGTGTATTTGAGCAAGTTTTCCTCATGCTTTTATAATTATTTGACCCAAAGCAATTACATACAATTTGACTTCCTTTTCTATTTCAGAATTTCAGTCCAGTAAGAAAGGTAACCTTCCTGTTGGGTAAAGACCAGATCAGTTCCACTCATTAATTATTTAATTAGCTTTTTACAGCAAGTAATGCATCTGTAAGATGGTCGCTTTGATAGATCAAAACCCCATAAAAGGCTAATTTTTTTTCTTAAATATTTACTTTATAAATATATTAGTACCAGTGTTCAGACATGGAAGCTTGATCTAGGTTTCTGTGCCTGAAATTCAAATGCAAACAGTATTTAGTTATTCTAATATTTATTTAACATTCAATTAGCTGGGGTTTTAAATAAGGACTGAATACAAGAAAGTATTTGTGTGAAACAAGCCACCCTTCTTTACCTTGTATCAGTAATTATCAGCCAAAGTGTTCCATTTTGGACTGCATGCAGTGTGCTAGTTATTCACTGCTTGAGTTTTACACTTAGTTTTGACTGAAACTATGAATAGAATTAACTTAATTGATTTGGATTGTAGTTAAGTATTTATCTGTATGACAAGACCACCAGAGACTTAGGCATAATTTGCAACACTTCCCAAGGTAGCACTTGTAAAACAGCAAAGGTGTTGATAGACCCATTTTAAGCCTTTTGGCAGCCTTTTGTGAGGAAACCAGCAATGTTATGCCTACATTATGTTAATTTGTTTCCCACTACTACTGCAAGGAGATCCAAGAACTCCATAGAAGTCTCCAAGTTCACTCAAAAATCCAACTTTGTAGCATATTAAACTAAAAAGATGGGAAGTCAAGGCAATAAACTTCTTTGTCGTTTAAATAAAAAAGAGTAACAATTTAAAATAAACTAGAGAAACATTGATACAGCCTTCAGAATTTATCTGTCTCATCTAAGGGTTTTTTTAATATGAACATTATTATGGATTCTTATAGATTCTTCATTCTTATGGTCATTCACCACTGTATTTTACTACTTCAGTGAAATGTCCAGTAGAGCTGTCAAGAAATTAAGTCTATTTTGGCAGACTCTCTATTCTCACATTTTTCGTTTGAATTTGTTTCTTAACAAAAATTTTGAAAGTTTCTGAGATTAAAGGAATCCTGAAAACTCAAGAATGCCCAAAACTAAAAATAGTTCAGCTTGAAAACAGGCTAGTTTGCCTTTTAGCAGTGTGAGCCAGCACTGTATGTATTTATTCCAAACAACGCAGGCATTGGACACACACGATGACTCAGTTTTAAAATGCATATTGTTGATTAGAATGGTCATTTCATTTTGATGGCAGAATGAACAATACTGGACAACATCCAGGCCTTTAAAACAGTTAATGGTTGCCCTCCTCTAACAGATGGCCACTGTATTTGTTTTATGGGACAGTTTGGACCGTGCAGCTTACTGCATCACTGGCGTATTGCAACTAGTCGTGCCACAGTTGGAAGAGCCACTTCCACAAGCAGATGACACGATGGTGTAATTTATACAAATAGTTATCAGCACACAGTCAAACCACTGTAATGAAAGGATGAATTTCTAGTGACTTGAAGAAAGGGTTGGAGTCAAAGAGGGCAGATTATTACCAGTTGTTCATTCACTGATGGCCTAATTTATTTTGTATTATAATAAATTTGGTAATTGTTGATAGATAAAGTCATACACACACGCCTGCTTCAATTTTTCTTAACGGTAGGGCAACATTACATTGCAGCATGAATGAAAAGCTGGTGTGTTTCAACGACTTGGCAGCCTGTGGTGACCTTCAGAAGAAGTGAAATGCTCTATTGGCTAGGGAAACAATTGAGCTGAAACCAGTCAGGCGCAGTAAACTCAGAGATAGTCTCTCCAAATTAAAAGCTGGTAGTAGCAGGTCAAAACAAGGCAAAAAGTGAGAGTATAACATCTTGCTGCAAGGTGATTTTATGTGCAGATTAAAACAGAAGGAAAAAAAGGTGACGTTCAGATCTAAAGAAATTCCCATTAACTTGAAGAATTTGGAGATTAGATTGAACATTAGCATCCAGAGGTAGCTGATGTATGAACACACTGTAGAAGCCATAACCTGTTGAAAAGTGCTGAGATAAATTTAGGCTACTGACCTTTTAGCACATTAGGGCATGAAATAAATCACTGGCTGCAAGTAGTAAATTTGCTACAATCGAAATGCTTTCCAAGTACTTCAAGTTATAGAATTTTGAAGTCAGGAGCACTACGTATCTGGAATAACCTTTTAATGTTTCAATTATGCCTGAGTATTATGGACCCAATCCTGCATTGTTGCATACCCAAAATTCCTATTAACGTCAATGAGTATTTCAGAGGATCAGAAAGAAAAGGTCAGGCTTTAAAGCAGTCAGCAATGTCCTCATAAATTAGTGGTTATTTACAAACTGATAAAGAGCCCAGAATAATACATTTCCACAGATTTCAGTTGCAATGCTTAGAAGTATATTATTTGGTGTTAACGTACACCTCACCAGGATCCCTTTCTTTGTTTCATGAGTGTTGCTTCACCGGTGGGTACAGGGGAGGCCAGCCCATATCGTGGGAACTAACTAGCTACTGCTGCAAGTTCTAGTCAGTACTTCAAACATAAAAATGTTTCAGAAATATATTTTGTAGCCCTGTTTGTTGTGCCCTACTGACACAACAGTTGTATTTTCATCTATTCTAGCAACACAGCTTTAACAAGAACTCACATGAAGTGCAGACAATGCTTTCCTCCTTTTTCTGTCCTTTCCAGAGTCTTTATATGGATTATATACAGGTGCTTACAGTTTTAAAGGAAAAGAGTGTTGATGACTTGTATTTGGGGGAAGTAATTCTATCTACTTTTGTCCTTGTGCATTCTCCTGGCTCTAATGTGACTTAGACATGTATCTTTACAAAAGAAATAATAAAATAATCCATATTGCACGTATTCATCTGTAAATGTGCATGTGCATTCCTCAAGGTGGCAAAAGCTTTATTCTTTCCCTTATAATTGGAGGACATAGAGCATTGACTGGACAAGCATGGGCTTTTTTAGAGGTCCTCAGGAGGCACTGTTCTCTTGAAAACACAGAGGAGTTACTGGAATTCATCATCTCCCAAGATCAGACTTTGAAAGACATAGGGAGAAGAGCTGTTCCACTGCAGCTTGAGATGTTGGTTTTATTCTACTAAGTCTCATTGCAGTCTCTTTGTGAGAGGAATTGAAAAACGGTATGGAAGGAAACATAGCTCTACTTTGTCAGCTGAAACTCAAAGCTGAGTCACTTATCCAGGTCAGCAGCATTTCCTGACCACAGCAACTCTGCCTTGGCCCTCTCCTTGGCTGGAGAAGTGAATGGTCCCCCTTCTCTTCCAACTGACAGGGGGTTGATCAGCTTGTAAGAAAAGTAACTGATTTATGGAGTGCTATCCTGGGCAAGGTCCTGTATGTTAAAGATATTAAGAAATAACAGCAATTAGTTATCAAATCATGTTTATAGGTAACTTTTTTCCCCTTTAGTATCCAAGGGATCTACCTAGTCATGCCTGACTTGCACTTTTACATATTCAAGGCATATGCTTTTAAACTGCTCAGAGGAATACTTCTCCCCAGACAACCCTCTTGTGAGATTTTCAGGGAATAACATGTAGAAAGTGATTTTCTGCACAAATGTCTTAGCAAGCTCAGAAGGCTGAAAGTTGCAGGTTTCCTTCAACTCTGAGGTCATACTAGCATCAAAAGAGACAAGGAGAGGTCAGGAGCCATACCCTGGTTGCTCCTTAAAATATACACACATTAAGCTCTAGGAGTTGAATTCATACTCCTGGTTTCCTGCTGCTCCATTTAACACCATTAAGGATAATACGAATGATAATGTGCCCCGAGATCTGCCCTTAATTCCTAATAGCCTTGCTTGTAGTTGAGATGCCATCTTCTGCTAGACCTGTTGCCATCCAGGGAGACCTCTTTAACTTTACACTAAGATGACATGTAATGGAAATATCTTTATTCCACAACAACAATTCAGAAAAAGAAGAAAGAAAAAAAAAGCACCAACCCCAAAACACGTTTTGTCTCTCTATTTTCTAATTGGCTACATGGCAGTATATGAGCAACTTTTAAAATTACTTCTCAAATTTATAAAATCTGTTCATGAAGCTCCTTTATTTGACCTTTCTTCAGAGTTTGACTTACACTATATCCACAAAAAATTTGAATACAAAAACATCATGCACCTGCACTCTCAGCATATTCCTGGAATTCAGGGGTCTGTACAGCTTACTTGGCTCTCTGCATAATGCACTGTTTGGCAAAGATATTCAGATAGTATGTCCCAGTTATAGTGTTCTCAAAGTTTGGTGAAGTACAGAGTGGGAGGATTTAGAAGGATGCTGGGATAACAGTTGACCTTGCATGCAGTGATCAAGGACATAAATAAATGGCAAGAATTGTAAGGTACACAGAAAAGGCAATACAAAAGAAAAGAGAGGAAGTTAAAATAAAAGGAGGCACTGGAAAGGGAAAAAATTAAGATTTTTCACACTGAATATGATCACCAAACATATATATGCCTTCTGTTTGAAGCTAATTTTTACAGAGATCAGAGAAGAGTTTTTTCATCCTAGCCTCCCCTTCTGTTACTGTTTTTTTTTCTTCTTGGTTTTTTTTGTCTGTCTCCAGTACTCTTCTCATCTTTTGTTTTGCTTCATTGTTTTTCATCTTTCTACTCGTCAGCTTTTGGGGATATTTTTGAAGCTGCATATAACGTGATACTTCCACGTTTGCCCATATGACTTGGTAGCCTGTGCACAATCAAAATTTAATCAAGATTTAAGATTACCAGGTGTTGCTTTTAGGTGTGTATATAATTACAGGGAAAGGAAGGGTTTTATCTGTACATTTTCAGAAATATTTGTATCATAATCCAGCAATGAGTGAGAAAGAAGTAAGTGATTGCCTGTTAGGAGGTTATGTGTTAGTCTTACTGGAGAAAATATTTATGCTTATAATGTCCTCACAAACGGTAGGCTTCATAGTTAATATATTTTTTATTGGATGAGCATGTCACTAAGCATGCAGGATTTGCCATAGAAAAGAAAGACAATGGACTTCATTTTATTTAGTTTCTCTTAAGCATGTTGACAAATAGTGTCCTTAAGAATACAGAATGCAGATGATAAAAAGTGACCACAAACTGTGATATAGATCAATACAAACTGAAAGTCCACTAAATGTTCAAAAGAACATTTGTCCCCAACACACATGTCAAGCATCCGTATTTTTGTGTTACACTGAGAATGTCAAAACCATTGACAGCAGCTGGAAAAACAACACCTGAATAGTAAATCTGATGTCTTCTGCATGCTTTCTTTATGGAAATATCCATAAAAGTCCAATTTTTGTGAAATCCTGAGCATAGGCCTTGCAAAATCAATTTCTTGATGTGTGCCAGTTTGGGCAAAGAAAAATTTGGGTACAGAAAGTGCTAGGGTTGGAAAATCTGCATATAGACGTTTCTGCAATATTAAGTATGTTATAATCTTGAATAGCTTTCTAAAGCAGATCCCCACTAACACAAACACTGACTCTGTCTTTGTTCCTGCACGTGTACAGTAAATTAATTACAAGAAGGTCTAAGGGGACATTAAATGTATATAATACGCCTTTGAAATACTTGCTTTATTCATTTATTGATGCAAATGCCTAATTTCTATAATGGTGCTTATTAATTTAAAGCAAAGTGCTTCCATGTGTGTGTTGCAAGCTGGAATCTCAGCAGAAGCTGCAGCACACTCCGTTATGTAAACCTGCTCTATTTCTCCTTTAGGGCCTCTGTTGTCCTCCATTAATCCATTGCCCATCTACAATCTGTTGTATTCATTTTTTATTTATTTTTTCGTTCTGGAGGAGCACTGTCTCTTTGCTCTTACTGCTCTGGAAATGAGGAATCAGTAGCACAAAATCAAGAAGCTCAATCCAAATAAAGGCACTTTGTGTGGCTAGGTTGACTGTACACTGCTATTGGCTCTTGGAAGTAAAGCATGGCTGGGCCCATTTAGCAATGAGAAAGGAAACATGAGAATCCTATTTTAGCATGAGCCAAGGATTTGTGGTTGAACAGTTGGTGGAAGTCAGTCTACAAAAACTGGAGTAGCAGAAAGGCTTCATTTAGTCTCTTTGCCATTATTAAATAAATATTTGGATTTCAAGCAAAACCAGCCACCTTCAACCAAGACCAATCCTTCAGTTTAGAAGAAGAGGAGAACAAGAAGATACTGTCTTCTTCTCCCCTGTCAGCCAGACCCTTTCCTCAGAGCTTCCCAAGTTCTTCTCAGACCCTTCCCAGGGTCCATTCCCACCCCTGCCTATTGCTCATCCTCCTATTGAGCCTTCTTTTCCATACTGATATTCTTTAAAGTCACAGATGTCACCTTTGAAGCTCTAGCTCACTATAGCAGAGACCTAATTTATTTATTTTTCATTTCCAGTTATTTAAGCTATGTCGCTGTTTTAGAAGTAGTATTTAAAAACCTAAATTTTCCTGAATCCAAAATGAGCAGTGGGCAGCATCTGAAAGGGTTCTAAATATGAAAAGAAAATTGAATTCATCATTTAGCAGCACTAATTAAAATTTTTGTGTGTTCAGTGCCTTCATTGTTTATTTTAATATCAATATTTTATTAGGCATTGAGAAAAAAACTGCAGTTCTGGGTAAAATGCAAATTCACTTTTGTTGCTTTAAATAAAAATGCAAATTCCTTCTTCCCACTTATCTCTTCAAAAAGAGCACACAGCAATCAAAAAAGGAAAAAAAAAATTCTTTCCACCACCTGCATTTCCTTCTCTAGCCTTGGCCATGCAGGAATGTTACATAGGTGTAAACCAAAACGATGAACTAAAATGACCTTGCTAAATAGGTGGAAATCTTTCTGTGGACACTGGTTTCATTTTAACAGTATATTTTATGGGTCATCTGGGACCTTGCACTGATATAAAGCCGTGGACATACGACGACAGACACAGAGGTCAAGACACAAGGTCAAACCACTCCACAGTAACTTCATGCAACTAAAATAAATAAATAATATATTTTTAAAATCTCATATTAAAACTCATTTAGGGCCATGTGGATGCCTACCTCTTCAAGAAGCTGCTTCTTGACTCTAAAGAGTTTGAAGCTGTTCTGGCTGCGGATGTAGTCCCTTGCCAAAAATTAATGTATTCTTATGTTTGAAGTTTATAGGATATGTCCATAGTGCAGCTTCAGAGACAATTTCAGTGTAATGTGGAGACACAGATCTATAATTAAATTGTATTGACTACTTGCTAAATTCTATTCATATGGCAGCATAAAAGTTGGGATTTATTAATTTACCCTTCTTGGGTGAAGTATTTAGACATATTATTCTTCTTTTTTTTTTTTTTAATATCCATGCAGGTGTCTATCACAGCATAACTATCAGCTTTGACATATTAGGAAGTGACTGGGTGACAATATGTTATCAGGCATCAGCAACTCCATCATAACTGTGCATTGTGCACCCTCCATTTCCTCATGATAAATGTGAAGTATTTCATGTGGGTTACCATTTGTAAGGAGGGTAAGCTTCGTGACATGTACAGAGGATGCTGCAGAGTAAGATTATGTGTAAGGACATCAGAGAAGCTGATTCCCAGGACTACATTTCTGTGTTAAAGCTTTATTCCAGATTGAAATCCAATTTAAGTTAAATCAGTGCAATTCTGCCCTGCAGGCGGGACATCATGATTAGTACATTAGTACACACTGAAAGCTATGTTGGTACAATCTATGATTTAAACAGTCACCCAGTGTAAGTGGGCATATATTAGTTCAATCCCATAAGGAAAGGGAATAAGTCACACCAGTCTAAGGCCAGATTTGCATTACAGGTTTCACTGGCGTAGCTATATTATCCAAAAGCCTAACAGTGTACACTCTGGTTGACACATAGGAGTAAAATCACTTAAAAGCATATAAAGAAGCAGTGAGGCAGAGAGTATTAAGCTTTTGCCAGCAGTATTCTACATTCAAAGATGAGACATTTCTGGTCACTCTAGATATAACATCCCTAAGTGAAACAGTAATGGAGACAGAAGTGCTAGATCAAGAGCCAGAAAAAATTATTTTGATAGTATATGTTATTCTGTTCAAGGACCTGGCTTAAGCTGTACCTGCAAAGAAAGATGTTTTATCAGAGTGATCTATTTCTGTACTGCAGCAGAGTGGCTGGTGTAATTCTATCAATGTAGCTCTTATCACCAAACCTGTTAAGTGCAACCAGGCTCTCAAGATAACTTATTTATCATAGGAAGAGGAAAGGTGTGCTGGAGTAAAGTATACTGGCTGGAGTACAGGTTTGCTGATTTAAGTTGCGTTCTCAAGAGGAGCACTTTTCTTGCCATGTTCCAGCAGCAAATGCTCCTATAATGATCCAGACCTTAGAAAACTTTTTAGTGTGTACATGGTTTTATCAGGGATTACAAAAATATATTGCTCTCACTAAAAAAAGTTAAAGTAATTACAACAGTGGTTATGTAAAATTGTATTAAAAAATACCAGTGTAAACCAATCTTTAGGCTCCAAATACTTTTCTTTGTCAGCTATTGCTGAATTTTTTTGTAGAGAACCACTTAAGTGTTCTCCTCTGGTCCTGATGGTTAGCTTCCAATGTCATTTGTAACTCATTCTTTACTGGAATAAATAGAGATTTTATTTTGATGATACCTGAGCTGTGTCCTTCTTTGCCTGAGGTCATACTCATGTACTGCATCCTGAAAATTACAAATTTCTGTTCATGTTCTCTGCAAGACAAGTTTCACATAGATACATTTATATTTATAGGTATGGCTTGTCTACCTTGTAGAAAAGGAGGCTGAGGGGTGACCTCATCACTCTCTACAGCTTCCTGAGGAGGGGAAGGTCCTTTCCAACTATGACTATTCTGTGATTCTGTGATTCGGTGAAGTGTAGAGGGAGGTGCTGAACTCTTCTCCCTCCTGTCTACTCATAGAACACATGAGAATGGCTCAAAGCTGCACCAGGGGAGGTTCAAACTGGACAGTAGGAAGCATTTCTTTACTGAGAGAATGGTGAAGCACTGCAACAGGCTTCCTAGAGTGGTGGTTGATGCTCCAAGCTTCTCAGTGTTCAAGAAACATTTGGACAATGCCCTTAATCATATGCTCTAACTTTTAGTCAGCCTTGAATTGGTCAGGCGGTTGGACTACATGGTCATTGTAGGTCCCTTCCAACATAAGTACAGAATCATAAAATAATTCTGGTTGGAAAACACCTTTAAGATTATTAAGTCCAAACGTTAACCTAACTGTACTGAGTCCGGTGCTAAACCATGTCCCTAAGCACCACATCTACTCATCTTTTAAACACCTCCAGGGATGGTGATTCTATCACCTCCCAGGGCAGCCTGTTTCAGTGTCCATATGCTATGCTATGCTATCCTATGCTGTGCTGTTTTGTACTTCACTGCACTGTGTGGTATGAGGACTGTAGTATGATTAACAGGGCATGCCATACTTGCTCAGCTCTCAGTAACTGCTAAGGTTTTGAGACACGGTGACACCCCAATTTCTTGCCTTGCTTACAACAGGTTAATCCCTTGCAGATAAAAAAAAAAAATCAGTCCAGTAGTCCAGTCAAAATTTTAGGTTCTAAACTAGCAAATGGGTGACATTCAAAGAGCTGTGATATGCAGGAGGTCAGACTTGGTGATCAAATGTTCTTTCTGGCATTAAATTGCCCAAAATCAATGACACATGAGGAAGCAGTGATGGTAAAGTGAGTTAGACATTGCATAAAGCAATGCAGAAGTCTCAAACATTGTCCAGAGTCCCTCAGTTCAAGAAGAGGAAATACAGGCTACTTAAAACATATGTGAGAATTAAATGGTGTAATTTTTAATTCAAGTTCCATAGAATTAAACCGCAGCATACTTATGCGAGCACAATTAAGGGTAAAATGTAACCCTTCATATCCTAGGAATGTTTTTAACAGTCCAGAGATCTTAATTGTATCAGTTTCCCTCAGCTACTTTTGCTCAACCAAATGCTTAGCATGTTTTTGGCTGTACAACTCAATTTTATACTAATGGCAATGTGGATACATAAATGCCCTATAATTATAGGGCACTGTAATATTAGTATTGTAAAAAGCCATGATGCCACTAATAGAAAGAATTTTGGCAGTCTACATTAGCTGGAAAAAAGCCTGATTTTATCTGAACCTGCTGACTGTCTATAAGATCAGCCTTTGGAGTAATTTTAAGCCAATGTCTCCCAATTGTGACTGAAAGCAAATGTGTGAAAATGTAGTAATAATACAACCTGTTCAAAACAAGGACAGCTTTTTGTGAATTGCAAAACTGAAGATACTGCATAGAAATCAGGGATCAGATAAGTAGATTTTTAGCAAAATCCTCTGTGTATATTACAGTCATTTTATGGTATGCTTAATTGAAAAGAAACTTTTTTGCTTCATAGAGAGATCAAACTATTTTGGGCTGCAAAATGAATAAGTTACTCAACATTAAACTGTTTCTGAAGCTGCAGGCAGTTTTTAATCTACCTCTCTACTATAAAAAGTTCATGTTGTTCATTGAATTCAAGGAAGGCACAGGGGAACAACTCAAATAGTGAAGAGGCTAAAGAAGACAGTGCTTCCTCAAGGGTACTACTACTCAGCTGTGTGAAGGACAGAAATTAACTTGCAGATAAGTTCAAGGGTGTCCATTCTTTGAGCCTCAGCAAGCCTAGCTTGTTTTTTCCCATAATGGGGACCTGTCATTGTGCTAGCAGTGTTACTGCTGCCACTCAGTATGCACTTGGCAGGGGAGCCTCACTTGAACTTCTCAAAGTCACAAGACTGTCTTCCCTGACTAAATCAGCTTGATTTGGTGGCTATTTAATTTCTCATGTATGCCAGTCAAAAATTCCTGTAGTTCTTCTAGTAACAGCCAGTCATTTAATTTCCAGTTAAGATTTTGACAGCACCACTTTGCAGGGTGGCCATTGCACACAATGAATTCCCACAATGAATTCCTGTTATCATATCCTAAAATAACTTCAAAATTAAGCTCTATGTTGCTAGGTGGCTTTGCTCTCTACTGAAAATACTGAATTTTACAGTGAAGATGGTTAATAACGGACTCCATGAGAACCACTCAGTATTGGAAATGTGTTTCTTTGGTGGAGAAGGCACTTAATCAGCACATAGTAGCAGTTTCTTTTGAGATACTGTTCTGACATGTCATTTGTCCTATCAATAACGTCTGAACAGGACACTAGAAATACATACATCTTACTTATTGCACTTGTACATAAAGACCAGCTCAGACATTTATTTACACATACAGTCATATTGTACAGAAACACACACAACTGTATACACACAAATCACCCTTACAGAGAGGACTGATATTCCAGGAAATGCCAGAATTACAGTGTTTATGACATCTCAATTCCATTCCTTGGGGTGTTATCAGGACACAGAGAGCACACAGTCACAGCCTGTTTTTCATGCACTCTTCCAGTGCACAGAAGGACATCTATATGCAGCTGCATAGCATAGCTCGTTGTCCTCATGGTTTAGTATGGCTTTACCCACTATTAACTGTGTACTAGCTATGCTTATTCTGCATATTGTGATGTGTTTTTCCTTGCATTTATCCCTCCCCCAGTATCCATTACTGACTGATTTACAAATACTGGTGCTTCTTCTTCACAGTGTCTTGTGAAGTTCTAGTTCCCTTTTAGACCTAGCTCTTGTCTAGTTCCCTTTTACAGGTTGGTAAGCGATAGATACAGAAATTAAAATTAGAAATGTCCACTGATTTTGGAAGCCCAGTTTGAGATGTTGAAGAACTAGGTCTTTCGCAACATTATACAGCAGTTTAAGTAATCAATCTTCACCTCTGTATGTTCCAGAGTCATTTGTATAGCAGGTCTGTAGCTAAACCAGACAAGGCTCTTATTAAAAAAGAAAGCAGAAATAAAATTTAAAGATAATATGTTGCATCCTTCAAAAATTTATTTTGTAACATCAGATGTATACTTGAGAATACCTCAGCAGAGCAGGCACACTCCAGATTCCCTTCCAAATTTCTTACTTGAGGAAGTGGTTTTATAGATCAGATGGTGAGAGTACTGCAGTGCTATACAACTGACAGCGAAGGTGAGTGGTTATGATCAGTACAGATTGGCATTACAGGAGAAAAAAGCACAGATTGCCAGGTGATTTCACAGGTACTTTGATAGTCGTTTCAGGCTCTTCCTCCAGACTTCTTGATGTTATTCCCTGGACTATTTAAGTTTCTTGCTTCTCATCCAATTTGTTAGTCTCTGTTATCTTGATTTATATTCATGTCCTATGATACTGTGAAATGTCTTAGGCCATCTCCAGCAGCATTTTCCCTGACTGCGTGTCCTTTAACCACTTCACCCATCCAGTCTCTGTTTTTCTTACCTTATTTTGCCTTTGATATAAAGTGTTTGAAAACTTTGCATTTCCGGTGGCTGAAGCAAAGTTCAAACTGTGACCTGATTAATAGCTGTAGAGTTAATGAGTATGCAGAAGACGTAAAAATAATCAATCTTCTCTCCATAGACTCTTTTGAATGGTTTAGTAGCTTTGGCACAAATTGTAATATGCTGTTGCTATTGGAAATGCCGTACACATGAGAGAAGGCAAGGGCAATGATCCTGCCCCACTATCATTCATTCTTTTTTTTTCCTTTTTGCCTTGACATCTAATGCCTCAAGAGTGTTATCCAGATTTTTTTTATTTATTAATGTTTCTGTTAGGCTTTCATTCCTTCAGTCTCTAACTTTGTACAAACTGTTTCAGTAAACAAGAGTATGATACTGCAAATGGAAGCCTGTATTTTTGGGTAAGATTTCAGCAATGTAAAAAATGGTGCACAAGAAACTATACACAGATCTAAAATCTGGAGAGTGTTTATTTTTTCATCACCTAACTTATCAATAATATTCAACTGCTTTTTGTGCTGATGTTCTTAATATATTAAAAGGGTATTAAATTGCATCCATTATTCACATGCAAGCCCAAACTTTATGACTAACTGGTTTGGCATTCACGGATGGCTCTGAAATATCTAGCACTCCTGAAACTGTGTCTTCAGAATTCAAAGGAGCCTCAAGTAACCAGATCTGTTTCAGTTGCAAAATAAGTTCTTTTTTAAAAAAATTAATAATTTGATTATGTAAATAATTAGTCTCTAGAAAAATGAATTAATGGCAATAGAATTAACCTTTTTAAAAAGGCACTCTCCTTTGCTTCATAAACTCCTATATGAGAGCTGAGAAATGTAGAGTGTATGTCTAAATTAGCTCTAACCTGTTCAGGTGAAACACCGAAATGGCTAACACTGTTCTACTCTATTTTGAGTATTTCAGGTATATCTGGGACTCTCCAAAGTAGCTTGAATTTTCAAGAACTGCCTGTTTCCCCTTGGAGCCTGAAATTCAGCTGCAAGCCACCTGAAATGAATACCAAGAATCACATTTAACAGTTGCAGTGTGGTCAACCCTATAAAGCTGGCTTTTTCACAGTGTATACCAAATTGTCTATTTAAAAACAATAGGTTTCTACAGTTTAACACTACTGACATTGACATAAGCCAAGTACACGTAAATGTGAATGTTCAAGTTTATAATGTTGTGCTTCAAGATGAAGTAGGTATTGCTTTATGGCTTTATTATCCCTTTGCTAAAAGAAATCTTCATGGAGATACAGGACCAATAAAATAGTACACCGCTGAGGCACATTTTTGCTACTTCAGAGAAAACTGCATGAATAAACTTTTTCTTTTTTTTTTTTTTTAAATATATTGGAAATATAGAAATAACCATATATGGACAATATTTCAGAACACTCTACCAACTGGTAGAAAACAAGGGTATAGCACCCTAACTCCTAAGTTCAGAAAAGCTATACACATCCTGACAGGCTTATGTTTAATCTGTTCTTAGAAACCTTCAGCAAGGAAGACTTTGCAGTCTAATCTGCCGCCTGTCTACACTGTTCACAAGTTTAAACTAATGCCTCAATTAAGCCTGTAGTTTCTTCATGGTCCTATTCTGTCAGGAGCCTATCGCATGTAAAATGTGTCCCCCCCCCCTCCCCGAAAGTGACAATGCATTCCTTCCTCCCTTTGAGCCCTGATGCTTATTTATGCCAATTCAGCAGTTTGTCCTCTTGACTATAAATCAGATTGGTGAAATGGCATGTTTTTATATAAAGGCAAGATTTATTATTTTTTTTTTGAGCATGTAATTTCTCAGGTCCAGTTTAGAGCCCAGCTATGTGAAGAGCTGAATCAGCATCACTCAGAGGAGAGAAATCTCCAAGAGGGAACTGGAATGAGTGGCTAAAAGTAGAGAAGGTGAATAGCGCTTGGGCTATTATAAATGGCATGGTTACTGTTAAACTACCATCTGCAGGTCCCTCATTACAAGTTTAGCATCTTCTTGCTTCTCTGTTCCCGGTGGATTCCTCATCAGAAGTTAAATTTCAAATAGGAAGTAGTCAGGATGTGGTAACATAATGGATGAAAGATGGCAGAAATATGACGGAGCTGAACTAATGTAACCACACAGATATAATGAAAGATGTAGTTCCCAAACTGTCTGTCTGCTCTGGTGTTCCTCTTTCTTGCCCCATCCTGAGCTGCTCCCTGCCCCCTTTTCCTTTTTATCTTGCTCCCTCCCTTGTATGAGCTCTGGTACACCTACAACCTTACAGTAGTTTTAGTCAGCTCACTAATATGGTAGAAATGCACTTGCTCTTCTTCCTCTACTAACGAGCTGCACTGATTCAGCACAGTCTTGCAGGAGCAGAAAGCAGCGAATCTGAGCTATAGGGGGAGCAGGAATGGGAAGCTGCGC